>JAWZYU010000030.1:56748647-58131753 GCA_038380435.1 Ryuthela nishihirai | reverse complement strand
TTACAAAGAAATTGTGGATTTTCTAGAAATTTGCATCAATACCTGGTGAATATAGACAGTGTTTCATGGCAATCCATTTTCTTTCTGCTGCAATTACCTAATTTCTTACTTGGATGGGATATTAAGCCATGCCCCTTGTTCATGAGAGCCATAGGCTGTGCACATTAAAGAACACTTGATGGCAGTGTTGGGAAGCTTTCGTGTGTCTTGTACTTGTCCAGTAAGTTCCCTTTCAAACTCTGGATCCTTAAGAACTGGCCATTTAGCTTTTTGTATGCACAAAAGTGCTTCTCGGAGGTAAAATATCAAGTCCTCCTCCCACCAACACAGTTGCTTCAACTTGTAAACTAATCTGTTTATTAAAGATTTACTTGGAGGTTTCCTGCACTCAAATTTCACTCCAAAATTGTTTAGCACTTGAACAGGCTGGCAGTCTCATAAGTCTGTTCACTATGAATGCATGGGGTTCTTGTGTATGAAACCTTGCTCAGTGCTGGTTTCATGAAGTTACCACTATGGTCAGCAAAAAAGATAAAAAAAAAAACAAACAATAATATATGTCATATATTTTAGTAAATGCAATTATAACTAGAGCATCTTTTCAGAAACACCTTATTTATTGCTGTAAGTTTGTATAAAGTTTTGACATGCAAATGCTGCTATAAAACTTCACTGCATATTATGAATGTATTTTGCTATCTGTGTATTAGCAGTTATCCTTTTGTTTCCAGGAAGGAACGTGGGCAGCAGAAAAAGTTATCGCTGTACCTCCCAAGAAAGTTAACCACTGGTTTATGCCTGATATGCCAGGTAACTATGCTTACTATTGCTTTAGCTTCCTATTTTACTAGTTGGTTTGTGGATTTTTTAAGACCTTGCTTTATTGGCTACTAGGTTGAGAAGATAATAACTGTTTATGTACAAACGAAAACTTGCAATATGGAGTGTTATAGGCTGTAAAAACTTAACCCATCCTTTCTACCCATTAAAAAGAAAAGTTAAAACCATTGTTCCATTACATTTTGTAAACACAAGAGCTTGTTTAATGTATTTGATATTAAAGGAAATGTAGTCTGACACTCTTCACTTAACAATCTCAAACCTACAACCCCCCCCCCCCCCACCTCAAAAAGATTTTGTAGGTTTGATTGTAATGTTAATGCAAGGTTATAACTTAGAGTGACATAGGAGAAAAAAAAGGAGAAAAATACTTTATATTTTCTAGTAAGTATTTTGTTGCCACTGAAAAGCAAAAATCAGAATTTTTAATTAGTATATATTGTGCTCTAAAGAAAATTCAAAACTTAATGAAATGATGAACTCTTAACTTCAAAGATAGTGCTAAAATTGGTTTCTCTTATCAATTGAAAAATTTACCAGCATTAAATCATACCAAGATGTTTTTGTGTATATTACTGATATATCTATCTATTTCTGGTCAAACCTTAAACCAGACAGTTTGCAGTTCAAGCTTAGTTTCTTAAAAAACTAAGATTTTAAACTAATCTTCCACTGAAGTTAACATGTATTGAGAGTTTAAATTTGTACTTACTAACACTTTCCAGGTATATAAAAGTGTATTTATTCCTAAATTATGGTAATTGGATGTTTTTATGGAGGTTTTTTATGTATAAATTTTCAAAATAATGAAAAAATAAGTTTTTTTTAAGAAACTAAGCTTGAACTTCAAACTGTCTGGTTTAAAGTTTGACCAGAAATCGATAGATATATCAATAATATACACAAAAACATCATGGTGTGATTTAAATTATTTTTAAAAATTAAATATCTGGTTTTTAAAATTTTTCCTATTTTTACATACTGAGATGCCAGTTTAGTATGTACCCTATCTAATAATGTGTTGCACCTCCTTTAGCCTTCAGAACAGCCTGAATTTGTCTGGGCATGGAACTTGCAAGATGTGGATGTGTGTGCAGGAATGTTGTACCATGCGGAAATGATTGTGTCACACAGTTGCTGCAAATTGGATGGTAGCACAGTCTCACTGTGAACAACCTTTACCACCTCATTCCAAAGATGCTGAATAAGGTTTAGATCTAGGGACTGTGCAGGCCAACGAGCCAAGGAAAACTCGTTGGCATGTTCCTTTAACCATTTGGCGATGATATGTGCCTTGTGAGGAGGTACATTATCATATTGAATGTATTCATCTGAGTGAAGAGAAACTTTAAGCCATGAAGCAAATATGCCTATGGAGTGTTCAAATAGGCCATGGAGTTCAGAGTTCAGATGTCTTTCAGTGGGTATCAGGGTGCCTAATGTGTGCCACAAAAACATTCCTCATATCATCGCACTGCTTTTTTGACCTTTTGACCTGCACTGTTGTCACCAGACAAGATGGCTCCATTGCTTCAGTTGCTTGCACCAAATTCTGATCCATCAGCATGATGCAAAAGAAACCTTGATTCATCTGACCTGGCTACCCTTTTCTGGTCCTGAATGGTCCTGTGTCAATGCTCCTCTGTTCACAGAGATGCACTTCTGTGTTCTTTGCTGACAACATCAGCACTCAACATTGTTGGCAGCTGTTGTAGCCCATTTGTGACAAGGTCCAACATACTTGTTCAGAGATGACCTGCTTACCATTGTTTAATTCAAAGGTAGATGTTTAAGTCAGTGTTGATCGAAAATATTGAATTTTTCTCTATATCACTGTGATTAGTGGAAAAGTTGCAACAATTGAATGGAATTATCATCTAGATATTTACCTTGGTTTCTTCTTTGCGATGATTTCCAATGGGCAGATGAATCTATTGTCTTGTGGTTGGTAGTAATCCAGATATATGCATTCACTTATATTCTTTATTTTTTTTTGTTCTTTGAGAGAATGCTGGTGCCAGTTTGATGTCAATTTGGTGCACACTTCAACCAATATATTTTTAGATTCACTGCCTATGTCTCAACTTTTTTGGGAGTACAAATATTATATGCCTCTGCATACCTGCTATTCATTTCACATTGCTACTCCAATGCATCGTCGGGTGTAGTAGTTGTTTTGCGGCAATAATCAATAATGTTTAATTCTTCTGTGACTTGCCTGGTTGTGGCCAGTCTGGCAAGAATCGTGCACGCAAACAATCTCCTTTTGACCCCTCTGATTCACAAGTTGTTTTTGTCTAAAGGATAGCTGATCACTGGTAGTTTTTTTTTTCACCGTTTCAGTAAACCCTTGAAGCAGCTGTGCATGAAAAGCTCAGAAGAATGGCCATTTGCGATATGCTAGAACTGGCACTCCTAGCACCAACTATGCCATGTTAAGAGTCTCTTAGGTCGCTCGTTTTGCCCATTCTGACATTCAATCCAACTAACTGATGCTTGAAGAGCTGGTCTGATGGTTTATACCATACACCATGGTCACATGATGTATTACGTGTTAGAATGAACCATTTATGTGATGAAAGGTGGTCTGCATAATAAACTAGCATGCTCAGAAACAATGTCTTAAATTCGAAAAGTAAATAATGATCATATTTTATAATAAATCATAACAATGAGCTCATAAGACACATGGCAACAATGGCATGATCACATGCTATTTTAAATATCATTTAGTTTTATTTTAACTGTATAGCAACAGCATTTGATTATCTTTTTAAATCTGATTTTTTCAACTACTACAGTCAAAACCTCATTCTTTTCTGATAATATAAATTCATTGACTTTATTCTCTGAAGTATTAATGGCAATAAAATGTTCATAATTTCTTCTTCCTTCAAAAATTTTCCATTTATGGAAAGCGATCTTAAACATCTATAAAATATAACAATAAAAAAATTTAACTAAACTCTAAAATTATATCAGGGAATTTTAACAGCTGCAGACATTTCAATCACCAAAATACATTTAATAAACTGGTGTCTCAGGGTATTTTTAGGTACACCACCCTCATCACATAAATGTTTCATTCCAACACGTAATATGTCACATGACTGCAGTGTGCAGCATAAATCGGGTAGACCAGCTCTTCAAGCATCAGAGTTGGATTGAGCGTCAGAATGAATAAAACGAGCAACCTGTGAGCAACTTTGAAAGTACCACGATAGTTGGTGCTAAGCATGCAGGTTCTAGCATCTCCCAAATGTCCATAGCCTGTGCTTTTCCCTGCATAACCATTTCAAGGGTTTATTGAGAATGGTGCAAGAAACTACCAGTGATCCTGTGGATGAAAACAGCTTGTGAATCAGATGCATCAAACGTGACTGGTGCGAATTGTGCAAGCAAACAGATGGGCCACAACCAGGTAAATCATAGAAGAATTAAAGTGTGCAGAAGGTCATCTCTGAATGCACCATGTATTGGACTTTGTCACAAATGGGCTACAACAGCTGCTGACCATGTTGAGTATCAATATTGTCAGTGAAGAACATGAAAGTGCTTCTCCAGTGGATGCAAAAGCACTAGATCATTGAGAACTGGGAAAAAAGTAGCCTGGTCAGATGAATCAAGGTTCCTTTTGCATCACGCTGATAGAACAATCATAATTTGATGCAAGCAACATGAGGCCATGGAGCCATATTGTCTAGTGTCAACAGTATACAGGCCAATAGTGGGTGTGTGATAGTATGGGGAATGTTTTCCTGGCATACATTAGACCTCCTGATACCCATCAAAGGGCATCCACATACCATGGCGTATTTGAACATTGTTGCTGATCAAGTTCATTCCTTCATGGCTGTTTCTCCTCACTCAGATGGACAGAGCATGATAATGCACCTGTTCACAAGGCACATATCATCACCGAATGTTTCCAGGAAAATCCCAACAAGTTTTATTTGCTTTATTTGCGTGCAATCTCGAGATCTAAATCCTATCGAGCATCTTTGGAATAAGGTGGTAAGGACTGATTGCAGCAAGACTATGGTGCTGTTCAATTTGTAGCAACTGTATGACATAATTTTTTCTGCATGGTGCAACATTTCTGCACAACTCATCCAGCATCTTAAGTTCTATGCCCCCAAGAATTCAGGGTGTTCTGGAGGCCAAAGGAGGTGCAACATGCTACTAGATAGATGTACCTAATAAACTGGCATCTCAGTGTAAATCATAGATTCCCAACGGGGGTGCTGGAACCCTCCATGGGGGCGGTAGCGGATCCAGAGGCAAATGGGGGGCGTTGAGGCAGTCAAGAGGGGCGGTCAAATAAATAAATTTAATGGAATTTTCTGTGACAACCTTTTTATCTCTTCTATTCTGTGGTGTCTTCCAAAAAGTTGGGAATCACTGGTGTAAATGCATGTGTTCTATTCTTGTTGTAGGCCTGATTTGACCTATTCCTTTTGGTTTAGTGCAAACATGAGTTGTCCCGGAAAAAGAACCAAAAGGTCCAGGGGTAGTGCTACTGCACCATGCAGCAAATTTGCCAAATAGCTAACCACAGCTGCTATAAAGCTGACAGAGCTAATGGCAGATTTGAAGGGGTGGCAGATATCCAAATTCACTTCATTCAGTTTGCAAAATAGTTACTTATAACCCATATAGGTTCCACAGTAAGTGTTGACCATTAGCACCACTGAACTTCCACCCCCAGGGCAGCACGAAACTTCACATCTTGTTCACCTTTGAAATGAGCAAACCTGCCTGAGCCAAAAAAGGAGACTTGGGGCAGGTTGTTCCCTTGGGATCATGTGAGTCAGTATTGGTAAGCAATGGTCCCTAGAAATGTCACCTACAGTTTGAAAAAGGAGATTCCCAGACAGCATTTCTCCACTTGCTAATCACCACAACCAAATCCTTTCAAATGTCCTGCACCACCCTTCCTTTGTTTAAGGGAGTGGTGATTGCCTTTCTACCACCACTTTTGATTTGAACACAGCTATGGAAATTGAAGAATCCAATGGTAAATTCTTACATATCTGTGGTATAACAGAAGGAACAGCAATTTGCAAAATTGTAGATGATGTTTTAGTTGTGGTGAAATGTCATAGTGAACAAAAACATGAAGTACACGAAGAATGTTAGATTTCAGTTGACAGTGCATCAGTTATTAAGGCTATTTCTAGTTCTTGCATCTTTAATGTATCTGACAGGAATGATATAGGTAAATATAATGACTGTATCGTCTATTGATAGCAAAATTAGATGCGTGATTATCAGAGATAGATTTGAGATAAATATGTGTAAATAAACTATTTTTATGGTGATATCCAGAATCTATCTACCATGCAAATTGACAGATGGATATAATCTTATTTACTTAAATTGCTTTTGTGTCAAAAAAAAAATAGAAAAAGAACAGACTTTTGACCAAAAGACTTAGTAAAGATGTGACCTTTTTTTTGCAAGTGGACCTCTTAATTTGAATAGGAGCCCTACTTCATATATCCCCCCCCCTCCAAAGACATCTTTCTGGATCTATCCCTGACCATAATGTGAGGTTTGACTTTAGGTGTTAGGCTTGGCTGGTTCTGTGCATCATCACAGGAGATTAGTGCATAGCTCTCATTCCATGTGTACCTAGCTACCATTTACAGACCATTTATATTAAACACCAATATCATTTTTATTTAAGCCTTTTTTTTTTTAATTTGTGATCAGACTCTCAAAGCTACTAGCTTATCTGAAGGTTATGACAGAATAAATGATCATGTCATCCTATGACTCCAACCTGGATATAACAGTTGCAGTGTCACAATTTACTAATGCAATACCATCGAGCCAAAATGAGTATAACATTGCATTTATTTGAAATTTTTTGAAAAATAGATAGAGAATATCTTGATTTGGTTCTCCCTTACTAGATCTGGAGCTGAAAGCCTAAGCGAGAAATGTGCAAGTAGGAGTGTGGCCTACTTCAAGTCAACTGTGACCTGTGTCAGTTTTGCATTTGCACATCCCCTACTCCAATCAAAACAATTATGCTTTGAATTATTTTAAGATGTTATTCACTTTGCTTTTAAATGTGACAAGTATTAAAGTAAACTAGAAATGCCAAACTTAAATTGTGATTAAAAAAATACCATCTATAGGACAAAGTTTAATTGAATATATTAAAATGATAACTATGATGTTGTAATTAAAATACATACTGCATTAATAGAATTGTGATAAACTTTATAACAAACGGCTTACTTGTATGCCATTAGAATTTCTGAACATAAAATGAATTTAAAAATCTTATGCAGGATTGACCACTGACATTCTGATATCATTGGATGACCGCTATTTATACTTTGTGAACTGGGTTCATGGTGATGTCAGACAATACGATATTTCAAATACAAAAGAACCACGCCTAGTTGGTCAGGTAGGTAAAAATAATTCAAATTAGTCTTGGGTGTACTTTTGCCTTATCCAATAATAACTTTTTCTTCAAGGATTTATAGTTTTATTTTTAACTTCATTGGGTTGAATTCAAAAACTTTAGTACCTTTCATATATGTACATATATTGTTTATAAAATAAAAAATGTTCCTTTAATTCTCTGAATAATCTGAACATAGATACTAAACTACTTTGCTATTAAACACAATAGAACAGGGCTATTTTTTATCTCTTTACATACCATAATTTTTTAAACTAGATACAGATAAAATAGTAAAATAAATCTAGTTGCATAACCAGCAATGCACAGTAAGATATGTAAGCAAATTTATGAGAGTATCTTTCTAGGAATCTTAATGTAGTTTAATCAAAAATTTATTTTCAAAATATTAATTATAATAAGGATTTTTTTATTATTAAATTTAGGTACCCTTAGTGTCAGGTTTCTGAAGCTGGTCTCACTCTGGTGGCAAAGTTAATTTTGAAGTGTTTTCAGAAAATAACATACGCAATTTTAGAACCACATTCCTGAAGTAAATAATGAAGGGAAATACTCAGGTTATATACCAAAAGAAGAAGCATCTAATTGTGATTAATAAAATGGCAAAAATTCTAAGAAAAATAAAATAGTAATGTTTTTTAAAACATTTTTTAAAATATTGCAAAACTTTTACTGTATTTTTAGTTCAGTAAAAATTTCAAAAAGTATTTTTTTTTGCCAAATTATTTTATTATTCTAATATAAATAAGTTAATAATATTTCTATTAATGCTTAAATCTTTCATTTATTTAGTGTTTTCTAAATTTTTTAGTGATTTTATGCAAATAATGCATATGTTTAGATTTTTGGTGATCAGCAAACTCTAAGCCTAAGGAGAATAGTGTCATAAAAAAATTAATTTC
Source organism: Ryuthela nishihirai (assembly GCA_038380435.1). NCBI lineage: Eukaryota > Metazoa > Arthropoda > Arachnida > Araneae > Heptathelidae > Ryuthela > Ryuthela nishihirai. The sequence continues at coordinate 58,123,569 of JAWZYU010000030.1, read as the reverse complement.
AGTTTAAAAAGATATATTTCTCAGTTCTTATTTAAATTATCTAAAACAAAAAAAATGTGAAAAAATTGAATAAAAAATATTTCAAAGCATTAAATTTGACTCAAGCATTGAAATTGATAATGAATCATTTGAAAGCTGCATAACTGCTGTAGAAAAGTTTATTTTTAAAATTTCAGCAAAAATTCGACTAAAAATCGCAATATCCAACTGTATGTGGGGATCATAGCAACAGATATTATTAAAGTCTTTAATCTTAGTTTTAAATATAGCTGTAAGAAATCTTTTATTAATGCAGTCATATCCTAGAAGAGCATCACTGGCATGTCTGTTGAGAAGCAACCCAGCACCTTGCAGGAGATGCTATCCATCCTCTCTCCCTGAAAAGACACATTTAAAATTATTTTTAAATATTTTACCTTTACCTATTTATCTGGTCTTTTACAAGCACCAGAATATCTAGGTTATAAAGCTAGAATTCCTGTGAGGATATGAAGACAATAATCTCTATGCAAAGTCTTTGCACTCCAGATGCTTGCAGAGAGAAAATGATTAGTAGGATTTTTAAAAGAAACTATGTTTATTGAGAGAGGTAGGGCCAAAAACAAAACAACCCCCTAATTGCAGGCATAGAGCAAAGACACATATCCCCACTGCTAAAGCCATCCATGCTGGTAGGAACATCAGGCACCACTTTTTCAATGTTGGAACGTCACCCAGGTAATGCTGTGTTTGTCTCCTATGTTTAGAAACAGATTCTACATAGAAACTGACCTGCCTGAGACATGTTACTCCAGGGTAGGATTGGTGATGCCCAACTAGCTAAAAGGAGGGTTCAGGTATCTGTGATGGCTTCTGAGTAGAATTATCCACTAGCTGATGTAAAGTATCCTGTGCTCCTTAGGGCTGGCAACCCATAAACAAAGAGAAAACAGAACAGCAGATTTTTAACAGAGGCTCACCAGTGCTGCAAGTCCAGGATCTGTAATCAAGCTCAAGGTCATAAACCAGCCCATTGGGTATAAATGGTCAGCATCATGACCCTGTGATGTTGACCACTCCTCAGCAAGGCAAAAAAAAGTCTCCATAGATATCCAGATCAGTAGGCCATAGTGATCTGGCAGCCCTTACCTTCCGTTCCCTTCCAGAAGAGAATTTCTTTTGAAAGGTACCAATGATCTGCATCACAAAAAGGTGGGGTCGGACATTAGGTGTTAGGCCTGACTGGTTTCTGTGAATCATCACCAGGGAGTGATACATAGCTCTACTTCCAGTTTTAGTCCATATTTTTAAGAGATTGAAATTTTTTAAAATTTTTTATGTGAAGTGATGGAACTACACTGGTTTCCATAAATTAAGGAACAGAGAAAATTTGCAATGACCTAACACCACCATAACAAAAGATATAAACAAAAATCACACGTGGAAATAGGATAGTGAATCAAGATAGCACATGGTCATTACCAACAGCATTATATGTAAATTTCGTGCTTCATAAAAGTGAGCATTAGAGAATACTGCCTCTCTACATGAGCGAGCAAGGGTGTTTCAGATAGAACCTTCATTGTATATGAAGCCAATATCATTGTATGAGTATGAGAAATCATTTATTGGAAGAATTTCAGTGGAGAGATATTGGCAGATTAGATGCTGGCCAAACACAAGATGAGGTGCCAGATGGTTGAATGTGAGCCATTCTGTTGTGCACAGAATGTGGAGGCAATTCTTCCAAATGCAAATGGCATCCTGTAGACACAGCAAGTTACAACTGCAGACTACTATTTGTCATTAAGTGTCAAAGGCATCAGACAGCTACTCCTAAACATCTACAGTCAGACCTTTGTGCAGCAACAGAAAGACTGGTATCTGCAACCACTGTGCACAGAAGGCTGCACAAAGAAGCAAAGGAGGTCTCTATGCAAGGTGCCCAGTTTCATGCATGCCTCTCAAAGGAGGGAGCATTTAATTTGTGCAAGGAAACACTTAAATTGGACAACAGATCAATGGAGGTCAGTACTTTTACAGAAAGTCATGATTTGCTCTAGGAAGTAATTCTAGTCGTACATTTGTACATCTGAAGAGAATAAGGCACATGTTATCATTCCTTCCACATTTGGGAAAAAACGCTATCACTCCTTTAACTATTTGGACAGGAATATCTTTGGGTGGCTTCGCTGACCTCTGTACTGCATTATGGCACAGTGACTGACTACATATAGGGATGACATCCTGGATCGTTATGCAGGTGCCATTGGAGATGCCTTTCTGCTGCAGGACAGTAATGCTCCTCTTCACAGAACAGCTGTGATATACCTTAAAAATTGATAATACCTTCAAAAGGAGATCATCTACTGTATGAATTGGCAAGCCAAGTCTCTTGACCTCAATTTGACATCCATTGTCCTTTGTTTTGCAGATGCCCCTGCTTTTTTTAAAACAAAAATTGTCGAAAAAAATTTATCGTCTTTCTAGGACAGCTACAGTATAATACACGTTGTTACTGCTTTGCATCCAAATCACTTGCATATTTTGTTAGTTATCATATAATTTGCATTTTTCCTTAATTTCCCCAATTACACTGCTTTCCATAAATTTCCTTGAACACGATGAGAGTGATTTGACTGTCTTGACTATGCTGCTGTTAGTATTTTTTTAAACCTCATTCTGCTGTGAATCTATGCATTAAGAATTTTTAACTTCCTAATTGCATAGTGTGCTTTTTATAAGCAATATTTTGAAACATTGTTTTCGTAATGATGTTGGTATCCTGTAATTTTAAACAGTATATTTTCGAAGTTGGAGTATATCCTGGCCGTTTAAAAGCACTTTGTTTTTGAAATTGTGTAGTTCAAATTATTAATGTAATTGCTTGAAGGAATCTTAAAAAATGTAGATTTTTTAACTACCATCAAGCAATGTTTAGGCTATATTTCAATGTTTATTTGTAATTTATTTAGATTTTTCTTGGAGGGAGTATTTGTCAAGATGGTAAAGTAGTTGTCATTGATGATCAGGAGCTTAAGGTAATCCGATTATTATGCAATTTTATTTTATATATGTAAATATAATACACATAATGTCTTTAAATATTTTGAAGTTTCAGTAGTTGAGGGATCATAGATTTTTACTTGGCTACCGAATGAAATTTTCAAGTACTCTTATATTTGTTGCTTAATAATTTTGTTTCTTTTGGATACCAATTTATTAATGATAATTAACAAATATGGTAAGACATTGACGTGCTATGACTTTGAAAAATACATGTGCTGTTCCAAGATGAATCTAGGTGGTGGTGGTTGGGGGGGGGGGAGTCTAAAAGTGTAATAAACCAATTGAGAGCTTTGAAATGTCATTTAGCTTTTTATGTGAATTACACCTGGTAATTCATTAACCCTTTAACGCTATAACGGCCCAAAACGGACGAAGTTTTGAAATGGACTTCAAATAGTGCTATTCCTTGTCTTTAATACCCTCTACCCTTTTTTTGAAATTTCATGGGCTAAACTTTCTTTTAGGGAACAATATTAAATGGTTAAGATATTAATTCTTTTCTAATAAAAATGAAATTATGCAGGGAGGAGACTGAAGAAAGATATCAAATCTTAAATTTCATTCCAAAGGCAGAAATTTTGGGATAAAACCTTTTTCAAACACTTCAATGCAGACGATGACTATTGTATGCAGCTGCTTCTTTCCTTTGTTTATTGTCCACAAACAGTAAATCAAGGGACCCTCTCTATTGGGTTCTTAAAGGTGAACGCTGGTGGAATTGCAGTAATATGCACTTGTAGTTTAAGGAACTTAATTTATATCAACCTTTGTAAGGATTATCACTTTCGTATTTAATAACTACAGCCTTAGTTTTTTCTCTTGTATTTTTGATATTTTTGTGTTCTAATTTTTCTCTGGTTAACTAATAAAATAATTTTTACCAAGAAACGAAAATAAATTCATAGTGTAAAAAGGGTTTAATTATACTTAGAAACAGTAATACTGTATATGTAAAATTAAAGTTGTTGGCAATAAGTTGTGTAAGAGCAGATTAGCGATTTATTTATCCCACATAATTACAGAATATAATGTAGCAGCAGTGAGGATCGTCTATGGTATATGTGTTTAGTCACAATATTGAAATTTTCTTGTAGATTCAAACAACAACAGATTAGTAGTTGAAATAGGTGGGAAAAATATCTTTTTGTTTCCTTCATCTTACAAAAAAGTTTCAATACAACTGATTAAATTTGTATTCTATAGAAAATTGTTGATGCTGTTATGTACAGCAGAAATACACAATAAAAGCTATACAATCGAACCCTTGGAAATTGAGAGATGACAGATTTTAAAAAGGTATACCTATTTAGTGGTTGAGAAGTTTTGGAGAATCACATGTCAATGAATCTTAAGTACCAACAGTTGGACTTATTTACACCTGTAAACATTTAATAATGATAAAAGGTAGTGCTTGTGACTGCAAATGTAAATAGTTCTTTGTTAAATGCAAACCAATAATTACCATATTTGAAATATGGGGTAGAAATTTTGTGAGAATATAGCTTAAGTGAATCTATTTGGTATGGTTGATGGTAAGTGTTTATATCTGATAGATATCATTTGGTAGTGGAAAATTCTTAGACAAATGAGATTGTAGGATTCTAAAATGGTGTTAAATGTGCAAGATTTTAAAGAATTGAAAATTTTGAAGGGACTGATTTTAGAATTTTCTGTATTTATTACATTTAAGTCTAACAGTTCTTTAACAGCTTATTACTGAAAACTGTAGTTTTACATAGACACAAATGGTAAAAATTTCATTATCCTCAAGCAGCCATGGGCTATGGAAGTCCAACCAGACTGTGCAATTTAGTTCTCCAAACATATCTGTCCTGAGCTACATCTGCAGCATCTAAAAGTTAGTATTTTAGAATAATCTTTGTAATGTCACTGGTAACAGGAAATTTTCCTAAGTCCAGCAAAACCTACTTAAAGTTGGATAGCTATGGAAAGGAGAGGAGTGGCTGATATGCAGAAGTGTCGAGTTAGGAGAGGCAGAGATGTAGCCAGAGTTCATGGCACAAATGCCAAAAAAATCGGAAATGCTCCTTATAGTTAAAATATTGACTTTTAAAAAATAAAATAAATGTTTAATAGAAAAAAAACTTAAAAGTAATTGTATAGTATACAACAGAAAATAATATTTACTTATAAGAACAACCTTCATAAATCTATATCTGTAAAACAAATAAATTGCACTAAAAAAGAGAATGTGTATTTTTATTCTTCAAGTTAATTTTTCTTTATGTTGGCAGAATCATTAATGACATCATCAAATTTGTTTCTTGAACTCTAACTTTTTAAATGAATAAAAGTTTATGCTTTGTTTTCTACACTGAAGTGCCATTGAATTAGGGATAGGAGACATTATCCAAATTCAGTACCGCATGCCCCACATTTGCGTGCATGCATGGCCTAAACTGGTCATATATAGCTGTCGGCTTTGGCTTCCCCAAGCATTCGTCATGAGAAGCGTAATGGGAAAGGTGCAGGATTTAGATGCATTTGACAGAGGGCAAGATCATACGTGCCCAATGGATGGGACACTCTATCTCCGAAATTATCAATAAACTTGAGTTTTTAAGGGTTAAAGTGTCAGATTTCTGTAACTGGTCTCACTGTGGTGGCTAAGTTAATTTTGAAGTGTTGTCAGAAAATAAAATGTTATAACCTCAACCTAAAGTTACTAATGAAGGGAAATACTCATGTTATATACCAAAGGGGCAGGGGTGGCTCAGTCAGTAGCACGCCAGGCTCATAATCTGCAGTTCCTAGGTTTGAGTCCCAGCTGGGTCAGTGTTGAGATTTATCTCTGTGAAATTCCCCGCCCTGCCCATGGTCAGTAGGGGACACCAGTGGGCTTGGAAAGGCAGTCGTCTATTGGATAGGACGTTAAGCCATGCCCCAGTGTTCAGGAGAGCCATACCCTGTGCATGTTAAAGAACACTCTGGATGGCCTTGATGGGAGCTACCATCTGTCTCCCAACAGCTGTTCCAGTGGTTCCCCTCCCCCAACCTTCTCTGTGTCTTTGGGGTCCATGTGACCTTGCCATTCAGCCCTTGGTGTGCAAAAAAGTACCGCGCAGAGGTAAAACAACCCAACCCTTATACCAAAAGAAAGAGCATTTAATTGTGATTAATGAAATAAAAATAAAAAAACATGATTACAAAATATGCAAGTGTGCTCTTTTAAATTTTCTAGTAGAAGTGTAGATATGTCCCATAACGAAATTTCTTGCAAGTTTTTTTGCTACAGTACAGGAGCATGGTAATGCAGCTATTTTGGGCTGTCTTGTATTTCTAATTTTTCTTATAATTGTGAAAAAAATAGTAAATTGAGTTTTTTTTTAGGTATTCACTTTTATTAATAAATCACTTAACAATTATGTTCGAAATTGAAAATTCTTGTAAGATATATTTCTAGTATTTTTGTTCGAAATAGTATTTTTATTTGGTTTTTAAATAGTTACTATATATAACATATAGTGCAAAGAATTAAAAATTGTTAAGCAGCATGTATTTTTGTGTACATACATTTTCCGATGTGTTGGAGAACATTTTTCTCTTAACTGCGCTTGGTAATTATCAGAAGGTTTTGGGCAGACTATTGCTCTATTATTTGATCATGAAATTTTCTCTAATAATTGGCTTGAAATACCAACAAAAGGCTATATTTTTATGTGCTAAGAAATATGATTTCAGCACGACTTTGAAATTATGAAGGATCTATCCATCTTATATTTATTTTTCTTATATCAAGTTTAAGAGTTTCGTAAAAATTTATTTTCCCATGATATATTCAAAGAAAAATTTGTTCCTCCAGGAGCAGCCAGTGAGACCAGTGATTAAGGGCAAGCCAGTGCGTGGAGGTCCCCAAATGCTCCAGTTGAGTCTTGATGGCAAAAGACTGTATGTTACAAACTCTCTTTTCAGTTCTTGGGACAGACAGTTTTATCCAGATAATATAATGTAAGTATTTTTTCCAAGTTCCAGTTTAAATGTTAATAATTTTAACCAAATCTAAAACATGTCTGCATTATAACCTTATTTTAAGGTTAGTCATACCAAATTAGGTGGTAGCAATGTGATTGCCTGATTCTTGAAAGTAAAATTGACACTACACACTATAACTGTGTTGTGTGCCTGTTGTTCATGACCGACTAAGATTAGCTTACAGGCCTACTCACGAGAGGAAATTGCCTTTCTTATGTTTTTGGCAGTGCTCCCTTTGTTTGTCACCAGATGGCACTGCCACCACACAGTAGTTCAGTCCCTGCATCTAACCTCCTCCATCTGTGCAGAGCTTCATGCTATTCTTCAGGCTGTACTTTTTATCCTCAGCCTCGAGAGTGGCAACTTTGTCATCCTCTGACAGCAAGTCAGCCTTGGAAGCTCTCCAGAAGCAAGAAAGCAAGAGCTGCAACCTCTTCCTCATCTAGAAGATCATGGAGACTTGCTTGAAAGTCACTTCTGCTGGAATCGCGATCCATTTCCTATGGATCCCTTCCCACATAGGGATACCTGGAAATGAGCTCACTGATCACACCACAAAGGAGACACTGGAAAGTCAGGTGTGTGTAACTAATTACCCTCTCTCTCTCTCGGTGACTGCAAGAGTTCTGTCTCACAACTGGTGAGCCAGTTCCGTCTTGCTCAGTGGCAGAAGGACAGCAGGTGTTCTTCATTCAGGTACCGGGTTGAACCTTCTCTCACTGCTCCTAACCTCGGTAATCTCCTCAGATGCCAGGAGACCCTCCTTCATCGTCTCCGAGTTGGTGTCATCTACAACAACTCTATGCCAACAACTCTATGCTACACACTCTTGGCAGAGTTTACAGTCCAGACTGTGCAACTTGCGGCACATCTGAGACTGTATCCCACATTCTGCTCAACTGTTCCTGCTACAATGCCGAAAGAGATGCTTTGTTCCGGGAGCTTAATGCTATAGGAACCACTGACTACTCCATCACTTCCCTTCTCGGCAACAACCACGGTGCGAAGCTGCAACGTGCATGCTTCCGTATTGTCAGTGACTTCTTTCTGAACATTGGCCTCCTCTGCAAGGTGTAATGTTCAGTACTTTTACATTGTCCTGAAAAGGGCCTTCCTTTTTACATTGTCCTGGAAAGGGCCTTTTTTCCCCCTCAGAGATATAGCTGAGAGGCAGATTTTTCTGCATCTGCTATCTCACTATTCCATTGTGACTGGTGTAGGGATCCCCTTCTTTGGAGGCTAATTTCACCATATTTACAACACCTTGAACCTTGAAGTACTGTTTACATTTAGAAATAGGAAATGCCGTAGACAGCACTAATGACAGTAATGAGACTACTAATGATGGGAAAGAATTAATATATCATTTATATTTTATTTTTTCGATCACTAGGTCAGTTTTTATCACATTTAACTAAATCGCATTGCTCTAAAATAAACGTTTGAATATTTGCTTACAAATAACTTCCCTCTAATCTTGGTACTTTACTAATGATTCCAAATCTCTTTCATTGATAAAAATGATCTTTCTGCCATTTAAACGTAAATACTAATTTATGCAAGACATAAATATGGAACTTTCACATGAAAACAATTTTATTTACATAATACAATTTATTGTCAATTGTTCTAATATGTTGTTCAAACTTTTCCTTTTCATACTACAAAACTGCTTTTAAAGTTTTAAATTTTTCAAAATATGGTGTATAGGTTTTTCTACTTCGATACAATACTGTATTTTATTATTTTCCTGCTCATACCTCAAATATCGCTAACTTTTCAGCTATACTCATTTTCACTATTTTAAACTGATGTTGCTTCAATAGATAAACACAATTATTGCATGCTGTGATCTTAACTTGAAAGCATCACTACTTATGCATTGCTTTTTCTCCTTTGTTGGTAAGAATATGATTTAAGAATGTGACTTAGACCCCCCCCCCACCCTTGTACATCCCTAGTTGTAATATAGTGATTCTATGCAAGTTCATAAGGAAGTGACTTATTTGAGCACCAGAGGTTTATAAGCATAGAAAATTACTTTTGAATAGAAACTATTTGGTATTTCCTACTACAGTGCTGTTGAAGAATGGAAGAGATTTTTGAAGGTTAAATGTGCTGATATCCATTATTGTATTGCATAATACACTGAAGTGCCATTGAATTTGGGATAGCAACCTAGTAACATGTTGGACCCCCTCTGGCTCTGAAAATGGCCACCACACAGTATGAACAATATGAACACAAAATATGAGGCAAGGACTCCACAAGATTGCGTGGGTTGCCATACCTGTGGAACATTTATGCATTCTCCAGAGCTGCCCATATTCTCTTAAGGTTGTCACTGATGGGACACTGGCCCGAACACTCTGCTCGATGGTAACCCAAAGATTTTCGATGGGATCTATATATGGGCTTCTAGGTGGCCAATTCATTATTTCAAAGTCAGCAGAATGCTCCTGCAACCATGCAGTAGCCAACCTGGACCTGTGAGATTTACAATTGTCTTGCTGGTAGACACCATCTCCATTGGGATGCATGATGTACATAAATGGGTGCAAATGGTCAACCATGAGTTCTACGTACTGGAATGTATTGAAAGTCGTCAGTACATGTACCAAAGGTCCACAGACATCCAACTGAAGACACCCCAGCCATTACTGAGCCACCACCAGCTTGTACTGTTCCGACCTGACATACAGGATCAATGGGGTTGGCACCATACCCTCAGTCTCCCATTGGCGTGATGAAGTTTAAATCGGGATTCATCACTTCAGGGTATCCATTGCCAATTTTCAATGGTCCAGTTTCAATGTTCTTTAGCACAGACAAGACATTGAGCCTGGTGTCGTGCCATTAGAAGTGGGACTCTCATAGGCCGGCGGCTCCCGAAATGAGACAATGAAGTGAGCATTGCATGGTCTGTGCACTGACTTCCCAGCTGGAACCCATGTTCAAATGGGAGGTAATTTCAGATAATGTCTTGTTCCTATTAGTCCATATGATGCAGGTCAGATGGGAAAGCCCATGATCATTCAAGGCTGGTTGTCCTTTACAGTTTGTCCAGGTGCTTGTTTTTTAGCCGGAATTTTCGTATTCCCGGAACACTCTTGAAACTGTCATACAAGAAAATCCAAATTCTTTGACAATTTCAGAGATCGAGTGTCTCATCCATCGGGCAACTACAATCTGCCCTCTGTCAAATGCATCTAAATCCTGCGCCTTTCCCATTACACTTCTCATGATGAATGCTTGGGGAAGCCTACAGCTATATATCTCCAGAGTTTCAGCCATGCATGCACGCAAATTCGGGACATGCAGTACTAAATTTGGATAACGTCTTCTATCCCTAATTCAATGGCACTTCAATGTAAAGCTCATGCTATATATTAACAGCAAACCAAACAATCTGAACAAACTGTATGTGTAAGAAATATCTGAAACATTTCCAAATCCATTCTCAGTTGAGTAGTTTGAACTATCTACAGTGCATTCATCTGTTTTTCAGTTGTGCTTCGACGTTTCTTTTATGATTCATCTTGTTTCATTAAAGCATATTCAGCTTTTTATCATTCAAAAAATATTTTAAATTATTGTACTTTATATATATTTTTACACTTTTTATTACTAGTGTATTTGAGCATTAAGAAATTGTGTTTAAAATATAGAATCAAACTAATGTGTTTTAAATGGTGTATATGTTTCATGAACATGCTATTTTGATTTGTGTATAATTCTTTGGAACAGTTTTTATCAGGAACCGACTTGTTAAACATTTACAAATAAATTTAATTTTTATTATGCACCTAAAGTTTTATATTATCGATGTTTATATATGTTTTTGAGAGTACCAAAATTATGTCGGTACTCATTTAATGTACAGGGAGCAAATACATTTTTTTAAACGGACATGAATTATGGTTAAAAATAAGATATGAATTATGAGAAGGGTTAATTAGGTGAAATAGGCAAAATTTTAGAAAAATCGTGCAATTATTCATTAGATTAAAATAATCGTTACAAATATAAGAAATATTAAATCACCAATGCACGTTTTCCTAATTAGCTTTTGAAAAGTGACTCTGGGGACCCATAAAAAAAAGTGCACCAGGCCCAAGCTGATTAGGATATGTCCCTTCATTCACATGACTAATTATTGATTGAATAAAGGACACAAACAGTTCAATGACAGCTGCAACTGGACAGTAAGGAGCTTTGTTTTGAGTTGGTATGATATTCTAATAACTGCTTTGATTATATTGAAATTTTGTTAATGTACAAATAAAGTTGCGGTCCTTGCAAACTCTGTCACTATAAGAAAGTTAGACTATTTAAGTTCTTCCTTTGATAGAATAAGCTTATTTATCCTCTTTAAGCTGTTAAGTGTTTATTGTGGTTCTCATACTTCAATTTTGCAAAATCTTTCTATAGAAATGGTTCAATGATGCTTCTGTTGAATGTGGATACAGAAAATGGTGGACTGGAGCTGGTTGAAAATTTTCTGATAGACTTTGGAGATGAACCCATCGGACCTGTATTGGCTCATGAAATAAGATTTCCTGGAGGGGATAGTACCTCTGATATTTGGGCTTAAAAAATGAAAATTATTTTGTTAATACAAATTGCATTTTATTTTGGAGGTCTCGAACTTAATTAATGTTTGACAAAATTTTATTGATGTGCAATAAATTTAATGTAGACCAATTTATGTAATAGAATAATGCTTGCTTCAATGATGAATAAAATTAATTTTGCTGTCCTTTGTCTCTGAATTTAATAAGAAATAGGGTATTATTTTGACTCCTGCATATCAGCTGCATGTGAAGGATTTTACTAACATTGATAACAAAAAGAAATTTCTCATATTGAGAATTAATATAATTTCAGTTACAACAAAACTAAATCAATAATTTGCAAGCTTTTTTAGTCAATTATGAAAAAAAAAGTAATACGTGTAAATTATTGCAGATACAAGCAATAATGGAGGAAGCCTTTTTCTGTGACTAGGATGAAATGCATCTGCCAATTTGAGAAATATTCACTTTCTATAGCACAGAAAATTGAAAGAAAATTAATCTAACGTGCTCATCAAAGTACAGAGTCTAAAAAGCTCACTTTATTTAGCTATTGTGGTAATTATTCTAAAAGTAGAAAACTTCAAAATTTTTATATAAAGGTATCTAATTTTATGGTTAAAAATTTTTATTATTCTTTCAAACTATCTTTTTGAAGTTATAAATACCAACTTAAGTGGCAATTCCAGATTCTTTAATAAGGGTTTAAGATACTTCTAATATTAAAAAGATAATAAAATTTATTGATTCTCTTCATCTCGATGTGCAAACTGTATGTTCATTTTCTGTTTAGCACCAGCTACAAAAGTTGAAACTGATCTGAAAATGTTTGGGGTAACAATATATAACAGAAAACCACTTGATAAAACAGGTGAGTTGTGTGAAATGAGATTGCTTTGGCGAAGTGTGGGATATTTGGTACATTCGAGGAAATTTGTCGAAATCGGGATTTTTTTCATGTTAAGAAGTCATGGCGAGGTTGCAAAATCGAGACACTTGGCGAAAATTAACATAGCCCCTCACCACTGTGGGCATTGTTCCCTAATGACTGTCCCTGGTTTCGAACAGATAATGCACCCGTGCATTGTAAGAAACGTGTCAAGTTGGGATTTGCAGAGGATGAGGCACAGCAGCTACTCTGGTTGCGTCAATCTCCAGACCTCAATATGCACGTTTGTGGGAATATCTGGAGAGCAAGGTCAGATTCCACTTTCCACCTCCAGCATCACTGGCACATTTGGGCTATATTTTACAGGAAGAATGGTCCCACATTCCATTACCGTATGTGCATGACATGCACAATCGAATTGCGTCTGTTCTGAACGTCTGAGGTGAGCCTAAAGTTTATTAATAAAATCTTCATAAACATTATGTGTTTCCATTATTTTGATAAACTCCTGTATCTTTCTGTTGGGTAGATACGTTCTTAATAACATCCTCGATTCTAGATATAAGGACAGGTAGCGGTAGTGGGCTTTCAGAGAATGCATATTTAGGATCTCTATCTAGAATGTCGAGCTCTTGTTTAATGAATTGTCTGATAGGTTGAGTATAGGAAACTGAGGTTGCACATATATGCAATTCCTTTTTGTTGCTTTAATAATTTCTTAGCTTTGTTTTCATGAGTAGCTTGTAGTTTGGCCGTGACATTATCTATGGTCCTATGGATAGATCGTAAAGTTCTTCATATTTATGAGCATCCAATATTTTTCGGGATTTCAAGATTTAGGTGGTAGGTATCCCATTCTAAAGTTCTTACGTCATGTCTAGTAGTTCTAATGACACATCTGAGCATAATTTATTTCGGCACGTTTTAAGATTTTACTTGTATTGCAGAACATATTTCCGTTTGTTGAGTCATATACAATCCGGTATAATATCTATTTCTTTGCAATTAATCAGGAACTTCAGCCTCAGTAGTAAACGATTTAGGACAGCAAAGACAGCAAGTTCTAATATCACAAGACGCGATATAAAAAAATTATGCTAAACAGCCATATAGTGTATTTAATACAATACTGAACGAATATTTTTGGAACTTGAGATTGAAATAGATTTGATTGTACCCTTTATTTTATCTTCAGTCACATTTTTCCATTAAATGACCACGCATCAGACGCTAAAACCTTCCAGAATAAGACCTATAAATCTTTCACTGAGATGTAGCGGACCTTGCGCCATCTATACTTCAGGAGAGGTTCCAATTGTTGCTGAGGATTTAGATGTTAACGAGTAGGTCAATAATGCTTAAGCGTTTATTATTAAAAATCCATCCATAGTAAATTCACACATTACTTTTAGAAATAGACGTCAACAATTGCTGAAAACATTTGAAAAACAAAAAAAAATATAGTTGACGCGACGGAAATCGAACCCGCAACTCTCTAGATACATGCATCAGATTTAAGCATCTGGTGCTTGGTTTAATGGTTAGAGCACTCTGGCGTGTATCTAGAGAGTTGTGGGTTTGATTCCCGCTACGTCAGCAATATTTTTTTTCCAGCTGTTTTTAGCAATTGTTGAAGTCTATTTCTACAGGTAATCTGGGAATTTATTATGGATATTCCTCGTGTGTCGAATTTTTTTCTTCTACCATTACGGACATTGCAGTAGGACATTGCTCATAGCTCACCACCACATCTCATATTTATTTTTCTGGAATGTAACAGTGTAGTAAAATTCTTTTTCTACCTGTATATTTCACGACTTAGTTTATTTTATATGGAACATATTTGGAAAATGTGATTAATGAACATTTTTAATCACCAATGACGATATATTTTACAAAAAAAAAAAAAAAAAAACTACATGGATTGGATTGTTTTACCTCTGAGCCGCACTTTTTTGCACACCATGGGCTAAATGGTCAGGTCACATGGACCCCGAAGGCTCAGAGAAGGTTGGGGGAGGGAACCCACTGGAACAGCTGTTGGGAGACAGATGGTAGCCTCCTGTCAAGGCCATCCAGCGTGTTCTTTAACGTGCACAGGGTATGGCTCTCCCTCACACGGGGCCACGGCTTAACGTCCCATCCGACAGACGGCGGCCTTTTCAAGCCCATCGGTGTCCCCTACTGACCGTGGGCAGGGCGGGAAAATTTTGCGGAGATAAATCTCAACGCTGACCCAGCTGGGACTCGAACCTGGGAACTACAGATTACGAGCCTGGCGCGTTACCGACTGAGCCCCCCCCCCCCCCCAAAAAAAAAAAAGTACATGTATTTAGTTACTAAACTACATATATTTAATGTGGAAGGAGCGCGGAGATGCCGATATTGGCTTTGCCCGATAGACTGCAATGCACAGTGTGGCAGAGGATGCACCGATATCATGTCTAGTAGTTTTAATGACACATCTGAGCATATTTATTTCGGCAGGTTTTAATATTTTACTAATGTATTGCAGAACATATTTCCCTTTGTTGAGGGAAATAATATAGTTTATGATATAAATAAGTTCCAGAAAAAAGAGGAAACAGCAACTACGTACTACCTCTTCAGAAAGAAGAAATAAGTATAAAAACATTCTACTTTTCAAAAACCTTTAATCTACTAAAATAGGAGAGAAAAATTTACAGAAGATATAAAACAAAGTTTAAGAGCATCCGACATTATAAATAAAAAATAGCTTTCATATACCAGTTTCAAAACGCATGCGCATTGCCGACCGCAGTTCAACTAGCATCAACTTGAACTGCTTAGGGCGTCCTTTTTTCCTTCTTACCTCCGTGTCTTACAACATCTTGAACCTTGGTGTCCAGTGACCAGATACAGCAGATATAGCTCAGAACAATCTGCTAGGAGAACTAAATTGTACGATGTGGTTGGACCATCAATGGGTTGACCTCCATAACCCATGACTGATTCAAAATAATGATGACGACGATAACTTTAAGAAAGGGGGGGGGGGGGGATTTTCCTTGGTACGCTTTTGTCAAAAAATCAGGAAATTATTCGCATACAGTTTCGAAAATTAGAAGCCACCACATGATTATATTAGCTTTTTTTTCACTTTTTTCTTAGAGGCTATCAAATCTGAGACCGAAAAGTGGCTTTTAAAAAGTTACCTCTATGAATGTGCCTTTTTCCTAATTAAATGCTAATTAGCATTTGTATTTATGTATATATATATATGGAAGAAGTTATATATGTATCAGAACTTCTTGTATGAATGTCAATATGTAACCGATGTCTAGCAACTACTTCTAACTGCATATATTTAACGTTTCCTGGGATAAGCTACATCAAACTTCGCGGGTATTTTTTAATAATGTTACTCTGTTTAAGTGTTTCTTTTATTTTCTCTATTAACTGTATGTGTTATTTTTAAGGAGTATGTTGGTAGCATTTGTTCTTACAGTCAACTCTTAGAGCTTTCTAGGATCAACTCTGTATATGTTAATGCAAACGTTGAACCTTATGTGCACAAATTTGAAAAGTAATGAATGCTTATAAATATACATTAATATAATATATTGCCCCATCTTTTGTCTCTTTGAGGCTCTGCTATGAGCAGAGATATGACGTTGTCACAGTCAAGATGGCACTATTAAGGTAAAAAAATGTATTCACTAAATCTTATTTTCTGAATGTTATGTAAAAAATAAGAGCATAATTTAATCATCTCAATTCAAATTGCTATCATATGATTAGAAACTCAGTATTTGATTTGTTAAATCATCCGTGGCGGTTAATAGATCCTGCCTTATAATCAACGAATAAAACTTGCAATCATTAATAATGCATGCTTTATGTGAATTATCAACTTAGTTCCATTCATCGTCATCAACATCATCAAGCAGCCATGGGCTACGGAGGTCCAGCCACACCATGCAATTTAGTTCTCCAAGCATATCTGTCTGAGCTACATCTGCTGCATTTGGCCGGTGCACACCAATTCTAACAAGGTCCTGTTTTGTGTTGTCTGCCCACCGCATCCTAGGTATTCCCCTCTTTCTGAGGTCTTTAGGCACACTGTTCATAACCTTATTCACTAATCTATAATTATCCATACGGGCATTCAGTCGGTAGCGCGCCAGGCTTGTAATCTGTAATTCCCAGGTTCGAGTCCCAGCTGGGTCAGCGTTGAGATTTATCTCCGCAAAGTTCCCCGCCCTGCCCACGGTCAATAGGGGACACTGATGGACTTGGAAAGGCCGCCGTCCATTGGATGGAACGTTAAACCGTGGCCCTGTGTGCGGGAGAGTCAAACCCTGTGCACGTTAAAGAACACGCTAGATGGCCTTGATGGGAGGCTACCATTTATCTCCCAATAGCTGTTCCAGTGGGTCCCCTCCCGCAACCTTCTCTGAGACTTCAGGGTCCATGTGACCTGGCCATTTAGACCATCGTGTGCAAAAAAAGTGCCGCTCAGAGGTAAAACAACCCAACCCAACCCATACGAGCAACATGGCCAAACCAACAGTCTCTCTCTGCACAATATGCTGCTTAGGAGGTAGCCGACTCCTTTGCCTAACCTCATCACTAGTTACAAAGTTGAACCACCTAATACCCAAGATACTATGTAAGCATCTGGAATCAAAAGCATCTAGTTCTTATTATTTTGTTTACAAAGCGTCCAAGTTTTACTACCATAACTAACACTAGAAAGAACCAAACTATTATACAGTCTAATATTAGTCTCATGCCACACATCACAAGTATCTGTTACATAGCTCCAAATGTAATTAAACTGAGACACTTACTCAAGACCACAGCCAGATTAACTGAATCACAGTCTGCCTGACCTATTTTCATCACTTCAGTTTTCTCTCTGTTCAGTACCAAACCTACTCTACTACCAGTCTCATCAACAGCTCGAATGAATGAGTTCATCTCATCAACATCATTTGCCAAAAGGGCTAAATTATCAACATAATCTAAATCAGAAATTTTCGTATCTCCTGCCCATTTAAGGCCAAAATCTTTCCCTTGAAGTGAATTTCGCATAACGTAATCAATAACCAAACTAAAGAGAAAAGGAGACAAAATGCAACCTTATCGAACACCAGAAGTAATGCTAAACCAATTGCTACAAGCCTTACCAACTCTCACACACGACTCAAGTGTTATTATAGAGAGCTTTCATTATGTTAACTAACTTGTCTGGTATACCATATGATCTCACAGTCAATCACAAATTATGACAGTCAACAGAGTCGAAAGCCTTTTTGAAATCAACAAAGCTAGCAACCAAAGGTTTCTGAAACTCGAAACATTTCTCAAGAATCTGCCAAAGTGAAAATATCTGATTCACACATGCCCTACTACTTCTGAATCCACATTGCTCATCACGCAATTGCCTGTCAACCAGATTCTTAATTCTATTAAGCTCAATCATGGAAAGAACTTTACCTGGAACAGAGAGTAGGCTGATACCCTTATAGTTATCATAAGAACTGCAATCATCTCTTTTAAAAATAAGGATAATAATAGCTCTGATAAAATCCTTAGGAACCATGCCTTTATCCTAAGAGATATTAAAAATTTCAGTCATCCAAGTGGTAACCGAAACATTTCCAGCTTTAAGCATTTACGTAGTAATTTGGTCTACTCTTGAGATTTATGTAGTTTAAGTTTAGAAACAGTGAAAACAACTTCAGACTGTGTTATAGGGCCAACATTAAAGCCACCAATGTATCTCATCATTAAAGACAATGGGAGTAGAACAAACTGCATTGTTTAGAACATCACTGAAATGCTCAGCCCACCTAGCCATGACAGAATCCTCACCTTCTATAACCTTACCTTGTTTATCCTTCAATCCCTGTATACCTGTCCATTTTCTACCACATAAAACATTGTGGTACAACTGACTACGTGGTACAGCTCTCTGCTATTGTGCTGTCTAACTGCTTCCTTGTCTTTTCAACCAAGCCATCAAGCCAAAGACTTTTATCAGCAGCTAACTGATCCTTTACACATTTATTAAGCTCTCTGTAATGCTTTCTATTAGGACTAGTAGGGTATTGGTTAAGGACATTCCTGCAATTATTTCTTTCCGAAATAAACTCAAGTGCCTTTCACTCAGGTAATTCTGTCTCTTCTGCTCCTTTTTTCCTAAAAGAGTACTGTTAGTGTCCAAAAAAGCCTGTTTAAAATGATCCCATTCTTCCTCCACTTCAGTAGTAAGCATACCATGAGTGTCATAATGACTAAGTAACCTATCATGGTAAGCTTTGGCTATAACTGGGTCTTTCAGAGCTTCAGTATTAAAAGCAAATTTTTTAACCCTAGCACAACACTTTTTAAGTTTAAGTTGCAACACACTTTTAACAAGGTAATGGTCATATCCAATTTCAGCTTCCATATATGACCTGGTATTCCTAACAGAACTAGACTATTTGCTGTTAATTAATATATAATCAATCATATTCTTATGCAGCCCATCAGGTGAAACCCATGTGTACTTATGTATGTCGCGGTGTTTGTAATAAGTGTTAGTTATTCTGAATCCATTGAGTTTACTTACCTGTAGGAGACGTTGTCCATTGCCATTGTAGCTACCAATACCAAAAGGGCCTATCACCCCTCCCCAAAGGTCAGAGTCAGTACCGACTTTGGCATTGAAGTCATCAAGAACAAGGGTAATATCTCCTTTCTTGACAGAATTCAAAATATCCTGAAGTTGTGCATAAAACCTATCCTTCTCATCCTCATTGGCATCCTCAGTGGGAGCATAACAGCAGATAACATTCAAGTCTTTAACGCTTGTCTGAAATTCTGCTGTAAGAAACCTTTCATTAATGCACTCGTATCCTAGAAGAGCATCACTAGCGTGTCTGCTGAGAAGCAGACCCACGCCTTGGTGATGCTTATTGTCGTCCCTCCCTGAAAAGAGAAATTTAAGATTGTTTTTAAGAATCTGACCTTTATCTGTCCATCTGGTCTCTTCAAAGCAAAGAATATCTAAATTATAACGGTGGAATTCTTGTGTGAGGACATCAAGAGAATAAGCTCTGTCCAAAGTCCTTACTTTTCAACTACCCATGAAAAGAAAATGGTTAATGGGATGTTTAAAGAAACTACGTTCATTGAGAGAGGGAATGCCGACAATGTCAAACAGCCCCCTAATCGCAGACATGGGGCAAAGACCTGTTCCCCTACCATTAAAGGCTGAAGCCATCTACATTGGAAGACTTTCTCCAATGTAGAATTAATGATGTCAGTAGAGGCAAAGAGTTCAGGTACCTGCGATAACATATGCTCAGGATTATCCGTCATCTGATAAAACATATCCTGTGAATCTATTCATGGCCCCCACAAGGGGGATTGCTCTAGCCTGCGGGCTCGGGAGTATGGGGGCCCATCGTGGTGGGTCGGCCAGCTAAGTGAGATGAACAGAAGACAAAAAACGTCTTTATAAAATATTGACTTTTGTTTTGTCCATCGAACTAAAATTAATTATTTTATTAGGCACATTACATTTTCCTCTCATGGTTCCGAGTGGAATGCAATCTCAATTTCCCGAAAACTGAAAAACTTCTATAGAACCTGAACAAGATTTCAGAATTTCCGTAGTTTACCCAGTATTGGATTTTATTATCAATGATTTGAAGACAATATTTGAAGCAGCAGATACCATATGTAAATTATTCTCACCCACTTTGAATTTCCAGAACTTAGACTTTTTTTAACTTACCGCAAAAGCAGCAAAACGTTTTATACATATGAAAAAGATTTGTCAGAAAACTTACTGCACGAAATCCCTTACCTTAAAAGCATTCAGAAGACAGTTTTCGGCACTGAAAGAAGCCCGATTAGACTTTTGAATGCAATTTACGACAAAAAACTGCAAGGTATATTTGCTAATATCTGTCTTGCCATTAAACTGTTTTGTACACTACCAGTTACTGTTTTTTCAGCTGAAAGATCGTTCAGCAGACTGGCAAATTCATTGAAAACATGGCAAAGCAGTACAACTAGACAAGAGCGATTTAATTATCTAGCAATTTTGTGCACCGAAAATGATTTAGCTAAGCAAGTTGATTTTACTGAAGTTATTGAAAAAATTTGCGACGAACAAAGGTAGAAAATATACTATGAGATAAGTTTTGATATTATTGTAAGTTTTTATTACATAAATCCATATTTTTTTAAAAATAAATTTAAATATTACTTTTGTGTCATCATTTAACATGACTTATTTTACCCTAAATCCTGTAGAGCAGCAGGCTGTCCTTAACCTCAACGGTAGGTAGGGGGCCCCGCCATAGATCCTAGCCTGGGGACCCTCAATCAATTCACTTGGGGTTGTCAACCCACAGATAAACAGAAAACACAACAGAAGATTTTCCCTCCGTAGAAGCCATCAGTGCAGCAAATTCAGGATCCATAATCGAGCTCAGACACTACTTACTCAGAACCTTATCAGTCCAGTAGGTTTATGTTATGATCAGTACCAAGACCCTGTGTGGTTGACTACTCCTCAGAAGGGTAGTTAAAAAGAAAAGTAGGAATAGTTGTCTAGATTACGAAATCTTTATTTGAATATTATTACAATTTCATTATTTTATCTTACTTTTACGTTATTAAAACAATTAGCCATCGATTAGTAGAATTGTGGCCCACTGTGCGGCGTTATTTCAACTGTAATATGTACTTCGATTACTAGTAACTGCGCACTCTTTATCACGTGATCAGTACACCGTTTCTCTCCCGCATTTTGACTTCGCCATTTTGGGTTGTGTTATTGAGATTAGTTTATTCTTCTAATATCGTTTTAAATATGGCAAACCCCGATGGTGAATCGAATATATCAAAAAAGAAATTAGCAGACTTAAGAGTTATTGATTTGAGATCGGAGCTTGAGAAAAGGGGCTTGGACAAAACCGGCGTGAAAACTGCTCTGGTGGAAAGGCTGACTAAGGTAAGTTTTTTTTTATTGTTTTCCCCATTGATGTGAAAGTAAAGAAAATAAGTTACGATTTTATATATATGCATATTAACCAAATAATATGATTACATTCTGATTTATTATATGCGTCTTGGTTGTGAAGAAAATGGAGTAGGAGAATTGAAAAAGTTGTGTTTTGCTACTTTCACTCGCCTTTGTTCTTGATTGAATTTAAGGAGAAAAGTTATTTTTAAATGTTAATAAAAATGAAAGTAATATACCACAATAAATAAAATGAAAGCGAATATAAGGCTTATTTAGTTAAATTGCATAGTTTGAAAAGGCTGTGTAATAAGTGAGATTTTCTCATACTTTTGTAACCGATTATAGGTAACGGCTAATTGGTTTATTTTAATAAGCCACATTAAAACACTGCAAATAATTGAAATGACAGACGAATTGCAATTTTGTTAATTGGCATCTTGTAATATTCAGATTGTTTTCATTTGGAATTGAAAAGCAACATTTGGGGTCTTGTAGGGATTCTGCAGATATTAGTAATATAGGAAAGTTGAGTGAAAGTAATAATCTATGTTACAATTGATATATGTAGTGTACCAAGCAGTGAACTTATCTGTTGTTAACCAGGCACAAGCTGCTAGAAGGTGAAACTTTTTAATTGTACAGTTGAGTTTTCCTTTCTCAGACACTATTTTTTAACACAATGTAATGAGAATTTGTGTTTTGATGGAATGTTTGACTTCTGGTCTACTAATGGCAAATTGATGGAGCAAAAAAAATCGTTAGCTTGCAGTTGAAGTTTACAACATATCATTATGTGAATAAACAACATACATAGAAGGTATGCGAATAATTGAAAAGTAAAGAATACATAAATGAAAGAAAATAAAAATTTAACACGTGATTGCAGAATTAAACAGCAAAAATCTGCTTCTGAAATTTGTGGTGGCTTAGCATGCTGGGCAAAGGGACCTGGGTGTTTGTGTTGTTTTTTGCTGAAGTCATGCCATCCTCACAGACTTACTACTGGCAGGCTGCTGTCAGACCTCTGGTTAGCAGCTGTGTGAGGGGATATACTTTTTTGCTGAGTATTGCATTTTGATTTATTTTTGGTGTATGAAAACTCATGGGAATGAACTGAAGCGAATATTGTGGGTTTCTTTAAACTATCACATGGTGAACTTTCATCCCTTGAATTTTCTGAATGCTGTGAACTTAAAATATTTTCATAGTATGATTTCAGTTTAACTCCTGTGTTAGCCTTCTTACAGCCAATCTTCCCTTTAATACAATTTGGAGCAGTAGTACATTTTAGTTCAATTTATATCACGGTCCTCAGCTGTCATTTTTTTTTTTGAAACCCCCCATAAACAAACAAACCAAGACAACATACTTGCCTTCCTACATGAAACAAATCCCTACAATCTCTCCTCCCACCTCCCACACATACCTTTTCCCAATACTTAAAAACACTCCATAAATACATTTTAACAAACTAAACAAATAAATCAAGTCACATGTACAAAAATTAACGTAAATAAATCACCCAAATTATTGAAATCGAACACAAATATTAAAAACAAGAAAATTGTGAATAATGCACCGCCAATCCAAATTATAAAAAAGCCCCGAAACTAAATAATCACATCAGACACAACACACACCAAAACACAAGAAAATCGAAAACAGTGCACCGCCGATTGAATTATAAGAAAGCCCCCGGCCTGTGTAGTGGTTACGGTCCTCAGCCGATAGATGGCACTGCTCAAGTGGGGTGTGACATCGGAGTGTAAAGTATGATGTCGAAGTATAAAGTATGACGTAGAAATGTAACTGTTCGTGGCCTATGGCTCTTTGATTTGTTTCTTTTGGGTGAGTAATGTGAAGGCGCGTGTCATGTGTGATTTGACAGGATGTGAAGTTACGTTGATTTTTTTCGCCATTTTTGCTTTATAATTCGTTTCGCTAACATGCCTCTATGGTTAGAGGTAAGTACGCATATATCATATATTTAATGGGTATTTTTTAGTGATAGCTAGAATAATTAAAAAAATTTTTTGGAAAATTCGTTAAGATATGGTAAATAATATGTTATTAAAGATATTTTGGAATTGAAATTATTTAATATTAGGAGGATTGTTGTTGATAGTGTTGGTGAACTGTTTTGTAATGTTAAGGTCACATCGTTTGGAAATGGGAGTTCGGTAGCTTTTTTACTGCTGTGTGTAGGGGGAATGTTTTTGTAAGTTGTTTGGAGTGGGGCATTTGAAGGGGTAGGGAGGAGTGGTTAATCAGATAGAATTATTTTAATTTTTTTTGTGTTTAGTATGATGCAATAGTATGTGTTTTGTTGTGAGTGGAAGAAAATGGGAAAAGATGATTAGTTTAAAAAATGAGTTTTTATGAGGTGTTAGGGTTTTAGGAGAATAGTTTTTGGTGAAACGTATAGAGTTTTCACAGGATTCTAATTTAGTGGGGGGAGTATTCATGGTGGAAAGAATGTTGGAAGTTTTTTCGTATGGGACTAGAACATGGCAGTAATGTCGAACACGTGTATTTCGTTATCGTAGTTTGGAATGAATTGAGTGTTTTTTAGTAGTTACGTGTAGTATGGTAATTATTAGTATATTGTGGTGATTTATTAATTTTGCTTTATATGTTGGAGTCTTATAACTAACTTTATATGATTTATTGTGAATATGTGGAAGCATTTGGTGGCGTTATTGATGTAGAAATTATGGGTTGGGTTTTACCTCTGAGTGGCAGTTTTTTTGCACACCATGAGCGAAATGCCCAGGTCACTAAAAACTGAGGGTAGGGGACCCACTGGAATAGTTGTTGGAAGACAGATGGTAGTCTTCCTTGAAGGCCATTCAGTATGTCCTTTAACATGCACAGGGTATGGCTCTCCAGCACACAGGACAACGGCTTAATGTTCCATCCGATGGATGGTGGCCTTTACCAAGCCCATTGGTATCCCCTGCTAACTGTGGGCAGGGTGGGAGTTTTGTGGAGATAAATCTCAATGCTGACCCAGCTGGGACTCAAACCTGGGAACTGCAGATTACGAGCTGGTGCGCTACCAACTGAGCCACCTCCGCAGCAAAAATTATGGGTATTGTAGAATTGTCGGTGTGGAAAAACAGTTTTTGATAGAGTCAGGAAGGTAATCAATAATTTAGGGGAGGGCTATTTGAGCTATAAAATTTTTTTTAATATATCTGATGAGATTATTTGGTTACGGGGCCTTTTTTCATAATTCGGTCGGCATTGCACTGTTTTTGATATTCATGTTTTTAGGTTTGTGTAGCTCAGGATAGACTTGCTTGTAGAACTAAATTGCACGTTCTGGTTGGACCTCCGTAGCCCATAGCTGCTTGAGGATGATGATGATGTTGCCTGAGAAGACATTATTTAGTTTTGGGGCTTTTTTATAATTCAGTTGGCAGTGCACTGTTGCCGATTTTTATGTTTTTTGTTGCCTGCGACGACATTATATAGTTCTGAGGGCTGTTTTTTATAATTTGGTCGATGGTGCACTGTTTCTGTTTTTTTGCTTTTTGGTATGTGTTATGACGTGAGATTGTTTTGGGGGTGTTTTTTATAAAGCCGGTCAGTGATGCATTGTCGATGATGATCTTGGTTTTGAGACTGGTGTTCGATTTCATTAATTCTGGTGATTTATTTAGGCAAATTATTGTATGTGTGACTGGATTGATCAGTTTAGTTTGTGGAAATATATTTGTGGATTGTTTTAATTATTGGGAAAAGAGGGTATTTGAACCTGAAAATATGAAAATAGATTATATCCATTTTCATATTTTCAGGTATTTGTAGTATATGGCAAGGCAACTTTAGTGTAGTTTCTTTGTTTTTTTTTTCATAATTTTTTTAAGAATATGTAGTTGTGTGGGATGTTTTTAGTGAAATAGCGTTTTTTTTATGTTTCTGTACAATACAAATTACCATTACCATGGTAACGGTACTTTGTGTTTGACATAAACTCGGGTTTTTTGTTACTATGGTAATGAAAAAAACAAACTTTTTTTTTCAAAAACCCATTTGGGTTAGGGTCTCGGGGGTTGTGGGAATCAACTAAAAGGGCCGTTTTGTTACGTTGCGTCAAAAACAAAATGGCAGCTGAGGCCCGTGATCCGTACTACTGCCAAGCCCCCAAAACTAAATAATGTCCTCCCAGACAACACAAACCAAAAAACATCAAAAATTGTAAAGAAGTGCACTGCCGATTGAATTATAAAAAAGTCCATGAAACTAAATAATATCCTTGCAGACAACACAAATTGAAAAACATGAAAATCGGAAACAGTGCACCATCAACCGAATTATAAAAAAGCCCCTGAAACTAAATGTTCTTTCAGACAGCACAAACCGAAAAACATGAAATTTGGAAACAGTACACTGCTGACCGAATTATAAAAAAGCCTCCGAAAATAAACCATATTAGTAACTTTAAAGACTCCTAAATATAAAAAAAATTTATATATCAATATAATACACTAATAATTACTATACAAAACTTCTAATAATCACTCAATTCATCTTAAACTAACGAAATGCATGTGTTCATTACCCACACAGAAAAACTTCCAACACTCCCCTACTACATCACAATCCTCTAAAACTCTACACACATTTCACCACAAACTCTTCTCTTAAAACTCTTAACACCTCCATTAAAAATGGGGCGGGGGTGGCTGTCGGTAGCGCACCAGGCTCGTAATCTATAGTTCCCAGGTTCGAGCCCCAGCTGGTCAGCGTTGAGATTTATCTCCGCAAATTTCCCCGCCCTGCCCATGGTCCGTAGGGGACACCGATGGGCTTGGAAAGGCCGCTGTCTGTTGGATGGGACATTAAGCCGTGGCCCCATGTGTGGGAGAGCCATATCCTGTGCACGTTAAAGAATACACTGGATGGCCTTGACAGGAGGCTATCATCTGTCTCCCAACAGCTGTTCCAGTGGGTCCCCTCCCCCAACCTTCTCTGAGCCTCCTGTTTATAACCAAACCTACTCTACTACCAGTTACGTCAACAGCTCGAATGAAAGAGTTCATCTCATCAACATCATTTGCCAAAAGGGCTAAATCATCAGCATAATCTAAATCAGAAATTTTCGTATCTTCATTTCCATTTAAGGCCAAAATTTTTCCCTTGAAGTGAATTTTACATAACATTATCAATAACCAAGCTAAAGAGAAAAGGAGATAAAATGCATCCTTGTCGAACACCAGAAGTAATGCTAAACCAATTGCTACAAGCCTTACCAACTCTCACACACGACTCAGTGTTATTATAGAGAGCTTTCATTATGTTAACTAACTTGTCTGGTATACTATATGATCTCATAGTCAATCACAAATTATGACAGTCAACAGAGTCGAAAGCCTTTTTGAAATCAACAAAGCTAGCAACCAAAGGTTTCTGAAACTCTAAACATTTCTCAAGAATCTGCCTAAGTGAAAATATCTGATCCACACATCCCCTACCACTTCTGAATCCACATTGCTCATCACGCAATTGCCTGTCAACCAGATTCTTAATTCTATTAAGCACAATCATGGAAAGAACTTTACCTGGAACAGAGAGTAGGCTGATACCCCTATAATTATCACAAGAACTGCGATCACCGTTTTTGAAAATAGGGATAACAATAGCTCTGGTAAAATCCTTAGGAACCATGCCTTTATCATAAAAGATATTCATAATTTCAGTCATCCAAGTGGTAACCGAAACATTCCCAGCTATAAGCATTTCCATAGTAATTTCATCTACCCCTGGGAATTTATGAAGTTTAAGTTTAGAAATAGCCAAAATAATTCAGATTGTGTTATAGGGCCATTAAAGCCACCAATGCATCTATCATCATTGCAAACAATGGGAGTAGAACTGACCACACTGTTTAGAACATCACTGAAATGCTCATCCCACCTAGCCATGACAGAATCCTGACCTTTTATAACCTTACCTTGTTTATCCTTCAATCCCTGTATACCTGTCCGTTTTCTACCACACAAAACGTTAACTATTTGGTACAGCTCTCTGCTGTTGTGCTGTCTAACTGCTTCTCGGCTTTGTCAGCCAAACCATCAAGCCAAAGATTCTTATCAGCAGCTAACTGATCCTTTACACGTTTATTAAGCTCTCTGTAATGCTTTCTATTAGGACTAGTAGGGTATTGATTAAGGACATTCCTGCAGTTTCTTCTTTCCGAAATAAGCTCAAGTGCCTTATCACTCAGATAATTCTGTCTCCTCTGCTCCTTTCTTCCTAAAAAAGTCTGTTTAAAATGATCCCATTCTTCCTCAACTTCAGTAGTAAGCAAACCATGACTGTCATAATGAATAAGGTGAAACCCATGTGTACTTATGTATGTCGCGGTGTTTGTAATAAGTGTTAGTTATTCTGAAACCATTGAGTTGCTTACCTGTAGGAGACGTTGCCCATTGCAGCTACCAATATCAAAAGGGCCTATCACCCCTCCCCAAAGGTCAGAGTCAGTACCAACTTTGGCATTGAAGTCACCTAGAACAAGGGTAATATCTCCTCTCCTTTCTTGACAAAATTCAAAATATCCTTAAGTTGCCGTAAAACCTATCCTTCTCATCCTCATCGGCATTCTCAGTGGGGGCATAACAGCAAAAAACATTCGTCTTTAACGCTTGTCTGAAATTTTGCTGCAAGAAACCTTTCATTAACCCGTAACTGGTATGCGGGGTCTACCAGACCCCAGCGCTATTATTTTTCTTGATAGTTCAAATAATCAATAATACAAATAATTTGTTAAATATCTGAAAATCAATAGTAACCTATCAGAAATCAGTGAGATGACATGACATCATGTATTTTGAGCCACTAAGACTCCCTGACCCCACCTTACCAACGCCGTTCCAGAAAATGTACCATACCAGTTACGGGTTAATGCACTCATATTCTAGAAGAGCATCAGTAGCATGTGTGCTGAGAAGTAGACCCATACCTTGGTGATATTTATTGACTTCCCTCCGTGAAAAGAGAAATGTAAGATTAGAATCTGACCTTTATCTGTCCATCTGGTCTTTTTCAAGCCGAGAATATCTAAATTATAATGGTGGAATTCTTGTGTGAGGACATCAAGAGAAAAAGCTCTGTGCAGAGTCCTCACATTCCAACTACCTATGGAGAGAAAATGGTCAGTGGGATGTTTAAAGAAACAATGTTTATTGTGAGAGGGAATGCCGACAATATCAAACAGCCCCCTAATCGCAGACATGGGACAAAGACCCATTCCCCCACTACTAAATAAAGGCTGAAGCCATCTACACTGGAAGACTTCCTCCAATGTAGAATTTGATGATGCCAATAGAAGCAAAGAGTTCAGGTGCCTGCGATGACCTCAATAAACATAGCCTGTGAATCTATTAATTACTTGGGGCTGTCAACCCACAAACAGAAAAGACAGCAGAAGATTTTCCCTCCACAGAAGCCCACCAGTGCAGCAAAATCAGTATCCATAATCAAGCTCAGAGCCTTATATCAGTCCAGTTCAGTAGATTTTATATGGTCAGCACCAGGACCCTATGTGGCTGATCACTCCTCAGCAGGGTAAAAAAGAAAAGTACCCATAGTTGTCCAGATCAGTAGGCCACACTAATCTGGCAGCCCTCCCCTTCCGTTCACTTCCACAAGCGAGTATCTCTTTTGAAAGGTACTAACGGTCTGCACCACGAGAAGGCGGGGTCGGACATTAGGTTCTAGGCCTGGCCGGTTCTATGCATCATCACAGGGGATTGGTGCATAGCTCTCCTTCCAGTGACTACCTAGCTACCATTTACAGACCAGTTTAATAAAGTATGCATCAAATTAAAAAACAAAATATTATTTTTGAAGCCTGAATGATATTTTTTTTATAAGATATATATAAATTATGACGGCAATTTTTATTTTTAAAAAATCGATATTTTTTGTTCTACTAAAAACAGATACATACATCCTTGGCCACTCAATTCAGATTCTCTGAACATATACAGACAACGTGGACACTGGAAAGATTAAAGTTTCCGAAAACCCTGAAACGAAAAAAATTTGGTATTTTTAAAAATGGAAGATTTTGGAAGTAATTAGGTATACATACCTCTGTTCTTTTCCATTTTTACACTCTTTCCTCCTAAACCTATTTCATTACATTTATCATTTATTCATTTATCCCAGCATTCTATGTGTGATTTAAGTCCTCCTAACAAACTTAATACTTCCTCCTAACAAATTGGATATAAACTCCCTTAGTCAAGTTAGTATTTTATATCCTTTTTTTTTATAGGTAAACCTTAGTTTTCATTTCTGTAGATTTACCTTTTTGCGATACATTATCAATTTTTTTTTTTTTCAAACTTATTATTCTATAGGTTATATGCTATTTTTTCTTTTTACTGCTTCATTTTCCAGAAAATCACCATCTTGTATTGCTTTTGATAATGAATTAGTTCTTGGATACAGAACAAAAAGGACTTTCTTGGCACGAAATCAGGCCTCATGTGGGAATGCAATTTCGACAAGAGTTTATCTTCCCCCCAGGCAAAATGTAATTGAAAAATTGCAAGTTTTTAAGTTTGTGTTGAATGGTTTTAAAAGTATTTACCTCCTCCCACTCCCTCAGTATCTTGGCTGTGCCACTCTGATTTTTTTTTTGCACTTTTTGGCACTTAATCAAGATCCCCAAAATTCCACACCCAAAGAAAATAATTCAGGATGTTTGGGACCTGGATTCGAGACCCGGATAAGGCATGGATGTGTGTGTTGTTTTCCTGCTGAGGTCCTACCAACCTCTCAGATCTTCTACTATGGCATATAAACTGACAGGCTCCTGTCAGACCTCTGTGGCAAGCAGCTGCTTGAGGGGGGTATTTATTTTTTTTATTTGGCACAAAAAAGCATTCAAGAAAGTGTCCTTCCATTTCATAAACAGGAGAGAAAATTTCATTAATATGAGCAATCCAACTCACCTTGTATAATGCTGGTCTGTGTTTTAAAATATATGTACTGAAAAGAATCATTAAATGAAATATAAACCATGTTTCAGGTGAATATTGTATTGCTCAAGAAAAAATTTACTTTCGATTAATATATAATTAAACTGTTCTTATTCATCATGTTTTCCAATATAAGCCTTAAGTATGTTATAAAAAGACTAATTTTCTTCTTTGAAGTAGATAATTTTTTGTTGAGAAATATATAGCATTTCTATTCATATGCATTATAATTATTTCTGTCTATTATTTTAAAAAATTTCTATTCATGTGCATTATAAATATTTCTGTCAATTAGTGTAAAAATTTTTTCTCTGCATTGCCAGAGGCATTTTTTTTACTACATGACTAAAAGTTCTATTAAAATAACACTAGTTTTTTTTTTGTTGAATATTTTTTTTCAAAATATCCAGAATTAAATTCTGATTAATTTGTTATATAATATGCCACAATTCCTTTCATTAGTTATTTTTCAAAAAAGTTTTAAAGTTAAATTTTTTTGGCTGAGCATAGAGAGAAAATAACTTAGCCTCTTGATGTAAACTAGTTTTTCAGGCTGGACATTGGAAGGATTAAAGGTATGAGAAATATCAGGAACAGAAGAGGTGAAACACAACCTTGTTTAACACCACAATTCATCATTACTTTGATTAATTTTACTAAATTCATAGACATATGAGCATTTATTTCGGGTATACATCTTATTTAAAAGCTGAATAAGATCTTTTGGAATTGCCAGTATTCTCATTGTTTTCCATAAAGTTTATCTTTCAATTGAATTATGTGCAATGTCAAGACCAGACAGACAATAATTGTTTGCCAGAGTCTCATAGCATTGGATAATTTCTGTTATTATGAAGTCTTCCACTATCCAATTTCTTTGAAAGGTCATATTGGATGGTTCAGTCAAGTTGCCATTTAATGAAAACTAATCTGGTAATCTAAGTAAAATACATTTTGTCTTATAGTCAATTGATAATTTCATTTGATGATAGATGAAAGAATAAGTAAATGTTAAAAGCTCTTATTCAATTTTTTCTGAAATATAATTTTGAAGGTTAATATGTTTGAAAAGCTACAGCCTCACACAGACTTGACATCAGCTAACATCTCATTTCTCCTCTGGTTGCTGGACTCCATTACGCACTGATAGAGATAGTGTATTATTATTATATAAGTTGCATTTTATCACTGATATTCCTAATTATTTTGAAATGTGAAATTCCCTTTAAATTGCAATATACATCAATGTAGTAAGAAGTTCTGAAACTTAGAAGTTTTATTCAGATTTGTAAATATATGTAATGAACATTAAGATCTGGCTCATTATTTATCTCCATAGAAGTTTGAGGATTGGCAAATAATGTGTGGAAAAGCTTATAATTTTAAGTATTTTATGTAGGCTTTGCAAGATGAAGGCCACAATCCAGATGAATATATGTTTGAAGTTGCTGCAGAAGCTGTAGTAGTAAAGAAAACACCTGTGAAACGTCCTAGCAGTAAGTTATATTGCATTTTTATTAAACTATATTTAGTTTAGAATAGTTCAAGTTGGCTTGGTGCAGTAATTTGGTTACAGATCTTGTTGGTATTTTGATAATTAGACCAAGACCACAACATACAAATTATGGCAATGTTGATGTGTGTTTATTCAGAGTCTGAATACTTGAAAACTTTTTTGGTGAGTGTAAATGAAATTTGACAAAAAGAAGTAAATATCAAAGAGGAGAGAAACATATAAAATGAGTTTGTCTTTTAATCAGATTTTCCGCAATTTGAGTTTCCAAAGTACGTTGATGTTTCCATTCTTTTTTTACTCAGTAAACAAACATTAAATAAATAATAAATAAATACCCCCTCAAGCAGCTGCTTGCCACAGAGGTCTGAAGGAGCCTGTCAGTTTATATGCCATAGTAGGAGATCTGAGAGGATGGCAGGACCTCAGCAGAAAAACAACACCCACATCCATGCCTTACCTGGGGCTTGAACCCAGGTCCCTTAGATCAGTAGCCAAGCGTGCTAACCACTCGGACAAACCTTGCATTAAGTTATTTAAAACTTTGAAAATATTTAGAAAATTTGACTTATTGGACTACCATATCACTGTAAATGGTAGCTAGGTAGTCACTGGAAAGAGAGCTATGCACCAATCCCCTGTGATGATGGATAGAACTGGCCAGGCCTAGCACCTAATGTCTGACCCCGCCTTCTCGTGGTGCAGACCATTAGTACCTTTCAAAAGAGATACTCGCTTGTGGAAGTGAACGGAAGGGGAG
This sequence comes from Ryuthela nishihirai, assembly GCA_038380435.1. Classification (NCBI taxonomy): domain Eukaryota; kingdom Metazoa; phylum Arthropoda; class Arachnida; order Araneae; family Heptathelidae; genus Ryuthela; species Ryuthela nishihirai. The sequence goes on along the minus strand of JAWZYU010000030.1, from coordinate 58,090,804 downwards.
GGCTGACAGATCATTGTGGCCTACTGATCTGGACAACTATGGCTACTTTTCTTTTTTTTTCTACCCTGCTGAGGAGTGGTCAACTACACAGGGTCCTGGTGCTGACCATATAAACCCACTGGACTGATATATGGCTCTGAGCTTGATTATGGATCCCGATTTTGCTGCACTGGTGGGCTTCTGTGGAGGGAAAATCTTCCGCTGTGTTTTCTGTTTGTTTGTGGGTTGACAGCCCCAAGTGAATAGATTCACAGGATATGTTTATCAGCTGGTGGATAATCCTGAGCAGAGGTCATCGCAGGTACCTGAACTCTTTGCTTCTATTGGCATTGTCAAATTCTACATTGGAGGAAGTCTTCCAGTGTAGATGTCTTCAGCCTTTAGTGGTGGGGGAACTGGTCTTTGCCCCATGTCTGCGATTAGGGGGCTGTTTGATATTGTCGGCATTCCCTTTCTCAATAAACATAGTTTCTTTAAACATCCCACTAACCATTTTCTCTCCATAGGTAGTTGGAATGTAAGGACTCTGCACAGAGCTTTTTCTCTTCATTCCACCATTATAATTTAGATATTCTTGGTTTGCAAGAGACCAGGTGGACAGATAAAGGTCAGATTCTTAAAAATAATCTTAAATTTCTCTTTTCAGTGATGGACAACAATAAGCATCACCAAGGCGTGGATCTGCTTCTCAGCAGACACGCTAGTGATGCTCTTCTAGGATATGAGTGCATTAATGAAAGGTTTCTTACAGCAAAATTTCAGACAAGCGTTAAAGACCTGAATGTTTTCTGCTGTTATGCCCCCACTGAGAATGCCGATGAGGATGAGAAGGATAGGTTTTATGAACAACTTCAGGATATTTTGAATTCTGTCAAGAAAGGAGATATTACCCTTGTTCTTGGTTCAATGCCAAAGTTGGTACTGACTCTGACCTTTGGGGAGGAGTAATAGGCCCTTTTGGTATTGGTAGCTGCAATGGCAATGGGCAACGTCTCCTACAGGTAAGTAAATTCAATGGATTCAGAATAACTAACACTTATTACAAGCACCGCGACATACATACATGGGTTTCACCCAATGGGCTGCATAAGTATATGATTGATTATATATTAATTAACAGCAAATGGTCTAGTTCTGTTAGGAATACCAGGTCATATAAAATATAAAAATAAATAAAATAAATAAATACTCCCTCAAGCAGCTGCTTGCCACAGAGGTCTGACAGGAGCCTGTCAGTTTATATGCCAAAGTAGAAGACCTGAGAGGATGGCAGGACCTCAGCAGAAAAACAACACATACATCCATGCCTTACCCAGGGCTCGAACCCAGGTCCCATAGATCAGTAGCCAAGCGTGCTAACCAAGGGGAGCTGAAATTGGATCTGACCATTATCTTGTTAAAAGTGTCTTGCAAATTAAACTTAAAAAGTGTTGTGCTAGGGTTAAAAAATTTACTTTTAATACTGAAGCTCTGAAAGACCCAGTTATAGCCAAAGCTTACCATGATAGGTTACTTAGTCATTATGACAGTCATATAACAGTCATGGTATGCTTACTACTGAAGTTGAGGAAGAATGGGATCATTTTAAACCGGCTTTTTTGGACACTAACAGTACTCTTTTAGGAAAAAAGGAGCAGAGGAGGAAGAATTATCTGAGTGATAAGGCACTTGAGCTTATTTCGGAAAAAAAGAACTGCAGGAATGTCCTTAATCAATACCCTACTAGTCCTAATAGAAAGCATTACAGAGAACTTAATAAACGTGTAAAAGATCAGTTGGCTGCTGATAAGAATCTTTGGCTTGATGGTTTGGCTGACAAAGCCGAGGAAGCAGTTAGACAGCACAACAGCAGAGAGCTGTACCAGATAGTTAATGTTTTGTGTGGTAGAAAACGAACAGGTATACAGGGATTGAAGGATAAACAAGGTAAGGTTAGAGAAGATGAGGATTCTGTCATGGCTAGGTGGGCTGAGCATTTCAGTGATGTTCTAAACAATGTGGTTAGTTCTACTCCCATCGTTTGCAATGATGATAGATGCATTGGTGGCTTTAATGTTGGCCCTATAACACAATCTTAAGTTATTTTGGCTGTTTCTAAACTTAAACTTCATAAATCCCCAGGGATAGATGAAATTACTACAGAAATGCTTAGAGCTGGGAATGTTTCGGTTTCCACTTGGATGACTGAAATTTTGAATATCTTTTGTGATAAAGGCATGGTTGCTAAGGATTTTACCAGAGCTATTGTTATTCCTATTTTCAAAAAAGGTGATCGCAGTTCTTGTGATAACTATAGGGGTATCAGCCTACTCTCTGTTCCAGGTAAAGTTCTTTCCATGATTGTGCTTAATAGAATTAAGAATCTGGTTGACAGGCAATTGTGTGATGAGCAATGTGGATTCAGAAGTGGTAGGGGATGTGTGGATCAGATATTTTCACTTATTCAGATTCTTGAGAAATGTTTAGAGTTTCAGAAACCTTTGGTTGCTAGCTTTGTTGATTTCAAAAAGGCTTTCGACTCTGTTGATCGTCATAATTTGTGGTTGATTGTGATATCATATGGTATACCTGACAAGTTAGTTAACATAATGAAAGCTCTCTATAATAACACTGAGTCATGTGTGAGAGTTGGTAAGGCTTGTAGCAATTGGTTTAGCATTACTTCTGGTGTTCGATAAGGTTGCATTTTGTCTCCTTTCCTCTTTAGCTTGGTTATTGATTTTGTTATGCGAAATTCATTTCAAGGGAAAGATTTTGGCCTTAAATGGGCTGGAGATACGAAAATTTCTGATTTAGATTATGCTGATGAAATAGCCCTTTTGGCAAATGATGTTGATGGGATGAACTCTTTCATTCGAGCTGTTGATGAAACTGGTAGTAGAGTAGGTTTGGTTATATATAAACAGAGAGAAAACTAAAGTGATGAAAATTGGTCAGGCGGGCTGTGATTCAGTTACTCTGAATGGTTGCAGTCTTGAGCAAGTGCCACAGTTTAATTGTCTTGGGAGCTATGTAACAGATAATGGTGATGTGCGGCATGAGATTAACAGATGAATAGGGATTGCTGCCGGGACTTTTAAGAATCTATGGAGATTGTGGAGAAATAGGTGTATAATAGTTTGGTTCTTTCTAGGGTTAGTTATGGTAGTGAAACTTGGACACTTTGTAAACAAGATAACAGGATACTAGATGCTTTTGATTCCAGATGCTTACGCAGTATCTTGGGCATTAGGTGATTCAACGTTTTAAGTAATGATGAAGTTAAGCAAAGGAGTTTGCAACCTCCTTTAAGTAGCATATTGTGCAGAGAGAGACTTCGTTGGTTTGGCCATGTTGCCTGTATGAATAATTATAGATTGGCGAATAGAGTTATGAACAGTGTGCCTAAAAGCCTCATAAAGAAGGGGAGACCTAGGATGCGGTGGGCAGACAATATCAAACAGGACCTTGTTAGAATTGGTGTGCAGTGGCCAGATGCAGTAGATGTAGCTCAGGATAGACTTGCTTGGAGAACTAAATTGCACGGTCTGGTTGGACCTCTGTAGCCCATGGCTGCTTGAGGATGATGATTTAGCCCTTTTGGCAAATGATATTGATGAGATGAATTATTTCATTAGGGCTGTTGATGAGACTGATATTAGAGTAGGTTTGGGACTGAACAGAGAGTAAACCGAAGTGTTAAAAATAGGTCAGGAAGACTGGTTCATTTAATCTGGCTGTGGTCTTGAGCAAGTGTCTCAGTTTAATTACATTGGGAGCTATGTAACAGATACTTGTGATGTGTGGCTGATATTAATAGACAAATAGGGATTGCTACCGGGACTTTTAAGAATCTGTGGAGAGTGTGGAGAAATAGGTATATACGCCTAATGACTAAAATTAGACTGTATAATAGTTTCTTTCTAGTGTTAGTTATGGTAGTGAAACTTGGACACTTTGTAAACAAGATAAGAATCTAGATGCTTACACAGTATCTTGGGCATTAGGTGGTTCAGCTTTGTAACTAATGAAGAGGTTAGGCAAAGGATTCGGTAACCTCCTTTAAGCAGCATATTGTGCAGAGAGAGATTGTGTTGGCTTGGCCATGTTTCCCGTATGGATAATTATAGATTGGTGAATAGAGTTATGAACAGTATGTGATGCCCCATCGTTCACTTTTACTTTACCTTAACCAGTTTTGCTTAATTTACATTCTATTTATCATTTTGGGGCTTTTTATTTCCTTTTTGGCATCACAGCACTCGTTTCCAAGAGTTAGGAGTTGCGCATGCGCAACTCCGAACTTCCGACTGTCACTCGCTTAAAGCGTGTGCACAAGGACACGCCCCGCCTTCTCTCATAGCTTGCGTCGCTTGTCAATTTATGCAAATGTCTTTCCTGGCGTGCAACTTGACACGTGCGGGCACTGTAAGCCTCTTGTTATAACTGGTGACATGGTAGTCACAGTAGCTTAAGACAGTAAGTGGTAGTAAGCATGGAGGAGCACAGTTAGTGCAGTGTGTATAGTCGGAGTTGAGAAATGATGTATCTTCTTCATTGAAGTTTTCGTGAGTGATTTTTGGAAATAAATTTGTTATTTAAACCTTTTGAATCTTTACTAATTTACTAATTTTTTCTCTTGAGCAACGTTAATTGTTTTGGATTAGAAATTACTTTTACATTTTGACAATCATTTAATATTTTTTGAATTCTTACTCATTAACCCTTGCTGGTATTTTGACCCCTAATTTAACTTTTTTTTTGGCAATTTGTTAATTTTTGCCTGGTGCCCGACTCAACTATCTGGAGCATAAAATAATTGGATCAGACAAAGGGCCCAAACTTTAAAAGTAATTCATTTCTTTGGAGTGTTACAAGTGTGCCTAAAGTCCTCAGAAAGAGGGGAGACCTAGGATGCGGTTCGCAGACAACGTCAAACAGGACCTTGTTTAGAATTGGTATGCAGTGGCCAGATACAGCAGATGTAGCTCAGGACAGATATGCTTGGAGAACTAAATTGTACAGTCTGGTTGGACCTCCATACATAGCCCATGGCTGCTTGAGGATGATGATGATGATCACATTACTGCTCCAGGATTATCACATGATTCGAAAAAGCAAATTATTATTTGGGGACTGGGGTTTCAACAACCAGACATTGTTGTTTCGTTCAGTTTCTTCTAAGTATTGTGTATTAAAAGGTTGTTAAAAGGAATTGTGAAAAAAATGTAATTGCCTGGGCAACTAAATATTGTACCATGTTTTTTTTTTAACATGGTTCCTGCAAAACTTCTAAGAAATTATTCTACCCTTGCTCATTAACTCTTTAACCTTTCCAGTGTCCAGGTCTTCTGTATACATTAGGAGAATCTTAATTGAGAGGCCAAGGACGCATACATATTGTTTTAGTAAAAAAAAAGTTTATTTTTAAAAAATAAAAATTGCCGTTGTAATTTTTTTATATATATATCTAATAAAAATATAAAATTCAGGCTTTAAAAATAATATTTTGTTTTTTAATTTGCATATTTTACTAAACTACAATTTAAATAATTTTAGAAAGCCATCTGATTGCCATTTCTTAGAAGCACTAAATGGTATTGCCGATTTGCTTGTTAACGTTCCTATTTGCTGAAGCAACCTTCTGATTTAAGCTCACAAGTTTGATTTGAACTACACTGCTCACAAAAATTAGGAGATATTTCAAAATGAATATGAAGCGATAAAAAAAAAGAATCATTTGAATTTTTTTTATTAAACAAGAACATCAGAAAAGTAAACGACAAGTCAAAGAAAGTTGTTCGATTATGCAAATGAGATGCAAACTCAATTGTCGTGATTGAGTAGCAAGTGACATTGGTGGGGGTGAACAGAAGCATGTTAAACTGGACGAGAGTGCCACACATTGACTGTTCAGTAGGGTGTATGGTCACCTAAGACTGCCAAAACACACTGACAGTGAGGGGCATGGACAGGATCAGAATGTCCAGCAGTTCTTGTGGGATCCTCTGCCACTCTTGTTCTAGGGCAACTTACAGCTCAAGAAGTGTTGTGGGAGGCATTGGACGGTTTGCCAGACGTTTTCCCACTGTATCCCAAGCATGTTCAATGGGATTCGGGTCTGGAGAATGTGAAGGCCAGTCAATGCGTTCGATTCCTGCCTCCTGAAGCATGTTGTTGACGAGATGCGCATGGTAGGGCCTTGCATTATTGTCCATGAAAAGAAAATTGTTTTCAACTGCTCCAGCATAGGGTACCACTATAGGGTGCAGGACCTCATCTCAATATCTGAGAGCAGTCAGCGATCTGTTTCTGATGACGTGGAGGTCGGTATGACCAGCAACCAATGTTGATGCCAGCCCACACCATGATTCCACCACCACCACCAAAGGAGTCCATTTCTCACATGAAACATGGATTCTCCTGTGTTCCTTGTTCATGCCAGATCAGGACACGATGATTGTCAGGCTGCAGACTGAACTGTGACTCATCAGAGGACAGTTGACCACTCATTACTGATGCTCATCAGCCCACCTTCTATGGGTTCTACGGTGTTTAGCAGATAACAGAATGCATACCATTGGTCGCCGGGCATGCAGTCCAACACGATGGAGCCGATTTCGTGTGGTCTGGGTGCATATCTGTCGTCTAGTGGCAGCAAGAAACTATCCCTACAGCTCTGTTGCATTGCTGCGCCTGTTCCTTCTTGCCAATAAGGTCAATTAGCAGTCATCTCTTGCTGTTGTGACAGATGGGCGACCCTGCCCTCGTTTTCTTCGTACTGTGCCAGTCTCTTGAAAGCGATTCCACAGTCTGCTAATCATGCTTTGGGATGTTCCAAGTGCTGTTGCCACTGTCGTCTGTGTTTGACCAGCTTCAAGACGTCCTATGGCTCTCCAGGCTTCGCATTTGGGCAAATCGTGTTGCAGGGGCATTGCAAGGGCTGGGAAATTGCAGGATGTGCACTTTCAAGATCAGGGAAAGTGCAGAAACTCCAGTACTTTCAACCTTTTGTATAGTGCATTTTCACCAATGAAAAAAGTTGGTTTTGCATCTCATTTGCATAATCAAACAACTTTCTTTGACCTGTCATTTGCTTTTCCGATGTTCTTGTTTAATAAAAAAAAATCAAATGCTTATTATTTTTATCGCTTCATATTCATTTTGAAATATCCCCTAATTTTTGTGAGCAGTGTATTGTGAACAAATTTTTTCTTAAATTTTCGAAAATCTCTCAAAAATTAACAAAAAAAATAACTGATATTTTTAAAAACAGATGTTGGAAGTAATTACAAAGTACGTACCGCCATTTTTTTTTCCTGTTTCACACTCTTTTCTGTCATGAACTTATTATCATTTTTCCTAGCATTCTATGCATCTTTCCCACTCTTAAAATCGAAATGGAAGTAAAAGCATCTTTTGTGGAAATTCTGGGTGCAGCTGCATTACATATGGCTCACTGAGGCAAACAAGGAGCAGATGTTTGACACATGCTATCTCCATTCCATGTGCTATAAGTGGCTCCCACATAGTTTTGGTGCAGCACATTGGATACCCTTTGTAAAGTTAATACTTACTTTTTTTGTATTTAAACCTTAATTTTCATTTCAGTAGATATATTTTCAGAAATTAGTGATCTTTCGGCCGATCAATAAGTATTGATTTTTCATAGTTATGCTACATCGGTTGGTCGCGTACAACTTGTTACAGTGGATTAGGCTATATATTAATTTTTATTTTATTACTTTTCCAGTAAAACTTTATCTGGTATCACTTTTCAAAAATAAATGAGATCTTGGATATGGAAGAAAATTCACTTCTGTAGAATTATTTCCATAAGTTAATGAGCTTTCGGTTGGCTGATTTATCGATCTTTCCGAGTTTTACTACATCAGAGGCAAATTTTTATTTTGTATTGCCAAATGCATTTTTTTTTACTACATGACTTTGAAAAGGTCCTATTAAATTAAAACTTGTCTTTTTTGTTAAATATTTTCAGAAAATCCAGAATTAAATGCTGATTAATTTGGCAGAATGGTTTTAAATTTAATTTTTTTTTTTGGTTGAGCATAGAGAGAAAATAGTTTGGCCTCTGGATGGAAACTAGTTTTTCATGCTGGATACTGGAAATGTTAATGTATTAGTATCCTAGAAGAGCATCACAAGTGTGTTTGCTGAGAAGCAAACCTACACCTTTGAATGATTTTTGTTTTTCATCCCTGAAAAGAGAAATCTAAGATTATTTTTAAGGATTGAGCCTTTATCTGGCCTCTTGCAAACCAAGAAACCTAAGTTATAATGGAGGAGGTCATCAAGAGTGTGTGAGGTCATCAAGAGAATCTTTGTGCATAGTCCTCATATTCCAACTCCCTGTGGAGAGAGAATGGTTAGTGATATGTTTAAAGAAACTATGTATATTGAGAGAGACCAGCTACTTAATTGCAGGCATGTGGCAAAGACCTATTTTCCTCACTAGTAAGAAGTGTAGAAGGCTGAAGTAATTCTCACCACTCAAGAAGTGAAGTCTCACCAGTGTAGAAGGCTGAAGCCATCTAAACTGGAAGACTCCCTTCATTGCAGGTTTGATGATGCCTGTAGAAGAGGGGCGGGGGTGGCTCAGTTGGTAGCGCGCCAGGCTCGTAATCTGTAGTTCCCAGGTTCGAGTCCCAGCTGGGTCAGCGTTGAGATTTATCTCCGCAAAATTCCCCGCCCTGTCCACGGTTAGTAGGGGACACTGATGGGCTTGGAAAGGCCGCCGTCCGTCGGATGGGACGTTAAGCTGGTGCCCCGTGTGCGGGAGAGCCATACCCTGTGCACGTTAAAGAACACGCTGGATGGCCTTGACGGGAGGCTACCATCTGTCTCCCAACAGCTGTTCCAGTGGGTCCCCTCCCCCAACCTTCTCTGAGCCTTCGAGGTCCATGTGACCTGGCCATTTAGCCCATGGTGTGCAAAAAAGTGCCGCTCAGAGGTAAAACAACCCAACCCAAAGCCTGTAGAAGAAGCAAGAGTTTAGGTATGTGTAATGTTTTCAGATCAGGATTATCCATGAACTGAAGAAATGTATCCTGTGAATTTATGCACTTGGGGCTGTCAACCCAAAGCAAAAGCAGACAGTGGAAGATTCTCCCTCAACAGAAGCCCACCAGTACAACAAATTCAGGATCCATAATCAAGCTCAGAGCCATTATTCAATTCTGGTTGGTGTATATGGTCAGCATCAGGATCCAGTGTGGTCCTGGTTCTGACCATATACACCTACCACTCCTCAGCAGGGTAGAGAAAAAATAAGTAGCCATAGTAGTCCAGATCAGTAGGCTATATTGATCTGGCAGTTGAAATGTTCATTCCCTTCCACAAGAGAGTATCTCTTTTGAATGGTGCTAACAGTCTGCACCACAACAAGGCAGGGTCGGACTTTAGGTACTAGGCCTAGACAGTTCTGTGCATCATCACCTGGGATTGGTGCACAGCTCTCCTTCTGGTGACTACCTGCACAATAATTGCTATTCTCTCTGTATTGTAATGTTTGTAACATATCTATTGATCTGTTATTAATCATTGAATGATGCCTATGTATTGTTTATTATTAGGAATTAAGTTTGATTGCATAAATATCAAGGAATACACATGCCACAGATATTTTGCACTGCAAAAATGTAACTAAATTCATAATTAGTTAATGGACACCATAAAATGACAATTGCTGAACTCTGATTTTTTAAATGAGAAGGCCTAATTTTCTTTCACCCATAACTGATATAAGCTCACAAGGTGCTGAAACTTTTTTTTTGATGGAAATTTAATCATTAATAATTAGTAACCAGTAATAAATAATAATTGATATATTACTGAAATTCTGCAAAATAGGAAGTTATTATTTGGTTTTGCCATGAGTGAGATTTGAACCCACGTCTCCAGGAAACATGCCCGTTATGCTAACCACTACACCATCAATGGCTAACCTTTTTTCAGCTTATGTGACCTTATAAACCTTCCGGATTTTATTTATTTGATTCACACTAGTGCCGCCATCTATCCAGGAAGTGGACAACTCTGTTGCCTCATTAGAGATGGAATTAATATTTGTCACTCGCACGCTCAGGGCGTTAAATCAATAAATCAGTAGTAAAGAATCACAGAATAAGTCCTGTAGACATGGAACTCATGAAATGATGAGCTGAAAAAATCATCATTTCATGAGTTCCATGCCTACAGGACTTATCCTGTGATTCTTTACTACTGATTTATTGATTTAACGCCCTGAACGTGTGAGTGACAAATATTAATTCCATCTCTAATGAGGCAACAGAGTTGTCCACTTCCTGGATAGATGGCGCCACTAGTGCGAATCAAATAAATAAAATCCGGAAGGTTTATAAGGTCACATAAGCTGAGAAAAGATTAGCCATTGATGGTGTAGTGGTTAGCATAACAGGCATGTTTCCTGGAGATGTGGGTTTGAATCCCACTCATGGCGAAACCAAATTTTTTTCAGCACATCATTTCGTGAGTTCCTTGTCTACAGGACTTATCCTGTGATTATTTACTATGGATAGGAAGTTATTAGTTTTTATAAGTTGTCGTAATTCTTCCAAATTTTGATTCATCCAAATCCTAATTTTCATCTAAGGTTTGCAGCTGTGTATGTATGAAAAGTAGGTGTAGTAATGATTAACTTGAAAGTTAAAAATGTTTTGTTTCTGGAATGCAATCCTTAGTAGTACATTATAGGCTGTCCTTTTTATGTGGATTTGATATATTTATGATTTTGAGGAATGTCACGCCCATATAATGAGCTAACTCTATATGTATAATTGAGATATGAATATTCCATCGTTTGCTTAAATGTTACTTGTGTGTTGTAATCTCATATTATATGAAAGGAATTTTTGTCATGAAACTTCTTTGTAAATGGCGAGTTCTAAAGAATAATGATAATAAAGTATAAATTCTAAAGTTCACACAAGCATAAATTTCTTTTTCAAACAGTACGTAGTAAGTCCTCATTAAATTCTTATAATAAAAATTAAAACGCGATTAAATCTTGTCAAAAAATGGTTTCATTAGTGGTTAAGAATTGACAAGGAAATAATTTCAGAGCATGGAATTACCTCTTTATATTGATTTGTATAATTACCCTTAGTGATAATACTGATATTGAATAATATACTGTTTGGCGAAAGTTTTCAGTCCATGTTATACGAATGGAAAGTGTTTCAACTACCCTTTTTTGAGGTAAATGTCACTGGAGATAAATTGAAACTCTTATTCAAATCCCATTAAATTAATGTAAATAAAAGTAATAAACAATATTCATTTAATGTATTAAAGAGTTTGAAATATTTAACAGGAATAAGAATTTGCATAAAAATCAAAAATAACTTGCAGCAAATCATATATACTGTAATAAATGTAATTTTAAATTTGTTTAATGATTCAGTAAATAGTGTGAAAAAAAAAATGAGTTTTGCCAATCCAATTGTTGAATAGTTAAAAGAAATTTCTATACACTTATATTCAACTTTCAAGGGAAACATCACTCTTAGTTTAATGTCAATATCAAATGTTAGAGGAAATTATTAAATGTATCCTCATAGCATACTCACCATCATCATGACATACTTGTCATCTATTTCTAGAGGCTGTGAGCAGCCGGGACAATGTATGAGACAGAAAATTGTGTACTGTGAGTATGTAGCTCTTAACATCAATTAGAGGAGATTTGGGAGTCGGAGCACTTGACATGTTTTCAGGAGTACATGGGCTTATATCCCACCCAGCTCAGACAATTTTTCCTCTAACATTTGATATTGATGTTAAACTAAGAGCGATGTTTCACTTGAAAGTTGAATATAAGCATAGAGAAATTTCTTTGAAGTAAGAACTAGACCACCAAATTCGGTGTACAACTTCTCATCATAACTTAGAACAACATAAAAGTTTGGTCCCCCACCATTTACTCCCCCTACAAATGGGAAAATATGTAAATGATTATAAAAGCCTAAAGTTACGTCACAAATGAAAGCTACTGAAATAATATGTATAATGGGTTACTTCAAAACTTCAAATTGTCGTTTTCTTTCTGCCTCTTCCCCCCCCCCCCCAAAAAAAAAAAAAATAAAGAAAAGGGAGGGTAGATCTCATGGGAATGGATGTTAAATAGTTGTATGGCAAACAAGATTTTACAATGCAGGATTTAAGACCTGAGCAGTAGCTTAGTAGATCTTGTAGTTCAATATGCAAAGTATGGATAACCTTTAATATGTTTTTGAGCAGTCCTGAATTTTTCGTTGAATATATGTTATGTAAAGATAATACTTTGCATTCAAGCATTTGTGACATGGTGGAAAGAGAACAAAAATCACATGTTATGGGATAAGCATCAACAGAAACTATGGATTGGGAATTGATGTAATATATTAACCCTTTAACGCCCAAGAAATCTGAGAAAAAGGTAGAGGTAGTAAAGGCAAAGAAATAACACTATTTGGACTAGTCCATTTCAAAATCTTGGCTGTTCTGGACGTTAAAGGATTAAGCATATGATGTTTCAAGCTAGTTTAAATTTCTTGCTACAAGCAATGCCTAGCTGTTTCTCTATGTTCCTATCAGTTTATTTATTGTTATATTTTATATTTCATTGAGGTTGTTAGGATTTCAGGGGTAAACTGAACCAACACCCTTCTGGTCGTAATAGAAAGCATTCAGAGAGCTTCTTAATGAGTGTGTAAAGCAGAGGTGGCCAAACAGTCAATGGCATTCAACTGTTTGGTCGATCGCGTAGCTTCCATAACTGGTTAGCAGCTTACACTAATGTGAATGCACTGGTTGCTGCCACTACTGTATTATAAGTCTTAGTGTTCATAAACATGAATTAGAAAAAGTTATAACGTACAGTTTGTTTGTTAAACATTAAAGGATTCATATTTACTTATTTCCTCTACTAAATTATTACTTCAAAAACTTTAGTGAAATTTGGACATTAAAATTTAGCTACTCAAGCAGTGTTAAATCATTATTATGACATGTACTATGGTCAATCGCAAAATATTTTCTTTTCTTCTAAAAGTTTAAAAAGTTCTATAGGTTCTAAAAGTCGATTGCAGAGTCCAAAAATTTGCCCTCTCTGGTGTAAAGGATCGATTGAAAGCTGATGTGAATCTTTGTCTTGATAGCTTGGTTTTGACCCTTCTGGGAAAGTCTGGAAGTACATCAGGACCCTGACAGGGAAGCTGCAGCCTGCCCTCCCTTTTCATAACCTTGCCCTGTCCTGTGGGAAGGATTTAGCTGCCACTGCTAATGCCCTCTTGCGGCACTAATGCCTCTCCAGCCCCTGACGGCATCAACTATACTCAGTTAGCTAATCTGTCACCTGAGGCTGTGCTTCTCAAAGCCATCAATCATTCCTGGACTACCTGCACAGTACCTGATTCATGGAAGGCAACACACATCATGCCTATCTTGAAGCAGGGAAAACCTGTCCACTGAGCTGTCCTCTTACAGGCCCAGTGCTCTATCATCTTGCCTATGCAAATCTTAGAGAGACTGGTCCTTGACGCTTAGAATGGTATCTAGTCCAAGGGCCTCCTCCCTAACAGCCTCTCAGGTTTCCGCAAAGGGAGGTGCACGTCTGATAATCTTATCGACTTCATCTCCGCTGCTGATCAGGCATTGTCCGAGGGACAGACTACACTGTCTTCTTCGACATTCAGAAGGCATTCACCACCCTGTCCCATGATGTTCTCTGTAGGCTCCATGATCTCGGCCTCAGTCATTATCATACACTGGATCTCGGCTTACCTCTCCATGAGGACAGTTCGTGTGAAGCTGGGCAACACGCTCAGTGCCTCCCACACTATCAATCATGGAGTACCTCAAGGGGGTGTTCTCAGCCCAATGTTACTGAACATCTTGCTGTCAGGCCTACCCTATTGACTCGAGAAGAGAGTGGATATTTACATCTATGCAGATGACGTGTCTGGTTCCCTAGCCAGGACCCCTGCTATGCTCAGCTTGAGATGAAACGAGCTGTGTCCACGGTCGTCAAGTTCTTTGACAACCTAAGCCTCACTCCGATAAGACTGTGGTCATGGTTCTCACGAAGAGATGCCTTCCTCCCACCTTCCCTGGCCTCATGTTTGGGCCAGACCACATCGAGGTTGTCAAACAGCATAAGTTCTTTGGTGTGGTCCTGGACAACAGGCTGACCTAGGGGACCTCACATCTTAAGACAGTTGCCACAGTGCAGAGAAATATACTGCCTTTCCTTGCTTTACCCACAGGGGAAGTTCCTGCAAGACCCTCCTGGTCTTATACTGGCACTTGATCCTCTGCCATGTCAACTATAGTGGTCACCTTCTGAGCAATGCCTCTGCTTCACTGCTGAGCAAGTTGGCCACTATGCACACTATATCTCTGTGCCTCTCTGTCTTGGACTCTGCCCTAACACATCAAATCGCCTGTCGTTGCAGAGGCTGATGACATGCCTTTCCGCCTGCACCGGAAGAGAAATATACTGTGTCATCTCTCGTGACTCCATTCCCTCCACTTTAAGCACGAGCTTCTCAGGAAGTTGCAAGACAGGCCAGACTCTGCCATCGCCGTATCTACCACTGACTTCTGTGACCAAGTCGTCCCTGCTAGCTCCACTGCTGGCAATATGCTCTTCCCTGACCTTCCACCCTGGAAGAACAGTGATCTTTTTATTTTTATTTTTTTTGATTTGCGACATATAGGACAGAGAATTCTAGAAGCTACTCCTAACTTTTACAGGCCTTCTCATACAAGGACATGCCTCCTAAAACCGAAGTCACTGCTGACCACTGCCTTAGTTAGAGCTAACACAACACACAAAGATTGCCTTGCTGGAACAGTCGCTAGCTGCCTAACCACTATGCCAGTTAAGGATCTTATGATCAATGTCACTATCCCTTCTCTAGGTTGAAAGAGTGACTCAGATCCACTGGCTGTCAGACTTCTCTCCACCTCCTATGTCACTGCACGATATGAGAGATGTTCTAAGGTCTATACTGATAGAGAAGCTATGTGCTGCCTTTGCCATTCCCAATACGGGCATTTGCCAGAGGTTTCTGTCTCCCGCATCTCATTTGCTCCACCTGTGCAGAACTTCATGCTTCACTCCTTGAAGCTGTACTCTTCATCCTAAACCTCGAGAGTGGCAACTTTTATATCCTCTGCGATTCCAAATCAGCCTTGGAAGCTCTCCAGAAGCGAGATATCAAGAGCTGCAACCCCTTCCTCATCCAGAAGATCATGGAGACTTGCTCCAAGGTCACTTCTGCCAGAATCACGGTTCATTTCCAGTGGATCCCTTACCATGTAGGGATATCTGGCAGTGAGCTCGCTGATCACACCGTGAAGAAGGCACCAGAGAGTCAGAGGTGTGTAACTAATTACCCTCTCTCTCTCAGCGATTGCAAGAGTTCTGTCTCACAACTGATGAGCCAGTATCGTCTTGCCCAATGGCAGAAGGACAGCAGCTGTTCCTCATTCAGGTATCTGGTTGACCCTTCTCTCACTGCTCCTAACCTCGGTAATCTCTGCAGATCTGAGGAGACCCTCCTTCATTGTCTCCGAGTTGGTTTCATCTACAGCAACTTTATGCTTCACACTCTCGGCAGAGTTTACGGTCCAAACTGTGCCACTTGCAGCACACCTGAGACTGTATCCCACGTTCTGCTCAACTGCTCCCGCTACAATGCTGAAAGAGAAGCTTTGTTCCGGGAGATTCATGCTATCAGAACCACCGATTACTCCATCTCCCTTCTTGGTAGTCACCGCAATGTGAAGCTGTAGTGAACATACTTTCGAATGGTCAATGATTTCTTTCAGAACATTGGCCTCTTCTGCAAGTTTTTGCAGAAGAGGCTTTTCTTTTTTTCTTTCTCCTGATTAGTACTCTTATTAGCTTCGAGAGATAGCTGACAGGCAGTTTCTTCTGCATCCGCTATCTCACCATTGTGATTGGTGTGGGGAAGGGAGTCCCTTATTGTAGGCTAATTTCACCAAAACTTGCAATACCTTGATATCTTGGGGAAAAACAGGAAGCAGAAGTTTTACTACATAGTAACTAATAGTTATACTACATAGTAAAGGTTTTGTGTAAAAAGAAATGTATTCAGAGAACTTAATAATTGTGTAAATGATCAGTTGAAAGCTGTTATGAATATTTGTCTTGATAGCTTGGTTGAAAAGACAAGAAGCAGACGTTATACTACATAGTAAAGGTTTTGTGTGGGAAGAAATGTTTTGGCATATAGTGATTGAGAGCTAAATATGGTAAGAATATGGAAGGTGGGTCGAGCTTTTCAGAAATAATCTAAGTAGTGTGGCATGGTCTGTTCCCATTGTAATGAGAATAGATGCATTACTTATTTTAACATTGGCCTCTTATCACATTCTGAAGGGGCGTGGGTGGCTCAGTTGTAGTGCACCAGGCTTGTAATCTGCAGCTCCCAGGTTCGAGTCATGCTGGGCCAGTGTTGAGATTTATTTCTGCAAAACTCCCTGACTTCAATCAGTAGGGGACACCAATGGGCTTGAAAAGACCACTGTCCATTGGATGGGACATTAAACCATGACCCTTGTGCGCAGGAGACCATACTCGGTGCATGTTAAGAACACACTGGATGGCCTTGATGGGAGTTTAACATCTGTCTCCCTACAGCTGTCCAGTGGGTCCCTTCCCCCCAACCATCTCTGCACCCTTGGGGTCCTTGCGATCTGGCCATTTAGCCATTGTGTGTAAAAAAAATGCCACCCGATGGTAAAACAACCCAACCAACATTTGGAAGGCTACTGAAATGTTTCGAGCTGGCAATGTTTCTGTTGTCACATAGAGACAGAACTGACTTAAAATTTTTTTATGATAAAGTTTGGATTTACAACCCTAAATTCATTTACTATTTTATTAGAGAGAAAATTGTTAAAAATATAAAGTTCTATTAAAAGGAAAAATGATTAGTTGAAACTTCCAAAATTTGACTGGACTAGAGCCATGTCCCAAGACCCTGGCACCAAAGCTCTGACATAGAGATCTTTAAACGCTATTTTACAATATAGGTGCACCATATCTGAGCAAATTTCAGGATTGTACCACAAATAGAAAAGTGCTATTTTGTAAATATTACAATTTGCAGAGTCCCCTGTTCTAAGAAATTTTGAGTTTGAACAATTTGCTGCTGAAGTGGAAAATGAACAGAAAATCCCATTTTTAGACATATTAATCCATACAGGACTACTCTATCCAAGCAGATCCCTACCTCAAGCCTATACTATAGCTAATCAGTTACTAATACCAAACAATTCAGCCCACCCACCTTAAACAAGCTGGCATCAAGAGCTCAACAGAAAAGCATCCAGAAAAGACAAACAAAATGTCCAGAAGAACAGACTAAATAATACCTATCAAATAGCAAAGAAATCAGGTTACACCCAAGTTATTTTTAATGCAATAAACAAAAATTTTAATATTTATTAAACACATAGAAAACTAGATAATCTTGAGGTGTAGACTTCCCAAACAAACGTAGCACAATTAGGGGGGGGGGGGGGGGACAAATGTGCAATAGCAGTATCAAATTACCAATGACTAACAAAAACCCTAACTGGAATATTAAGGACGTACAACAGATGGGACCCAGCATTGCTGGATCTAACCCCCCCATGCCCCACCTCTTAGAAATGCTAGTAACCAGAGCAAAGGTGAAAAATATGCTAAATACACATATATATTATTTGAAACCAATATTTTTGCTGTTGTATTCTGCCAACACTGGGTATACGAGAAAATTGTCTCATGTTGGGTGGGATCTGAACCCACAACTTGCTGCTAACATTTCTCCGTGTTAGCAGAATATAACAGTGAAGATAGAGGCTTCAAATTTAACCTGATTATCACTGTGAATGCAAAAGATGATGATGTATATGCAGGAAATGTGCTGAAAACCACTAAAATGAAGGGGAAATAACATACTGGAATGGCATTCTGGTTCATTTTGGCTCAATCTTGCCTCTCTTTATTTTTTTTAGATCTGGTCCTATGTCCTAATGAGAGTACAGAACAAATTAATCAACTAAATTAAAACAAAGGCAAATCAGAAAGGACCAGAGGGGTATATGAAATCCCACTAGAAATGGAGATTACTAATTAAGAATTAATTTAATCAACAGAGAGGCATGACACAAAAGAGATTTAAAGAAAAAGAAACTGATTTAAAGAAAAAACTACCCTGCAGCTTTAGTGTGAATAGTTCAACTAGTGTGTGTTCACTTTAGTTGTTCACTTTAGTGTGAATAGTTCAAAGAAAGCAAATACAAACCTTGATTTCAAAAGTACACAGATTATTAGAGCACTACTGATGCAATACCCTAACAGCTAGTAATCACCAAATAGGAGAAACACTTGCATTGACAATATAGTAATTGTTTCCCCTTATCTATGGAAATTACAAATGAAGCATTTTTACAGAGTTAACTGAATACTCCAAAGAAAGAAAAATATGTCATTTAAACTTGGTGTCCAAGCAAGACACCCTCCATCACATGGCCCTGAAGGTACAGTGCAGAAGCATCCATACAACCTTCACCAATGCAGTAAGGAGAGGAAATATGAAGAAGGAAACTAGTCCTGAAACACACTAATACTAGCTGCCAGTAATTGCACCACAGGAGCACTGGCAGAAAGCAGCACCCAGAACAGGACAAGTGTTAGTTTATGGTCCAATAACTAATAATGTAGGAAGGAAAGGAAATCTGAAGAAGGAAACTGGTCCTGAAACATATCTAACCCTTGTTACCAGTAATTGGAACACTGGCAGAAAGCAGCATCCAGAACAGGATAACAAGTGTTAGTTTACAGTCCAATAACTAATTTTGAATAGAATAAACTTGTTTAGTTTTTAAATTTTAATATGTTTAAATTGAAAGTTTGTTCACAATTTTAAACATGCAACAGAACCTTTGGAATTAAGTTTGAAGTTAATGTAAATTTAATTTTCCATAAATTTACATGCAATTTAAAGTAAATTTCTCATTTTAGGGAAGTCAAAGGATAATGAAATAGACACGGTTATTGTTGAAGGACAGGATGTGGAGGATGAAGATGAAGAAGAAAAACAGGTAAAAAATCTTAATGGAATTTTATGTAATCAATTGTGAATTCAAAGGAGAAACAACCCCTGTTTTTGTATTTGTTTTAATATTCATATGTACAAGCAGAACAGTAGTGATTCCATTTTTTTCAAAAAGGATGGTGCTGCTAAAATGCCCAAGAATAATCATGTTTTGGTCTTTCCTGCACACTTATGTGCATTTAAGATTTCACAATTTAATTTTTAAATAACTGCACATGTCCCTACTCTTGCTGACTGAATGTCCCAATGACATGAAAAACGCTTTTGGTATTTGTGAAATGTATTTTGGTGTGGTGGTGAGGAAAACTTATTTTGAGTCTTTTAGATGTGTGTGTTGTTTTTCTGCTGAGGTCCTGCCATCCTCACAGACCTTCTACTATGGCATATAAACTGACAGACTCCTGTCAGACCTCTGTGGCAAGCAGCTGCTTGAAGGGGTATTTATTTTATTATTTATATAGACCAGTGGTCTCCAAACTTTTTGATCAGGCACCCCTATATCAGCAAAAAATAATAGCCCCCCCCCTAATATGTATGAAGATATATATTTATATGTATACAACTGAAATAAGTCAAAAATAAACATAAAATATAATTTAATGAGAACAGTGTGGCTGAAGATGTTTCATTTTCTGAAAATCTTGGTTTGATGCCCTGTGATATAGTGATTTGAAGGTATCTTTATGACAGGACATCCCAGACATCTTTTTGAAACCAAACAGTCTTGCATATGCAAAATGACTGCAAAATTGAAATATATTAGCAAATATTTGTCTTTTTTCCCTTCATATTTTTTTTTGGAAATTTAAAATTTTCCTAAAAGAAAGATAAATTAGAATGATGAAATTATTTTGCACATCCCCATGGTTCGGCATGCACACCACACTTTGGAGATCACAGTTTTAGGCCATAAGCTCACTCACTGCAGATATTGCACCATATTTGGGTTTTCCAATTCAACCTGTGGAACTTTTATAGATAAAATTCAGAGTATGTTCAAATAAATTATGGATGCAGAGGAGGCAATATTATATGTTGCAAATGTATGTGAAATTGAAAAGCAAAAGTTTTTTTTTACCTTGTTTAAAAAAAACATTATTTTTTCACTTTGTTGTCTGTCTGTAGACATCGAACTTTTTTGTTTCTAGAGATGAACATTATTTTTGTGTTGGATAGGTATTTATAAAATATTACAAATTGAACCTTCTGAATCTTTCAAAAGCTATAATTGCACCCTCTAACAGTGGAAATTCAGAAATTTTAATTGAATATTGGCCAAGTGATTAGCGTATTTATCTATTGATCTAAGGGACCTGCTATCGAGCACCAGATAAGGATAAAGATGTCATTCTGCTGGGGTCTCTCCTTCCTCACAGACCTACTATGACATAAACTGACAGGCTCCTGTCAGACCTCTGTGGCAAGCATCTGCTTGAGGGGGGTATTTTGTTTTAATTGCAAATTATTGATTATGCTAGAGATTTTGGTGATGGAATGTTTGAAGGTCATGAAGTTTTTCTTGGCAATAATGAATTGACCCCTTACCCAACTTTTATGTTTTAAGAGATAATTGTTTGTTTTTAGAGATAAAAAAATATTGTGTTGGATAGGTGTTGATGAAATATTGATGATGTGCACTTTCCGAATTGCCCCAAAAGCTATGATGCACCCTCCAACAGTGGAGAAATTTAAAAGAATATTGTAAACGATATATTTATGCTAGAAATTTCGAATTTTGCTGGTGGAATGTGAAAAATCATGTAGTTTCTATTGGCAACAATGACTGGGGGTGTGACACAACTGATTTAATAGATAATTGGAAAACTTGTTTATTGGATTGGTACTAATGAAATATAATTTGCATTTTTCAAATCTTTAGGTAGTCATTAGAGATTATTAAATATGGAGACAGCAAAACTTGATGAATATTGCAAGTGATCTGTTTATGGTAGAAATTTGAAATTTAGATGGTAGAATGTCAAGAGCTATTCTACTTATAGCAACAATCTACCCCCTTTTCTCAGAAGGGTGTGAGAAAAGCAACTTTTTAAATTGAAGGATAAAAGACATACTTTTTCTGTTGTTTAATTACTAATAAAATAATTTAATCTGCATTTTCCCTTTCATCCATTAGCTCAAATTAAAACTTTTAAAGAGCGAAAAAGTAGGTAAATGAGAAACTTCATTTTCTTTGAAATCAAGATTCCCACATATGCTGGAGGTTGATAGGCATTTTCTAGTTTCTTTATATTTTGACTGAAACATGCATGCACACCTATCTATACATCCATCCATCCATCTTAGGCAGCCATGTGATGCACATGTCCAAACAGATCAGTGTCACTATTGTAGAATGTCTGTGTTCTTAGTGATTATTCAAAGTGAACTCAACTGAATTCAAATTGTGAGCTCAAGTCATTAACAGGGCTCAGATTAGTAAAGTTGGAGCACTATTGTAATCAAGTATGTAATTATGAGATATAGTTGCAGAGTCACTTTCAGACTTTAAAGATGTTTGTTGAAATACAGATAGCCCTCTATATATGCCAGTGTTGCGTTCCGGGACGAACTGGCGCAATTGGAATCTGTGTAAGCGGAAATCATGTATATGCTTGAGGGGGTATTTATGTATTTTTTTTTATTTGAACTTTAATACCTTCTGGTTTTAAATTAGCATTATTGTGAATAAGTACAAATGGAACTTGTGCAAATTGAGGGTTGCCTGTATTAAACCAGATAAAGATTAAATTGAAGTTTTTAATTCTCTGTGACACTGTTAAATGTTTTTAAGCACTTCAACAATACATGGACTATGCTCTATCAAAAGTTATTAAGGAGTGATTTACACACCTCAGAGGATGGGTAATAACAGGAACTTTCGGGATGTTTTCAGTGACAAATTTAATAATCGATGTTCTTGCCGGCAAGAATGTCAATTATTAAACTAGGTTGCATTGATACTAGGTCACATTTATGACAAGGCAAAATTCAGTTAGTACAAGGTTTTTTCAAGCATTTTGAACTGCATACTCAAGTCATAATGGTGTTTTAAGTTTCATGCATGGCAACAGATGCATCAGTTAGCATCTGCCTGTTACCTTGTATGCATGTGCTGCTTGTTGTCATGCCATACAGTTTTATCACTACAGTAAATTAAATAATCTGGCCTTAGAGATATGAATAAATTGAAGAATATTGTCAACAGTGCAGGTGAAAAAAGAAGTTATTGGTGATTACATTAGAACAAAAATTTGATATAATAAAAAGACATGCATGTGGTGGTAGTAATTTTAAAATTATCAGAGATGGTGGACTGCATGAATCAACAGTGCAGAATATCATAAAACATGCAGATGAAATGAAGGAAAAAGGTAAGCTGCATCAGCTTTTTGTGGTTTGCAAACCACCACGAAGAATAGAAGCATTGCAGTGATAGAGTGGAGCATCTTTTATCTGTGTGGATTGAAGATTGCCATCAAAAAAAAATTCCTCTCAGAGCAGTGATTCGAACGAAAGCTTTTGAGTATCTTTAGGGCAGTGAAAGAAAATGGGAATCAAACCAGATTGTGCAATTTAGTTCTTCAAACACATCTCTCCTGAGCTACATCTGCTGCCTCACTGTAGACCTAATTATAAGAAAGTCATGTTTGACATTGTCTGCCTACGGCATACTTGGTCTTCCCCTCTTTCTGAGACCTTTTGCCAACTGTTCATAACCCTATTTGCTATAGTTATGCATAAGGGTAATATGGCCAAACCAAGTCTCTCTGCATAATATGCTGCAAAAGGAGGTTACTGACTCCTTTTCCTAACCTAATCATTACTTAACAAGTCAAACTTCCTAATGCCCAAGATACTGCGTAAGCATCTAGAATCAAAAGCATCAAATTTCCTGTTATCCTGTTTACAAAAGGTCCAAGTTTCACTACCATAACTAACTCTAGGAAGAACCAAACCATTATGCAATCTAATTTTAGTGTTTAGTTAGGTGTACATGCCAATTTTTCCATACACTCCATAGATTCTTAAAAGTCCCAGTAACAATCCCTATTTGTCTGTTTATCTCATGCCTCATGTTTCCAGTATCTGTTGCATAGCTCCCAAGATAGTTAAACTGAGACACCTGCTCAAGAGTAGAATTATTCAGATTAACTAAACCACAGCCTGGCTGACCAGTTTTCATTATTTAGTTTTCTCTGTTTATCACCAAATCTACTCTACTAGCAGTCTCATCAACAGCTCTAAATGAAAAAGTTCATCTTATCGACATCCTTTGGCAAAAGGGCCAAATTATCAGCATAATCTAAATCAGTGCTTCACGTACCCCCTGGAAATGTGTAATTGGTGTACCCCTTGTATAGATAGATAAAACTATAGTTATAGTATAACAATGGGAATAAAATAAATGACATTAACAATTTAACAAATCTTGTAAAATTATAAACATTTTACTGGGTAATCAGTGAAATGGACTTGTTACTAGATCTAGTGACTTTTGAGTTCTCACAGCATACCCCAAAAAATTTTGCGGTGTACCCCACATTGAGAACCTCTAATCAAAATAATAAATTTTCAGATCCGTAGACTGTACACGCTCAGAATCTTTCCTTTTCAGAGAATTTCGCATTACATAATCAATAACCAAACTAAAGAGGAAAGGAAACAAAATATAACTTTGTTTGGACACTAGAAATAATGCTAAATCAATTGCTACAAGCTTTACCAACTCTCAAATATGACTCTTTCTGTTATTATACATAGCTTTCATTATGTTAAGTATCTTGTATGCTATACGATCTCACGATCAACCACAAATTATGACGTCAACAGTCAAGTCTTTTTGAAATCTACCAAGCTAAGTAACTACAGGTTTCTGAAACTAAACATTTCTCAAGAATCTGTGTAAGTGAAAAAATGTGATCTACACTTCCCCTACCACTTCTGAATACACACTGCTCATCAGGCAATTGTCTGTCAACCAGATTCTTAATTCTTTTAAGCACAATCATGCAAAAAACTTTACTAGGACAGGAAGTAGGCTGATTCCTCTATAGTATCAGAAGAACTGTGAGCACATTTTTTAAAAATTAGGGATAACAGCTCTGGTAAAATCCTTAGCAACAATGCCTTTATCATAGAAGGTATTCAAAATTCAGTCAGTCATATGGTACAGCAACATTTCCAGCATTTCAGTCAACGTTTTAGTAGTAATTTTATCTTCCCCCCAGTGAATTATGTAGTTTAAGTTTAGAAATTGCCAAAATAACTTCAGACTGTAATATAGGGTCAACATTAAAGCATCTATCCTCATTACAATGGGAGTACAACTAACAACATTGTGTAGAGCATCTGTGAAATACTCGGGCCACTTTGCCATGACAGAATCCTCACCTTTAAATAACCTTTTCTATCCTTCAATCCCTGTATGCCTGTTCGTTTCTTCCCACACAGAATATTGACTATCTGGTACAGCTCTCTGCTGTACTAGATAGTTAATATATTATTTTTTTTGACTCAAAATATTTTGGGCAATTCGACATCTTATGTGTATTAACATTTATGCCAAAGATCATTGAAATCTGTGATGGATGGTCTTTTCCCAAAATTTTGGTTGACATGACATGGAATGATCCTGTTATGTATCATACAATCTTAAATTTATGTTTTATAGATTTTCACTAGTACTAGTCTGGGATATGATTAAACTACAGAATTAATAACTTTGCTAATGATAATTAGAATTTATGTATATTACATAGTTCTTTGATGTTAATATTAAATATTAAGTTTTTCTAGATATGCTAACTAAAATTTACTGGAGATAGGGAGATTATATTGCATGATAACTTGAGAAAACTGCATTTTTTGTTTATTAAGGAAATTTGTGGTGTGCCCTTTTAATCATATTTGAAAAGTTAAGTTTTTCATGTGTTTGTTTTAGAAAATATTCCTTCAGAATCATGTGATAGTAATGTAATGCATTGAAATGCTAGCTTATTAGGTACACCACCCCTCATCACATGAATGTTTCATTCTAACATGCAAAACATCACATGACCATGTGTGGTATAAATCTGGCACACCAGCTCTTCAAGCATCAGTTAGAGTTGGATTGAATGTCAGAAATGGGCAAAACAATTGACTTGAGCAGCTTTGAATGTGGCACAATAGTTGGTGCAAGGTGTGCCTGTTCTAGCATTTCGCAAATAGTCATCCTAGGTTCTTCACACAATTCCTTGCTTCATTGGCCTGCATACACCAGATCTAAACTCTATCGAGCATCTTTGGGATGAGGTAGTAAGGGCTGTTCGCAGTGAGACTGCTGATGTCTAATTTGCAGCAACTGCATGACATAGTCATTTCTGCATGATACAACATACCTGCATAATGCATCCAGTATCTTGTAAGTTCCATGCTTTGATTAATTTGGGTTGTTCTGAAGGTCAAAAGAAGTGCAACACACTACTAGGTAGGTATACCTAATAAACTGGCATCTCAATGTATATTACATTTGAGGGGGATAACCTGCAGGTAACTTTAAAGTCAACTGATGTTCGAATGTGACATCCTCAATGAATATCTCTGTTGCAATATTACAATTTATGCATGTTATTAACTTGTGTAGCTGTGTATGATATATGGAACAACAGTGTAAAATCTGATTGTTAATATTTGAAAGTTGAGTAGATGAAAATTTACTGTGTTTGGCTTGCAAAATAGCTTGAATTGTTTTCCTTTCTCTTAACAGGATGACTTAGAAAATGACAAAAAAGGTATGGAATATTTTGTTTTTAGTTTTCTGTGTTCTTGTGATTGTTTATATTCTTTTACCATTATACAAATACTATTTATGATTAAATAATTCTTTTTGAATTTTAAATAATTAAAAACTTTTGAAGTAAAATTTTTTTCTTAAGTTTAGTATTATTAGTTTTCATTTTAATACTGAACTGGTGGTTTCCTCATTCACTGTCTGTGAGTTTTTTTTTAAGAGGAAACATTTACCAAAACTGCAAATTTTTATCCTTTCAGGATTTAGTTTTGTCTGACTCTAAACCAGGCATTGTTGTTGATGGGGGAAATTTCACTACAGAAAAAAGATAAACAAAGTTTAGTTGGTAATATAAGTGGCCTGAATTTTATTTTTTAATATTTCTAGAAATATATTTTAGTAAAATTTTAAAATGAAATTGTTTTTTAGATATAGTGTTAGCTTTCTGAAATTCTTCATGGGTTCCATGGTTTGTGTAGTTAAATTAGGTTGTATAGTAAGGATGTGTGGCCACAGCCAGGATATTGTATGGGTGATATTTGCCTCACTATTTAATAATGCTGCCATTGAATTTTAACAACAGAATTAACCGGAGAAGAATGCATTGTTGGAGAACAACAGCTAAGCCAGAAAAAAACAGGGAATCCTGGGATCACTGAAAATGCCCAGAGTAATGGACCCCAAGAGGGAGATGGTGATGATTATAACACTGACATGAGACTGGGAGCAAGTAGCCAGCCCTCTCCACCAAAACCAGAGTTAGCACCTGTTGTTGCACCTTTAACTGTAGAAGATACTATCAATTTGGATACATCATGTTCAATTAAAGCAAGTGACAATGCTTCTCTTATAGCAAATGTCGACGATACCCAGAGCGATCTGGATGCATCTGTGAATGAAAAAGGAAGTGACCAAGCACCAGAGGATGCAAAAGCAACTGCCACACCAACATCAGAAGAGAATTCAACAACAGAGAAAATGGACACTGGGATAGATGAAACTTCAGAACAGACTGCAGAAGAAATGAAAACATCAGATAATGCTAAAGGACAGTCGCAAAAACTAGAGACTGAAAAAGAAAAAGTTATAGAGCAGACAGAAAAAGAAACGTCTATAGCAGATGGGGAAGCAGCTGCTGAAAATTCATCAGTGGATGCTACGACTAGAAGTGCACAAGACTCAGCTGAAAGCGATGCATCAGCTACTGCCAAGCCAAAGAGGTTTGTTCTTCTTCAATACAACATTTTTAAAATAAGTTATATTTTATTCTGAAACATCAAATGTTTCTAGTGATTTTTTTTTTAATTTGATGTAAAACTTTATCAAACTGTTATGTGCATTGAAACTTGTATGTAACAGTTGCCATTCCATATTACTCATCATAGTTTAACAGTTTAGGTTTTGAATAATATAACTATTTATCTTTTTTAATTACAAACTGCCATTCTTTGCTAGTCTGATTCTTAAATCATACTGTAAACTTTCTATTAAAATTCTGAAATTTCATTAAAATTTGGAATTGAAGTAATTTAGAAATGAATTGAAAGCAATATATCAGCCTTTTATGTTTATTTCTAAA
Organism: Ryuthela nishihirai; assembly: GCA_038380435.1. Taxonomy (NCBI): domain Eukaryota; kingdom Metazoa; phylum Arthropoda; class Arachnida; order Araneae; family Heptathelidae; genus Ryuthela; species Ryuthela nishihirai. The sequence goes on along the minus strand of JAWZYU010000030.1, from coordinate 58,063,317 downwards.
CAAAGATGCACTGGAAGACATTAATTGGCTTTAAGGAATAGAAGTGCCATTTCACAGAAACCTAATCAAGATTATGTGGAAATCTACTATGAAAGGAATATCTTTTTTCTCATTAAACCACTAAGAAATGTAAGTTAACGTGAGCATTATTAAATCTTGCACATGGAATTTATGTGCCATAAAAATGGAATTGGTAATGATAAAATTGTCATATGCACAAGGAATATGAAAAAAAATATCCAGGGGCCACTATAAAAATGGGAAACATTTCAACTTATCTTCATATAGTATCAGTGGATGCATCTGAAGTAAGCAGATTTGTTAGGGAATGTTTTGTGCATTTGTTATAATTATTTAGCTTTTATGGCTTGTTAAAATAGGCATATTATGTCAAATCATTTAAAATGTTCAAATTGGGAGGTCAACCTTTCTCTGACAGCCTGAAGAGTTTTCACGTATTTTCTACTTCTCTAAATGCAAACTGTTTTTAAAACCTGCAAGGAAAAACTTGGTATAAGTACCCACAGGCATGAAAATCCTAGTTACCTTTCTTTTAAACTTCACTGTGCTTTAATTAGCACATTTTCTCTTCACGATATTTTTGCATGTCAAACATTTATCAAGATGCTATTGAAGATTGTTGTAAAAATACACCATGGAACACTTTGGAAGATAACATTTATGAAGATAACTGATATCAGACATATTGTACTTTGTGAGATATATCAAACTATGAAATAATGTGTCACCATCATGTAAGTTTAAACAGCTCTTTATATACACTTTTTTAAAGGTTCATTTATACAGATTAGTTTCAGATGTGAAGAATGGCAACTTTTAAAAACTTTTACCAAGCTTATTTTTAATAAGCTACAGAAAGCTATAAAATTTATGATACTCTAAATCTAGGACAACTTATTTTTGAATCATAAGTAAAGGCTATAACATTTCAAATTTCTAAATTATTTTAGGTGTCAAATATTACTATATGTTCTCTTAATAACATATCCAGCAGTTTTGAAAATCTGTTAAAGGTTAAGGTGAAAATTGTATCATTATGATCTATTAATTTATGTTTAATACTTTTACATTAATCTATGATTTCAGCAAAGACAAATGAACTGGTATTGGTGATGAACAATTTGGAAGCTCTTTCACTGTTTATATTTTCTTCCTGTTTCATTTTTGTGGATTTTTGGAAGAAAATTTCATTTGAAAAACCTTAAATTGGTGAATTGTTAAAAATCGCAAGTTGTTTCATAGTATTTAAAAACTGGAGAATCTTATTAATAAAATCACTGAAGAAAGAAATTGTTGTGAATTATATTCAAATAGCCTGGTCTGAACATTTTTTCCCAGATGTTCTTAAATATTTTTCCATTATTGCAATATTTTCCCTTAATGTCATATGAAATTGTTTAAATAGCTAACAGTACATTTCCTTTACTCATATTATTCAAGAATTATTGAATCATTATGTCACAGTAAACCAATAAAAATAAATTGAAATGAGCATTTATTAGTAGTTTAATGCCTGCCTATCTTGATTGTCATCCGATTCTTTCCATGCCCAGACAAAAATTGGAATTATAGAAGGCTGAAATTGTTTTTTGTATTCAAGGAAAAAAAAAGAATGTTATCTTCATTAGTACATTTGTTTAGTAAGTGGTGTTACAGTTAGTGTTTTTACTCTACAAGAAGTGCATTTGCAATACAAATATTATTCCTTGAGAGCTTAAGGGGGAATGGAGTGTGTATATTTTCACTTCTGTTTAGGTATCTTTTAGGTTTTGTTTATGAGAGAATGGATTCACATTTGGTAATGGTGTGAGCTCTTGCAGCATGTATTTAAGAATGCTTTGCCCAAGAGTGCTAGCATCATTTAAGGTGTTATCAAGTATGATAAATGCTCACCTGTGATCTTCACACTGAGAGCACTTCTCCCAAAGTATTTTGGGATTAGTGTGCATCAGTGAAATTGGTATAGACACAGGTCATGGAGCTCGGCTGGCAGTTTTTGGCACTAATCCAGGATGCTGTAACTGTCCTCAGTCTGAACAGGGCCAGTCCAGGTTTTGCAAATGCTCGAGATCTGATGTATGTTTGCGAGGAATGGAAATCACTAATGGTTTATTAATAACTAATAATTGACTGAAAAATATATTGTGATAAAAATCCAGTTTCAGAAAAATATGCTTTACTAAATATTAGATAAAAATTACCAGAATGTAATTTTGCAAATTTTATCTGGTAAATTTTAGCTCTTTTAAATGCAGTTATCAGTGATTACAGTAAGATACTTCATTTTATTATAGAGTACCTGCCATCAACATTTCACTCTGTAAACTTTTTGATCTCCACAGCTGAAATTTTCAGATTTAATTCCACTTTTGTACGCAACACTCATAATTTTTGAATTCTCAGCAAAAAGATTACACTTCTTTCACATAAAATGATTTTTTAATTTGTGGCTTTATCCCAACGTATCTTTATTTTTTAGAGTGAATATCATCATTGAATTTTCAAATCTTTTTTTTTCGCTACATAAGGTAGGTTTTTTCACTCGTGTCAGCCATCAATAATCCTACAGATTTTTATCTGCATTAACATTAATCTTTCAGCTGCCAAGAGCTTTTAAATGCAAATATCCACAGATATCTGCATCCTCTCAGGATTTTACTGATAGGCACAGACTTTCACACTGTACAACTTATTTTGCATTTCCTTGTAATATAATTTGTGAATGGGAACTATCCCATGGCAAACCATTTATGGCAAACTACTCTTGGTTGCAAGCGGTGATTTATTTAGATACCTCAAAACCATTCTAAAAAGTTGGCAACTTAAGAACTCCCAGCACAGCACTTTTGATAGAAAGATTTGAGTATGAGAGTTTGTCCATAACAATCTGAGTTCAAATGAAATTCATTGCAGGAACATGTAACAAAATACTGAATGTCATTAATGAATTAGAATGAATCAAGTATCCTTTTGCATACTGTGGAAAAGGTAAGAATTGTTAAAGTCAACCTCAACTCATCACTCTGAAGGGCTATTTGATCCTGAGAGTTAGGAGTGTGATCAGAATAATCATTAAAAATGAAACTTATAAAAGTTTCAGAAAAAATGTAGAAAAGCTGACTATTTAGAAAAAATATGAAGTAGCCTAACTAATGACTTAAAAAGAAATCTAAAATATATTTAATCTTTTCAATGCTGGTCGCAAAGAAAAGGTCACTATTCCTCTCTACTGTGAAGACGGCTGGATCTGGGAAGTTAGGAGTAAGCAGGGGATCCCTCCTTTAGAATGCTAGTAAGGGTTAAAAAGGAGCAAAAAATAGTTGAACATGTATATTTAATATATTTTTCAAGAAATGTTTTAAAGATCTGAACTGAAGAGGGAAATACTATACTGCAACAGAAATCCAGTCTCTTGCCCCCCCCCCCCCTTCTTCCCCTTGCTATTTTCCAGCTCAATTTTTTGTATTCTTCCCTTTTTTTTGTATATCAGGATCTTCTCACAAGTGAACTACCCTGAATTCATGAAAACAGCTTTTTAATCGATGTGGTTCAATGCACATGTAAATAGTGTTTATCGAGAACGGTATTGTAGTCTGTACAACACTGTTGTGTCTAATCATCAAAGGAACATGACTGACATACCATTGAAATTTAAAATACTTGCTTTCCATAGGTAACATAAATATTTCAGAGGTAACTTCGTATATTATTTGAATTTATAAATTCTTGAAATATCTTTGCAAAATAAGCTAACAATTTTATGTAATATTTGTGCTGATAAATGCAAAATTTTGAAAGATGCTACCTAAATGCAAAAAAAATCCCATTTTTATCAGGGAAAAAATAAAGCACCTAGTTATATTGCATTGGACAAAATGTAAAATTAGGCTTTTTCTTATAATACTGGTGATACAGATAGACATATTAAGTTGGGAGCATATCTTGAACTTGTGAGTTATTTTTGATTTCTAAATATCAATATCTTGATTTGAACCTGATAGCTTTTTCTTTTAACATTAATCTGGGGTGGATTCAGCCTACAGGGTAAGGTGATTACAATGGAGTAGTGTATAAGTCCATTAAAGAAATATATAATTTTGTTACTAGTGCAACTGAGTTGGTCAATGTATGACTTTTATATTTCAATTCTGCCATGCACTCTTTGCCTTTAATCTATTCTACAATTTTTTCGTATTGTATTTTTGATTTATGTGTCATCTTGGTCTTTGTCTTCAGTTTTAGACAGGTCTGTGGGGATTGTTTTTGGTTTCTAATTCACCCAACAAGTATTTGAATGATAATTGATATAAATTTGTGTATGCCTAAAATGTTTCTGGAAAATATTGTAGAACTTGCTGTTGACACCTAAGAGTTAGAAATTTGAAAATGTTTTTTAGTAAACTTTGCATTTTGGTGAAATTTATAAATGAAGTGATAGAAATAACAATTGGGGCTGAAATCTTGTATGTAAAGTAAAATAATTTAGCTGCAAATCATGCTGCATTGCACAGTTATCACTATTATTAAAATGTGTGTAGAAAATTAAAGCCATTGTGATCACTATGCAATTTTGCAGCAAAAATTGCATTCATTAGGTTAATTTTTAAACTGCTTCATATTTTGCCAACTCCAATGCCTTGTGTAGTTTTTTTAAGAGCAGGTGTCACTTGCAAGTATTTAACTGTCAGCCATAATGGCAGTTTGCTACTGTTGTTTTTTCTAATTCTGGATAATTTTTATATCTTCTAATGTTAGCTTGAGCATCTAATGATAAATGCAAAATTCACTGGTGCTCAAAAGTATAATAATAAGAATAACTAAAAAAAATGGTTTTCAGCAAATGCAGTTAAATGTTTTTAATTAAAAAAGTATTGTGACGTGATTGAGTAACACTAAGGAGGATAGTAATGAAATTGTGCAATCTGCATGAGTTCTGCATATGAGAGTATATGTACAACATACAAAATCTTCATGGAACCATGGGCTATGGAGTTCCAACCAGACTGAAATTTTGTTCTCCAAACATGTCTGTCTTGAGCTACATCTGGCCACTGTAGGCAAATTCTGACAAGACCCTGTTTGACATTGCCCACCGCATCCTAGTCTTCCCCTCTTTCTGAGGCCTTTATGCACACTGTTCATAACCTTATTCACTAAACTATAGCTATGCATACAGGCAACATGGCCAAACAGTGAAGTCTGCATAATATGCTGCTCAAAGGAGGATTCCAAATGCTTCTTCGAATCTCATTATTACTTACAAAGTCAAGCCAATTAATGCCCAAAAACTCTGCATAAGCATCTAGAATCAAAGGCATCAAGTTTCCTGTTACCTTATGAGAATATGAGTCCCCATAATGGAGGTGCTGGAATTAGAGAACAGGAAATATGGATGAGAATGAGTGTGACCTTAATTTCTAAACGACTCATGCAATGAGCTCATACTATTGACAAAAATATTGGAAGTTTTGTTGTAATAAAACCCACTCCTTCACAAAAGTAGATCTGAGTTCATGAAAGGTGGCTTGCATCCTGCAATTTGCTATCCCAGAGTATCCCGCACATACTCGGTTGATTTCAGATTCAGTATCTGACTGGCCATTCCATCTGATGAATATCTTAACTTTCGAAGAAGTCAACCACCTAAGCCTTATGAAGATAGGCATTATCATCCATAATAATAAAATCAGGACTGAGCACCCCTGACATACGCAGTTTCCCCCCCATAAGGTGTGTGGTCAGTCAACATGATTCCATCCCAGAGCATCACACTAGTGAATGAAACAATCCTTTTCTCTGGTGTTACAGGGATTGTGTTGAAGTCCTTGTTTTCTCCAGGTGAATGCACATGGGGAATCAGTGTTGAAACTTAATCTGTAGTCATTTGTTAATAGATTTGTCCACTGTCCATGCTCCAAATGTGATGATGTCTGTACCATATTAAACAAGCTCTTCTGTTGAAGGGGAATGAGGACACAGGCTGTTGGTCTTTGCACATACTGACCTCATTTATATAGCTTTCTCTGTATAGTATATCATGAAATTATTGTCCTTGTGGCCAGTGACATTTTGCAAAATAGGTGCCTAGCTATCATTTCATTATGTCATTCTTCTGTTAAAGACTGCCATCTCCTGAGTAGTTGTTACCCTGTGATAACCTTGTCCTGCTCTACTAATTACCTCTCCTGTTTCTTGAAATTGCCTCAAGTCTTGAGAGGACATTTTTTGTACACTTTGACCCTGAATATCTTAGACTGATCTGCTCCCATCATACCTATTGCTCTTCACTGTAACAATCATCCATGTGTTATTTTTGTCACATGGTGTAATCAAATTGCTACCCAAGTTAATATAAGACTTTCTGGACTGGAATTGAATGTCAACTGCATCCATGCACTCTTTTAATAGCATTAATAGCAACCTTAATTTGCAAAAATATACATGCATTTTATTCTATTTCCTTATATATTTTTCGAGTTATGACATCCTTTGAGTACCAGTACCATTTGGAATTTGAGCACTGGAATTTCCTTCTGCCTTCTAACTTTTATAGAATTTGAAACAGCTGTTTCCATTTTAAAATTAGTGTTACAGGTCTTGTAAAAAAAAAAAGCAATTTCAATAGAAAATTACTAAATGTTTCAAACTTAATGTGTTTTTCTGAAATCTGTGTAATATTCAGTATGTCTTCTGGGAGGCAAATTGACATAGGTTTGTTTTCCCTTATCTGTTACTGAATAGTTTTGTTTTCACTGAGATTCATTCCTGGTACACACTGAATAAAATTCACATAATTGATGTAAAAAAGTCTGAAATCTTAAAAATTTACAAAACTTATGGGATAATTTGTTATAAAATTTGAGAAAACATTTGAGGATGTTAAGCAAATTATGTCAAATTATATATTATAGATTAGTTAGCAGTTATACATGACTATGTCAATTTTATTAAAGGTGCAGAGAAACAAATTACATAACTGCATTTGTAAGTAACAATCTGAATGCAATGTGTGAAAGAACAAATTCAGTAGAAAGTGACTGCTACAATTAATATTTACAAATACCAGCAGTAGTCTAATAGTTTAGTGTCCTAACTGATGAAAATACAGATGAAATTATCTCTGCAAATTTAATATTTAAATATCAGTATCTTATTTGCTAGTCATTTCATAACATTTAAAAAGCTTTTTTTTTGTTAAAAGACCTTATCTGAAATAGTATTTCTTTTTGTAAAATTGGTACAAAATCAGTATGGAATTCAGCCCTAATTTAAAAGTTTATTGCTTTGATTAGTTATTTGATGAAAGATAATAATAAAGCACAATATGAAAATCTTAAGTCAAAAAATTAAATTCTAGCAGGAATAAATAAAACTTTAACTTGAATGTTGTATTATCACATTAGTATCTCATAAAGCTTCACAAGTATCTAATGTTTAAGATGGATTGATGTGATTTGTGAGTAATGAGAGAAAATGGCTATTTTAATGCAGTACATGAAGTTCAGGCAAATGTTTCAAGCATTTGCTATTTATTGAAAAACTATACCTGATTATTTTGGATTAGGGATGGTGAACCTCTATGGCATGTGGGATAATTTTTGTCAACATATTATTGAGAAGTGAAAAGAAATACATGTCTGTGGCTAGTGTAGAACCTTGGAAACAATAGCCTTGCTATTCAATACATATTTAAGAATGATTCATTGATGGCAAGACAGCAACTATATTGCTATAACACACCATTGAAGTACTAAATATAAATCTGAATGTTAGAGGTCTCGTCAAATAACAGATTACACATTGCAAAATATAATTCATCATAACACTATATGCATTAAATATCATCTATTATTTGCTCTTTGAAAGCACTTCTCTATATCTTAAAAAATTAGTTATAGTTTCAATTTAGTGCTATGCCTGAGAGAGCTATTTTAATGTCTCAGCCAACAAAAATTATTATCATTCTGATTGCATCAGTGACATACTGAACATAGTAAGTGGAAGGTTTTGTGTTTGATTAAATAATTTTGGTTATGGTAAATAAATGTTTTAATTTTTAAATTTTTCTCTTTTGTAACAAAGAATTTAAAAGTTAGTATTTTGTAACCTTATATTTAAATCCTAGTATTTTTTATCGTTTAATTTGTGTTGTATGATAAGTGGATATGCAACTTTAGCAGGCATAAATAGGCAGCAAATAATAAAACATAATTTATTATAAATTTTAAAATAATTTTGTAATTTTGGCACGTGAGTTAGATAATGTTCTCTTATTTCTCTAATTTTGGTGTGAGCTCAAAAGGGTTCACCATCTCTGTTCTAGATCATAAAAGTTTTGTTTGTAACAAATTCCTAACATAGTTGTTGTTTCTGGTAGATATGATTTATTTAGTTCTGTTTAGAAATGAGGCTAAATTGTAATCTCTAGTTTTCAGAAATGCTCTGATTGCTTGTTTAAAGATAAAATTAGATTTTTGTCTGAAAAGTTCTAGTATGTTTTTATTCTGAATTTTAAAATGGCTCTTTAAAGATCTGCTGCAAAGGAATGCACATTTTTACAATTTTTATTTTTCTCATTACTGCATTTTAATGCTTTTTTAGGTGTAATGCATGTTTTAATATTTTTAACTTTGCACCTATAATTCTTAAGTGTTAGGCAACAGCAAAGTTGCAAAATAGTGTGAAATATTGCTTTACCATTGACTTGATCAATGCTAAAAACAAGGAAAACTGAAACATTAATCACCAAAAGAGTAAATAAGACACTTAAAAAATAAATGTATATGCACTTCTGAATTAATGTTACGAGATGTACCAAGATGAATTTTTTTTTACTACTTGATATAGAAATGCATCTTCTTTCAGTATTTAATTATAATTGAGAGTTGAATTTTAATTAGGGAAATGTTACTAAATTTGTGAAATCAGTAATATAGGAGAACTTCTACAATTCAAATAAAATTTTGAAAATGTTTCTACTGTATTTTTGTTGAGCTTTCTAGTCTTTTTATGGTGATTAACACTGACAAGATTCCTGTCAGTATCCATAGCAAGTAGTTGCTTGAAATTTGCTTTTGGAGCATTGTTACTCATGAGGGATATGTTATGGATGAAGGATAAAATTATATCAAATAATTTGAGTGCATCCAGTTTAAAAGTACCAAATGTTTGTCAGTGAGGCTTTAGAGGAGACAAAAAACATTGTAGTGCTATTAAGAATTATTATGCCTCAGTTTGAGGTTTTTAAAATTTCTAAAGCAAGCTGTCCTATGGCCAAGTGGTTAGTGTGCTTGGCTACTGATCTAAGAGACCTGGGTTCAAGTCCAAGTATGTGTTATTTTTCCACTGAGATCCTGGCATCCTCTCATACCTACTATGGCCTATTAACTGACAGGCTCCTATCAGACCTCTGGCAAGCAGCTGCTTGAGGGGGGTAAAGTATATTGATGGTTATAACCATTTTCATCATTAATTTTAAGGGTATATGAAAGTCTGTTTTTGTTTCAGATTTTAGTATTTTGAGTCAGTGTTTGCAAGTATGCTTTTATCTTGATTTCTCCCAGTGGATAAGTGATTAGCATGTTTGGCTATGAAATTAACCTAGGTTCAAATTCTGGATAAGACTTTTTTTTTTTGTGATCTCTATCTTTAGGTCTCTACTTCCTTGTAACATTTGTGCATAGTGTATTATACTTACTGGCTTCTGTCAGCCTCTGATATATGCCTAAGGCAAAATTTTCAGTTTTGTTAGTGTATCATCATTATTAGAATTGAAGATATGAGTAAATTGAACAGGTCTATCTTGATCTGTTAAAATATATTGAAAATAAATTGTATTTTATGTATTGATTTACCATACATAATAGGATTGTAAAATTCTGTTCTTTTTTTATAGTAGTTAGAACCATTCATATTTAACTGCTGGTGGTAAACTTGGTTTATAAATGCTTCTGTATTGCTGGTCCAATTAGATATTCCAGCTTGTAAATTCGTATGAGTGGGCAATAAAAATCGGATTCATTTGAATTAAGACACTATAGACTGCAATATCAGATTTGTTACAGAGTACTTGATATAAGAAATTGAAAACAATACCTCAAATATCTGCATTCTTGTATGTATTGACTGCCGTCCCATGGCAGAGTGGTTAGCGCTCTTGGCTACTGATCTAAGGGACCTGGGTTCGAGCCCCGAGTAAGGCATGGCTGTTTGTGTCATTTTCTGCTGAGGGCCTGCCATCCTCTCAGACCTACTATGGCATATAAACTGACAGGTTCCTGTCAGACCTCTGTGGCAAGCAGCTGCTTGAGGGGGTATTTTATTTTGTATGTATTGATGTTCATCAACTGGTATTTCATATCACATTTTAGCTTGCTTTTTTAAAAAGCATTATTTTCGTTTTGTCAGCCCATCGTGGGTGGGATTTGCTCAGTCAGTAGCACATCAGACTCAAAATTGCAGTTCCCAGGTTTGAGTCCTACCTGGGCCAGCATTGAGATTTATCTCTGCACAAACCCACCCTGCCCTCGGTAAGTAGGGGACACCATTGAGCTTGGAAATGACGTCAGATGGGACATAAAGCCATGGCCCCATGTGCATGAGAGCCATACACTGCATGTTAAAGAACATTCTGGGTGACATTGGCAGGAAGCTACCATTCATCTCCAAACAGCTGTCTAGTGGATACCCTCCCCCAACCCTCTGAGCCATTGAGGTCTTTGTGTGACCTGGCCATTTAGCCCATTGTGTGCAAAAAAATAGTGCCGCTCAGAGGTAAAACAACCCATCTGTGGACATCTTTTTTTGTTTTGAGAGAGAAATGAAAACTTCTTTTTAATAAAATATTCTTAGTCTTCCATTTGTTGAATTTCCTTTGTTAAAGGATGCTAAAATTGGAAAATTACAAACTTTATTCTCTTTGAAAATTAGTACCAGTAATATTTACAACTGCTTTATTGGCCAGTTTCTGTTCACATATCTGAATAAATCTAATGGTTCTCGGCCTTGCATCTTTAAATCATTGATTTCAGGAACTTCACAAAGTACTGTTAAGTCTGGGCTTCCTTACTGTTTGTGGACAGTGTCCAAACAACAAAATGAGATAGGGAAAGAGCTTCCCAGAGCTTTGTCAGTGATGAATGATTGCTTAATGTAAGTGAGATGTGTGCATTAGCAGTTTCATAAAAGTGTCTTTGTAAATAGTAGCATTAAGTTCTTGGTTGGGCAGTTTCTAACATTTCATGTTAAATTCTTGCTGAGCCATGCATATCAAGGTTTAACAAGAGTGTAGTGAACACTCATGAAGTATTGTTTTTAAGCGATAAAATAAACAGCAGTGTTATGTGACAAATCTCTGAAATCTGTTTAATGTGGTATGTAAATAATATTTCTTTTTGCACTATCCTTTTAACTTTACTTTAATATGTGTTAAATATTTGTTTTCCCTTCTTAAATCATGCTAGCTGATGCTCTTTGGCAAGCTTTTGTCTTTTGGTAGCTAACACCTGTACATTATAGATGCACATTATTCTGTTGTACATAGCATATATTTCCTTCAGCTACCAGTTTTGCTGAATACTGCCAAATGCTGTTGGTAAGGCAGTAAAGGTATTCTAAATGTTTCAAAATTAAGGTACACATCCACAATGATATCATCTTTCACCTTCATTTTTGTAACTGGATTTCATTTGGTTAATATTTTTCCAGGTGCTCCTTTCTTTTTTTGGTTTGTGTATAAATTGTGGAATTAATATAATATCTTTAATATAATCAATGTATTTTAAGATCGTTTTTATTAGTCATAGTATATGACATTGATAGGGTGTTCTTTTAACCTTTTTGGAGTGGCTGGTGCTCCCATGTTCCCCTCTGTAATACATTATTGATATGCTTTGTATAATGAATAAGTTGTTTTTTTTTGATAGAAAAATAGTTGTCATATTTGAAAAACATCCACATAAAAGAACAAAAATGCTGATTTGCATAATATCCATCAAGAAGAAAAAAATCCAACAGTAAAGTATCACAGGATATATCCTGTACACATGGGACTCATGAATAGATTCATAAGAACAAAAATTTTACTTTGCCCATCATCCATGTGATTAATGCACAACTGTCCATTGCATTTAAAACTTTACATTTGGAGCCTTACAATTACTTAAAATTCTCAACTGACACTAAAGCTTACAATTCAGAATGAAATGTGCTTGTAATGTGATATTGCAAATTCTGTCTTGAAGAGAATGATCCGATGTCTTCTGTTCAATGGACTGAGACAAATCTTTACCATTTTTAGGTAGATTTGTTCTGAAAAGGTTGCTCTATAATTTGGTTTAATATTCTTGGTTAACTCGGAGATAATTGTATGCTTGTTTCAGAGCTGAAATGTGAGAAATAGTATTATTTTGAATAATCTAAAAGTATCTGGATACTGAACTTTAAATTCTATATATAATACTATTTTGAAATTTGTGCATGATATGAAGGTCAATTTACATGATTTTTAGAAAAATGTTTTAATATATTTTGAAGTATTTATGCAGTTATGACTAATATTAGTTATAACTTATATATATTTTTAAGTATTTATGCAGCAGAGACCTTGAATAGTAGTTGTTCACAACTTGTGCATTGAAGCTATTTTAATAGTCATGCTTATAATACTAATATTATTTTAAGTACTGTTGATTATGCAGGATAGAAAATTTGTCTTATTCTATTTAAATATCTTAGTCTACTCTTAACTAATGGTGGTTATATGTTACATGTTATTTGATACCAAAATATAGCCTGTTATTACATATGTGTATTCACAGACATTAAAAATAGTTTTAGTATGTGTTTTTTTCTTTGCATGAGCACTTAAATTAAGGAATATATCACTTATTAATAAAATTTCTTGTCTTTTATATTCAAAATTTAGTTCTGATGGAAATGAAGCAAAAACTGAAACGGAAGAAGTTAAGGGTAAGCTCTCCAATATGAACATAAAGTAAACATTTGGAAATTATGAAAATATTACCTGAATATTAGTTGGTTCACATAGAACTGTTCTTCACGTGTCTACCAGAAAACATTAATCAGTTGATGTAAAATCCATATTTTTAATAGTGCAGTTTTTTTTTCCTTTTTTTTTTATATCTTTGTAACATTTAACTGAGATTCATCACATAACTTCAGTAACAATTATCACCTTTTTTTATATGAACACTGGATACTGTTCATAAATGTGCTGCTTTATAAAATGAAATATTTGCAGTGACAAAACAATGAAAATTGTAGATGATATAAAAGAATTAAAAATTTGGTGAATTTTAACATTTGACTAATAAATTAAAGCTTAATATAGCGAGTCAACTTAAGGTTACTGAGCAGTCAAACACAGAAGACTGTATTGTAGCAAACATAAGGCTGCAGTTTTAGCTGTTTAAGAGCTGGTAGTGGTTCTCTTCAGCAGTATACAATTTTTTTTATTGTGTTGTCTTAACAAGTTAAATTGCATTCTACAGATGCCTGATTTGTTAGTTTGAGCTCATCTTCTGGAATAGAAGAGAAAAAAAAATTGCACTCTATGTGTTTGGGAGTGAATTAATTTACACTGCCCATCAGAAGTTAATCAGGGATTAATAAAATATGTGATTAAAATATATTATGTGTTGAAATATACTTGGACAATTTTAATCATTTCAGAATAAGATAGAAAGATAATGTGATAAGTCATGAAAATTTGGGCCGATATGATTGACGTATACGTTCCCTTCAAAATATGTTTTTTGTGTTGTCTTTCTGCTAAGGTCTCGCCTTCCTCACAGATCTTCTCGGTGGTGTATTATACTAACAAGCACCTGCTTGGTAGCAACCTGTCAGTAAAATATACTGCTTGCTCTGTGGCAAGCACCTGCTTAAGAGGTAAATTTATATAAAAAAAAAAAGATCGATGAAAGTACTTTGGTATATAAAAAAGGGAAGGAGATAGTGGTTTTAAATCCAAAATGTATAGTCATTAGGGAATGCCCTTCCAATCACTAATGCTGGCCTTACAATGTAAATTCATAAAAAAAAATACCCCCTCAAGCAGCTGCTTGCCACAGAGGTCTGACAGGAGCCTGTCAGTTTATATGCCATAGTAGAAGATCTGTGAGGATGGTAGGAACTCAGCAGAAAAACAACACACACACCCATGCCTTACCTGGGGCTCAAACCCAGGTCCCTTAGATCAGTAGCCAAGCGCGCTAACCACTCAGCCATGGGACGGCTGTCAATTAATACCCATAAAGATAATTCAGATAATGGGAATGCAATAAAGTCCACTGAGCAATAAGAGCAGTGATGGAGGGTTTGGAGGAGGAGATTGAAGGATGACAATGTCTCCCCAGGGCATCTTATAGATGTTCTTTTGGGATGAGATCTGGAGAGAATGCAGGGCACTCCAGTTGTTTGGATACCTTGTTCCTCAAGATGTTGGTTGCTCAGTCTTGCTCTGTATGGATGAACATTGTTACCCATTAGGAGGATATCATCATCTACTGCACCAATATAGGACTTGACAACCTGTCTTCCTCACTTTCCTGTTTTGTTGGGGACAGTAGTTCAATAAAGTGATCATTTTGCAGGGTTGTAATCCTAGGATGCCCTTTAACAGGTCTTCTGATAACTATTTGGGTTTTTTGGAATTGATGCCATAGCCTTGAGGTAACAGAATGGTGAACACCAAAGAATATGGCCACCTCCATGACCAACCTACAACCTTCCAATGGTTTTCCATTGTTTTGAGTTTAAATGTTTTCTCTTGAGGCATGAAGCAATCTGCTATTCTAATCTGACAATGTAGCATTTCCCTTTGAAATGATATAACATCTAGGAAAGTACTCCTTTTATTTTGGTTGGGTTGTTTTACTTTTGAGTGGCAATTTTCTGTTCACAATGAGCTGAATGGCCAGGTCACAAGCCTTAGGGTTCAGAGAAGGTTGGGGGGGGGGGGGGGGAAGGGACCCACTGGACAGTTGTTAGGAGACAGATAGTAGCCTCCCATCAAGGCCATCTAGTGAGTTCTTTAACGTGCACAGGTATGACTCTCCCATTCACAGAGGAATGCCAGCATTTCCAAGCCCATTGGTGTTTCCTACTGACATGGACAGGGGTTTTGTGGAGATAAATTACATCACTGGCACAGGTGGGACTCGAACCTGGGGACTGCAGAAAAAGGGGAGTGAAGGGGACTATGATACCGACTGTCCCCCTCACTCCCCTTTTTATTTGGGTATCTGTTTTGCATATTCCCTGATGTGATAAGGGATTTACATGCTTCTTTCAAACTTGATTTTTCCAAACTACACATTAAATTACCTAAGTGCATTCTTAGGTGCTTAACTTTTGATGAGCAATGTAGTCAATATAGAATTTGTTTCCGAATTAAAATAATTTTTTACAATAAAATTTAAGTGAAATATTGAATAATTTTGGTTACTAGGTTTTTGAAATAGCCTTTGTAATTTTCAGTTGTAATAAGGTTAAAACTGCTATTTGGAAGATTTCATAATTTAAAACACTGTCAGGGTTTTAACTAAATGCAAATGAAAGATAAACACTTGTAGGATACATGCATAAAACAAATTATGTGTGTGAAAACTTATTTCTAGCTAATTTTCCAAAAAAAAAATGCTATTGTTTTCACTTCCTGCCATCTGTTGGTCTATCAGTAGATATTCAACTTCTCTGTTTTAGAAATGAATGAAAATTCTTTACAATTTGCAACTTCTGAATCTAATAGTGTTAATTTTCATGAATAGAAATTCTGAAAAATCAAACATCCATGATTTTTTTCCCCTTTACCACCATTGGATGGGCAAATGCATTTTTTTTGTTTGAAGAAATATTCTTTAAATTTGATAGGTACTACTAAAATATTACTTCTTGTATTTTCCAAATCATTATTAATTTGAATTTCCATCATTAGAGGGTGTTGAAGTTGGAAAATGATGTACTTCCATGTCTTTGAAAATGCTCATTTCATATTTGCCAGAGGTGATTCGTCTTCTAGTTAAATTTTAATGTAATTTCAGTCATGAAGTTTGTGTATAGTTGTATCAGTTGTATAAGTTCAATTTTAATAATATCGAATAGTCGATCTAATATTTAGATCAACTGTTCAGTCTCTCTAACTTTCCTCCATGCAGTAGTTGCATAATCACCTCAAAAGCTGGTACTGATAAAGCATCCTTCCCACTATTTGAGAGAATGTAGCCATACATAACTTAGTTCGTGTGGTTGTCAAGATATCTGTTATGTTCCCAGCAATGTTTCAGAGATTAACCCTAATATATTGGAACTGCTGCTTTGAACAATGCATTCTTGCAGACTGTTATGAATGATATACAGGGTTCAAAGGCAAGTGCTAAAATACTCAAATTACTTTTTAAATGAAGGATCTAAAGGTGCAATTGTTAGTCTGCCTATTGGGAAGTAACCATGCCTGATTGATTGACAGCAACTGTAGCACCCCTAGTGGCAAATTTAGGAAGTTAACAAACCTAGCTCGGCAGCAAAGAGAGGTGGAGAAAAAATTTAGATTGCATCGTTGTAAAGCAGTTTCTAATTAGTAGGAAGCAACATCTGGCATGCACGAAATGAGTAGATAGAAGGTTATAAACACTGATCATTCAAAATCAGATTCTTGATTCTTAGCCACTGTAAAATGT
This sequence comes from Ryuthela nishihirai, assembly GCA_038380435.1. Classification (NCBI taxonomy): domain Eukaryota; kingdom Metazoa; phylum Arthropoda; class Arachnida; order Araneae; family Heptathelidae; genus Ryuthela; species Ryuthela nishihirai. The sequence goes on along the minus strand of JAWZYU010000030.1, from coordinate 58,046,596 downwards.
TGCGACAACCCACAGACCGTGGAAAACATAACACATACAACAAAAAGAGACTACAATGCACATCTGAATGCAAGAAGGGAATAGCTATTGAACACTAACTGGCCTTGCAGTGTCACTCTCTACAACTTTGTAATGCATATTTTTTTCTCTCTTTGCCAAGTTAGGTATATTTTCCTAAATTTGGTGCTACAGTCACTGTCATTCAATCAAGCATGGTCACTTTCCTATAGGTAGACCTGACATTTGCACCTCTAGGACCCTTCATTAAAAAGTTATCTGGGTATTTTTTTAGGACTTTCCTTTGAATGATGTATACTTCTGTCCAAATGCCAACAACTTTGCAGAAATATCAATTAGTTTTGTATCTGCATTTATCAGAAAGAGTATGTTAATATCTTTATAATAGAACTGACAGCATTTTGGGCTATTTTTCTATTTTAGCTGGTGCAATGTTAGTTTTTAACTGATTTCATTCTTATACTAATTGATTTTTAATGGTTTTGCTCTTATAGGGGATAAAGTGAAACGTGTTCTTGTAAGCAGTAAAAACTTATGGGTTAGTGGATTAGCTGCTAAAACAAGAGCTGCTGATCTGAAAATGCTCTTCTCTAAATACGGAAAGGTTTGTATTAATTATTCTTTACTTTCTCCAATTAAAAAATTTGTTTATATTTTATTAGAATTTGTTCCTATTAAATATTCGAAATGCTTATTTGTTATGTATCCAAAAAGCATTTAATATAATAGTCCTCTGCTGTAGCTTGATTCCTTCTGCACTGATATTGTATAATATTTATTAATACCTTGTAACTCAGGATCTCTATAGCCATGGATAATGCTGTTGTCTGATAACACTCTTACTTAAGCAACCTGGTAATGGGCAGCTGTTTTCATATATCAGCATCTTTCCCTTCTCAAGCAGTCACATTAGATTAGTTGTGTTTGTGCTATATAAGTGAAAATGTTGCTCTGGTGCATTGTTTGAAATAGTTAAATTTTTTTAAATTCACCATGAGTGTTAAATGTGTAAACGTTATCTACAGCAGGTAATATTAGAAAAATTCTAAAGAGAAGTTTTTCTCAGAGTTGAGAAAAAAATTGGATGTTCTGATGAGCATCAATTAATGTGTGTAAGGTACTTGGTTTTGCCAGATTCAGCAAGAAGCAAATTGATGGAGTAAAGTTGAAACTCATTTAGGGACAATAAAACTTTTGACCTCCAACATTATTTTCTTGATTTGACAATCTTTATGTTCATCCAATAGCTGAACATTGTTAAACTTTTGTACTAATAAAATGCCAGGTTTTGCTACATAACTGTTCGAAACAGATGGGCCATAAAGGGGGTAAAAATCTCGTCCCAAACTGTTTTTGTTTGACAGTCCTGGTAACTACCCAGATGAGTTAGTGGTGTGTGGAACAGCACCTCAAGAGGTTGGTAACTTCTCCCACAGAAGGTTATTGTACCCTTTGCTCTTTGCAGCTGCACTTAATAAAATTACAGAACATTTTTATATATTTATCGGCTAATGGACGATAAGGGGATCTCGACAAACACAAATGTGCATGTTATTAACTCAACATCAGTTGAAACATTCACCAAGATATTTATTACTGCACTCATTAAAGTTTCTGAGCTCTGTAATGAATGTTGTTGTGAACATGTTTACATGTTTACTTCATTTCTCATAACCCTTCTATGATTTCCAACAAATGTTTTTTTTTAACCCTTACAATGTCAGGTTTCTGAAACTGAATTCACTGTGGTGGCCGATTTTATTTTAAAGTGTTTTCAGGGAATAAACAACTTTAGAACCTCATCCTGAAGTAACTAATGAACGGAAATATGCCATGTTATATATACCAAAAGAAAGAGTATTAAATTGTGCTTAATAAAATGGCAAAAAACTGAAGAAAAAAGTGGTAGGTTAATTTTTTTAATCTTTTTTTGAAACATTGCAAATTTGTACTGTATTTTTACACTATATTTTGTAAAATTTCAAAAATATATATTCCCTTTTTTTCTACATTTTATTATTCTAATATAAACAGTTCATAATATTTCAATTATTTCTTAAATTTTTCATTTATTTAGTCATTTATGCATATTCTTTTGACAATCAGCAAACTCTAAGCCTAAGTAAAGCAGTGTCATAAAAAATAACTTTGCTTTTAAAAACTAGATAATTTAAATAATGGAAAAATATATCAGAAAAGTGATAACTATGAAAAAAATTTAAAAAAGTTTCGAACCATTTAAAGTTTTAATTGATACATTGAATTTGAGAATGAGTCACTTTATTTTGAAGCTGCATAACTGTTATGGAAAAGTTTAATTCTAAATTCCGGCAGAAATTTTGGTTAAAAATCGCATTTTCCTGACCTTAATTTGTTTATATTCTTTAAATGTAATTAAAAATATTGATAAAATCCTGCCGTTTAAAAACCTTGTTCTGACTGCTGCCATTATAGATCACTAGCAATTTCACTTTCAATCGTTTCTAATTAATTATTGTTTATAATCACAGTATCCATTTGAGAGGCAGTAAAAAATAATTTTAGAAACATTAAAGTAAATAAAAAAAGTCTTTAAAATCAAAAGTCTGCTAAAATATTGATTGAAAGCCGATAGTAGTAAAAAAATTAATATCCTTTAAAAGTTTAGAAAGCATTACAACTCTAGTAGAGATACAAATAGCACAAAATATGCAGAAATGCAACTGATTGATTATCTAAGTATGGGACAGCAGAATAAAGGCATAAACTAAATGGTATTACTTGATGTTTATGGTGACTGAGCATGCTCATGCATTCACTGTAGACTCAGATTTGTTTTTAAAATTTATAATATTTTCAAGTGGAATCGCACTTGAAAAATATATATATGTATATCATAGATGTAAATGTTATTTTTTATGTTTAATTAGGAACAGTTAAAAAATTTTGTGCTGTCCCGTGGCCGAGTGGTTAGCACGCTTGGCTACTGATCTAAGGGACCTGGGTTCAAGCCCCGGAATTAGGCATGGATGTGTGTGTCGTTTTTCTGCTGAGGTCCTGCCATCCTCTCAGATCTCCTACTGTGGCATATAAACTGACAGGCTCCTGTCAGACCTCTGTGGCAAGCAGCTGCTTGAGGGGGTATTTATTATTTATTTATTATAAAAAATTTAAGATTTTCATTCTAAAAAAAAAATTTTTTTTTTTTCAAAACTTGTACTACGGGAACAAAACTAGAATCTCCAGTCACTAGAATGGGAAAGATGAAAACGATTCTTCAGGCTGCAACATGGTAAAGGTTAATGATCTTTGTTCTTGGCCCAGAAAGGTTCAACAAAATTCCAACCCCTTATAGTAAATGAAGTTCCAGGTGAGGTGATGAAAAAATCACATGGTTCAGATTCTGACCAGTGGCATAAGCTTAGTACATAGAAAAGATGTGTGAGAAGTTGGAAAATGTTCTTGTTTCATGATCTGTTTTTGCCTATCTCCCTAATGCCTTTGGCTTTGACATTTGTTGGTTGGTCGTTGTGGATTTCATAAAATGTTCCACCATATCTTTTGAATGCAATGGAGAAATTTAATGATTTATGTGACCTGGGGAGTGCCATTGGCTATCAAAAATTGAACCTCTTGCTTTCTTCCCCCTTTAAAAAATGGGAAATGGAAAATTATTCTTAAACTATGTCTCCAGAATGCAAAAGTAACAAGTTATATTTTGAATGAAATCTTCTGATGCGGGGAACGTTGTAGGATACGAAAAAATGACCCCTATATCTCCTGAATGTGTGTGAAAAATAATGATTTATGTGCCAAATGAAAGCTTGTAATGCTGGGAGTGTCATAGGCTATAAAAAATTGACCTCAGATGCTTTCTCCCCCCCCCCCCCAAATAAAAGGTAAATTCGAAACAATTGTTCTGTTATATATCTCCAGAACATGAATGCCGAAAATAACAAGTTATACATCAAATGAAAGCGTTTGACGCTTGGAATGATGCAGGCTACGGAAAATTTTCCCCCCTAAGCTTTCATTCCCCCAAAAAAACGGAAAATGATAGTTCCTCTATATCTCCTGAATATGAGTGCAGAAAGAAATGAGCTATACGTCAAATGAAAGTTTGTGACATGGGGAGTGTCATAGACTATAAAAGAATCATCCCCCATGCTTTCTTTCTCCCTAAAAAATGAGGAATATGAAAGTCATCCTACTATATCATCAGAATGCGAGGGCCTACAGTTACAAGTTAGGTGCCAAATGAAAGCTCTTATTATGACGGTCGTAAACTATTTTGAATTTTGTCCCTAGTATTCCCCCTGATAAAATATGGGGGGAATTTTGCAGGGGGTAATCAGTGGGGTTGACTTTAATGAGTTGTATCTCAAATTAAAGCTTGTGACCTCTCCAGTGTTGTGGGCTACCTCAAACATAACTCCAAAAGGGGGGTAAATGTGCTCAATGTTTATGAGTCATATATCAGTTTCTGGAGGGAAGTGTTTTTAGTGACAAAAAAAATGTCAATTAAATTTTTTTTAAATACCTATCTTCCTACAGGGCCCTAAAATGTAGAAAATAAACCTAAAGCATATCGATGGTGCAATTGGTCACCGAGTTTGTATTTTCTTCAAAGTAAGATAGGGTGCCAATTTACCTACTAGATAAAATTGCAGGGTCCCTATCATCCTTTGAAGTGAATGTGAACTCTGACTGATTGCACCATTGATATGCTTTAGGTTTATTTTCTACTTTTTAGGGCCATATAGGAAGATAGGTATTTTTTTAATTTTATTTTTTCCAAAATGCTGCAACCCATTTATGAAAGCAAACCAGACCATAAAGTAGAAGAAAACTGAAGCCTGATTAACAACAGTAGGTGGATGTAAGAGCAGAAATAACTATATGAAATGAAATCTCACAAAAACAGAAAAAAATGCCTTCTAAAAGTGATGTAGAAGCAAAAAAACAGCTTTCAACCTTCTATCAGCATTTCAAGAAGTGAAATCAATTTAAATCAATAAATATGCAGTGAAAAAAATTTTCACCGACATACGGGATTTGAGCCCGCATATCTCCAGAAACATGCCAGAGTATTCTTCCAGTTGAACTAATGCCAGCTCGTCTTTTTTCCACTAATTTTAAAACAACTCTATCACGGAGTTTTTCGGGCCAACCATTGGCGCCATCTATGATCTCCAGTGGCAATTATTACCTAAATATTGCACAGAGTGAAATGGAAATAAATAAGTCTCATCACGCTATTTAGCATTATTAATGATTTAAACATAGATGAATAATCACAGTGTTACCTGTTGCTCATTTGGTGTTGATAAATCAATAAATATTCAGTGGAAAAAATTTTTGCCGACAGGGGATTTGAACCCGCATCTCTCCAGAAACATGCCAGAGTATTCTTCCAGTTGAACTAATGCCAGCTTGTCTTTTTTCCGCTAATTTTAAGACTTAACTCTATCACGGAGTTTTTCGGGCCAACCATTAGCGATGCCAAATGATAAACGCCATTTATCAATGCCAAATGAGCAACAGGTAATGCTCTGATTATTCATCTATGTTTAAATCATCAATAACGCTAAATAGCGTGATGAGACTTATTTATTTCCATCTCACTCTGTGCAATATTAAGGTAATAATTGCCACCGGAGATCATAGATGGCGCCAATGGTTGGCCTGAAAAACTCAGTGATAGAGTTAAGTCTTAAAATTAGCGGAAAAAAGATGAGCTGGCATTATTAGTTCAACTGGAAGAATACTCTGGCATGTTTCTGGAGAGATGTGGGTTCACATCCCATATGTCGGCAAAAAATTTTTCTGCTGAATATTTATTGATTTATCAACGCCAAATGAGCAACAGGTAACGCTGTGATTATTCATCTATGTTGAAATCAATTTAGTGAAACAAGTAATGAGAAAATAGTTTAGTCAGACAAAATAATTGTAGGCCTAAACTTTTAGGTGTACAAAAAGCAATAAAGAAAAAAAGTCCTGTTCATTCCTTCCAGCAAGCTTTCTGAAGAGCAAATGAAATATAATAGAAATAGTAGAACAGCTAAAAGGAAAATGTGCAAAAATGCAAATTTTAATTATTTTACCAAAGAGTTGGAGCATAAAAATAATTAGCAATTTTGAAAGATCCAGTTTTGTGGTGAGAAAAGATAAAGATCTCATGAAAAAGTGATTGCTTTCACCAAATCTGAAACCTGGGAAATCTCAAGAATATTGTGGAAAGAATCTGCAATAGTGATGAAATTAGTAGGGTAATGCCTAGAGAAAAATATTTTGCATTCATTCGAAAAGAAGGTAAAAAATTGCATGTTAAAAAAACTTGTTTTAAATAACCTGAAAGAAATCCATGTGTGACCAAATTATTATGAATACCTACCTAATACTTCAGTGTATGTATCATCATTCAGTTCTTAAATTTCAAAGTTTTGATTCTTTGTGCATAGTTCTTGTGGAAATAGGTCTTGAGGTAGCACTAGTAGTCATCTCTCTCAGCTGATGAACTGTAACAGCTCTGTTTTGCTGTACAGTTCATGCCAACAAATACTTGTCCCCATCTGTCAGTTTTTTTCCTCCCTTATTTGCCATGATTAGGAGATGTTTTTTGAGATCACTATGCCGTCCCGTGGCCGAGTGGTTAGCACGCTTGGCTACTGACCTAAGGGACCTGGGTTCGAGCCCCGGATTAGGCATGGATGTGTGTGTCGTTTTTCTGCTGAGGTCCTGCCATCCTCTCAGATCTCCTACTGTGGCATATAAACTGACAGGCTCCTGTCAGACCTCTGTGGCAAGCAGCTGCTTGAGGGGGTATTTTTTTTTTTACCATTCTCCATATCTGCAAATCAGACTGATCAATAATATACATACAGTATAACAAAGGAAAAGCTAAAATTTGTGCATCACATCTTCATGTTACTTATGGTAACTCAGTATTGAATGCCATGTTAAACAAGGGCAAATAGATTACATTTCAACATTTATCTTTTTTAAGTTGTTTAACAAGTACAAAATACATAAATTTATATATTTTTTTATATTTGATTAACCCGTCAAGGGACATCTATAGACATTTTTTGTAAATCGCATGAAACTTCAATTTTTTTTTAATTTTGCCTTTTGAAAAATGATCTTACATGTCTTTTAAAAATACATAATTCAAGCTTGAAAAATATTTTTTTTTTCATTTGATGCATATTTTATTAAATTACAATATAAATATTTTGATAAGGCCATCTGATTGCCATATTTTAGAAGTGCTATATGGTATTGCTGATTTGTTTGTTAATGTTGCTCTGTATTGAAGCAATCACCTGATTTAAGCTCAGAAGTTTGGTTTGAACTGTTATCAACATATTTTTCCTTAAAAGTTTCTAAAATCTGATAATTAACAAAAAACTGCTATTTTTAAAAATGGAAGATTTTGGAAGTACACTGGTTTCTGTAAATTAAGGAAAACTTATGATAGAAAAATTATATGAATGATTTTAATGAAATTTGATGAAAACATGAATTACAATGCTAGTTTCAGAATGGCATAAAATATTTTACACTAGAAAAATTTTACAGGAACCTGTCCAAAAATGAAATGTCAGAATACAATGGGGAAAGTTCTTTAATAAGGAGGGTGGTCACCCCTTACAGCAATGCAGGCACGACAGTGATGTTCCATGCTCTTTATGATGTTGTGAATCAGCTCAGTAGGGAGTAATGACCATTGTTCCTTTAAAACAGTAATAAGCTCCCTTTGTTTCAGGTAGCGGGTTGAGGGCAGCAACACATCTCCCTGGAGCATCCCACAAATGCTCAATCGAATTTAAGTCGGGAGATCAAGCTGGCCACTCCATGCACATAATAGTCTCCTCTTGAAGGTATTGTTCCACTAGGCGAGCTCTGTGTGGACAAGCGTTATCATCTTGTAAGATGAATATTTCACCTATTGCACTGGCACAATGATATATAAGGGTCTGGGATGTCATCTCTATACCTCTGAGATTGAGTTTCCCACTTGTCAACACATAGAGGTCTGTGTATCCATCTAAGGAAATGCCACCCCAAACACACACATAGGATGTGTGTTTGGGGTGGTCTCCGCTGTAACTGTCTTTTTGACAGATGTTATTGGGATGATAGCGGGTACCTCATTCTCTTCATATCAATGTCCGGAATCACTCTGCAAGCAATATCTGGACTCATCTGTGGAGACACTGATGGGCTTGGAAAGGCCTCCGTCCATCGGATAAGACGTTAAACCATGGTCCCATGTACGGGAGAGCCATATCCTGTGCACGTAAAATAACACACTGGATGGCCTTGACGGGAGGCTACCAGCTGTGTCCTAACAGCTGTACCAGTGGGTCCCATCCCCCAGCCTTCTCTGAGCCTTAGGGGTCCACGTTACTTGGCCATTTTGCCCATGGTGTGCAAAAAAGTGCCGCTCAGAGGTAAAGCAACCCAACCCATCTGTGGAGAGTACGGACCTCCATTGCTCTTCTGTACAGATAATGTGTGCATGCCCAATTCAACTGCTCCTGTGACGAGAGGTATACAAATTACTGTCCTTCTAGGGTACAGACCTCCCTCATGAAGCCTTCTACGCACAGTAGAAGCTGATACAACCCTCCCAGTGGCTGCTGCAAGAGAGGGTCGTAGCTGAGAAGGGAGTAGACGTCTTGCTCCTTGGTGCTGTTAATCACAGATATCAGTCTTGTACAGCGGTCGTAACTCTAGCACTTCCCCAGCTAAACCTCTGAGATGCAGAATCCATGCTAAGAAATTGATTCCACAGTCTATGGACTGCAGAAGGACTCACATTCCTCCATCATGCCATGTCAGACTGACTTTGGCCTGCTTCAAGCTGGTGCAAGTCAGTTCATTTGGCAAATGATGTCTCAAGGTCATTCCTACAAAATGGCTATTTCGAATTTCTTTATTCACATTTACAACACAAAATAATGATCCACTCCAAAACACCGTTTTTATACTGCTATCTGATTATGCAAATTGACGCAACCTAGACTAATTTGCATATGATATGCTCACTTGACATTACTGGTTACATGAACAAATTTGGTGAGGATCATACAATTTTTTGGCGAATTATTGTAATTTTTCTCATTTTTCCTTAATTTATGGAAACCAGTGTGATTATGAAATGTGTACCTATTTTTTGATGTATGGTACCACTGTAAAAAGTGTTATTGAAATTAATATGTTACTACAATATTCAAATTTTTTTAATTCTCTTTAATTTGGTATATAACATGACCTATTTCTCTTGATTAGTTATTTGTTTAAAATATTCTGAAGTTGACTTGTTTATTGAACTCTGCAACAACCTGGACTTTTCTCAAAGTATGGTATGGGGAAAAAATTACATAATGGAAGAAACATTACTTTAAACAAGAAATTTTTTTTTGTTATTCAAAAATAGCCTTTCTATTCATGTACATTATAATCATTTCTATTAGTTATTTTTAAATAAATTTTCTTGTTGCCAGATACGTTTTTTATTACATGACTAAAAATGTCCTATTAAAATAAAAACTTAATCTATTTTGCTAAATATTTTATTTTTAGAAAATCCAGAATTAAATGCTGATTAATTTGGTATATAACGTTATAATTCCTTTCATTAGTTATTTGGCAAAAAAAGTTCTAAAGTTAATATTTTTGTTTTGCCTTATCAGAGGGGGAAAATTTTTTTTTTCGAGTCCTGTGGCCACGTCTTTTTTTGTTAAATCAACTAAAATTGGTCTTTAATTGCTATACAGTATAAGTTTATATAATTTTTATAAATTTGTTGCTTAAAAACAAACTTTAAAAGTGTGAATCATGTGTACTTCATGCACCCTGAACTACAAATTTGTATGTGAAGAAGTACAGATAATTCATGCGGCCTCAGGAGCAAATTAAGTGTGAATCATATATGATTCATATGGCAGTCAAAGTGTTAAAGACTGAGAAAAAAGTTACAACCTTGTGCTACGGAAATGTTATATTTTCAGGTAACTAGAATTTGGAAAAGATTAATCAGGCTCCAACATGTAAATAGTTAATAATCAGTTAAACTAAGTATTGCATAAATTACCACTGCAGAAGGAATAGAAAAAAATACCAATCATTGTATGGCACAAGTCACAAGAAGCAAACTCGTGGGAGCACAGCTGAAATCTTGTCTTTCATACTTTTAGACATTATTTCTTATAATTAGCAACCATTCAATATGTATTTGTCATGCACTGACTAATAATTGATATTTTGCATAAATATGCCAAATACTGGAATTTATGTTTGCACGAGTGCTCATAAATGCTTTGAATTTTCATTCTTCAAAATCATAATTTTGATTGTTTAAGGTTGGCAGCATTGCCAATGATATGACTCTCTCACACCCCTTTAGAAGGAGACTCATTTAATATGGTGCACATATCACCTTGGGATTGAGTAACTAGTGGGCAATTGGGCACTTTCACAGCTGAGCCCAGAGTCACTTTGAACATTGATTATCAACGTGTGTTCATTTGGAGAGAAGAAACCACAACTGCTGCAATATTAGAGAAATGGGCTATTTTTGGTGATTGGTGGTAGTATGAAGGTCTCTGCTCATATGATGAATGACTGTCTCTGCTCACATGATCAACGACTGTCTCTGCACTGTACTTGGCATCTTTTGGAGGTACCCTGTACGAGTTCCTTCAGGAGTGCTGTTGGCTCTTATTTCAACTTGATGAATGATTGCACCCATTCCCATAAGACCATATGGTTGATTATTTCTTTGAAAGTGATGATATTCGTAGAATGAAATGGCCAGCTAGAGCCAAGGATCTGAATGCAATTAACCACATGTTTGATACTCGGGAGACGGCAAATGCAGGATGCCAAAACCTCCATCAACCTGGTCTGCTCTAGTGGAGGAGTGGGGTTTATTACCACAAAACCTCATAAGCAGTATGAGATTGCATTATGTGAGTTTGTATGGCTGTCAAGGGTGATCATATTCTTTATTAACATCTGTCCCATAATTCCAGTGTGGTAACTTGGATATGTAGCATTCATGCAGAGTACACATTTCCATTATTTTCCCACTTGTTATTCAGTCATATCACAGTTCTTTTTACATATGACAATTTCACTGTTAATCTGAAAAAAAATATTTTCAGCAAATATGTTCTTTTTCTTTGTCTATGTCCAACACTTTTGTCTATTCTTCAATATTGAGCAGCAGTGTATCTACAATATTTATTCCTAGAGAACTTGATTTGACATTTTTATTTAATTTTAGCATAACATTTTGCACCATATAAAAAAAAAAGTTTTATAAGTATTGCATTATTGTCAAATATAATAAAGTAATAAAATTTGTTTTCATAGGCACCAACAGTGTATTTCAGCTTTCACACAGAAAGTCTTATTATACACTGGTTTCCATAAATTAAGGAAAATCCCTATGTTAAGTCAATGGGAAGCTAACATCAAGGCTCTTTGATTTTTGTTTTGAAAAATGTGACTGCAGATAAAGATCTCAATTAAATAAATCAATATCTCGATTTTCAACAATATTCGTTCAGTATTTAATGAGTTATGGAAGTTTGAATATTTATTGGTAACAATGCCAGCCACAAAAATTGCCTTCAGAAGTTAATTGAAACTTAGTAATAAGTATTGTATCAAAGGGTTTAATAAAATAAGTTTGTATTTTAGAACTTTGCGTAAAGAATTCTTTCACTATTCTCCAGTTTTGTATAAGTTTCTTAAGACTGGCATTGCTGTTGTTAAATATTCAAACTCCAATAACTCATTAAATACCGAACGAATATTATTGAAAATCGAGATATTGATTTATTTGATTGAGATCTTTATTTGCGATCACATTTTAAAGTTTAGAAGTTATAGAGCTTTGATGTTAGCTTTCCATTGACTTAACATATAGATTTTCCTTAATTTATGGAAACCAGTGTATTTGGAGATTAAATTGAAAGTGAATGAAAATCACCAAACTTTCATTTTTTGTTCCTTATAATATATATTAAAATAATATTTTTTATTTCAGCATATAAATTTGCTTCATATTTTGAAATAATAACATATTTCACACATACCCATTGTATAAGTCAACACGTTTTAAGATGAAAGAAAGCCATATTTTACTCATATCTGTTGTATGAGTTGAGTTTGCATACTAAGCATAGTTTTTTGGGAAAAGTTCATAGAAAGTGGTGCCCCCATCCTGCATGAAGGTTATGGAGTCTAATCAATTTCTTTCTTACAAAACTGGAATAATCTTGCAGCAGAGATCTGTGTAATGTGGTCCATTCACTAATCGATGAGGTGTGATCTCCTCAACAAAAAATGGTCCAATTATAAAGTTTGCGGTAAACCTGCACCATACAGTTACATAGTTGGAGTATATGGACACATCATGCACAGCATGTGGAAGTGTAGATTTCCATATTTGGCAGTTGTGCATATTCACTACTTCGTGTAGGGAAAAAATGTGCCTCATTGTTCCATAAGACTTTGAAAGGCCACATGTTGTCGAGCTGTATCCTCACCAGAAATCGCAAAGCGAAGTCTGTGCTGTTCAAGGTTGCATGGTTGCAGCTTCTGCACCCTATAAATTTTATAAGAATACCATTTCAGGATGGACCGTATAATTTTACAGACAATTGACCACAGAAGTTGCAGTTGCAGGGATACCTGTCTCGCACTAACTACGGGTAGCTCCAATTGTGACTAGATTTCTGCAACAGTAAGTGCGACGTCTTCCACATTGCTTTCTGCAACAGGCCGCCGACCACTACCCGGAGTCACACCCAACTTGCCCATTTCTTTGAATTTCTGTATCTTATTCTTCAGTCTATTTAGCGACAAAGGTCCTTTCCTTATATCTTTCAAACAATGATATTCACGTAATGCAGCAGCGGCGGCGGCATTACTGCCATTTTGGTAAAAGAGTTTCACTAGCAAAGCTCGGTCCTTCTTCCAGAGATACCATGGTTCTTTCTAACAATATAGGGAAGACATTGCATTTTATAATGTGCCTCTTGCAATTCTCATGTGTGATTGGCTGCAATGTCATGAGAAATTAGCATGTTCTACCATGTTTTTAGCAAATCCATGCCACATAGTGGCACTAACATTAATTTTTTTCTATTCGCAAATTATCTACCCCATGTTCTTATTAAGGTATCCACCACTTTTCGCTGATCCGTCGAGTAGATCTTTCTCTGCGTTGCTCTGAGTAATGTCAGTTTAATTATAACCACTCTGTCTTCTTGACCAAAGCTATGAATTCTCAAATATTCTGATTCGTTGAAATTTTTGGCAGCATTTTTTATCAGTTTATATAAAGCCAGTAACTAATGCAAAACCATTATCATAGCACAGTTTCTACAAAAGCTGTAATTTAAGTACAGTCATTTCTGCTATAATGTGTTTTCATTACGCAATTTAGATTTAACACAATGCATTAACAAATGTTTTTCCCACAATATGAGTCTGTTCTGGATGTAATGTGATTGACTGGTTGGTACAAGTAGAGATTTTGTGCTCAAGCAGCCATCATTCCTTCTGGTGGTGAGTGTTAATGAAAAGTTTAAAGTATTTATGGTTAAAAAATATTTTTTTATTTAAGCTAAAATGACGATGTGATAAGTAAAAATTTTTGACTTAAAAGCTTAGTTTCATAAAATTTAAAAAATGGGCTTGGTACATTTTTATGTTTCCCCCACTCCTCCATCATTCTTTTGCTTATGGTAGATAGATGTGTAATAACAGAGTATGAGGAAGTTCTCATATTTTTCAGAGATCAGCTTAATGATAATAAAGTTTATTGGGGGGGGGTGGGGGGGATTTACCTTAAATGAGCAAGGAAAATTAATTCTAGTGGTCTGTACATGTAAACTGAATGTGTGTTCTGTGATCTTCCCCATCTGCCATATCATTCAAAATGTATTATTTTTGACATTTACTTAATAATTAACTTAAAAGAGCACATAATACATAAAAATGCTTAGAGTTTGTATTGAAAATTATCTCTCATGGTATCTTTAACCATCTACCTCCTAACTTGTTCTTTTTGAATTGGTGATCAGTATAACTGGGTTTTCACTGAAAGCTACATTCTTCAAGACAACTATTGCGTTATAACAGAAATTACCCACTCGTGAAAAAACTACAAAATTTTCCCTTATTTTTTTTTCTTGTCATATCTGACTCAGTGTGGTTCAACTTGTAGCCCTCAACCATTTGTATTTCAATCAGTGTGTTTTGTTTCATTGGAGTAGCACAAAAGCACAATTTTCTTTCATATCAAACATATAAATGTAAATAGAAATTTAATTACCAATTTCACAGTATTGGTAAAAACACATGCTAAAAATATAGAGGTGAAAGCTGCAATTTAGTGGTGTCACTCTGATTTAGCATACATTGAGTTGCATTTGTGCATTATGTATATAACACTACCTAAGTCTTGTAACTCTTAATATATGCTAATCAGAGTGGCACTGCTCAGTTGGAGCTTTTACTTTTATATTGTTAGCATGACTTTTTTACAATTGCATTTTTTTTTATTTAATAATACTACACTGTGATCTAAGGGACCTGGGTTCGAGCCCTGGAATTAGGCATGGATGTGTGTGTCATTGCTCTGCTGAGGTCCTGCCATCCTCTCAGATCTCCTACTGTGGCATATAAACTGACAGGCTCTTGTCAGACCTCTGTGGCAAGCAGCTGCTTGAGGGGGTATTTATTTATTATTTTTAAAAGTAAAAAAGCATGTCAACAAACTACTGTTTTACTTATGTCTTATCACAAATAAATGAGAGTACAGATTGGTAACTCCTGTGTAGACCCCCCATGGTTATAATGAAGCAATCATAATGCTTCTGTGAATGAAGTCCTTAAGCTCCAAAAAAAAAAAAAAATTAAATGGCCATGACTGATTTTGAACTAGGGACCTATGCACCATGAGTCAAGAGACATTGCACAGTGCCAATGGTTTACTAGTGAAAAATTTTTTAAAATGTATTAATATTTCATTTTAAGCCAAATGTCGACTACATTGTTATATTTTCATAATTCAATTTATTTTCATATTATAGTAAGATTGAGATTGTATGAGTGAATGTAAAAGATAAACTAATTTGGCAGGATGTTTTTGCTACTATTTCAGCACTTTTACAGCACTCTTAAATTGGCTTTGGCTCTTGTTTATCAAGTACCTTTTCTGTAGCATTATTAAGGCAAGGTTCATATATTAATTTATACAAATTTGTCAGGTAACTAAATTGAAACTTTTTTTTTTCCTTTTCTTAGATGACATTGCAGTACAATTTGAATTAGTTACCTTTCTGCCCTCTCCATTATTTGTGGTGTCCTTATGTGTTTGGAAAGCATTTGTAAAAAATCTGAGATCTGAATGGTTTTTAAAAGTCCTTTGATAATTGTTTTTATCTCAGATTGTAATTATAAAAGAAATGTAAAGTAAATTATTTATCTTTGAAATAGTCTTCAAGAAAGGAAAAGAGTTGGACCAACTGCTCTAGTTTATAATAAAGATTGGTTCATTTCTTTTGTCAATAGCATCATTTATCTATTTTATGTGGAGTGTTTATGGATCTTTTGATTTATGTCATGCCCAAACATATACATATATTTGTTGAAACCCCTTCATATAGACTACTGGTAAAGTGAAGACAAACACTCATTTTTTAATTGATATAATTATCTTGTTTTGATAGCACAAAATTATACTTAATTTTTAATGATGTAATAGAAATTTGAGATTTAAGTTACAAAAAGGAGCTTAATTGTAACAAAAGTCTTTCATTAATATCTTCAGACTTTTTATTAGTGATCTAGAACTTTTCAACCAGTTTTAAGTGTTTGTCAGCTTTAAACTAATGAATTTTTATTTCAGGTTGTTGGAGCTAAAATTGTCACTAATGCAAAAACACCTGGAGCTCGTTGCTATGGTTTTGTAACCATGGCAACAAGTAAAGATGCATCAGTGTGCATTCAGCATTTGCATCGAACTGAACTACATGGTCGAATGATATCTGTGGAAAAGGCAAGTTTTTTTTTACCTAATGTGTAAAATAGTACAATATTTGTAGTGACAAATAATAATTTTCAGAACAGCAATAATTTTAAAATCCAGCAATTTGCATTTTACTTATAAATGTTTTACTTATATTATGGTTGTCTTGGTAGAATTGTTTAGCAGGCTAAAAGAGTGTCTTTATGAGAACTATTTACATTATTTTGTTGTAAAATATTGGGAAATTTATTTATTTGAAATGGTGGTGGTGGTAGAACATATTGTTTAGCACTTAAAGCACAGAGTTTTTAACAGTGGGGGCTAAATCTGGCTGGGGGCTAAATTAAAAATAAATGTTAAATTTCTTTTCACTGTTCCTTAAAATATAATTTTCCCTCATCTGTCATTAGAATTCTTGTTCTTACCTCAAAATTTTCTTCAGTACATTATTTTTCATAAATATTAACCATTGGTTAGAATGTGAAATTAAACAGATCAATACCAAATCATGTCTGGTCTTTTGGAGGCTGCTACAGTTAAAACATTTTGCCCATATGCAAACGTTTTAACTATTGCAGCCTCCAAAACTTTGGAGATATAAAAGAATACTAGCTACAGTATTTAAAAAAAAAATGCTATTAGGAAGCAGTGAACAATCAGACTTCATTCTGTGGAAAAAAATTTTATATGAAAATAAATTTCCCCCCGTTTATATCAGGGATTCCAAACTGGTAGGTTGAATCCAGCCTGCTGAAGTGTTTGTTTGGCTCCTGGATTTGAAGATATTATGTTGGGTGAGCAAGGTGGCATTTAATAGTCCAACCCATTTTCCATAAAGGTTATGGTGTAATTGTCATGAACACTTGTTGCATAAATGAGTAGATGCACCATTTTATTGAAAATAAATGTTGAGCAGATAAGAGGAAATCATAAGGAATTAATCAACTTTAGTATTTTAAACCACAATTTTAACATTAATAGCACTGTCAACTATAGTTTAAAATAATACAGCATAGAATTCAGACATACCATGTGTGGTTTAATGTTCTAGGGTGCTGAGATGCCAGGTTTGATCTTTCAAATTATAGTGACCCAAGAACTTTGGTGGCACAGTGCAAGGTTGTAAAAAAAAATCTGGATAGAAATCTGCAGTTTTTTAAAATCTATGATATATATATATATTTTACCTATTGATTAGGCTTCAAGAAATTATAATACGGCACCCTGGAACATTCAGTTAATTCTAGTAGAAATTTTGGTTAAAAATTGCAATTTCTTAACCTTAATTAGTTTATTTGATTGAAGTGTTATTATTAAAGACATTGCTAAAATAAATCCTGCCTTAAAAAAATTATGCTTTGAGGCTAAATTGCTTAATAATACAGTTCTCCTGTTATCCACCATTAGAGATCATCAGTGGTTTCATTTTCGATCATTTCAAATTATTTGTTGTTAATAATTACAGTATTCATATGAGAAGCAATAGAAAAATAATTTTAGAAGCAGAAACCCCACACTGTAAGGGTTAACAAATGGTTTACAGTTACTATTCACCAGCGAAGCATGATATTCCAATAAAAAAAGTTGTTGGGAGGTTGGATTAGCCATTTCCAGATAGAACATCAGCAGATGATATATTGTCTTGTAAATAGATCAGTCCAACTTCTATCTGCAAATGCAAGGTGTTGCATTTTGTATACCTATCCCTGAATTTACATGATTTCAGTGTTGCATAGTTAAGAAAATGCAACCAGTTTCATTTTACACAATTATAGACTTGGTTTTATACGATACAGATTGAGATTTTTTTTGTGTGTGTAAATAATTTATAATGCATATTATGAAGTAGCAGCGGTATAGTGTCAAAGGATATTATTAGACTGTCATCCAAAATTAAAAATTAACTAAATGGTTTTAATTGATAATCATTTGCACAGGCATGGCCAAAGTTTATATGTTCTCATATGGGGAAACAGTTTTTGAAAATGTATTTAAAGTTTTATGCTAATTAAAAGTAGTTCTACACCATGGAGATCTGACTGGAGTCTTATCAGTATAACAAGCCGTAGAAAGATCAGTGAGGAAGGCAAGATTTTAACAGAAAGATAACATACCTTATCTGGTACTTGAATCCAGATTTTATTACTCTGCAACCAATTACCCTGGTCTCAAAATGGTTTTTTTTTTTTAGAAAAATGTCAAATATTCCCAATAAAACTTCTTGCAGTCTTATGCTTGTTAGACTTTATTTTACATTTCAAAAGAATGTAAAGCCTTTTTTTTTTGTGAAATGAGTTTTTGATTGTGTGCTACTAAAACTTTCAGGAGCAGAGTGCATTGAAGTATAACAATGTAGTAATTTTACTTCCTATTTGCTCTCTATATATATTGATCTATTGCATTAAAAGACTATATATATAGAGAGATCCATGAACTTTTTTTTTAATATTTCAGAAAGCTCTAATGGAAGTAGGATATTTACAGTGATTGAGTCATTTGGCTGGAATTATGTGAATTCGGTATAGCAGCACTGACTACCTTATGCTGATCACAAGATGCAATTGGCTGTTGAAGCATTTCTGGAGCATCGGGTTTCACCATTCAAATGTTTAGATTCAAATTATTAAATGACAATAAATGAACAGCAGATAAAGAACTAGAGATATATTATTGAGACGTTTAGGGCATCTTCTTTGTGAGGAAAAAAAAATATTTAATTCGCAATTATGCTGTAATATTTAAAAGCTCTTGAACAACATTATTCTACATTAAGCTTAGTACTATTCATATAGACAAGCTGTGAGTATTTTTCACCATGGTACCTCTGTCTTGTAAAGCTGTCTAACAGGTCTCCTCCCAACCTTATCTAAGTTGTCACAGCCCTCGTGACCTGGCCATTTAGCCCTTTGTGTGCAAAAAAAAAATGCCGTTATCAGGTTAACAGTTCTGAATACAATTTTACCACTGGGGGCAGAAGTTGGCTCAATTGATGGCATGGTGAGAAAAGGGGCACGGATTGGCTTTGAAAAGTTGCCATCCATCGAATGGGATGCTAAGCTGTGACCCTATGTGAAAGAAAGCCATTCCCCGTACCATATTTTAGTTAAAATTTATCAGGAAATGATGCAAAAGGTCTACAGAAAGAGCTAGGCTTCATGGGGGTGCAGAAAGAATGAGACTTCATGGGGGATCTTTGGTGCTGAAAAGGTTGGGACTCTGGTTTTGATCATACATAGCTGAGGTTCCCAGGTTCAAGCTCCACCTGGGCCAGCTTTGAAATTTATCTCTCCAAAATCCCCACCCTATCCTTGGTCAGTAGGGGACACCAATGGTTGTCAAATGGGATATAAAGCTGTTGCCCTGTGTGCAGGAGAGCCATACCCTGTGCCCATTAAAGAACACACTTGACAGGAGGCTACCTCTGTCTGGTAAAGTTGCCTAACAGGTCTCCTCCCAACCTTATCTAACTTGTCACAGCCCTTGTGATCTGGCCATTTAGCCCATTGTGTGCAAAAAAAAATGCTGCTTGTCAGGTTAACAGTTCTGAATGCAATTTTATCACTGGGGGCAGAAGTTGGCTCAATCAATGGCCTGGTGAGAAAGGGGGCACTGATTGGCTTTGAAAAGTTGTCATCCATCAAATGGGATACAAAGCTGTGACCCTATGTGAATGTTTAAAAACACACTGGATGGTTTTGACAGAAGGCTTTCATCTGTTTTCCAACAGCTGTTTAGTGAGTTCTTGTGATCTGCCCAATTTAGCCCATTTTGTGCCCAAAAATGTCATCTAATGTTTTTTTCTTTGTTGAGAAAAACTTGAAAATTAAGCCACAGACAGTTTATTGTTAGAAACTCCACACTCCTAATTGCTGAAATTTCTCCATTTGCTTTCCATTCTACCTTCAGGGATAAAAACAGTGAATAGCTTACAAAGATTTCCTCCTGTCACATTGCACTTACCTTTTGATCCTTGCTGAGAAGTTTATCCTCTACACATTTAAAGATATACAAAGATTGTTTTGAAATAAAAATCACTTGATCCTAATAACTTTTGAATGGGTCTCCTTCAACATCTGAAGGTTTACAAGGTTCTCATGACCTACCACTTAGCAAAAGTACACTCAGATAAAAAATCCCAAAACATAATTTTTAGAGCAATTTATTTCACTTTCTATTTAATTTCAGTGATTTAAGCTATTTTTTTTCAGAAATCTGTCATTTCATAAACATTTAAATAGTTTTGTTAATTAATTACTGGATTGTTTAGATTGTAAGTGGTAAATTTGAATAAAAATTTATCCTACCCCATGTTTTAATTTGTTTAAGTGTTTAGTTAATCACTAGTTTTTATCATTTAAAGAAGAATGGTAATTTTTTTTTATTACAGACAACAAGGGAACCTACTGGTACTATAAAAAGAACAGAGCTTCAGGCATCAATTGAAGCTAGGAAACTTGCACAAAAAACAGGTACAGCAGCAAAACCAACTCCTGGTATAAAAAAAGGAGTGGAAGGTAAGCAGCAATAAATGATTCTTTTGGCTTTGAGTTTTGCTTTTGACTGCCATTACCAGAAAACATAAAATTCACAGACTGGTGAGAAAGGTAGTAGTCACAGACTTCACAAAGTATCATTTAATTATGTAAATAGTACAAATATGAGAAATTCGGAATGCTTTCGTCTTATGAGCAAGACAAGAAAAATTGTAATGAATATAATATTTTGTTTATTGCTGATTACTTTAACAAGTTGTTGCGCACATGTAAAATCTTACAATATATTTAAAAATGAAAATATATTTATCACTTTTTATGCATAATTAAGGACTCAGAGAAAGTTGAGGAAGAGGATCCACTGGACAGCTGTTAGGAGATAGAAGCCTCTCGTGATGGCCATCAAGTGTTCTTTCTTTCACATGCACACAATTTCTTTCACATTCACAGGATATTGCTCTCTATTAGTTACAGTTTCATATTATGCTAATATAACTCAGATAGAGAGCTTCGTAACTTTTTAAAAAAGACTGAAGATAATTTAAAAATCTCAATCAAATCTATTTCAACTTTGATTCTCAACTGCATTTATTTGGTATTTAGAGAGTTATGGAAATTGGAATATTTAACAACAAAACAATAATTGTTTTATTAAACTTGACTAACACATGTAAGAGTATTTTTGCAAGTTAGCATAATAATTGTTTTTGCAAATTTTAATCTTTTTGTAGAACAAACTAACTTATTTCTTTGAGAGTTCTATTGATATAACATGAAACCATACCTAATAAAATGGCTGCTAAGTGTGTATCAAAAGAAAAAAAGCAACAAAAAGCTGGCATATCAAATTACATTATTAAGCTTATAAGTTTAATAACATTTTCTTGGAATGTTATACCACACATTTTCTGCTTGGCTGTTGAAGTTTGTGGAAGTACCAACCAGTTAGATACACTAATGGCAAAAAAAATTGCTCATAGCAGCATATCCAAGATATTTGGAGAGGGCTGGATTAAGAATGTTTAATGTTATGTAAAATAAATTAACCCTCAAGCAGCTGCTTGCTACAGAGGTCTGACAAGAGCCTGCTGATATAATATACACAGAAGGTTGCGAGGAAGGCGAGACCTCAGCCTTATCCAGGGCATCAACCCAATCTTTGTTCTATATCTAAATACACTTTGCCATCAAATTGTTGATGAAAATTTGTGACTTAACGATTTTTTAAAATATAATTACATAGAAGGGATGTTAGATCCCCAATTTAATTCTTGATCACAGTCAAGGGGTAGGGGTGGTCAGTCGGTAGCACATCAGCCTCCCAGGTTCGAGTCCCAGCTGGGCCAGCATTGAAATTTATCTCTGCAAAATTCCTTGCTTTGCCCCCAATCAGTAGGAGAACACCAATGGGCTTGGAAAGGCAACTGTTTGTCAGGAGTTGTACCCTGTGTATGTTAAAAGAACACGTTGGATGGGCTTGACAGGAGGCTATCATCTGTCTTCCAACAGCTATTCCAGTGGGTCCCCTCTCCCAACCTTCCCTGAGCCTTTGCAGTCCTTGTGACCTGGCCATTTAGCCCATTGTATGCAAAAAAGTGCCGTTCAGACTTAAAACAAACCAAAAGATTCCTGTTTGATTCTCAAACACAAGTTAAAAAAAATCAGGATTGACTATTATAATAAATATAATCCTTATCTGAACTGGTGGATAGCCACATTAGGGAATAAATGTGTGTCTTCTACAGTGTGCCAACATTAGCATGTGCACTAGCTTAAATACTTTGCAAACTCTTAGAACAATTTTGTCTTTTTTCCAACAGTTTTTATTCCCTTATAATTCCCAGATACTTGACTTGAATGGTCCTAAATTACATATGCAGGTTCCCTCTGTATGACCCTGTGTTGGGTTAAAAAAATGAGTTCTTAGCTGTGATGAGACAAGAATAATTATCACCTCAAAATATCTTTGTGGATGTGGGGGGTATGTCAATTGTGGGTGTTGCTGATGTGACCATGATTATAAATTATTAATGAAGTTGTAAATGGAGGAGAAAGTCATGTTGCACCAAAGTTTTGATGAGCTCTAGCTAGTAATATAGTGACAGAGGACAAATGGGTGAGCACCAGTCAAAAATATGTTTCTTCTATGGTATGCTGATATCATCTCATGCATTGATTGTTGGTAATAGCTAATTACTATGCAAACTTTTGCAATCTCTGTTCCAATAGATTTTGGTTCTCTATAATTTCTCAGATACCTCATCAAATGATCTCAAAATTCTTACATGGTTTTCCCCTGTGCCACTCATCTGTAGTTCCCAAACTCAGTCCCAACTGTGCTAGCAGTGAGATTCATGTTCACTAAACCCCATCAGTCAGAAAGGGGTTACCCATGGGCTTGGAAAGGCTGACCATGTGTGCATGCAGGAGTCATGCCCTGTGTACATTTAAAGGACATGCTGGATGGTCTTGATGAGAGACTTCTATCTGTATCCTAACAACTGTTTAGTAGGTCCCTGCCCACAACCTTCTCTTTGCCTTGGGGTGCTTGTGACCTGGCCATTTAGCCCATTGTGTGCAAAAAAGTGCCATTTAGAGGTAAACCCAATCCCATGTTGATTAAAATATCAGGTTCCTACCTGTGAGGTAGCAGCACAGTTGATAAGCTCAAATGGCTTTGTGACTGAAGAAAGAAAGATGTGGCACACACTGCCACAGCTTTCTTTCTTCAGTCACAAAGCCATTTGAGCTTATCAATCTAGTATTATAAAATGAGAAGTCTTTTTTTTTTGTAATTATTAATGTTCTTTTTTGAATGGATACATTTAAATGCAAAATAAGCATTCAACTTGCAAAATGTTTAGGGATTAGGTAATGCATTATATATCGCATTTTACAGTATATAACATTTAAAATTTTAATATTTCCTAGTATTTTTTAAATTTTGTTTTGTTTTATTTTAACATATTTTCTAAATGTATTTGTTGTATAAATGCATTTCAGATGGTGATAAAAAAGCTAAAAGTGATAAGAAGCCTGATGAGAAAGGTGGAGAAAAAGTGGAAGATAAAGAAAATAAGGTTGAAGCTGAAAAGAAAGCTGATGGTTAGTTTTAATTTACGTTCAGAATAGCACACTAAGTTCATGGATTTAAAACTTGGTGATAATATGAAAATTAACCTTTTCTGTGCCTTATTTGATGACTATTGCCCACATTTGAGTAGTACTCAGTATCAGAATTTTGATGTTTTTTCTTGCCAGTGCAATGCAACTAAGATGATTTTTGTGCTGCAATTGAGATGATTTTTGTTTCTCTTCACTGCACTTTGATGAAAACTGTCTGAATTACAGTAGGAAAAAAATGTAGAAGATTCATTTAAATGAACAGTGAAATTGTTAAACTAGTATTATAAAATGAGAAATCTTTTTTTTTTTTGTAATAATTAATGTTCTTTTTTGAATGGATACATTTAAATGCAAAATAAGCATTCAACTTGCAAAATGTTTAGGGATTAGGTAATGCATTATATATCTAGAATATGAAATTCAGCTATTAAGCAAAGTGATACTTCTAGTTTGTTTTGAACAACATGGAATACTTATAATTGTGATCTCAAAAAAAAATATGAGGAAGAGTTGAAATGTTTTTATGCTTCTAGATTTCAAAAATATTACAAGTAGAAACATCAGTAATGTTTTCTCTTTTTCTTCACTCGTGCAAGTGATTAATTATTTTGTTTGCTACAGCATTTCCTCCCTGATTTGCTTTTGTTATAAAACCGACTCAGTGAATATCTTTAGACTAATTAAACACCACCAAAAGTTTGGGAGGGATGGCTCAGTTGGTAGAATGCCAGAATCATAATCTATAGTTCCCAGGTTTGAGTCCCATACATTGTCAGCATTGCGATTTATCTCTACAAAACCCCTGCCTTTGGTCAGTAGGGGACACTGATGGGCTTGGAAAAGTTGTCGTCCATTGGATGGGACATTAAGCCATGACTGTGTATGGGAGAGCCATACCCTATGCATGTTAAAGACACTCTGGATGGCCTTGATGGAAGGCTACCATCTGTCTCCTAACAGCTGTCCAGTGGGTCCCCTTTCCCCAACTTTCTCTGAGCTTTCGGGGTCTTTGTGACATGGCCATTTAGCTCTTGTGTGCAAAAAAGTGCCACTCAAAGGTAAAACAACCCACCAGAAGTTTCATGTGAAATGTCAATCCATTCATCACTTTTCTCATCAATAATGTACTACTCCATTCACAACTCTCAATCAATAACATAAAACTCCATTCAGAAGGTAGACAATGGTAGTGCTGTGCCCCCAGAAATTTTTGAAACACACCTGTGGCAGCTAAGCACCCAGTTTCTTAACCCAAAACAGCTAGGCCTAAGGGGTATTTAAATAAGCATTAAACTTGCAAAGTGTTTAGGGAATAGGTAATGCATTATACACCTGGAATATGAAATTCAGCTATTAAGCAAAGGGATACTTCTTGTTTGTTTTGAACAACATGGAATACTTGCAATTGTGATCTAAAAAAAAACAACCCTGAAGATTTTTTGTTCCATGGGTACTTCGAGTAGTAAAGTACCCATGGAACTGCAGGGAACAGAAAATTTCCACCACCAGTGACATTACACCATGGATCTACAAGAAATGCAGATCTGCCCCTAAATTACACAATTATGTAATATGATTTTTATAAGAATGAAAACTCTAGGGACATTTTTCAAATGTTTGTTAGAATTCAAATAGTTAATAAATGTTAAATTTTCTATCATTTTATTTAGTCTTTATTTGAAAGTGTTGAGTGAATATTTTTTTTAGGTCCTCAGGTATAAAGGTTTGTGGTCAGGTTTTTCAAACTTCATTCAGATATGTTGCTTGGAAGCTGATATATGAAATAACTATAGTAATTTATTTGAAATGTAAATGATGGAATCAATAATATTTAGCATTCTGTCATTTGGATTTATTATATATTTGATTTATATACTGAAAGGACAATTTATTATACACACCCACCTAATAACATGTGGGTCTACCTTTTGCTCTCATAATAGCAGCAACATGTTGTGACATGGACTCTACCAGATTTTGAGAACACTGGCAGTATTGCAGCCCATGATTCCAGGATAGTTGTCAGTAAAGCACCGAGATTTGCTGGTGGTGGGTTTCAGGCTCGAATGCATCGCTCCACTTTGTCTCACAGATTCTTAATAGAGTTCAGATCTGGAGAGTGAGAAGGCCATTTCATGGTTGTGAACTCGTTGGAATGCTCCTTAAACATGAGTGATGAGACAGGGTGTTGTCTTGTTGAAACGAGGCATCCTGCTGGGGAAATGGATAGCCATGAACAGCTGTAGGTGGTTGGTGAGTACATCAACATAACCTTGTGCAGTAATGATGATCCTCATGGTGGCCCACTTATGCACAGAACATTAACTACCTCCACTGGCCTGGTCTGTTACATCCCACTTGACAATTAATGTCCATGGCCTCATGTCTATGCCACACACACACAACCTGCATGTTGTTGAAATCTCAATTCGTCACACCAACCTATCTGTTTCCAATCATCCATGGTCCATTGGCAATGTTCCTTCAGCCTCATGGCCCAGTGATGTGCTGTTAACAAAGGTACTCTGTGTGGGCATCTGCTGCCATAGCCCCAGTTGTGTCTGTATACGTAGAATATGGTCTTTGCACAAACCTTCATAGCTGCCCCATTGTTGAATGCCGATGTTATCATCTGCACTGTGGCTTTTTGTTACAATACAAGAGAGGCTGCACTCTCATCTAACATCTACGATCACATTTTTCCCAGTGGGTGCAGGTTATTGCAGTGTATTCCTCTTTATTAGATGTTTTAAAAAATTTTCTTGAAAAATGCATGAAATATCTCCTAGTTGAATAGTATTTGACCTCTATAGCCATTACTAGCATTCTCAAATATGAGAAATTAAAATCAAGTGTGAAAATAAATTATCAAAAGAGAGGGAGCATGCCCCTTCTCCAACCCAGTCCTGGGCTTATTCTTCAGAGAGGAAAAGTAAATTTATATCACCTGCTGTGGTACCTCAGTATACACTATTCTTGCACATATCTTTCATATTAAGCACACTTCCTCATTAGCAAATGTTTTGATAATTTGATGATGAAATTATTGTAAACATCAGTGTTTGAATATATGATTTTTTCTATTTGTTTTCAAGTCAAAATCTATTGTGTTGTAGCTGTGTTCTTTGAAGATAACTCTGAAATTTAAAAATTCAATTGTTAAAAAAACACCTTTTTTCCCCCTTCTAATATTTAGAAAAGGCAACTGGTGATGAGAAAAAAACTGGTGAGAAGAGAAGGAGAACAATATCAAAGGAGAGAGAACGAGCTCGTGATAGGTCTAGAGAAAGGAGGAGGTTTAGAGAAAGGAGATCACGAAGCCATGATCGAATACCACGAGGATCCTTTAGAGGTGGCTTTTTTAGGGGACGTGGATTTTCTCGACCATTAGGTGTTCGAAGACCCTTTTTTTCCACCAGGAATGCATTTGTAAGTAGATTATATGTTATAAAATATTTACACTAAATATGCACTAGCCTTTAAGATGCCTATAGGATATTTATCTACTATATACAGGGTTTTGAGAACCAATATATAGGAAAATAATATGCATATTCAAGAAAGTAACATTTTAACTGAAAGCATACCTCAAATAATTTTGAATATAATGTAGAACTGGCAACTATATTTTCTCCGAATTGATAATTTAAAATCCGATATTTAGGGGTTTTTTTTTCAGCTTACCTTTAAAAACTGTAAAAATTATTTTACAGTATTGTTGTCCTGGAAATGGAAGAATTGTTTCTGTTTTAGCTCTTTTACTGTATTAAAGGTTTAGCCACTCTGCAGATGCAGCTGTATCCCCATTCCATAATCTATGCTTGCTTGTAGGGCTCACCTGTCCATCAATTAGAGTAAATTAATAAGACTTCAGCTTACCATTTCTGCACAGAACATGTGGCAAAGTCCACACCTAAATTCTTTTGCAATCTTTGAAGGTCATAAATTGTTTCTAAATGGGTGTTTATTGGATCTATACACAATTCTCCTGGGTCTGAACAACTAAATGCTAATTAACTTACTTTAGAATTGGAAATTTCAGAATGAAGGAGATAATGCCAATTGGGGAACTTCTATGATCTGTAGGGCATGATTGACATTGCAACTTGAATGGGTCCCATGCATTTCTATTATTACCTAGGTTAGGCTACTGAGTTGATAAGGAATTAAAGCTTTTCTTTCAGTAGAGTCGAGGCAAATTGACAGCTGGGCTACTGCTCTGACCTATCGATTGGTAGATCAATGCTCCTCTCTTTGGTTTCAGCACTGTAGCAGTACTGTGTATGCACTTTGTCATTTGCTGTTGTGTGTAAACAGTTTCATTACTAGTTTTATGTTAAAAATTTTGCTATACATCCTAAATGCTGTCACAATCAGAAATATTTGTCAAAATGTTCCCTGGAATTTGAATATGTGAAATTGTTGCATAAAGGGAAAGCCTTTGCTTTTAGCAAATTCTGCAACTGTGATATTAGCATTGTGCACAGAGGTTGGAGAGATACTTGATTGCATAGCAAGAATTTATAATCAATTATGCACTTTTATGTTCCATACTGTTATTTATCATCCTATTGCATTTCACTTGTTGCAGATGTCAGTTTTGTATCACCATAACTTCATAACACAGCAGCGGAACACAAGAGAATGCATTTGGATTGTTTTACATCTGAGCTGCATGAAAATACTGCTTGGTGGCTATTAGTCAATTATTAATTAATGAATATTATTTATTGTTAGTTATGGCTGTTTGTGTCGTTTTTCTGCTGAGGTCCTGCCATCCTCTCAGATCTTCTACTGTGGCATATAAACTGACAGGCTCCTGTCAGACCTCTGTGGCAAGCAGCTGCTTGAGGGGGTATTTATTTATTATATTTATATTAATTATTAGCTATTAAGGTTAATTTTTGCTAATATCAAAAATATATGGATGCAGACTTCGCTGCATAAAGACACTGCTTCCCATCACACACGACAAGCTGCCACTTCTGGCAATCTAGTGCTATCTCAAAAAAAAAAAACATAGAAAAGGATGCAGTAACATTTGTCATTAGTCCCTCTGTATTGTAATGCTAACATTTGCAATATACTGATTGATCTATTATTGATCAGGGGATGATCTACATAATTGATTATTATTAGCTATTAAGTTAACTTTCATTAATATCAAAAATCGTGCAGATGCTGTTAAGTTGGCTGCAGCAAGCACCATTTCTCGTGCATATAAAGCTTTCAACTTCTGACAATCCAAGCACTTTCTCAAAAAAATCGCTGTAGAAAAGGGTGAAATAATTGTTGCTATTCTCTTTGTATTGTAAATGTTAAATTTTGTGATATAGATATATATTGCTCATCATTGTATGGTGCCTACTATGTATTGTCCATTATCCACTAATAATTTCCACTCTGTAAATTGATTCAAATATTAGAGGAAAATTTGTCTTGAGCCGGGTGGGATACGAACCCATGACCTCCTGATAACATGTCAGGTGCTCTGGACCACTGAGCTACCGGCTGCCAATCAAGATCTCCTCTAACTGATGTTATGAACATTCTCAATCTACTTGCCTAATATGTAGGGAGTGTTCAGGCAATCCCATCTCAAGCGGCTTTTTAATGCCTTTTCTTAGATGGAATGCATGTCTTACGGGTATGCAATCTACAAATAATAATTATTAAACTCAACTCATTAAGTATCCACTAATAATTTCCATTCTGTAAATTGATTCAAATATTTAGAGGAAAAATTGTCTTGAGCCGGGTGTGATACGAACCCATGACCTCCCAATAACATGTCAGGTGCTCTGGACCACTGAGCTACCAGCCACCGATCAAGATCTCCTCTAACTGATGGTCATTAGGTTGAGAATGTTCATAACATCAGAGAATTGAGAGATTATTCATATCAGTTAATGAGTACCATAAAATGATCATTACTAAACTCATTGGTTGAAATGAGAAGGCTAATTTATTTTCGCCTGTAACCAGTCGAAGCTTGCAAGACTCCAAAGCTTTTTATTTTATGTAAAGTTATTTTAATTGATAACAACTGGTAACTAATAATCAATATGTATTTATGCAATGATTAATAATTGATTAAATTGCATAATTCTGCAAAATGTGGGTATTAGGTTTCATAAGTGATCTGATTTTTCACTTTTTCAAATCATAATTTTTGTCATTGCAAGGTTGGCAGTTCTGGTAATTTGTAATGTTCATGACACTGCATATATCAAATCGGTATTTCTTGCTCATTGCTCTTGCTTATTTGCTCAGTTGCTTCTCTTATTCTGGCTTTCAAATGATTCAGATCTCAAGTTTTGTCCAAGTAAACATAATTCCTCATGAACCCCCACAAGAAGAAATCGAGGCTTCTTGGTGCCCATAGGATTGGACTACCTCTGCCAAATCCATCTGTCAGGAAATATTGAACACTAAGAGCTTTGGTAACATATCTTAAGAATGTGGTGATGGCTGCCCACGGATCTGTTTGAATGAGGGAGGGCGGGAATGTATAAGTACAACATTTAATGTGTACTTGTACATTCCTTCACCAAACTTTTGTGTATTTGGAAACATTGCTTCCCAAAACCCCACCATTATTTGTCGGACACCCTGTATTTTAGAATGTCTGTCTAAGAATTTCTAAACAGTAGAAGTTAACATATATCCCCTCAAGCAGCTGCTTGCCACAGAGGTCTGAGAGGATGGCAGGACTTCAGCAGAAAAACGACACATACATCCATGCCTTACCCGGGCTCGAACCCAGGTCCCGTAGATCAGTAGCCAAGCGTGCTAACCACTCGACCCGGGACAGATGAATTCTTAATTGCCGTTATTTCCAACCATCTACAATTCATGACTGAATAATTACGAAACTTTTCGACTCTTCATATGCCAGTAGGATATTATTTATCTGCTATAGATTTTGAAAAGTTGTTCAAGAACTCCTGCTAAACAGTAAGTTAATGAGCACCAAATTTAGTATAGAGCTTCATCTCATTGTAATTTTGTGCAACAATAAAGATGATTTTCTATTGTTCCAACATAAAGGCTATCTACACCATTTGAGGCCAATATCTTTCCCTTGCAGTGAATTCCATGTAACATAATTAATAACCAAACTAAATAGAAAAGGAGACAAAATGCAACCTTGCTAACTCCATTAACAATACTAAACTAATTGCTACAAGCTTTAGCAGCTGTCGCACATGACGCTGCATTACTATAAAGTTTTCATCATGTCATATATCTTGTGATCAATCACAATTTTAAAAAATCAAAGTCCGAAATCACAGAGTCAAAAGCCTTCTTGAAATCTACAAACTAGTAGCCACAGGTTTCTGAAGCTAAACATTATTCAAGAATCTGCCTAAGTGAAAATATTGATCTATACATCCATTCTCTACCACTTCTAAATGCACTGTTCATCACATATTGTCCTTAATCTAAATGTTTGTATTATTGACAGAGAGTAGACTGATGCCCCTGTAATTATCACAAGGTGCTGCAATCAGCTTTTTTTTAAAAAAAAAAAAAAGGATAAGTCCTAATGAAAATACTTTGAAACACCTTGAACATAAAATCCCAAATTTCAGCCAGCCATGTGACAAATGCATTCCCAGCTCTGAGCATTTCAGTAATAATTTTCTCTTACCCTGAAGATTTCTGTAGTTTTAATTTAGAGATATCCAAGTAACTTCAGAATGTGATATAGGGCCACCAAATTGTTTAGAACATCACTGAAATACTCAGCCCATCTAGCTATGACATAATCCTCACTTTTACTTACCGTATTTTACTCCTCAATCCCTCTGTACATCTCTGTTTCTTCCCATTCAAAACATCTGGTACCACTCTCTGCTGTTACATTGTATACCTACTTTCCCTACTTTGTCAGCCAAGCTATCAAGCCAACGATTCTTATCAGCTGTTGACTGCTCCTTTACACATTTATTAAACTCTTTGTAACGCTTTCTGTTGGGACTAGTAGGTTATTGCTTAAAGGTTAGTGGGGTGTTGCTTAAGGTTATTCAAGAAGTTCCTTCTTTCAAAAATAAATTTCAGTGCCTTATTATTCAAATAACTTACCCAAAAGGGTACTCTTCGTATCAGGAAAAGCCTGCTTAAAATGGTCCCATTCTTCAACTTACTTCAGTAGTAAGTAAACCACAATTGTCATAATGACTTAAGTAACCTATCATGGTGAGCTTTGTCTATAACTGGGTCTTTCAGAACTTCACTCATAAAGGTAACTTTTTTTAATCATAGCACAACATTTCTTAAGCTTAAATTGCAAGACACTTTTGACAAGATAATAGTGATATCCAATTTCAGCTCCCCTATATGACCTGGTGTTACTAACAGAATTGGCCCATTTGCTGTTAATTAATATATAATTAATCATATTCTTATGCAGCCCATTCGTGAAATTCACATGTACTTATATATATCTTGCATTGTTCGAGTTATTCTCAAACCATTAAGTTCACTCACCTGTAGGTTATTTTGTCCACTGCCATTGCATCTGCCAGTATCAAGGAGAATTGTCACCTCTCCCCAATGGTTAGAATCAGTAAGAACTTTAGTATTTAAGTTGCCTAGACAAGAGCAATAGCTCCTTTCTCTATAGAATTCAAAATATCCTGAAGTTATCCATAAAACGTATCTTATTTTCATTGGTGTCCTCAGTGGGAGCATAACAACAGATAACATTTAAATCTTTAATGTTTGTTTTAAATTTAACTGTAAGAAATCTTTCATTAATGCACTCATATCCTAGAAGAGCATCACTAACATGTGCTGAGAAGTAAACCCACCCCTAGGAGATTCTTCTTATCTTCCTTCCCTGAAAAGAGAATATATTTAAGTATCTGGCTGTTATCTGTCCATCTGGTCTCTTGCATGCCAAGAATATTTAAGTTGCAATGGTGGAATTGTGTGAGGACATCAAGAGAATAATCTCTATGCATAGTTCTTACATTCCAACTACCTGTGGAGAGAGAATGTTTAGTGGGATGTTTAAAGAAACTACCGTATATTTCCGCAGATAAGACGAGGTATAAATTTTCGTCAAAGTTTTATAGTTTTAACATATATCTGTCCTATAAGACGACCCCAAACTATCAACAGCCTATGAATTTAGTTTAGATTGGCATCATCATCTGGATAATAATACTGTATAGTGTATACGGAATTATGTCCTATTTGCAAACATTCGCACTGATTCGGGCATTAGTATTGTTTTACTATTACAATGTAATGTATTATCATATAACGTATTTAAATAAATAAAAAATATGATAGTTTTTCGAATGGGTAAATAATTACCTATTCGAAATATGGTTTCAAATTATTACAATTACAATCTAATTCAATACTAATAATTATGGTTTCAATTTATTTAAATTTCCATCTAATTTTTTTTTCATATCTGTCCTATAAGACGACCCAGATTTTGGGGGCCTTTTTTTATGATTCAACTATCGTCTTATCTGCGGAAATATATGGTATGTTTATTGAGAAAAGAAGCACAGATAGTATCAATCAGCCCCCTAATTGCAGGCATGGGGCAAAAACCTGTTCCCCCACTACTAAAGACTTGAGCCATCTACTCTGGTAGGACTTCCTCAAGTGTGGGTTTGGCCATGCCTGTAGAGTAAGGGTTCAGGTACCTGAGAAGGCCTCTGATCAGGATTATTCACCAAGTGATAAAACATATCTTATGAATCTATTCACTTGGGGCTGTCAACCCACAAACAAACAGAAAACATAGCAGAAGGTTTTCCCTCAACAGAAGCCCACCAGTGCAGCAAATTCAGGATCCATAATCAAGCTGAGAGCCATTATTCCATTCAGGTTAGTGTAATTGTGTTCAGCATCAAGACCTTGTGTAGTTGACCATTCCTCAGCTGGATAAAAGAAAAAGTAGCCATAATATTCATATCAATAGGTGATATTGATCTAACAGCCCCCCCCCCCCCACTTTCTGTTCTCTTCCAGAAGAGAGTATAGCTCTCCTTCCAGTTAATACCTAGCTTCCATTAAAGATCTCCATTGGTAAAGTGGTTGATAACATTAAAAGTTTTCCTATGTTAATTATATCATTGGGCTGTTTATTGGTTTAATAAAAACTTGGGGTTTGTTAAATGCAAAGGTTAAATTATAATGAATGTTATAACAGAATAGCTTTTCAAACATTTTAAAAAAGTGTAAACTCTCTTTGGATTACTTTAAGGGTTAATAATAGCAGTTATTTCCAACCAGCTACAACAGTTCACATTAATCTAATTCTCTCTTAACTTTGATAAGACTGCAGCCATTCAGATTAATTGAATCACAGCCTGCCTGACCAATTTTCATCACTTTAGTTTTCTCTCTGTTTATAACCAAACCTACTTTACTACCAGTCTCTCAAATGAAAGAGTTCATCTCATCAACATCATTTGCCAAAAGGGTGATCTTCTCTCCATTACAGAATCACATTCCATCACTGTCAACTCCCACTGCAGGAACCCTCTTCCTCCTTACTGTGCTCATTAATGAGCTGGCAAGGTTATCTTCAGTCAGTCTTTTGAGGTGTGACTATCTGATATCATCATCCTCAAGCAGCCATGGGCTACGGAGGTCCAACCAGACCGCGCAGTTTAATTCTCCAAGCATATCTGTCCTGAGCTACATCTGCTGCATCCGGGAACTGTACACCAATTCTAATAAGGTCCTGTTTGACATTGTCTGCCCACCGCATCCTAGGTCTCCCCCTCCTTCTGAGGCCTCTAGGCACACTGTTCATAACCCTATTCGCCAATCTATAATTATCCATACGGGCAACATGGCCAAACCAGCGCAGTCGCTCTCTGCACAATATGCTGCTTAAAGGAGGTTGCAGACTCCTTTGCCTAACCTCATCATTAGTTACAAAGTTAAACCACCTAATACCCAAAATACTGCGTAAGCATCTAGAATCAAAAGCATCTAGTTTCCTGTTATCTTGTTTACACAGCGTCCAAGTTTCACTACCATAACTAACCCTAGAAAGAACCAAACTATTATACAGTCTAATTTTAGTCTTTAGGTGTATACGCCTATTTCTCCACAATCTCCATAGATTCTTAAAAGTCCCGGCAGCAATACCTATTCGTCTGTTAATCTCATGCCGCACATCACCAGTATCAGTTACGTAGCTCCCAAGGTAATTAAAATGTGACACCTGCTCAAGACTGCAACCATTCAGATTAACTGAATCACAACCTGCCTGACCAATTTTCATCACTTTAGTTTTCTCTCTGTTTATAACCAAACCTACTCTACTACCAGTTTCATCAACAGATCGAATGAAAGAGTTCATCTCATCAACATCATTTGCCAAAATCATCATCATCATCATCCTCAAGCAGCCATGGGCTACAGAGGTCCAACCAGACCGTGCAATTTAGTTCTCCAAGCAAGTCTATCCTGAGCTACATCTACTGCATCTGGCCACTGCACACCAATTCTAACAAGGTCCTGTTTGACATTATCTGCCCACCGCATCCTAGGTCTCCCCTTCTTTCTAAGGCCTTTAGGCACACTGTTCATAACCCTATTCGCCAATCTATAATTATTCATACGGGCAACATGGCCAAACCAACGGAGTCTCTCTCTTCACAATATGCTGCTTAAAGGAGGTTGCAAACTCCTTTGCCTAACCTCATCATTAGTTACAAAGTTGAACCACCTAATGCCCAAGATACTGCATAAGCATCTGGAATCAAAAGCATCTAGTTTCCTGTTATCTTGTTTACAAAGTGTCCAAGTTTCATTACCATAACTAACCCTAGAAAGAACCAAACTATTATACAGTCTAATTTTAGTCTTTAGGTGTATATGCCTATTTCTCCACACTCTCCATAGATTCTTAAAAGTCCCGGCAGCAATCCCTATTCGTCTGTTAATCTCATGCTGCACATCACCATTATCTGTTACATAGCTCCCAAGATAATTAAACTGTGACACCTGCTCAAGACTGCAACCATTCAGATTAACTGAATCACAGCCTGCCTGACCAATTTTCATCACTTTAGTTTTTCTCTCTGTTTATAACCAAACCTACTCTACTACCAGTCTCATCAACGACTCGAATGAAAGAGTTCATGTCATCAACATCATTTGCCAAAAGGGCTAAATCATCAGCATAATCTAAATCAGAAATTTTCGTATCTCCACCCATTTAAGGCCAAAATCTTTCCCTTGAAGTGAATTTCGCATAACATAATCAATAACCAAGCAAAAGAGAAAAGGAGACAAAATGCACCCTTGTCGAACACCAGAAGTAATGCTAAACCAATTGCTACAAGCCTTACCAACTCTCACACACGACTCAGTGTTATTATAGAGAGCTTTCATTATGTTAACTAACTTGTCTGGTATACCATATGATATCACAATCAACCACAAATTATGACGATCAACAGAGTCGAAAGCCTTTTTGAAATCAACAAAGCTAGCAACCAAAGGTTTCTGAAACTCTAAACATTTCTCAAGAATCTGCCTAAGTGAAAATATCTGATCCACACATCCCCTACCACTTCTGAATCCACATTGCTCATCACACAATTGACTGTCAAACAGATTCTTAATTCTATTAAGCACAATCATGGAAAGAACTTTACCTGGAACAGAGAGTAGGCTGATACCCCTATAGTTATCACAAGAACTGCGATCATCTTTTTTGAAAATAGGGATAACAATAGCTCTGGTAAAATCCTTAGGAACTATGCCTTTATCGTAAAAGATATTCAGAATTTCAGTCATCCAAGTGGTAACCGAAACATTCCCAGCTCTAAGCATTTCGGTAGTAATTTCATCTACCCCTGGGGATTTATGTAGTTTCAGTTTAGAAACAGCCAAAATAACTTCAGATTGTGTTATAGGGCCAACATTAAAGCCACCAATGCATCCATCATCACTGCAAACAATGGGAGCAGAACCAACTGCATTGTTTAGAACATCACTGAAATGCTCAGCCCACCTAGCCATGACAGAATCCTCACCTTCTATAACCTTACCTTGTTTATCCTTCAATCCTTGTATGCCTGTCCGTTTTCTACCACATAAAACCTTAACTATCTGGTACAGCTCTCTGCTGTTGTGCTGTCTAACTGCTTCCTCGGCTTTGTCAGCCAAACCATCAAGCCAAAGATTCTTATCAGCAGCTAACTGATCTTTTACACGTTTATTAAGTTCTCTGTAATGCTTTCTATTAGGACTAGTAGAGTATTGATTAAAGACATTCCTGCAGTTCTTTCTTTCCGAAATAAGCTCAAGTGCCTTATCACTCAGATAATTCTGCCTCTTCTGCTCCTTTTTTCCTAAAAGAGTACTGTTAGTGTCCAAAAAAGCCTGTTTAAAATGATCCCATTCTTCCTCAACTTCAGTAGTAAGCAAACCATGACTGTCATAATGACTAAGTAACCTATCATGGTAAGCTTTGGCTATAACTGGATCTTTCAGAGCTTCAGTATTAAAAGTAAATTTTTTAACCCTAGCACAACACTTTTTAAGTTTAAGTTGCAACACACTTTTAACAAGGTAATGGTCAGATCCAATTTCAACTCCCCTATATGCCCTGGTATTCCTAACAGAACTAGCCCATTTGCTGTTAATTAATATGTAATCAATCATATTCCTATGCAGCCCATCAGGTGAAATCCATGTGTACTTATGTATGTCGTGGTGTTTGTAATAAGTGTTAGTTATTCTGAATCCATTGAGTTTACTTACCTGTAGGAGACGTTGCCCATTGCCATTGCAGCTACCAATACCAAAAGGGCCTATTACTCCTCCCCAAAGGTCAGAGTCAGTACCAACTTTGGCATTGAAGTCACCAAGAACAAGGGTAATATCTCCTTTCTTGACAGAATTCAAAATATCCTGAAGTTGTTCATAAAACCTATCCTTCTCATTCTCATCGGCATCCTCAGTGGGGGCATAACAGCAGATAACATTCAAGTCTTTAACGCTTGTCTGAAATTTTGCTGTAAGAAACCTTTCATTGCAATTTCATTTCAACATTTCACTCATATCCTAGAAGAGCATTGCTAGCGTGTCTGCTGAGAAGCAGATCCACGCCTTGGTGATGCTTATTGTCGTCCCTCCCTGAAAAGAGAAATTTAAGATTATTTTTAAGAATCTGACCTTTATCTGTCCATCTGGTCTCTTGCAAGCCAAGAATATCTAAATTATAATGGTGGAATTCTTGTGTGAGGACATCAAGAGAAAAAGCTCTGTGCAGAGTCCTCACATTCCAACTACCTATGGAGAGAAAATGGTTAGTGGGATGTTTAAAGAAACTATGTTTATTGAGAGATGGAATGTCAACAATATCAAACATCGCAGACATGGGGCAAAGACCCGTTCCCCCACTACTAAAGGCTGAAGCCATCTACACTGGAAGATTTCCTCCAACGTAGAAATTGACGATGCCAATAGAAGCAAAGAGTTCAGGTGCCTGCGATGACTTCTGCTCAGGATTATCCACCAGCTGATAAACATATCCTGTGAATCTATTCACTTGGGGCTGTCAACCTACAAACAAACAGAAAACACAGCGGAAGATTTTCCCTCCACAGAAGCCCACCAGTGCAGCAAAATTAGGATCCATAATCAAGCTCAGAGCCATATATCTGTCCAGTCCAATAGGTTTATATGGTCAGCACCAGGACCTTGTGTGGTTGACCACTCCTCAGCAGGATAGAAAAAAAAGAAAAGTAGCCATAGTTGTCCAGATCAGTAGGCCACACTTGTCCAGATCAGTAGGCCACACTTGTCCAGATCAGTAGGCCACACTAATCTGGCAGCCCTCCCCTTCCGTTCACTTCCACAAGAGAGTATCTCTTTTGAAAGTTACTAACGGTCCGCACCACGAGAAGGCGGGGTCGGACATTAGGTGCTAGGCCTGGCCGGTTCTATGCATCATCACAGGGGATTGGTGCATAGCTCTCCTTCCAGTGACTACCTAGCTACCATTTACAGACCCTAAATCATCAGCATAATCTAAATCAGAAATTTTCGTATCTCCAGCCCATTTAAGGCCAAAAGCTTTCCCTTGAAGTGAATTTCGCATAACATAATCAACAACCAAACTAAAGAGAAAAGGAGACAAAATGCACCCTTGTCGAATACCAGAAGTAACGCTAAACCAATTGCTACAAGACTTACCAACTCTCACACATGACTCAGTGTTATTATAGAGAGCTTTCATTATGTTAACTAACTTGTCTGGTATACCATATGATCTCACAATCAACCACAAATTATGACAATCAACAGAATCGAAAGCCTTTTTGAAATCAACAAAGCTAGCAACCAAAGTTTTCTGAAACTCTAAACATTTCTCAAGAATCTTCCTAAGAGAAAATATCTGATCTACACATCCCCTACCACTTCTGAATCCACATTGCTCATCATGCAATTGCCTGTCAACCAGATTCTTAATTCTATTAAGCACAATCATGGAAAGAACTTTACCTGGAACAGAGAGTAGGCTGATACCCCTATAGTTATCACAAGAACTGCGATCACCTTTTTTGAAAATAGGGATAACAATAGCTCTGGTAAAATCCTTAGCAACCATGCCTTTATCACAAAGATATTCAAAATTTCAGTCATCCAAGTGGAAACCGAAACATTCCCAGCTCTAAGCATTTCTGTAGTAATTTCATCTATCCCTGGGGATTTATGAAGTTTAAGTTTAGAAACAGCCAAAATAACTTCAGATTGTGTTATAGGGCCAACATTAAAGCCACCAATGCATCCATCATCACTGCAAACAATGGGAGCAGAACCAACTGCATTGTTTAGAACATCACTGAAATGCTCAGCCCACCTAGCCATGACAGAATCCTCACCTTCTATAACCTTACCTTGTTTATCCTTCAATCCCTGTATACCTGTTCGTTTTCTACCACACAAAACATTAATTATCTGATACAACTCTCTGCTGTTGTGTTGTCTAACTGCTTCCTCAGCTTTGTCAGCCAGGCCATCAAGCCAAAGATTCTTATCAGTAGTTAACTGATCCTTTACACGTTTATTAAGTTCTTTGTAATGCTTTCTATTAGGACTAGTAGGGTACTGATTAAGGACATTCCTGCAGTTCCTTCTTTCTGAAATAAGCTCAAGTGCCTTATTACTTAAATAATTCTGCCTCCTCTGCTCCTTTTTCCCTAAAAGAGTACTGTTAGTTTCCAAAAAAGCCTGTTTAAAATGATCCCATTCTTCCTCAACTTCAGTATTAAGGAAACCATGACTGTCATAATGACTTAGTAACCTATCATGGTAAGCTTTAGCTATAACTGGGTCATTCGGAGCTTCAGTATTAAAGGTAAATTTTTTAACTCTAGCACAACATTTTTTAAGTTTAAGTTGCAAGACACTTTTAACAAGGTAATGGTCAGATCCAATTTCAACTCCCCTATATGCCCTGGTATTTCTAACAGAACTAGCCCATTTGCTGTTAATTAATATATAATCAATCATATTCCTATGCAGCCCATCAGGTGAAACCCATGTGTATTTATGTATGTCGCGGTGTTTGTAATATGTGTTAGTTATTCTGAAACCATTGAGTTTACTTACCTGTAGGAGACGTTGCCCATTGCCATTGCAGCTACCAATACCAAAAGGGCCTATTACTCCTCCCCAAAGGTCAGAGTCGGTGCCAACCTTGGCATTGAAGTCACCAAGAACAAGGGTAATATCTCCTTTCTTGACAGAATTCAAAATATCCTGAAGTTGTCTGTAAAACTTATCCTTCTCATCCTCATCCTCAGTGGGGGCATAACAGCAGATAACATTCAAGTCTTTAATGCTTGTCTGAAATTTAGTGCACAATAAATGTCACACATTATTTATCATACTTTTATATTTCATACATGCCCATTGCATTCATAAAAATATCTCACAAACAATTTACAATTAGTTAAATATATTAAGTTAGATGCATCATAAAAGTTGTAAGAATTACTCTTCTAATAAAGAAAAAAAGTATTTGTGGTTTAATATTTTTATATTTATGAAAGAAAGTATTTATCTTTAATAGGAGGAAAAATTTCACCATGAACGTGACAGGATAAGGGATAGAGAATCCGACAGAAGAAGAATACAGGGCATATACCGCCAAAGAGATATTGAGCGAAAAAATCGTGAAGAATCTATTAGACTAGAAAGAGAAAGAGAGCGCTTAAGGTAGGTTTTACATCATGGAATCAAAGTATGCTCTTAATAAATTAATTTATTGTCATTGCCACATGTACTATAAACTTGAGCTACTTACCAGAGGGACTCAGGTTCAAGCCCCAGAGTAGCATTCAGTCCCGTTCACTGGAACTAGGGGACCCAGCCTGAACCATGAAAAACAGCCCTAGAGCATTATGCCAACCATGATTCACCAAACTTCACAGTTGGCACAAAACAGTCAGGCAGGTAGCATTCACACACCCAGACTCGTCCGTTGACTGCCAGATGGTGAATCATGATTCATCATTCCAGAGAATGTGGTTTCACTGGCAGTGCTGTGCTTTACACCACACCAACCAATGCTTGGCATTGATCTTGTTCATGTGAGGCTTGTGTGCAGCTGCTCGGCCATGGAAATCCATTTCCTGTAGGTGAGGACAGGCAATTTTGTCACATCACTTGCTTCAGCACTCGACTGTCTTGCTCTGTCATTTTTTTATGTGGCCTACCGATTGCGATTGCGCTCATGTTGTTCTGAGAGGTGTCCACTGCACAATAGCATCATTTATACAGTTTATCAGGATAGCTGCAGCAGGGCCGAAATGGTCCGAACTGACTTGTTGCTAAGGTGGCATCCTATGACCATGACTCATTGAAAATCACTGAGCTCTGCCTTATGGTCCATTCTCTTATTCATACATGTCTATGAGGTTTGCCAGGCCACTTGTGTGCTTTTATACCTGCTTGGGCCATGGCTGTGGCATATATGGATGAATCCACTGCTTGGAAGAGGTGTCCAGATGTTTTTGATCAGATAGTGTATTTGACTTATATGGAAAAGTTAAACTTCAGAACAGTGACAAAAAATTCGTTTAAAAGTAAATTTCCTAATTCCATTTATGTGAAATTGCTTCAATTTAAAAATAGTTCTGGATGAACTTTACCCAAAACATCCTTTGCAAGATTTTGCTTGCACATTACAAATGAAATTAATAAAGGCAAAAAAGCACACCAATAATTGCCCTACATTTGGTGACAATCTTGTATCCATAACACTGCACAGTCAGTGGGCAGCCTTGAAGTTTCTTCCAACAATCCAATGGGCAGTATGCATTAAGTTGCAAATCAAAACTGCTCACATTATGTACCAATCATATTTAAAAAAAAACGTTTTTTTCCCCCTTTAAAAATAGTTTAGAAACAGTTTTAAATTGCAAATTATACCAAAATGAAAAGTATTTACATTTGGAGTATTATACAAGGAGTTTTGTAAAGTGACCCAGAACCTTCAATGAAAAAATAATTTACTTCACTTCTATGCATCGAACTGAAAACATGCACAGATGAATCCAAAATTAAGCAGATTAGTGAACTCGCCAGAGCCCACTAGAAGAGCCCACATTAATGAACACACTGGATGGCCTTCATGGAAGGCTTCCATTGTCTCTTAGCTGTCCATTGGGTTCCCTTCCTCCAACCTTCTCTGATCCCTTGGGGTTCTTGTGACCTGCCAGTTTAGCCCATAGCATGCAAAAAAGAGCCACTCAGAGGTAAAGCAACCCAACCTTTTACTAGCTAGGATAGCTGCAATAGTTCTGTTATTTGGGTTCTTGGTCAAATAACATGGCTGATAATATACAGGTGCTTGTGTATTATCAGCAGACCACCCAGTGAAGGTTTTGCTTGTTTGGTTATCATCACTGGTCCTGCCATGGAGATATATCCCTCTGGAAAGAGGATCCTGGTGATTGAGTAGGTAGTCCTATTTGACTCCTCTTGAACACTGAGTCGTTTGTGAGAGTTGGTAAGTCTTGTAGCAATTGGTTTAGCATTACTTCTGGTGTTTGACAAGGGTGCATTTGTCTCCTTTTCTCTTTAGTTTGGTTATTGATTGTGTTATATGAAATTTACTGCAAGGGAAAGATTTTGGCCTTAAATGGTCTGGAGATACCAAAATTTCTGATTTAGATTATGCTGATGATTTAGCCCTTTTGGCAAATGATGTTGATGAGATGAACGCTTTCATTCGAGCTGTTGATGAAACTGGTAGTAGAGTAGGTTTGGTTATAAACAGAGAGAAAGCTAAAGTAATGAAAATTGGTCAGGCAGGCTGTGATTCAGTTAATCTGAATGGTTGCAGTCTTGAGCAAGTGTCACAGTTTAATTATCTTGGGAGCTATATAACAGATAATGGTGATGTGCAGCATGAGATTAACAGACGAATAGGGATTGCTGCCGGGACTTTTAAGAATCTATGGAGAGTGTGAAGAAATAGGCGTATACACCTAAAGACTAAAATTAGACTGTATAATAGTTTGGTTCTTCCTAGGGTTAGTTATGGTAGTGAAACTTGGATGCTCTGTAAACAAGATGAAGGAAACTAGATGCTTTTGATTCTAGATGCTTACGCAGTATCTTGGGCATTAGGTGGTTCAACTTTGTAACTAATGATGAGGTTAGGCAAAGGAGTGGGCAACCTCCTTTAAGCAGCATATTGTGCAGAGAGAGAGATTCCGTTAATTTGGCCATGTTGCCCGTATGGATAATTATAGATTGGCGAATAGGATTATGAATAGTGTGCCTAAAGGCCTCAGAAAGAGGCGGAGACCTAGGGTGCGGTGGGCAGACAATGTCAAACAGGACCTTGTTAGAATTGGTGTGCAGTGGCCGGATGCAGCAGATGTGGCTCAGGACAGATATACTTGGAGAATTAAACTGCACGGTCTGGTTGGACCCCCGTAGCCCATGGCTGCTTGATGATGATGATTCATAATAGCTCCTTTATTTG
This sequence comes from Ryuthela nishihirai, assembly GCA_038380435.1. Lineage (NCBI taxonomy): Eukaryota > Metazoa > Arthropoda > Arachnida > Araneae > Heptathelidae > Ryuthela > Ryuthela nishihirai. Next base: position 58,002,918 of record JAWZYU010000030.1, on the reverse strand, counting down.
CAGTTGAAGATCCTGTCAGTTACAGTACTGGGGAAAGCTGTCTACAATAGCAACTTTCATTTCTGCTTCAGAGAAATGCTCAGTCTTGGAGTGATCTGCAGAATCAGCTTGCTTTTGCTAGTATCATCTGTGAAGTAGCTCTTTTCCATGGTCCATCACAAGATCTCCCACTCCCTCTATGGTGCTCATGTTGGACATGCAAATGTTGCCCTTTTGGGCTGTGTAGTGGATAGTCATATGCATTGAATTCTCCTCTTTGTTTTCCAATTCCTTGAGTTTTAATGTCTCCTCCAAACATCTGGCATGAATTTCCTGATTCTCTTGTTACTCTTTTTCCCTTTTCCATATTTTTTAATCATTTCATCAGTGACCAAGATAGATCACGTCACCATTCTTCATTAAGAAAACATTGAGTGACTTGCTGAAACACTGCCAAATCATGTATGTTTCATAGATTTCAATCTTTTTGTAGAACCTGCTAGTGCTAAGAAGTTACTGTTACTTCCTAAAACCCTACCATCTTGACTCAAGTGGTACATAACAGGCAGGCGATCCCCACTTAGTGTGAGCTCCTGTACATGGTGAGGGAACCACCCTGTGAAAGTTCTGCTGGCTTGAGTCACAGAGTCCGAATGCTCGCCTGCGTGTTTGTGGTGCATGGAGACCCATGTTTTTGGAATGGAGGATCCGTGTAGTTGCTTGGGTGGTCCTCGTCTGATCTCAACTCGCGACTGGCAGAGTCCCCTTTGGCTGTCTTGTCATTGGGGAACCTGTTCATCGCAGGTCTCGGCAGCATATTCCAGAGGGCTGCTGCTACACACTGCTGTAGTCTCTGCTTCCAGTAAATGGGAGATCCTCTGGTGGTCCCTCAGGATCAATCTGCTGGACCTGCTAGGACCAACTGTGTGGTTATGGTGACTGCCTTGCCATGTCCGGGCAATGGTTTGCAAGAGTCCCCACACATTTACTAATTCTACCATTTTCTTTTGCGAGGATGATTTGTTTTCTCACTTTTTCATTTTTTCACTTTTATTTTGTGAGAACTTGGGTGAGTTTCTCACATTTCTTTTCCTTTTCCATCTTATTTAGTTGTGAGGACTTGACTCACTGGCTGTGTGGGTATAGTGCCTGGACAGCCCTGGCACCCGATTAGTGGTACATGGCCCGATTAGTGGACTCTGTGGTAGATGGGGAAAACGGGCATTGAAACACCCAAAACCCAACCATGAATTCCATTAAAGGAAATTCATCAGTCAATGCTGCCAAGATAGCTCGTCACGAGCTCCCATCTTCCCTGTCTTCATCATCGTTGCCGTCGTCTTCGTGTTTCGTGTCCATGAGGTTCCTGATTGTCCATTCAATGGGTGATCTGGTAATTGGGGACATGTCCCCTTTTTTGTAAATAAAGATCTTGCAGGAGCTCCCAAATAAGTCAAGCTCCTAAGATCTGGTGACTTGCAAGTGGAGACTGCATACTCAAAACATTCAAAGCTACTGTTGAATGTTACAGTGATTGGTGGGGTGGCAATCACTGTCACACCCCATATGACACTCAATTCCTTCTGGGGTGTGATCTCCAAGTGGGGCCTTCTCAAGGTTTCTGAGGATGAAATCCTCTTGGGGCTCTCATCCCAAGGAGTGACAGCAGTCCACTGAGTTTCTCAACAATGTGATGATAAGTTAGTACCCACCTGGGTAGTCCTCACCTTCAATATGCCATCCCTGCCTACTTCCATCAAGGCAAGTTACCTTCACTGTGAGGTACAGCCTTATATTCCAAACCTTCTGTATTGCTTTGAATGCCAGAGGTATGGCCTTGCAAACCCACCTGTGCTCGTTGTGGTAACCAGGATCACCTTGATCTTGACTGCACAGCAGAAAAGACAAGCTGTGTGAATTGTAGTGTTGAACATTCGCTGTACTCCTGCGACTGTCCCCTCAGCAATGTGATGATAAGTTAGTACCCACCTGGGTAGTCCTCACCTTCAATATGCCATGCCTGCCTACTTCCATCAAGGCAGGTTACCTTCACTGTGAGGTACAGCCTTATATTCCAAACCAGCATTGCTTTGAATGCCAGAGGTATGGCCTTGCCTGCACAGCTTGCTAGGGCAAACCCACCTGTGCTCGTTGTGGCAGCCAGGATCACCTTGATCTTGACTGCACAGCAGAAAAGACAAGCTGCGTGAACTGTAGTATTGAACATTCGATATACTCCTGCGACTGTCAAGTGGCTGGAAGAAAAGGAGGGTACAATGGCACAAAACGCTGAATAACATCACATATCCTGAAGCAATGAAGCTTGCTGTGCTACTTGCCCCATCATTGTGATGGCTTCTGTGGCAGTGTAGATTATCAGCATCCCACCATGAGTCTTTCTCATCTGCAGTAAAGTACCTTCTGATGCAGGTGAAACCGAAGTTGGTGTCAGCATCGACATCATTGCTGGTTTCTATTTCTGCATTAGGGACTTTCACCTCTGGAAGGCCCCACCATGGCCCAAGAAGAAAGCTTTATTCCTTCCTCTTTTGGCAGCTTCGGATCCCTGTCCTTCAGACAACTCTGAGAACATGGATATTGACTGCCCATTTTCCCAAATCGATCCCTGGCAACAGTTAAAATAAATCATAAGTCATCTGCCAATACTGATAAGACCTGAGATGTCCACCCTTCTACAACGGAATTGTGTATCCCAGAGGAATATTGGTGACATCAAGATCCTCCTGTGGGCACACGAGACCATCTGTATGTGCCTGCAGGAGACATGCAGACAGCCAACGATCCCACTCTCTGGCACTTCTCTCGTGTTCACCAGGACTGGGATGGAGATGATCCAGCTCACGGGAGTGTCGCCTAATTCACAAGCAACCATTCTCCATTCCAGGTTGTACCCCTCACCATCAACTTAGAGGTGGTTGCCAAACATGCACAGGGAAATCCAAACATAAGCAGATAAATCAACTCGCCAGAGCCCACTAGCTAAAACATTGCCACTCCCCTCTTTTTGAGGTTTTCGTTGACTGTCTGATCTGCCTTACCTAACACCTGGAAGACCTTGATGCCCTCATCTCACAGCTGCTGTCCCCCTTCCTCATCATGGCGGACTTCAACAGGCAGCCCACTTTGGGGCAGTGCTGACACTAATGGAAAGGGTGGAGTCCTGAAGCACTGGCTCCTGGCTCCATCACTCTCCCTACTGAACACCAGTCTCAGCACTTACTTCCACTCCCTGACTCACACATTCACTGCCATTGATCTTACCATTTGCTCCTCAATTCTGCCAATTTTTCACATGGAAGGTCGACAATCCATATCGAAGTGATCACCCCCTCCCCATGGTGTGCACTATCTCCCATGGGGGGACCTTGTATCCCTTCACACATCTCACAGTGGAGGCTTGATTGGGTTGACTAGAGTGGCTTCGAACTCCTGTGAGTTCGATGAACACTTGTTTGTCAGCCAGGAATCAATGATGCAGTGGTGGAGATGACGGACTGTATCATCCATGCAGCTGCCTCGGCTATTCTTCAGACCTTGACCCGGTTTCCAAGGTTTCGAAAACTGGTGGAATGCTGATTGCACTGCAGCTCGTGAAGCTCAGAACAATGCAGGGGGTGTTTCGGAGATATTTGTCCTCCAACCTTGAAGCATTCAAGCGTGATAAGGTGTGATAGATATCTTCTATCACCCACACGATCTGTTCAAAGGTCGTGTGGGATAAAGTCTGGAAGATGGGTGGAACTAACACTTCCCACTCATTATCGATCCTGGATCACAATGGACAGGCAGTTACTGATCCTCAACTCTGAGGTAGTCATTCTCCTCCAATCTCTTCTACATCTTCTTACTCCCCAGTTTTTGGCTGTGAAGAGCAAGGCTGAATGCCTTGCTCTTCTTGGCCAGAAATAAATCCAGTCTTAAAGTAAGCTTGTTACCAATCTTCAAGAATTGGAGAGTGTAATCACCCATGTTTTAAAAATGAAGCTTAAGGTTTTGGTCAGAATTCAGTCATTGTGAAGAACTAAAAATTGAATCATGAGCACCTGCTAATAGTACTTTAAGTTGTGTTTTCTTATATCAAAGTGTAGTATAACTTTGTACTAATATTTTGAGAATATTTTTGATTTTTTTTTTTGAACGCCACAGAATCGAAAGAGAAAAGCTAGAGCGTGAAAGGGCAGATGTTTTGAGACTAGAAAGAGAAAAGCAGCGGATGGAAAGAGAGCGTTTGGAGAGGGAGAAAGATGAATTAAGAAGACGTCAGCAAATGAGGTAAATTCAGAAATAGCCATTAGTTATTTATTGTTGTAAACACCAAAGTTATTTTTGTTTTTTTTTTTATACAGTAATGATAAAATTATCTTATTTATAGAATCTTGTCATTATTGAATTTTTTTTTGCCATCGGTTATCACATGCTTGGTGATTAGGAAACTGGTCTGTTAACCATCAAAGTATAGTCTGTTCTGAGTTTGTAACCATTAAAAGATGTCCTACTGAACTTGCTATCTATTTGAAAATGCCTGCAACTAAAGAATTTCTCTAAAGCAAGAGTATATGCACTTTTTTTTTTTTGGCATTGGACAGAATAGAAAAATATTTTCCTGCTAGCTAATAGTTGAGATTGAAGTGCTGTAAAAAAGAACAGAAAAAGATATTTAACTGTATTTATTGTATTTTGTCATCATCATCCTCAAGCAGCCATGGGCTACGGAGGTCCAACCAGACCACGCAGTTTAATTCTCCAAGCATATCTGTCCTGAGCTACATCTGCTGCATCCGGCCACTGCACACCAATTCTAACAAGGTCCTGTTTGACATTTGCATTACCAGATTAGAACCTTAGGTGGGTGATTCAAAATGTGCCAGTGAAGTCAAACATGTCCACATGAGTGGGCTTAACGTCTTATCATTTTGTGGTTTTTGAAGATAGACTGCAGTATGTGTCGTTTTATACTGAACTTCTATCATCGAATTGATTGGCTTATTTGTAAAAATGCCACACATTTATCACAGGAATTCATTGTTCATGTCTTTTCTTCTATTATGTATCTACATTCTTATGATTTGTATTTGGAGTGTAAATAATTCGAGAACATAACGGAAAATGTGAAGCCTATTTTCAAATTGTATGTCATATCCTTTAATATATGAACTATTAAAAAAAAATCCACAGACTAATTAGTAGTAATATGCAGTGCAAAAGCTGCTTTTTCATTAACTCTGAATATGATTTGCATGAAAATTTGTGACATTTCATCCATTTTATTGTCTTTTTTCCATCCACATATGACACTGCACTCTTGTCTTCTATAAAAGACAATGAAGTTGCTGGTTCTCTGATTTGTTCTTTATATTTCATGCTAAATTTCATATTTTAGCTCTAACATATGGTTTTGTTACATTTTTTGAACAGCAATGAATTTTGAACCACAGAAATACAATTCGTCTGTATTTCTGTGGACAATCTATATGCAAAGAATTGTACAAAATTTCAGGGTTGATTCCTTTGATATTATTGTAGAAAAGACTGAGGCAAGACATTGTTATATGCATCTACACTCTATTCCAAGTAAAGAATGGAGTGGCAAAAACTGAAGATTTTTGACAATTGAAAGATGGTAACAACTATTTCAAAGAGGACACACCCACATGAGTTCTAGCAAGAACGACTAGCAGATGTAATTCTGCCTCATCAAATACTTCCACACCTTATGGAAGAAACGTCCTTTTTCTAATGTACATTATTATTATGTATAGCTTATTGAAGCAAGCTGTTAGAAAATGCTGTTTTATATTCTGGAATATCGTAAAGTGCACAATGAGCACACAAATGCAAATTTATTTTATGCCAGTATATTAGTGACTAGAAGAATTGCTTGGTGTTGCCCAGGTCATTGTTCATGTCAGCTCACTCTCTCGTAGCCCATTGCTTCGTTTCTACACAAGTTATTATTTTGATTTCTATTTTGACAAATTTTGATCCCCCTATAATTCCCGAGATACTTGACCTGCGTAACTTCGTAGTACTATTCTGTCAAATTTCCAGGTTATTGGCCCCTTTATGTGAAGAGTATACAGAGACAGTTGAGGATCAATGCAGTTTTCAGGTGTAGCATCTTATTTTTATTTTTTTGGCTTTTGTGGTTAAATGCAATAAGCCACGAATGGACAAATCCAGAACAACAAAATTTTTTGTCCACTCATTGTTTTGTTCACATGTAAAGAATGGAATATAGCATTAGCATACCAAAAAATCTTAAGTCCCCTGCTGCTGCCATTCACAAGAAATGGGGGGGGGGGTTGTTTTATTTAGCGTGCCTCATCATATGCTTGAATTTTAACTTTGAAAGTACATGTAATAAATTTCTGACATATTTTGCAATGAATCATGACCTCATCTACAGGGGGATGACTCCCTCCCTGAGAATATGTATAATGAAGGCCAATATTTGTTTAAATGGGGGCATATTTCATGAATTTTTATGTAAAAACCTCTAAAATGAAGGAGGAAATGTTATCCTGAATGAAAATAGTCCCCATCCAATTTTTTTCTAGATCCAGGCCTGGAATGAATAATTTTTACTGCTTCATAAAATATTTTTGTTTTCAAACAGACACAATCAAAATTTGTGTTAAAATGCTTACATAGTTTCGCCTGAATTATTTTGAATAGATTCATTTTTTCCCTCTATTGAAAAATCTCTTAAGAATAACATATCTCCTCTGGTGAATATGGGATGCCCATTTTCAGAGAAAATGAACTTTATTTTCCGAAATTTGCACCCTCTACAGTAGCATTTCAAAAAGCTACTGTAAAGTATCTACTAATAGGTGATTATCTACTGTAATGTAACTGCTAATAGGTGATTGGAAAATGTAAATAGTAATATATTTATCAGCCCTAGAAAATTCACAAGCATATCACATTTATCCCTTAAAATGAAAAGTTGGATTTTCTGATCCTTAGGGTTATGGGCAAATCATCCATTGTATATAAAATAAAATTATTTATTATTTGAAATTCTAAAGTTTGAGTACTAAATTGATAAAAATAAATGTAATGAAGCCACTTGCCAAATTTTAAACCAATTTTAATTAAAAAAAAACATGACTCGATTATTCCATTCTTTATCAACACATTCGCCAGAATTTCTGTGGGGCGGGGGTGGCTCAGTTGGTAGCGCGCCAGGCTTGTAATCTATAGTTCTCAGGTTGGAGTCCCAGCTGGGTCATCGTTGAGATTTGTCTCCTCAAAATTCTCCGTCCTGCCCACGGTCAGTAGGGGAGACTGATGGGGTTGGAAAGGCTGCCATCCATCGGGTGGGACGTTAAGCCGTGGCTCCGTGTGCTGGAGAGCCACATCCTGTGCACATTAAAGAACACACTGGATGGCCTTGACGGGAGACTACCATCTGTCTCCCAACAGCTGTTCCGGTGGGTTCCCTTCCCCAACCTACTCTGAGCCTTTGGGGTCCATGTGACCTGGCCATTTAGCTCATGGTGTGCAAAAAAGTACTGTTCAGAGGTAAAACAGCCCAAAACAATCAGAATTTCTGATTTGTAGCAGTATATCGTTTGCAATATTACCTCAAGTTTCGTATTTTCTAAATTTACAGCCCTCTAACGATGGTTGGAGGATTTGAAAGTATGAATCATCATATTTCATTAGTTACATACTGAACTCAAAAAGAATTTTGATTAATCTCTCAAATAAAAAGTTGAATTTTCCCACCCACCCTACCCTGGTGGTGAAGGGACAAATCGTTGCTGCCAATGTAAACTCCTTGATAGCTGCACTCCATTATTAAAATATAAGATTTCTAGCCCAAATAGATCGTTTGCAATATTTGTTTCAAATTTTGAAATTTTCAAAATTTCCCACTGTCAGAGGACGCAAAGCTTAAATATAATTATTGGAAAATTTAATTAGTAATATATTATTAGAGTTTCAGAAACCTTTGGTTGCTAGCTTTGTTGATTTCAAAAAGGCTTTCGACTCTGTTGACCGTCATAATTTGTGGTTGATTGTGAGATCATATGGTATACCTGACAAGTTAGTTAACATAATGAAAGCTCTCTATAATAACACTGAGTCCTGTGTGAGAGTTGGTAAGGCTTGTAGCAATTGGTTTAGCATTACTTCTGGTGTTTGACAAGGGTGCATTTTGTCTCCTTTTCTCTTTAGTTTGGTTATTGAATATGTTATGTGAAATCATTGCAAGGGAAAGATTTTGGCCTTAAATGGTCTGGAGATACCAAAATTTCTGATTTAGATTATGCTGATGATTTAGCCCTTTTGGCAAATGATGTTGATGAGATGAACGCTTTCATTCGAGCTGTTGATGAAACTGGTAGTAGAGTAGGTTTGGTTATAAACAGAGAGAAAGCTAAAGTAATGAAAATTGGTCAGGCAGGCTGTGATTCAGTTAATCTGAATGGTTGCAGTCTTGAGCAAGTGTCACAGTTTAATTATCTTGGGAGCTATATAACAGATAATGGTGATGTGCAGCATGAGATTAACAGACGAATAGGGATTGCTGCTGGGACTTTTAAGAATCTATGGAGAGTGTGAAGAAATAGGCGTATACACCTAAAGACTAAAATTAGACTGTATAATAGTTTGGTTCTTCCTAGGGTTAGTTATGGTAGTGAAACTTGGATGCTCTGTAAACAAGATAAAGGAAACTAGATGCTTTTGATTCTAGATGCTTACGCAGTATCTTGGGCATTAGGTGGTTTAACTTTGTAACTAATGATGAGATTAGGCAAAGGAGTTTGCAACCTCCTTTAAGCAGCATATTGTGCAGAGAGAGACTCCGTTGGTTTGGCCATGTTGCCCGTATGAATAATTATAGATTGGTGAATAGGGTTATGAACAGTGTGCCTAAAGGCCTCAGAAAGAAGGGGAGACCTAGGATGCGGTGGGCAGACAATGTCAAACAGGACCTTGTTAGAATTGGTGTGCAGTGGCCGGATGCAGCAGATGTAGCTCAGGACAGATATGCTTGGAGAATTAAACTGCACGGTCTGGTTGGACCCCCGTAGCCCATGGCTGCTTGATGATGATGATATTATTTATTAACATTGTGAGATTCTAAAAGTGTGAATTCTAATAGTTTATATATACCTCTCCAACCCAAAAACAATTTCAATTTATCTCTTAAAAACAAACAGTTATTGCATAAAACACAAAAATTGCATTTCCCCACCTCCTCTTGGAGTAAAGGTGAAAATCATTGTCCTCAATGCAAACTTCACGATATTCGCATTTTACAACAAAATTTCTGTCATAATTACATCGCTTGCAATATTAGTTTTAAATTTTGCAAGTTTAAAACTTTTTCACCTTTAGAGGATGCAGTTTTAGCTTTTGGGAAATTCGGAATATGCAAATCATAATATTTCATCAATAACTATCCAACCAAAAACTTATCGTGAGAAATCACTAATTGGATGGTAAAAATGATGTCATACACAACTGTTATGATCTTATGTTAAACTAAGTTCACAGTCAATCTCAGGCTTTCAGACAATGATTTCTGGCCCACAAAGATCAGGGAGAGGAATTTCTAAATAGGGAAAACGAAGCTGATTGTTCATGGTCTGTTATTATTTGTTCAAAGCTGTGTAAAAAAAAAAATCTGATCTTGTTCCCTTATATAATTGCATTCACATAAAATTTACATTTTTTGTAGGAGTGCCCCCCCACTTCTACATTGGGGTGGGGGGCTGTCAGCACTCCTCTGAAGTATAGACACTGAATAGGTGGCACACATTTTGTCCACAGTATCAGCACCACATTTGTGTTGTAATTGTTATTTCCAATGTCATTGCTGTAATAGTGCATGGTTGAAATTAGTATAATTGATTTATTTTTCATTCCGAGTGGTTAGCGCGCTTGGCTGCTGATCTAAGGGACCTGGGTTCAAGCCCCGGGTAAGGCATGGCTGTTTGTGTCGTTTTTCTGCTGAGGTCCTGCCATCCTCTCAGACCTTCTACTACGGCATATAAACTGATAGGCTCCTGTCAGACCTCTGTGGCAAGCAGCTGCTTGAGGGGGGTATTTTTTTTTATGAATGATATTAAGGTGGTGTATTTTTGAATCCCAAAATTGTGCTTCCAACTGGTCTTAGACAGAAATAACTACATTTGTATTTTATTCTCTTCAGTGTACCTAAACATTTAGTGAGACATGCACTATAATAGGGTAATAGAGGTGAATAGTGGCATAGACAATTGACACAAGTTTTAATGGCCCTGGTACAATGAAATGCACCACACGAATAAAGGTTACACATGACCATATCTAGGTCAAAACTTACAACTGACATAAACAGAGAATAATGAGGTGCAATTCAAAAGTACTGATTTTAAAAAAAAAGCATAAGCTTATCTTAGGTTTTAATCATTGTTTTCCCCTTCAAGGTAGTTCTCTTGGGTGCCCTAGTGCTTTTTCCACTGCTGAAAGTACCTCTGAAACTCCCATTTTGAGATTTTCAACACCACCTTTGATTCTGCCTAAATCACTTCGAATTAAATCTTCAACTTAAGGTGGAACTTCATTTTGGGGAACAGGAAATTGCAGGGGAGGATCTGGTGAATATTGTGTGTGTGTGTGTGAGGGATCACCACCATGCTATTTATGGCCAAAAACTTCTGAACAGACAACATTGTGGGCCATCACATTGTCATGATGCACCACCCAGTGCCCCCCAATTTACTAGGCATTTCAGCCTCACATTCTTCCTCAAATGCTTCAGGATCTTAATTTACTAGTCTTGATTCACTGTATGGCCTTTAGGAACAAACTCCTTGTGCATGATTCCCTCCACATCAAAGAAACAAATCAACATGCTCTTTCACCTGTCTCTTTCTTTGGTCACTGTGAAGGAGAACTCTTTCATTGAGATGATTGCTGCTTTGTTTCTGGGTCATATCCATAAACCTAGCTTACATCACCAGTTATGACTTTAGAAAATGAAGTTTCATTCCTTTTTGGCTTGCTCCTGAAGGTCCATGCACACAGTGAGCTAATGTTCTCTTTGGTCCTTAGCAGTTAAGGCACAAATTTGACAGCAATCCACTACGAGTTGAGTTCCTCCATTAGGATCCATTGATGTGATTCATATGCTAGTGCAAGAATTCCACAGATGTCATTGTTTGTCAACGGTCATCATGGATGGCCTGCACATTCTGTTTTTGTTTTGTTCAGCTTGTTTTAGAGCCAATCAGATGTTCAGAATCATTTACCAATATTTTTCCACATTTAAATTACATTATTTTAGAATTATAATTGTTATTTAGAAATCTCTTGTAATATTACTTTTTTTATAATGTAATGACAGTACAAGTCTAAAGAAGGTTTGGCTCTGTCAATCTAAAACTTGCCAGACTGCTTGACAAAGGAGTCTGGTAAGTGTAATGTGAGAGGTTTGTGTGTGTGTGTGAGATATAGTGCCATTTAGGTGTAGTTCCAACTGCTACTCGGAACTACGCCTAAATGACACTACATGCAGTAAGTCTTGGAAGTTGGATTGTACCAAAAGTAAAGTTGTTATAAAAAAGTAATATTTCAAGAGTTATTTGATTTCTAAATAGCATACTGTTTTGAATTAAATGAATGGAAACTGAGCATGAGTTAAAAACTAGTATTTTAACAATTATAATTCTAAAATAATGTAATTTGTTACAAAAGTATGAATAAAAACATTTGTATAAACTCAACTAATATAAATCTATATCAGTATGAAAGTAAATCTTCTAAAGAACTTAACACCTTGTTACTATTCTTACTATCTACACAAAAAGCATAATATAAGGATTTTACATCAGTCGATAAGTGGCTCAGTCATATTTGTGAACAAACCTGCAATCTATCGAGAATAACCTTACCAATTACTAAACAACTAAAGATAATGATGAACTCTTCCTACAGAAAAGTTGAGATTAGCTCTGTTTTGTTTGACTAACATATGATCTCCTCAGTCACATTTTTAAATATCTTAAGCATCCTTCTTTTTTTTTTTCCAATCCACTAACAGGATCAACACAAATAAAACTAATTTAATCTTTTGCAAAACCGCCAAATAAAAATGCTTCTTCTTTTAACTATACCACACAGACTAAAACAAGTTACATCTTTCTTCACACTTATTCCTCTTAATTACAACTTATTCCTTATTTTTTAAGTCAAGTTCGTTTGAAGTAGTTGGTGATATAATTCTCAGGTAGTAGTTCATGGGAACATCAAGAGATATATCAGATCATGGTTCATTGTAGCACATTCATCTGTTGAAACAATACTAAACATTAAAGATAAATTCAATACAATATCAATAATACAAGGCATTGTATTGGGTTGTTTTACTTCTGAACAGTACTTTTTTTTTGCACACAGGCAGCATAAGAACCCCCGAGGTCTCAGAGAAGGTTGGAGGGGTGGAGTGGGGTCTCCTGTCACGGCCATCGAGCATGTTTATTATTGTGCACAGGGTATGGCTCTTCCTCATAAGGGGGCTGGGCTTAACATCCCATCCGACATATAAGGCATTGAAAATGGCATTAAAAAGGTTTGTGTATAAGAAACATAAGCTGAGTGGATCTTATTCTGAAGCAGACAGTATAAATTGAATTCTCTTTTAAAGAAAAGAACATGTCAAGTGATCACAAATGGCTAGTCACCAAGAAGTGGATAAAGTGTATTTCAGTGCTTAAAAAAAATAATGAAGAAAATCTTGCTTATGTCATAATTATTAATGCATTGTTTACAATTAATGTTTTTTTAACCTGCATTACATTCTAATATAAAAGTAATTATCTGAATATAAATAAAAAGTATAATAAATTAGTTTTTTTTTTTAAATATTGTTTTGTTTACATTGAATATGAAAAATTTCTAGAAGTATTTCAGCATAAGCACAATTTGAGTTTTGTTCTCACTGAACCAAGAGTGATTGAGTGGATGCTCATGTTTCACAACTGTGAGATTGGTGGGACTGCAACCGTGGGCTATTTTTTTGCTATTGTATAATTGGTGATTGTTTCTTGGTGTAATCATTTTTATAATACCTCATTCAAAGATGCTTGACTGAGTGATATTTTATGATTTATTCAAACTGTAATACGTTTTCTTTCCATATTTTTATACCCATAAATGAAAATCAATGACCTATCTTCTGTACTGAGAAGTCCATCATAACTAATCTTTTTCTTTCTTTTCCAACTTGTGATGATCTGCAAAGTTATATTCCATATAGAACATGGTAATTAAAAAAAAAAATGTAATGTCATTACTGTTGTATAGTTTCCAGTTTTGTTTTTTTAGTCAAATTGAGGATCGTCGCCCAGTCAAACGCCCTTTTGAAAGCCGCGGTAAAGATGCAGATCCGTATTGGGAAGACAGAAAACGTCCTGCAGTATCTCGCCATAATGATATGCCAAGTATGGAAGAAAACAGGTAAGAAAAGTCATTTGATCTATTGGATATGATATTCTACTCTGTATTAAATAGTTAATATTTTTTCTTAATATTAGTAAATTCTGCTGCCTCTTTCCATTCACAAACTAATTCAGATTATGTAAAGGTAACAGTAGTATATTTGTTCTGGAATGTGTTTAAATGTTTCTTCTAACATTGTTAATCATGCAGTTTGTCTCATGAGTGATTATATATATGTAGTCTCATGATACATTATATATATATGTATGAAGTTCCACTACATTTTTTTGTTTTTGCTTTTATGAAATGTATATAATAATAGTTTGGTGTTGCTGTAAGAAATATATTGCCTAAATGATTAATGTGAAAAAAAAAGTTATAAAATAAAAATTATGCTTTTTCTGTTGAAAATAAAAACTTTTAGAAAAATGAAATATTCTGTGTATAACAATAATAAGCTCATTTGGCAATTATAGTTTTAGTGCTAATATGCCATAAAACCCCAAACTTCCAACCTGCAATAATAAGATAAATATTAGCAATAACACTGATATATATGCACTGAGTTGGCTTTGCATTAGCAATATCCCCTTGTGTAGGAATGAAGTAGTCCGTGGTGATGGCTTTGAGGTTGGGAATGGCCTATATATGATGGTAGAGCTCACACATGGCAATCAGTTTTCATGTTGCTTTGAGGAAAAAATTGTGATCTTTCAGAGTTTGAACATGGTATGATTGTGGGGCACAGTGTTCAGGTGTCAGTATCTCAATGACAATTGCCACGGTGAACTGTTCTCATTCTGTGGTGTTGTGAATCTACCATGACTGGCTCAACAGCAATCCAACAATCAGCCAAAGGTCACAAGTGTGATCTATGGCTGTAGTGAGCAATATGTGTCCCTCCTCATAAACATTGCCGTACAAGTGGTTCATCCTAACCACCCAGTACAAGTTGGAATGGTAAGACTAATAGCCATGTGCCAGATGTGCAAGACATTAATGATGCCATGTGCCAGATGTGCAAGACATGCCAATGTGCCAGACATTAGCTTTTTATGGACCATGACAGTCAATGGCTATCATGCAAATCCAAACTCACTGCAAGACACAAACTGCACTTAGCATGGGCACATTAGCACCAATGCTGGACCATTGACATATGGCATGTTCACATTTGGGGAATATAACATGAGGCCATGGCACCAGGATGTACCATTGGTGTTCGACAGGCTGGAGGTGGTGGTGTTATTGATTTGGGGACTTTTCGTTCCATGCCCTGGGTCCATTGATCATAGTGAATTGATGGGACCATCTACCTTTTTACCATTGTCTACCAAGTACACTCCTTCAATGATGACAGTGTATCCAGACAGCTCTGACATCTATCAACAAGATAATATGCCATGTCACATGGCCCAGTAGGTTACAAACTGGTTTAACATGATAATGAATTCTTCCTTTGGCCAGCCAACTCAACGAATCTCAACCCAATTATGGATGTTTGGGGGCTTACTAGAAAAGGTTATTTGACTCTCCACTTGGCAATATGCAGGCATTACAGGACACATTGTCGAACATATGGTTAGCACTCATAGGACACCTTGTGGAATCCATGTCCTGATGTGTATAGGCAAAAGGTAGCCCCATGAGGTATTTAGTAGGTGTTCTTATTGCAGAGACAACTCAGTGTATACATATAAACAAATTTGCAAAACAAAAGTTGAAGTGAAATTCCATTTTAAAATCTTTATGGTTAAGCACCTACTGTTATTAGTGTAATTTATAAATTATATTATAAATTGTAATTTTACTATGAGTCACTTTCACTTAGTGATTTACTTTAACATATTAAATCTATGGTATTTTGTAAATATGCTTCTATATATCAGTGTTATTGGTGATATTTATCTTATTACTTTTGATTAGAATTAGTAATTTTATGCCAATTATGTGTTTTATTTTGTAATTGCAGATCTCTGATAATTATAAAATTATAAATTCTGTGTTAATAAGAAATTAAGCTTCTGTAACTAGTTTTAATATTAAAGCATTAGTTAGAGCAAAAATATATTTCTGTATCCTCTCCCAACTGAAAACTATCTGAAACAGTATGCAAAAGAATTCAGTTTAGCACAAATTTAACTCTTTAAAAAAAAGCAGCTTTGTTTGAAAGAATGTTTGAAAATGTTTAATTTGGTGTGAAGTGAGTGCGAGATCCAGTAAGAGTGGATGACAGACCGATAGGGGCCAGACATTATCTGAAATCACCCCCACCTGAACGCGGGTTCCAGCCGGGAAGTCAGTGCACGGACCATGCAATGCTCACTTCGTTGTTACAGTACAAGCTGGTGGTAGCTCAGTGATGGCCTGGGGTGTCTTCTGTGTGACCTTTGGTACGTGTACTGACAACTCTTAATGCATCCCAGTACGTAGAACTCATGGGTAACCATTTATGGCCATCATTCATCCCAATGGAGATGGCATCTACCAGCAAGACAACTGTTCATTTCACAGGTCCAGGTTGACTACTGCATGGTTGCAAGAGCATTCTGCTGACTTTGAAATAATGAATTGGCCACCTAGAAGCCCAGATTTAAATCCCATCGAAAATCTTTGGGATATCGTCGAGCAGTGTTTGGGCCCATGTCCCATCAGCGACGACCTTGAGAGAATCGTGGACAGCTCTGGAGAATGCATGGGTCGCCTCCTTGCCTCGTCATGTGGCAGCTGTTATATCAGGGCTAGAGGGGGTCCAACACGTTACTAGGTTGCTATCCCTAATTCAATGGCACTTCAGTGTATCTACCTAAAAAAAAAGTGGGGGGAGGGGGAAATGAATCCGTACCGTACGGTATAAAACGAAAATGGTTGAAATATCTTGACTGTGTGAAAAACCATGTAAATGAAGGGATGGGTGTACTTGAGCTTTTCACCCATTCTATTACTACCTGTCTTGTATTGGGAAGTTAATGGGGAAAATTAGTACATTAAACATTATTTGCAAAATTCCAATTCTTGTCTAAGTTGCGATCCTGGTGTATATGACAATTTGTTTTTAATAATAATTAATAATCACAGAGCTACATGTTGACTTTTTAAACGTCTATAGATCAATAAAATTTGTGGAAAAAATTTGCGCCAACATACGGGGCTCGAACCCACAAATCACAAAATATGCCAGAGTAACTCTTCCGGGGATTTTCAGCACCTACTTTTGCTGCCATCTATGATCTCGGGTGGCAACTTAGATTAGTTCAAGTGGTTAGAATACTCTGGCATGTTTCTTGAGGGATGCGGGTTCGAACCCCGTATGTCAGCCAAAAGTTTTTCCTCAAAATTTATTGATACCATTTGTTTTGTTAGAACATGGGGGGAGGGATTATTAATTACATAAGTTTTATTTTATTGCCATTTGGCTTCATATAATTCCATTCTGCTTTTACCCTATATGTAAAAACAAAATTCATCGGGTGCAATTTTGAGTTTAGTAACAGCTTTTTTTTTCCTGTTCTGAAACTAAAGACTGGTTAAAAAGTTGATTTTTTAAGTGTGGATTAATGTTAAGGTCCTTTTTTCTTTAACAGGTATGAATTTAGCCCACGTGAAAGGCCAAATTTCCAAGATAGAAGATCAAACAGGTTTGAAGGTAGAGAAAAGGGCAATGATATGGCACCAACTTTTGGGGGCTCTGGAAGACGGGAACCACGACATGAGCCAGAAGAACGTTCTTTCTCCAGAGGAGGGAGAGCACGAGATATGCCCGAAAGAGGAGGACCAAGAGAAGAGTGGAAAGGCAAGCCTCGCGACAGGGGCTTTGATAGGCCTCGTGGTGGCCGTGGATCTTTTGGTGGTGATGGTGGTCGTAATTTTGATAGAGCACAACCCTGGGAATCTGGTCAGGGAGACAGAGAAGTGAACAAGTCATTTGGTTCTGCACCCCCTGTTGTTGGATCTCAGTGGGGACCTGTAAACAAAATTGACAACTGGGCACGAATGGATGGCCCTCAGCAAGATCGATGGGGTGGAGGAAACAGCAGCGGTATGGATCATCCTCGTGGCCAGCCACAAATGGGCATGGGCCATCAGCCAAATATGGGTCAACAACCAAATCAAATGGGTATGTTCGGAGGAACTGGGGGAGGAATTGGTGACATCATTAACACATTAGCGGGTTCCTTTGGTGGAGACCGTTTTAATATGCCAATGATGAGGCGTTTTTAACCGAGTTCCTTCAGCATGGCTGTTAACGATGTACAACTGTCATTAATTCAGAAAGTCCGTTTAATATGGCTTCCGCCATATTCCCATTTTATACCGTGTGTCCTGGAAATGTGTACAACATTTTAGGTTATTATGTGTATTGTATATTATGCACTTGTAATGGGCACGTGTCACTTGAATCACGTGTTACACAATTCTGAAGGACAGAATGCATTCATAATTTCATTTTGTTTCATCAGCATTTATTTGACAAATGATCAGATGTAGTCATTGGTTCACAAGAATGTAATATGTGCATTTCTGCATAGCCTTTATGGGTGTAATTAGCAGTTTTCTCTTTCTGTTGGGAGAACTCTTATATTCCTCCTCGTTATTATATCATTTCAACATCGACTGCAGCATCTTGATTTGTTGTCATACCATTGTAAAACTTTGCAACAATAAAATCTTTTGTCAGTGATATTTTTATTGTTCCTGTATATGTTTATTTTAAGAAATAAAAGTTATAATGTAAAATTTCCACGCAGTTTTCAATATTTTTTGTACTCTGATATGAGCACACAAAAGTTTCTCAAGTGACGGATTGGGTTTTACGGTATGAACCAAACGATGGGTTTCAAAGTACTATCATCAATAACTTGCAGCTTTTAAAGGAAGGCAGATTTCTTTGTTTTTGGAATTGTGACGGAACTTAAATATTTAAATTCAAGAAATTGATTTTAGTAGAAAGTTGTTAAAAATTTTCAAAGTCGATGCTTATAAATGATCATTTCTTTGGCAGTGCAAAATAGAGAATATGTACGCAGTTACGAGGCGAATTTAGACTAAGCGCATTTCGGCCATAGATTGTTTTAAAACCCAGTGATATCAAAACTTCCAATGTAGGAAGAAAAGAGTGCATAAAGGTATCTTTGTAAAATACAAAATTATTGCAAAACAATTGAGCACGTTAAAAATTTTAAACGAGATGCAAAAATCAGCTGCACGGCTTGAAAGTGTAACTGAAAACATTCTTTAAGAACGTTTTAAATTTCCGAAGCTGCCATGAGGATCAACTCAAAATGAAGAACCAAGCAGAGAAGAAATGTGTGGAGAAGCGCTGCTCGGAGCAATCTTCGTACAGTGACAGATTGCATCAAGAATCGGTACGAAGAAATCGATTTATTTAAGGCATAAAGGGATGTTCGGTTCGGTTTTTCTTCTAAGCGACACTTTTTTTGACCCACAATGGGCTAAATGGAGGGGGGGGACAATCCCTTCAGACTACTAGGGAAAGCCTGATGTCACGTGACGCGCACAGGTAATGACAGAAGCATTGAATATTTTTGACACCGAGTAAACGTTTAAATAGAGTTGCACACATTATTTTGTTATATTTAACTGTAAACGGTGTTCTAAGAAAAATAGAATCTGAATTTTAAAGCAAAATTTTACTGATTTAAAAAAATGGTCAATTTTTTAAATGAAATATATTTCATACCATATGAAATTTTTAAATCGGACATAGTTTATATTCTAAGTAGAAAGTTACTGACATAAGAATTTCATTCCTGGGTCATCAAATGATGGATGCAGTTCTATTGATAAAACTTCTAAAGATTTAAATCATCGATATTACAAAATTGAAATAAAAGCCACATTACAAAGCCCAAAACAAAAACTTAATAAACATTAATACATTGCAGGAAAATGAAAACATCAGAATATTGTTTTTGGCTCAAGACGTGCAAAATTTCTTACACTGAAAAGCCAATGACCACCTGCCTAATGTGATGGCCTTCCACGTGCCGCCGAAACAGCTCTTACTCGGCGAGGCATGGACACTACAAGATTTCTAAAGTTGTGGTATCTGGTACCAACACGTTACCAGCAGATCCTTTAACTCTTGTAAGTTACGTGGTTGAGCCGCCGCAGATCAGATGCTGTTCCAACACAAGCCACAGATGCTCGATTGATGGGAATTTGAAGGCCAGGGCAACATCTGGAAATCTCTCTTGAACCGGGTAGTGTGGCATGATGCATTATCCTGCTGAAAGAAGGCACTACTAGAGGGATGTATAACCGTTGCCATGAAAGGATGTACTTGGTGTGCAATGATGTTTTGGTAGGTGGTGGACGTCGGTGGTTTCCTACACATGAATGATTGGACCTAGGGTTCCCAGCAGAACATTGTCTAAAGCAGTGGTTCTCAACCTTTTATGCCATTGGGGAGCCTGTCTGTTGCAGGGCTGGGCAGCGACTTTCGGGACCGCTGCTATACACTGCTTTGGCCTCTGCATCAGGTAAACGGGAGGTCCTGGGGTGGCCCCCTCAGGATCAATCGGCTCGTGGGCTGGTCCTGCTAGGGTCAACCGTGCAGAACGGTGAGTAACCTTGTCCACGTCCGGACAACGGTTTACGAGTTTCCTTGCATTTTATCTAATTTTCTAGTTTCTTTTGTGAGAACGAGTTGCTTCTCACTTTTCCTTCTTTTGTGAGTCCTCAGATGAGATTCTCACATTTCTCTTTTACTTTACATTTTGTTTAGTTGTGAGGGCTTGGCTCACTGGCTGTGGGGGTATGGTGCCTGGGCATCCCTGGCGCCCAATTGGGCGTCCCCTTGTTGGACTCCGTGGTGGGTGGGTGGGGACAACGGGCACTGAAACTTATTAAACATGAGCCCCAAAAAAGAAAATTCACCGGAGAATGCCGCAAAAAGAGCTTGTCTTCTGTGTCATAATGTTTTGGCTCTTCGGTGTATATAGCAAGACAACCATTTCAAAAAGTTTAAATGAATGTAAAGTTGCTAACAATGACATACAGATCCTATAAGAGAAGTGAACTACAATTGAATCCCACATCAAATATATCAATTTTAACTCGATCATATTGAATGATTTAAAAAATAGTTTGGGACAACCAATGTCTATCATTGAGTCATATTAGTCAAGCAATGAAATCCAATAAATACCACTTGTGAGCACTACGTTATTTTCTTACTTAAGTTTATAACAAGATAGGAATGTAAAAAAAAAGATTTCAGTGCAACATTCAAGAATGTCCTATAATCACAAGAAATAAAACTAACAGAGCTTATTAAGAAAAGTGATGACATTGAATACCATAAAGTGAAGTTTGACGATAGTAACTACAAAGACGAATATTTGAAACCCACGTGGAATACGATTATGACGGCAGTCATCACAGGAGACACTTGATTTCCATTTGCTCAGTGGTTTGGAGTGGGATTATAACTCGTAAGAGTGGGATTTACGAAGACGACCTCGATCATATTAGAATAATATATATATATAATAGATCATATTATAAGAGTGTTTCATAATCCCAAGAAATATAACCCATGCAGTTTATCATTTAGACAAATGGTAACATTATGCAGCACATGTTGAAGTTTAATAACAAAATGTGTCAGAGCGTACAAATTCATAAGTAGCATCGTATTGGAAGAATGTACATAATGGTTTGGTAGTACATTAAACGCATTTTAACGGTTCAATGATAAATTGCATCCTCTCAATTGAAATGTCTTTCAAATAGTTTAATATTTTGGTCAATGCAATAAGTGAGTTAATTTGCGATGAAGCATTTCATTCCAAGATTTAAAAACAATTTTTCAAGTTTTAATTTTTGGAATTTCAAAATTATCAATATAAGCAGTACATGATAAATTTTTGCTTACGCTGCACGACATTGAAGTTGCCTCCCATAATGCAGCACAATGTGACTGCCTGAGCAGGTGGTTTCACCGCTGTGAACGGCAATACGGCGCGGCGTGGAGTCATAGACGAGGAATGTGGTCCCGAGAATTGTACAAGCAGTGTTCACTTGTTTCCATAATTCACAGAGATTCCGTGGTGAGGGTTGGGTTGGGTTTTACCTCTGAGCGGCACTTTTTTTGCACACCATGGGCTAAATGGTCAGGTCACATGGACCCCGAAGGCTCAGAGAAGGTTGGGGGAGGGGACCCACTGGAACAGCTGTTGGGAGACAGATGGTAGCCTCCCATCAAGGCCATCCAGCGTGTTCTTTAATGTGCACAGGGTATGTCTCTCCCACACACGGGGTCACGGCTTAACGTCCCATCCGACGGACGGCGGCCTTTCCAAGCCCATCAGTGTCCCCTACTGACCGTGGGCGGGGAATTTTGCGGAGATAAATCTCAACGCTGACCCAGCTGGGACTCGAACCTGGGAACTACAGATTACAAGCCTGGCGCGTTACCGACTGAGCCACCCCCACCCCTCCGTGGTGAGGGGATTGCACACAGCATCCAGTGTGGTCCCACAGATTTTCTATTGGAGATAAATCTGAAGATCGTGCTGGCCGTGGCAATAATTGAACATTTTGCCAACATTGTCTGGAGATCCTAACAGTGTGTACACGGGTGTTGTCATGCTGGAAAATGGGCTGCTGGGCTGGCCTCCCAGGTTGGGGAACAAAATGGGCCGCAGAACCACGCTAACGTGTCGTGCAGCTGGCAGTGTTCCCGTGATGCGGACAAGGGGTGATCTGCTTTCATATCCAACAGATCACCCCATACCATTATGCGTGGCTGAGGGCGGTGTGCCATTTGCAAACAAAAGCTGGATCCGTCCTCTTGCCACGGGGTCACCATACACGGACCTGTCGATTGTCAGGCCCCAGAGAGAAACAGGATTCATCATTAAATACAACAGTGTTCCATTTGTACTCTTTGCACCAAGTTTCGGCACCAAGCCAGACTAGTACTGCGATGGTTTGCAGTGGACATAACAGTTGCGTAGAACGCAGGTGTGCCTCATGCAACCTTCAGTTTACCGTTCGGATCGTTATGGGGATGCCCATTGCTGCTGACACAGCCCATCGAATATCACCTACAGTGCTGTGTGGTGACGAACGAGCATGTCGAACAATGCGCCTATCAAGCCGTGCTGACGTCTGTCAGATGACACCACTTCCTTTGTGACGCACACTAGAACCTTCATTTCACCATTTTGCCAACAGTTTTTTCCAGGGAGGAACTAGATCCGACACTCCCTGATCTGGTGAAATCGTTTTCTTCCATCTCTTTCTCCAACTCCCCCTGAGTCTTCCATCTCTTTGTCCAACTCCCCCTGAGTCTTCCATCTCTTTGTCCAATTCCCCCTGAGTCTTCCATCTCTTCGTCCAATTTCCCGAGTCTTCCATCTCGTTGTCCAATTCCCCCTGAGTCTTCCATCTCTGTGTCCAATTCCCCCTGAGTCTTCCATCTCTTCGTCCAATTCCCCCCTGAGTCTTCCACTCTTTGTCCAATTCCCCCTGAGTCTTCCATCTCTTCGTCCAATTCCCCCTTAGTCTTCCATCTGTGAAGAGCAAGGCCGAATGCTCTCTTTCCACTCGATGGAGTCCTACAAAGAGGCCGTTCCCAGTGAAGAGGCTGCGCCTTGCTCTGCACTCTGCTTGGTGCATCTGCTGTTGGCGCAGACAATATCCGTTATGCAATGCTGCAAGATCTCCCACCATCGAGTAACTCTGACTTTTCTTTCGCGTTTTCCTTGAGGAGCAGATTTCAAACTCCTGGCAAGAGATTGGATCCTTCTCCAAGACAGGAAAGGATCCAAAGATTCGTCCCAATTATCATCGCATCCACCTCCATGCCTTCAGCTTGAGAGGTCACGTGCCGATTTTCATCTCCAACTTTTTATCTTCTCCTTCCTTTCTGTCTGTCGTGACCTTTTTCCCAAGACTGCATCAGGAGTGTTACTCTTTTTGTGAATGAAGATGAATTCCATTCCACGGCAACTTCCTCTGACCGTAGGCAATGCCTCCATCTGGACGATTTTGGCATCTTTTGCTCGTCGTCCTCCCCGAGGGTCATTGAACGCGTATGAACTGCAAAGTGTCCTGAACAATCTGGTTTGGGTGAGGACCAAATGGTTTCGGTTCTCCCCACAAAAGACCGCTTGTATGCACTGTTGCCTGAAGTGTCTTCTTGATTTGGACGAGGAGCTGGAGCTTCGGGATACGATCATTCCAGTTGTGGCAGAGACCAAGTTTCTCGCTCTCATCTTTGACTGGAAATTGACCCTTTTCACCTCTCATAAATCATCTGAGGTCCAAGTGCACGTGGGCATTGGACATCCTCCAACTTGCATTGCCTCTCCCCACTAGAGGGAGGAGGTCATCCGTCTCTTTCCTCTCGTGAGAAGCAGACCGATGCTCCACCTGTACTGTGCACTTATCCCGAGGAAACGACTCTATATCCCAGGTGTACGATTCTGCCTACGCTTTGAAGGTGAAGGGGCTCGACCCTCTTCACAACCACGCCCTCGTGTCACGCCCAAGGGCCTTCTTGACCTCACTGATCTTGAGTGATGATGTTGAGACTGATGAACCATCTTGACCTTATTAGCCATGAGCAGTTGTCCCTACAGTATGCATCTAAATTGCGATTTCTGCCGTGGCCATCCCACTTGGGATCGCATTTGCAGTGGCCGAATACCATTTGTCCTTTCAGTTTGCGATACCTCCGAGAAATCAACATCCGTCTCAATAGCGTTGCCCCGCCGACAGCCAAACCCCTTCCAGTACAGCCCACTGTTTCCCCTTCCTGTGACTTCCACTTCGCAGGACGGGGGAGACACCTTCGCACCCGACTGCATCCATCGGCGACTGTTTGGCAGCCACCGTGCTCAGCAACCAGACTTCTTGCCCATCATCACAGATGCCGAAGTCTGCATCATCGGTTGCATCAGCCATTGTCTGCTGTGATGTAATCATTGCCGTCCATTTGAAGGACGACAATCGAGTAGAAACGTCCAAGACTTCTCAGTGAAGGGTTGTTTTCCCGCATGACAACTAATTTGCGAATGCCCGAAATATCCTCTCTTCAGTGTTGGCATCTCGCCAATTAAATTTCTACATTTCCACCTCCCCCCAAAAAAGCCCAATAAAAAGCTCATGCAGCAGCCAAAGACACTCTGCGAAAGAAGACGTCAGGTGACTAATTTGATATTGGTGCAAATGCCTTGATAAGGCACGAGAGGTTTGAACAGATCAATAATCAATCTTGTCCACTTTTCACCTGAATTACCAATTTACATATCGCAAAAGTTCCTCAATTCTGAAAGGAGATTGTAAATCATTTTTTAATTTTTTTCTCTTTCAAAGAATTTTAATCATCCATTTGCCATTTCCATTGAAAGCTTCGATGCCCTGAAAAGTTCGCAGTTGGGGTTCAGATACAGAATGACGATCGCGATATAGTCTCATTTCCAATGTTTGAAAAAAAGGCAAAAAAAAACATTCTGCTGAGAAATTACAAGATAAATAATTTTTTTTCATAAAAAATATATTTTAATTATTAATTTTTTATATTTGAAAAATATTATGTCTTATTAAATTGATTAAACTAATAAGTATTATTAATCTTAACATTTTTCAATAAAAAATCGTTATATGTCCTAAGAGGTTATTTTTTTGCCGACTTCAATAATGAACGTGCAAATGATGCTTTGCTTGCGCATCAAGAAGCGGTGGCAGCAGCTGCAGGAGAGAGAGAACGAGCTCCGTTCTCTCCCCCCCCCCACTGAAAAGGCATTCACCCGTTGATATATATTGTTACGACAGATGAACGTGCTACGATAGGTCATTTTTGATGCTCGATTGGAACAGATGATTTTAGGAAGGATTTTGTGGAGCACTGGATCGATTGGGTCCTGGGTGGCGAGGCGAGGGAAATCTTTATTACAATACGAGCGAGGGAATCGTCTCAGAAGTCGTCAAGTAATCGACAGGAGTTGTTATTTGAGAAAAGGTTGATTTGCTCGTTTCTGCTCGGATTGAGAATTGTGAATCCTAATTCGAATGGCAGTAACGTGTCGAAGAAGTCTGGTAATGGGAAAAAAAGCGAAGAGGATTAGTGTCCATTAAGGTAAGTATCAGAATTGGAATAGCAAACGATAGGTTTATTCACAAAGATGATGGTTTCGCTTATTTCATCCTAATTAAGATTCTTTATGTTTCGAATAGAATTTATTGAATTGTGGTTCGACTGTTTCAAGTGTGGAAGGGAACTGCTCGACATTCTTACACGTTTAATTTCAGGAAATTCATTTGTGATGGGTTTTAATTTTTATATATATATGTTTGTGAATTGATTGCCTAAATAATCAAATTAGTTCATTTATCATTTTTGTTGGTAAGCGTTCTTTTGAACTCACCATCAGTTTTCGTCCTTTAAAGTTCTAACAATATTGAAATGGCA
This sequence comes from Ryuthela nishihirai, assembly GCA_038380435.1. NCBI lineage: Eukaryota > Metazoa > Arthropoda > Arachnida > Araneae > Heptathelidae > Ryuthela > Ryuthela nishihirai. The sequence continues at coordinate 57,977,033 of JAWZYU010000030.1, read as the reverse complement.
TGTACACGTGCTGCAATGAAAAGGGGACCGTGGGGCCACGAGGCAGCACAGCGGGCCAGTTACGTCACGATTCATTGCAAAATAATGACAGCAGAATTCCAATATGAAAAAGGATTTCCTCTGGTGCACGCGCGGAGAGACCACTTCATTACTGTTATTTATCATCTTTAATTAGTGTTATTTATCATCTTTAATTACTGTTATTTATCATCTTTAATTAGTGTTATTTATCATCAAGGGACTCACACAGAGTGTCAGTCCTTTGATGATAGGATCACTTAATCATAGATGGTTAATATAACACTGGGGGATAATATTTAAATTTATTATCATCAGTTCATTTACTATCTGTTTCTTTACTAAGAGATCACGCACGGTTGTAAGTATAAAAATACAACTTAAACATCTGTAACAATATATATATTTAAATATAAATCTATTTCTGAGACAAATAGAGGTATAAGGAAAGATTATTAAAAGCGGTATGCCTAGTTGGATAACGCGTCACGTGGTCGATGGGGATTTCATGCTCTTCCCAGATGCAATCATCTCCAAAAGGTTATTTGGGTTGCATCGGCTTTTGATGCATTCAGAATTAGGGTTGCGATACAACCGAAATTTTTCAAAAACGAATTATTTATCAATTTTTCAGCATCCAAAGTAGATTGGTTGTTGGGTTGCTTTTACCTCTGAGCAGAACTTTTTTTGCTTTTTTGGTTAAATGGCCAGGTCACAAGGGCCCCCAAAGGCTCAGAGAAGGTTGGGGGAGGGGACCCACTGGAGCAGCTGATGGGAGACAGATGGTAGCCTCCCGTCAAGGCCATCCAGCATGTTCTTTAACTTGCACAGGGTAGGGCTCTCTCCCGCACACATGGTGCCACGGCTTTAACCTCCCACCAGATGGACGGCGACCTTTCCAAGCCCATCGGTGTCCCCTACTGACCTTGGGGAGGGCGGGGAATTTTGCGAAGGATTCGGATTGGAATTAATTTATAGTGAAAAATCATTTGTAGTTCCTCATCACTTTATAGTTCATCGAAATGAACAGACCAGTTGCAATAATGACCAACCTTGACCATTAAATACGTTAGCGGTGAAGGTTAGAGGATGGTGAAGTTGGGGGGGGGGGGGCTTTTAGTCCCCTTCACCATCACTGAAAGGGAATCTCTTTCGAGTTCCTCTGATTGTGAGAAGGTCCCAAGCAGTGAATTATTTCGATACCTGAAAGCCATCTTAGGGTTTCTAAATATTTGAAACTTCACGACTCCCTCGCAGCACTTTTAGCAGAAACATTTCGAGAAGGATTTTTCCATCACAATTCTAGCACAAATTCTTTGCAGAGATATCTAGTAGCTGCAAGGATGCCGAAACAAAATGAGCACGGGCATCAATGGAAGCGAGACTGTTTCATCACGAGAACCGGCACGTAGGGTGACGAAGTTGGAAGAAAAAGAAGAAAGTCGGGAGTTAATTGGGTTACACTTGTGTAAGAGGGGACTGTGTCGGCCAGAATTATAATTATTAGTGTTTTTAGTCGTGAAGCATTTAAGTGACTTTGGTGATTTATGAGATGGGTTGGGTTGTTTTACCTCTGAGCGGCACTTTTTTTGCACACCATGGGCTAAATGGCCAGGTCACATGGACCCCGAAGGCTCAGAGAAGGTTGGGGGAGGGGACCCACTGGAACAGCTGATGGGAGACAGATGGTAGCCTCCCGTCAAGGCCATCCAGCGTGTTTTTTAACGTGCACAGGGTATGTCTCTCCCGCACACGGGGCCACGGCTTAACGTCCCATCCGACGGACGGCGGCCTTTCCCAACCCATCGGTGTCCCCTACTGACCGTGGACAGGGCGGGAATTTTGCGGAGATAAATCTCAACGCTGACCCAGCTGGGGCTCGAACCTGGGAACTGCAGATTACGAGCCTGGCGCGCTACCGACTGAGCCACCCCCGCCCCGATGATTTATGAGAAGCCTTGTCCTTAATGTTAAGTACAAGGTGTCGGTATTACGATTTGTATTTCAAAACGCCTCTGCTTCAGTTTCAACAGTTATCTTCTGGTATCCTTTTATATCGATGTATGCAGAGAGTAATTAGCTACGAGTTTCGATCAGGGATTCTCAAGGGGGGTACGCGTCCCCCACTTGAAACGAGAAATCCGCTGCTGAAAGACTTCATGCAGGACAATTCGCCCACTTGCAAATGAAGAGGAAAAAGTCGACCTCCTCTCATAAATTAAGTCCGTGCTAAGATATTTTCTGGAAATTTAAAACTTTTTCTCCGTTATGTAGCAACAGGTCGATTAACGATGACTTCGATTATCAGGCGATTGTCTTGGTCTCCATTTAATCGAGACTCGACATGCCTATCCCATCATTCCCTGTTGCCATTCTGATTTTTGAAGTACTGTTAATTAACAAAGCTGATAAGTTAAAGTGCTACATATTTTCCTGAACAATTTATTCCCATTTCGTAAATGCTAAACTACAGAAATCGCAACAATTTGCGAAGTGCATTTTATGTATAATTAATAGTCAACACAATAATAATATTTTCTGCAGGCATTTGTCAAACATTCGTGAAATCTTCGAAAAACTGCAACAATGGAACGCATTTTGCACTCTCGTCCCAAAACAGCTGGAGTGATAGATGAGTCAGCGGTTCCCTTTTCGAAAAACATTCGAACGACCTACTCCTTCGCAAATTTGCAGAAGGCACGGCCGAGTCACGTGGGCAACGAATTTTGTGTTCCTCCAATTCGTCCATGTTTCCCTGTTCGCTAAATGAGTTTACAAAAGCCGCTGCATCCATATTTTAAGGTTACTTTTTTAAAAACAATATCGCTAAAAGTACGGAATTTTGCTGGTCTGATAGCGAAATCTATTCATTTGGCGATATTTTAAAGAGGCGAGTCCTGAAGCAGCTTTGACCTGATAACAAAAATCTTCAGAAACAGATCTTGCCTTAAGAGTGGTTGCCGACTCGGAAATCTTCATGTCTTTGTGCTTGGAAATGTTTAATTGAGCAATGTGGAATTATGGATTCAAAAAAGGCATTTCGATATCATCTTCTGATTGGTACTTTGATCGTGAAAGAGGACAAATCGATCCAAAGGAATCAGAAGAGTCACCATAACTATCGTTTGCTTCCCGATTTCTCTTCCGACGGAGACCACTTGGAGTTCATTTCAACCACTTTAGATTAATGTTTGGGCCATTGTTAATCGGCATTACGTAACTGAGCCCTGGGAGAGCAAGATCCCTTTTCACACTCGCGCCTCTTGCAGGGGGGGGGGGGGAATCCTGGATTACACGTGACATGCGCAGATCATTCTCTTAACGCGTATACGGGACCTTGGATCGGAAAGTCTCGCGCATATCGAAAACTTCCTAATAGACATAGATGGGATCAAATCTGCCGATGCGAATCTCAAGAACAATTGCAAATAAACTCTAAACGAGGCTGTTCCTTTCTTCCGAATTATATTTTTAGTGCTTAAAAAAAAGTCTCCCTCCAGCTGCATGGGACAATAGAGCACATTGCGATCGTCTGATTGAATGCGAGTGTTTGCCGTGTGCTGCGGGGAAGCCCGAAGTCGAGGGGCTCCCTTCCCAACGGATGCTAGATGGAGACGGGGGTGAACTGTTCCGTCTTCTGGTTCCTCCTGTTCCGCCTAGCTGCCAGCTTCTCCTCGAGGCCTTGAGCCATCCGCTCCTTGTGCATGGAGCGAACTTTAAGGAATTCTTCCATGTTCAGGTCGTGCTGCTTCCTCAGTTCGCCGATCTTGTCTGCAAAAGCAAAACAAATTTCATCTCGCTCTTCTTGAATTCTATGAGGGGCAACTGGGAATTAGAACAACAGGATTCTAGGTACTATTAGGACACTGCGCAATCACATTATCAGAATAAGACAACACATAGATTAAGGCAAATGGGATTCTGCATAAGCACTCAAGTCGTTGGTGCAAGGTTCAATCAGATCTGCTCTAAGGCGACACTTACCTCTTCCTAATTATATCTTCATTGTTGCACCGCCTGGCCAAATAATCACGAGCATCTACCTAACACTCCTTTGTGGGGCCTCGCGCTACGTGGCATGCTTTACGTATCCTCTCGAAATGCCGCACGAGGGATTTGGATCCTCTCTTCCTGCAGAATGGCCTCAACGTCTCAAAATGAAGAGGACGCAGCTCGCGGCATTCCGATTGTGCAAGGCCAACGAAGGAGCAGAGCATCCTTTTCGCATTCCTGAACCTGCTCCCCCCCCCCCCTGTAAGAATCGAGAGCGATGGATCAGTCGATGATCATCCGGGAATTTGCCATTTCCACCGAAGGTAAAAATGACGCAATATCGGCAGCATCTGATCATCGATGATGCAACCCTGCATAGCAACCAGATGAGCCAATCGGTGCCAAGGAATATCCTCCCCACACCATCACACGGCCTCGAGCAATCTGAAGAGATGGCTAAGGAAAAACTCCCCGGGGGTGAGGTCTTCTCCCCACCCCAACCCCTCAAAAACTAAATGTCGTTTTATATAAAATGTCAAACTTGTCTGCATGATTTGAAATCCGAAGCAGTTGTCTTTGTTTAATTTTTTAGCTCCGTAGAGTTTGTCTGACATTTAAAGCAGATTTAAGAAAGAATTATAAAACTTTATTATTCCATAAAGAATATCATTTTAACATTTCCTATGCGCGGTGCAATATTTCAGTAACTGGGAAACCCTACTCCACTCTTATTCTCAGATCCCCCCCCCCCACCCCCTGAAAAGAAAAAGGGAATTTAACAGACTCCCCCTTGAAACTAAATCCTGGGTACTTCCCATGAGGCAATCGGCCCATCGCAGGGGTTGTCGCCACCTTCTATGTCGGCCATCTGTCGGAAACACTGCATCATGGGATTGTTCTGCCCGTCCACTTCCATCCTCCATCGAATCGTGTCGTTTTTGGAAAGGCTTTCGCATCATCGCCTCACAACATTCGACACATTGCAAAGTTTCCAATTCGCTCTGCACAGTTCCCTTTGAAATGGGTTTTGAACTGCTGCTGTGTGCGGAGCCGACGCTCCTCTCGGCAGCACAGTGCTACTCTGCCCGATAGATGGCGCCACAAGACACCCTCGTCTGTTGATGGAGGACCAAAAAGGAAACCGACATTAAAGCTGAGAAGATGGCACGTGTCGAAATCATCTCATGTGATCCGATTCTGTCTGTTCATTCTTATCTGGAATACGGGAACTTTTCGAAATGAATTGGAATTTCTCTGGAAATGAATTGTGCCGAAAGTCGTCCGTTATTTAAAGAATAAATTCGAGCTTTTTTTTTATATATAAAAAAAGAGAAATGATTTTCGAGACCTAAATATCAGATATTTGGGACAGATGTCCAAGTGCCAAGCTCTCGTGGTTTTGTGGATAAGGGGACTCACTGGAACAGCTCTTGGGAGAAAAAGGTCGGCCTCCCGTCAAGGTCATCCGGCGGGTTCTTTAACGTGCGTGGATGTGTGGCTCTTCCACACACGGGGCCACGCCTTAACGTCCCATTCGACGGAGGGCGGTCTTTTCAAGCCCAAGAGTGACCCTTATCCACTGTGGGCAGGGCGGGGACACTTGCCCAGCTGCAACCCGAACCTGATAATTGCAGATGACGAGCCTGGCACGCTGCCAACTGAGTCTCCCCAACTGCTGCTCGGATTGATCTCTGCTGCAGCAGGCATCCTGTTCCGTCATTCTGTTGGCAACAAAGAAACGTCTGCCTCTCAGAGCACTTGCCCAATTGGCAGACGTTTTTTGAGACCGTTGCCATTTTCCATCTTCTTGGGGTGTTGTTCCCCGTGATTTTCTTCCGAATTCCACCTCCTCCGTAACAGATGCTCCAACGACGAGTCCCATTTCAAAATCAGGGCAGCCTTTTTACGTATGTTGCACTTGGCTTTTCTTTCCACCATGCCTTCACAGCTTTCAGAGGACTTCAGAGTGACGTAGAAAAAAAAGTAAGTGTGAACGTTTGCATGCATTGACATGTTTCAGGGGGACTGCACGTAATATATAATGCTCGTAACAATTTGACCAGGCAGTGTAAATTGATTCAAAGGAGAAATATAGGTTACGGGGCAGTAGGTTTAAAAAACGAATGGAAGGACATTCTTCCCTGATATTGTACTTATCTATATCCGAAATGTGAAAGGGGGGGGGGGGGACTAGATTGCCAAAGCAGCATGGCATTTCCCTCTGTTTTACAGGTCTTTATAAAATCTCTTTAAAAAATGCACGAACCATAAATAACTTTAATGATTTTTGCCTCTGTCTCCATTACTGATATTCTGAATGGGGGAGGACATCACCTCTCCCCCCCCCCCCTGCGTGAGCTCTCATAACCCCTGGCTTTATAATTCTACGCAAACTAGATTTTCATTTCCGTTTTGATAGATTTTGGTACTCTTGTTCCCAAGATCCTCCACCGAATAGTCCCAAATTTCGCGCGTGGGATCCTTCTATGTGATCCCATGAGAGTTAAAATATCGGGTCCCACGGGACGCCTCAATAGGACAAGGACTTTTAGGACCACCCACGAGGTGGTCACTTATGCCAACTGGGCTTATTCTAAGATGGAAATGGGAATGGATCAAGTTTTATCTGGAACGTCGCATATCCATGCACGATCTACGGACATACATACGTCCGTTCCCTAAGTTTTCCAAATCGGGTCACAGAAACACGCGTTTTAGCAGAACTGACTATCCTTGGTAAATGCAATAATTCTGATGGCCTAGACGAGGGGTTCTCGACGTGGGGTGCGAGGCAAATGTTTTTGGGGTACGCCGTGAGAGCTCAAAGGTCACTAGATCTAGTAACAAAGTAAAAATAACCATTGTTATACTATAACTATAGTTTTATCTGTCTATATAAGGGGTTCGCCATTTCCAGGGGGTGCGTGAAGCATAAAAGGTCGAGAACCACTGGTCTAGGTTGATGGCATTTACTGTTGTTTTCGGATGTCGATTGTTGAAGATGAATTGATGATGCCGACGACTCACCATGCAGCTCCTCTACGGAGTAATTGGAGGCGATGGAAGCGACGGAGTTGAGGGACGCCCTCGACGGAGCAGGAGAAAACGGCATCGCCCGATCACTTCTTCCGGGCCTAAAAAGAAACAAAATCAATCAGGGAAGCTGAAAACGAAGCGAAAGATTTAGAATGATTTTTAGAAAACAATCCTTCATTACTTAAATGCTTTAGCCACGTGAAGGGAACGCAGTCCGACAATTATTTCCACTTTGCTACCTCAAGTGATTCTCCATTGATTCAGAAGAAGTGTCAATTGAAGGATTCCTCCTAAATCCGAATCGCTAAAACCTTTTCTCTGATACATCTGATGCTCTTGGATAGGTAATGATGTGAACTGAGATTGCCTTCAAGTGGGTTGGGTCATATCGAAGAGTGTTATGATCCAATACCCCGGAAGAGGATGAGCAGTTTTTTATTCTGTAGTATTTTTTTTTTACGCTTTACGAATAATGTGTTCTCTTCGTTACATTTCAAGCAATTATCATCCTAAAAGAATTCCAAAGGTTTTAGAGGAAATGAGAGAGAACGATCCGCATCAAGGATACAAAAATGAAAGCGTTGCCAATGCTGGCAGATTATTTCCCTCGCAAAATGAGTTCCCCCCCCCCCCAGATTGATTTTAAGGACGGTCATTCCTTACTTAGTCTTCCCGATGGCCAACTGATCAAAGAGACCTAGGTTCGACTCCCAGTAAGGCATGGATGTTTGTGTTGTCTTTCTGCCGAGGTCTCGCCTATCTGCGACTGTGACATATGAACTGGCAGGCTCCTGTCGGATCTCCATGGGGAGGGGGGGAGTTTGTTTCTTCGTGCGTTTTATGAGAGCGAGTTTCGCCTTAAAAATAACGGAAAAGGCTCTCATTGGTTGGATAGGTAGGGACGAAACATTACGATTCGCAGTTTCGGGATTTCCCAAAATGGGTATGGTTGCGCCCTCTAATGGTGGAAAAAAGACTCAAAATGGCAAAATTTTGAAACCAATGTTGCAAACGATGTGATTATGTCAGAAATTTTAAATTTTGGTGGTGAAATGTGAAGGTGACGAAGTTTCTGTCGACGACAATGACTTTCGTCCTTAGCCCCCCCCCACCCGAGGGGGAAGGCAATCTTTTGGCTTCAAAGTGTTGCTCTTTATCTCTAAAGATTAATTTTTCCTAATATTAATTTATTGAAGAAAGCAGCGGAAAGGTATTGATGGAATTTTGGGTAATGATTGCACGCGACAAATATTGCCTAAATCTGTTGCCTTATGCCACACAGCTGATGCCACGAAGAGTCATTTTATTAAATGCGGATAACATTCAGACAATGTTCACCTAATAACATTAACAACCCGAATTCCATGTTCTTATTTGAAACTGCAGCTGACGAGGCGGACAATACTGTAAGAAATTTAAATGCTGGAGAGGAAGTTGGAATGGATAGAATAACTCTAAAAACGATTCATATTATTAGTAAATATCATTTAGACTTCCTATAATAAACGAATCGTTTACGAATGGAATATTTGTTGACGATTTAAAAAGAGTTGTGGTGTTGCTTGTTTATAAATCTCGAGATAGAAGTTTATTTTCTAATTATAGACCAATATCGATTTTATAGTAATAGAAAAACTAATGAAGACAAAAAAAAAATCTAAAGAATCTAGGTATTTTATTCGTAAAAATCAGTTTGGTTTTCGATAAAATAGAAATGCTTCGAATTATTGGTTTCATTTTTAAGAGTATTAATTTGGGTTGAGAAATCTCGGCTATATATATATTGATATTTAAAAGGCTTTTGATTCGGTTCATCATGAAATTTTAGACAAAAAATTGTGTGACAGAGGTAATTGCTATTAGTGGTTTGCATCTTACTTATATAACAGACAGCAAGCAATTACTTTGGGTAATGTTACAAGTAAATTCAGACTATGAAAACAGGAGTACCAGAGGGCTCTGTGTTAGGACCATTGTTGTTTCTCATTTATGTTTAATGATGCTTAATGGTAATCTTATTAGTTTTGTAGATGGCACCCGTGTAATTTATTCTTCTGATAATATTGCAAAATTAAAAAAGAAATGGAAGCAGATTTATTTACCTTGAACAGATGATTTAATAATAATGATAGGTTTTCACTGAATATTAAAAAAACAAAATTTATTTGAATTGAAAGCTAAATCTTTGAATTTAATAGTGAAACTCCACAATACATCGGAGCGGGGGTGGCTCAGTCGGTAGCGCGCCAGGCTCATGATCTGTAGTTCCCAGGTTCGAGTCCCAGCTGAGTCAGTTGTTGAGATTTATCTCTGCAAAATTCCTCATCCTGCCCACAGTCAGTAGGGGACACCGATGGGCTTGGAAAGGCCGCCGTCCGTCGGATGGGACGTTAAGCCGTGGCCCCGTGTGCGGGAGAGCCATATCCTGTGCACGAATGACCTTGATGGGAGGCTACCATCTGTCTCCCAACAGCTGTTCCAGTGGGTCCCCTCTCCCAACCTTCTCTGAGCTTTCTGGACATGGGGTCCATGTGACCTGGCCATTTAGCCCAATACATCACGCATCATGTAATGCCCAAACCACAATACATCATGCGCACCAAGTAATGATGAATGCTTTTGTGAATCAATTGAACAGGTTTAAGATTACAAATATTTGGGTGCTTTTAGAGATTTTAAATTTAACTGGACAACTCATATTAACTATCTATTGAACAAATTAAGACATATTTTTATACGTTTTACAAACCTTATATCTTTCTTGGCGTACGCTAGACTTCAATATGGCATATGTCGTTGGGGTGGAGTCTATGAAACTAATTTAAAAAAATTAGTCTCTATAAGAGCAGAGTGAAATTTGTCTTCCCTGATGGAGTTGCCAAATGTTCACATTTATTGCATATTAATGGTATTATGAATGCCAGACAGTTACATTTGTTTCGAACATTGCTGCTTGTTTAAAAATCAACATTGGATTTAAAAAGATAAGAGTAGACAAAATTTAAAATCTGGTGGTTCCTTATTTAAGGTGCGAAATCGCACACAAGAGTATAATGCAGAGACTGTTGCTCCTAGATTCTTATTTATTTATTTAGTTTTTTTTTAATTTTCTGCACGTAGAAATGTATAATGCAGAGACATAATTCTTTCGATATAAATCTGAGAAACAAAACCGCTGAGGTAAAATTTACACAAAAATAAAAATTAACCTTGTAGAGCATTTTTGATAGAGTCCTTCCCATTTCATTCGCTTCTTTGAAAATTTAAAAAATGATTAAATTGCAACCAATCTCTTTATTTTGCATTGTTCAGTAACAGAGGAAGGCCCAAATAATAATTCCCATATACTTATGTTAATTGGCACGCAACGTTCATTGTTCAAGCTATGAGGATGGCAAATTTTGAGTTATGCTAATGGGATGAAACGTGGAAGAGCTCGGGATTCCTCCCCACCCTTTGATACAACTCTAGCGACAACATTTTTATTTTATGTTTTGGTATTTTATTTTGTGTCTTTTTTTAAAAACTTTATTCTAGTTGAATAAAGGTATTTTTTTAAAATCTTTTCGAGTTTTACAGATATTGATGAAACATCACGATTGTGAACAATTGTGGAATTTGAATTCAATTAAATATTTTAATGACAATAAATTGAATCCTAGTGATAAATTTTTATATTTGTATCATTTAAATATCAGATCAAAATGACCGAATTTTGATATTTTTATGTTGATTTTCTCTGAAGTAGATTTGCTTGTTGATGTTTTGTTGCTAAGTGAGATATCGATTAATCGATATTTGTTGAACAATTATAAAGTGTTTTATTATGATTGTCGAGACTAGTAATCACCATCATCATTAACATCCTGAAGCAGCCATGGGCTACGGAGGTCCAACCACACAGTGCAATTTAGTTCTCTAAGCAAGTCTGTCCTTAGCTACATCTAACAAGGTCCTGTTTGACATTGTCTGCCCACCGCATCCTAAGTCTCCTCCCCTTTCTGAGGCCTTTAGGCACACTGTTCATAACCCTATTCGCCAATCTATATTCATACGGGCAACATGGCCAAACCAACGGAGTCTCTCTCTGCACAATATGCTGCTTAAAGGAGGTTGCCGACTCCTTTGCCTAACCTCATCATTAGTTACAAAGTTAAACCACCTAATGCCCAAGATACTGCGTAAGCATCTAGAATCAAAAGCATCTAGTTTCCTGTTATCTTGTTTACACAGCATCCAAGTTTCACTACCATAACTAACCCTAGAAAGCACCAAACTATTATACAGTCTAATTTTAGTCTTTAGATGTATACGCCTATTTCTCCACAATCTCCATAGATTCTTAAAAGGCCCAGAGGAAATCCCTATTCGTCTGTTAATCTCATGCCGCACATCACCAGTATCTGTTACATAGCTCTCAAGAAAATTAAACTGTGATACCTGCTCAATAGCGGAACTATTCAGAATAACTGAATCACAGCCTCCCTGACCAATTTTCATCACTTTAGTTTTCTCTCTGTTTATAACCAAACCTACTCTACTACCAGTCTCGTCAACAGCTCGAATGAAAGAGTTCATCTCATCAACATCATTTGCCAAAAGGGCTAAATCATCAGCATAATCTAAATCAGATATTTTCGTATCTCCAGTCCATTTAAGGCCAAAATCTTTCCCTTGAAGTGAATTTCGCATAACATAATCAATTACCAAACTAGAGAGAAAAGGAGACAAAATGCACCCTTGTCGAACACCAGAAGTAATGCTAAAACAATTGCTACAAGCCTTACCAACTCTCACACATGACTCAGTGTTATTATAGAGAGCTTTCATTATGTTAACTAACTTGTCTGGTATACCATATGATTTCACAATCAACCACAAATTATGACGATCAACAGAGTCGAAAGCCTTTTTGAAATCAACAAAGCTAGCAACCAAAGGTTTCTGAAACTCTAAACATTTCTCAAGAATCTGCCTAAGTGAAAATATCTGATCCACACATCCCCTACCACTTCTGAATCCACATTGCTCATCACGCAATTGACTGTCAACCAGATTCTTAATTCTATTAAGCACAATCATGGAAAGAACTTTACCTGGAACAGAGAGTAGGCTGATAGCCCTATAGTTATCACAATAACTGCGATCACCTTTTTTTGAATATAGGGATAATAATAGCTCTGGTAAAATCTTTAGGAACCATGCCTTTATCATAAAAGATATTCAGAATTTCAGTCATCCAAGTGGTAATCGAAACATTCTCAGCTCTAAGCATTTCCATAGTAATTTCATCTACCCCTGGGGTTTAATGAAGTTTAAGTTTAGAAATAGCCAAAATAACTTCAGACTGTGTTATAGGGACAACGTTAAAGCCAGTAATACATCTATCATCATTACAAACAATGGGAGCCCAAGGTGGATCGGTTGATACATTTTTGGTAGAACTATAAATTATTTCAAATTCCTTGAACTATAAAAAATATTATATTTCTAGGTGACATAAACCTGGATTTATATAAAATTGATAGTATGGTAGAGCACTATAAAAATGTATTGTATTCTAAAGGGAATTTTTAATCCTATATTAATGGAACTACCAAAGAAGTAAACAGTTCACTTAGTTGTATCGATCATATTTTTGTTCGCGACACTTTGGTTTGCAAAATATCTTCTGCAATTAATTTCACTAATGTAACGGATCATCATTAAATATTATTAAATATCACTTATCCTAACAATAAGAAATTAGCATCACATACTGATCCCGTGGCCGAGTGATTAGCACGCTTGGCTACTGATCTAAGGGACCTGGGTTCGAGCCCCGGAATTAGGCATGGATGTGTGTGTCGTTTTTCTGCTGAGGTCTTGCCATCCTCTCAGATCTCCTACTGCGGCATATAAACTGACAGGCTCCTGTCAGACCTCTGTGGCAAGCAGCTGCTTGAGGAGGTATTTATTATTTATTTATTTTATTTATTACTGATATTGGCAGGTTTTGCACGTCCCTTAATGACAAGAATATCTAATTTTGGCAAGATGGGGGAAAGAAATAACGTAACAATTGGATCACTGCAGAATTAAAAAATATGATAAAGATTAAAGAGAAATTATAGCAAAAACATGGAAAGAATACTAGTAGTAGCATAAATGAGAGTTCTGGCACAGTAAATGGGGCTCGAGAATTCTATGAAAATCCATGGGAAAAGTTATGGGGGATGAGGGAAAAAGTATGTTTCTTGTGGTTTTTTTGAAAATAGATGTGAAAATTAGAAAAAACCGGGGGTGTTTTACTTCACTGGATACAGCAGAATCAAAACTTTCTAAGCAAAGTCCAAAGTATTAATTCTGTTATCAAAGAAGAATATTAAAAGTTTTATCCAAAAGTGAATAAATTTCTTATCATAGAAAAAATATTAAAACTTTTAATCAAAGTCCAAAGTAATTATTTCGCTACAAGAATATTAAAATTTTTTTATCTAAGCAACGTGTAAGTAATAATCTTGCTACAATAATATTAAAACTTTTATCTAATAAAAGTCCAAAGTAACAATTCTGTTATCAAACCGAAACTTTGTGAAGTGTATGATAATTTAACATAGAAGAATATTAAAATTTTAATCTAATCAATGATCAAGTAATAATTTTGCTACAAGAATATTAAAAATTTATCTAACGAAAGTCCACGTAATAATTCCCGTTCCAGCTTTACAATTAAATATATTTAAATCGTACTTGTCTTAGATTGGGACTCTATACCAAAGGGGAACTCAAACTGACTTCGAATCGCTTCAGACCTTAAATACTCAACCGAAATTTAAAAACCAAAATTGAATAAATTTCTTATTCTTATCATAGAAAAATATTAAAATTTTTATCTAATCAATGTTCAAGTAATTTTGCTACAAGAATATTAAAACTTATCTAACTAAAGTCCACGTAATAATTCTCGTTCTAGCTTTACAATTCTATTTAAATCGTACTTACTCTTCAGGAGGGGAAAGTCAAAGTGACGTGGAATCGCTTCAGACTCTTCTTAAATACTCAACAGAACCGAAACTTAATCTTGAACTTTGGTTTTGGATAAAAAAAAAATTTCGGTTTGATAGCAAAGTCCAAGTAATTATTTTTTCTATCAAACCGAAATGTTTATCCAAAACCAAAGTTTAAGGTTCAGCTGTTTTTCCCAATGCTACGAGTGCAGGTATTAAGAACGGCAGAAACCCATCTAGCTGTGTTTTACTGAAACGAAGTCGAACTGGCGTTGTAAATTTTTTCAGCTTAATGATTTGTGTCTTTGTCAGTTTCAAAGTATCGTTACCTTTCTTCTGTGGATCAATACTTAAAGTTATAGGATTCTTATTTACAAATGCACTCTTCAATTTTTGCTTTTGTCCAGGCGTTAAACTAGTCAGATAACTGCGATACATTATACTTTGTTTTATAAGTGTCACGTACTCATATTTTATATAATAAAATTAAGCATGTATTGTGTAAAGTGTAAAACGGAAACTTTAACGGATAACGTCGAATATGTCACTTCAAAGAATAAAAGAGTAATGATGAGAGGTAGATGTCGAATGTGTGGAAAAATGAAGTATAAATTTGTGAAACAGAAAGGAAAATTTGTAAAAGGTGGAGATATAGTAAGCTGGATTCAAGAAAAGTTTAATCCACCCGAAATGCACATTCCAGGTTATCAGTATTGTGGACCTTTTACGAAACTGGAGAAAAGGTTAATGCGAGGAGATCCGGGTATTAACCGTGTGGACAAAGCTTTCTTACAGCAAATCTACAGAAACTAAAAAGAGACACGAAGCCGACCAAGAATTATTAAATGATTTGGATGAAATTCAGAATCCAACTTTAGGAGAAAGAATTTCAAGAACGATAATCACACCTATCATTAAAACAAAGAAACGGTTCGGTTTAGGACACAAGAAATAAGATGCTTTCTTCCGTTTACTATGACCCATTAAAGGGATTTTCCGGTATAAAAGATCTAATGCGCAAAACTGGATTGACGGAAAAAGAAGTAAAAAGATTTCTCCAACAACAAGATGTGTACACGTTACACAAACCCATTTATAAAAAATTCCAAACCAGATGGGTTTATGTATCGAATGTAGACGACCAGTGGCAGAGTGATTTAATCGATATGGAAAAATTTAAATTTCACAATAACCACACGAACTACATTTTAACCGTGATTGACATTTTCAGCAAATTCGCCTGGGCAATACCTATTGAAAAGAAAACGGGTAATGAGATTACCAACGCATTTGTAGAAATTTTTAAACAACGTAAGCCATCGAAGTTACAAACGGATAAGGGAACTGAGTTTATTAATAAAGAAACTCAAGCATTGTTTAATCAACGAGGTGTCCATTGTTTTGCCACTGAAAATGAAACTAAAGCTCAAATTGTGGAACGATTTAATAGGACTCTAAAGACAAAAATGTGGAAATATTTCACTGCCAATAACACTAGAAAATGGATCGATGTTCTACCAAAACTCGTTAAGAATTACAATACTTCTTATCACAGATCAATAAGAATGACCCCAAAAGAGGCAAGCTTGCAGAAAAACACAGATATTGTGTACACCTATCCCTCGATTTACACGGTACTCAGTTCAAACAATTTTGGCTTTGCACGGTCAAAAAATGCAACCAGTTTCGATTGACACGGTGCTGACTGAGATCTCCTTTCTATGTACGTCTCAGTCAGTACCGTGTAAATCGAAACGGGTTGCATTTTTTGACCGTGCAAAGCCAAAATTCTGTGAACTGAGTACCGTGTAAATCGAGGGATAGGTGTATTTTAATTTGTTTGGTAAAATAATTAAATCTATTGCAGCACCAAAATTTAAAATTGGCGACAGAGTGAGAATCGCCAAGTACAAGACACCGTTTAGAAAAGGTTATCTGCCCAATTTCACAGAAGAGATTTTAGAAATTGCTCAAGTTCTGAATACAGATCCCATCACCTATAAGATCAAGGATCTGAAAGGAGAACCAATCATTGGTAGTTTTTACTCCCAAGAAATGGTGAAATACGAAAAGCAAGATGACATTTATAAAGTTGAAACCATTCTGAAAACTAGAGTGAAGAATAATAAAAAAAGAGCATTATGTTAAATGGTTTGGTTATGATAATACATTTAATTTCTGGGTCAAAGAACATGATCTTTTTAAATAAAGCAAATGAAGATTCATAATTTTGACTTTGAAGAAGATGAGAAATTCTTGAACAGAAACGTATTATAATCATAATAACGTATATATAATTCATAATCTGTGGTCCATCGGGCTCAGGGAAGACGAACCTTTTGTTGAACTTAATATTTAAACATCTCTATTATAATAAAATCTTTTTATATGCCAAAGATTTAACCGAACCGAAATATCAGTTTATGCAAGAAATATTCGACGATTTGCACGAAATTTTGGAGAAAACATTTGGCGAAAAAATCTCAATTGCAACTTTCTCTGCCAGTAAAGAAGATATCGTCAAGGTCAACGAATTGGATTCCGACATGCAAAATTTAATTGTTTTCGACGATTTCGTAACGGAAAAAAGATCAAAAACTCATCGAAGAATTATTCGTCAGAGGAAGGAAAAAGAACATATCATTGATTTACCTGACACAGAGTTAGTTTTCGACTCCGAAAGACATTCGACTACAGTGTAATTATTTTATATTCTTTAATATGCAGAACAAGAGAGAAATGTTGCAGATACAAATGGATCATGCAACAGAAATCAGGAAAGATATTTTTATGCAGTTTCAAAACCACACGATTTCTTATTAATCGATAAAAAAAAAAACCACGCACATGCCTCTCAAGTACAGAAAAAACTTTGGTAAATAAAGATGAATTACTTGAGAAAGTTTGGCGTCATCAGTTCTGAGACCGGTTCCGAAAGAGGACCAGCGGGAATTCCAGGTGTCGGTTTTAATTGACACACGATGGGGACTACGACATGAGTAATAAAAAATTGAGAAATGTAAGCCAATCCCGAAGAGGGTTCGGACTCTGTGACAAAACAATATCTGCAACAAGAATCTATAACACTGAATCACACGGGAAATTATGACGCAGATATTAAAAGAATATCGAATGTAAGCAGACTTGTAGAGAATGGAGATGCCGCTACCATTCAATACGTTAATAATACTTCTTTAATTTTTCGGAACAATCGCTACGATGCGCGAAACAAACAAATAATCAATGTTACTGAACCAGATGCAGATTCTGGAGTAGTTACAAAACGATATTTGGAAAAAAGAGCACTTTGCAATGACGATGATAATTACGATGCAACCAATAAACGCATTAAAAATCTTGCAGAACCGACCGATTCATCCAAATGCCACTACGAAACACTACGTCGACAACTTGACCACTGTTCAAAATAATCCAATGAATACATTGGTGAGAAATAAAGATGGGCTTTAAGTTCCACGAAGCATTGCATTCGACGGGCATAGTTTCAATGCAGAAACAAAAACAAATCCTTGATATTGCCGATCCCGAGTCGGATTCTGCTGCTGTAACTAAGGGATATTTGGAAAAAGTCGCATTAACTGGCGAACATGTCTTTAATGCTAACAATAAGAGAATAGGAAATCTCGGGGAACCGAGGCACAACAGAAATGCGACAACAAAAAGTGACGTTGATGGCTTGACAAAGTTAGATCCTAACCCATCCAATTCTCTATTGAGAAATGAAAATGGACTTTTTGCATCAAGTGGGAGCAGTTTCAATGGCGATGCAAAGGGAAAACGAATTACGAATGTTGACACCCCAATTCTAAACAATGATGCTGCTACGAAACTATAAAAATAATAAATAAATACCCCCTCAAGCAGCTACTTGCCACAGAGGTCTGACAGGAGCCTGTCAGTTTATATGCCACAGTAGAAGGTCTGTGAGGATGGCAGGACCTCAGCAGAAAAACGACACAAACAGCCATGCCATACCCGGGGCTCGAACCCAGGTCCGGTAGATCAGTAGCCAAGCGCGCTAACCACTCGGCCACGGGACGGCTACAAAGCTATACGTTGATAAAAATGCTGTAATTTGCCTTACCTATGGTGATAAAGAAGAGAAAAAAGACATATTGCAGTCTCATCCAATTATGCAGATAAACACAAAATTCGACCTACTAACGCCACCTATTTTCAAAGATAATTACCATCTATGCATTTCTAATGGATATATAAGCAAGGTAATCTGCTGCACAACAAATCCCTCTTTTAGTATAAATTATAGTATCAACTTGGACGATCAAAAATTAATTGAAGCAGTAACACCACAACTTCAGCAGTTTTTTTCTGTTATTCCAGTAAACAAGAAATTTGACAGGGGCAGCAAGATTAGTGTTTCACTTGCTAGACACTATCCAGATCCAAAAGAAAGAAGAAAAGTGCTTGGAGGTCTTGTTTCAGACTTTCATCACTGGGTATATGTCTTTATTGTATATGAATAAAGATGAAGGACCTTAAGCAATTACTCAGTATTATAGATGAAATTTTGAAATCGTGAGCTACTACAAAATCGAAAATTGAAGACACTATTTTGGGAGGGAACAAGTAAACGCTCGAAGAATTTCACAAGCCCGTGGTCGAACGGTTAAAAGGTCTGGAAACTGTGCGTGAATAAACCATGAAAAACATACAAGATGTAGTGAAAACTTTAGAGCCAGAAGGGCCCACTGAGATGCCAAAAAAAAGGTTCGTTTATAATCCAGATTCCAACTTGCAAGATGAAATATTAAACCAATATAAACTAAAACTTCCGAGTGATATCTTACAGGCTCTCGCCTGTAAGATATCACTCGGAAGTTTTAGTTTAACCCCATTCCTGAGCTGAAAGAAATGATTTGCCAAGCAATCGGGCATCTTCAGAAACTGGGTAAACTACCAACGCTATGGTAGAACTACTGAGAAATATCGAATTATCGATAATCACATTGAGGCACTTACAAAATTTTTAAAGTCGATTAAAATGATTCTCTCAGCAATAGAAAGGCAACAGTTTGGTTCTTGACTATACAAGAGTTTCGATGACATATGCGAAAAAATATCAATCTTGGTTGCCAGTAAACGAGCTGGAAACACCAGTACAGAAGTAGTAAATGAAATTGTCGAAATTTTGGATATTTTGCTAAAAAACGATATTACTGAGAAAAAGGAACTTAAGATTATGTTCAATAACATCGGTATCGTTTAGAAACCGATGTACTTTTGGACACACACTACATTCATGTCTATTTCAATTTCCGATTATGCAAAAAAAATTCCGATTTTTTGCAAAAACGGACCATGATTTTTAGCTACTGTATATAATAAAGAGTGTATAACTGCTAACTCAAAGATGAGCGCAACTATTCAATGTACCAAATGTGGGGTATTCGCAAATCCAATATGAACCGTCATGTGAAAACTGCATGCACTTCTCCCACATTTGAAAAATGCGAATTTTGCAATTCCACCTTTAGCAGAAAAGACAATTACAATCATCATCTGAATCAATATCAAATAAATAAAAGCAGTGCTTTTCGGAAAACGCTTCGCACATATAAAGTTGATAACATAAATGTCAGAGAAGACATAAAATGTTTCCTGGAGAAAAATAACAATAAATGGAAACATATAATTAAGAATAAACTCAGTCAACCTCTAAAAGTTAGATTCATATTACAAATAAAATTTAAAAAGCAGACCGATCCCGAAGGTCAGAAAGAAATATGTGCACATTTTTCGACCTGTAACGAAATAATCAGTTTGCCTACTCATCTCAATGAATTACTAAAAAATGCTTACGAGAAAATTGATTTGAGAACGCTTACGAAAAATGCTTACGAGAATTTGAAATTTTATACAAAAGGGAAGTGGATGGGTGTTTGACAAAATAATTTCTATGGAAATTCAAATGTCTCAGCATAATGCAATTGGAGCATCTGCTTTCGTAAATTTACCAGAACATTTGAAATCTACAAAAGGAATAGTGAATGTTAAAAACGACGACAACAAATGTTTCTTGTGGTCAATGTTATCAGCTCTACATCCTGCTAAAGACCATTCACAACGTGTGGAAAAATATAAAATATTTAAAAACGCCTTAGACACATCTTCATTGACTTATCCAATAACCCTCGATCAAATCCCGAAGTTCGAGGTTTTAAATAATATTTCTATAAATGTTTTGGATTCTAAGAAAGATGGTTTGCATACGTTATATATTTCACAGAATCCTGTTACAGAACCCACACAACTTTTAAAAAACGGCAATAATTCTCACTATTGTTGAATTAAAAATATTAGTAGGGTTACAGCATACCTTTCAAGACATAATGGTAAATTCTATCCCTGTCCATACTGTCTTCATAATTTCACTCGCGACGATTTATTAAAGAATCACGTTGATATTTGCAAATCAAACACTTTACAAACTATCCAGTTTCCCGAAGCAAATAGTACGAAATTCCATACGATTAAAAACGGTTTGAACCACCCATATGTGATTTATGCAGACTTCGAATGCTTTTCGAAATGTAGAAAAATTGAGAATAATCCATGTAAGGTGCGAACTAAGTATTTAGTACCGTCAGGATTTGCATATATTACAGTTGGACCGGAAGGTAAACTGATCAAAACCAGAATGTACAGAGGGAAAAATGTACAGAACAATTTTTGAATGAAATGATCGAAGCCGAAACTTTGATCAATGATTTGAAGAAAAGAAATGTTAAGATGACTGATTTTGATCGGCAAATTTTTACTGGAGCAAAATATTGTAATATCTGTGGGAAAATTCTAGGAACTGATAGAGTAAGGGACCATGATAAATTAACTGGAAAATACAGAGGTGCTGTTCACAACAAATGTAATATTCAATACAAATTATCACTTGAAATACCAGTGTTGTTTCATAATCTCAAAGGATTTGATGGCCACTTTATAGTAAAAGATTTGTGGAAATTTAAAGATAAGAAGAAAATTTCTTGTATTCCAAAAACCACTGAAAAATATATATCCATTAAATTCGGTCACATTAAATTTATTGATTCATTCATGTTCTTCAGTTCTTCACTGGATTCACTGTTGAAAAATGTGGAAAATTTCTACATCCTAAGTGAATACTGCAGACAACATGATCTGAATGACTCACAGAAAGAACTTTTGAAAAGCAAAGGAAGTTTTCCATATGAGTACGTGCAACAGAGTGCTCAGTTTTTGCAAACGTCACTTCCATCCAAAGAGAATTTCCAAAACAATGAACAATACGAAAGAGCTCAAATTTTGTGGAAAGCCTTTTCTATTGATACCTTCGGGGAATATCACTGATGTATTGCTGCTAGGAGATATATTTGAAAACTACAGAAATTCGTGTATGAATAACTACCAACTCGATCCTTGTCATTATTTTAGCTCTCCTGGCTTATCCTATGCTACCTGTTTAAAAATGACAGAAATTGATTTTACGATTAAATTGCAGATTACGAGCCTCGTGCACTAGCGACTGAGCCCCAATCTTGTGGGGGGAGAATCGAGTAAAAAGTTGATATTTCACTTGGCCTGCCAGCTTTGAAATTAGGCGATTTTTGGCGATTTTTTTTGGGGGGGGGGGGGGGAGGGAAGCGGGAATTTGGCTTATTTAAAAATTTGCTCATAAAGTGAGACTTTATTAAAAAAAACATTTTACATCGCATTGATTCAAATTCTCATAAAATGCGAACGCACTGTATATGTCATTTACAGAGATTTCTCCACTAGGGGAGTAGGAATTTGGAAATTTTGGAGGCAGTCCCGGGGGTAGGCGAAATCTTTCGCTACTCTAATAAGGCGGACGTCGGTCTTTTCGCAGCTACTGCCCCAATTAAGTTCTTCAAAAAATTTTCACAGTTCATTCTTACACCAAATATAACCTTATAAATTTTACATCTTTTTCTAACCTTATAATGACTTAAAATGGGACTGGTCACTTGGAAGGCCAAATAAGCCAAAAGCTGCTGCTTTTAAGTTCTTTTATATGGCTCTAAACTCATTATATAAAAACATTTCCATACTGGTTACACGAAACGTATTCGTATGCTTATTACAATGAAAGCTATCATCTTGCACTTCAGTATTAATTTTCTCTATTAACAACATAAGAAAAAGTGTTCCCTCTGATGTATTATCGATAATTTGCAAAGTAGATACATCTCATCTGAATTTATTAAGAATGGCGAAATGCTCCCAACCTTTTCCGTGCCAAGGACCCCCCCCCCCGCCACACGAAGTCTCAATTTCTTTGTGCGCCTCCTCGTGCGAACTCTTAACTCTTGCTACAGACTTAAGATGTCTAACTTTTTCTGAAGACCCTCTTTGCATCATTTCACGATCCTTTTTTTTAACTCAAATATGGATCCTCGTAATGAGGACTCTTTAAAATCAGCTTTTTATTTATTGGCTATTTTGCAATTTGAATATAAATATCTGAGTAGAAAAATTCTATTCTCCATTTTTGTCATCACCATGAGAGTGTTGCCACCGGAATTCACATAAAATTTATTATTTTTTCCTGCAATTAACGCGGCAAATGAATTAATTGCGCTAGAGTTTTCGGATATATAGGAAAAATTTCTAGTTTGAATAGAAATAGAATAAATTTTCGTCTCGCAGAGCCCAGGTTCGGAACCAGTGATCAAGGGTAAAACTCGTGATTATTCATGATCAAGTGGCGAGATCCAGGGTTGACAAATATAAAACTTGATGACATATTTTTGCTGACACTTCATAATAAGTAAAAACTAAATAAGATCGCCATACTCACCACCTGCAAATTCACAAATTTCTGTTGTTATAGTTATTAAGGAAGTGTAGAAATGTTCATGAAATTACAAACTACAATTTTAAAAATGTCAAAAATAATTCGAATTATGCCGTGTGGAAATATTAAATTTCAAATATGAAGGAATCTCGAGTCTAAAAATTTAAGCGGTTAACAGTTTACAAATTGCATACCAAGTTTTAACTCAGTAAGTATTAAAAACTGCTTTGAAGTGAATTTCAATTGCTTCTGCTGGCAATCCCCTTTTACTGAAAATGCTGAAATATCACGTGTTCCACTTCTTCTGCTTCAATTCTGTTGCCAGGTATGTAGCTATTGTTATTTTCATTATATGTCACGAGAGAAATAAAGTTACAGACGAAAGCAAGTTCTTGAAAAAATGCCGATATATTTAATTATATCTGATGAACATTTCTTTTAATATTGGAAATTATTATTATACATAAAATAAAGCTTTTAAACACATTTATTGTAGTAAAATTTCCTTTCGTAAGTCTTATATTCATAGGCTTGTCTGACCCTAAGTCAATGGATTTAACCACCGCCGTCCCTACCAACAGAGTCTTGTAAACATTGGAATGCTTACAAGCAAATAAGAATTTTGAAATGGTACCGTTGCACCCTCTAGTCGCGAGCCTCGAAGCGTATTTATTTACAAAAGATCTAATCTGTAACCCTGTTGGCTTTACAAGAGTGTCGCCAAACAGACAAACATTAGAGGTCTGTGATTACGATTCTCAGCCAATTAATGAACACGTTTATTCTTCAAAACAAATATTATTAAATACATTTCGACCGCTTAATCTCCACGGCTCCCCTGATGCTTTTAGCTTACTGAATTTAAAAATTCTTTCCTAAAGGAACCGAATCTAAGAGACCTTTTACCAGTCGTATACCATTCGACAGCCGTCATCTGTCCTTCTCAGAGAGACGGTGGGATCTTAAGGACACCAAGCGATCATCGGCAAGCACGAAATCTTCTAACGATTGCAAAGACTTCCCTTCGGAAGAATCGATCTGTCCCCTTTGGATTCCGTTTCTTTTTCCCACAAGCGACGAACGCTCAGTGGCCAGCTAATGATCCCTGTCCGCCAAGTCCCGTCGGCCTCCGTTGTCAGACGAGACGAGCTCTGTCCTCTTTTCAACCGAAATGCCAATCACACCCATTCAGCCACGAGGAACAATCTGCAACCTTCGGCAATCGGGTCAATGCATTAAGCGAAAATTAACGGAGCACAGACGGACAAGTAATGGAAGTGGCACAGTTCACCACAAGTGGAGAGTAGAAACGTCATTTTCGGTCCTAAGAGTAATTCCCCCCCCCCCCAATGGCCATATAGCATTATGCAAGTCGCACCTTTCCTACCGAGATCTTATATGCTAACGTTTGGAGGTCATACGATTCTACAGCTGTCCACGTAGTTTAAATCGTCACAGTCTGTTGTGAAACGCTGTGAAATAGATTGTTGGACAATGTGGAAAGTGACCCTGAAATAATCTACCACAGTTAAATCAGTTGGCGAAGTCGCCGATCTTTCTCGCAGATACTTCACAAGAACTTTTCATGCTTAAGGAGGATGAAAATATAGAATATTTCAGTGGCAAATTTTGAGTAAGAAATTTGTGTTTTGCTATGGACACAATGTGTGGACGTGGTAGATCCTTTAGTAGTAGAGGTATTTCTTCATAACAAATATGCAGTTTACAAATATATGACAATGATTGGGCAATTATAAATCCAGAAGAAATCGACGATAAGTAGAGAAAATATTCTCTTGTAATAAAAGGAATAGTGAATTACATTTTCACTTCAAGTCATTATTAATTCACCTAATATCAATAGAAAATTAATACAATACTAATTAGCTTAAATAAGAAGAAAATTTGCTAATTTCTTAAAATAAAGTGCAACAGACGAATTTTGAAAATGCCTCTGTGGCACGCTATGGGCTTTAAGTCGCAGGGGCGAGGGTGGCTCAGTCGTTAGCGCGCAAGGCTCGTAATCTGCAGTTCCCAGGTTCGAATCCAGCTGGGTCAGCGTTGAGATTTATCTCCGCAAAATTCCCCGCCCTGCCCACGGTCAGTAGGGGACACCAATGGGCTTGGTAAAGGCCGCCGTCCGTCGGATGGGACCTTAAGCCGTGGCACCGTGTGCGGGAGAGCCGTACCCTGTGCACGTTAAAGAACACGCTGTATGGCCTTGACGGGAGGCTACCATCTGTCTCCCAACAGCTGTTCCAGTGGGTCCCCAACCTTCTCTGAGCCTTCGGGGTCCTTGTGGCCTGGCCATTTAGCCCATGGTTGTGCAAAAAAGTGCCGCTCAGAGGTAAAACAACCCGATCCAACCTTTAAGTCGCAGACTCAAGTTCCTTTTTCATTTTACCATCGAACTCAAAACTGTGCAAAGAACATTTTTTTTTTGCATAATCTTCGTCCTCACTTTGTTTCATCTGCATCGTGAGCACGAGGTCGTCATGGAAGGAAAATCAACAGTTCAGAGTTAAAATGGAGAACTGATCGGATCGTCCGAGATTAAGTGGCTTACAAAAGTTGCATTTATCAGATCCGAATTCCCTTACCAGTCTACCTTAATCTTAATGCTAGAAATATTTTCTTTTTTTGAATCCGAATTGTCCATTTTTGACATTGGTAATTTTTTTTTAATTTTTTAATTTATACTTTTTCTTTGTCACTAAAAACA
This sequence comes from Ryuthela nishihirai, assembly GCA_038380435.1. Lineage (NCBI taxonomy): Eukaryota > Metazoa > Arthropoda > Arachnida > Araneae > Heptathelidae > Ryuthela > Ryuthela nishihirai. The sequence continues at coordinate 57,951,442 of JAWZYU010000030.1, read as the reverse complement.
CCTTCAAAAACTCCCTTTATGTACGACTCGTAAACATCGATCCCATTTTTCCTCCCCTTCGAAGTCGGGTTTGAGGTATCCCTTGACAATGAAGACGTCACAGGCTCTGAGGGTTTTTTTTTTCATAGTTTTGACAACCGTAAATGCTAATTTTTGCATTTACGGTTTCCTTTTGAATTCATCCTACTTGATAAAGCCCTTGGAAGACTGATTTTAAGCGTTGAATTCGATTGTGTAATATCGTTCGCGTTGCGGGGAGATTTCGGGTCTGACCTTCTCTCCTCCCCTGCGAAAAAAAGTGAACTATCTTCGAATAACGTGCGCGATCTTCAGTGCATCTCTACTGAAAAATGCAGGATTTAGTGAACTGCACGGTGAAATACGAATGCCTGAAGAACCCCCACAACATCGAGTGGGGGGGGGGGGGTCCACGATGGAGCCTGAACGCACCAGGTACCAAAGGAGCGAGGGATGGCAGACGCCCGAAGTCAGTAAATTAGTTGTACAGGTTATGAGAGAAAGTATATTGCATAATTAGTAATATCGTTCCTTTTCGTCAGAGATTTAGTTCCACTGTCCCTGTTCGCAATATTAATAAAAGTTTATTTATTATACGAATCGGGAAGCTAAAGTTTTTTTCTCTGTGTACAATGTAAGGGGATTTCACAATACTTTCAATGCATTAACTGTTTCTAATAAACAGAATATAAATTTCGCGTTCACCGTCGTATTAACCTGAGGAGCATTTCATCTTCCAAATGTTTTCCATTTCTTTTACCCATCTTCCAATTGCTCTTCGCTTCACATTCGTCCGTTTGTCAAAACAGTTCTTCCAACATATCTTTCGAACGCGATGGAGAAATTCAATGATTTATGTGTCAAGGGAAAGATTGTGACGCGTGGAGTGGCCTAGGCTATGAAAAAAAAAAAAAAAACCCTCAAAGCCTGCGACTTCTTCATTGTCAAGGGATACCTCAAACTCGACTCCGAAGGGGAGGAAAAATGGGGTCGATGTTTACGAGTCGTACATAAAGGGAAAGTTTTTGAAGGTGTTTTTAGTGACAAAGAAAAAGTATAAATTAAAAAATTAAAAAAAATACCATCTTCCTATATGGCCCTGAAATGTAAAAAATAAACCTAAAGCATATCGATGGTGCAATCAGTCACTGAGTTCGTATTCACTTGAAAGGAAGATAGGCAATCTTGTCGAGTAGATAAACCAGCGCCTTATCTTCCTTTGAAGCGAATAAGATTTCAATGACTGATTGCACCATCGATAGCTTTAGGAAGATAAGTATTTTTTTGAAATTTTGAATTGTTTTCTAAAGAATCGATTCAGGTGGCTAGCTGGCTCCTGAGTTCGAGCGCCAACAGTCAACAAAGATTTAGCATTGTTCGCAGTGTAGGGTTTTGTCCGACGAATGGAGGTGGCAAACCCCATTTAAAAGAGTCCCAATTCATTTGTACGTAATGTCAGAAGCAAATGTATTCGGACGACATACAATATTTTTTGTCAAAGTAATTAGTTGTTGATAATGTATAATCTTTTATATTAAGGCTGAACAATTTGCTGTCGTTTATTCACAAATTTTTACGATTCTTATTTTTGTTAGGTAAAGTTTCTAATTTGATTTCTTGTGTAACTTCGAATTTGCACCTTCATTGTTAGTTCTGGAATGATAAGAGCACGCGATGGATATCTCCAGGCACTTGGATGTTTAAAATCCGTTGAGTCATTTCTCCTGCAATTGCAGGAGAATTTGCTTGGATTATGGATTCGAAGTCCCTTACTGGAAAATGGCAAAGAAATTATGTGGCTCTTTAAGAATATAGTTTTCTTTTTTTAATGGCTCTTCAGTAAGTTTCACCAGCCCTGCCTTATAGCATTAACGCAGCACTTTTTTTTTTATCTGTGGTACATGGATGACCCTGGAAATATTCGTGTCACACTTTTTAGAGGTTGTTTTGTAAGTTTTCCTTTCTTTAAAAGCTGTCGTTTGAAGCAAGTTGAAGGAAGAACATTTCCCTTAATTCTGTTGGGTTGTTTTACCTCTGAGCGTTACTTTTTTTTTTCACACAATGGGCTAAATGGCCAAGTCACAATGACCCCGAGGTTTAAAAGGTTTGGGGGAGGGGACCCACTGGAACAGCTGTTGGGAGATAGATGGTAGCCTCCCGTCAAGGCCATCCAGCGTGTTCTTTAATGTGCACAGGGTATGGCTCCCCCGCACACAGAGCCATGGCTTAATGTCCCATCCGACGGACGGCGGCCTTTCCAAGCCCATCGGTATTCCGTTTCTCACCGAGGACAGTGCGAAAAGTTTTGCCGAAATAAATCTCAACCCTGGCCCAGGTGGGGCTCGAACCTGGGAACTGAAGATTACTAGCCAGGCGCGCTACCGACTGAGCCAGCCCCGTCTCCTGAATTATTGATTTTTTTTTTCCTAAATGAGCCCAAGTGAATTATTCCGGCACGTGACAATACTTCGCTGCTTAATGTCAGACACATTCCGATATCTTTTTGTCTTATCTTCTCGAGATATTTCGAAACAGAATTGGAAATGAAGCACGTGCACGAATCTCGCGAACAAGAAAGGGGCGTGCTCTTGTCTGCAGCTTCGGTTAATCGTCTGTCGGCACGTAATCATGAGAATCGTCTGTCGAAGGATGAATTCTGTCATGGTATGGAAAGGGACAAGGACCGTCACCTCAATAATAAAAAAAAACAATGCGGAAAGTGTGACAGTATTATTGAGAACGATAAGCTTCCATTATTTCTTTAAACTGTCTCCACCTCATTTCGAGAACCGCTCAATTTCTATGCTAGAGAAAGCGAGGAGTGAATCGGATTGTTTTATCTCTGAGCTGCACTTCTTTTGCACACAATGACCATCTGATGCCAAGCACCCCGAAAGCTCACGTTTCACGGAACAGCTGTTAGAATAGAGATGGAAGTCTCCTGTCAAAGACATCTAGCACGTTCTTTACCTCCCCTTCACATAAGGGGGGGGGGGGGGGGTCAGCTCGGTCTGTAGCGCGCCAGGATCGTAATATATAATTCCCTAAGTTTGAGTCCCACTTAAGTCAATGTTGAGAATTATCTCCTCTAACTCCCCCCCCCCCCCCCCCCGATCACAAAGTGGACACCGACGGGTCCGGGCCTCCGTTCCTTGGATGGGACGTAAAACTGAATCCATTTGCAAGGAGAGCTACACCCTGCGCACATTAAAGAACACGCTGGACAGCCTTGGTGGGAAGCTTCCATCTGTCCCCTACAGATGTACAGGTAAGTACACTAAGAGACAAAACCCACTGGTTCCGCCTGAAGCTCTACCAGTATAGGGAATGCCACTTTGACCAATAAGGATCGGGGGGGGGGGGCATACAATACCATACAAAGGTAAATGCACAGCCCACGACAGTTTAGGGTGAACATCATCATCCTCAAGCAGCCATGGGCTACGGAGGTCCAACCAGACGGTGCAATTTAGTTCTCCAAGCAAGTCTATCCTGAGCTACATATACTGCATCTGGCCACTGCACACCAATTCTAACATGGTCCTGTTTGACATTGTCTGCCCACCGCATCCTAGGTCTCCCCTTCTTTCTAAGGCCTTTAGGCACACTGTTCATCACCCTATTCGCCAATCTATAATTATTCATATGGGCAACATGGCCAAACCAACGGAGTCTCTCTCTGCACAATATGCTGCTTAAAGGAGGTTGCAAACTCTTTTGCCTAACCTCATCATTAGTTACAAAGTTGAACCACCTAATGCCCAAGATACTGCGTAAGCATCTAGTTTCCTGTTATCTTGTTTACAAAGTGTCCAAGTTTCACTACCATAACTAACCCTAGAAAGAACCAAACTATTATACAGCCTAATTTTAGTCTTTAGGTGTATACGCCTATTTCTCCACACTCACCATAGATTCTTAAAAGTCCCGGCAGCAATCCCTATTCGTCTGTTAATCTCATGCCGCACATCACCATTATCTGTTACATAGCTCCCAAGATAATTAAACTGTGACACCTGCTCAAGACTACAACCATTCAGATTAACTGAATCACATCCTGCCTGACCAATTTTCATCACTTTAGTTTTCTCTCTGTTTATAACCAAACCTACTCTACTACCAGTCTCATCAACAGTTTGAATGAAAGTGTTCATCTCATCAACATCATTTGCCAAAAGGGCTAAATCATCAGCATAATCTAAATCAGAAATTTTCGTATCTCCAGCCCATTTAAGGCCAAAATCTTTCCCTTGAAGTGAATTTCGCATAACATAATCAATAACCAAACTAAAGAGAAAAGGAGACAAAATGCACCCTTGTCCAACACCAGAAGTAATGCTGAACCAATTGTTACAAGCCTTACCAACTCTCACACACGACTCAGTGTTATTATAGAGAGCTTTCATTATGTTAACGAACTTGTCTGATATACCACATGATCTCACAATCAACCATAAATTATGTCGATCAACAGAGTCAAAAGCTTTTTTGAAATCAACAAAGCTAGCAACCAAAGGTTTCTGAAACTCTAAACATTTCTCAAGAATCTGCCTAAGTGAAAATATCTGATCCACACATCCCCTACCACTTCTGAATCCACATTGCTCATCACGCAATTGCCTGTCAACCAGATTCTTAATTCTATTAAGCACAATCATGGAAAGAACTTTACCTGGAACAGAGAGTAGGCTGATACCCCTATAGTTATCACAAGAACTGCGATCACCTTTTTTGAAAATAGGGATAACAATAGCTCTGGTAAAATCCTTAGGAACCATGCCTTTATCATAAAAGATATTCAGAATTTCAGTCATCCAAGTGGTAACCGAAACATTCCCAGCTCTAAGCATTTCCGTAGTAATTTCATCTACCCCTGGGGATTTATGTAAAGTTTAGAAACAGCCAAAATAACTTCAGGTTGTGTTATAGGGCCAACATTAAAGCCACCAATGCACCTATCATCATTGCAAACGATGGGAGTAGAACTAACCACATTGTTTAGAACATCACTGAAATGCTCAGCCCACCTAGTCATGACAGAATCCTCACCTTCTATAACCTTACCTTGTTTATCCTTGTATGCTTGTTCGTTTTCTACCACACAAAACATTAACTATCTGGTAAGCTCTCTGCTGTTGTGCTGTCTAACTGCTTCCTCGGCTTTGTCAGCCAAACCATCAAGCCAAAGATTCTTATCAGCAGCTAACTGATCTTTTACACGTTTATTAAGCTGTCTGTAATGCTTTCTATTAGGACTAATAGGGTATTGATTAAGGACATTCCTGGAGTTCTTTCTTTCTGAAATAAGCTCAAGTCATCTCTGCTCCTTTACCCTTAAAGGAGTACTGTCAATTTCAAGAAAAGCATGTTTAAAATGGCCCCATTCTTCCTCAACTTCAGTATTAAGCAAACCATGACTGTCATAATGACTAAGTAACCTATCATGGTAAGCTTTAGCTGTAACTGGGTCTTTCAGAGCTTCAGAATTAAAGGTAAAATTATTAACCCTAGCACAACACTTTTTAAGTTTAAGTTGCTTATTTTAAGAGAAAGTTGTAGCTGACCAATTCTAGTGTATCTAACACACTTTTAACACACTAACACACTTTTAACAAAGTAATGGTCAGATCCAATTTAAGCTCCCCTATATGACCTGGTATTCCTAACAGAACTAGCCCATTTGCTGTTAATTAATATATAATCAATCATATTCTTATGCCAGCCCATCGGGTGAAACCCATGTGTACTTATGTATGTTGCGGTGTTTGTAATCAGTGTTAGTTATTCTGAAACCATTGCGTTTACTTACCTGTAGGAGACGTTGCCCATTGCCATTGCAGCTACCAATACCAAAAGGGCTTATCACCCCTCCCCAAAGGTCAGGGTGAACAGTACTAGAGAAGTAAAGCTCAACCCAACTCATCCAGCGTGTTCTTTAACGTGCAGAGTGTATGGCTCTCCCACACACGGGGCCACGGCTTAACGTCCCATCCGACGGACGGCGGCCTTTCCAAGCCCATCGGTGTCCCCTACTGACCGTGGGCAGGGCGGGGAATTTTGCGGAGATAAATCTCAACGCTGACCCAGCTGGGACTCGAACCCGGGAACTACAGATTACGAGCCTGGCGCGCTACCGATTGAGGCCCCCCCCCCCCCACCACCACCACGTCAAGGTGGTTACCTGTCGGGGAGCTACAAATATACAGTAGATCCTCTCCCTCCCAACCTTCTCTGTGCCCTTCGTATCCCTGTGACCTGGCCATTTAGCCCATTGTGCACAAGATTGTCGTTCAGAGGTAAAACAATCCAACCCTGCACACAGAGCCACGGTTTAAACTCCCATCCAACGGATGGTGTCCTTTCCAAGCCCGACGGTGTGCACGTTCTCCCCGAGGGTAGAGGTGAGAGTTGAGCGGAGATGATTCTGAACGTTGGCACTCGAACCTGGGTGCATCATATTACGAGCTGGCGCCACTCGCTGCTCTACCAACGTTGTCAGCTCTCGCCTTCCTCACAGATCTCTTCAATGGCACATCGAAATTTCCCCATCGCGTCCAAAATCTGTCACAATTTCTGAGATCAACGACTCAAAATCGGCATCATTTTTGAGCTCTCTAGCCCAGATAGATCTAAACTTGATCTTTGACTTTGAAGGACTCCGAAGTTTGGCAAAGTTCCTGATATCTGGAACCCGAAACACCACCAGAGACAATTTTTCTCATTTCCAGCACTCTTAGATCATTGTTTCACCTCTATGTAACCTTCATTTGACCTCGAAAGACACGTTAGAGGTCACATTTCGTATTTTTCCCGGATAATACGAATACCCCCCCCCCCCCGGTACAAATTTTCATACTCTTCCGTTTCTTCGTCATAGTTATAGAGTGATTCCCTGTCACTCAGTGAATGGTGTTGGGTTGGGTTGTTTTACCTCTGAGCGGCACTTTTTTGCACACCATGGGCTAAATGGCCAAGTCACATGAACCCCGAAGGCTCAGAGAAGGTTGGGGGAGGGGACCCACTGGAACAGCTGTTGGGAGACAGATGGTAGCCTCCCGTCAAGGCCATCCAGCGTGTTCTTTAACGTGCACAGGGTATGGCTCTCCCGCACACGAAGCCACGGCTTAACGCCCCATCCGACGGACGGCGGCCTTTCCAAGTCCATAGTGAATGGTGAAATAGGAATTTAGAAATTTCGAGATATTGGTGCTGGAGAGCTAAAAATTGGTGAAGAGAGGATTTTTCAGATCCGTTGTCAAGGTGAAATTGAGATCCGAAGTGACGGGATGGAAGGGGAGGAGCAGCGATTCTCTTCTAGTATTAGGTACACACGATTTAAAGGAAAGTCTTAATACAACTCAGATGCTTTTTAACGAAGGGTAGGATCCTAGAGGTGAAAATGTTAGTATGTTGGAAAAGCGACCATGCCCGAACGAATGGCAGCACCCCTAGTGGCAAATTTAGGAAGTTAACAAACCTAACTCGGCAACAAAGAGAGAGAGAGAGAAAAAATGTCAAAGTTGTAGCGCATCTTCTAAATAGTAGGAAGAGACAAATCGTCTGCATGAAAGGAGTCAGCAGAAGGCTGTAAACAGCGACGATTCGAAATCGGACGCTTGACGCTCAGCCACTGCAGCGCCTCAGAAAGTTTCAGAAACTTATGCACATGATAAAGGTGACGCAACACCCTCCCAGGTGAAATAAAATTCAGGCGTGGCAGCAAGTGAAATAGCAGTTGAATAAGTGCAGCAGTTGTGGCTGGCTACTCGAACGTTCAATACATGGCGCTACTCTATGGCGAGTGTTAACGAAATGCATTTTCCTGCTGATCCGCAGCCGTGGTCCCGGGTGCGGGAGAGCCATACCCTGTGCACGTTAAAGAACACGCTGGATGGCCTTGACGGGAGGCTACCATCTGTCTCCCAACAGCTGTTCCAGTGGTCCCCTCTCCCAACCTTCTCTGAGCCTTCGGAGTCCATGTGACCTGGCCATTTAGCCCATGGTGTGCAAAAAAAGTGCGCTCAGATGTAAAAACAACCCAACGTTAAAGAACACGCTGGATGGCCTTGACGGGAGCCTACCATCTGTCTCCCAACAGCTGTTCCAGTGGGTCCCCTCTCCCAACCTTCTCTGAACCTTCAGGGTCCTTGAGACTTGGCCATTTAGCGCATGGTGTGCAAAAAAGTGCCGCTCAGAGGTAAAACTACCCTACCTGCTGATCCGCATCCAACTCTGGCGACTATTTGCCTCGTTCTTTGATGGCTCAGAGACTCCAGCAGCATAATCGCTTGTTCACAATTGGCCATTCCAAGTGCACCCAGCGGTAGTCCTGGGATATTTCCTTGTCCATTTAAGTATCAGGACCACAGCAGTCAATGAGGCACCTGCTCGTGTGTGGCAAATCTTGCACGAGCATATGTGCACACAAGTACCATTTCATACTGATGCACGATTTAATGCCAAGAGAGGATGTTTAGGTTTCTCCAATTTGGTGTTAAATACCTCAGAGAATAATCCTTCATTTTTTTCAGAATACTTTGAACATAAGAGGTGCATTTCACACTAAGCGGAATTGTTAACAGGCAGAATGCCCATTACTGGGCTCTGGAATGAGAAGCGAGCCATTCAACTAGCTGGTGAACTAATGTGTGGTGTGACATTTGGAACATACTCACTGGACCGTTATTCTACGAGGGAACAGTAACAAGTTGGAGGTATTTCCAACTGTTAAAGAACACAATACCTTACTGGTTGGATGACCTTCCTTTCAGGGATGTACATTGCATGTAGTATCAACATGATGGTATACTGCTGCACCAGCCAGCAAACGTACATTTTTTTTTCTTGTCTGAAGCCAGAACGTTGGGTATAGTGGTCCTATGGAGTGGCCTCCACAGTCATTGAACTTCACTCCTAAGGGCTTCTACTTCTGGTGTTACCTGAAAGAACGAGTTTATGCAACCTGCAAGTCTGTAAGATCCACGACATTGGATTATCAATGTCTGTGACACAGTGACACCCGCAATACTGGCTGCTGTACAACAAGCTATTCTTTCTCTCCTTCAGATGTGCATCGTAGCTGATGGTGGGCATGTCAAACACGATATGTGTTAGATTGTGATCCTATGAGTTTTGCGAATTTAAATGTGATCACCAATAATTGCGATTAAAATTACCAATATTAGCGAATTCACCAATATTCATCATCATCATCGTCCTCAAGCAGCCATGGGCTACGGAGGTCCAACCAGACCGCGCAGTTTAATTCTCCAAGCATATCTGTCCTGAGCTACATCTGCTGCATCCGGCCACTGTACACCAATTCTAACAAGGTCCTGTTTGACATTGTCTGCCCACCGCATCCTAGGTCTCCCCCTCCTTCTGAGGCCTCTAGGCACACTGTTCATAACCCTATTCGCCAATCTATAATTATCCATACGGCCAACATGGCCAAACCAGCGGAGTCTCTCTCTGCACAATATGCTGCTTAAAGGAGGTTGAAGACTCCTTTGCCTAACCTCATCATTAGTTACAAAGTTAAACCACCTAATACCCAAGATACTGCGTAAGCATCTAGAAACAAAAGCATCTAGTTTCCTGCTATCTTGCTTACACAGCGTCCAAGTTTCACTACCATAACTAACCCTAGAAAGAACCAAACTATTATACAGTCTACTTTTAGTCTTTAGGTGTATACGCCTATTTCTCCACAATCTCCATAGATTCTTAAAAGTCCCGGCAGCAATACCTATTCGTCTGTTAATCTCATGCCGCACATCACCAGTATCAGTTACGCAGCTCCCAAGGTAATTAAACTGTGACACCTGCTCAAGACTGCAACCATTCAGATTAACTGAATCACAACCTGCCTGACCAATATTCATCACTTTAGTTTTCTCTCTGTTTATAACCAAACCTACTGTACTACCAGTCTCATCAACAGTTCGAATGAAAGAGTTCATCTCATCAACATCATTTGCCAAAAGGGCTAAATCATCAGCATAATCTAAATCAGAAATTTTCGTATCTCCAGCCCATTTAAGGCCAAAAGCTTTCCCTTGAAGTGAATTTCGCATACCATAATCAACAACCAAACTAAAGAGAAAAGGAGACAAAATGCACCCTTGTCGAACACCAGAAGTAATGTTAAACCAATTGCTACAAGACTTACCAACCCTCACACATGACTCAGTGTTATTATAGAGAGCTTTCATAATGTTAACTAACTTGTCTGGTATACCATATGATCTCACAATCAACCACAAATTATGACGATCAACAGAGTCGAAAGCCTTTTTGAAATCAACAAAGCTAGCAACCAAAGGTTTCTGAAACTCGAAACATTTCTCAAGAATCTGCCTAAGTGAAAATATCTGATCTACACATCCCCTACCACTTCTGAATCCACATTGCTCATCACGCAATTGCCGGTCAACCAGATTCTTAATTCTATTAAGCACAATCATGGAAAGAACTTTACCTGGAACGGAGAGTAAGCTGATACCCCTATAGTTATCACAAGAACTGCGATCACCTTTTTTGAAAATAGGGATAATAATAGCTCTGGTAAAATCTTTAGGAACCATGCCTTTATCATAAAAGTTATTCAAAATTTCAGTCATCCAAATGGTAACTGAAACATTCCCAGCTCTAAGCATTTCCGTAGTAATTTCATCCACCCCTGGGGATTTATGAAGTTTAAGTTTAGAAATAGCCAAACTAACTTCAGATTGTGTTATAGGGCCAACATTAAAGCCACCAATGCATCTATCATCATTGCAAACAATGGGAGTAGAACTAACCACATTGTTTAGAACATCACTGAAATGCTCAGCCCACCTAGCCATGACAGAATCCTCACCTTCTATAACCTTGCCTTGTTTATCCTTCAATCCTTGTATACCTGTTCGTTTTCTACCACACAAAATATTAACTATCTGGTACAGCTCTCTGCTGTTGTGCTGTCTAACTGCTTCCTCAGCTTTGTCAGCAAGGCCATCAAGCCAAAGATTCTTATCAGTAGCTAACTGATCCTTTACACGTTTATTAAGTTCTTTGTAATGCTTTCTATTAGGACTAGTAGCGTACTGTTTAAGGACATTACTGCAGTTCCTTCTTTCTGAAATAAGCTCAAGTGCCTTATCACTTAAATAATTCTGCCTCCTCTGCTCCTTTTTCCCTAAAAGAGTACTGTTAGTTTCCAAAAAAGCCTGTTTAAAATGGCCCCATTGTTCCTCAACTTCAGTATTAAGCAAACCATGGCTGTCATAATGACTAAATAACGTATCATGGTAAGCTTTAGCTATAACTGGGTCTTTCAGAGCTTCAGTATTAAAGGTAAATTTTTTAACCCTAGCACAACACTTTTTAAGTTTAAGTTGCAAGACACTTTTAACAACGTAATGGTCAGATCCAATTTCAGCTGCCCTATATGCCCTGGTATTTCTAACAGAACTAGCCCATTTGCTGTTAATTAATATATAATCAATCATATTCTTATGCAGCCCATCAGGTGAAACCCATGTGTATTTATGTATGTCGCGGTGTTTGTAATATGTGTTAGTTATTCTGAAACCATTGAGTTTACTTACCTGTAGGAGACGTTGCCCATTGCCATTGCAGCTACCAATACCAAAAGGACCTATTACACCTCCCCAAAGGTCAGAGTCGGTACCAACTTTGGCATTGAAGTCACCAAGAACAAGGGTAATATCTCCTTTCTTGACAGAATTCAAAATATCCTGAAGTTGTCTGTAAAACCTATCCTTCTCATCCTCATTGGCATCCTCAGTGGGGGCATAACAGCAGATAGCATTCAAGTCTTTAAAGCTTGTCTGAAATTTTGCTGTAAGAAACCTTTCATTAATGCACTCATATCCTAGAAGAGCATCACTAGCATGTCTGCTGAGCAGCAGACCCACGCCTTGGTGATGCTTTCCATCCTCCCTCCCTGTAAAGAGAAATTTAAAGTTATTTTTAAGTATCTCACCTTTACCTGTCCATCTGGTCTCTTGCAAGCCTAGAATATCTAGGTTATAGCGCTGGAATTCCTGCATGAGGACATCAAGAGAATAATCTCTATGTAATGTCCTCATGTTCCACGTTCCTGCAGAGAGAAAATGATTAGTAGGATTTTTAAAGAAATTAGGTTTATTGAGATTGGTAGGGCCAACAATATCAAACAGCCCCCTGATCGCAGGCATGGGGCAAAGACCTGTTCCTCCTCCGCTAAAGGCTGAAGTCACCGATGCTGGTAGGAACATCAGGCACCACCTTTTCAAGTGGACTTTTTCAAGAACCATATGGCCTGCCTGAGACACATTACTCCAGTTTAGGCTTGATGATGCCCAACTAGCTAAGTAAGGTTCAGGTACCTGCGATGGCCTCTGATTAGGATTATCCACCAGCTGATATAAGGTATCCCATGCCTCTGTTCACTTAGAGCTGGCAACCCAGAAGCAAACAGAAAACACAGCGGCAGACTCTCCCTCAACAGAGACCCACCAGTGCAGCAAGTCCAGGATCAATAATCAAGCTGAAATCCAGTCTAGTAGGTATAAATGGTCAGCACCAGGACCCTGTGAAGTTGACCATTCCTCAGCAGGGTTGAAAAAAAAGAAAAAAGTGGCCATAGATGACCAGATCAGTAGGCCATACTGAACTGGCAGCCCTCCCCTTCCGTTCCCTTCCAAAAGAGAATATCTCTTTTGAAAGGTACTAACGGCCTGCACCACGAGAAGGCGGGGTCGGACATTAGGTGCTAGACCTGGCCGGTTCTGTGCATCATCAGTGGGGATTGGTACACAGCTCTCCTTCCTAGCGAATTAAATGTGATCATTCAATAAAATGTGTAAGAAATGGTTTTGTCACTATTCTCTCTTTGTATGTGTTGTGTCTCCCACAGTCTGCTGGTTGTCACAACATTTTGTGGGGGCTAAGCATCAAATGTCCTATTTTGAATGATTGGCATATGTAGCCTTCCATCAACTCATTTTGTGCATACTATATGTCATTTCCTACTAATTAGAAGATGCTCTCTAACTTTGAAAAAACAAAAGAAAAAATGTAAATTGTTTTACGACATTTTGCATTTTATCTCTATCTCTGTTTCTTGCTGAGTTAAGTTTGTTAACTTCATAATTCTGCCTAGAAAGCTGAGAAGAGTAGGTCCTAAATTTGTCACTAAGAGCAATAGTCCCCGTCATTTGATCAGATATGGTCACTTTTTTTTTTACATCAGGGGACACCATGTGAAGACCTTTTTTATGCCTTGTTAGTCCTCCCCTCATAAACCTTCATTTGATAGAGAATCCGTCAAGGTCAATTCTCAGGTTAGGAAGCTGATCGAAACATCTGCTACGACTAATTCAGTGCCAAGCGTCATGCGAAAGCACTACGAACAGGATGGAAAAGAAAAAACAGCTTTCAAACTGTTAAATATATTTCCGTGGTAAGAAGTACCTACACAGTAATTACCTTGATAGTTTGAGTTTTACCTACGAAAAAAACATTCATATAATACTTTTATAACATGTATAGCCCATCATATAATAGCCTAAACGGATCCATGTGCTTTAACTATGATTCTGGTGTTTTGCCCCACTATTCAGCCATGACATTATCTCCTTACTGAAGCATGGCGCATTCATACGAGTTCTACCTCTAGTGTAGAGAGAACTGTATGATTCAGTTGTAACATCTTAGTCCGTTGTTCAAGGTTCGGTACAAATAGATTTTTTGGCTTCTGTCTGATGATTTCGCATAATTCTAGTTAAGAATTTAGTTTGTAAAAGCTAAAGTACTTAAGACAGAATTAAAAGAGCATGCTGCAAAAATTTTAAGAATGCTATAAAAATACTGCAAAATTTAATCTCGCCGAAGACTTCAATGAAAGAAATCAAGTCCCAGCTTAAAGGAAACCGAAACCTTAAGTCCGCACTTACGTAAAAGAAAATGAAACCCGACTTGGACAAGTTAGCTGGGGCTAAAAAAAAAGAGACGATGTAGGAGAAAGGTCGGACGTTATTTTCGTGTAGGAAGGCGTGTTAATTGACTTTGGCAAGCAGGGGCGTAGCCATGGGGGGGATGGGGGGAGGCTTCCCCCCAAAATACCTCGGAGTTGGCAAAATTCGAAGCGACTTCGCAAAATCTAGGTGAGTTGTGAAAATTTGTATTTTTTTTTGGAAAATTAAGCGGAGTTCTCAAAATCGAGGCAACTTGGCAAATCTAAGGCAGTTTGGAAAATGGACAGACGGCAAAATTTAGAGCAGTTGGCAAAATTCGAAGCCACTTAGCAAAATACAGGTGAGTTGGCAAAATCTTGGGGAGTTGGCAAAATTCGGAGTGACTTGACAAAATCGTGGGAAGTTGGCAAAATTCAGGTGAGATGTAAATATTAGGATTTTTTTCTGTAAAATTATGGCGGGTTGGCAAAACTTAGGGAGTTGGCAAAATCTAGGGACAGTTGGCAAAATTCGGAGTGAATTGGCAAAATCGTGGGGAGTTGGCAAAATTCAGGTGAGATGTGAAAATTTTGATTTTTTTTCTGTAAAATTATGGCGGGTTGGCAAAATCTAGGGGCAGTTGGCAAAATTCAGAACGACTTTTCAAAAATCAGGTGTGATGTAAAGTTGAGATTTTTTTTCTGTTAAATTGTGGCAAGATGGCAAAATCGAGTCAACTTGGCAAAACCAAGAGCAGTTGGCAAAATTCGAATCCACTTGGTAAAATACAGACGATTTGTGAATATTGGGATTGGTTTCGTGAAATTAAGGAGAGTTGGAAAAACCGAGAACTCTTTGGCAAAATCTAGGGGAGTTGGCAAGATTCGAAGCCACTTGGTAAAATAGAGGGGAGTTGTGAAAATTGTGCCTTTCTTGTGCAATTAAGGAGAGTTGATAAAATTAGAAATGGCTTGGCAAATTCAGGGAAGATGTAAAAATTGCGATTTTTTCTCGAAACTTACGGCGAGTTGGCAAAATTCGAATCCACTTGGTAAAATATAGGCGAGTTGTGAAAATTGGAATTTGTTTTATGAAACGAAGGAGTGTTGGATAAATTGAGGAAACTTAAAAGAATGTAGGGCAGTTGGCAAAATTCGATTCCACTTGTAAAATACGGGCGAGTTGTGATAATTGGGATTGGGTTTGTGAAATTCAGGATAGTTGATTAAAATCGAGTAAACTTGGCAAAATCTTGGGGAGTTTGAAAAGTTCTTATTGATTTGGCAAATTAAGGGGAGATGTAAAGAATAATTTCGTGAAATTAAGGAGAGTTGGGCAAATCAAGGGAAAATTTGCACTGACTTGCTACAGTTCAGACGAGATGTAAATATTGGAATTATTCCTGTGAAAAAATTATGGCTAGTTGGCAAAATTTGAAAGTTAAATGGCAAATTACGGTTAGTTGGCAAAACTGAAAGTCAAATGACAAAATGAAAGTTGTGAAAATCTAAGTAAGTTTGCTCAGTTGGCAAAATTTGAATTTCGAGTTGCAAAATTTTTGATTCTCCCCCCCCCCCCCAACCATAATCCTTCGCTTCGCCCCTGTTGGCACGTGACACCTCTTTTCATGAAAAAAAAAATGCTCTTGACAGTGGTAAAGGGTGAGCACCACTGTTGTAAGGGTTGAACACAAATTGTAGATGAAAGTATCATTGGCGTACAGTACTGGCAACATCAGTATACGTTTACATCATGCGATATATTTTATATATTTTCCCAGACTGAGAATTCTTTTTAACTTCTTCCCCGTTCGATGTTTGCCCTTGAAATCTCCATGCCATTTTCAATGCATAGAGACAGATTCTTATTTCGACATCCACTACAAGCTCCGATGGTGGCCGCATTGGGCTCACAAAGAGTGTCAGGTTCAAACGAAAATAAAACCCCAGACTACGTAGATGTGCAATATACATTCCACAAACTTTCCTGATTCGCTTGCATCGTTTTATCAACAGAGATAGAATTTTCACCGAGCCTTCGAATCAGGAAATGATTTTCAATCTGTGGTACATTGAAATCTTTCAAGATGATGCAAGGAATAATTTAAATATTCTTCTTAGTCCTGTCAAAGGAAAAAAAATATGAACTCGAAAACGTTAACTTGCATATTTCAAAAATATTCCATAATATCTAGCCATGACCTCTTCAACTATCAGCTGCTCTGACCTCATAAGAGCCCCGGGCTTAAAGAGAACTTTTCCTCTAAAATGTTATGTGGCTGTTAAGTGATTTCATACTTTTCGATGGAATTTATTAAGGAATTATTTCAACTGATTATAACGTAGCTTATGTCTGCAACATTTTTGAGGATATAACGCTGATGAATGGAAGAAAAGCAAATGGCAGGGCAAAAAGGGACAATTCTCAAAACAGATTGGAAAACCTCTCCTCTAAGGGATCTGTAATAATTTCCATGTAACGGGAAATTCCCTAAAGCAGAAGATGGCCTCTGTTCTAGAGGACGTGCAGAGGTATTGTTCAGAATGTACGATTTCCCCAGGCTGTATCGTTTGGGATTGTACTGCCTATTAATTGGCAAACAATCGTTTTTGTCGCGAGTGACTTTGAGAAAATCGCTTCAACGCCTGTCCCTGTGAAGAGGGCATCAGGCGACCGACGCATTGGGACGCGATACTGAGAAGTCTGGCGAAAATCCCTTCTGCGAGTTCAGCAACCCTCGAAACGTGCTTCGAATCGGAAAAACTCGTCATCGATTCAACTCCGAAACACGATTTGGCCCTTTCCTATCGAAAAGTAAAAAAACACTTTTACGACCTTCAGTGTCGGCAAGCGACGTAAGCACTGCATCGGGGGCGCCTTTTTCGAAGGGGCGCATTCGACAACGCCTGTAACATGTGTGAAAAGAGGCGTCGGAAAGGGAATTCCCGTTGGGGCGCAAGCGCCAACTTACCTTGCGTGAGTAACGTCCCGACAGCCATCGATGTTGAGAATAGACGTTCAAACATTACACTTGGCGCGGGCCTCGCTTTTTCTCTGAAGCGTCTGCTCCCAAAAGCCCCTTCGACTGCAAAAGAATTGCGAGAGGCCATTCTCATAATACATCGACTATCCGTTTTTCGACGAATGCTTCTGTTTGAAAGGAATTCAGGACCGGCTGATCTCTCTTACCTTCTTTCCTCAAGAGCAGAAGGATTGATCGAACGGCATCGGAGTTCGTCGCTTCACGTGGAGACGAACAAGGGCCGACGGCACACAGCCTCGGCGCCAGAGGCAATGGCTCAGTCGCTTGGGACCGACTAGAGTGAACTGATGACGTCAGTCGGTTGCTTGGATCTCTCTGCGCACGCGCCTTGGTGACGTTCGCGCCCGCTGCGGACAACACTTCCCGTCATTGCGGGTGATTGGCCAACTTTTCTATTTTATGAGTCATTCATTGTTTTATGGAGAAAAGAGAAGAGGCGAAGCAGACGGATCAGCAGAAGATGAACACTCAAGTTCAGCTTTTCATTTAACCTTCAGTTGAGTTAGGTTGCTTTAATTGCACGTGACTCGCTTGAGCATTTGTTAGGAGGCTGTTCTGCTGTGCGCGGCGCAGAGGGCTTCAGCCATTCGAGAGACGAAGGCCATTGCGATCTCCTGAAGGAAAACCGACTCCGCCAACTTCCCTCTAATGATCCCTTCTCGTTGCCATCTCAACCAGTGATGAGAAAGTCGACGAATATCAACAGCTATCTCGTCGACTCAATCTCAAGATGATTAACTCACTAGTTTCAATCGCTGTATCCCAACCAGGCACGTGCCCAACATTTAGTCTCGGGAAGGGGAGGGGGGCGAGAATTTACCTAATTTAGATTTGGGAGGGGGACAAGGGGGACATTTATTTTGAATATTTTGCAGATGGTGCAACAAAAACATTTTGTTTTTGAATGAGTTCTTTTAAAGATGTTCGCTGAAATTGGGATATTATAGGGACTCCAGAGAAGAGGAGCAATTCTACAATTGTCCAGATCCCCCACATCTATTCCCCCCCCCCCCCCCCAACAAATTACCTTGGACAATTGGTGCAATGCAAAAGTTCCGTCACTTTTTGGCATCAATTATATCTTTGCGACTGTCCCTTTAGGAGTCCAAAACACTTGCATTCACTCTTCAATCCCAAGCGAATCGTCCCTGCTTAAATGATCACTGCCATCATTGCTCGCTAATCTCTCCTTTTCCGGTGAAGAGCTCGGATCGTCCCCTTTGCTCTTCCGTGGTCCCTTGCAGAGATGTAAAATCAGAACCATTTGTTAGCAAGCGCACCCTGTTCACTTGTCGAAGATTTACCGAAATAGGCGTGCGCATTTCTTATCTCGCGAACAGTTCCCCTCTTTGTGGGCGTGTGGGGTGGCACTCCTCGTGGGCCGTCTGTGATTTCTAGTGAAGCACTGCGGATGAGATGCAGGTCCTGCTCATCCCAGAGAGTGGAAGTACCAAGAGTGTTATGACCCACATACAAGAAAAAGGGAAAGTGCAGTCTTATTTCATCGTAACGCCAGGCATCACAGAGATCCCGAGAAACGACCAATT
Source organism: Ryuthela nishihirai (assembly GCA_038380435.1). Classification (NCBI taxonomy): domain Eukaryota; kingdom Metazoa; phylum Arthropoda; class Arachnida; order Araneae; family Heptathelidae; genus Ryuthela; species Ryuthela nishihirai. Next base: position 57,932,891 of record JAWZYU010000030.1, on the reverse strand, counting down.
AAGACATCTGTAGTCGATCGAATTGGACCGTGAATGCCGACCTTTAGTGAATCGATGCACAGGACACCTTATATCACGTGATCAGTGGCAATTGCAGGCACCTGAATCTTTGCTCCTACAGGCATCGCAAACCTACACTGGAGTCAGTTTTCATTTTGACTTGTAACTGTGTCGTGTCAAATTCCTTCGAAGCGTGGGTGGCGACTTCAGCGGTCCTCGCCTCTTGGTTGCGGTTACGGAGATGTTTCATATTGCTGGCCTGCCACAATGGGAGAACGTTGAATGGAGATTATTCTGTTGATGTCCTCACAAAAGAATCCCAGCGCTATAACCTAGATATTTTGGGATTACAAGAGACCAGATGGACAGCTAAAGGTGAGATACTTAAAAATAATCTTAAATTTCTCTTTTCAGAGATGGGGGGGATGGAAAGCATCTCTAAGATGTAGGTTTGTTTCTCAGCAGACACGCCAGTGATGCTTTTCTAGGATATGACTGCATTAATGAAAGATTTCTTACAGCTAAATATAAATCGAAAACTAAAGACTTGAATGTCATCTGTTGTTATGCCCCCACAGAGGACTCTGATGAGAATGAGAAGGATGCGTTTTATGGACAACTTCAGAATATTTTGAATTCTGTGAAGGAGATATTTCTCTTGTGCTAGGAGACTTCAATGCTAAAGTTGGTACTAACTCTGATTTTTGGGCAGGGGTGTTAGGTCCCTTTGGTAGTTCCAATGGCAACGGGGAACGTCTCCTGCAGGTCAGTAAATGGTTTGAGACTAACTAACACATTTTACAAATACCGTGACATTTATAAATACACGTCAGTTTCTCCTGATGGGTTGTATAGGAATATGATGGAGTACATCAGATGTGGATTTTCCACAAGGCACGTCAGGCACTTGCCAACGGGCGTCAGCATTCAAATGTTGCATTTTGTTCATTTCAGCAGCAACAAATTCGCGTCTCTTTCCATTCTTAGAAGGAGCAAACAAATAGTGCGAATACGCATGGAAAAAAAAACTCTTCTACCAATCGAAAGTTTACTTTTAAAAGATATGGATCGTGAGGATACCCGGCAGCATTATGAAACGTATTTGGCGCACTTACACCTTATGTGAATGGGAAACCACATATGAAGTTCTTTAGTTTTAGAAATAAACTTTTTACAGAAAAATATCACTGGAGATAAAATATACACTGAAATGACAGTTTATTAAGTACCCCACCCCTCCTCACATAAATGGTCCATTCCAACTCGTCATCCGTCACGTGACCGCGGTGTGCGGTATAAATCAGGCAGACCAGCTCTCCAAGCATCAGTTAGAGTTGGATTGAGCGTCAGAATGGGTAAAACGAGAGACTTTCAACATGGCGTGATTGTTGGTGCTAGTCGTGAGGGTTCCAGCATCCCCCAAACGAACGTCCTCCTGGGCTTCTCATGCGCAACCGTTTCAAGGGTTTACTGAGAATGGCAGCAAAAACTCCCTGTGATCAGCGATCCTATGGGCGAAAACAGCTTGTGGACCAGAGGAGTCAAAGGAGGCTGGTGGGAACCATGCTAGCGAACAGAGAGGCCACAGCCACGCATATCACAGCAGAAGGTCATCTCCGAATGCATCACATAGCGGACCTTGTTACAAATGGGCTACAACAGCTGCCGACCATGTCGAGTGCTGATGTTGTCAGCGAAGAACACGGAAGTGCTTCTCCAGTGGGTGCAGGAGCATCGACACTGGACTGTTAAGGGAGTGGAAAAGGGGCAGAGCCTCGTCAGAGAATAGATTTCTTTTGCATCATGCTGATGGATCAGAATTTGGCGCAAGCAACAGGAGGTCATCTTGTCTAGTGTCAACAGTATAGGGTGGGGAATGTTTTCTTGTCATTCGTTAGGCCCCCTGATACCCATCGAAGGACATCTGAACGCCACGTCATACTTCATCATTGCTGACCAAGTTTATCCCTTGCTGGCTACAATTTATCCTCACTCAGATGGGCACGTTCATCACGATAATGCACCTGCTCATAAGGCGCATATCGTCACCGAATGGTTGGCATGTTCCAACTGTTCGCAGCGAGACCGAGCCGTCGCCAAATTCTCAGCAACTGCTGAGAATTGAGAGATATTAATCAAAGTTACCTAACTCTCGATTTTAAACATATTTGCTTAATATTAAAGTTACAGAAGTCGAGATATTTTGCAGCAGACGCTGTTGTCACACTCGTCGTAAATATTGTTTCGAAATTGATGGAAAGTGAAAAAAATTACACACACTTCTTAAATTACAATTACTTTAGTAAAGGATTTGTTAGCCAACTGGCAACACTGCTGTGAAATGTTTCATCGTCCAGAATTCTTTCAAAAGTAAACAAATATTGCTCGAAAAGGAGAACTATCTTTTTCTGTGGTTAGAGGAGGGCGAGGTGTGAAATCCGGACATGCAAAAAAAAAATCCGTTCAGGTGATAATTTATGGCGATAATTCAGTTTAAAATAATAAACAGAAATTTGTAATCGGAACGGAGTCTAAAAAAAAAGTAAACCTCTTTATTACGGTGTGCACGAAGAGTTTTTAAAGTATCACTCGAACGGAGAAGAAATATGCGTCTACAGAAATGTACTTCGATTGACGCGTACTCAATGTCCTCGGTTTTTTTTTTACAGTAAGAAAAAAAATGCCCCCAGTTTCGATTGACACGATTTCAGTCGGCTTTGCACGGCATGGATCGAGTTTCTTTCCATGTATGTAGATCTAATCGATCTGATGACGCAGCAGAGGTGGCGCGTGAGGGGGGCAACGATGCCCCCCCCCCGTCGAAGATTTCAAAATCCGGGGATCGTCAATTGCTCTCCCCCTCCCGAGCCTTTAAAAAGAGCAGCAGATAATAACGATCCATTTATTCGAAACTAATTGAAGCAAGGCACTGAATTAAATAGGGCATTTTCATTGCTTCATGGCAATAGAATCATATTTTATTGACTAATAAAGGATACACTATTTTTTATTTAAATTCACGCTTTTGATTATCTTTACCGCAATTATTCTAAAAATCTGCTTTCCCCACGGATACCCTTCAGCAGTTTGCGTTCATCTGTACACAGATTTTTTTTGTTCTAGAAAACATTTGCTCAAGAAATGCTTTGCTGATAAAGGTATGTATGGAGATTATTTTTACCACTAAGTAATTCAGAAAAACTCGATTCTTTTTCATTTTTAAAAGTCTAAAAAAAAAAAACGCATCGGACTTTTTCGTTTCCTCGTATATTCAGTTCCTAAATATCCTTCTTTCAAATTCGTGCAGGCAGACATTAACGACGAGTAGTTTTCGTCACCAAAAAGAAATCTGTGAGAAATTAATCGGAGCTCATCTCAATCAGGACAAAATAATGTTACATTGATGCTCATTATTACTGCTGAACTGAAATTTCAAATAAATATGTATAAATAAAACTTTCAATGTAGGTTTTATTCATAAAAGGATTTTTTCGGAACCCATCCTCCTCCCCCCCCCCCCAATGTTGGTTTCGATTTCAACGGCAATTTCCCGGAACTTATCTACCGTATAAATCTAGGGACGGATGTGTGTCATATGATAGGTCATTTTATAGGGTGGGTTGTATTAATTCTGAGCGGCACTTTTCTGTACACAATGGACTAAATAGCCAGGTCACAAAAATCCCGATGATTCAGAGAAGGTTTGGGGGAAGGGAACCCACTGGACAGCTGTTAGCTTCCCGTCAAAGCCATCCAGCGTGTTCTTTAACGTGCACAAGTTATGGCTGTTCCGCACACGTGCCACGGCTTAACGTCCCATCCGACGGACGGCGGCCTTTCCAAGTCCATGGGTGTTTTTCTAACTGACCGTCGGCAGGGGACATTTTATAAGGAAGGGTCAAAACACTGATTTGAAAGAGAAAGGATAGGAACTCCTTTCCTAGTTGATTTATTCACCCCGAAAATTTTCGCTAACTAATGCGTTTTAAGAATAGCTTAAACAAAGGGAATGTAGTATACATTATGGAAGGTCGTTCTAGTACAATACAGTTCCATTTATTATCAGGCATCTCTCCAATATTCCCTCTGTATCGAGGCCCCGCCTGGGCTAGTAAAAGTGGCCACCGATGCTGTCGTTGGATCGGAATAATAATGAGAAATAACTGTGAAGTCCAGTACATACCTCATTCAGAAGTAATCTCAGTCGGTAAACATCACAAAAAGCAAAACTGAAACTGACCCATCTATAAATGATATTCGGCTGGCATTGAGCAACTTTGGAAGCTTTGCGGGGGTTGATTGCTTCTTTGGGGGTTTTCTGGATCAATAAATTATACGGAAAAAAAAAAACATGGTACATCGACAATTACTCTTGCCTACCAAAATATTTGAGAATTTCCATGTCGACATGTTCGACATGAAATGCATTTAGAGTGAAAATGGAACTGAAGGAATTTAAAGATCAAAGTGAAATCTATTTAAATCTCGATTTCTTTTCAACAATATTCGTTCAGTATACAAAGAAATGAAAGCTGTAATAACTGAACAACACCAATGCGACATTAAAAAAAATTGTGCATTAAAAAGTTGACATAGTTTGAGCTAAATTATTTTGAATACGATTCATTTTCCTCTCTGTTGCAGAAAATTATATAAGAGTAGCAAAGGGGAAAATAAAAAAAAAGGTGATAATATTGGAAGCCGGGGCTGCGGATTTGCAAACAAACTAACGACCCTAACTGCAGTGAAGGCGACCAGAGTAAATACGATCTATTTTTTTCAACAAATGCGTTTCAATTGCTGTGAAAATGTCATTAACTTTAGCTAAACGAATCCTTAATATCTGAAGATCAGAATTGGAAAGAGGGGAAGCAGAATCCAAGTTGCTCTCAGCGGCCATGATTATGAATAGGTCGGATTTATGGAGAGACGGACGGAAAAAATGACGTCACCGATGGCTGTCCCGTCGGCCTTATTTTTACCCCTCTAATCGCGGGCCAAGTCACAAGGACCCTGAGGGATCAGAGAAGGTTAGGGGTGGGACTCACTGGAACAGCTGTTGGGAGTCAGATGGTAGCCTCCCGTCAAGACCATCCAGCGTGTTCTTGAACGTGCACAGGGTATAACTCTCCCGCACACGGACCACGGCTTAACGTCCCATCCGACGGACGGCGGCCTTTCCAAGCCCATCGGTGTCCCCTACTGACTGTAGGGAGGACACGGCTTAACGTCCCATCCGACGGACGGCGGCCTTTCCAAGCCAATCGGTGTCCCCTACTGACCGTGGGCAGGGCGGGGAGTTTGAAAGAAGGTTTCGGGATGTTTTACTTCTTTTGATGTTTAAAAGCTGCGACGAACAAGGGATATGAACGACATCAAGTCTCGTGTTTAGATCAAGCAATTGGAATCATGAGGCAGTGGGAATCGCCACGCGATCAACCATCAGGCGTGTGTAGATGTTGTCGGCAGACGGAGCTTTCTTCACACGCAACAGTTGGCAGGGGGATCGTTCGTTGCGAGGCAACCACAAAGACCAACAGCGTTCGATGTAAACAATGCGCTCTTGCAGACGCTGCGAGACTCGATTCGGCACTTCATAGGAAATGGATACTCGTTACCAAACGATAAAAATTGATTCAGGGGGATTTCGGTGGGAAATTATTCGGATAATGAATCCATCGGAAATGAATAAAAGCTGAAGAGACGCAGCAGCTTCAGTCTATTTACTAAGCATTGCCAATGAATCGGTGTTTGCAGCAGGAGACATCAATTTCCAATGCTTCGACGCAAACAAGTTCATCCATTTCACTTTATCTAAAACTAAAATTATAAAATGCTCACGAGATGAATATGTAAAGATTTATTTATAGATCAAGAGTTCGATCCGCACCCGCGTCTATTTATTAACATCTCCGTCTATATTTCATAAAAATGATTTCCTAAATATTAGATAAAATTTAAATTTTCCGAGTTAATTTTGATCTTTATAATGCAGTTATCGGCATTTATGAAACTTTTCATTACCTATAAGCTCCCCTCTATACATCACTTCGCAATCAACATCCACTTCTGAAATTTTCACCTATTTAATTGTTTTCCATGCAACAATTGAGTAATTGTTTTCCATGCAACAATTGAGTAATTGTTTTCCATGAAACAATTGAGTCATCTGCGCAACCAAACAAGGACCACTTGAGTAAGCAAAGTTTTAAGTAGACAACGACAATTGGGACTTTTAAGTTTTAACTTGCTTAAGAATTTTTACCTTAATTCTGATGCCCATAATAAATTTTATTCTTTAAGTCAGTGTTTCTCAACCTTTTATGCTTCACGTACCACCTGGAAATGTGTATGTAACTGGCGTACCCCTTATAGAGAGAGATAAAACTATAGTTATAATAATGCCAACTTAGCGACTTTGTTACTAATTCTAGCAACTTTTGAGCTCTCACGGCATACCCCAAAAAATTTTACCGCGTACCCCACGTTGATCTTTCATTGGTTGGTTTACTTCTGAGCGGCACTTTTTTTGCCCAAAATGGGGTAAATGACCAGGTCACAAGAACCCCATAGGCTCAGAGAAGGTAGGGGGAGGGAACTGTCACGTTTCTTTAATTTATTTATTACTGTATTTTTGTGGGTGGCTTTAGCCTTTAGCAGCGGGAGAACCCCAACTCTCACTTAGCTAGTTGGACATCGCCAATCCCAAACTGGAGTAATGTGTCTCAGGCAGGCCATATAGCTCTTGAAAAGTCCACTTGAAAAGGTGGTGGCTGAAGTTCCTACCAGCATCGGTGATTTCTGCCTTTAGCGGAGGAGGAACAGGTCTTTGCCCCATGCCTGCGATCAGGGGGCTGTTTGATATTGTTGGCCCTACCTCTCTCAATAAACCTAGTTTCTTTAAAAATCCTACTAATCATTCTCTCTCTGCAGAAACATGGAACGTGAGGACATTATATAGAAATTATTCTCTTGATATCCTCACGCAGGAATTCCAATGATATAACCTAGATATTCTAGGCTTGAAAGAGACCGGATGGACAGGTAAAGGTGAGATACTTAAAAATAACTTTAAATTTCTCTTTACAGGGAGGGAGGATGGAAGGCATCTCCAAGGTGTAGGGTTGCTTCTCAGCAGACATGCCAATGATGTTCTTCTATTATATAACTGCATTAATAAAAGATTTCTTACGGCAAAATTTAAAACAAAAATTAAGGACTTGAATGTCATCTGTTGTTATGCCCCCACAGAGGACTCTAATGAGAATGAGGAGGTTACATTTTACAGCCAGCTTCAGGATATTTTGAATTCTGTGGAGATATTACCTTTTTTCTAGGTGACTTCAATGCTAAAGTTGGTACTGACTCTGACCTTTGGGCAGGAGTTTTAGGTCCCTTTGGCAATGGGGAACGTCTCCTACAAGTTAATAAACTTAATGGTTTACGAATAACTAAAACATACTACGAACATCGGGACATTTATAAATATACATGGGTTTCACCTGATGGGTTGCACAGGGATATGACAGATTATATTTTAATTAACAGAAAATGGGCCATTCAGTGAGGAATACCAGATCATACAGGGGAGCCGAAATTGGGTCTGATCATTACCTGGTCAAAAGTCTCTTGCAGCTGAAGCTTAAGAAAATTACCTTCAACACTGAAGGTCTGAAAGATCCAGATGTAGCCAAAGCATACCACGATATGTTAATTGGTCATTATGACAAACGTGGTTTGCTTACTGCTGAAGTTGAGAAAGAATGGGATCAGTTTAATCAAGCGTTTCTTGAGACCAACAGTACTATTTTGTCTAAAAAGTAACAGACGAAACAAAATTCATTGAGTGATAAGGCTATGGAACTTATTTCTGAAAGAAGGAAGTGCAGGATTAATATGAATCAACACCCTACCAGTCCTAACAGAAGGCATTACAGAGAGCTTAATAAACGTGTAAAGCATCAGTTAACAGCTGAAAAGAATCTTTGACTTGATAGCTTAGTTGACAAAGCAGAGGGAGTTGTACCAGATTGTTAATGTTTTGTGTGGGAAAAAACAGACAGGTACACAGGGATTGAGAGATAAACATGGCAAGGTGGTTGAAAGTGAGGATTCTGTGATGGTTAGATGGGATGAACATTTCAGGGATGTTCTAAATAATGTGATTATTTCTACTCCCATTGTTTGAAATGAGGATGGATGTATTACTGGCTTTAATGATGGCCCAATATCACATTCCGAAGTCGCATTGGCTATCTCTAAATTAAAATTGCATAAATCCGCAGGGGTGAATGAAATCACCACTGAAATGCTTAGAGCTGGGAACATTTGTGTTGTCACATGGCTGACTGAAATTTTTAATATTTTCTATGATAAAGGTGTTGTTCCTAAGGATTTTACTAGTTATTATTGTCCCAATTTTTAGAAAAGGTGATCGCCATTCTCGTGATAATTATAGGGGAATTATACTGGTTTCCATAAATTAAGGAAAATCCCTATATTAAGTCAATGGAAAGCTAACGTCAAAGCTCTATAAGTTCTAAAATAAGTTTTTTTGTTTTGAAAAATGTGATTGCACATAAAGATCCCAATCAAATAAATCAATATCTCGATTTTCAACAATATTCGTTCAGTATTTAATGAGTTATGAAAGTTTGAATATTTAACAACAGCAATGCCAGTCTTAAGAAACTTAAACAAAACTGAAGAATAGTGAAAGAATTCTTTACACAAAGTTCTAAAATACAAACTTATTTTATTAAACACTTAGTAATAAGAATTGTATCAAAGTTTTAATAACTTCTAAAGTCAATTTTTGTGGCTGCCATTTTTATCGCTAAATATTCAAACTTCCATAATTCATTAAATACTGAACGAATATTGTTGAAATTTCAGATACTGATTTATATGATTGAGATCTTTATCTGCAATCACATTTTTCAAAAAAAAAAAATTGTTTTAGAAGTTATAGAGCTTTGATGTTAGCTTCCCATTGACTTAACATAGGGATTTTCCTTAATTTATGGAAACCATTGTAGTTTACTTTCTGTTCCAGGTAAAGTTCTTTGCGCGGTTATACTTAGCAGAATTAAGAATCTGGTTGACAGTCAATTGCGTGATGAGCAATGTGGATTCAGAATTGGTAGGGGATGTGTGGATCAGATATTTTCACTTAGGCAGATTCTTGAGAAATGTTTAGAGTTTCAGAAACCTTTGGTTGCTAGCTTTGTTGATTTCAAAAAGGCTTTCGACTCTGTTGATCGTCATAATTTGTGGTTGATTGTGAGATCATATGGTATACCTGACAAGTTAGTTAACATAATGAAAGCTCTCTATAATAACACTGAGTCGTGTGTGAGAGTTGGTAAGGCTTGTAGCAATTGGTTTAGCATTGCAAGTGAAGTTAGAAGGTACATTTTTTATCTCCTTTTCTCTTTAGTTTGGTTATTGATTATGTTATGCGAAATTCTTCGCAAGGAAAAGATTTTGGCCTTAAATGGTGTAGAGATTTCAAAATATCTTATTTAGATTATGCAGATGATTTGGCACTTTTGGTTAATGATGTTGATTATATGAATTCTTTCATTAGATCTGTTGATGGACTGGTAATAGAGTATGTTTGGTGATAAACAGAGAAAAAACTAAAGTGAGGAAAATTGGTCAGGCAGATGATGCTTCAGTTGCTTTGAATGGCTGTTGGTTGTTTGGTTATTTAGGTTTTTATGGCGCATTAGCATCTATGGCTATAATGCGCCAAACAAATGTCTATAAAAAAATTATAAAAGTCATGGTACCCTGAACCAAGTTTAAAAATAAACTACAAATGTAAAACGGTAAAATCAAACATATTCAACAAGGAAAAAAACTATAAATATGTGATAAATATAAATAAAACTAACACAGGTGTAAGTGATCTGGGTTAAACATGTAGAATAATAAACAATGGGGTAAAACTATAACAGAGTAAAATACTCAGTAAGTCATAAAAATTGAAACATAGCGTTAAAACAAAAATGATCAGATAACAAATGTCCGAGTGTAAGGGGCTCGGAATGTAAAATCGTGAAAGTTAAAAAACATACGCCGTTCAAAGTTAAAACAAGGACACGAAATTAAAATATGATTGACTGTTAAAATGGTGTCACAAAACTCACACTTAGGTACGTCGTCCGCCAGTAGAAGAAACAAATGAGTAATAAACGAATGACCTAAGCAGAGCAAGTACAACTTCCTCCTTGCAATTCCTGTGGTAACAAGACTGCCATGGTTTGATGATAGGTTTGATCTCAAAGAGCTTATTTGTAAGCTGTTCTTACCAAGATCTCTGCCACTGTGCCTGGAGCTCGATCGTGAAACGCTGCCGGAAATCCACATATGGAACCGGCAGCGGAGAGTCGGACAAGGGCGTGGCTGACTTGGCAGCAGCGTCAGTGGCAGATCATGGAGAGAACAGGGTGAGGCCAATGCCTCACTGAGATCAAAGCCTGTAGCGAACTAAGCGAGTTGGTGTAAAGCACACACCGACGATGATGCTTAGGTGCTATGTGTCCATGGCAATGCTGATAGCATGCAACTCTGCAGTGAAGATGGAACACTGCTGTGGGATCTGGTCTGCAATGATTACATCACAGCAGACCATGGGCGATCCCACCGATGTGCCGAACTTCGAGCCATCTGTGAAGACAGGCAAGAAGTCCGGGTGCGCAGCACGATGGCTGGCAAAGACTTGCCGGTACACACAGTCGGGTGTAAAGGCCTTCCCCGTCCTGCACAGGGAAAAATCGCAGGAAGGGGAAACAGCGAGCCAAGGTGGAAGTGGCTCAGCCGTCGAATGTGCGATGCTATCGAGGCTGGTATTGATGTCTCGCAGGTAACCTCAGACACGCAAACCGAAAGGACGAATGGCAGTCGGCCGATTCTGGTATAACATTTCCCACCGGGGGCTAAAAACGCAGTCCCAAGTGGAATGACCAAGCAGGGATCGCGATTTCGATGCATATTGTAGGGACAACTGCTAATGGCGAATAGAGGTTTGTCGGTCTCTATATAGAGACTCTGAACCGGTGAAGTGTGGAAGGCTCCCATGCAAACACGGAGAGCCTGGTGGTGGAGGGGGTCCAGCACTTTCACCACCGAATCCCGGACGGAGTCGTACACCTGGGATCCGTAGTCCAGTTTCGATTGGACAAGTGCACGGTAGAGGCAGAGCAATGAACATCGCCCCCAAGAAAGGGGGGAGAGGACCTTCAAGATGTTAAATACCCACGTGCACTTGGACCTGAGATGACCTATGTGTGGTAAAAAGGTCAATTTTCGATCGAATACGAGACCGAGGAACTTGGTCTCCACCACAACTGGAATGATGTTACCCCCGAGCCGAAGATTACGCTTGCGGAAAAAGTGCACATAAGCGGTCTTCTGTGGGGAGAACCGAAACCCGTTTGTCGTCGCCCAAACAGAAAGATTGTTCAGGGCAATTTGCAGTTGTCTTTCAATGACCCTCATGCTGGACGATGAGCAAAAGATGCTAAAGTCATCAACATAGAGGGCATTGCCTACTGATGGAGGAAGTTGTCTAGTTATAGAATTAATCTTGACAGCGAAAAGCGTAACACTCAGAACGCAGCCTTGTGGCCCCCCCTGTTCTTGGGGGTACGGCCGCGACAGAGTGTTACCGACACGGACATGAAAAGAACGTGTCGATAAGAAACTGGAGATGAAGATCGGCATGTGACCTCTCAAGCCGAAGCTGTGGAGGTCACGAAGAATGCTGAATCTCCAAGCCGTGTGGTACGCTTTTTCGATGTTGAAGAAAATTGACACCAGGTGCTCTCTACGTAAAAAAGAATTTCCGATAGCCGATTCGAGGCGTATCAGATGGTCAAGAGTTGATCGTAGCCTGCGAAAGCCACACTGGGTGTTGGAAAGAAGGTTGTGGTGTTATAAATACCAGATGAGTCTGGCATTTACCATTCTTTCCAACACCTTGCACACGCAGCTCGTCAACGCGATGGGAAGATAATTGGAAGGAATCTTGGAATCCTTTCCTGGCTTCGGGAAAGCCAAGACGATGGCCTTCAGCCAGGAGTCCGGAAACTGCTCCTCGAGAAAATTGCGATTGAAAAGATGGAACAGCCGATCCTTACTCGATGGTGAGAGATGTTGGAGCATGGCATAATGGACATTGTCTGGCCCAACAGCAAATGCTCGAGAGGAGTGCAGAGCAAGACGAAGCTCCTCTGCTGTGAATGGCCTGTTGGTTTATTTATCCTTCAATCCCTGTATACCTACCATTTATTCCCACGCAAAACGTTAACTATGTGGTACAACTCTCTGCTTCCACGGCTTTGTCAGCCAAAGATTGTTATCAGCTGCTAACCGATCCTTTACACGTTCATTAAGCTCTTTGTAATGCTTTCTATTAGGACTAGTAGGGTATTAATTAAGGACATTCCTGCAGTTCTCTCTTTCCGAAATAAGCTAGAGTCCAGATCAGCAGACCACACTTGCTCTGGCAGTGCTCCCCTTCCACAAGTCTCTTTTGAAAGGTACTAACGGTCTGTACCACGAGATGGTGGAGTCGGACGTTAGGCCTGGCCAATGTTGTACATCACAGGAAATCGTTGACACAATAAGTTAACGATTATAAACTTGATCGGTATGGTAGCTGGAAGATATTCACTGGGAGACCTATGCACCAATCCCGTGTGATGACAGCCTATCTCCTAAAGTCTGATCTCGCTTTCTCGTGGTGCAAATTGTTAGTACCTTTCAAAAGTTTCTTCTTTTGTGGAAGGGAAGGCGAGGCTTCCCAAAAGTGTGTCCTACTGATGAGCTACTTTTCAGGGCATGGGAGAGACTTATTCCTGAGAGGATGAAATGTTGTACAATGCGAAAATGATCTGCAAATTGGATGGTGGTACAGTAGTTGCTGCCTAATCTGAAAGTAGCTCGATAGGTTTTAGATTTGGGGGCTGTGCAGGCTAATGAATCGAGGAAAACTAATCGGCATGTTCCTGGAACCATTTTGTGTACGTGCCTTTTGAACAAGTGCATTATCCTGCTGAACATGTCCATCCAAATGAGGATAAACTGTAGCCATGAACTTGGTCAACAAGAATGTTCAAATACGCCATGGGATTCATGTCCTTCAATGGTTATCAGGGGGCCTAATGAGTGCCAGGAAAACATTCCCCACACCATCACCACTGATGACACCAGACAAAATGGGTTGTTTTACCTCTAAGTGGCACTTTTTAACACACCATGGGCTAAATGGCGCCACATGGACCCTGAAGGCTTAGAGGTTGTGGAAGGGGACCCACTGGAACAACTGTTGGGAGACAGATGGTAGCCTCCCGTCAAGGCCATCCAGCGTGTTCTTCAACCATTTTGGTCAAACGGTACCTTTCAAATTTCATCAACGGCACAGGTGTGGCTCTCCCGCACACAGGCTGCGGCTTAGCGTCCCATCCGATGGAGGGTGGTCTTTCCGAGCCCATTGGTTTCCCCTACTGACTGTGGGCAGGGCGGGGAATTTTGCTGAGATAAATCTCAACGCTGACCCAGCTGGGACTTGAACCTGGGAACTACAGATTACGAGCCTGGCACTCTACCGACTGAGCCACCCCCAGACAAGATGACTCCATGGCCTCATGTTGCTTGCACCAAATTATGATCCTCCCATCAGCACAAGAACCTTGATTCATCCGACCAGACTTTTTCTAGTCAAGAGTCCAGTGTCAATACTCCTGTACCCACTGGAGATACGCTTTCCTGTTCTTCGCTGACAGCATTGACATTCGACATCTGTTGTAGCCCATTCATGACAAGGTCCGATACAGGTGCATTTGGAGATGATCTTTTGCACACCATATTTTAGTCTGCTGATTTGTCTGGTTGTGGTCAGTCTGTTTGCTCGCACAATTCACTAGTTTCCTTTGACTCCTCTGAACCACAAGCTGTTTCCTTCCGTAGGATTACCGATCACTGGAGTTTTTTTTTTTGCTCTTCGCACCATTCTCAGTAAACCTTGAAACGGTTGTGCGTGAAAAGCCTAGGAGAACGGGCATTTTGGAGATGCTACAGCCGCACGCCTAGCTCCATCATGCCACGTCCAAAGTCGCTCGTTTTGCCCATTCTGACATTCGAAGAGCTTGTCTACCTGATTTATATCGCACACTGTGGTCAAGACATATTACGTGCTGGTTGGTTGTTTTACCTCTTAGCACTTTTTTTGCACACAATGGGCTAAATGGCCAGGTCATAAGGACCCTGAAGGTTCAGAGAAGGTTGGGGGCGGGGTCCCACTGGAACAGCTGTTGGGAGATAGATAACCTCCCATCAAGGCCATCCAACATGTTCTTTAACGTACACAGGATATGGCTCTCCCTCACACAGAGCCATGGCTTAATGTCCCATCCAACGGACGGCAGCCTTTTCAAGCCCATTGGTGTCCCTTACTGACCGTGGGGAGGGAGTTTTGCGGAGATAAATCTGAACGTTGACTCGGCTGGGACTTGAATCTTAGACCGCACTACCGACTGAGCCGCCCCAGCCCCTACATGTTGGAATGATCCATTTGTGTAGTCTAGTAATAAAGGAGGGGATATTGAAGGTGCAACTCCTCAGGAAATTTATTTTTAAGAAACCATTTGTTCATCACCAGCACTTGGTGGCCGAGTAATTATCCTACTTGGCCTAGCCCAAGCCCTGGATGTTTCCTTTCCCATGTTTTCTGCTGTGGTCTCGCCTTACTTATAGACCCTCTCTATAGTGCATTATACTGAGACGCCACGTAATATTTTGGTGGTAAATATTTGCTTGGGAGAGAATTTGTTATTAACCGACTTCATAGTTTAAAATGTTAAATTTTTGGATACTTCCAAAGACTTTGGCTAATCTTAAGTGAGACACCAATTGTGTATGAATTACATAATTCCTAAGTTTTGTTATTTTCCATCTTCATTGTCACTATGTGTGCACTTGAATAAAGGCATTAGGATCACTAAAAATACAGTAAAATTTCTCCTTCTGATACAAGATTCTGTAAACAGACATTTATGGAAGATACGAAATTTCTTCGCCATTGCCACATGGAAACAGTGTCCCTCATTGCTATGCCAGATTTCACTCGTTTAACCTCTGAGCGGCACTTTTTCACACACAATAGGTTGAAGGTCCAGGTCACTAGAATCCCAAGACAACAGCTGAGCACGGAAAGGGATCCATTGGACAACTGTTAGGAGAAAAACGGAAATCTCCCGTTAAAACCATGTTGAATAATTTCTCGAAACCCATTTGTCGTAAAAGTCTGAAATTTGGTGCATAAATTTTTTATTGTAAGTAGTAGAACAAATGTATGCTCATTAAAATCAAAAATGGTCGTGTCTAAAATCGTAATTTTTTGTCGATTTGGTATGGAAATGAAAGCTTTGGGAAACGAGAATTTTAATGTTTCCTTAATGTCGTAAGACAAAGATATTTTTCATTTCTCTCTTAAAAGGATAAGTTGAATGTCCACAAGACGAACAGCCGACAAAGTAAAAACACGCTCATAATCTAGGTTATCTTTTATCAGATAATTCACATTTACCTGAATTTCCCCTATTTTTTTTTAAAAACCTCGTACATAATTTCTCCTAATTATACGACATAGCCAGTATTGTATGGAAAAATGGATATTTTAATTGGTTTCTTTCCTTTGTCTACTGTGCTACGAGTAGCATTCAAAGTTCTTGACATGCATCTGCATAACAAAACCCACTGCACTTACTATTCCTCAAAGTACTCCTCTCCAGAATCTATGCAAAACCGCACGTCTACGCCAATTTTGAAACGCTTGGTGGTACTCATGTTGGGGATTGCAAAATGCATTCATTCAGAGTTGCGGAATCAAGTCTTGCACCCTTGAAGGCTTCCCAGCAAGTTCTTTTTTAATTTTTGAAAGGAACCAAAAATCGTATGGTGCAATATCGGGTGAGTATGCAGGATGGGGTAGCTGTATGAACTTTTTCCAGCTACCATCTTTGGGAATTGGAAAAAATTGTGATAATCTTGTCGGAGAATTTGGGGTTGCGGTTCATCTTCCGCAACCTAAACATAGTTGTCATCTTTCTGGGAGTTGTATAGTAATAAAATCATGTCTCATCACCTGTGGCAATGTATGCTAACTGTTGCCAGCATCTCCTTGCAAGAGTCCACTCTAGCCCTATTTTGCAGTTCTGTCAGTTTGTTGTTTAACCATTTGGCTCAGATCTTTCGGAACTTTAAATATTGATGAATAATTGTTTCCCCACTGCCAATCGATACACTGACCTCTAAACTAATTATTACCTGAACACCGACGTGTGGGTTTTTCCTTTAATGAGTTCACGAACATCAACGATGGTTCTCTCGTTCGTGACCTCCTTCGATCTTCCTGCACGAGGTAGGTCATCGAAGCTCTGTCGTCCTTCTATGAATTTGTGCGTCCATCCGGTAAGTGCCATATGAACAGGCATCATCCCCATATTCTTGGGCTAAGGCATGTTTTTTTTTCGCGTCGTCTCCAAGCTGCACCCTTATGAGAATGCCATCTTTTCTGTCTTGAGTAGGCTCCATGCAACGACGCGCAGATTTCGCAGATCGAACTTGACGCGCCGCCAGCGAAGAAACTATCATACGGTCTCTGTTAACAATGACAAGTTTAGGCTACCTTTTAAACAAGTCGTAGCTCGTTAATCTCGGAGAAACGAGTGCAAATCTGCAGTACGTGTGAAGAGCATTTGCATTCTGCAGAGAAGGGGAAAATGCATATATGCAACTATTTTAATGACTTAGCTAAAACTTGATTTATATGGTGTTCAACATTGGAACCTGATTTAGCCCTTTTCACATGACACGTAAAAAAATTATAAATGCTATCTGAATCTGATAATTTGGATTCCGTTCAGTAATTTCAATTGTTTTGATATTTTTAACTTTTTAAATTTTTTTTTCATTGTTAAAGCTGTAAAAAAAAAGCAACCTTCTGGCTATCTTATTCTTTCTCCCATAAGGACGGCATTTGTGCAGTCCCCTGTAGCTTAGGCCCTGGGTATGTGCTTCGGTAAAAGCGTTCTGACAGTTTACAAAGAAATATTAGTTTCATCATTCTCAATAACGGGCTGGCAAGTGTGGAAACTTGCAAATAATACTTCCAGTATTGGAAAAGAATCATTCAATAAAGAAAGCCTTAACACTGCCGACTAGGCAGAATCATATGCGCTGATAGCTGAAACTGGTAGCTTTGGGAAGCAGTTATATCTGAAATACTTTATTTACTGAATTCACTTCTTCCAAAAAAAAAAACCCTCAAGCAGCTGGCTTGCCGCAGAGGTCTGACAGGAGCCTGTCAGTTTATATGCCATAGTAGAAGGTCTGTGAAGATGACAGGACCTCAGCAGCCAAGCGCGCTAACCACTCGGCTACGGGACGGCTCAATTCACTTCTTCACTATATTTAACTTGGGAAATCTTAGATGACCGATTGGATACAAGATGAGAAATGGGCAAACGTCGGAGGGTGGCAATCTTCATAGTTTACAAAGCAGCTTATGATGAACAGTGCTGACTGCCAAATAATCGTCTTCCCCTCCAATAAGTGCTTTTTCTCTTCAGGTGCCTGAAATATTATGATTATCTACAGGACAGAAAAAAAACATCACAAAGGAACTATTTTCTTCTTTAAATGGTATTTTATTTGTACAAAATTACCTCTAAAACCTCTTTAAACAACAGACTGAACCACGACCACAGTTTTTGTGTCTGAAGCTAGAAAAATTTACTTTTTTCTAATGCCATATTAATCAATTAAATAAAATACTTTTAAATCCTTCATATAATCAAAATCTATATAAAATACTAATGATTCTTAATATTAAAAAGACATTAACAGTGAACACAAATTAAAACATCTATAGTAACAAATGGAATGTAAAGTGAAAAAGAAAGTGTTCATAAAAGATAAATAAACTGATAGTTACAATTTTTAAAAAAAGGTCTATAACTTATTCAATAGCTACATATTTAAATTGAACACAAGAAAATACCAGGACTAGTGGCAGTTCTTCCTATCAGATGAAAAATGATCAATGAAATTAGCTATCAGAGGGGTGGAAAAAACTTCATTTTTTTTCAGCCAAGACAATGTAGAAATATTTACATTATTTTAGCAAATGCTGCATTCTTGAAAAGAGGCCTGTTTATTATTATAAATATTAGGAACTGCTACTGAGTAGATGTTCATGCTTCTGTGAGCAATCACGAGCTTCACAGTAGGCAATATTCCTTTGCCTACTGTGAAAGATCCTAGGATGTAGATAATCACGTTATCTACATTCTAGGATCATTCTCTGTCAATAATGGGATTAGGGCCAGATATCTGAAACAAAGTTTGAAATTATTTCAATCTGCATGCTGACGACTTTAAAAAAGCTGGATAATATGGATGAGAAATTAACGTTGCTTAATTAACATTTCATTGTTAGTGTGAAATGACTAAAACAATTTGATTTTTATTTTATAATGTCAATATAGTTATTTTGACACAGTTTTATAGAACATTCTTGGATAAATCAGTTTTTTTTTAAAATCTTTAATATGCCATTAATATTTTTTCCTTGTGAATGTCTATGCCAATTATAACATCACCCATTGAAGTATAGAGATCAACTATATTATTTTTACTACTATTTCACATAGAAGACTGCCAGATTTTTTCATTGCTTTTAGAATTATATATATTCTATAACTTTAATAATGAACACAATCCATTTAAGGGGGCATAAAAAAACTCGTAAACTGTTTATTTGCTACACGTGGTTAGTACAATTGTACTCCACTCATGGAAATAATGCCGAGTCTGCCATAAGGGAGTTTCGCTATCTGCACAGGGTTGTTAGGGACCTTGCATGAGTTATGCAGTTCAGCATATTTGGAGTTTGATAATTTGGAAGTTTGAGTCATGTTGCACCTGCAACACACCATGGACTGGCATACCATTTCCAGTCACTATAGCAACACCAGTTTGCTAGGCAACATAATGGAGCAGGTTTTGAGAGAAGCAAGAAGTCACCAGTAATCGAGATGTCAGGTGTCATCTTCACCTACCAATCTTAGCACAAGTCAGGTGACGATCGTCCTGGAAACATCCCTCGTACAGAAGCCCACTTCCCTCTCAATAGTATGGTTAACACATGCAAATACACCAGTTGGGTGGAGGCAAACCCACATGTAATATTATCCAGAAACCATTATACGAGACTGAGGTAACTGTCTGGGGCGAGTTCAATGCTGCTTGGTGCTAGGGCCATTTTTCTTCAAGGTGATAACACCATTCAGTCAGATGCAGTGTGATAAGACAATGATATTGTGTACTTTTGCAGGAGAATTGTTCTAGTACTGAAGCAAAGTGTTGAACAGAATTGTGTTCATGCAAGATGCATACTACTGCATTTCACAATGCCTGAGAAGAATGTCTTGAGGATGCATTTTCACGATTGGTTCATTTCTCATCACTTCCCTACCAAATGGACTATCAATCTCGCTTCAGTCGATTTTTGGCCATGCAGATACCTGAAGGCATGTTGTATACTAATGTTTTGTGAACAAACCCTAAACTTTAGGACTCCATTGCCAGGAAGGTGACAGCAATATCATAAAGTTACACACCACTGCAGTGGTATCTATTGTTGAATATATGCATTGTATGCTAGAAACCTAAGAGCTCTTTTATGATCGTCATGTGTCACCATAGCATGCGCCACTATATTAGTACACAGTACTGTTAGTAAATTATTGTAATAACACTTGCCATTTTTGAGTGCATGCTCCATTTTACTGTGGAATTGGAGACCTCATAAAAGAAGAGCCCATCCCTCTCTCCATCTAGAATTTTGGTACAGTTAACTCTCGATTTAGTATGCTTCGGATATAAAGGAAAAATTAATTTCATCCAATAGCAACTTCTGCTGAAACAATGATGAAAAGTCCGTTATTTGTGAATCAGCCTTGACAGTATTCGATATTTGCCACCAAGTATTCCCATTTTGTAATGCTGCAGTATCTTTGTTCTTTCTGTGCACAAGCACTGTCTCGAATCCACCGTAATTTAGTCACACGTATCTCTCTAGTGTAAAGCACCATCTTGCACTGCATAATTTGACTTTTATAGGTATTAATGTTTGGAATATTTTTAAATAAAAAGCTGAAATTTGAATGTAAAACAAAAGTTAGAATTGATTTAAAACCAGATCACACTGAATGTGACACCGTACTCATTTATGTAATAATTATTAATGACTTTCATTTCTACTTAAATATATAATTAAGCTTTGTGAACCTGTCACTATTTCGAACAAAATCAGTAGATATTAATGTCTTATTCTGGTTTTTGTAAAATCCCATTCACTATTTATTGGGTATTCGGATTTAACGGACACCCATCCCCCCCCCCCCCCAAATTAGTCCATGGAATCGAGGATTTACTGTACTAGTTAAGCCACTGAGTTCAGGGATCAATTTGTATGATATTTTAGGCATATTGCCAACAAAAGTGGGCAAATGAGGCCCGAAGACCCTATAGTTTTAAATAATGCCACTGAATCAGGCCTACATAGGATGTAATCTTATTGCCTCATCTACAGATATGTCAAGAATGAGTTTTTTTAGAACTGCACAAGTTTTAATGCAACACTGAAAAGTTCATTTTTGTGGATGTCTCAATAATAAAATCCACTTGAAAGCAACTGGGGGGCATCAAGTGGCTTAAGGGGGGAGGGGAGCATGTGGAGCAGCTATAATCCAGAGGACGGCAAAAAAAAATTTCATTTTGCGCATTTGGTGTCCCCCCCCCCCCTCATTTTCTGCTCTCTGTTGAGAGGGTGGGAAAATTGATGCTGCAATGGACTATGGAGGGGTGCAGTAACAGTCACTCGTCCAAGACAGAAATATTACCTAATTAGGCCACTGGGGGAATCGGTAGTCGTATATTCAAGTTCTATATCAGATGTAAGATGAAGTAGAACAAAATCTATGTAATACCAGTGTTTCTGTGAGCACTTAGGCATAGTTTGGGCACCCGTCTTTCTTTCTTTCATAGCATGCTGATGTAACTCTTAGCAGTTTTCCAATGCACTGCTTCACTGTTGAAAAAGTTTAATCAAATTTCTTTTTATCTTTTTTATCAAGAAATTGTTTTATCAAATTTCAACTCCATCCCTCTGTACTTTCCTAAACACTTGGCCAAATTCCTGCAACTCTGTGTTGATCTAAGATAGAACCGGAGTTTGAGTTTAAAACCACTTTCATTTTTACCTCTTCAAGGACTATGGAATTTCAATGGGTTTGGGAGCATTTGGATTTTGGAGAGCAATTGTGGAATTTGGGAGTGGTAATTATTCCTTTTTCAACCTACCATTTTATATTAAGTACAATAGATCAACCTTTTTTAAGTTGGGGATCAGAAAAATGCCCCGAACTTCGCATATCATTAAATTGTCCTAGGTGTGGTCATTTGTACTACAGATAAGTGGGCCTCAATACTATAAAAAAATACCTGACAGATTGAAATTACATAGGCAAAGTATTAGTCAGCAGGAAATTTCACTTTTGTATGACTAATGGTCATAATCAAGAAGTGTGTGTGTGTGTGTGGGGGGGGGGGGGAGGATCTCCTAAATATTGCTTTCCATTTTCAACCATGTTTACAATTGTAGCTAATATACATAATGCAAGGAAGTGATATAATCCAGCCCTAATGAAGCAAAGCATATCAACTGCAAAAAATGCTAAAGTTATGAGAATGCATTGAAATAATGGTACACAATTCCTAAATGGTCAAATTACTAAATATTAGGTCATGTAAAAAGTTCCAGCACTTTGCACAGTCCAGTCAGAATACAGTCCTATGTGCCACGAAACCAGCTGTCTAGGAGAATCGTATAAGAGATCAGGTGCTGCTCACTATTGGCCAGTTTCTTTTCAAATGGTGTTAAAGTGTTGATGCAATCATGGTCAGTTTGCAGATCAAAATTCGTGGTGCAATACTTTACTGCAACCCAGGCAGCCTGTAGCATATGGAGAGGGTAGTGTAGTATTTTGTATATCAAAGACATGGTTCAAATGGTTTTGTGAAGGCAATAAGACCCTGGAGGATGCCCCAAGATCCAGGCAAACCACTGCTCTGGACAAAAAGGTCCAACAAGCAATGCTCGAGGCCAATCCTCATCAAAAGTGTGAGAAGATGGCTGCCAAGATTGTACATATCTGTGCCAGTATTGTATGGAATCACTTACACCAGTTGGGAAAGGTCAGGAAGTGGATAAGTGGGTTTCTCATGCTCTTACTAAACAGAACAAAGTGCAACAGCTGGGTATCTGCAATTCCCTCTTCTCATGCCTCTACTCCACAGGTCCTGATGCAAAAGGGACCCTGTACAACAACAACCGGCCGTCATATCAGTGGCTATCACCAGAGGAACCACAAAAAAGGTCCCAAAGCCCAACCTGCATCCCTGTAAAGTGCTGTTGACTGTGTTTTTGACAGCAGTTGGCATTTTGCATCATGAGCTGTTGCAGTAGGGGGAAACAATCACTGCTGCCATACACTTGAGTGTGCTACAATGTGCAGATGGAAACTCAAAGAGTTACAGCCTGCTCTGGGTGAATCAACATGGGCCACTGCTGCTACAGGATAAGGCAAGACTGCACACATCTGTCATGACTCGTAATACACGTGCTGAACTCGGATGAGAAGTTATGCCATATCCACCATATTCCCTGATATTGCACCAACAGACCATCACCTATTCCACGTGGACAATTACATGTAGCAGAGACAGTTCTACAAATGGGATGCCTTGGACAGGGAGCTGCAGGACTTTTTGACCCTAAGAATACTCAATTCTATCAGAAGGGTATTTTTGATCTTGAGTAAAAAAAAAGACCTTGAGAAATGATGGGGTAAGGTCACTGCATATGTTTATGATTATTCTGATAAATAAAGGTGCTCCTCTGAGAACACCAGGTGTATTTATTTTATGATGGTGCAAAAGTACTGGCATATTTTACATGAGATGATATATGCACACACAGTTAGGTACACTCTCAAAAATCAGTAACCAGCAGATTTCCTCTTGAAATTTAATGGGTTCTTAAAGCTGGAAAAAAAGTAGTTTTAACACTTTGAGCTGGATGGATTTAAACACTTGCTACTGGGGTGTTTGTTTAAAAGGCTACAGTGAAAATATTTTTAATAATTTCACAAGTTTTCAATCGAATTTTGAATTAAGGTACTTCCGAGTGGTTAGTGTGCTTGGCTACTGATCTAAGGGACCTGGGTTCGAGCCCCAGGTAAGGCATGGATGCATGTGTCGTTTTTCTGCTGAGGTCCTGCCATCCTCTCAGACCTTCTACTATGGCATATAAACTGGCAGGCTCCTATCAGACCTCTGTGGCAAGCAGCTGCTTGAGGGGGTATTTGTTTTCACAGTTATTAGCTCATCAATAATGTTGCTGTAAATCTTGAAACTATATAACGATGGAACTGTTCACTAACACAAACATACCAAAATTTATTTACACTATCAAAATGCATTTTCTTGTCTTGATGTTCAAATATCAACACTAAATTACTGCTGTATTTTTTTCCCTGGTATATGCTTCAAAACAACCCCCTTAAATAAAGGGCCAACATCACACTTTGGCCAGCACACTATAGTCAACTTCTTTACAGCTTTTATGGTTGAGTGTTTGTCAGTGTCTGCACACACTTTACATTTTCGTTGTGATTGACCCTTCATTTTGGAATGCATGGCTAGAACCTTAAGCATAGTAATTTTTCTCTATCAATCTTCTTATAGTTGTAGCCCTTGGTTGTTTCAATTATTTCCTTTCCAACATCACATACCAATCCTTTGGTGACTTTTTAACAGAATTTCTATAGCCATATATTTTTCGAACTTACCTTATTACACATATATATGTGCATTCACAATAGCCAAGTCAAAAAGTTAAAAAATTGGCTTTTCCATTTCATGACTTTCTGTGGAATGAATGAAATGCAGCATTTAATCTAACTTGTCCACATCATTTTTTTATTGATGTAGTAAACCATTGCACTTGGATTGCTTAAGTGTGAATTATTACTGTGAATTTATTGTGTTCTCTCTTGATGACTGAATGTCAATTATTTTATGATCGTGGGCTGTACTAAGAACATACACATCTTAGAAATCTCTCCACTTTATAGCCATGAGATGGTCCCATGAATCAAATTTTCCCCTTTTTATTAGTTTCTCGGAAAAGTTAGCTTTTGCAGTTGGTTTTCTTTCTGTATTTTTTTAATTCAGAGTTAGTACACTTATTACCTCCAACTCCTTGGAGAGGAAAGTGAGCAGTACATCTATTGTTAAATGGAAAGTTTTAAAACTGAACTTTAGTTCTACCAGAGACAGAGATGCAACATACAGTGGCATGGGTAAAATTCACAAAATTTGGGGCTGGATGGAAAAGTATAGGGGAAATTATGGGAAATGGGGTGTCCAAAGCTTTAGATTATATAAAAGGTGAGGTAGATAGAACACTGAATCAAATGCATGGATGTGTCTCTGTAAAATTAAGTCTAATAAATTTTGTGGAAGGCAAAAGGCAGATACCTTTACAACATATGCCTGGAATGGCTTATTACTATTATTTTTATAATAATGTTCAAATATAAATTATTCTAGCAACATAAATTTATATCAGGAATATCAAGAACACTGTGAAGAACATCCATGATTAAATCAATAGATTTGCTTGATGGATTATCTACAACGTCCACAGATTTTTTTTTTTTGCATGTTAAATAAATTTGTGGAATCAGGCAAAACCTATCTGAATGATATTTGTGTTTTAAATAAGTTATTTTGATATAATAGTATGTTTTCACTTATTCATATTTCATTAAACTGATCACAAAAATTCAATGATAGTAGCTTTCAGGCAATGAATGTCTTGCTATATTTTACCAACAGCAGCATTCTTTGAAGTGTTTGCATTACTTCATTGCTATGTGTAAAGAAAGTTAGCTAACTCCATTTTAATCTACTACTAGAGTCACAATAAACACTAAAATTACTCTTACAACATAAAATGCTTTTGAATTTGTGAACTTATTTAAGAAATAGGAAAATACCTGAGTTACAGCTTATTTTGCTGAACAGTTTTAAAGTTGACTGATAAACTAGAAGCACTTCTTATTTTGCTATTTTAAACTTTGTACAATTGAATACATGTTTAAGAATTAAATACAGAAAAACAGAATAAGTACAGTGGAACTTTACTTAATAACAAATACATCACAGAAAACTATATATATCTTAAGAATTCAGAAAATACATTGTTTTCCATAAATCAAGGAAAATCCCAATGCTAAGTCAATGGGAAGATAACGTTAACCTCCAAAATAAGTTTTTTGTTTTGGAAAATGTGATTGCAGATAAAGATCTCAATCAAATAAATCAATATTTCAATTTTCAACAATATTCACTCAGTATTTAATGACTTACGGAAGTTTGAATATTTAGTGATAACAATGCCAGCCACAAAAATTGATTTAAGAAATTAATTAAAACTTAGTAATAAGTATTGTATCAAAGTGTTCAATAAGTTTGTATTTTGTGTAAAGAATTCTTTCACTATTCTTCAGTTTTGTATAATCTTCCCATTGACTTAACATAGGGATTTTATGGAAACCAGTGTAATTAGCGAACCTAAAATATAATATGAAATAAAATATTTTCTCTTTAAAAACAAGCCAATGAAGTTACTGATAAAGACAACTTAAATTTCTACAATAACAGGCCAAGGCAAGTGTGGATTATAAAACCATCATTGTATGCATAAGAAAACGTTTATCAAATATAATGGCCTTTATAATTAATAGCTTAAGTAAGGTATCTTAATGTCTTGATAACATTACCTTTTACCCATTTTTTGTGGTTCCACACTTGCCAACAGTAACAAAAGTAAGAAAAAAATTATCACCCTCAACTGCCACTTTGTTTGGATCATGGTAACACATTGGGATACCAAAGCATTACACACTTAAGTACTAAAATTATAGATCTTAAAGCATTCTTCCTAAACACAGTATTTTATATATTCACATATCCTCTTCAGGAGGAATATTATATTTATGATTTCAAACATGATGCAACAATAATTTAGCAGAATTAGAACATCAACAACATATCATAAATACTAGTTTCTGTAAAACTTTCTGATACCAAACTTAAACACTTGAACACATTTATCTTTAAAATTTATTATTAAATTTTTTTGTTAAAAAGTTACCTATTTTTTAGTTTCACCAATTGAATAAAATTACAATATTTAAATTAGGAAAAGAAATGAAAACTATTAATAAAAATTGATACCATCATGTAAACATATAAAAATATTTCTCAACAACCACAGTCAACAAAAGGAAATTAAACATAGCTGTTCAGCAGCTGAAAATTTTCATAAAAGTTAAAATCTTATAAACCATGTAAAATCTTTCTAAGGGTAAAAGTTGATAATGATTTCTATTATCAACAACCAAGGTACTCAACTGTGAATCTGACTATAATATCTCTACAGACTTAATATACACCTTTATTTAAGATAATCCATATTTAAGCAATTTAAGCATATTTTGCATGCTTCTGAAGCTTAACAGCTGTGATCAAATGCCTTTCAAGATATTATGTTGTAAAGAAAGTTTTAATTATATACTATATATAGTGTATAAAATGAGTTTATATCCTCATCACATTTCTCCCCAGCAGTCATTTGCAACCCAGGTCTGGTAGAAGTCTGTCAACATAGACTGACACAAATTTCACTTGAAAAACTGGGAGAAAAAAAAACAATTTCCATACCTCACATCAGATTTGAAGCCTGGACCTTTCACACTATAACCAATTGCTTAGAAACTGAGATTATTATTGAAATTAGCTTTGAATAATAAAAAATTCAGCCACAAATGGAATGTATTTTTCTTCAGTATAACATGAATTCAAAAGTTTGAGATCTGCTGAAAATTTTTGTTCAGTAGAAAGATATAAACTTAGTTTCACCTAAAACTTCAACTGAAGTTTTTTATATGATGAACGCCCTTTACAGTGCTTGAAAATATAGTAATCACTAAAATTTAATTAAAGTTATCCTGTTTCTATGTATATAGTTTGCACTCAAACTTAGATTTTCCCTAATAACAACTTTTAATAAGCACATTAAGAATATACTATCACTGGGATGCACTTCTGTGTATTCACAACCACACTTCAAAAATACAAACAGAACAAGTGCTACAATGCAAGCTGCCATTCAACTATTCCATGTAATGTTGACTCAACATTAGACATCACAAGAACAAACAAGGAATAATTGAGCAAAACATAAAGGAAATAAAATGAGTCAACTATTAGGCACTTCACAATTCCCTAATACAATATATTATCTACAAACACCTCATGTAAGAGCTGCAATTCAGCCAGCACACACAATTTCAAAGATAGTTAACTATTAGTATTAGAGTGAATAAGATAAAAATAACTTTTACACTATTTGCTTTTAATTTTACCTTTTTATGGGCATTTACTATAAAAGGTAGCAAAATGTAATTTCCATCTGTAATGCCCTTTGTGTGATAGTACTAAACCATTTAGGCTAAGATGATAGTCTACTTGTATGATGTGAGGAAAAAAAAGTATTTATCCAAACACAAAACTTTCTTTTCCTTATTCACCATTTAAAAATTGCAGTTATCTTAGAGTTGCATATTAAGAATATATGACATGAAATACGTTTTGAAGTGATCAAGATATGAGAAAAGTTGGTGATAATGTTTGAGATGGGAATGCTGCAATTTGTAAGGTCAAAGGGGTATTGGAGAAATTACAAAATCACGATGGCAGTTTTATTCCCTGTTTTAAACTATCACATTAAACCCTCATTAACTCAAAGTTCAAAGGAAAGGAAAAAACTTAGTTATCAAAAATTTGAAGTTTTCAAATCTGTGCAAAAAATATACTTAAGCATCTTAAAAAACTAGTTACAGAGCCCACAATAAATTCCCACCTACTGGAATGTTTTTGTTCCTACATTGAATAAACTAGTTTAGAAACTTTACTGGTCAAAAACAGGAAATTCTGCATGCCTCATTCTTTTTCCTCTATCACAAACTAGCTGTTTAAATACCATATCTTTGTTCTTCAAAATGGCTGACCTGAATACTTCTAGGAATTATGAATTCTTTGGCAGTATCTTTTTTCCACTACTTTTGCTTTATCACTTAATGCATTCAACTTATGCTTTGCTGCTATTGTAATACAATTAAATCTGTACCAAGAGAAACAAACACTTTCTCTGAAGAGTGGAATGCTTATCTGTCAGCCATATGGGTCAGAGGGGGGGGGGGGGGGGGGCAGTGTGCAGCGAATAAGAATCACTTGCCCACCTGCATGCAGTGCAGACAATGCCAGTGATAAGTCACTTTGTCCATCTGGCAAGAATTTCAGCAACTTACCATCACCAGTAACAAAGCAAAAATTAATTGGGGGGAAAACTTGTCAAAAAGGGAAAGTTCCAAAGAAGCCACTGAAAAACAAGTGGTCATATTTGATTCAAGGTAGTTTTGTATTTGAGCAAATACAATCAATACAAAATACCTATATGAACAATAAATCAGACAACTTTCAACAATGAAGAAAATGGATTAAATAAACCTGTAATTTCATCATTTTTAGTTGTATAAGAAATCTAGAAATACACAAAAAACACCTTTTTTATGCAAATTTTTGAGCAGTGATATTAGCAATTTAGCAGTCTACTGACTGTAAACTTTTACACCTATACTTAGCTGGAAGAAGAGGAGGAATCCATACAAAATTAAGAAAATCTTAATATAAATATGTCCTAAGAGAGCCCTGTACGAAAAAGTACTAAAATAATATTTAATGTTTCAAAAATATTTTTATTCTCTTTTCAGAGAATAAATTTCTTAATTTATTAAAAAATTATATTAGAATTAATTTATTAAAAAAACCTGAGCTTTCACAGATATGATGAAACATTTTATTCAAAATTTAATGTCCGAATATTTAAAAGCCTAAAATTATTCTTTAAAATTTGGTTTCTGATGTAAGATTTAAATCAGAAACTTGGGCTGCTCAGTATTAGCATATGTATGCAACACAAAAAGTAAAAGAAAAAAATCTGTAGACATGATTATGCTAAAAAAAACCCTGGTAATTTGTGTTTATCATATTATGTTTTGGTGAAAACAATCTACATAAGTTCTTGTGATGGGACAAATATTGTAAGTATATATCTTTTTAATCTATTAAAAATCTACTAAAATACAAAAGAAACTACTTGAACTTCATATAATTATACTTTTTAAAAGAATCAAATTCTAAATTACACTAAGGGCAAATAGTTTCATATAATTATTAAAATAAAGGGCATTGTGTGTTTCTAGTATCTTGAAAGTACCTTCTATGAAAATTTCCCTGTATAGGAAATATTTTTAAAACAATTTTTCATACAGTATTGTCCCTTAATAAGAGTAAAAAAAAAAGTTGTGCAAAATCATACTTATTTTTGTTAATTATTATAAAAGAAAACAAAAACTTAACTAAAAATATTGAACTTGCAAAGAACTGTAAACTTATACTTTAAATGAACTAAAATCACTTTTAAAGGATTACAAGCTAAAATGTTTCAGTCTTAAGGATATGTAGCTGAAAAATTGTTACTGCTTGTATTATGTAAAGCAGCTAAATATCTCTGTTCCTGCTTTCCAATAAAAATATAAAAAACCTTTTTTCACTTAATTAAACATAAAAATCTTGACAAGCCATAAAATAGTTTTGAAAGATATTTAACATTTTAAAGATATTAATTTATTCATCCAGATTTAATTATTGCATTATTAGATAATTTTAATGCAAACAAGGAATGGAAAAAGGTTCAGATTTGTTTAGAAAAGTTAATGCATTAGAGATTTTTGTAGCAGTAAAAACTTTAAAATCATCACACAATAATTAATCACCAGTAGGCTTCAAATATATGTGCATGAAGGAAACATTTTTACAATACTACAAATGTCATTAAAAAATTTAGTAGTAACTGGTAAGAAGGAATAAACTGAAATGGTTTTGACTTAATGAATACTTTTTTAATTGTTTAGAACGTGGTAACTATATGCAAAAAAACTTACATAATATTTATGTTTCTGTAGGACAAGAAAAACAAGCAGAAATGAATAATTTCAGCAAAAATAGGCAAAATATTAAAGTGTTAAAATTATGAAATATATTTTACAACAATCATCATGATAGAAATATTTGTTGTGTGCATAAGATACATAGTAATATCCCATTACAATTCATGCATCAAAAATTTCCATTATAAAAGGTTTGACAAGTTTCCCTTGTTTTCAAAATTTATAAAACTGTTCCATGAAACACTAGCATTGATTTCAATAATGAATTGATATGAAAAGGTTTAATATTTTAAAAGAAATATTGAAAGCCAAATCCCACTTTTTATG
Source organism: Ryuthela nishihirai (assembly GCA_038380435.1). NCBI lineage: Eukaryota > Metazoa > Arthropoda > Arachnida > Araneae > Heptathelidae > Ryuthela > Ryuthela nishihirai. The sequence goes on along the minus strand of JAWZYU010000030.1, from coordinate 57,902,289 downwards.
GCAAAAATATTTATCAAGAATACTGACACATTGCTTTTGTGTATTTTTTGACGTGTAAAATTATGAGCTTACATTTGAATCAAAAACCTTTAATAGAAAATTTTCTGTTATTTGCATTAATGCAAAAAAGTTTATACAAAAGCTTGCAAAATATTTTAGCATCCTTTTAGTAAGGTCATTTTTGTTTAGTTATTATCTACTGTATTTGGCATCTTGCTTCTATTTTAAATATTAATGTAAAGAATTTTAATCAAATATTCAAATTTAAATACATGGTTATTATAAAATACCCATATTTAAAGTGCTATAGTTCATTAAATAATCAGTAACAAAAGTAACTATGTATACAAAATTTCAAGAAACTCTCTCACTTTTTGTGTTTAACAGACTTCAATATCGGTGCCATTGGTGGTGTGATATTCAAATTCCATATATGCTCAGCACGTCTGGTGTAACACTTACACAGCTAGTGATTCTTTCCTTTAAATGCCATAAATTACGAATCTCCCCCAAAATAAACATTTCAATATATTCCCCCAAAATGAGGCCCAATGCTGTCAAATTGAGACTTCTCGGGAGCCAAAAGATCAATCAACCTCTATCAATCCAATGATTTGGAAAACTGGCCTTTAAGACATTACAGCATACTAACTTGATGCAGTCAACAACGAAACTTAGTATTCCTTAACATTTTGCACATACAATTTTGCTATTTAATTATTTAATAAAATATAACACTTTAAAATATGGTATTCTCTTATAACGACCCTGTAATTTTTCCTTTTTGGCATTATATTTTATACTGAGGGGAAAAAAAGGGCACATATTAAAACAAAAACACCCAAGTTTCTTAAAAAAGGTTTAAAAGAAATAATCAGTATTACTAGTTCTATATTTTAACTCTCTCATACCTTTGGGCCATTTTAACTGCATTCAGAATAGTTACACACAAAAAATCTAGAGAAACATTCTCTGCTGTGACCTTTGTTTTTCAACCACCATTGACTTTCATGTGAAATCACCATTTCTGAAGAAAATTTCTTTTCTGTGGCAAGTTAAAATTTAGTGGGACCCAACAAGCGAGTAATTTTATAGTGGGATGCAAAAAGTGAATACATAGTGTACAATTTTATTATTCAAGTTACTCTAAAACATTGGAACCCCAATATACAGGATATTTAACAGATATTTTATTTACATAAGATATCTCCAGATTAATCTGTCATTGAAGGCTACATAAAAAATGTTCTGAAGCAATTTCTCATCTGAGGCTTGGACAGTGAGAAAAATGGTTGGAAGCTGCAGAGCACCATATCTTGGGTAAGGTTTCCATGTATATTGGAATTGTTTATGGTTGATGTACTGTTGAATTTTTTTTGTTGTAATGATGCATCATTACACCACCACTGTACCAATTGTATGGCAATCATTTTGCCACACAGACGTTTGTCTGTGGCAACCTACTACAGGGTGCTGGAAATGTGCTGCAGAGTGCAATATGCAAAATCAGCCACTAGCATAAATAAAAATATTTAAAAAATTAAATTAAAAAAATTAAATCCCCCCTCAAGCAGCTGCTTGCCACAGAGGTCTGACAGGAGCCTGTCAGTTTATATACTAAATTTAAAATTTGAACTCAGCAACTTGAATCATTCAAGTGCACAGGCAAAGAAAAAAACATCCATTTCCAAAGATATCCCTTTTTAGAGATTGTTTTACCTGTGAGTAGCACTTTTTTGCACACAATGGGCTAAATGGCAGGATCACAGACTCAGAGAAGCTTGGGGAAGGGAACCCACTGGACAGCTGTTACGAGTGAGATGGAAGCCCCCCCATCAAGGCCATCCAGCATGTTTTTTAATGTGTACAGTGCTCTCTTGCACACAGGGCCATAGCTTAACATCATGTGACAGACAGTGACCTTTCCAAGTCCTTCGATGTTCCCTTTCTGACTGAGGGCAGGGCGATGGTTAGTGGATATAATTTTCAACACTAGATTCATTGGGATGCAGATTACAAACCTGGCATGCTACTGAGTGAGCATCCCTTGTCCCTTAGAGTGCAGACACTTGAAACATGCTCCTAATTAAAAATCCCAACTTTTTCCATATAAGAAAGTAATACAATGCAAAAGTTTAGCATTCTCAAGACTATTTACTATAAAGAAGTTAGAAGTAATGATGAACAGTGTAGCATTTTATTATCCCTTAGTCAGCTAATAAATATGAACAAAAATGTAAATGGTTATTATACCCCTGTTTTAATTGATATTTACTCAAAGAACTTTTAAAATGCTTAGGATATTGTTTATTATCAGGAAGTCTTGCCAAAATAGCAATAATTGTATATCAATGACCTGTTTAGTGCTGAATGTAAATATATATTTACATACAGCTTAATTTTTATGTTAACAAAAATGCTTGTGAATGCTATTGTCATAGTCTTTATTGAACAATCAACCATTAATAACAGATCTGGTAATTGGGTTCTAATGGTAGTTATGTTTTTTCAGTTTGCTAATAAAATATTTGATTCTACAGTTGAAAAAAATTATGTTAAATCAAATACTCCTATTTTCAAACTGATCCAAGAGAGTTATTTAAAAAAAGTATTTTAGAATTTTTTAAGTCACAACCTTTAATACTGTTTTACAGGAATTTTATTCAGCATATGAAACAGAATAACTGAAAAAAAGATTAAGTTTGCATAAAAAAAAATTAATTTTGAGTTCGTAATGATATATTCTACCAATATCCATGATGAAAGATGAAATTATTCAAAATACAAAAAAAAAAGATAAATTAATCCTACATAAAGAAATTGTTACCCGAGGTAAAAATAAAAAATATACTATTGCAATGGGATATACTATATAATATCTATAGAGATTTTATTTTTAATCAGATTTTCCATTTGTTTTAAGTAACAATGAACTTTTCACCTCTTTGAAAAAGTTAAAAAAATTCATGTAATTCCTCCACTTTTTCCCCTAAACTTAAATATATACATTTTAACCCCAATATTTAGAGTCCATGAACATGTATTACACAATCTGTTACTTTCATTATAAAAAAAAAGGATAAAATAAGCTATTGTGACTATATTACTCTATCATAGAAAATGAAAATAATTTTAAGAGAATGATTTTCTTTAAATCTAATCTTATGAGTCATTTGAACTACAGTAATACAGGTCTTGTTCTTCTTAGTCTTTGCTATTTGCAATTAGAATTATAGTTTATCTTGAGATATTTACACAGCAAAGTTATGTATAGAAAAGGACAGTTGTTGGCTGTTTGTAAGAATTCTGTCTAGCAAAGGTTTTTAAGAAGAGTCAAGAATATAGTGAGGCACAAGAGTATCACTTGTCAGCAAATATCAACTATTCTTTGCATTTTACTTATCTGCTGCTACAACTATCAGCTCAGATCTACTATTTCACCTCTGGCCATCCAAGTACTTTCATGACATATAAGTATTCTCCAGTAACTGAGTCTGCAACAACTTCAGAAGACAAAATGGCAGTAAATATAATGTTTTCTGATCAAGTCTACTGCTCCATCTTTAAATGCTTCAGATGAAAATTATGAAGCAGTTGCTAATACACCGCATCTAGTTCAACCAACACATTTACACACATATATAAGCATACTGTTGATGCCTCCGGGAAGAACTTAAACTGGACACTTAACTTTTCTGTTGGCCCTTAGAGTTTTATTTTGACAGTAAGCAGCAGAATGTAGACAGCTATAAATTGGTGATTCACAACCTAAAAAATCTTTTGTCTCAAATGAACCATTCTTCTTTTTTGGGAACACCATGGCCAGTTTTGCCTTGCCTAACAGCAGTGTCAGCATCAGGAGCATCTTTAGCACCAGTATCTTCATGAGTTTTGTACTCACCTTTATGTCGAGACATATAACGACCAATTAAGATGGCCATAAGAATAAGTGCCACAAATATTAATGCCAGTATTCCTTTAAAAAAAAAATTAGGTTATGCAATAATGGTCACAGAGAAACAATTTACAAAAAAAATTGATCTGCAAACAAGTAACTGGACTTGCAACTATTTACAAAAAAATGCAGTACGAAATAATTTCAACAATATGAATCAACATCACTTAATTTATTTCTAATATATGAGGGTAAATAAGAAAGGTTCCCAGTGTTACTAAGTGGCAGCAGTCATCAATCTTACACACTCATGCTATGAGATGCAGAATAGGAGTAAACAAGGTGAAGATACTGTACATGCATATAAAACTGGAGATTCAAGTTGTAATTCAGTTTATGTGGGCACAGAAGATCCAACTGGTGGAAATCCATTGGCAACCAGTGGCTATGTGTGGCTCAGATGGCCTGTGAGTTCAAAAATGGTTGTGGGACTATTGTGGATGCCCATCCACCTCAGTGATGTGGATAGGCATCCATTGGTACCATTGATACAATCAAGACCTGGCACATTCGATTTTCACTTGTTTAGGAAGTTCATAAAGCAGTTAAGAGGACAGTGGATGACACTGTCAAAGAGGAAGTCACAAAGTGGCTTTAGGAGAAGGATGCATTCTTCTTTTGGCAGTGTCTCAGTAAGCTGATTGCTGTTAAAAGTGTCCCAATAAGTCTGGTCACTATGTGGAAAAACAATGCACATGCATGAGGACATGTCCTGTATATTGTCTTTTACATTGTTGTATAGTGTTATCACTTGCCCTCCAGAAATTAAATAGGAAACTTACTTTATAATTTACCCTCCTATATTAAATATAACTTTAGTCGAATGATTATAAGTAAAAAAAAAACTACAATCAATGAAAATAATTAACACTTTCATTCTTAATATTGTTACGACAGAAGGAATCTGGCAACCGAAAGCAAAAAGTTTCAGCCAACGAACAAGAACGTTGGGAGAATTTGGAGAAGAAGAGCAGAGCGTTAACGGTCGTTGTATTGTAACGGTCGTTGTATTGTAACGGTCGGAGAGTTCGAAAATGGACGGTGAGCTGTTCTGAGACAGTGCGCGTAAGTATCAAGAAGTAACTTGATGTGTTGTGTATACGCGGAAGGATAAAAGTGGATCTTTTATCGTTAAGTATCAAGAAGTAACTTGATGTGTTGTGTATACGCGGAAGTATAAAAGTGGGAACTTTTATGGCTAACTTCGAATGTCTACACGGACTGTCTTTTTGTTCGGCTAGTGTGTGAAAAGTTGTTAGCACAGGACGAGAATTGGTTTACGAGTGAAGATCTTCGGGTGACCTGGTAAATCAAGTAAAAGGTAGTATTTAGTAAAATACACAGAGCTGATATTGTGTGCTCTACGCAGGAAGATTGATGACTTGTGCATGTTAATAGTTGATTTGTTAATAAGATACTTCATCCATATTTCCTTTGTAACAATTTACCTGGTATTGAATTTGGTTTTGAAATATAGCTTTTAATACTCACGCTCAGTGGCTATCCATTTTTGTGATCCGCAACATTTGGTGTCAGAAGTGGGATGATAATTATTTAATTGAATGCCTTTCACTAGAAGTATGGATGAGTTAATAAAGCTGATGACTGATATGAAAGCCGATATGGCTAATAAAATAGGTGAACTTTCTAGTGACCTAAATAATAAAATAGGTGACCTGGCCGCACAAAATACTGAGATGAAAGCCGATATAGCTGCCCAAAGCGATAAAATAGGTGACTTGAAAGCCGATATGAAAGCCGATATAGCTGCCCAAAGCGATAAAATAGGTGACTTTAAAGCCGATATGGCTACGCAGATGACTGATATGGCTACACAGATGAATGACATTAAAAGTCAAAATAGCGAAATGGCCGCACAAAATACTGAGATGAGAGCTGAAGTGGCTTCTCAAATTGATAAGATTACTGATCAGTGTAAGGACATTAAAACCGAACTTAATAAACAATGTGATTGTTTAAAGGTTGAAATTGACAGTGTAAAATATGATCTTGATAGTGTTAAGTTAGATTATAAACATGAAATAGAAATTGTAAAAACTGATTGTGAACGCCAGTTTCAGATTTTGAGAAATGAAATGTTACCTTCTGCTTTTGATAATAATAATTCTAGTGGAAATAATGTTATTACACATATCGCTAAAAATACAACTAAACCTTCTACATATGATGGTCAATCATCTTGGACAGTATTTAAAACACAATTCGAAGTTATCGCTACAGCCAATGAGTGGAATGAATTCCAAAAGGCCAGTTTTCTTGCAGCTTCCTTAAGAAATTCTGCTGCGGAAGTTTTGCAGTCTGTTCCAGAAGAAAAACGACTTGATTATCAAAGTCTAGTTTCTGCATTAGAACTAAGGTTTGGTGATAGTTATTTAAAACAATATTACGTGACTCAATTTAAACATCGCATGCAGAAAAGTGGTGAAACTTTGCAAGAGCTTGCTAGTGATATTGAGCGTCTAGCTAGATTGGCTTATAGTAACTGTCCACCAGAAATTCAAGATAATTTAGCTCAATTACAATTTATTGATGCTATTGCTGACCCTGACACTCAGCAATCTCTGAGGATGTTGGAAGGTGAATCCTTAAAGTCAGCTGTGGTACATGCTATGAAATACGAGTGCTCCAGGCTTTCCTCCCGAGCGAACAAACGTGCAGTGAGATTTGTGAGTGCAGAAGAAACTGTAGAAAAGGATAATGAAATGAAAGAACTAACCAAAGCCATACTATCCGTTTTGAAAGATATAAAAGGTTCTTCTTCAAAACCTACAACAGACCTTCAGTGTTGGAATTGTGGCAAGACCGGACACATTCGTACCAACTGCACTAGGAAACGAATGAGGAGTCCAAGTCCATCAACTAGACAACAGGATCAGGGAAACAGAAATTAGTCAGTCTTGCGGGGCAAAGGCTGGCAGTTGATTGGATGGCCCCAGGGGAAGTCGCCCACGTTTCGACATTACATGGCGATAATAATGGATTAGTAGCTGATGGAGCCATAAATGGAATACCTTGCCGTATGATAGTCGACACTGGTGCAAATGTAACTTTACTCAGAACGGATATAATAAAGAAAATAATACCTCACCCAAACTTGAATACTACACAGTCTAAAATAAGCCTACAAACAGCCACTGGAGATCGTGCAAAAGTCCATGGAAAAATAGAACTTAATATCCGAGTTGGTAGCTGTCTGGTACACCACCCTGTTTACATCGCTGACATCTACGACGAATGCATATTAGGCCTTGATTTTCTTAAGAAACATGGATTCAACATTAGACCCAGTGATAACCTACTCATCTATGAGACAGAAGAGATTCCTCTGCTTAGCCGGACGTCTGATTCTTTATCAAGCGTAACTCCAATATTAGTGACGGAAGACACAGAGATCCCAGCACAAAGTGAAGTTATAGTCCGTGGACATCGGGCGGAGACTTCTGGGGCCTTCCGATTGGCAGTTACCGATGCCTCTGGTAAAGGAGCTTTGGCTCATAATATCCTGGTTGCAAGGACTTTAGTCAGAATAGATAAAGAACAGATCCCTATCAGAGTGATGAACTGTAACAAATCCAATAGAATGTTAAAAAAAGGTGAGGAATTAGCAATATGTGAAGCTGTTACCTGTGTAACAAGTATAAATAAAATAGAAGTTACCGATTCATATCAAAATCATACAGACATCCCGTCTCATCTTACTGAATTATGGAGAGAAACCAGACAAATATTAACTGAAAACCAAGCTGTTAAGGCCGAGAACCTATTAAAAGAATTTTCTGACATTTTTTCTGCCACATCAAATGATTATGGCCGTACGAACCTGACAGAACATAAAATCAACACTGGTGATTCTCCTCCAGTCCATCTGCCGGCAAGAAGGCTTCCATTGGCAAAAAGAGAGGAGACGGAACAACTCATAAAGGACATGGAAACTCAGGGCATTATAGAACCATCACAGAGTCCCTGGACATCACCAGTAGTTCTTGTCAAGAAAAAGGATGGATCTACACGATTTTGTGTAGATTATCGCAGATTAAATGACGTAACAAAGAAAGATTCCTTTCCTTTACCCAGGATTGACGATACACTAGACACTTTATCTGGGTCAGAATGGTTCTCAACATTAGATTTAAAGAGCGGCTATTGGCAAGTTGGTATACGTCCTGAAGACCGTGAGAAAACAGCTTTCAGTACAGGGAATGGACTTTGGCAGTTTAAGGTGATGCCATTTGGACTTTGCAATGCACCTGCCACATTTGAGCGACTAATGGAGTCAGTGCTCAAAGGTTTGTCTTTGGAGGTCTGCCTGGTTTACTTGGACGACATCATAGTTCTTGGAAGAACTTTTGAAGAACATTTGAGAAATCTTCGTCAAGTATTTGAAAAACTTAAGGCAGCCAAGTTAAAATTGGGACCGACAAAGTGTAAACTGTTCCAGCAAGAAGTTCATTACCTTGGTCATGTGATCACTACAGCAGGGATTAAGACTGATCCTAGTAAGATAGAAGCTGTAAGAGACTGGCCTCCACCACAAGATGTTCATCAACTTCGTAGTTTTATTGGACTTTGCACCTACTATAGAAGATTTGTCAAAGGTTTCTCCAACATCGCAAGGCCATTACATCGTCTGACAGAAGAGGGCCAGCGGTTTATGTGGACCACCGAATGCGATATAGCCTTTCAACAGCTGAAGAAAACTCTTTCCACAGCACCAGTGCTAGCGTACCCACAAACTGGAAAACAATTCGTAATAGATACTGACGCAAGTAACACAGGAGTTGGTGCTGTGCTTTCACAAGAACAAGACGGACAAGAGAGAGTTATAGCATACTTTAGTAAAACTTTATCCAAACCAGAGCGGAATTACTGTGTAACACGCAAAGAACTGTTAGCAATAGTAAAAGCAATAGAACATTTTCATCATTATCTCTATGGCCAGAAATTCCTTATACGTACTGATCATGCTGCACTTAGATGGTTATTAAACTTCAAAAACCCTGAAGGACAAATCGCTAGGTGGATACAACGGTTACAAGAATACGATTTCTCCATCGAACATCGAAGTGGTAAAATGCATAAGAATGCAGATGCTCTTTCCAGGCGCCCATGTATTGACAATTGTAAACATTGCTATAATGCAGAACTGAAATTTGAAACTAAAGAGATAATGCCCATAAGACAAATAGTATCGACACAAACAAACAGTGACACCCCTAACATCTGGAATCCAATTGAAATCAGGAAGGCTCAACTAGATGATGAAGACATAAAACCAATATTAGAATTGATTGAAAAATCTGATGTAAGACCTAATTGGGAGCAAATCTCGAGGTATAGTCCAACTACTAAAAGTTACTGGGTACAGTGGGACTCCTTAAAAATGGAAGACGGAGTATTATACAGAAGATGGGAGAATCCCACTGGACGACTGATCCGTTGGCAGATAATCCTTCCTCGATCCCGAGTGGAACTTGTGATGAAAGATGTACATGATAGTGCCACTGGAGGACACTTCGGTGTTAATAAGACATTAGCCAAAGTCAGGGAACGATTTCATTGGTTGAAAAGTAGGGCAGACGTTGAGAGATGGTGTAGGCAATGTGAAGCCTGTGCAGCAAAGAAAGGCCCTAAGACTAGGAGTCGGGGTAAGCTGCAGACGTATAACGTTGGTGCCCCTTTTGAAAGAATAGCCATTGATGTAATGGGTCCGTTTCCTAGAACTGATGATGGAAATCGATATTTATTAGTGGTAATGGATTATTTCACAAAGTGGCCTGAGGTATATCCCATCCAAGACCAGGAAGCAACAACAGTGGCTGAGATGATAGTTAATAACTTCATTAGTAGGTATGGAGTACCTTTACAACTCCACTCTGATCAAGGACGGAATTTTGAATCCAATGTGTTTAAAGGCATCTGTCAACTATTAGGCATTCAGAAAACCAGAACAACTCCCTTACACCCTCAGTCGGATGGTATGGTTGAAAGGTTCAATAGAACAATTGCTCAGCATTTAGCATTATTTGTGAACGACCACCAACGTGACTGGGATCGCCATGTACCACTCCTTTTGCTGGCATATAGAACGGCAGTGCATGAGACAACTGGACAGACACCTTCCATGATGATTTTTGGAAGAGAGTTACGTCTTCCCTGTGACCTTTTATATGGTCGGCCCGAAGCAATGCCTGTGTCCACTCCACAATACGTACAAGAATTGCAACAACGACTAGAAGAAATCCATCACTCCGTTAGACATAACATCGACATAACAAGTGACAGAACCAAAACAAGATATGACAGTAAAATAAATGGAACTATTTTCAATCAAGGAGATCTTGTCTGGCTATACAGTCCACATAGAAAGAAAGGACTATCTCCAAAACTTCAGAAACCTTGGGAAGGTCCATATACAATAGTTAACAGGATTAATGACGTGGTATATCGCATTCGTCGACGTCCAGCTACAAAGTGCAAAGTGGTTCACGTGGATCGTTTGGCTCCGTTTCATCGAAGAACTGAAGAAACTTTGGAATCCAGAATTGTTCGGGACGAACAAGACCTAGGAAGGGGGCAGTGTTACGACAGAAGGAATCTGGCAACCGAAAGCAAAAAGTTTCAGCCAACGAACAAGAACGTTGGGAGAATTTGGAGAAGAAGAGCAGAGCGTTAACGGTCGTTGTATTGTAACGGTCGTTGTATTGTAACGGTCGGAGAGTTCGAAAATGGACGGTGAGCTGTTCTGAGACAGTGCGCGTAAGTATCAAGAAGTAACTTGATGTGTTGTGTATACGCGGAAGGATAAAAGTGGATCTTTTATCGTTAAGTATCAAGAAGTAACTTGATGTGTTGTGTATACGCGGAAGTATAAAAGTGGGAACTTTTATGGCTAACTTCGAATGTCTACACGGACTGTCTTTTTGTTCGGCTAGTGTGTGAAAAGTTGTTAGCACAGGACGAGAATTGGTTTACGAGTGAAGATCTTCGGGTGACCTGGTAAATCAAGTAAAAGGTAGTATTTAGTAAAATACACAGAGCTGATATTGTGTGCTCTACGCAGGAAGATTGATGACTTGTGCATGTTAATAGTTGATTTGTTAATAAGATACTTCATCCATATTTCCTTTGTAACAATTTACCTGGTATTGAATTTGGTTTTGAAATATAGCTTTTAATACTCACGCTCAGTGGCTATCCATTTTTGTGATCCGCAACAATATATTAATCTTTAACCCTTCCAGTGTCCATGTCATTTGTATATGTTTGCAGAATATGAAATGAGGGGCCAAGGACTACGTATCCATTTTTAGTAAAAAAAAAATCGATTTAAAAAAAATAAAAATTGCTGTTGTAATTTTTTTTATACATATATTATAAAAATATATAATTCAGGATTGAAAAATAATATTGTTTTTTTAATTTGATGCATATTTTATTAAACTACAATATAAATAATTTTATAAAGCATCTGATTTGCTTGTTAGCATTCCTATTTACTGAAGCATCTTTTTGATTTAAGCTTACAAGTTGATTTGAACCATTATCTACAAATTTTTTGAAAATGTCCTAAAAATTAACAAAAAAAAAAAAACTGCTATTTTTAAAAACGATAGATTTTTGAAGTAATTACAAAGTATGTACTGCCATTTTTTTTCCCTGTTCCACAATCTTTTCTGTCATAAACCTATTACAGTATTCCCAAAATTATTTTTATCATTTTTCCCAGCATTCTATGCATCTTTACTTCCATTTCGATTTTAAGAACAGGAAACACACCCTTCTCAGAAATTCTGATTGCAGCAGCATTTAATTAGTTATGCTTCACTGAGGCAAACAAGAGACAGATGGCTGACACATACTATATCCATTCCATGTGCTATAAGTGTTTTTTTACAGTTTTGGTCCAGCATATTGGATACCTTTTGTAAAGTTAGTATTTACTTTTTTTTATATTTAAACCTTAGTTTTCATTTCAGTAGATTTATTTTCGGAAATTAGTGATCTTTTGGCCGACTGATAATTATTGATTTTTTCATAGTCATGCTATGCCTACAACTTGTTGCTCTGGATATTTTAACATCGCATTAGGTTATATGTTAATTTTTATTTTATTATTTATTACTTTTCTAGTAAAACTTTGATCTAGTATCATTTTCTGAAAATAAATGAGGTCTTGGATACGAAAGCAAATTCATTTCTGTATACTTACTTCCATTAGGCCGACTTATTGATCTTTTTGAGTTATTCTAGATTGGAGGCCGGCTTAAAAACTGTTGCAGATATTTTATTGAACATCCCATTAGGTTATATGCAATATTTCTTTTATTTCTTTTTTTTTTAGTAAAAAAAGCTTTGAGCTTTACAGTTTTCTAAAACTGAATGTCTTGGATATGGAAGCAAAATAGACTTCCTTGCTGCGGAAATCAGCCGTCATGTGGGGAGGGCAATTTCGGGAAGGCGTCCCCCTCTGCTAAACTAATGGTGAAAGTTTCACCTAAGTTTCCCTTTAGCAAAATATATATTTTTTTTCTTAAATTACGAGGTTTTATGTTTATCATAATAAATGATTTTAAAGGCAAACCCCTCTCCCCTCAGTACCTTGGCTGTGCCCACTGACAATATAACTTTTTTTTTTTGCTTTGGTGCACAAACTTTTCTGCACTTAGCCAAGATTATTGCCAAACTTCAACATCCAATGAAAAAATTCATAATGTTTAGTAAAAAAAGCAGATGAAAGTTTTTTTTCTATTTCATAACCAGTTTGGAAAATCCCATTAATGTGATAAGTCCAAGTCACTTTGTATAACACTGGCTGTATTTAAAATACATGGTACTGAAAAGAATCATTAAAAGATATAAAAAATCATATTTTAGGTTGAATATTATATTATTCGGGAGGAAATTTCCTTTCAATAAATATATAATTTGACTATTTTTACTCATCAGGTTTTCCAAAATGAAGCATTATTTATATAGTGCGATTTTTTTTTCACCATATCACATTGAAAAAGGCTTATTAAAATTGTAAATTTGTTTATATTATTTTCATAAAATTCGTAATTAAATTCTGCTTAATTTGGTATATAACATGACCTATTTCTGTTGATTGGTTATTTTTTAAAGTAATTCTAAAGTTGACTTGTTTATTTGACTCAGCACAATTGGCTAAAAGCCTGGAATTTTCCTCAAAGTTTTTTTTTTTAATTTTTTTTTCACTGAGAAAAAAGTTACAAAATGAGAAATATTTACTTGAAACAAAAATTTTTTTTGTTATTCAGAAATAAATAGCCTTTCTATTCATGTGCATTAAAATCATTTCTGTCTATTAGCTTTTAATTAAATAAATTTTTATTTGTGTCGCCTGATGCATTTTTTACTACATGACTCTAAAAATGTCCTATTATAATCAAACTGTTTTTTTTTTTGGTTAAATATTTTATTTACAGAAAATACAGAATTTAAATGCTGATTAATTTGGCATATAACATGCCATAATTCCTTTCATTAGTTATTTGGCATAAAAGTTTTAAAGTTAATTTTTTTTGGCTGAGCATAGGGAGAAAATAGCTTGGCCTCTGGATGGAAAATAGCTTCTTATGCCGTTTCCCACCCACCAACAATCCAGTTTAAAAAATTTAATTTTTTTAATTATTGGGCCATTAGTGGTCAAATAATTAATATAATTCACTCCTATACTCAAGAATCTTAATTCAATTCCTGGAAAAGGTATTTTTATTTATGCAATCTTTCTGAAATGTTGGTTGCCTTTCTATTAATAAACTATACTGATTCAACTCTCTCATCTTTCCTCTATTGTTATGGGAACTTATTAAATTTAATGCAATGATAAATTTTATATAAAAATATATAACCCTGTATATGATATATAAACTGTACCAGAAGTACAGCAGTATAATCTAATAGCAATGGCAACAATGGCATATTAGGATGTATAATAACAAGAATTTACAAAATGGATGCCAAAATGGTACATAAGACAGATGGGAAAGAATATGGGATTTTTTAGCATTCTTTATTTATAAATATTTCAAAACTGCCTCACTTAAAAGATTCTTCTTCTGAAATCCGATTTTAGGAAATAAAATGACTAAATGCATCATGCATCTTGATCGTTTTTTGATAATCCTGAAGTATTTTAAACCTGTGTGATCAAAGCTGTGCACTCAAGGGCATATTACATAATGCATTCAATAGATTCATATATGTGAACAAAATTTTCCCTGTTATTCTTCAAACTCTAGGGGGAGGGGGAGTTATCACCCTGATTGCCCTCCTCTGGATTCACCACTGACCTGATAATAGATGAATAAAAACAATTAAATTATATATTAATTGAAGGAAATTTCTTCCTGAATAATATGATATTTACTTGAAATAAAATTTTCTTTTAATGATTCTTTTCAGTGTAGTATATTTTAAAACATAAGCCAGTGTTACACAAGGTGAATTGGATTGCTCACATTAATGGGATTTTCTGCTCTGTTTATAAATTAGAGGAACACTTTCTTGGCTGTTTTTTTTTTACTAAACATTGAGTTTTTTCTTTGGGGATCTCAGATAAGTGTCAAAAAGTTTGCACACCAAGACAAAAAAAAGTGCATATTGTCATAGTAGCACAGCCAAAAATTCCCGAAATTTCCCTCCCACATGAGGACTGATATTTGTGCCAAAGAAGTACTTTTTGCTTCTGTATTCAAGACTTCTATCATTTTCAGGAATTTTAGGAAACTATACAAGATCAAAGATTTTTTATTTTACTGAAAAAACAAAGAAATAATAATAATAAAATTAATATATATAACCTAATGCAATATTAAATAAACTATCTACAGCAACTAGTTGTAAACTGATGTCGCATAACTCTGAAAAATCGGTAATTATCGATTGGTGGAAAGATTGATAATTTACAGAAATAAAATAAATCTACAGAAATGACAACTAAAGGTTAATTAAAAAAAAAGGAAATAAAATACTAACTTTATGCAGAGAATTTATAATACAATTTGTTGGGAAGTATTTGACTTATATCATCCATCTAAACAACTTGCTGTGTCAAGGAATTCCTTTTTGCTCCCATATTCAATATCTCAATATCTCATTCATTTTCAGGAAATGATATCAAATCAAAGATATTTTACAAGAATTGAAAGAAATAAAAGAAATATTAACATATAACCTAATACGATGTTAAATAATATCCCCAACAGCTTGTAAAACTGGGCATCCCATGTAGCATAACTCTAAAAGATCGGTAGCTCAGCCAACAGAAAAATTTGATAATTTACAGAAATAAAATAAATCTACAGAAATGAAAATGAAGGTTAATATTGACTAAAAGTATGGTACCACTATCCTATATTCCAGAACTCTTTATGTAAACATCCACTATAGAGCCACTTTACAACACATGTGAGCAATAACAAGGTCACTGCACCTGCTGCTGTGATGTACTTTGCAACAACAACTCCAACTCTGCTTGTTTCTGAGAAGGCTCATGTTACTTACAGTTTTGATTTTATGAGCAGGAAAGTCGCATATAATGCTGGGATAAATGATATAAATGATTCTGGAATACTAAAATAGGTTTATGGCAGAAAAAGAGGGTAAAACGGAAAGAAAAAAAAAGCTGGTACGTACTTTGCAATTACTTCCAAAATCTACTGTTTTCAAAAATAGCAGTTTTTTTTGAAAATTTTTAGATTTTCGAAAATTTAAGAAAGAAAAAAATTGTTGATAATAGTTTAAATCGAACTTGTGAGCTAAATTAGAAGCTTGCCTCAGCAAAGAGGAAGTTAACAAGAAAATCGACAATACCGTTTAGCACTTCTAAGAAATGGCAATCAGATGGCTTTAACAAATTATTTATATTATAGTTTAATAAAATATGCATGAAATGCAAAAAGAAAATATTTTTCAAACCTGAATTACATATTTTTAAAAGATATATCTAAGAAAATTTTCAAGCGGAAATTTTTTAAATCGAAGTTTTATGTGTTGTACAAAAGATGTCTATTGACGTCCTTGACCTCGCATTTCAGATTCTGTCAATGTCTAGGTTTGACGACGACCCAGGAAGGTTAATATGCATATAAAGAATAATATTTCATCTCGCTAAAGTCTCATCTAATTTGACATTAATATCCATATTCCATAATGATCAGTTGTGTCCTTAGAAGGAACTGTGTGACTGTTGTCATTGACTTGAATGTGCAGTGAATTTTTGGACGGTTTATAAAAATTTACAGATCCAGACCCAGTAAGAACTCAATATGTCTTAAAAGCCATTAATTTTAAAAGGAAAAGCAGAAGTGACAGGGCATGCTAGGAAAGAAACGTACAGAATTCACAAGTTAGCTGAATATTTCAAAATAAGTAAAACTTCAGCAGCTTTAATCCTTTAAATTCAAAATACTCTTTTAAAATAGTGGTGAGGAAATGGGAACAGAAAATGATGTTGCACATTTTCAAATGGCAAAGGTTCTTTAGTGAACAAATTTAAATTTTTATTGTTTTGTCATATACATAGTAAAAATATTACTACATCTGAGTCTATAATTCAAACGAAAGCTATGGAAACAGATGCAAAAATTGGTGTGTGATTCTAGAGCCTAAAATGGATGGTAAAATAAGTTCTGTGGATGTCACAATATTTATTTCAGAGTTTGTAATAAGTGTTAGTTATTCTGAATCCATTGAGTTTACTTACCTGTAGGAGACGTTGCCCATTACCATTGCAGTTACCAATACCAAAAGGACCTATCACCCCTCCTCAAAAGTCAGAGTCAATACCAACTTTGGCATTGAAGTCACCAAGAAAAAAGGTAATATCTCCTTTCTTTGACAGAATTCAAAATATCCTGATGTTCTCCATAAAAACTATCCTTCTTATCCTCATCAGCATCCTCAGTGGGGGCATAACAGCAGATGACATTCAAGTCTTTAATGCTTGTTCAAAATTTTGCTGTAAGAAACCTTTCATTAATGCACTCATATTCTAGAAGAACATCACTAGAGTGTCTGCTGAGAAGCAGATCTACACTTTGGAGATGCTTATTATCTCCCCTCCCTGAAAAGAGAAATTTAAGATTATCTTTAAGAATCTGACCTTTATCTGTCCATCTGGTTTCTTGCAAGCTGAGAATATCTGTGTTATAATGGTGGAATTCTTGTGTGAGGATATCAAGAGAATAAACTCTGTGCAGAGTCCTCACATTCCAACTATCTATGGAGAGAAAATGGCTAGTGGGACGTTTAAAGAAACTGTTTATTGAGAGAGAGAATGCCGACAATATCAAATAGCTCCCTAATCGCAAGCATGGGGCAAAGATCTGTTCCCCCACTTCTAAAAGCTGAAGCCATCTACACTGGAATACTTCCTCAAATGCAGAAGCAAAAGTTTAGGTGACTGCAGTGACCTCTGCTCAAGATTATCTACCAGCTGATAAAACATTCTGTGAATCTATTCACTTGGGGTTGTCAACCCACAAGCAGAAAACATAGTGGAAGATTTTCCCTCCACAGAAGCCCACCAGTGCAGCAAATTCAGAATCCATAATTAAGCCTGTAAATGGTAGCTAAGCGTAAACTGAAAGGAGAGCTGTGTACCAATCCCTAGTGATGATGCACAGAACTGGCTAGGTCTAGCACCTAATGTCTGACTCCGCCTTCTCGTGGTGCAGGCTGTTAGTACCTTTCAAAAGAGATATCCTCTTTTGGAATGGAATGGGAGGGCTGCCAGTTCAATATGGACTACTGATCTGGTCATGTATGGCCACTTTTTTCTTTTTTTTTCAAACCTGCTGAGGAGTGGTCAACTTCACAGGGTCCTAGTGCTGACCATTAATACCTACTAGACCGGACTTGTTGATGGATTTGAGCTTGATTATGGATCCTGGACTTGCTGCACTGGTAGGCCTCTGTTGAGGGAGAATCTGCTGCTGTGTTTTCTGTTTGCTTCTGGGTTGCCAGCCCTAAGTGAACAGAGGCATGGGATACCTTATATCAGCTGGTGGATAATCCTAATCAGAGGCCATCGCAGGTACCTGAACCTTACTTAGCTAGTTGGGCATCATCAAGCCTAAACTGGAGTAATGTGTCTCAGGCAGGCTATATTCCTCTTGAAAAAGTCCACTTGAAAAGGTGGTGCCTGAAGTTCCTACCAGCATCGGTGACTTCAGCCTTTAGCGGAGGAGGAACAGGTCTTTGCCTCATGCCTGTGATTAGGGGGCTGTTTGATATTGTTGGCCCTACCAATCTCAATAAACCTAATTTCTTTAAAAATCCTACTAATCATTTTCTCTTTGCAGGAATGTGGACTTGAGGACATTACATAGAGATTATTCTCTTGATGTCCTCATGCAGGAATTCCAGTGCTATAACCTAGATATTCTAGGTTTGCAAGAGACCAGATGGACAGGTAAAGGTGAGATACTTAAAAATAACTTTAAATTTCTCTTTACAGGGAAGGAGGATGGAAAGCATCACCAAGGCATGGGTCTGCTGCTCAACAGACATGCTAGTGATGCTCTTCTAGGATATGAGTGCATTAATGAAAGGTTTCTTACAGCAAAATTTCAGACAAGCATTAAAGACTTGAATGTTATCTGCTGTTATGCCCCCACTGAGAATGCTGATGAGAATGAGAAGGATAGTTTTTACAGAGAACTTCAGGATATTTTGAATTCTGTTAAAGAAAGGAGATATTACCTTTTTTCTTGGTGACTTCAATGCCAAAGTTGGTACTGACTCTGACTTTTGAGGAGGAGTGATAGGTCCTTTTGGTATTGGTAGCTGCAATGGGCAACGTCTCCTACAGGTAAGTAAACTCAATGGTTTCAGAATAACTAACACATATTACAAACACCGCGACATACATAAATACACATGGGTTTCACCTGATGGGCTGCATAGGAATATGATTGATTATATATTAATTAACAGCAAATGGGCTAGTTCTGTTAGAAATACCAGGGCATATAGGGGAGCTGAAATAGGATCTGACCATTACTTTGTTAAAAGTGTCTTGCAACTTAAACTTAAAAAGTGTTGTGTTAAATTCAAAAAATTTACCTTTAATACTGAAGCTCTGAAAGACCCAGTTATAGCTAAAGCTTACCACGATAGGTTACTTAGTCATTATGACAGTCATGGTTTGCTTAATACTGAAGTTGAGGAAGAATGGGGCCGTTTTAAACTGGCATTTTTGGAAACTAACAGTACTCTTTTAGGAAAAAAGAAGCAGAGGAGGCAGAATTATTTAAGTGACAAGGCACTTGAGCTTATTTCAGAAAGAAGGAACTGCAGGAATGTCCTTAATCAGTACCCTACTAGTCCTGATAGAAAGGATTACAGAGAGCTTAATAAACATGTAAAGGATCAGTTAGCTACTGATAAGAATCTTTGGCTTTATGGCTTGGCTGACAAAGTTGAGGAAGCAGTTAGGCAGCACAACAGCAGAGAGCTGTACCAGATAGTTAATGTGTTGTGATGCCCCATCGTTCACTTTTGCTTTACCTTAACCAGTTTTGTTTAATTTACATTATATTTATCATTTTGGGGATTTTTATTTCCTTTTTGGCATCACAGCGCTCATTTCCAATAGTTGTGAGTTGCGCATGCGCAACTCCGATCTTCCAACTTCAACCTTTAAAGCGCGTGCCAAGGACAAGCCCCCTCTTGCGTCATTCATCACTTTATGTTAATGTCTTTCCCGGCGTGCAGTCCAGCTCTTGTTTTTAAACCGGTGACTTGCTAGTCACAGTAGCACAAGGTGCGTAGCACCAAGCACAAGCACAGTGCATGTAGCACAGGAGTGAGGAGTTGTATAGAGTGTAGAGGCACTGAGTTTGATGTATCTTCTTCATTGATGTCTTGGTGAGTTGAACTATTTTGGAAATAAATCAGTTTGTTATTTTAAACCTTTTGAGTCTGTACAATTTTTTTCTCTTGAGCAACGTGAATTTAGATTAATGGTATTTAGACCTTTTGACAATCAATTTTGATTCTATTTACTCATTAAAAAGCTCGCTGGCATTTTGAACCCTACTTTAAACTTAGTCTACTTTTTTTGGCAATTTGTTAATTATTGCCTGGCGCCCGTATCAGCTATCTGGAGCATAAAACTAATTGGATCAGGAAAAACGGTCCAACACTAAAGAATTATTGCATTTATTTGGAGCGTTACAGTGTTATGTGGTAGAAAACAGACAGGCATACAAGGATTGCAGGATAAACAAGGTAAGGTTATATAGAAGGGGAGGATTCTGTCATGGCTAGGTGAGCTGAACATTTCAGTGATGTTCTAAACAATGTGGTTAGTTCTACTCCCATTGTTTGTAGTGATGATAAATGTATTGGGGCCTTTAATGTTGGCTCTATAACACAATCTGAAGTTATTTTGGCTATTTCTACTCTTAAACTTCATAAATCCCTAGGGGTAGATGAAATTATTATAGAAATGCTCAGAGCTGGGAATGTTTCAGTTACCACTTGGATGACTGAAATTCTGAATATCTTTTATGATAAAGGTATGGTTCCTAAAGATTTTACCAGAGCTATTATTATCCCTATTTTCAAAAAAGGTGATCACAGTTCTTGTGATAACTATAGGGGTATCAGCCTACTCTCTGTTCCAGGTAAAGTTCTTTCCATGATTGTGCTTAATAGAATTAAGAATCTGGTTGACGGTCAATTGCGTGATGAGCAATGTGGATTCAGAAGTGGTAGGAGATGTGTGGATCAGATATTTTCACTTAGGCAGATTCTTGAGAAATGTTTCGAGTTTCAGAAACCTTTGGTTGCTAGCTTTGTTCATTTCAAAAAAGCTTTCGACTCTGTTGATCGTCATAATTTGTGGTTGATTGTGAGAGCATATGGTATACCAGACAAGTTAGTTAACATAATGAAAGCTCTCTATAATAACACTGAGTCATGTGTGAGAGTTGGTAAGTCTTGTAGCAATTGGTTTAGCATTACTTCTGGTGTTCGACAAGGGTGCATTTTGTCTCCTTTTCTCTTTAGTTTGGTTATTGATTATGTTATGCAAAATTCACTTCAAGGGAAAGATTTTGGCCTTAAATGGGCTGGAGATACGAAAATTTCTGATTTAGATTATGCTGATGATTTAGCCCTTTTGGCAAATGATGTTGATGAGATGAACTCTTTCATTCGAGCTGTTGATGAAACTGGTAGTAGAGTAGGTTTGGTTATAAACAGAGAGAAAACTAAAGTGATGAAAATTGGTCAGACAGGCTGTGATTCAGTTCATCTGAATGGTTGCAGTCTTGAGCAGGTGTCACAGTTTAATTACCTTGGAAGCTATGTAACAGATACTGGTGATGTGCGGCATGAGATTAACAGACGAATAGGTATTGCTGCCGGGATTTTTAAGAATCTATGGAGATTGTGCAGAAATAGGCGTATACACCTAAAGACTAAAAGTAGACTGTATAATAGTTTGGTTCTTTCTAGGGTTAGTTATGGTAGTGAAACGTGGACGCTGTGTAAACAAGATAACAGGAAACTAGATTGGGTTGTTTTACTTCTGAGCAGCACTTTTTTGCACACCATGGGCTAAATGGCCAGGTCACCTGGACCCCGAAGGCTCAGAGAAGGTTGGGGGAGGGGACCCACTGGAACAGCTGTTGGGAGACAGATGGTAGCCTCCCGTCAAGGCCATCCAGCATGTTCTTTAACGTGCACAGGGTAGGTCTCTCCGGCACACGGGGCCACGGCTTAACGTCCCATCCGACGGACGGCGGCCTTTCCAAGCCCATCGGTGTCCCCTACTGACCGTGGGCAGGGCAGGAATTTTGCGGAGATAAATCTCAACGCTGACCCAGCTGGGACTCGAACCTGGGAACTACAGATTACGAGCCTGGCGCGCTACCGACTGAGCCACCACCGCCCCCAGGAAACTAGATGCTTACGTAGTATCTTGGGTATTAGGTGGTTCAACTTTGTAACTAATGATGAGGTTAGGCAAAGGAGTCTGCAACCTCCTTTAAGCAGCATATTGTGCAGAGAGAGACTCCGCTGGTTTGTCCATGTTGTCCGTGTGGAAAATTATAGATTGGCAAATAGGGTTATGAACAGTGTGCCTAGAGGCCTCAGAAGGAGGGGGGAGACCTAGGATGCAGTGGGCAGACAATGTCAAACAGGACCTTGTTAGAATTGGTGTGCAGTGGCCAGATGCAGCAGATGTAGCTCAGGACAGATATGCTTGGAGAATTAAACTGTGTGGTCTGGTTGGATCTCCGTAGCCCATGGTTGCTTGAGGATGATGATGATAGTTGTCAAGATCAGTAGGCCACACTAATCTGGCAGCCCTTCCTTTCCGTTCACTTCCATAAGAGAGTATCTCTTTCAAAAGATACTAACAGCTTGCACCATGAGAAGGAGGGGTCGGACATTAGGTGCTAGGCCTGGCTGGTTTCATGCATCATCACAGGGGATTGGTGCATAGCTCTCCTTCCAGTGATTATCTGTCTACCATACTACTACTGTTTGCTACCAGTCTGCTGATCTAAATTTGGAAACTGTTGCTGAACAGGGCAAAAGAAGGTTGCCATCAGTACTTGAATCATACCCTCCAGAAAACATACTGAATACAAATGCATCAGATCTGTTTTCTATGCAATTCTGGGAAAAACAATGTGTTAAGAGAGGAAATATCATCTGGGGGTAAACTAGCAAAGGTGTCTCACTGTACTTTTGTGTACAAGAATGACAGGCTCTCATGAAATACCTCTCATTATTTGTAAATCAATGAAACCAAGGTGCTATAAAGGTATTGACCCAAACAAATTTACTGTAACTTGGTGAGAAAGCAATAAGGATGACTAAAGACAATGATGGAATTGTTGACCCAATTAGATATGAAAAAGTGATTTGCCAGAACAGAAGAGATTTTTCATTTTTTGATAATATAGCATGTTGTTCAAAGAATAAACCAAACAATAATGAAATAGTGTTTTTGCCTGCCACTGTCACATCTACTTCTCAGTCTCTAGATCAAGAAAGAACTATACAGAATTTCATGGCAAAATATCGACAAATGATCAAAAAATTAAATATCTGATCTCAAAAATGGGATACAAAGAAGTAAAACAACCTTATCAAAAGTGCTATGTTACACACTCTTTCACCTGGATTAACACAGTGTGGAATGCAGTGAGGCCCTCTACAAGTAAAAACTGTCTGAAAAGCAGTATTCAACTGTAATTTAGGACAAAGTGATGCATCTGTACTTAATGGTTTCCTACAGACATTAGGAAATCTAACAGTAAGTGACGAGAAATATGTTTTTTTTAGACTGTAATGCAGCACTAGAAAGTATAAACTTTCAGATACAAGATCTTGCAATTGAATTTTTGATTGAGTTGGGTTGGTTAGGTTGTTTTACCTCTGAGCAGCACTTTTCTGCACACAGTGGGCTAAATAGCCAGGTCACAAGGACCCCGAAGGCTCAGAGAAGGTTGGGAGAGGGGACCCACTGAAACAGCTGTTGGGAGACAGATGGTAGTCTCCCGTCAAGTTCATCCAGTGTATTCTTTAACATGCACAGGGTATGCTCTCCTGCACATGGGGCCACAGCTTAAAGTCCCATCCGACGGACGTCGACCTTTCCAAGGCCATCGGTGTCCCCTACTGACCATGGGCAGGGCGGGGAGTTTTGCGGAGATAAATCTCAACGCTGACCCTGCTGGGACTCAAACCTGGGAACTGCAGATTACGAGCCTGGTGTGCTACTGACTGAGCCATCCCTGCCCCTATTTTTGATTGAACAATGGGGAACATGTGAAAGAAGGCTGAATACCAAAGTGAATCCAAATTTGGAAAACATGATGAATTGATTCACCAAAAGATTTTAATGGACTTCTATGAAAATGAGTTTGGACTGAAATTAATAAGAATTCACTGTGTTAATAATAACACAGTGAAAGTGAAATTGCAAAACAAAAATGCTCTAAACACAGTAATTTATTTTTTCTAAGAAAAAACTAAATTCATATTTTTATTCATTGCATCAAATTAATTTATTTATTTTTGTTGTAGATATTTCATTTGCATTCCTTTTATTTGTTAGCCTTGGACAAACTGCTACACCTCTCCAAATTGGACACCTCCATATAGTGGACATTTTATTCCATCTCATTGTGTTCACTTTAGGGAGGTTTCACTGTATAAGATTGGTTTTTTATAAACACCTTGAATATAAGATATATCTCTGTCATTTCTCACTAACTGAAATATATTAACAGGTGACTTTATTGTAGCTGTTTTCATAATGCTATGTATAGTTCACAGATGAGGTATTTATAGATAATTTTTTTTACATCAATACTTATAAATTAGGATTAATATGTATTTTCCTTTTTATTTCACTGCTTATATTCTTGATTATTTTATATGGATATCTAGCATCATGATATAATTTAAATATTGCATTAAATTCTCCTTGTAAAAAATAGGTTTTTGAATATCTGTATGCTCTACAGGTTTCTAACTCCAAAAAACATATATATTTTTTGGATGGTTTGATTCAAAAGGATAAGATTATTGATGAAATATTCTGATGACTATTATCTTAATTTTGAACTGTAAAAAGACACGTTTCTCTATACTTTTGGTCATAATTTATTTTCTGCTCTTTTATTGTTAAATTAAGGAATGCTAACTTTTGAGATTTTTCCACTTCATAAGTGAATTTTATTGTGTTATAAATTGAATTTATCCTTTACGAAATCTATCAAGGCAGAATCAGTATGGCCAAACGATAAACATGTCATCAATATATCTTTTCAATTTATTTGTTTTCTCTAACCAATCCAGACTAACACTAGTGAAAAGTTGTCAATCACAGATAAAGAGTACTAAAATAAAAAAGTTAACACAGACTATCAAAGATGCAGCAAAACTTTTTTAAGGTATTCCTGTTAGAATGTTTTTTCCTATAATGAATTTCTTAAGCATCATTAATTTCAGTGTGGGCTAAATGTGGTAACCTGTTTTCTTTTTTGCCCATTATTAAATTTTCAAGTTGGAAAATGATTATTAAATTGAATTTTTGAAATGTGACTAATAAAGCCTTCATAAATATCCATTGTTTATAGTCTAAGAAATTTTCCAGAATAAAACTTTTTTTACTAGTCCCCCTGAAGTAGTTTTAAGTAGGGTGGCCATATGGTAAAGGCAGAAAAATAACATGTTCTCTTTTTTTCACTACAAAAAAAAGAACAAACTTTTTTTTTTTCATTTTCTTGTCATACTCACCAGGAAACTTTATTTAAAAAAACTAATGTTACATAAATTCCACAATTATCAGACAGAATTTATTTCCTTAAAACCAGTGTCTTTTTACAGTTCAAAATTAAGATAATAGTCATCAGAATATTCATATTGAACATCAAGCAATCACAAGTGAATCAAAACCCACTTCTAACTAACTGTGAAAAATCGGGAAAAAATGTCATTAGAATTTGATAATTTGGATATTTTTCAGTCTTCAAGTATTCTATTTAATTAATAAGATTCATTTAATAATTTTACATTTTTATATATTTTAACCTTTTCTAAAATATTTTAGAAAAAGGTACATCTGCAGTTTATGGAGCTCAGTTTACTAGATGCTGCCATGAGCGGTAACTTAATTGAACGTTCATAAGGCATGTAATGTAATGCAAGTGAATAACATATGGTATGGTAGGTTTTCATCGTATCGAACAATTTCTTGGATTGTCTGTTGGTATGTTTCGTGTGGCCTCTGGTTTTTGATTTTTTTTTCAGGTCTAAATGTCTAAGGTGAATAAAATTTAAAAGTTCATTTTCAGGGAAGGAGCAGGTTATTCATACAATTGTATTTTTTAAGGTAATTTGGATTTAATTCCTATATATGTAGCATAAGGGTATATATTTTACCTCAGGTAAGTACTTAAAGTTCCAGACGAGTTTAAAATGGTTGTCTCTAATTAGATTATTTGTTCTGGGGTTTTATTCAATAATGCAAATAACGGTGCATTGTTTACAATAATTCATGTTTTTTAGGTTTGCTATTTCTCATGGGATTATTTAGGGGGCTTTTTTATACTGCGGGATCAGCAGTAAATTGTTTACAATTTGTTTCGTTATAAGATTTTTTTTTTTGGGGGGGGGGGATAAAAAGACAGAACAATGGTTCATTGTTCAGCAGTATGGTTAGGTTACAATGGCTGTCTCCGACAATTTTTTTCTTGGTTTTCTTAAATTGTTGAATGGCAATTCATTATTTAGTGGTATGCACTTGTTAGAACTGACAAATTTGTTGAATCTGACGAGCAGGCCGGTAGTACCTTTCAAAAGAGATATTCTCTTTTGGAAGGGAATGGAAAGGGAGAGCTGCCAGTTCAGTATGGCCTGCTGATCTGGTCATCTACGGCCACTTTTTTCTTTTTTTTCAACCCTGCTGAGGAGTGGTCAACTTCACAGGGTCCTGGTGCTGACCATTTATACCTACTAGACCGGACTTGTTTATGGATTTGAGCTTGATTATTGATCCTGGACTTGCTGCACTGGTGGGCCTCTGTCGAGGGAGAGTCTGCCGCTGTGTTTTCTGTTTGCTTCTGGGTTGCCTGCTCTAAGTGAACAGAGGCATGGGATACCTTATATCAGCTGGTGGATAATCCTAATCAGAGGCCATCGCAGGCACCTGAACCTTACTTGCTAGTTGGGCATCGTCAAGCCTAAACTGCAGTAATGCGTCTCAGACAGGCCATGTGGCTCTTGAAAAAGTCCACTTGAAAAGGTGGTGCCTGAAGTTCCTACCAGCATTGGTGACTTCAGCCTTTAGCGGAGGAGGAACGGGTCTTTGCCCCATGCCTGCGATCAGGGGGCTGTTTGATATTGTTGGCCCTAGCAATCTCAATAAACCTAATTTCTTTAAAAATCCTACTAATCATTTTCTCTCTGCAGGAACGTGGAACGTGAGGACATTACATAGAGATTATTCTCTTGATGTCCTCATGCAGGAATTCCAGCGCTATAACCTAGATATTCTAGGCTTGCAAGAGACCAGATGGACAGGTAAAGGTGAGATACTTAAAAATAACTTTAAATTTCTCTTTACAGGGAGGGAGGATGGAAAGCATCACCAAGGCGTGGGTCTGCTGCTCAGCAGACATGCTAGTGATGCTCTTCTAGGTTATGAGTGCATTAATGAAAGGTTTCTTACAGCAAAATTTCAGACAAGCATTAAAAACTTGAATGCATAACAGCAGAATGGGCATAACAGCAGAATGTTATCTGCTGTTATGCCCCACTGAGGATGCTGATGAGGAGGAGAAGGATAGGTTTTACGGACAACTTCAGGATATTTTGAATTCTGTCAAGAAAGGAGATATTACCCTTGTTCTTGGTGACTTCAATGCCAAAGTTGGTACTGACTCTGATCTTTGGGGAGGGGTGATAGGCCCTTTTGGTATTGGTAGCTGCAATGGCAATGGGCAACGTCTCCTACAGGTAAGTAAACTCAATGGTTTCAGAATAACTAACACATATTACAAACACCGCGACATACATAAATACACATGGGTTTCACCTGATGGGCTGCATAGGAATATGATTGATTATATATTAATTAACAGCAAATGGGCTAGTTCTGTTAGAAATACCAGGGCATATAGGGGAGCTGAAATTGGATCTGACCATTACCTTGTTAAAAGTGTCTTGCAACTTAACTTAAAAAATGTTGGGCTAGGTTGGGTTGGGTTGTTTTACCTCTGAGCGGCACTTTTTTGCACACAATGGGCTAAATGGCCAGGTCACATGGACCCCGAAGGCTCAGAGAAGGTTGTGGGAGGGGACCCACTGGAACAGCTGTTGGGAGACAGATGGTAGCCTCCCGTCAAGGCCATCCAGCGTGTTCTTTAACGTGCACAGGGCATGACTCTCCCGCACACGGGGCCACGGCTTAACGTCCCATCCGACGGACGGCGGCCTTTCCAAGCCCATCGGTGTCCCCTACTGACCGTGGGCAGGGCGGGGAATTTTGCGGAGATAAATCTCAACGCTGACCCAGCTGGGACTCGAACCTGGGAACTACAGATTACGAGCCTGGCGCGCTACCGACTGAGCCACCCCCGCCCCCATGTTGGGCTAGAGTTAAAAAATTTACCTTTAATACTGAAGCTCTGAATGACCCAGTTATAGCTAAAGCTTACCATGATAGGTTACTTAGTCATTATGACGGTCATGGTTTGCTTAATACTGAAGTTGAGGAAGAATGGGGCCATTTTAAACAGACTTTTTTTGGAAACTAACAGTACTCTTTTAGGAAAAAAGGAGCAGAGGAGGCAGAAATATTTAAGTGATAAGGCAATTGAGCTTATTTCAGAAAGAAGGAACTGCAGAAATGTCCTTAATCAGTACCCTACTAGTCCTAATAGAAGAGATTACAGAGAGCTTAATAAACGTGTAAAGGATCAGTTAGCTACTGATAAAAATCTTTGGCTTGATAGCTTGGCTGACAAAGCTGAGGAAGCAGTTAGGCAGCACAACAGCAGAGAGCTGTACCAGATAGTTAATGTTTTATGTGGTAGAAAACGGACAGGCATACAGGGATTGAAGGATTAACAAGGTAAGGTTATAGAAGGTGAGGATTCTCTCATGGCTAGGTGGGCTGAGCATTTCAGTGATGTTCTAAACAATGTGGTTAGTTCTACTCCCATTGTAATGATGATAGATGCATTGGCAGCTTTAATGTTGGCCCTATAACACAATCTGAAGTTAGTTTGGCTATCTCTAAACTGAAACTTCATAAATCCCCAGGGGTAGATGAAATTACTACAGAAATGCTCAGAGCTGGGAATGTTTTGGTTACCACTTGGATGATTGAAATTTTGAATAACTTTTATGATAAAGGCATGGTTCCTAAAGATGTTACCAGAACTATTATTATCCCTATTTTCAAAAAAGGTGATCGCAGTTCTTGTGATAACTATAGGGGTATCAGCCTACTCTCTGTTCCAGGTAAAGTTCTTTCCATGATTGTGCTTAATAGAATTAAGAATCTGGTTGACAGGCAATTGCGTGATGAATAATGTGGATTCAGAAGTGGTAGGGGATGTGTGGATCAGATATTTTCACTTAGGCAGATTCTTGAGAAATGTTTAGAGTTTCAGAAACCTTTGGTTGCTAGCTTTGTTGATTTCAAAAAGGCTTTCGACTCTGTTGATCGTCATAATTTGTGGTTGATTGTGAAATCATATGGTATACCAGACAAGTTAGTTAACATAATGAAAGCTCTCTATAATAACTCTGAGTCATGTGTGAGAGTTGGTAAGTCTTGTAGCAATTGGTTTAGCATTACGTCTGGTGTTCGACAAGGGTGCATTTTGTCTCCTTTTCTCTTGAGTTTGGTTGTTGATTATGTTATGCGAAATTCACTTCGAGGGAAAGATTTTGGCCTTAAATGGGCTGGAGATACGAAAATTTCTGATTTAGATTATGCTGATGATTTAGCCCTTTTGGCAAATGATGTTGATGAGATGAACTCTTTCATTCAAGCTGTTGATGAGACTGGTAGTAGAGTAGGTTTGGTTATAAACAGAGAGAAAACTAAAGTGATGAAAATTGGTCAGGCAGGTTGTCATTCAGTTAATCTGAATGGTTGCAGTCTTGAGCAGGTGTCACAGTTTAATTATCTTGGGAGCTATGTAACTGATACTGGTGATGAGCGGCATGAGATTAACAGACGAATAGGTATTGCTGCCGGGACTTTTAAGAATTTATGGAGATTGTGGAGATTGGTTGGTTGGTTGTTTGGAGTTTTATGGTGCATGAGCTACTAAGGCTATAATGCGCCAAACAAAGTAAAAATATGCTAAAAGACAAATACTCCTCAACCAAACTTAAAAAACAAATGCTGGAAAAGGTAAAAAATAAAACCAACAAGATATATATATATAACAGAAATAAAAAGTAAAGTGTAAAACAACAAATGTGTAGATAAAGAAATACAGTAGAGACAAAGGATAAAACTAGCCCAGGTGTAAATGACCTAGGTCAGATGGTGAATAAATTACAAATGAATAAAATTATAATCTGGTAAAATATCCTGTGTACTGTAAAAAGGCAAAAATTGGAGATAAAATGGTACTATCAGATAAAAGATGTCCGAGTGTAAGTGGCTCGGACGTAAAATTGTGAAAATTAAAATACAAACGACATTCTAGGTTAAAACATGGACATTCAATTAAAATATGTTTGATTGTTAAAATGGTGTCACAAAACTCGCACTTAGGTACGTCGTCCGCCCGTAGAAGAAGCGAATGAGTAATAAACGAGTGACCTAAGCGGAGCCGAGCAAGTACAACTTCCTCCTTGCGATTCCTGCGGTAACAAGACTGCCATGGTTTGATGATAGGTTTGATCTCAAAGAGCTTGTTCGTAAGCTGTTCTGACCAAGATCTCTGCCACTGTGCCCGGAGCTCGATGGTAAAACGCTGCCGGAAATCCAGATAGGGAACCGGCAACGGAGAGTTGGACAGGGGCGTGGCTGACTTGGCAGCAGCATCTGCCAAGTCATTGCCCCTAATCCCGACGTGACCGGGCACCCAACAGAAATGGATGGTGGTGGTGGCTGCCAGACGACGTAGTTGTTGGCGGATCTTAGTAAGAACTGGGTGAGGCTGATGCCTCACCGAGATCAAAGCCTGTAGCGAGCTAAGCGAGTCGGTGTAAAGCACACACCGATGATGATGCTTAGTCGCCACGTGGTCCAAGGCAAGGCTGATAGCATGCAACTCTGCAGTGAAGATGGAACACTGCAGTGGGATCTGGTCTGCAATGATTACATCACAGCAGACCATGGCCGATCCCACTGAAGTGCCGGACTTCGAGCCATCTGTGAAGACAGGCAAGAAGTCCGGGTGCTCAGCACGATGGCTGGCAAAGAGTTGCCTGTACATACAGTCGGGTGTAAAGGCCTTCCCCGTCCTGCACAGGGAAAAATCGCAGGAAGGGGAAACAGCAAGCCATGGTGGAAGTGGCTCAGCTGTCTACTGTGCAACACTATCGAGACTGGTGTTAATGTCTCTGAAGTAGCCTCGGACACGCAAACCAAAAGGGCGAATGGCAGTCGGCCGATTTGTGTAAAGCATTTCCCACTTCGGACTGAAAACGCAGTCCCAAGTGGGATGGCCAGGCAGGGATCGCAATTTAGAAGCATATTGTAGGGACAACTGCTGACGGCGAAGAGATAAAGAAGGTTCATCGGTCTTAACGTAAAGACTCTGGACCGGTGAGGTGCGGAAGGCTCCCGTGCAAACACGGAGGGCCTGGTGATGGAGGGGGTCCAGCACCTTCACCACCGAATCCCGGGCCGAGTCGTACACCTGGGATCCGTAGTCCAGTTTCGATCGGACAAGTGCACGGTACAGGCGGAGCAAAGAACATTGGTCCGTCCCCCAAGAGAGGGAGGAGAGGACCTTGACTATGTTCAATGCCCGCGTGCACTTGGACCTGAGATGACGTATGTGTGGTAAAAAGGTCAATTTCCGATCGAATATGAGACCGAGAAACTTGGTCTCCGCCACAACTGGAATGATGTTAACCCCGAGCCGCAGCTCGGGATCCAGGTGAAGATTACGCTTGTGGCAAAAGTGCACAGAAGCGGTCTTCTGTGGGGAGAACCGAAACCCGTTTGCCGTCGCCCAAACCGAAAGATTGTTCAGGGCAATTTGCAGTTGTCTTTCAATGACCCTCATGCTGGACGAAGAGCAAAAGATGCTAAAGTCATCAACATAGAGGGCATTGCCTACTGATGGAGGAAGTTGTCTAGTTATAGAATTAATCTTGACAGCGAAAAGCGTAACACTCAGAACGCAGCCTTGTGGCACCCCCTGTTCTTGGGGGTACGGCCGCGAGAGAATGTTACCGACACAGACACGAAAAGAACGTGTCGATAAGAAGTTGGAGATGAAGATCGGCATGTGACCTCTCAAGCCGAAGCTGTGGAGGTCACGAAGAATGCCGAATCTCCAAGCCGTGTTGTACGCTTTTTTGGTGTCGAAGAAAATTGACACCAGGTGCTCTCTTCTTAAAAATGAATTTCTGATAGCCGATTCGAGGCGTATCAGATGATCAAGAGTTGACCGTTGCCTGCGAAAGCCATACTGGGTGTTGGAAAGAAGGTTGTGATGTTCTAAATACCAGATGAGTCTGGCATTTACCATTCTTTCCAACACCTTGCACACGCAGCTCGTCAACGCGATGGGACGATAATTGGAAGGAATCTTGGGATCTTTGCCTGGCTTGGGGAAGGCCAAGACGATGGCCTCTCGCCAGGAGTCCGGAAACTGCTCCTCGAGAAAAATACGATTAAAGAGATGGAGCAGCCGATCCTTACTTGATGGTGAAAGATGTTGGAGCATGGCATAATGGACATTGTCCAGCCCTACAGCAGAGGCACGAGAAGAGTGCAGAGCAAGGTGAAGCTCCTCCGCTGTGAATGGCCTGTTGTAAGGCTCCAGGCCATTCGAGTGGAAAGACAGCGGAGAGCGCTCCGCCCTGCCCTTCTGGGCCAGAAACTCGGGGGAGTAAGAGGAAGACGAAGAGATAGAAGAGAATGACTCCCCCAGAGTGTCGGCAATTGCTTTGGGATCAGCAATTGCCTGTCCATTGTGCTCCAGGATCGATAACGAGTGGGACGTGTAGTTCCCACTCATCTTCCGGACTTTATCCCACACGATCTTAGAATCTCCAGGACCCCGTCCCTCCCGTTGGTGTCAGCACTGCCCCAAAGTGGACTGTGTCCGTTGAGGTCCCCCATAATGAGGAAGGGGGACGGCAGCTGCGAGACGAGATCATCAAGGTCTTCCTGGAAGACGATGCTCCCAGGTGGAAGATATACAGAGCAGACAGTCAGCGAGAACCCCACGAAGAGACGGATGGCTACTGCCTCTAAGTTGGTGGTGAGGGGTACGACCTGGAATGGAGAATGGTTGCTCACGAGGATGGCGACCCCCCCGCGAGATGGACCATCTCCATCCCGGTC
Source organism: Ryuthela nishihirai (assembly GCA_038380435.1). Classification (NCBI taxonomy): domain Eukaryota; kingdom Metazoa; phylum Arthropoda; class Arachnida; order Araneae; family Heptathelidae; genus Ryuthela; species Ryuthela nishihirai. The sequence continues at coordinate 57,869,263 of JAWZYU010000030.1, read as the reverse complement.
CCGGCGAACTAGTGAAAAGTGCCGGATCGTGGGATCTGTGACTGGCTGCAAGTATGTCTCCTGCAGGCACACACAGATGGGCTGGTGTGCCTGAAGGAGGGCCTTGATGTCGTCAAGATTCCTCTGGAATCCACGACAATTCCATTGTAGGAGTGTGGCCATCTTAGGACTTAGAAGAGTGGGCGGACGACGTATTCCTATTCAACTTAACCGCCGCAGAGGACGGTTTTGTGAATAGGGGGCGGTCGGTATCCATGTCCTCGGAATCATCCGAGGGGCATGGATCGGTGACCGCCCTTTGAGGAGGAGTGATGAGTTTCTTTTTTGGCCCCGGTGGGTGCCCCTTAGGTTTGGAAGGTCTTGCTGTCTGAGGACGGGAAGGAGGAGGCCTTCCGGTGGAGGAGGAAGGCTGAGCTGCAGGAATGGAAACCGGGGTTGTTGTCGAAGTTTACACCACCCTCGGTCTCGCCTGCGTGAGGAGGTACTTCGCAGCTGGCGAGAAAGATTCAGTAGGTGGTACACTGATGTCAGTCTGCACCGCAACCGAAGTCATTGGAACGATGGGCTTTCCAATGACTGCACTGGCATAGGAAACCTTGCCAGGCGGCGCGGGCGGTGTAGCAAGCTTTCTCGCCTCAGCATACGAGATGTTATTCATGACTTTGAGGCGTTGTACCTCCTTTTCCTCTTTCCATTTCGGACAGTCGCGGGAGTACGCCGGATGTTCGCCACTGCAGTTCACACAGCATGCCTTTTCTGCTGTGCAGTCAGGATCGAGATGATCCTTACTGCCACAGCAAGCACAGGTGGGCTTGCCCCTGCATGCTGTGCGGGCATGACCGTATATCTGACACTGAAAACAGCGCAGAGGGTTTGGGATATACGGCCGAACCTCGCAATGTAAGTAACCTGCCTTGATGGAAGAAGGCAGGCGTGGCATGTTAAATGTCACAATCAACACCCGGGTGGGTGTCAATTTCCCATCACGGCGTGTCGAAACCCGGTGGACCGCTGTTACTCCTTGAGGTGTGAGCTCCGAGAGGATTTCCTCCTCAGTGACTTTGAGGAGGCCCCACTCGGTGATCACACCCCGAGAGGAATTCAAAGTTTTATGGGGAGTGACTTCGACAGCCACCCCACCAATTTCTTTGACTTTCAGTAGTTCGGAGTGTTTTGAACAAGCGGTCTCAACTTGTAAGTCGCCAGATTGTAAGCGCTTAACGGATTTTGGCTCTCCCGCAAGACCTTTCAAACCTTTATCCACAAAAAATGGGGACATGTCCCCAAGTACCTGATCACCCGTGGAGTGGATGATCAGGAACTTTGGGAACGAAGACACAGACACAGAAGACGACGGCAGTGATAACGTAGACGAAGAAGACGGGGGTTCATGTCGAGCCCTCTTGTTGGCGGTGATCACATTTTCATCATTCACTCGCATGTTTGTTTTTGTGTGGTTCAGTGCCCGCTGTCCCCACCCTCCATGTAGCCCAATAAGGGGACGCTCAGTCGGGCGCCAGGGCTATGCAGCCACTATACCCACACAGACAGTGAGCCAAGCCCTCACAAATAAATAGAAGGAAAATAAAAAGAGAAATGTGCAGAACAAAACATTCTACACAAATCAAACAAAGCGTAAAATAAGAAAAATTGTGAATGGCCAAACTGGCCTCACAAAGAAAGGATAATGACAAAAGGAAAATAAGTTGTGAGGAAACTTGTAAACCTGTACCCAGACCGTGGGCAAGGTTACTCACCGCTCTGCACGGTTGACCCTAGCAGGACCTGCCCACCAGCCGATTGCTCCTGGGGGGGCCACCCCAGGAGCTCCCGTTTACCGGAAGCAGAGGCCAAAGCAGTGTATAGCAGAGGCCCCGGAATCCGCTGCCCAGCCCCGCGACAGACAGGCTCCCTAATGGCAAGACAGCCAATGGGGACCCCGCCAGTCATGAGCTGAGGAGAGAAGACGGGGACCTCCGAGCAACTACCAGGATCCTCCTTTCCTGGGACACAGGTCTCCGCGCACGGCAAACACGTGGGCGAGCGTTTAGGACCCTGCGAAGGTAACCGAGCCAGCGGAATCTTCACAGGGTGGTCCCCCTCACCGCGTACAGGCGCTCACACCGAGGGGGGGGGGGGAGATTGTGGAGAAATAGTCGTATACACCTAAAGACTAAAATTAGACTGTATAATAGTTTGGTTCTTTCTAGGGTTAGTTATGGTAGTGAAACTTGGACGCTGTGTAAACAAGATAACAGAAAACTAGATGCTTTTGATTCTAGATGCTTACGCAGTATCTTGGGTATTAGGTGGTTTAACTTTGTAACTAATGATGAGGTTAGGCAAAGGAGTCTGCAACCTCCTTTAAGCAGCATATTGTGCAGAGAGAGACTCCACTGGTTTGGCCATGTTGCCCGTATGGATAATTATAGATTGGCAAATAGGGTTATGAACAGTGTGCCTAGAGGCCTCAGAAGGAGGGGGAGACCTAGGATGCGGTGGGCAGACAATGTCAAACAGGACCTTGTTAGAATTGGTGTGCAGTGGCCGGATGCAGCAGATGTAGCTCAGGACAGATATGCTTGGAGAATTAAACTGCGTGGTCTGGTTGGACCTCCGTAGCCCATGGCTGCTTGAGGATGATGATGATGATGAGTAATTCGAAAGTATAAGAGATTATTGATTTTTTGTTTGTTTTAAATTATTGAATGAACATTTGTTTGTGATAATAGATGGCTGAAACAACTAGCCTCGGATGGCACTGACCGATATTCGTCATATAACGATATGTGCAGTTAGGAAAAATTGCTTTGATACTCCTACTTCTGTTGGTTTTCTTTTATTTGTGTAAGCAAATTTTATGCTTATGAATAAGGGTTTATCATTATATTCTTTACTCAGTGTATTCTTGTTGTATGGCCTCTTCATTGCTACTAAATGATTATTTGGATTATTATTTGTAGAACTTTCCAAGAAGCGAAATATTTCTAATGAATACTGAAATGCATTTTTCATTAGTTAAATTGCATATTTTGTAAGGTTTTTTTTAAGGAAGTAATTTTAAGAAAATTAGTATAATTCTGGAAAAAATTTATTTTTTTATCAGCATTAGTCACCACTAGGAGTCTAAAGTCAAGTGTTATGTCAAAAAATATATTGCTCGAGTGCTGTAAACTGCAAGTTTCCCAATAAACGTTTTGTTAGTAGTAACAAAGAAAACATTTCATCTGTTAAAAAAAATTCAAATAAAAAAAAAAGAGAGAAAATGTTCTCTTTAAAAGGCATTCTGATCACCCTAGTTTTAAGTGGATTTTAGTGTATAGTTTAACTCTAAGATAGAGTGAACAATAAAAATATTCAACATTAATAACTCACTGAAGATTTTTGATGAAAGATAATTTTAGTTAGCAGTAAAATGATCAAAAAACAAATTATACCTCCAAGAATAGCTGAATCATCAACTCCTGCAATCTGTGCTTCAATGCGAACACCTGGTGGAAGTGTTGGGGGAGGACGAGTTTCACGTGTTTCTGTTGGATGAGTAACAGGTTCAATGCCACAATCATCTTCCCGAATATCTGCTGGATAAGCCCCTACATTAGGTCTTTGACTCTCTTGAAACAATCTTCGAAGTGGAAAGTGATCATCAAACTGAATTCTTGAAATACAACCAATAAAGCCTTCACCAGTACCCATTGTTTCTAAATAGTGGGGAAAAATTTATTTGAAATTAAAACAAGGTTTGAGAGCTAAAAAAATAATCTTTATTATTAGTTTGATACTTATCTATTACTATATATGGTTGATTTATAGGTAGGAAACAGTTATATCAATAGCATTTAAAAGGTTTACATTTTATAAAAAATGAAAAAGAAAACAAAGCAACTAAAACAGATGAGATTCAGGAACACAAATTATCAGAATAATTTTTGGTCTTATTTTTAAAGTTTATCAAAAATTATTATCTGCTAGCAAGTTCCTGTTAAAATTCAACCGGTCCAAACTTGAACTTGGATTACACTAGAAATATATGTTTTTAAGTTAACACAGGGTGGCCAAGGGAAAAACATGTACAGAAATTTTGTACTGGGCCTTCAATATTTGGGATGTTATGAAGTGTTAAATGAAAAATTTAAATGGCACATTAAATAAGAGGAAAACTATCTATAAAGTAATTTAAATTGGACTTGGGCAAATTCTACCAAATTATTCAGACTATAAACTGTACTTTGTACTGTTTATAGTTTTATTATATAGTGTTAGTACTGCTTTCCTAAGAAATATACTTTACTGTTGGAATAGGGTAGCCTCTCCTTGTGCCTATTTTGTCGTCAATATGAAACCATCAAACATGTGCTTATTTCATGTACTCATTATCAAGAACAGAGAACTACCCTCATTGAAAATCTACGACATGGTAAAAATTAGGAACTTGCTTTGTAAGGAAGGCCAGGAAGTTTCATTGGGTCACCAAGCTGATGAATGAATCTCTTTCACTTTCTGGGCCCATCTCTTCAGATTTCTTTCTCATACTGGTTTGTTGGCCATAATTTAAAATGAATTACTACTTTTTTTCATGGGTTCATTGAAAGGGATTAGAGGCTTGGTCCAAATTCCTGCCATCAGTTGTAGAAGGATTTGTTCCATCAGTGCAATTTTGATATTTTGCATATTCAGCAACCTGTATTTCTGAGTCCGGTACTTATAACATAAATGTATTCTGTTGCAGTATATTTTCCAGAAAAAAAATGAAGAATTTTCAAATATTAAATTTGCTAATTTTTTGATTGATTTATATAAAAGCAGCAATTTCAGCTGACTGACTGATGCAGGGCTGAATCTAGGGCACGCCTTTTAATTTTTGTTTCATTTTAGTCCCTGATTTTCATTATACTAATTGTCTTCCTGATTTTTGCATTTCATTACTTTAAAATTTGGCTACTCATGAAAGGAAAACTGTATTTAAAACACACAACCAGATTTTCTTTTACCTTGTCAATTTTTTACTTCAATTTCATCAAATAATATTTACAGAACTTCTCTTAAAGAAATACATACCATTACGGCCAATATATATACTTTGAAGACTATTAAACTGAGCATCAGCCTTTTCATCAATTTTAAATGTATGGACAATAGGTTCATAGTTGTCCACCTGAAAAACAAGATCTTTAGATATAAAATAGATCAGAGAAAACTTACAATCCATACGAAAATTTTGTTGTCAATAATTTGTATAAATAAATTTGCATATGCAATTACTGTATTAGTTTCACTATTTTTTCCACATTACAAAAGTATACTAAACTTCATTTTATTATCAAAAAATATAATTAAACTTTGAACTAAATAAAATGGCTTATTCAGATATACACATTAAATATACCTACAGAAATAGGTGCAAAACATTAAGGTCAAACTTACATAAATTGTAATTTTTGCTCCTTTATCAGATCTTAAAATTCTAAGATCATGGTGTTGTCCCATGGCAAAATTTTCATTTTTTATGATAATCTCCTGCCTTTCAAATCCAAAGTCAAATACCAAACGTAAATGGCCTGAAAACAATGAATATAGTATGAAAACTGCTTGAATTTTATTTTTAGAAATATTTACTTCATCTGACAGAAAAAGTAATACCTTAAGTAAATAAGGTTAATAGGAAAATGGCACAAAAGTTATGTCGAGTTGTTAAATAGAGAAAAATCAGTGGTAAAATGCAATGATCAGATAAAAGATGTCCGAATGTAAGAGGTTCGGACATAAAATTATGAAAGCTAAAATATAAACGACATTCGAGATTAAAACATGCACATTCGATAAAAATATGGTTAACAGTCAAAACGGTGTCATAAAACTCACACTACGGTTCGTCGACTGCTCATAGAAGAAATGAATGACCTAAGCGGAGCTGAGCAAGTACAACTTCCTCTCTGTGATTCCTGCGGTAACATGATTGCCATGGTTTGATGATAGGTTTGATCTCAAAGAGCTTGTTGGTAAGCTGTTCTGACCAAGATCTCTGCCACTGTGCCAGGAGCTTGATAGTAAAATGCTGCCAGAAATCCAGATATGAAACCGGCAACAGACATCTGGACAGGGGCATGGCTGATTTGGTAGCAGCATCTGCCAACTCATTGCCCCTGATACTGATGTGACCAGGCACCCAATAGAAAAGGATGGTTGTTGTGGCTGCCAGATGATGGAGCTGCTGGCAGATCTTAGAAAGAACCGGGTGAGGCCGTTGCCTCACAGAGATCAAAGCCTGTAGCGAGTCAGTGTAAAGCACACACCAACGATGATGCTTAGCTGTCACCTGGTCCAAGACGAGACTGACAATGTGCAACTCTGCAGTGAAGATGGAACACTGCAGTGGGATCTGGCTGCAATGATTGCATCACAGCAGACCATGGCTGATTCCACTGATGTGCCGGGCTTCCAGCCATCTGTGAAGACAGGCAAGAAGTCCGGGTACTCAGCACGATGGCTGGCAAAGAGTTGTAGGTACACACAGTCCGGTGTAAAGGCCTTCCCCATCCTGCACAGGGAAAAATCAGAGGAAGGAGAAACAGCAAGCCACAGTGGGAGTGACTTGACGACTGCGCGATGCTATCAAGACTGGTGTTGATGTCACTTAGGTAGCCTCGGATTCGCAAACCAAAAGGATGAATGGCAGTCAGCTGATTAGTGTAAAGCATTGCCCATTTTGAACTGAAAATGTAGTTCCAAGTGGGATGGCCAGGCAGGGATCGCAATTTAGATGTGTATTTAATTGCTGACAGTGAAGAGATAAAGATGGTTCGTCAGTCTCAACATAAAGACTCTGGATTGGTGAGGTGCAGAAGGCTCCCATGCAAACATGGAGGAGGATGATCAGCACTGCCCCAGAGTGGACTGTGCCCATTGAAGTTCCCCCATTATGAGGAAGGGGGACGACAGCTGCGAGACGAGTTCATCAAGGTTTTCCTGGAAGACAATGCTCCCAGGTGGAAGATATACAGAGCAGAGAATCAGCGAGAACCCCACAATGAGGCGGATGGCTACCGCCTCTAAGATGGTGGTGAGGGGTATGACCTGGAATGGAGAATGGTTGCTCACAAGGATGAAGACACCCCGGTCCCGGCGAACTAGTGAAAAGTACCAGATTGTGGGATCTGTCTGCAAATATGTCTCCTGCAGGCACACACAGGTGGGCTGATGTGCCTGAAGGAGTGCCTTGATGTCAAGATTTCTCTGGAATCCAAGATAATTCCATTGTAGGAGTGATGCCATCTTAGGACTTAGAAGAGTGGGTGGATGATAAATTCTTATTCAATTTAACTGCAGCAGAGGATGGTTTAGTGAATATGGGGCAGTCTGTATCCATGTCCTTGGAATCATCCAAGGGACATGGATTGGTGACTGCCCTCTGTGTAGGGGTTGTAGTTTACTTTTTTGGCCTCAGTGAGGGCTCCTTCAGTTTGGAAGGTCTAGCTGTCTGAGGACAGGAAGGAGGAGGCTTTCCAGTGGAGGTGGAAGGCTGAGTTGCAAGAATGGAAACCGGGGTCGATGTAGAAGTTGACACCAACCTCAGTTTTTGCCTGTGTCAGGAGATACTTAGCTGCAGGTGAGAAAGATTCTGTAGGTGGTACACTGATGTCAATCTGCACTGTCACCGAAGTCATTGGAATGATGGCTTTTCAATGAAACTTGCTAGGTGGGGCAGGTGGTACAGCAAGATTTCTTGCCTCAGCATAAGAGATGTTATTAATGGTCTTTAGGTGTTGCAACTCTTTTTCTTCCTTCCATTTGGGACAGTTGTGGAAATATGTTGGATGGTCACCACTACAGTTCACACAGCTAGTCTTTTCTGCTGTGCTGTCAGGATCAAGGCGATCCTTACTGCTACAGTGAGCACATGACCATATATCTGGCACGGAAAGCAGCACAGAGGGTTCGGAATATACGGCCATAGCTCACAATGCAAATAATCTACTTGATGGAAGAAGGCAGGCGTGGTGTGTTGAAGGTTATAATCAGTACCCAGGTGGGTACCAATTTACTATCACGACATGGCGAAACCCGGTGGACCACTGTTACTCCTTGGGGAGTCAGCTCCAAGAGGATTTCCTCCTTGGTGACTTTGAGAAGGCCCTACTCAGTGATCACACCCAGAGAGGAATTAAAAGTTTTGTGGGGAGTGACCTCGACAGCCACCCCACAAATTTCTGTAACCTTCAGGAGTAGTGCTGAACATTTGGAACAAGCAGTCTTAACCTGCAAGTCACCAGATCGTAAGCACTTGATGGATTTTGGTTCTCCCCCAAGACCTTTCAAAACCTTTGTTAAAAAAAAATGGAGACATGTCCCCAAGTACCTCATCACCTGTGGAGTGGACGATCAGGAATCTTGGGATGAAGACACTGACGAAAAGATGATGGCATAGATGACAAAGACAATGAAGATGGGGGGGGGGGCTGCGCTCATGTCGAACCCTCTTAGTGGCATTGATCGAATCAATTGTATCATCAACTCTCATGTTTGTTTTTGTGTGGGTCAGTGCCCACTGTCCTCATCCTCCACGGAGCCCAACAAGAGGATGACCAGTCAGACGCCAGGGCTATGCAGGCACTATACAGTGACTACTATACGCACCACACAGACAGTGAGCCAAGCCCTCACAAATAACAGGAAAATGAAAAGAGAAATGTGTGGAAATACACTTTTTTCACAAAATAAACTAAGTGGAAAAATAACAAAATTGTGAACAACCAAACTGGCCTCACAAAGGAAGGATAACTACAAAAGGAAAATAAGTTGTGGGGAAACTTGCAAACCTGTACCTGGACCTGGGCAAGGTTACTCACTGCTTTGCATAGTTGACCCTAGCAAGTCCTGCCCACCAAGACTGCTTCTGAGGGGCCACCTCAGGAGTTCCCATTTACTGTAGCAGAGGCAAAAGCAGTGTGTAGCAGAGGCCCCAGAACTCGCTGCCCAACCCTGTGGCGAACAGGCTGCCCAATGGCAAGGTGGCCAAAGGGGACCCTGCCAGTTATGAGCTGAAGAGAGAAGAAGGCCTCCGAGCAACTACGAGGAACCTCCTTTCCCGGGACACAAGTCTCTGTGCACGGCAAATGCAGGTGAGCGTTCAGGACCCTGTGAAGGTACCTGAGCCAGCAGAACCTTCACAGGGTGGTCCCCTCACCACGTACAGGAGCTCGCACCGAAGGGCCTCTGTGGGGACATAACTACACATGATATTCAAGTCTTTAATTTTTGTTTTAAATTTTGCTCTAAGAAATCTTTCATTAATGCAGTCATATCCTAGAAGAGCATCACTGGTGTGTCTGTTGAGAAGCAAACCTACACTTTGGAGATGATTTCCATCCTCCCTCCATGAAAAGAGAAATTAAAGTTATTTTTAAGTATTTCACCTTTACCTGTACATCTGGTCTCTTGCAAGCCTAGAATATCTAGATTATATCATTGGAATTCCTGCATGAGGATATCAAGAGAATAATCTTTATTTAACATCATCATGTTCCACATACCTGCAGAGAGAAAATGATTTGTAGAATTTTTAAAGAAACTAGTTTATTGAGAGAGGTAGGGCCAACAATATCAAACAGCCCCCTGATCAAAGGCGTGGGGGCAAAGACCTGTTCCTCCTCCGCTAAAGATTGAAGTCACTGATACTGGTAGGAACTTCAGGCACCACCGTTTCAAGCTAACCTATTCCAAGAGTCATATGACCTGCTTGAGACACATTATCCAGTTTAGGACTGGCAATGCCCACTAGCTAAGTGTGGGTTGAGGTATCTGCGATGGTCTCTGATCATGATATCCACCAGCTTATATAAGGTATCCCATGCCTCTGTTCTCTTAGGGCTGGCAACCAAGAAGCAAACAGAAAACACAGTGACAGATTCTCCCTCAACAGAGGCCCACCAGTGCAGCAATCCAGGATCCATAATCAAACTCAAATCTATAAACAAGTCCAGTCTAGTAGGTATAAATGGTCAGCACCAGGACCCTGTGAAGTTGACAACTCCTTAGCAGGATTGAAAAAAAAAAGTGGCCATAGATGACCAGATTAGTAGGCCACACTGAACTGGTAGCCCTCCCCTTCTCTCTTTTGAAGGCCATTAATACCTTTCAAAAGAGAATATGTCTTTTGAAAGGTACTAATGGCCTGCACCACAAGAAGGTGGGGTCAGACATTAGGCGATAGACCTGGCCGGTTTTGTGCATCATTACTGGGGATTGGTACACACTCTCTTTCCAGTTTATGCCTAGCTACCATTTAGAGACCCAAGTAATATATCGATTATTATTCAATGCATGATGAATACATAATGATTATGTTACATTATTAACTATTGTTAAATTTCAATAATATGAAAAGTACACAATTGCAGAGTTTGGGCTATGGTTGCCACCATTTATCATGTTGCAATCACTGGTCCAAATACTTTCTAAAAAAAAAATACTACAGATCATCATTTCTGCTATTCCTTCTGTACATCTTACTTATTAATTTATGATATATTTAGGTTGATTATTAATCAATGAAGGATGTTTACTGACTGACTGTGAGTTACTAATTATGTGATTAAATTTCTATAGTATCAAAAAGCACATGTCAGATTTGAGTCATGTGTCTGCTAAAGAGAGCCACCATTGCTGCAGTCCTACACTGCCTTGCAGGCTCAATCCATTACAGATGAAACCAAAATAGGCCTTCCTATTCAAATTATCAGAGTTGATGATTCCTTTACAGTACTCATTAACTGATTACACATGCCTAACATGCTTTATTGTCTTAAATATTCTCTCTTTTCTGTACTAATTCCTGCATGCTGATTCCAAACATTTTATCACTTTTTCTCCATTACATTATAGATTTTTCACAAAATGACATGTTACATAAATGGGTCATTTTCAATGGCATTAGATCACATTTCATTTTGTTTAAATGTTGAAAACCAAATATATTTCCCTAGAACTGTGATGCAGTAGTGTTCTTGATCATTCATGGTTTTCTCACTGTCAATTTCATGATGTGATAGGGAGGGGAGGTGTGCCACAGATTCAGGCACTTCATTGGGTGACCATTTCCTTTCATAATTTTACTTCCATACTTTTAAAATGTTGATATCTGAAGGCATATGTTACGAAAAAAATTTCTTATTTAATAACAAGGAGATCAAATCTGTTTACATTTTTGCATACAGAAGGTTTGTGGCAAGAGTACTTTTTAATATTAACATAATTTAACTTAAATTCAAGAAAATAATTATAACCAATATGTTGCAGTTCAATGACTAATAACAGATTAACCAATATATTTACAAATATTAACATTACAATGCAGAGGGAATAGCAGCAAATGCTATTATGCCTCTTTCTTTAATAACTATTTTGAGAAATGCTTGGGTTGCCAGCAATGGAAGGTTGGCATGTAATATGGGAAGCAGTGGCTACAGAAGAAACGACAGTCTATGGCACATGCAATTTACATCTTTTTTGATATTAATGAAACAATCACTAATAATTAATTAATAGATATACAATCATTACATAAATACTATGATGATGAGAAAAAATGTTATGATCTGCACATAACCAACAGATAATGATAGAACATGCATGAGATCCATTCTAGTTGCAATGGTGCAAAAAACAATTAGAGAAATTCCCTATCTGAGTTCATCTCCCTCATTCTGAAGCTTCAAGATATGGGGTTCTAGGTAATCAGTGTTTAGTTTCCAGAGAGGAAAAAGTGGGGGATAGGTTCAAGTTGAATACATTCACTTAGATGCAATCTGCAGCCTTCAAACTCTATAAAAGAATTTAGATGCCATCTTTGCCTGCTGTTTTGTCTGAAAATGGTCAGCTGAAGTCCTATAAATTCTCTTTGACCTGCAGAGAATTAAGTGTTTAGGTGAGCCCACAGTTAAGCACAGATTAAAAAGCAGGGACAGAGGCTCACCTTTAGTGAAGCAAAAGAACTAAAATGGAAAGAGTATTTCTTTTATTACCATTCTCCTTTTGTCCTTTGGGTCAAAGGGAAAATAATGTAAAATACAGAACAGATTCCTTAAAAAATGGCAAAACTGAACTAAGGCAAAATTTGCATTTTTGGATTTTAAACCAACGTTCAGATAAAATTTGAAAAAAATTCAGAGCAGTGCATGTGTAAGAGTGAATAAAAGTTAGAAAAAAATTCAGAAATTTTTGTTTGAACTAGCAGAAAAGAGAATAACATCTTATTTCAAAAATATGTTTATTTTACCGACATATATACATAACTAGCCCATAGTTATGGAAATGCTCCAAAATTATCATGACACAAAATTTACTTAACCCTTTGCACTCCATAGGTGCCACTATGGTGATATACTAATACTAGTTAACAATACATCTGGAGTGCAAAGGATTAAAGTGTATTAATAAAATAGCACTTAATTTTTCAGAAAAATAAATTATGCACTTCTGGCCACCTTTTTGCAAATTTCCCAGGCAAACTCTAGATTAGTAATAAATAGTAAAAGTCTGATGCATGCAAATCAAGGAAAAATGACACTAAAGGATTTAAAATCCTGTTTTCTGAAAACTTTAAAATTTCAAACCATAATATTAATACTTACCACTTGTAGACATCATAAGATTTAAATATTCTTTACTATAAGCAGATATACCAATAATCATGCCACTCTTATCAGTAGTAGTGAAACCAACACGAATGTATTCTTCCAAAGTTGAAATAGTAGTTTCAAAATTGTACCGGATATAGTTGTCTGATCGTAAGTTGACCCCAATTTCTAAAAGGAAGTTAACGGAATTAAGAATCAAATTCATATTATGCATAATACTGTAGGCAAATTTACTACAATCCAAAATACCATAATATAAAAAAGTTTCATTTCTATCTTAGTTATTGTTTTCATATATGTACTACTTATTATTATGACTTTCATAAGTGGGAAAAATGCATTGTATATAAAATTTCATTTACTAATTAGTTACATTCAACCTTTTACAAAATAAGTAAATATAAACTGCCATCATTTTACAACATACAACAGGGGCAATAATCATTATCATCCTCCTCAAGCAGCCATGGGTTAGAGGTCCAATCAGACTGTGCAATTTCATTCTCCAAGCATATCTGTCCTGAGCTATATCTGGCCACTGTACACCAATTCTAACAAGGTCTTGTTTGACATTGTCTGCCAACTGTATCCTAGCTCTCCCCCTCTTTCTGAAGCCTTTGGGCACACTGTTCATAACCCTATTCGCCAATCTATAATTATCCATATGGGCAACATGGCCAAACCAATGGAGTCTCTCTCTGCACAATATGCTGCTCAAAGGAGGTTGCCAACTCCTGTGCCTAACCTCATCATTACTTACAAAGTTGAACCACCTAATGCCCAAGATAATGCGTAAGCATCTAGAAACAAAAGCATCAAGTTTCTTGTTACCTTGTTCACGAAATGTCCAAGTTTCACTACCATAACTAACATTAGAAAGAACCAAACTATTACAGTCTAATTATACTCAATTTCAGTCATCGATGTGGAACTGGAACATTTCCAGCTCTAAGCATTTTTGTAGTAATTTCATCTACCCTTGGGGATTTATGTAGTTTAAGTTTAGAAACAGCCAAAATAACTTCAGACTGTGTTATGGGCCAACATTAAAGCCAGTAATGCATCTATCATCATTACAAACAATGGTAGTAGAAATAACCATATTGTTTAGAACATCACTGAAATGCTCAGCCCACCTAGCCATGACAGAATCCTAACCTTCTATAACCTTACCTTGTTTATCCTTCAATCCCTGCATACCTGTCCGTTTTCTACCACACAAAACATTAACTATCTGGTACAGCTCTCTACTGTTATGCTAACTCCTTCTTCAGCTTTGTCGGCCAAGCCATCAAGTCAAAGATTCTTATGAGCAGTTAACTGATCCTTTACATGTTTATTAAGCTCTCTGTAATGCTTTCTATTAGGACTAGTAGGGTATTGATTAAGAACATTCCTGCAGTTCTTTCTTCATGAAATAAGCTCAAGTGCCTTATCACTCAAATAATTCTGCCTCCTCTTCTCCTTTTTTCCTAAAAGAGTACTGTTAGTTTCCAAAAAAGCCAGTTTAAAATGGTCCCATTCTTCTGCAACTTCAGTAGTAAGCATACCATGACTGTAATAATGACTAAGTAACCTATCATGGTAAGCTTTAGCTATAACTAGGTCTTTAAGAGCTTCAGTATTAAAGGTAAATATTTTAACCTTAGCACAACACTTCTTAAGGTTAAGTTGCAAGTCACTTTCAATAAGGTAATGGTGAGATCCAATTTCAGCTCTCCTATATGACCTGGTATTCCTAACAGAATTATCCCATTTGCTGTTAATTAATACATGATCAATCATATTCTTACGCAGCCCATTGGGCAAAACCCATGTGTACTTATGTATGCAGTGTTTGTTTATTATGCAGTGTTTGCTTATTATGCAGTGTTTGTAATAAGTGTTAGTTATTCTGAATCCATTGAGTTTACTTACCTGTAGGAGACGTTGCCCATTGCCATTGCAGCTACCAATACCAAAAGGACCTATCACTCCTCCTCAAAAGTCAGAGTCAGTACCAACTTTGGCATTGAAGTCACCAAGAAAAAAGGTAATATCTCCTTTCTTTGACAGAATTCAAAATATCCTGATTCTCTGTAAAAACTATCCTTCTCATTCTCATCAGCATTCTCAGTGGGGGCATAACAGCAGATAACATTCAAGTCTTTAATGCTTGTTTGAAATTTTGCTGTAAGAAACCTTTCATTAATGCACTCATATCCTAGAAGAGCATCACTAGAGTGTCTGCTGAGAAGCAGATCTACACCTTGGAGCAAGCTGAGAATATCTAAGTAATAATGGTGGAATTCTTGTGTTAGGACATCAAGAGAATAAGCTCTGTGAAGAGTCCTCACATTCCAACTACCTATGGAGAGAAAATGGTTAGTAGGATGTTTAAAGAAACTGTTTATTGAGAGAGGGACTGCCAACAATATCAAACAGCCCTCTAATCGCAAGCATGGGGCAAAGACCCATGCCTGTGATTAGGGGGTTGTTCCACTCATCACTAAAGGCTGAAGCCATCTACATTGGAAGACTTGCTCCAATGTAGAATTTGATGATGTCCGTGGAAACGAGTTCAGGTGCCTGCAATGATCTCTGCTCAGGATTATCCACCAGCTGATAAAACATATCCTGTGAATCTATTCACTTGTGCCTGTCAACCCACAAGAAAACAGAAAACACAGCAAAAGATTTTCCCTCCACAGAAGCCCAACAGTGCAGTAAATTCAGGATCCATAATCAAACTCAGAGCAGTATTCCAGTCCAGAAGGTTTATATGGTCAGTACCAGGGACTGTATGTGGTTGATCACTCCTCAGCAGAGTAGAAAAAAAAAAGAAGAAAAGCAGTCATAGTTGTCCAGATCACATTTACAAAATTTGTGTATTATACTTTTACATTATAAAGTTGCTATATATTACAGCAATGAAAACTTTATGCTTTTCAAAATTTTTACAGAACTTGTATTTATTCAGGCAGGAAAATTAATTTTTGGAGCCTGTTTCAGATGAAATTATTACATTGTGTTTTATTAGTACATATACTGAGGTGCCAAAACATTATGATCACCTGCCTAATATGATGTTGGTCCTCCACGTGCGTCAAAACAGCTATTACCCAGTGAGGAATGGATGTTACAAGATTTCTAAAGGTGTCTTGTGGTATCTGATACCAACACGTTACCAGCAGATTCTTCAACTCTTGTAAGTTACATGGTTGAGCCACCACAGATCGGATATGTGTTCCAACACAAACCACAGATGTTCGATTGATATCTGGGGAATTTGGAGGCCAAGGTAATATCTGGAAGTCTTCCTCATGTTCTGCAAACCATTCTTGAACAATCCAGGCAGTGTGGCATGGCAAATTATCCTGCTGAAAGAAGCCGCTACTAGAGGGTTGTACTTTTGCCATGAAAGGATGTACCTGGTCTGCAATGATGTTCAGGTAGGTGGTAGGTCAATTTTCTGCACATGAATTACTGGACCCAGGTTTCCCAGCAGAACTTTACCAAAGCATTACATTTCCTCCAACAGCTTGTTTTTGTCCCACAGTGCATTCTAGTGCCAATACTTCCCCAGGTAAATGATGCACATGTACCCACCCAGCTGTCCACATGGTGCAACAGGAAATGAGATTCATAGGACTAAATGACCTTCCTCCAATTATTCAAGGTCCAGTTTTGATAATCATGTGCCCATTGTAGTCACTTTCAACAGCAAACCGAGGTTAACATGGGCACTTACAGCTGCCTTAAGTTATGTAGCCCCATTTTCAGCAGGGTTCGATGTACTGTGTATTGTGATACATTACTCCCATCACTAGCATTCAAATTATGGGCAAGTGTGCCACAGTATTCCTTCTGTTGGCTCGTACCATATGGGATAGCCTTCGCTCACCTCTAGCATTGATGAGCCATGGTACTTGCCAGCAGTTCGTGGTTTTTCCCTCTTCAGACCACTTTTTGAAGCTACTAACCATGGCTGAAAGTGAGCATACCACAAGCCTTGCCATCTTGGAAATGCTCTGAACCAGTCATCTGGCCATACAATTTGGTGTTTGCCAAACTCACTTAAGTTTGCTGCCTTTCCCAACTGAAGAAAAAGGAAAACCCTGATTAATAGAGCTCAGTATCAGGTGTTATTTATACCATTTCATGACCTTCACATGCACCAATGTTTACCTGCAGCTGCTTCAATTTGCATAAAGACGTGCTGGTCATAAAGTTTTGGCTCTTCAGTTTATAATAGCCAGAGTAATGAACTTAAAAGATCATAACAGTAATGGCATCACATCATTAGGGGCTACTGGGGCTCAGCCCCACATGAAATTCCTAGTTTCCTTTTTAACTGAGAAAATAAAAACTATGTCAAAATTTTGATAGGAAATAAAGATTTAATGTCTGAGTTAATATTTTAAGCAGAAAAACTCAACTGTGGCTTCTTTTGATTCATGTGTTGCTCTTGACTTATAATGTCAGTGGCAAGAGGAAAATCATTTGCTGCTAACTACAACTAGACCTTATGACTGGGAATCTTAACTTTAATCTACTGTACATCATCCATTTTGCTTGACTTTGTGGCAGCTTTACGCAGCCAGAGATGTGGGACAGTGGGCACTGTCTGGAGTAATGTATGCTAGTCCGACATCCAATCACATCTCTTCGCTTGATAATGCTCTCATGTAAATTTCAGGGGCAACAATGGTAGGTGAGGGAACACTAATGGAAAGGGGGAGAGAGAGGTTGGGTTGTTTTACCTCTGAGCAGCACTTTTTTGATACAGATGTTCTGTATAATCCTCACTAACTGGACCTCTTCCCACTTTGGATGGTCTCTGGAAAATGCCAGATATTCACCAGTACAGTTCAGGCAGCTTACCTTCTCTGCTATATAGTCTGGATCAAGATTATCAGTGCCTTAGTGGGCACAAGTGGGCTTATCCTGCCAAGCTGTGTAGGCATGGCCATACCTCTGAAAATGGCAACAGTGCAGAGGATTAAGTTATAAAGCAGTACTTCATGGTGAAGGTATCCTGTCTTGATAGAAGTTGGCAGGTGTGGCATGGTGAATGTTAAAATCAGGGTACATGTACAATGTTAAAATCTGGATGGGTACTTACTTACCATCAATGTTGTGTTAAAACCTGATGGCTTACTGTTACTCCCTGGGTGATCTCTCAGAGGATTTCTTCTTTAGTGACTTTGAAAAATTCCCACTCAGAAATCACCCCCCACAAATCACCATAACCTTACAGAACAGTTCTGAGTGTTTTGAACAAGTGGTCTTGACATGCAAATCACCTAATCTTAGGCACTTGACAGATTTTGGCAAACCTTCAAGATCTTCCAAACCTTTGTTGATATAAAAGGAGGACATGTCCCCAATTATCTGATCACCCATGGAATAGCTGGTCAGGAGGGACTGAGGAACAGAAGAAGCAGACAATGAAGATGAAGGTAAAGAAGAAAAGTTAGGTTATTTTAACTCTGAGTGGCACTTTTTTTTGCATACAATGGGCTAAATGGCCATGTCACAAGGGCTCAAAGAAGTTTTGGAAAAGGTGACCCACTGGACAGCTGTTAGGAGAGAGAGAGAGATGGTAGCTTCCCTTCAAAGCCATGCAGAATGTGTGCACAGGTATGGCTCTCCCACACACAGCACTACTGATTACTTTCCATCTGACAGACAGTGGTCTTTCCAAGCCTATCAATGTACTCTACTGATGAACAGCAGATACTGATGAACTACAGATACTGATACTCTACTGATGAACCCAGGATGGGGAATTTTGCAGAGATTAATCTTAACACTGTCCCAGGTAGACCTCGAACTTGGGAACTGGATTATAAGCCTGGTATGCTACCAACTGAGCTACCCCTGTCTAGCCACAAGGAATCCCAAGAGCTCTAAGAAGGTTGGGGAAGGGGACCCACTGGACAGCTGTTAGGAGAAAGATGGTAGTCTCCTGTCAAAGCCATCCAGTGTTCTTTAAAGTGCACTGGGTATGGTTCTCCTATACATGAGGCCAAATGTTTCTTAGTTTTCATTTCTGTAGATTTATTTTACTTCTGTAAATTATTGATCTTTTGGTCATTGATTATTATCGATTTTTGCAGAATTATGCTACGTCAGGTGGCTGGCTTACAACTTGCTGCTGTGAACATTTTATTTAACATCGCATCAGGTGATATGTTATTTTTTCTTTTATTATTTCTTCGTTTTCCAATAAATAGACTTTGATCTCGTACCATTTTCTGAAAATGAAAGAGGTCTTGGTTACAGAAGCAAAAAGAACTTCCTAGACACAGAACCAGTCTTCGTGTGGAAAGACAACTTAGGCAATGCAGCTTATTTCTGAAAGACCCCTATCACTCAAATAACGCTGTCTCCTATACTCCATTTCACCCAAAACAGTACTACTGGTTTCAAGAATAGCCCATTTAAAATGATTCCACTGATCCTCAATATCAATATCATTTGGCTGTCTGATGGTCTTTGAGAGTTTCAATGTTATAAACAAATTATTTTCATCTTAGCACATTTTTTAATCTCATTGCAAGACACTTTTAACAAGGAAATAATCAGACTCAATTTCAGCTCCTGTATATGACCTAGAGTTCCTAACAGAGCTAGTCTACTTGTGATTAATTAATACATAATAAATGTTGAAACAACTTGACACCTAAGGTGAGGTAAAAATAGTGCCCTTTTGATAAGTATTCATTTTGTCCCAAAACCCAAAACACCTATGTCAGAGTAACTACAGTATCATTACAAAAGGGTATCCATATCTTAAAGTATTTTATCAAATTAATAAAAAAAAAAGAATTTTGTGATCAAAATGTTAAGAAACTGTCAAAGTTCCCTTGTTATGACAGCATGGAATTTATGTCACATGGTGGTGCTAGTTCCCCCCCCCCCCTCCAAATTTAGAGCTGGGACATAATAGGCAATTTCCACTTTATGTCCCGACGTGAAAACATAGAATTTTTTTGACATGTCGAGAAGTGAACATTTTTTGTTATCGAGGGACAATCACAACAGATATGACAACATATGACCACGCCATCCATATCCTGGACTCAAACCCTGACCTTGCCAGTGTCACAACAAGCCAATGTGATACCACTGAAGCAATGTGATGCCAGTATCAAATTTGGCAGTATCAGCCAAATTTTCAAATCACTGTATTGTTAGAGGTGGACCAATCTGCAGCCCCCCAAAAAGTCCCAATTTGATACCATTAGACCGTTTTTTTTTCAGGGAATGTAATAAAAACCTCTTTCATTCAGAAAAAAAAAAATTCGTAATTTACAGCATTTAAAAAAAAATGCTATATAACTCTTCACTGTTGCAAGTATTACACCATACATGGTCTGGAGTATAACTTGCAGTCAAGTATGGATGAAAGCTGATATGCCACCAATGGTGCCCACATCAAAGATATTGTACATTTACTTTTGTCACTTAAATATTAAAAAAAAAAACACTTTAAAAATGGTTTTAATAACTATCCTGTATAAAGAATTACAACATTTTTAAATCACATAATTCTAGTATATATCATCATTCAATAATAAAATAATTATATACTCTATAAGGAATAGAAAATATTTACACTAAAATGCTTGATTTAATTTGCCATATTCGGAACTAAATCACAGGAAAAGTGCTTAAGTGTATAAAAAATTAATTCATATAAAAATTCAGTGGGCTTTTAACTGAAGAAATGTTCAATTTAATTTCCATGAATAATTACTGTACATAAAATTTAATCATGTTCACTAGCCACTAAGCACCAGTAGGGTGTCTTAAGTTAGACAACTTCTGCATATATAATCTCATGGACCACTACAATCTCCAATAACTATTAAAATAGTATCTATTCTAGATCGCTACACCTCCGGAGGTCTATATACAGTTATTCCGATGTTACTTACACACTACTACTAACTATGAATAATCTTTAAACCCATTTAAAGATCACTAGCTTAGTAATGCTTACAAAATAGAAGAGTATTTTGACTTACAAAATCGCTGGTACAACTGCATCAGATGATCTTGTTCAACAGAACATGAGTAAATGTTCGTTTGCGTGAACAATGTGACCAGTCCAACTTTGTAAATTTCATCAGTATGGATGACACAGCAAACATTAAACTTGACCAAATATCATGTTGACATCACAATATACGTCCTGAATCCAATGGCAGGCCTTGTGCTGTTCGTGATTCTTCCACTATGTTGTTTCCACAAGGATATCGTAATGTCCAAACATAAAAACGAACATTTACTCATGTTCTGTTGAACAAGATCATCTGATGCAGTTGTACCAGCGATTTTGTAAGTCAAAATACTCTTCTATTTTGTAAGCATTACTAAGCTAGTGATCTTTAAATGGGTTTAAAGATTATTCATAGTTAGTAGTAGTGTGTAAGTAACATCGGAATAACTGTATATAGACCTTCGGAGGTGTAGTGATCTAGAATAGACACTATTTTAATAGTTATTGGAGATTGTAGCGGTCTATGAGATTAAATATGCAGAAGTTGTCTGATTTAAGACACCCTACTGGTGCTTAGTGGCTAGTGAACATGATTAAATTTTATGTACAGTAATTATTCGTGGAAATTAAATTGAATATCTCCTACTGTGAATAGTATTAATTAAACTGAAGAAATGTATCGATAGCATCAGAATAGTCTAGGTGAATTTTCACTATCATTGCTAACTGTCATAGTTTGTTTCGATCCATGGTAATCCTTGAATAGCTTTTTATGTTTCGTTTTGACAAATGTCTTTTACCACTTTTCTTATTGGTTGGGTTGTTTTACCTCTAAGTGGCACTTTTTTGCACACAATGGGCTAAATGGCCAGGTCACAAGGACCCTGAAGGCTTAGAGAAGGTTGAGGAAGGGGATCCACTGGAACAGCTGTTGGGAGACAGATGGTAACCTCCTGTCAGTGCCTATGGGATGGGAATGCCTGCCAATTTCAAGATGTGAAGCAACAGCAGTGCTAGTTATAATTTCATCAGTTGTGGTGCTGGTAATCCGCTACTATGCTGCTAATTGCTTTGTAGCAGTATAGGTTATTACACTGCTTACCACTAATTTCAAAATTGGATTCTGATACGGATTTGTTCATATGTAATTTATTTACTTTCTACTTTCTGCTATCTTTAACTACAAGTCTGAAAGATAATGCAGTATTGTGTAATGTTTTGCATCACACAATTTTTTGCGTGCGATGCTTTGCATCACACAATACTTAATCATCATATTAAGATTCCTAAGCGAAACTTATGAAACAAAACTCAGTTTCTATCGAATTCTTGCAAACTGGATCTGTGAGATAGGTGGCTACAGTAATACGTTAACAATGTAACATTGACATGAGTAATTAGAAAAAATTTCAGAGATCACTTTTGAATAAATAATATTTTGTAATTGCAGGAATTGTAAGGGAAAGTTATTCCCAATAGCTCAAAATGAATATCTTTATAATATACGGAACTGTTACACAGCCCTAACAAAATATAAGAGAATTTCCACGTTATATGAATGGGAATCTAACTTCGAAGCTCTATAACTTCTAAAATATTCATTTAATAAAAAAATGTTACTGAATATAAATTAAAGATCTTATCTATTTAAATCTCTATTTTCAATAGCATTTCTTTAGTATTTAAGGAATTATGAAGCTAGAATATTTCACAACAGTAATGGGTCATAAGAATTTATTTCAGATATTAATTAAAACTTAAATAATAAGTAATAATATATTTTTTTCAAATAATTTAATAAAATATAAATTTGAAAAGTTGCATAATGATTATTTCGATGTTAGATAACACTAGTCAACAAATTAAAACTTTTTTTTTTACAACATTTTGGGGTGCTGAATTTCAAATATGGCTGTAAAAAATCTGCAGCAAATACAGTTTTTTTTAAATTATGGATTCATATATTTCAAATTTCAATAACTATGCATATCTGGGAAATGAAAATGTGACCATTTTATTAAATCGCAACTTAAAACTCATTAATTAATTACATGATTACAATGAAAAAATTAGAAACATCACAGTTATAGACCACTGAATGTAAAGTAAAAAATGAAATAATATTGAAATGCAAAATAAGAAAACATGAGTAAGGATCTTTTATACTTACAAGAAATTCATTTTTGTCCTTTATGCGCTGAGGTATCTTCCTTCTGCAAGAACCAGCTTGAATATGATTGAATGATGCAATCTGACGTTCCACTATACAGGACAGTACTAAATCGTATGGATAGCAGCAAAAGCCACCTTTGTGTGCTGGTTGAGGCCTGTCAGAACACTGACATTAAGGCTGCGAAGCAGCAAAGAGAGTGCCTATTGTCTGCATTACTAATATATTATCGAAATCTTCTGTTCATTCATAACTCTGATTTTGGTACTTTCGAATTTTGAGCCTTGTGTGCTGGTTAATGCCTGTCAGAACACTGACATTAAGGCTGCAGAGCAGCTGGAGAGTGCATATCGTCTACATTAGTTTAATATTATGGAAATCAGTCAGTTCATTCATATCTCCAATTATGGAACTTTCGAATTTTGAACCTTGCCGATGATTTATTGCCAATATGGTTAGGTAGCATTATGATCTAATTTTTACTGCAACTCTGTACATGAATTGTGCCGAATATGTGTGTGTGTGAATATCACCAACAGCTCCTAAATTCTTGGGAAAGAAGTCGAGATGCAAGTGCAAGAAATGGATCTTCAAAGACATATGGCAGCCAAGATTTTCATAACTTTTCAGAAGATCTTGAATGAGCTGATGGTAGTTTTCCTCTTTGTGATTTTCCAGAAAACCCTGGACCACATACATGAAGGATTTCCATGCAGCACTCTTCTTCATATTCAGTTTTTCTTCAAAGACAGTTTCATTCAGTAGCTTCCTGGTCTGAGGACCAACAAAGATCCCTTCTTTGAGTTTGGCATCACTTAGTTTTGGAAAATTTTCCTTCAAGTGCAAAAACCCTTTACCAGTTTTGTCCATAGCCTTTACAAAGTTTTTCATAAGCCCAGTTTGATGTGTAGTGGTGGGAATAATACAACAGAGGGGTCAATAGAGGTTTATATCTCACATTACTCTTTCCAGGAATAAAAAACATCTCTTTTGGGCAAGTCTTTTGTAGTGTTCCTTTCTGGCCCTATTGTCCATAAACACAGAAAACAGCAAAATATTGTGAAGCCTCATTGAAGCCTGAGTAAGAGAGAGATGACTTTCAAGTCACCACATATTGTCCACTTAAACTGGTCATATTTTATAGCAGTGAGTATTTTTTCCATGCTTTCATAAGTTTCCTTCATTCCCACGTGTGTCACTGGAATGGAAAGGTTTTTGATTTATGTAAAAGAACAGCTTTTAAGCTGAATATTGACAAATCTATAAATAGACGCCATTCCTTATGGTCGTGAGTTGTTCCAATTTCTTCCATCAGCCCTGAAATATCTGAGCAGAAACACAAACCATCTTGAAATAAGCAGATAAAGCAAAATTTCTCTTTCTGAACAGAGAAATTCTGGTACTCTTCACCAGAAGATTCCACTCTTGAACCTAAAACCTCAGCTCGTTGTTTGGAAAGTCATAGTTTCGAACAAGATCATTTAGTTCATTTTGCTGAATCAGATGAGGCTCGTCCAACTTTTTAGGGGTGTATGTGCCTCAAAGTCTTCCTCTGATGAATGTGAATCTTTCTCCTCCCAGTTGGTTGGAGGTGTTGGTATAGGAAGATCTTCTACATGAGGAACTGGCCTTATGGTTGAAGGCACATTTGGATATTGTATTTTGCTTTCGTTCTTTCTTTGAAAAGCCCAACACTTTAATTAAATAAAAATAGCAATCACTCAAGTGACTAGTTGGCTCGCGCCAAAATCATTGGAACTGCAAAGGGCATGGTTGGTTGGTTGTTTAGGGTTTAATGGCACATTAGCATCTCAGGCTATAATGCGCCAAACAAATGTCCAAATAAAAGATAAAAGTCATAAGACCCTCAACCAAGTTTTAAAATAAACTACAAACACATACAAAAAATGTAAAACAATAAAACGAAACATAGTTGACAAGAAACAAATGTATAAATATGTTGTAAATATAAAAGTAACCTAGGTATAAGCGACCTGGGTTAAATATACAGAAAAATAAACATTAGAGTAAAACTATAGTCAAGTAAAATATCCTGTAAATTGTAAAAATTTAAACACAGCATTAAAACAACAATGATCTGATAACAAATGTCCAAGTGTAAGGGGCTTGGACATAAAACCATGAAAGTAACATGTAAAGCAATAAATATAAAGGTATAAAAGGAAAATCAACCCATGTTGGACAGTATATAAATGACAAAGCCATAAAATTACAATCTAGTAAAATAACCAGTAAAACATAAAAAGGCAAAGACAGGAGGTAAAAAAGGATTCATCAGATAAAAGATGTCCGAGTGTAAGGGGCTTGGATGTAAAATTGTGGAAGTTAAAATATAACTGGCATTCAAGATTAAAAGTAGTACAATAGATTAAAATATGTTTAATGGTTAAAATAGTGTCACAAAACTCACACTTAGGTTCATCGTCAGCCTGAAGGAATGTGTAATATACGAATGACCTAAGTGGAGCCGAGCAAGTACAACTTGCTCCTTACGATTCCTGCGAAAACAAGACTGCCATGGTTTGACAATGGGCTTGATCTCAAAAACTTGTTACCAACTTGTTCAGACCAAGATCTCTGCCACTGTGCTTGGAGCTCGATGGAAAAATGCTGCTGGAAGTCCAAGTATGAAACCTGCAGCAGAGAGTCAGAGAGGAGCATGGCTGACCTGGCAGCAGCATCTGCCAAGTCATTGCCCCTGATCCTGACATGACCAGGCATCCAACAGAAGAAAACGGTAGTGGTGGCTGCCAGATGATGGAGTTGCTGGTGGATCTTGGAGAGAACAGGGTGAGGCCAATGCCTCACCAAGATAAAAGCCTGTAGCAAGCTAAGCGAGTCGGTGTAGAGGGGAGACAGATGATGAGGCTATGTGGTCCAAGGCAAGACTGATAGCATGCAACTCAGCAGTGAAGATGGAACACTGCTGTGGGATCTGGTATGCAATGGTTACATCACAGTAGACCATAGCTGATCCCACAGATGTACCGGACTTCGAACCATCTGTGAAGACAGGCAAGAAGTCCGGATGCTCAGAATGATGGCTGGCAAAGAGTTGCTGATGAACATAGTCAGGTGTAAAGGCCTTCCCTGTCTTGCAAAGAGAGAAATCACAGTAAGGGGAAACAGCAAGCAAAGGTGGAAGTGGCTCAGCTGTCGACTGTGCAATGCTATCGAGACTGGTGTTAATGTCTCACAAGTAACCTCGGACATGCAAACAAAAAGGACGAATGACAGTCAGCAGATCCTGGTATAACAGTTCCCACTGGGAACTGAAAATGCAGTCCCAAGTGGGATGGCCTGGCAGGGATCACAATTTTGCAGCATACTGCAGGGACAACTGCTGACGGCGAATAGATAAAGATGGTTTGTTGGTCTTAACGTAAAGTCTCTGGACTGGCGAAGTGTGTAAGGCCCTTATGCAAACATGGAGGAGGTCCAGTACCTTCACCACCGAATCCCAGGCAGAGTCGTACACCTGGGATCCATAGTCCAGTTTTGACTGGACAAGTGCACGGTAGAGGCAGAGCAATGAATATTGGTCTGCCCCCCAAGAGAGGGAGGAGAGGATCTTGAGGATGTTCAATGCCCGCGTGCACTTAGACCTGAAATGTCGTATGTGTGGTGTAGAAAGGTCAATTTCCTGTCGAAGATGAGACTGATAAACTTGGTCTCCATCACAAATGGAATGATGTTACCCCTGAGCCGCAGCTCAGTCTCCAGATGAAGATTATGCTTGCGGCAAAAGTGCACACGAGCGGTCTGTGGGGAGAACTGAAACTCATTAGCCATCGCTCAAACCGAGAGATTGTTCAGGCAGTTTGCAGTTGTTGTTCAATGACCCTCATGCTGGACAATGGGGAAAAGATGTTAAAGTCGTCAACATCGAGAGATTGCCTACAGTCGGAGGAAGTTGCTGTGTAATAGAATCTAACTTGACAGCAAAAAGCATAACACTCCGGATGCAGCCTTGTTTCACCTCCTGTTCTTAGGGGAAAGGCTGCAACAATGTTTCTAACATGAACTCAAAAAAATTAAAGATGTAAGCACAATGAAAGAAAAAATGTTTGTCCAGGCTTACCCTAGGTATCCCATTGACTTATGAATAATTTTACACTAAACACAACCAGAATTACTATTTTTATGAAGTGAAATTTCACCTAATTTTTATAATACAAAATTTTATTCAATCGGAAAAAAACTGAATTTAAAAAAAGGAAACTATTGAATTTTTGCTTGTGATATGTTGATTTGGTAAAGGGTTTCTTGTTGATTAAAAGCTGTTTTGAGGTAGAACATTTCAAAACACTACTCAAGTTGGTCAAGGGTAGCAAACTACTTATCACATTTGTACTAGGTTTTTAATTCTTGCAATGCACACTACACAGCCACTCAGGAAGGATTTTTTGTTGCTGTGTGTGTTTGTGTGTGTGTGTGTCTGGTGGTAGTGGGGGGGGGGGGAGCATAGGAACGAATCTTGCAAAATGGGTCCACTGTTCTGTCAGTAGTCTTGCTAGCAACCATCTGAATTTTATTAATTTTTATAATGCAATAGCAACTGATAATTGTAACTCATTCATAAAAACAATCTCTGTAAGCTCTCTGCAGTGATTTATACATCGTCTGCACAATGGTATTTGACACCTCATGTCATGTTTTCAGAGAGGATATTTGAAGAAATAACAACAGCTGCTCGAAAAGGTCAATTTATTTTGTTAATTACCAGAATATTTTATTCACATATCCATTACTTAAATATTTATGATGTATTCACTTACAAATATATTTAAGTATACCCAAATGAATTGTTTTAACATTTTCAATTTTTGAATTTTGCTACACTGAAAACGTTTTACCTAATATTAAAAATACATTATAAACAATAATTTCTTGGCAAAAGGGAGAAATGTATTTACCATCAGCACAGATTGGTCCTTTAAAACCTGTCCACTGACAATCACAGCTGTAACGAGAATAGCCTTCAATGCAAGTCCCATTGTTCAGACAGGGATTGCTTTGACACTTGCCTACACAGCCTGGGGAAACACCATATTGAAAATCTTTGGCCATTTGCTGCAAATCCACTATTGCACCATTTAGCATGAGAGAACGAATACAGCCAACATAACCTTCTCTGTAATCTACTGAAGCACCTACAAATAAATGATTTAATAAATTAGGTCAGTGACAAAATATAGTAAGCAAATTATGTGTTCAAAGTTGATTACCTGTTTAAAACAGAGTCTGAATTTAGTGATAGGGTTTATTTTGCATGGGATAGGCCCATGGTAAATTCCCACATAAAATAGATTTTGGCTTTGACTAGGGAAATTACTTCTTTTTAGTGTTCTGTTGACGACTTCCTCCTTATAATAATAAAAAAAATATGCTATTCAATGTATATTAACCTGATTTAAATTTTATCAACATATGTCAGACTCATTCACACCATTTTTATACATCTTCAAACGATTCAGCACATTCAGTAACATCTGAAACATTTATAAAAACCTATAACATTATTACACTGCAATGTCCTTCTTTTAGCAATTGTTGTAATCTGTGAAATTATTGAAAGTTTTACTTTCAATTTTCACCAGAGTTATCAATAGCAAAAGCATAAAGACAAATAAATAGTCATAAAATTACACTGGAGTGCAATATTTAGTTTAGGAAGTCCAGTTGTTCTGTTAACATTTCCAGTAGTTGTTATCATTGGCATTCACTTGTGTCCAGTTGCTTGCTGACTGCCTTTGCCAAGAGAGTTTTTAACACTTTTTGAAGCCATGGCTTTATTATCAAAATATTACTCTGTCATGTGAATGGAGGTTATGTATTAGGGGTGAAGGTACCTGATGACAAGGTTTCTTTTGTGGTTGAGTTATTGTTGTGGGGACTGGGTTTTGTGTGCTCTTGCATTAGTATTGCATTTGTTAGTTTTTTTCGTTTTTCTTTTCATCTATGATGAGCTCCCATGGGAGTGGAGGTTGATATATTTGGCTGTTAAATGTGGTGTATTTATTTTTGTAAATAAATAATAGATATACCACATGTATACAATGAAATATATCAACCTCTACTCCCATGGGAGTTCATCAAAGAGAAAAAAAAAATAACAAGCACAATACTAAAGATAGAGCACAAGAAAACCCAGTTCCCACCATAATAGTGGACTCGCCAACCAAAACAATGGCTCAACCCTGACAACAAGGTCCCTTTACCTCTAATATATAACCTCCATTCACATGGCTGAGATTAGTATCTTGATAATGAAGCCAAGGCTTTGAAATGCATTGACACAGTGGTGCATGGAATTATTGTACGAGTGCATAAATACATTCAAAAATTTAAAAAAATAACTATTTTCCCATAAGTGCCCTAAAAAGTAGAAAATAAAACTAAAGCTTATCAATGGTGCAATCAGTCACTGAATTTGTATTCACTTCATAGGAAGATGGGGCACTGGCAATCTTGTTGAGTAGGTAAAGCAGCACTCTATCTTCCTTTGAAGTGAATACAAATTCAGTGACCAATTGTACCATCAAAATGCTTTAGTTTTATTTTCTACTTTTAGGGTGCATATGGAAAGATAGTTTTTTCTTTAAAATTTTCATTTATCTATATTTTTTGCCACTAAAAACACCTACCTTCATAAGCTTTCTTTTGATATATGAATTAATAAACATCTCCCTGCTTTTGGAAGTGTTTAAGATAGACCATGACATTGGAAATGACAAAAGCTTTGAGATATAACTTGATAAGACCAATCCCTGTGAAAATCCACCAATTTTTTTGGGTGGGTGGGGGAGGGGGGGAATGCTGG
This sequence comes from Ryuthela nishihirai, assembly GCA_038380435.1. Classification (NCBI taxonomy): domain Eukaryota; kingdom Metazoa; phylum Arthropoda; class Arachnida; order Araneae; family Heptathelidae; genus Ryuthela; species Ryuthela nishihirai. The sequence goes on along the minus strand of JAWZYU010000030.1, from coordinate 57,839,624 downwards.
GGGAAAATTTGAAACAGTCTATGACAGTCTCCATATGAGCTTTCATTTGACACCCAACTCATAATTAGGTCCTTGCGTTCGGAAGATATAGTGAAACAATTGCTTTCATATTTCCACTTTTTAGAGGAAAGGAGGAGGTGGAAATTATTTAACCTTGAACATTCCCCATGTCACAAGCTTTCATTTGACACATAAGTTTACTTTCACCCATTCTGTTCCAAAGATAAAGTGGAACAATTGTTTTCATATTTTCCCTCTTTTAGAAATGAAAAAAACATTGGGGGAGGGTCAATTTCATGTGCTTGCTGCTCAATTAAAATAGTTCGACTCTTTTAAACTTGTTGATTTGAATGCCATGTTAAGGATATTGGATGTTCTGTTCTATTAACATTTGTCAATAGAAGATAGTGAATAATTAGAGCAAGCATATTTATTTCAATATTTAAATTCACATACTTCTGGTATAAATAATTAATACTACTATATAGGGCAGCCGTTCCCTGGCCGAGTTGTTAGCACGCTTGGCTACTGATCTAAGGGACCTGGGTTCAAGCCCTGGATTAGGCATGAATGTGTGTGTCGTTTTTCTGCTGAGGTCCTGCCATCCTCTCAGATCTCTTACTGTGGCATATAAACTGACAGGCTCCTGTCAGACCTCTGTGGCAAGCAGCTGCTTGAGGGGGTATTTATTTATTTATATACAGGGTGAATCTGAAAAAGTGGGCAAAACTTTACGGGGTGGTAGAACGCAGCTATACGAGCAATATTCGTCATAGAAAGTATGGGCGGAACGCAAATGGCGAGCCGCTAGGTGGCTTTGGAAATGGTATAAAAGGGTCGGTCCTCGCACCCAACGGCATTTCTACCGTGGATTGCCGAGAGGATGGCTGGTTATACTAACCACGAAATGGCGGATATGCACTTTGTGTATGGTGCGGCGGACGGGAATGCAAGTGAGGCACAGAGTATCTCCTCTCCTTCTTGTGTTCATTCTTTAAACGTGACAGTGGAAAACTACCTTTTAACTTCTCACCGCTTGCGTTCCGACCATACATTCTCTGACGAATATTGCTCGTATAGCTGCATTCTACCACCCCGTAAAGTTTTGCCCACTTTTTCAGATTCACTCTGTATATTGTTTTGAACTCATGCTCAGTGCTATCTGTTTAAATTTGTATCAATATAATATTCATTTCACTTTTGCATGACACTTCTAATGCTTCATCAGCCTGAAGAGAAATAAAATCAGCTTTCTTCCATTTCTGCCATTAATTTTTTCTTTCAGAACAAATAATATAACTTCAAATAAGTCATTTTAGATCTCTAGCAAGTTCCCACTGAAAACTGATGAATGTTCTAATGATCTCTGATAGATTGCTCTTTTTATGCAAGCACAGTTCAATAATTAAGTAGTTTCCTTTATTGCTCAAACCATTTTCTTTATGTCCTCAAAAGACTACCTTCTGTTTGTGAAATATGCAATGGCTTGAATAAGGTGCCACAAAAGTTTTCTGTTCAAAGGCATTCATTATTATGTTTCACTGTGAAGAGACATGCAACTTCAGATATTAATTATTCAATTTGATTGTTGCCTAAAAATTGAAAGGATTACTTATTCTGAAGATCGCTTTTTGAAATTTGGTGCATTTGCACTTTTTTGTGGAGATTTCTAATAGTTAAAATATTTTCACTGCACCATTTTGTAGCAGGTACATAAAACTTCTTTAGTTTTAGCATTAGCAGCCACCCATTTATATTTATCAAGCCTGAATTTTAAAAAGATTGATTTTGTGCACCATCAGTGAGTTTGATAAAGGGAGTAATGTTATTCTTTTTTTAATCACACTTTTTCTATGTGATAATGTCAAAAATGGAGTTTTAAGTAAAAACTCAATAAAATCACCACCACACTCACCATCTATAGATTCATACATTTTTGTCATAACTATTACATGCAATGTATAAACGTTTGTGAAGAAAATATTCAAAATATCAAAACAATTCAAATTATACCATATGTAAATTTGAAATATGCAAGCAAATCTTGATTCAAAAAATTTAGTTGTTAATAGTATTACAAATTGTATACAAAGTTACTTACATCTTGTTCAAATATCTTTGAACTTAGAATCAATTGCTTCGGTCAATGCTAGCAATCTACTAATTAAATTGCTGTAATAGGTGATGTGAAATGCTGCACAGAATTTTTAAGGAAACTAGAAGGCATCAGTTTGGTTGCAATTATTATTTTATTAATATGTCATAAAAGAAATAAAATAATAAAAAAATGTAATTTCAGTGAAAAAAATGTAAATATAATTTTTTATACCTGACAAATATTTCTTTTAATATAGAATTTTTTATATTATTCATAAAAATAAAGTTTGCTTAATTATTGCAGCAAAATTTTCTTTCGAAAGTCTTAGTTTCACAGTCTCCTCTGATGCCATGGCCCTGTAAAGGGGTTCCAACTTGCAGTACACGAAGTCCAATCTGTGGATATGCAAGATACTCGATAAAACATATTTCTAATATGTTCAAAAAACTCGAAAAAGCTTACATGATGTTTTAAAATATTTAAAACATCAGAGGTTTTTCCAATTTTAGTCATTTTTTCAAAGCCAAACATGACATGCATGTGGCTCTCTTGTAAATGTTATTAGGAATAAAACTGCTGGTTGACAGCAAACAAGACAGGGTTGGCACTAATAACAACAAGACAGGGTTGGCACTAATAAGTTAGGTGTTTATATTGGTTATATTTATGGCCATTTTTAAAAATTGTCTGTTTTAAAGTTTTTACATGAAAAGTCTTATTTGTGTCTTTTCCTACAGGTATAAATGGTACAGAATAAAATTTACCTCCTTTCAAAAAATATTGAGAAAGGGTATGTGAAGACTTTCTTTGAAACTAATGGAATATGTGAAGCCTTTCTCTGAAATCAGGGGATGCATGGATTGAAAAAGGTTAGGACCAACTAATCAGGAGATCTGAAAATATCCTACTTAGACTGTATTGATGATTTGGCTCTCTTGGGCACATGATGTTCATAACTCTCATTAGAGCTGTTGATAAAGAGTTGATGATAAATACCAACATTATTTAAAATGATGAAAAGCGGGTGGTGATTGTTTTGGGAAAGTTTCTCAGTTCAATTATCTTGAGAGTCATATGACATACTAATAATGTGTAACATGAAATAGATAGAAGAATGGCATTGATAGTGGAATATTTAAGAGAATGCTTTGTTGGATGGAGAATGTGGGACAATACATGGCTACATCTAAAGATTAAACTTAAACTATATAACTGTTTGGTTCCTCTCTAAAATTTAATACAGTAGTTAAACTTTAAGCCCAGAACAGGGTGTTTGATTCTTTTAATTCCAGAAGTTTATGAAGAATCTTTGGTATTAGGTGATATGATTTGTAAACAATGATGAGTTAAAAAAAGGCTCATATCCTTAAGTAGTATCTAATTGTACTAATAGGAATGCATTTGTTTAGCCCTGTTGCTCTCATTCAAAATGTAGATTAATGAATGTAATTATGAAGAGCAGGTCTAAAGGCCTGAGGATAAGGTGACCTAGAATGAGATGGGTGGACAATGCTGAAGAGGACCTTATTTATTAGAACTGGCTTGTGATGAGTAAAGGCAGCAACAGTTGCTCAGTACTGGTGTACTTGGCAAACTAAATTACATTTCACTGGACCTCTGTAGCATATGGAGGATAAGATTATGCTTGTTTATATGTAAAACATATTTTCAGAAAATAATTTAATGTCATTACCAACAACAAGCTTGGAGGTGAGATACAGTGCACGTACAGGTCCTGCTCGTTCTCTTATTTCTCCACTTAAGCTTCCATCAACTACAACTCGAGCCTCTTTTCGGTTTCTTTCAACCAACACAGAATGCCATTTGTTGTCATTCAACTGGTATGATGTTTCTACACTAACTCCTAAAGGTCCATTACCTGCGTGGTACAGAAACTGGATCTGATCTCTCTCTACAAAAGAAACATGTTATTCCACAGGATGCCAAATATCTCAAAGATATATTTATATTAAACATAAGAAAGTAAAATAGTATAAAAATATATAAAATTGTGCTTGTTTCAATGTAAACTTATAAATGAAAACATATCATGCTTTCATATTTTTCAAACAATATAAAAAGTGAGATATGCAAATTTGCAAGTAAAAATTAAATGAAATATTCACTATCCAATTTCACTATTCACTGTCCAATTTGTTAAACTGAAGTACATTTGACGTGTACCAGACTAAGATCATAGATTGCACTTTTCAATCTAAAACTAATTGCAGCATTTAATTCTTAAATACCCACAGATAATATTAAATTCTAAAATAAGTACTTATATAATGCACACAAGAGGCAGCTACCATGGTTTAGCTGAACCAGGGCCTGATGCTTGGAACTGTTTTGTTTTTTAGAAGCGTTTCAACCAAACATGGTGATTTCTAAATGTACACTGTACAGTTAAATTAATAAAATTATAAAATAAAGATACTCATTAAAAAAATCCTTTTAATTTTTTCCAAAAAATATTTTTAAGGAGGGGGGGGGGGGGCAGTAAGAAATCTTGCAACTAGGGACACACATCACCTTGCTATGCCACTGATTTGCACCGATTACTTTTATTACCAAAATAACTCCAGTAAAAGTTAATATCATTAGAAAAATAGTTATGGGAAAAATTAAACACGTTTAGAAAAACCTGAGGCTTTTTAGGAATAACAGTATTATTAGAACCTAATCCATTTTTTTAATATTAAACTCTTGAGATATGCAGAATTCATACCATATTTACATCATGTTACATGCAATGATCATTACAATTCATCAGTATAATTTATTAAATTTATTCTCCAAGCAGATAAGAGACATCTGAGAGAATAGCATATGCTTATAATGGCTGTTTCAGTTTTATTGTTAAATTTTTTTTTTCATTTGAATTTCAATACATGCTTGTAAACAATATACAAAAAACAATTTGGTAAACATTTAAAATAAATATGCTTCACCTTTAAAAATTATACACCAGTCACTTATTTTCATGTGAAACTTGAGACATTTCTTTAATCCTGAATTGTTCTTGCAGCTGGGTTTAAACAAATGAAGTTCAAAATTCAACTATCACCTACTGGATATGAGTGGTGGATTTTCCACATTCAGAACTGAAAAGCATTTCAATAATTATTTAAATCTAACTTAACTTCATGTGAAACTAAAGCTTTAGCTTCCCAAGCCTACATTGTATTCAGCATTAATTGCCATATTTTTGTGGCTTTTAAATGTCTTAAACTTCTTGGATCTCCTAATCATCTTCATTGCAATTTTGAGATGGCATGCCCCTAAGTCAGAAAATCTATTTTCAGTTTCTTCTGCAAAGAGAATCAAAAACTGAAAATCATAATCAGTATGTTTCAAATTGAAGGAACTTTACTCATGATTGTTTTATAGATGTCAAAAATGCAAGCACTATTAAATAAATAAGCACCTACTTACACTGAGTGATCACTGAATTAGGACCATCTACATTGTATCATGTTGGGCCATCTTTTGCACAGAAAAGAGCCTGCAGCTGCCTTGGCATCAAATATACTATATATGTCTGAAGATGTCAGAAAGGATTTGTAATCATGTGATCATTTACAATTAATCAGTATATTTTATATCCAAATAATAAAGCAAGGCATCCCACAGTTTGTGAATGGAGGAATTTTACGTCCCACATCACATTCCAGAGTGTTCCGTAAGTGTTTGTTGGGACTGATATATGGTGAATTTGGCACCCAGGGAAGATGGTGTGTGTGTGTGTGTGTTAGTGTACTGTGCAGTCTGGTAATACAGTGCATTATCATCCTGAAACATTCTGTCCCTGTCTGGGAACAGGTGCAACATAACAGGTTATATGAGGTCTGATAAGAGCTGCTGATATATATATGTTACTGTAAAAGTTCGAATTTTGGTAAAACCTAGGATTTACACATCAAACCTTTTTATTTTTTTTTCAGGCTTTTACCAAACAATGTTGGCAAAAGCCTGAAAAATCGACCATTCATGTCTTATTTCAGGATTTTACCAATGGGTCTTGGTAAATGTTAAAATTTACCATAGGCAGGTAGTAAAAGTCAGAAACTTCGATCTGTTCTACATGTGCATATTGTAGTGATCCATCAACATCTGAAAGGAAACAAGCTGTGCAAAAATTTAGGAAGAGTGCTAGAAACGGACAGGAGCAAGAACCCCCCCCCCCCCCTCACACACACACACACACACACACAAAAAAAATGTCAACTCAGAAATGCCCTAAGCCTAAAATCAGCCAAAGTATGAGGATAAAAATACATGACTTTGATAGAGCAAAAACTGATCCCAAATGTTTATTAACAATGATTATAGACATCCAAGAGGATGAATTCTAATGGCTTCGTACAAAGTTTGGGAAACTGAGACAGCTTTTCACAAGAAAATAATTTACACTGCAAGGAAAAATTCCTATCAATTCACCAAATTGGAAGAAAAGATTAAGTCTTTGAGAAGTTGCCAAAATACTATCTCCCCTGGTGTATTATGTAATGCAAAATGTCATAATAGCTAACCTTGTTACAAGCAAGTCTTGAAACAGCCTTGAAAAGATATTTTGATGATTGAAATTTCTAAAATTTATTCTTTTATTTCTCATTTTTATAATTTTTTGCAATGTTTTCATCTATTCTTTTGAGTTCTGTTAACATTTTTTAAAAACCAAAAATAGAAAAAGATTTGATTAAAAGAGTTACTAAATTTAGAAATAAAAAATGAGTACCTTCTCAAGCAGCTGCTTGCCACAGAGGTCTGACGGAGTCTGTCAGTTTATATGCCACAGAAGAAGGTCTGAGAGGATGGTGGGACCTCAGCAGAAAAACAACACGAAACATCCATGCTTTACTCGAGCTCAAACCCAGGTCCCTTAGATCAGTAGCCAAGCATCCTAACTACTCAGCAATGGGACTGCTGCTAAATTTATACAATTCTCTGCATATTTTTTTGTACTCTGTACATTTTAAACTCTTTTTCATTAGTCAAAAAGCATTTTCTTACTTTTACAGTCTTCTTGTGAAATATGAGATTTTACCAGCAGTGAGTGGTAAAATACCAAAATAAGACTCAAGTAGTTTTTTTTAAGGCTTTTTACCAACACTTTTTGTAAAGTTGTTTTTGTTTGGGAAAAACCTAGGTTTGATGCATATATCCTAGTTTTTACCAAAATCCTACTTTTACATAACTTATTGTGATGGTCCACCCATTCACTGTTACTTTTCCTTAACCAGTTTTACTTTATTTACATCATATTTATCACTTTGGGGATTTTTTTTTTGACTGATTGCAATTCTCATTTCCGAGTGTAGGAGTTACAATATGTGCAACCCCGACCTTTTGATTGTCAGCTGCTAATGTGTGCATGTAGGACACGACCCCTCTTGCATCATAACTAGCACGATCGTCAGATTATTCAAATGTATTCCTGGCGTGCAACAGACACGTGCCAAATTTGTACACAGCATGTTATAACTACGTGATGTTAGGTCACAGAGTCAGTGAGTCAGAGTTAGTAGAGATGTAAGGGTCAAAATTGATAGTTTAGTTAGTGTAGAGTCAGTGCAGTCAAAATGAGAATTGTCAGTGGAGATATAGTATTGTAGTGGAGAGAGATGTAGTAGAGATTTAGATAGATGAGAGTTGTAGTTCTCCAACTTTTGTATTCATTAATTGAGGGTGAGCCTTTGAATGAGCCAAAAATTCAAAAGTTTTAGAAACTTTTGAATTTTTGCTATTTTTCTCTTGAACAACATAAATTGATTTTTTGATTAGATTTCAACTTTAATTAAACTTGACAATCCTTTTTGAATTCTTACTCGATAAGTAACACTAGACAAATACCTAACGAACCCTATTTCAACTTTAATTGGCAAGTTAATATTGCCTGGAGCCCGACAAAGCTATCCGGAATTTTGAATAAATTCGGATCAGACAAAAGGTCCAACTCGAAAAGTTAATAATCTTTGAAGTGTTACAGAGCAGTAAAGAAAGTGGTGCACTGAGAACAGGGACTGTATATATATATGTATAAATTGTATGTGTTATTTACCATGATTGTCAAAGTAACAAATTTTTAAGCTCATTATATGTACTATTCATAGATTTAACAGTAGCCTAAGTTGAAATTTTTGTTGAGCAAGATGCTTAACTTTTGTGCATTAAGTCAAAGGTACTAAAGTTTTAGCACAGCTATTGCTGATAGTTACGATCTTTATTGTATGTATGTAAAGATTAGAAGTGTCCATACACACAATAAACTTTTTTGATAAGCAAGTTTATTTGCAAGCTTAGTATAGCTTTAGTATTGTTGTACAGCAGTACCTTTGAACGCTGCTCAAGATAAAAAATTTTCAAAATTTTTGCAGACTGCTAAACATGTCTGTTAGTAATATGGCCGATTCTGTCATAAATACTCCCAACTTAGAAAAGGCAAAAGATAACTTGCAGGATATGATGAAAGAAGCAGAAGTGTTAATGAATCTGCTTAAAGAGCCTCGGGAGAAAAGGGGAACGACAACCCCCCCTAAAATTGCTGACAATGCTATGTCAGTTCACGAACTAATAAACTTTGAACATAAGGTTCCATTTTTTGTTCTTTCAGAAGAAAATGATAGAACAGAGTATTATCAACCACCTCAATGACCAGTTCCCAATCCATTTATTAACTGTAGTCCTTATGTTAATTTGCTTTTACCTGAGATAAGGTTTGACAGTTTGAAATGTCTATCATCATGGACATTTGCCAAGTCCATGGAAGAGAATTTCCACTTACATGAAGTGCCCGGCAACAAAAAGGTGGTTTTAGCAGTATCTTGTCTAATTGGATGTGCTAAGCAATGGTGGAATAACAGAGGATGTCGTCATGGAATAGTTTTGGGAAGATTTTAAAAGTGAACTCTTGAAAATTTATTCAGTTTATAATGATTTTACATAGCTACAGAACTGTTTTCACGAAGACAAAGGGAAAGGAGATGATATCGAAAAATTCATCTGGGGTACAGTAGTTATACCAGCTGTACGATGCTGATGCTGCCGAAATTGACTTTATAAACTGCATATTGTCTCAATTGATTTTGCCCATTAGGGAATTCTTAAAAGTATGAAATGTAAATTCAATTTCAAAGTTAGTCAAATTGGCTTGGCAGTACACCGCAAGGAGAGAATCTGAAAAAACTGCATTACATCAACAATGGATACAATCCTCGCCAAAGCAGTGCTATCAGGTTGAGTCTTGCAAAATGACTCTCGTACGACTGAAAGTTACAGTCCTGACAGTTTGCGCCAAACATGCCTACAACGATGCAGAGATTATGTTCCACGTCAAGCTTTGAACAATGACACTAAACCAAAAAACCTTTGCTACAAATAATAGAAAATTTTTTAGATGTAATTTTTGTAGCTGACTAGGGCACACGGAGCAATATTGCTACAGACAAAATAGCAATTCGGGGAACTTAAATTAGGATCTTTGAAGCGAGAGGCCAAAGTTCTCAACTCAAGAAAAGCCCTCTCATGAGTTAAGTCTTGCCACTGTTGTTTTATCTTTTGTTAAGGCTTGTCATAAAGAAGCTGAATTTATAGATTGCAACGATACAGAAGCCGATCTTTCACGTCCAAATGAGAAAATTTTAGATGATATTTATGACAATTGTCAATTGAAATTTAAGCTGCAGTCCAGTGGACTTTCTGTATTATCTTGTAGTCCAAAGCTGTTCAAGAACCTATAAAATGTCCTATTAGTGTAATTAATGTAAATTTAGATAAACGAGTTGATGATGCAAAGCAAATTGATAATGAGAAATGTGTTGATATAGTTGTAGAGGAAAATAGTACAAAATTAGTTGATGAAAAGATTTTTGAAGTAGAAGTTTTAAATGAAAATAGTGCTGAAATTGTTGATGAAAAAAGTTTTGAATTAGAGGTTTTTAATGTTAATGAAAAACTATTAGCTAATGAAAAAAGCATCCCAGAAATTGTTTTGAGTGCAAATAATCCTGATCAATCTAACAAGTTTAGAAGTTTTCAACTGTTGAAGCATCATTTAGAAGCAGGAAGCAATAAACTTGGAAAGCACAAAGCCAGGCTCTTCAAAGACAAACACATATTAATGAGATGTCAATGAAATGACCATAGCCTGTAGAGTGAGAACCAGCAACAAAGTAGTCAACATAGATGACGTCACCAATGAGATCTTCAGAAGCGCTTACACCTAGCTTATTGGTCGACGAGGGAAGGACTCATTGTTGGCACTCCATTGCGATAAAAAATCATCCAGTCGTTTCCTAGTGACTTCATTCCTGTGTCTATCGATAAACTAGGTGTAGGCACTTCTGAACATGTCGTTGATGACGTCATCTATTGCATGTTGAGAGCTATGTTGCCAGTTGTCGCTCTGCAGGCCATCATTGTCTCGTTGACATCTCACTACATGCTTGGCTTTGTGCTTTCCAAGTTTATTGCTGCCTGCTTCTAAATGACACTTCAATAGCAGAAAATTTCTTGTTAGATTTACCATGATTATTTATACTCAAAACAATTTCTGGAATGCTTGGCTTATTTTCTTCTAATAATTCTTCATTAGCATTATTAAATAGTTCTGCATTATTTTCCTTCAAAAAGTCTTTGCATCATCAACTTGTTTCTCTAAATTCACATTATTTAAACCAATGGAAATTTTTAAGTTTCTTCCTGAACATTCTGCTTTGGACTACAAGATAAATTTGAAAGTATACTGAACCATGGCTGCAATTTCAGTTCACAACTTTCATTAATTTCATCTAAAACTTTCTCAGGTAAACATGAAAGATTGACTTCTGTATTGTTGCATGACAAAGCTTCACGAAAGGTAATTCTATAACATTATGTGTACCAACAGTGAAGACTTAACTAACAAGAGGGCTTTTCTTGAGGAACTTTGGCCTCTTGCTTCAAAGATTCTAATTTAAATTAAGTTTCCCTTGATCCATCACAAGCCAAGTTTAATGGTATTATATTATTAATAAAAGGCTTTCTGTAAACCATTGCCACATCTCATTTCAATAATGGCTTCATCATTGAGTGTCTATCTCATACTGAGCTATCTTATACAGAAAATATTTTTAATTTTCATATAAAAAACTATTTAATAGTGAAATATCCGAACAAAGTTATATTACAACATCTATGTATCATGCAGAACACATGTATAACATTATTGCTTATTTAATTGTGCTTGTATTTGCACAAATAAAACTTCCTTCAATCTGCAAGTGTACTGATTTATTCTTATTCTGAAGTATTTGTTAAACTTTCTGCAAGTTTATCTTAATAAAGGTACTGAAAATTTGCTACATCATTCCATCTTCTGTTTAGTGAAACATCAAAAACAACCAATTCTATTTTTTAAAACTATTTTTTTTTCTTGAGAGAGCATATATTCTTTCAACTAAAGAATTTTTTTTAGTAATTTCAAATTATGTAAAATCTCATGAAATTTTGCACTGTAATAAATTAATTAGTATGAGTTAAATAAGTGTATACCATACATTTCATTTTTAAAATTGCTAAATAAACAGAAATTATATTACTCTTCAATTAGGGATTTATATGGTATACCATAAATGAAATGGCATACAATGACAACAATTAAAATTTAATCTGGAGCCGCTGCCTTGTGATGTAGGAAAGGCAACAGCCATATGATTTTAAATGTCCTCTAATGGATCGATGTTCTTCATTTGCATCTACTTGGGATATTTTAAAGCTTATATATGTAACCACTAATTAGTGTTATTAGGGTAAAAACTAATTAGTGTTATTAGCTTAAACTTACCTGTAAGCATAATTTTAATATAGTCAGTTGGGCCTCTGCTATTGATAAGAACTCCATTTTCAGAAGTTGTTTTGAACTGGAAATAAATGTCTCCAGAGTGACCCATGTCAAAATTAGGTAAATCTATAGTTGCATCTTCATAGTGGAAAGTGATTACATTGTCAAACATTGCTAGAATAAAAGAAATATTTCGCTAATAAAACTTATATTAAGATACAGAACAGATTAGTGCAATAAATAGAGCATTAACATCTATACAATCAGGAACACTGAAACCCAAAGCAAAATAGCTCATTTTGAAAAATGTTAATGCCTAAATGTATAACAAAATTTAAATTGTTTCTATGATGAATCCAGTATATATATATTTATCAAAGGATTTCTTGAATAATCATTAAAGGTATATGTGTATTACTGATTTTTTTAGTCATTAAAGAATTGGTAAGCCCACCTAAATTAACCAATTTATTAACCTTATTTCATATTCATCCTAAACACAAAACTTTCTAGCATTGAATTCAGTGATTATTCATATTAGTATATAAAGGGTGAATTAGGATAAAGTTTAATTATTCTAGTCCCCATACACCTTTCAATAGCTGAGCTGAAACACTGGAGACATACTATTTTTTTGATAGAAACACCATACACTTGGATATCAACAATCATGCCTCTTTCAAATTCGGCTGTTTGCTTTTTAATTCATGTCGCATAAAATTCTCCACCCACTAAATGATGCCAGCTTAGTATAAGGGTAAACTAGGCATAGCTTTATTGGGTTTCACTAATTTTCAATGTTATTTATTAAAGTAGTTATGGTAGTTGTTCAGCTTAATCATTAAATTATATAATTTTATATAGGGTTATGGAAGCTTTTTCCTAATTAATTACAATTTATAGTTACCTACTCATATAAATTGCAGTTTCAAATAATCCATTACAGTATTTCCAAAATTTAATAAATAATGGCTCTTTTAAATTTAATCTAGTCAATATCATGTCACACAATACACATCTGTAAATGTATTTACTTTCTAAAATGCAAATTTTCTTTTTTTTTCAGAATTTTTGCATGCTTTTGCTTACTTAATTGTCTATAATATTTAAATGTAATATCACTCACAATCTCCTTCACATATTAGGGGGCCAAGGGTATAACGACCTCTTTTTTCATCCATGGTAGTACCAGTGTCACCAAATCTCAGTTGTCTTACAGGCAAAAATTCTTTCTGAGTGAGATCACCCTCATCAATGAGCCAACCAGCACCTTCAGTGTCACAATTGCACCATTTATTAGGGTCTTTGCAAGTACCATACAATCCACAATTACATTTTCTAGAACCTGGAAGAGAGCCACCCCAATAATCCATAGCTTTATTGGTTCGGCTTACCCACCATGAAAAAGGCTCAAATGGGCTCTGTTCTGGTACTGAAAAACAAAATTTAGAAATGTACTTAACTGCATTATCATTAACATATATAAATGTAATTTATATACATATAATTACTAACTATATTGCAAGCATTCACAAAACTCAGCAACTGTCACCATTTCAATCAATAATATATATAATTAATATAGTGAATTCATTACCCACTTACCACACCATATGAAAGAAGGCCTCGGTATGAAGATAATTTTTCTGTTTGAAGTAAACATTAACTTTCCTATTATCCAGAAATACTTTGTGCTTCTTTGAAAAGATATTTAAAGTTTTATTAGCGAAATATTTCTTTTTATTTCTTTGAAGCACAAAGTATTTCTCAGAATGCAATTGTGGGCATGATTTTTCACAAGTCAATAAACTTTCCTGTTTTAACGAATCAGTTGGGAATAATGCAAATTTCCTGTTAAAAAGACATAATTTTACTGTATTTTTTACACTTTCGGCAAATTATTTGGCAACTGTGTAGAATTCAAGATTCTTCATTATGGATATAATGGTTGCATAGTTAATGCTATCAACAATTACTTAACTGAAACTCAAAGTAAAAAAATAAAAAAAACTGTTGAATAACTTCCAAATTAAGAACTAAGTTTTAGTTTCCAAAGAACACTTCAATTGCTATTTGTGAACATTCAAGCTGAATGTTAAATTACACAACAATCAAACATTTCTAACAGTTGATTTAGAACAAAAAAGCAAAAAGTATGGAACTAAAAGAACCAAACTGCATAATGAGAATTCATAATTACATTGTAAAGTATGAAGAATTGACTCAGTAGTATGTCAATGTTTAGAGCAGTAGCAGGTAAAAGCAATGTCTGTGTTGTTTGAAAGTCACATCTAATCACTTGAAACAATTAGTTTAAAAACAAGTTTTTTTCAATTAATTATTTCAAGCATTTCTTGTTTGCAGGATGTTTTTCTGTAATAATTTATTATTGAGTCACATCGAATCATTTTTGAAATATGCTTGTAGATATGCAAAAAACAAAACCTATAAAAACAATCAAAATCAATGTAGGATAATCATACAAAATCAGATAAAATAATTGTAGTATATACACTGTAAATATTTGAAGCATAGCCCATGCTGCAATTTATAATATCTTGTTTGTTATCTGGCTACAATTTGAGGCAATTCTGTAAATTAACACTAGATGAGACCTGCACATTATTGCATTGAGATGTTTATAATCCACAGCACTTTGCAATTATAAAGTATTTAGTCACTATTACACTGTTGAATTATGATGAGATTGATCAGTGGCTGGTAGCTTAGTAAACAGAACACCTGACATGTTATCAGGAGGTCATGGGTTCAGATCCCACCCGGTTCAAGACAATTTTTCCTCCATACCCAATTAACGTTGTCACACTTAACAGCATAATAGTGGCTAAATACCTCATTATTGCACTGAGTTTTTCTGACTGATTCATTAATATGATTACATAAAAAAGGTACATAAAACTTTTACATAAAAATTTTAGAAATCTTTCCAACAAGTTTCCTAAAATACCTGTGCAATTCTATCTTCATGAAAAGGAAATCTGCACATCTAAACAAACGTTAGGCATCACTGTCTGAGATCTACCAACTATTTGCAGATTCTGCACTATTCATCATCATCCTCCTCAAGCAGCCATGACCTTGCCATAATTTAGGCCTCAGCATTTAATATGTTATATACAGTAATTTATAATTTTTCTTGAATAGAAATAGCATATTTCCTTGAAAAACTTAAGTTTTTCTCATTGATTTAACTTAAAAATTAAGAATTATATTTTTTCTACAGACAGTCACATATTTATATAAGGGTTCAGAGTTATGCAAAACCTCTTCAAGTCAAATATTTCATATGTTGATAATTTTGGTAAGTATGTATATTTCTCATATACTTTGATGCTCCTATACAGGTAGTGAGGTTAATTTAATATTAACATGTACCTAACATACCTTAATTCTTAGTAAACATAAATGACAATCACAGCATTACCTTTTGACTTTTTAACATCAATAAATGTTTTGCGGAAAAAATTTCACCGACACATGGGACTTGAACTCACTTGTTCAATGGTAGAATACTCCAGAAACGTGCCAGAGTATTCTACCATTGAACTAATGTCAGCTCTGTTTTTTTTCCCTCCGCTATTTATGACTTTAAACTCTTCCTGAGATTTTGGCGCCTCTAACTGGCACCATCTATGATATCAGGAGCAACTATTTCTTTCTAATTATGCTAAGAATAAAGAAGTCACTTCACACTATTTAACATCATTAATGATTTAAACATAAATGACCTGAAAGTAAACATAAATGAAAATTACAGTATTACCTGTTGACTTTTTGTCTATAAATCAATAAATGTTTGGTGGAAAAAATTTCGGCAACATACAGGATTTGAACCCACATCTCTCCAGAAACATGCCTGAGATCATAGATGGTGCCAACTGGAGGTGCCAAAATCTCAGGAAGAGTTTAAAGTCATACATAGTGGAAAAAAGACAGAGATGATATTAGTTCAATAGATAATACCTGGCATGCTTCTGGAGAGATATGGGTTTAAGTCCCATATGTCAGCAAAATTTTTTCACAAAATATTTAATTCTTAGCAGCAGCTTGTTACAAAAATACTTATTATAAATATGTATACGATTTTGTTTAAAAAATTATGGAATAAACTGTTAAAAATAATCTAACAGAACATACCTTTAATATAATTCACAGTGGTAATGTGTTACAAAAATTGTATCGTAAATCATTTTTAGTGATCTTTATTCCTACTGTTGTCTTGGCCCATATGAAGGAACAGGGTAGTGGTAGCATACCGGTTTAATTATTACCTAATGAATAGTGATAGGACGGGGGAAGCAGTTCCAAGATCCTCCACTGGAGGTAGGGGCAATGTTGAAGGTTGTTGTCACCATTGAACCTTCTTTATGAACTTGCCATGAGTAATCAAGAGTGTCAGTTGTAGAGTTGTCTGTGCAAGTAATTCACTTACCTGCTAACATAAATTTCTACAACTCGAAATTTTCAGAGTTTTAAAATTTATTTTTGATAGATTCTACAAAGTCAGATTTGCGTAAATCTTGTGTAAATGGGGGAGTGTCTGTTCATGGTTACACAAACATATTCACAATGGTTAGCAATAGCAGAGTGGGAGATGACCTGCAAATGAAGGATCATCAATAAGTTAGAAACAACCCAAATTTCAAATCAAAGACATGATCAGAACATGTGATTACTGACAATTTTCTCACTTATAAAGCCATCTAATGTTTATGCTTGATATAGTAGTGAACAACCCTTTTAAAGATCGTATGAAGTCTTTATATTCAGATAGGCTCTTAGCAGTCATTCATCCACTAATCTTTGCAGTAAAAATAGCGACTAGTGCAACTGTTTTATTAATAGATTAAGACAACATATAATCAGATAAATCCAGAAACCATAGCTAAAGCAAAATTAGAGCTGAAACAGCCTGATACAGAGGTTTGACAGGAGTTTATCAGCATAATCCACCACAGAGAAGGTGTATGAGGATGGCCCCACCTTAGCAGAAAGACAGTACAAGAAACATCCATTACTTATCTGGTACTCAAACCTAGGTCCTTTTGATCCACAGCTGTGCACACTAACCACCCACCACTGGGAAAGTTTAAGCTAAAGTATTTAGAAAATGCTACATTTAATTTTTCATGATGGAACTCATGATTTGAGTTTAAAGAAGTTGAGAAGAGTGTGTAGAAGTAAAAAATGAAAAAGATCATGAAGAATGAAATGCCAGAAATAATTAGTTGTAAAGTATAAAAACTGAAAGTTAATAATAAAGTCAAAGTAACATTTTCCCAATAACACAAATATTGTACATATTATTTATTTATTTTATTCATAATGTTAAGTTTTAAATTATATAAAATTTGTAATATTTCTATATTTCTTACAAATTGGCATAGCAGGAAAAGGATAATCTAAAATGCAAAAAAAAAAGATTTTTTTTCTATTCAGCAGTAGAGTACAACAGGATAGCTGAAAATATTTTTGTCCTATTTATTCATACAATTACGGAAAAGTAAAAAATATCTGTATATAGCTCTACCTGATTTATATTAGTGTACATGACTGCTAAGCCAGTGGACATGTCCTTGTGTATATATTTATATGTCGTATGAGAAACCAGGATAAGCTTGATAGAGCTTCTTAGTTACCTTTGTCATTTGTGTAAGAAAGTTTTCCTCTTCCCATTTTCTTATTTTAAATTAAAACATAAGCTTTGTTTTTAGAGATGGTCATCTTCCTTTTGGGTAAATGCAATATATAAATTTCATGCAAATTTTATTAATCATTCAAATACACAATGAAAAAAAGAAAAAAATACCTGGTGAATCAAAGAGACGTGCATTAAGACACTCATAACGAAGCTTCTGCCTGCAGGTATAAGAGCGGTTAACCAATTTTATTATTTGCTCCATTTCTGCATTATATACAATATTTTGTATAAAACTACCAGGTTTACTAAATCCTTTTACATCTGTTGGTCTTTCATTCTTATGATGTAGAGTAGTCACTGCAGGCCCTTCAACTAAAAGAAAGTAAAATATACCAAAAATAAAGTTTAGCTCAATGTACAAAAACACTAAAAAATTTTCAATAAAAAAGGCTATTGTTAAAATTCAATCCTTTGCAATTGCAAACAACTGGATTTACCATTTTCATGCCTTTCGAATTCTAGTGGTGAAAAAAATACTATTCTTTAGTGCAAGATGGTAAATTTTTATTTTTTCAAAATAAAATCAGCATTTAAAAATATTAAAATTAAATTAAAATCAATTTTTAAAATGAAAAAAAGTTTTTTACATGTTGATTTTGTGTAAAACAATAATGCTAAACCTGAAAGTAGAATGATAGTTATTTGTGCCTCAGTGCAGTTGTTACATAATTAGATTATTAATCAGTTTTAGTCTCAATAATTTTTAAAAAAAATAGCCGGTGTACTCTACTTTCAAAACTTTTATGGAAGATATAGATTTTTATTATTGGCAGAAGTTATTAATTTTTATTATTAGCAGTATATTATCAAATATGTACATCACTTTCAGAAATGTTTAGCAGCTTTTTGTTAAAAACTTTGCTACTTCTAGAATTATTTCTATTGTTCCTCGAGCATATATTGAAATTAGAAAAAAAAAATTATTTTGAAACTTTTGAGAAAATGTAACTAAAGTATACAGTGGTGGCAAAAAGTACAAACACACATATTTTTTATTTCACCCAATTTCTACTTATTAAATTACATAACTTTTATCATTTATTCTGAAAATTTCCTATGCTGATTTCAAATTTTTTTGCTTTTAAGCATTTTAGAAAGATTTTCAAATTTTTTTTAAAACAAAACATACAGCTACAAACACAAGGTGATACTAGGATTTAACAGGCTCTCATTATAACCATTATATTATAATTATTATAGTCACTTCTCTGGAAGGAACAACAACAACAGGCGGAACTCCTTGGCAATATTGGCCAGAGCAATGGGGATAATACCGGGGCCTGGACAATGAACTAACAGAAGATTTAATCAGATAACTTTTAATTTAATTTCTATCTCTTAAAGTATTACTGGTATCTGTTACATTTTAAAAGTTCGATAATTAATTTTAAAATATTCATAAATATTATACAAAGCTTATAGCTTAATTTTTCAGGTTTAGCATTATTGTTTTACACAGAATCAACTTGTAAAAAACTTTTTTTCCATTTTAAAAATTGATTTTAATTAATTTTAATATTTTAATTTATTATTAATAATAAGTTAAATCTCTCCACCAATTAATTTTACCTCCTTTCGTTCAATGGATCTACTGGCCCGTTTTATATAGGTGGGCTGTGGATTGGCAGCCTAGACTGCAGGAGCAGGGTGTCTTCATATTTACCAAAGTTGTAATGTTGTAGGCTTTATTCAAACTTTACTAATTTATTACAGTAATGATTTGTTTAGTTTCGGTAGCTTTGGACTACTATGGCTACCTTTTTGTTTCTACCCTGTTGAGGAGTGGTCAACCACACAGGGTTCTGGTACTGACCATATACACCGACCGGAATTGATAATGGCTCTGAGCTTGGTTTGGAGAACTAAATTGCATAATCTGGTTGGATCTCTGTAGCCCATGGTTGCTTGAGGATGATGCTGCATTATAACCAATCAAGTGCTTTGTCATGCAGATCAATTGCAAATGAGTAACCATGATACTGAGCTTGTTGGATTTCATACATATTTCTTCAATGCACCTTAATCCTTTGAAGGTCAGATTTTTAGTTCATGTTTCTAAAAATTTTTAGCCTCCCAGGACATCTCTAACATCTAAGGAAAGCTAAAGCTTCAGAATGATCCTCAAGAGATGACTAACAACTACTAGTGTTTACCTCATAATTATATGATGCAAAGAACCTGTGCAGGATATGTTAAAAGTCTAGTAACAATTAGTTGTCACTTGAGCTGTCAAAAACACTAATGGATAAACAAATAATTGCCATTTGACCTCAAAAGAGATAAAACTAAATTTGTGGACATGAGACAAATGTTTATTTCATTCAACATTTTATGCAATGCTAATTAAGAATAGTTAGTTATGTGAAGGTCTTCATTTTTGCCTCACAATCAAAGGAATAACATCTAAAGAAAAAAGGTTATTCTTTGCATTAAACCACTAAGTGTCATGCGGACTTTCTACTGTTTGAGAACACTGAAAAGATATTCTGAAACTAGATCTGTTGGCTAACAGAGCAATCTAGGAAAACAACTTTACATGCTATCAGGGGACTGCATAGGGCAGCACTTTCAATCAGAAAGCTAAACTCAACTTCTGAAAGAATGGATATTAGCAGCAGACATTAATGTATGCTCATGAATTAGATGCAGTCCTAGAAATTGGATTTCAGGTTTGCATAGTTTGAACAAAATCATTGCAATTATCTTTTTCAGTGCAAGAGATTATTACAATGGACAAAGAACCAGGCACGTGTACTGGAAAAAAGGCAATTTTTAGTGATGAAAGTTTGCACACTTTTTTCTTAATGGAAATCAGAGTAGTGCCTATGTAGAAAGATGGACTCATGAGAAATTCAGTTCTCTGTTTCAGAGTTATTGTAAAACCTCCATCCAAAGTCATAATATTGTGTTGCATGTCATGTAGAAGGTTACATAATGTAAAAAGGATGATAAAAGCTATGGACTTCATTGAAATACAGAGAACGTAATTGTTGCCAATAACAGGGACTGTTTTGGGGGTTTAGTCTTGAAATCTTTCAGGGCAATAGTGCTCCTTGTCACACTATACAAAGCTTGTTCAGAAGTGGTTAGCAGATAGTACCATTAAAAGAACGTAATGGCATGGACAATCTCCAGATCTTAAACCTATCAAGAACTTTTGAAAGTTCCAAGGAGGGCTTCAAATAAAGGTGAGTTAATTGAAGTTCAGGCATTTTTTTAATATCATATTTTTACAAAAATTAATGTATTCCATGCCAAAAAAAAGTAAACAGTCATTAAAGCTAAGGGTTATTAGCATATAAATATTGATTTAAAACATTTAATATTCTCATTAACATGTGTTATAATATAATTATAACACATGTTAATGAGAATATAATTTTAATCTGCCATATAATATTATTCTTATTTTAATCACTAAATATTCACAAAATTAAGTGTCTGTAAATTAAAATGTATGACACACCATATTATAATTCAAACTTGATTGCATTCTGGTAATTACATAGTAAAAAACAGTTTTGAAATTTTCATAAAAATACTTTAGTGAGTGATAATAATTATAATCAATAATAATAAAAGAAGATGTGTATCTGTAGTTATCATAACACTTCACATACAAAGGCTAGGAACCTGGAATTTTGGCAGATGATTATGTATAGCATGAGGATGTGCAGTGCAAAACATTAACTTGATAGGCTTGAGAGGTGATTAGAAAATGGTATTTTAGATATATAATAATAGATCTTTAGGCTATCTTCATTTCTTGCTGACCTGATTCGACTTAAAAATACACAATGACATAACATTTATGATGCTTTCTAATGTAATATATCTCCACTAATGATGTGCATTTGATTCTTGTGAGCAGCATGACCTATTATTTAAATACAACTTCAGTTCCCAGTTTGTTTTTATGCAGAAATGTTCCTTTATGGAACAATTCTAAGATACAGAATATTGACTGGCCCATAAAATTTTATGATATAAAAAAATTTAAAATGATCATATAGATTTTATTAAAAAAAAAGAGCAACAGGAGGAAAGCGTGTTTTTCAGTTTATTGTACTGTAAAATCTGTGTACAGCATTTATTGCTTGGAAGATAGCCACTGGTAGCAGGATCATTTAGAGTATTATTAAGAGAGCACCAGAGGTGTTATAGACAACTTGTGAATTTAAATTCTTACTTAAGGCAAAAAAACAGACATTATTCCAAAGTGTCTACATTAATAGATTAAAATATGATAGGACCTTGCAAAAGGTACTTTATAAAGCAAAACAAAAGCTTCTAAATCATATGATTAGGAGCAGCAGACTAAAGATAGTAGCCCAAGAAAATTAGGCATACTTATATTTTAAACTGTAAGAGCATATAACACCTGAAATGTTTGACTAGTATCTATGCACAGTACATCAGTGGTTAGAAACTGATCAAACAGAAAAAAGGCATGCCAAGAAATTAAACAATTGCAGGTTATGCAGCAAAGTAAAAAGGAAGATATTGTCCCATAAATAAATTTGTCAACTTATACACCTACAGAACAGGAACATAAAATCTTCAGTAGTGTTGCAAAATATGCATATTCATAGGAGTACAGAATCAAGTCATGCATGCCATGAATTGAGGATATTACATGCCACACACCTTTAAAGGCAAGGTATATATCAGTTCCAAGTTTTCAGGGACATCAGCAGAACACAAATGTACACAGTATTCAAAGAAAACAAGAAATTAACAATGCTCAACTAATAGCTAACCTTAAGAGAAATAATAAAACACTGCAGTGGATAAAGCATCTAGTTTAGTTATCCTCAATAAAGAATAGTACAATTCTAAAATAAGTATACTCTTAGAGGAGATAGAGGTTAAGAAATTTAAGAATCCCACAGATAACTAACATTATTAGCCAAGTAGTCTTTATAAAGAAAAAAATTGAAAATGAAATTCTGCTTGGAGGTAATAAGAGTGTAAACCCTCAATGTATCCAAAATACCTGCTTAATTTGTAAAAAATAAAAATTCATAAGGAAGATGCCCTGATGCAACCATTAATTGACAAGTATGCTTGGTTGGTTGGGGCAACAGAGACTATGTTGTGCCAAACTAAGTTAAATAAAATGATAAAAGACAACGAATCCACAACCAAAGTTAAAATCTACATACAAAGAGGAAAGCAATGAAATAGTATAGGACAACAATAAAGTAAGTGTGCAACAACAATGAGCATCAAAACATGGATAAAAAAAAAGCAAACAATTGTAAAAGACAAAATGAACAATGGATGTATTAGGACCCATGTAAAAAGGAGAAACAAGTGTAAAAAATCCAAAAGTCAAAGTTAAAATATTATAGAAATTTAAAATAACCAGTAAAACACAAAAAGTAAAAAAAAAAATGTGTTAAAAACGAGCCATCGAATAAAAGAGTCCAAGTATAACAAGTTCAGATAGTAAGTGAGAAGAACAAAAATATGACATTCACAGTTAATAGCTGGATATTCGATTAAAATGTGTTTCATGATTAAAATGGTGCAACAAGCACACAGCTCCAGCAATAAAAGTGGAAAGAGAAATGCATAAATATTTAAAGCAATACTTTAATGCTATCAGTATACTATTGAAATTGGAATACAGATAGTAAAGGAGATAAACTCTGCCACCTGATACTAAATACAGAATGGCATCTTTGGAAATGGTCACCCTTTACTCAAATACCCCAGTCAATCAGGTATTAGAAATAATAAAGAATAAATCACAAAATGCTAAAAAATCTGAGGTGGTATATCACAATATGTTTGTAAATGGTAGCTAGGCATAAACTGGAAGGAGAGTTGTGTACCAATCCCCAGTGAAGATGCACAGAACCAGCCAGGTCTAATACCTAATGTTCAACCCCGCCTTCTCGTGGTGCAGGCCGTTAGTACCTTTTAAAAGAGATATTCAATTTTTGGAAGGGAACGGAAAGAGAGGGCTTTCAGTTCAGCATGGCCTACTGATCTGGTCATCTACGGCCACTTTTTTCTTTTTTTTTTTCAACCTTGCTGAGGAGTGGTCAACTTCACAGGGTCCTGGTACTGACCATTTATACCTACTAGACTGAACTGGTTTATGGATTTCAGCTTGATTATGGATCCTGGACTTGCTGCACAGAGGCCATCGCAGGTACCTGAACCTCACTTAGCTAGTTGGGCATCGTCAAAAGCCTAAACTGGAGTAATGTGTCTCATCTGGCTCTTGAAAAAGGCCACTTGAAAAGGTGGTGCCTGAAGTTCCTACCAGCATCGGTGACTTCAGCCTTTAGTGGAGGAGGAACAGGTCTTTGCCCCATGCCTGCGATCAGGGGGCTGTTTGATATTGTTGGCCCTACCAATTTCAATAAACCTAATTTCTTTAAAAATCCTACTAATCATTTTCTCTCTGCAGGAACATGGAACTTGAGGACATTACATAGAGATTATTCTCTTGATGTCCTCATGCAGGAATTCCAGCGCTATAACCTAGATATTCTAGGCTTGCAAGAGACCAGATGGACAGGTAAAGGTGAGATACTTAAAAATAACTTTAAATTTCTCTTTACAGGGAGGGAGGATGGAAAGCATCACCAATGCATGGGTCTGCTGCTCAGCAGACATGCTAGTGATGCTCTTCTAGGATATGAGGATATTGTGAGGATATTGTGATATCTTCTAGGATATTGTGAAATCATATGGTATACCTGACAAGTTAGTTAACATAATGAAAGCTCTCTATAATAACACTGAGTCATGTGTGAGAGATGGTAAAGGCTTGTAGCAATTGGTTTAGCATTACTTCTGATGTTCGACAAGGGTGCATTTTGTCTGCTTTCCTCTTTAGCTTGGTTATTGATTAGGTTATGCGAAATTCACTTCAAGAGAAAGATTTTAGCCTTAAATGGACTGGAGATACGAAAATTTCTGATTTAGATTATGCTTGATGATTTAGCCCTTTTGGCAAATGATGTTGATGGGATGAACTCTTTCATTCGAGCTGTTGATGAGACTGGTAGTAGAGTAGGTTTGGTTATAAACAGAGAGAAAACTGAAGTGATGAAAATTGGTCAGGCAGGCTGTGATTCAGTTAATCTGAATGGTTGCAGTCTTGAGCAGGTGTCACAGTTTAATTACCTTGGAAGCTATGTAACAGATACTGGTGATGTGCGGCATGAGATTAACAGACGAATAGGGATTGCTGCCTTGACTTTTAAGAATCTATGGAGAGTGTGGAGAAATAGGCGTATACACCTAAAGACTAAAATTAGACTGTATAATAGTTTGGTTCTTTCTAGGGTTAGTTATGGTAGTGAAACTTGGACACTTTGTAAACAAGATAACAGGAAACTAGATGCTTTTGATTCCAGATGCTTACGCAGTATCTTGGGCATTAGGTGGTTCAACTTTGTAACTAATGATGAGGTTAGGCAAAGGAGTTTGGAACCTCCTTTAAGCAGCATATTGTGCAGAGAGAGACTCTGTTGGTTTGGCCATGTTGCCCGTATGAATAATTATAGATTGGCGAATAGGGTTATGAACAGTGTGCCTAAAGGCCTCAGAAAGAAGGGGAGACCTAAGATGCGGGGGGGCAGACAATGTCAAACAGGACCTTGTTAGAATTGGTGTGCAGTGGCCAGATGCAGTAGATGTAGCTCCGGATAGACTTGCTCTTGCTTGGAGAACTAAATTGCACGGTCTGGTTGGACCTCTATAGCCCATGGCTGCTTTAGGATGATGATATCACAATAGCTTATTATGAATATTGTGGTTCATTATGGAAATTACTATTTTCCATTAAATGGAAAAATATACAAGCAAAGCTATGGAGTCCCCACAGGATCACCCACATTAGGCCTCATAGCAAACACACTTTACAACCTACTAAAAGCTTAGTGATATAGCCTCAGAAAAATAGCATATTTTAGGAATTACATGGAATATTGTTTAACCCTTTCACTACCATATAGGCCCAAAATGGTGGAGATTTTAAATAGACTCGCCCAACCAATGCTATTCCTTTCTCTTCACTACCTCCTATCTGCATCTTCAGCTGTTTTGGGCCGATATGGTAGTGAAAAGGTTAATTACATATGATCCAATTCACATAGAATTAGAAAATATAAGGAACCACATGTTCAGTCTGTTTACCATCATCACTTATACAATTGAAAAAGAGCAACAATAGAAACTACTGTTTTGGACATTTTGATTAAATATAGTGAAAAAAATGTGACAGAGAGGTTTATCTTAAACTAGTTGTGCCTATGATCCTGATTCCTTTCCGATTTAGCCATCTATTGCAATCAAAGAGAGTGAGTGTAAGATTAGTTTTCACATGCAGACTATGCCATGCATCTGGGGGGAAAAGCCTTAAAGAGAAAAATATATACCTATCAAAAAACTGAGGAAGCAGGATATCTAAAGAAATTAAATAAGAAAACTGGAAGAAGCAAAAAATACTATGGAATGAAATTCGCAATTTCAATCTAGACAACACAATAACATGAATATAAGGTATAGCGTAATCACATGAAGTATCCCTTGGATGGCTTTAACATTACAAAAGGCAATGAGACCCTATTGTATTAAGGTAACTATGATGGTCCCTAAAACTATCATTTAAAGAATAAAAAGAATAGGGATCTCCAAAGAAATGTAGGGAGTGCATAAGATTCCCCTGATAAACTAACAAAGGAAGAGCGGCCATACATTGGCAGAATACAGAGAACAAGCACAGAGATAATAGGGGAGCACCAAAGGGACATTGCCCAAAAGAAAGTAATTTATGGCACTGGCATGGCATGATAAACAAAGGTTTCGAACTCAAGTTCGAGTGTGCTGAAATTCTAAATAGCACTACAAAAGAGTTTCAGCTCAAGATAGTGAAACAGCTCTTCATTTATAAGTATAAAGAAACTTTGCAAGGAGGTAACTTCCAAGGGTTAAAGATTGAGTTATCTATAAAAAAAAGTAACTTAATAGTTTCACTAAAAAAAAAAGAGAACAGAGAAAAATATAAAGTTTAGTGTGGTTGGTTTGGTTGTTTGGGGTTTATTGGCGCAACAGCAACTAAGGCTATATTGCACCAAACAAACGATAAAAAAGGGATAAAAGTCTCATAACCCACAACCAAAGTTAAAAAGAACACAAATGAAACGGCACAAAAACGATAAGTAAAAAAGAGTAAAAAGAAACAACAAGAGTAGAAGTTAACAATAAAAATGGGTGTATATGACCTATTTAAAATCGCAAACAAGGGTAAAAACTAGAAAATATAGTAAAAATCAGAGACATGTAAAATAACCAGTACAATGTAAAAAGTCAAAAACAGGAGTTAAAAACGATTCATCAGATAAAAGATGGCTGAGTGTAAGAGGCTCAGCCATAAAATTGTGGAAAGTAAAATACAATTTACGTTCAAGGTTAAAAGCTGGACAATGAATTAAAATATGTTTAACAGTTAAAACGGTGTCACAAAACTCGCACTTAGGTACTGCGTCCGCCTTAAGAAGAAAAGAGTGGGTTAAAAATGAGTGACCTAAGCGGAGCCGAGCAAGGACAACTTCCTCCTTACGATTCCTGCGAAAACAAGACTGCCACGGTTTGACAATGGGCTTGATCTCGAAGAGCTTGTTAGCAACCTGTTCAGACCAAGATCTCTGCCACTGTGCCCGGAGCTCGATGGTAAAACGCTGCCGGAAATCCACATATGGAACCGACAATGGAAAGCCTGTAGCGAGCTAAGCGAGTCGGTGTAAAGCACACACCGACGATGATGCTTAGCTGCTATATGGTCCAAGACAATGCTGATAGCATGCAACTCAGCAGTGAAGATGGAACACTGCTGTGGGATCTGGTCTGCAATGATTACATCACAGCAGACCATGGCTGATCCAACTGAAGTGCCGGACTTTGAGCCATCTGTGAAGACAAGCAAGAAGTCCAGGTGCTCAGCACGATGGCTGGCAAAGAGTTGCCGGTACACACAGTCGGGTGTAAAGGCCTTCCCCGTCCTGCACAGGGAAAAATCGCAGGAAGGGGAAACAGCGAGCCAAGGTGGAAGTGGCTCAGCTGTCGACTGTGCGATGCTATCGAGACTGGTGTTGATGTCTCTGAGGTAGCCTCAGATATGCAAACCAAAAGGACGAATGGCAGTCGGCCGATTCTGGTATAACATTTCCCACCGGGGGGCTAAAAACGCAGTCCCAAGTGGAATGACCAAGCAGGCATCGCAATTTCGATGCATATTATAGAGACAACTGCTAACGGCGAATAGAGGTTCATCGGTCTCAACGTAGAGACTCTGGACCAGTGAAGTGCGGAAGGCCCCCGTGCAAACACGGAGGGTCTGATGATGGAGTGGGTCCAGCACCTTCACCACCGAATCCTGGGCGGAGTCATACACCTGGGATCCGTAGTCCAGTTTCGACCGGACAAGTGCACGGTACAGGCGGAGCAAAGAACATCGGTCCGCCCCCCAAGAGAGGGAGGACCTTGATGATGTTCAATGCCCGCATGCACTTGGACCTGAGATGTCGAATATGAAGTAAAAAAGGTCAATTTCCGGTCGAAGACGAGACTGAGAAACTTGGTCTCCGCCACAACTGGAATGATGTTACCCCCGAGCCGCAGCTCGGGGTCCAGATGAAGATTACGCTTGCGGCAAAAGTGCACACAAGCGGTCTTCTGTGGGGAGAACTGGAACCCATTGGCCGTCGCCCAAACCGAGAGATTGTTCAGGGCAGTTTGCAGTTGTCGTTCAATGACCCTCATGCTGGACGATGAGCAAAAGATGCTAAAGTCATCAACATAGAGGGCATTGCCTACAGTCGGAGGAAGTTGCCGTGTAATGGAATTTATCTTGACAGCAAAAAGCGTAACACTCAGGACGCAGCCTTGAGGCACCCCCTGTTCTTGGGGGAAAGGCCGCGACAGAGTGTTGCCGACACGAACTCGAAAAATACGAGAAGATAAAAAGTTTGCGATGAAGATCGGCATGTGACCTTGCAAGCCGAAGCTGTGAAGATCACGAAGAATGCCGAATCTCCATGCCGTGTCGTACGCTTTTTCGATGTCGAAGAAAATGGACACCAGGTGCTCTCGACGTAAAAAAGAATTCCTGATCGCCGATTCGAGGCGGATCAGGTGGTCTAAAGTAGACTGGTGCCTGCGAAAGCCACAATGGGTGTTGGAAAGAAGGCCGTGATGTTCCAAATACCAGGCCAGCCTGGTATTTACCATCCTTTCCAACACCTTGCAGACGCAACTCGTCAACGCAATTGGACGATAATTGGAATTGGTTGGTTGTTTGGGGTTTAATGGCGCATCGGCAACAAGACCATAATGCGCCAAACAAAAGACAATATAAAAGATAAAAGACATAGAAACCCGCAACCAAAATTAAAAATATATTTTCAACATTATAAATGGGTAAAATAAGAAAAAACAGGTGCATATAAACAGAGTAAAACAACTGTAGCAATACTTTATAAAATAATCCCACGTGTAAAAGACCTGGGGTAAATAATGCGATTAAAATATCCAGTATAAATAGTATATCAAATTCGATGAAAATATCCAGTAAATTTTAAAAATTGAAAAACAGCATTAAAACGACAATGATCTGATAAAAGATGTCCGAGTGTAAGGGGCTCGGACGTAAAATCGTGGAAGTTAAAAAACATATGTCGTTCAAGGTTAAAAACAATGACATTCAATTAAAATATGTTTAACTGTTAAAAGGGTGTCACAAAACTCGCACTTAGGACAATGATCTGATAAAAGATGTCCGAGTGTAAGGGGCTCGGACGTAAAATCGTGGAAGTTAAAAAACATATGTCGTTCAAGGTTAAAAACAATGACATTCAATTAAAATATGTTTAACTGTTAAAAGGGTGTCACAAAACTCGCACTTAGGTACTGCGTCCGCCTTAAGAAGAAAAGAGTGGGTTAAAAACGAGTGACCTAAGCGAAGCCGAGCAAGGACAACTTCCTCCTTACGATTCCTGCGAAAATAAGACTGCCACAGTTTGACAATGGGCTTGATCTCGAAGAGCTTGTTAGCAACCTGTTCAGACCAAGATCTCTGCCACTGTCCACATCGAGCTCCACACGAAGCTCGATGGTGAAACGCTGCCGGAAATCCACATATGGAACCGGCAACGGAGAGTCGGACAGGGGCGTGGCTGACCTGGCAGCAGAATCTGCCAAATCATTGCCCCTGATGCCGACATGACCGGGCACCCAACAGAAGGAAATCGTGGTGGTGGCTGCCAGACGATGGAGCTGCTGGCGGATCTTGGAGAGAACAGGGTGAGGCCGATGCCTCACCGAGATCAAAGCCTGTAGTGAGCTAAGCGAGTCGGTGTAAAGCACAGACCGACGATGATGCTTAGCTGCTATATGGTTCAAGGCAATGCTGATAGCATGCTACTCAGCAGTGAAGATGGAACACTGCTGTGGGATCTGGTCTGCAATGATTACATCACAGCAGACCATGGCTGAACCCACTGAAGTGCCGGACTTCGAGCCATCTGTAAAGACAGGCAAGAAGTCCGGGTGCTCAGCACGATGGCTGGCAAAGAGTTGCTGGTACACACAGTCGGGTGTAAAGGCCTTCCCCGTCCTGCACAGGGAAAAATCGCAGGAAGGGGAAACAGCGAGCCAAGGTGGAAGTGGCTCAGTTGTCGACTGTGCGATGCTATCAAGACTGGTGTTGATGTCTCGCAGGTAACCTCGGACACGCAAACCTAAAGGACGAATGGCAGTCGGCCGATTCTGGTATAACGTTTCCCACCTGGGACTGAAAACGTAGTTCCAAGTGGGATGGCCTGGCAGGGATCGCAATTTTGCAGCATACTGCAGGGACAACTGCTGAAGGCGAATAGATAATGATGGTTCGTCGGTCGCGACGTAGAGACTATGAACCGGTGATGTGCGGAAGGCCCCGTGCACACACGGAGGGCCTGATGATGGAGTGGGTCCAGCACCTTCACCACTGAATCCCGGGTGGAGTCGTACACCTGGGATCCATAGTCCAGTTTCGACCGGACAAGTGCACGGTACAGGTGGAGCAAAGAACATCGGTCCGCCCCCCAAGAGAGGGAGGAGAGGACCTTGATGATGTTCAATGCCCGCGTGCACTTGGACCTGAGATGTCGAATATGAGGTAAGAAGGTAAATTTCCGGTCGAAGATGAGACCGAGAAACGATAACGATAATTGGAAGGAATCTTGGGATCTCTGCGTGGCTTAGGGAAGGCCAAGACGATGGCCTCCCGCCAGGAGTCCGGAAACTGCTCCTCGATGAAAATAAGATTGAATAGTCAGAGCAGTCGATCCTTACTCGATGGTGAGAGATGTTGGAGCATGGCATAATGGACATTGTCTAGCCCCACAGCAGATGCACGAGAAGTGTACAGAGCAAGGCGAAGCTCCTCCGCTGTGAATGGCCTGTTGTAAGACTCCAGGCCATTCGAATGGAAGGACAGCGGAGAGCGTTCCGCCCTGCTCTTCTGGGCCAGAAACTCGGGGGAGTAAGAGGTAGATGAGGAGGTGGAGGAGAATGACTCCCCCAGAGTGTCGGCAAGAGCTTTGGGATCAGCAATTGCCTGTCCATTGTGCTCCAGGATCGATAATGAGTGGGACGTGTACTTCCCACCCATCTTCCAGACCTTATCCCACACGACCTTAGAACTGGTCATGCGGGTGATAAAAGATGCATATTTCAACCAAGATTCCTTCTGGCTCTGGCGCCGGACGAAACGAGCTTTCGCCCTGGCGCGTTTGAATGCCTCAAGGTTGGGGGACGTCGGATATCTCCGAAACACCCCCCACGCCTTGTTCTGAGCCTTACGAGCTGCGGTGCAGTCGGGATTCCACCACGGTTTTGGGAACTGCGGAAACTGAGTCAAGGTCTGAGGAATAGTAGAGGCAGCTGTATGGACAATGCAGTCTGCCAACTCCGCCACTGTAACATTGATGGGCTCCTGGCTGACAGAGTGCTCATCAAGCTCAGACAAGAGCTCAAAGCCACTCCAATCAGCCTGATCAAGCCTCCACCGGGAGATACGCGAAGGGCTGCAAGGCCCACCATGAGAGATGGTACACACCACGGGAAGGTGATCGCTTCCGTATGGATTGTCCTCGACCTCCCATGTAAAGAGTGGAAGGATCGAGGAGGAGCAGATGGTGAGGTCAATGGCAGTGAATGTGCGTGTTGGGGTGTGAAAGTAGGTACTGACACCGGTGTTCAACAGGGAGAGCGATGGATCCAGGAGACACTGCTCCAAGACCCGGCCCCTCCCGTTGGTGTCAGCACTGCCCCAGAGCGGACTCTGACCGTTGAAGTCCCCCATGATGAGGAAGGGGGACGGCAGCTGCGAGACGAGGTCATCAAGGTCATCCCGGAAAACGATGCCTCCGGGTGGGAGATAGACAGAACAGACAGTCAACGAAAATCCCACAAAGAGGCGGATGGCAACCGCCTCTAAGTTGTGGTGAGGGGAATGACCTGGAATGGAGAATGGTTGCTCACGAGGATGGCAACAATCCCATAAGCTGGACCATCTCCATCCCGGCAAACGAGAGAAAAGTGCCGAATAGTGGGGTTGTTGGCTGTCTGCAAAAATGTCTCCTGAAGGCACATGCAGAGGGGTTGGTGTGCCCTCAGGAGGACCTTGATGTCGTCAATATTTCTCTGGAATCCATGACAGTTCCATTGAAGGAGTGTGGCCATCTCAGGTCTTGGAAGAATTGGTGGATGACTTTCAATTTATTTTAACCGTCGCCAGCGACGGTTTTGGAAAAATTGGGCGGTCAGTGTCGATGTCCTCGGAGTCATCCGAGCAACATGGATCAGAGACCGCCGAATGAGGAGGTAAAATTTTCTTTTTGGGCCCCGGCGTGGGCCCCTTGGGTTTCGTAGGTCTTGCTGTCTGTGGGCGGGGTGGAGGGGGCTTTCCGGAGGTGGATGTGGAAGGCACAGACACAGGAATAGAAACCGGTGTCGATGTTGAGATTGACACCGATGTCAGCTTCGCCTGCATCAAGAGGTACTTGGCAGCAGGCGAGAAAGATTCAGCAGGTGGAACGCTGATGTCTGTCTGCACCGCGACGGAAGCCATCTTAACGATGGGCTTTCCGACAACCGCACCGGCATAGGAGACCTTGCCAGGTGGGGCAGGCGGTGCAGCGAGCTTTCTCGCCTCTGGGTAGCTGATGTTGTGAAGGGTCTTTAGGCGCTGTACCTCTTTCTCCTCCAGCCACTTCGGACAGTCGCGGGAGTATGCCGGATGTTCACCATGGCAGTTTACACAACATGCCTTTTCTGCTGCGCAGTCAGGTTCAAGATGATCCTGACTGCCACAACGAGCACAGGTGGGCTTGCCTCGGCATGCGGTGCGGGCATGGCCAAACCTCTGGCATTGAAAGCAACACAGAGGGTTGGGAATAAATGGCTGCACCTCACAGTGTAAGTAGCCTGCCTTGATGGAAGTAGGCAGGTGTGGTGTATTGAAAGTTAGGATGATTACCCGGCTGGGCTCTAACTTTCCATTACGGCGTGATGAAACCCGGTGGACTGCGATCACCCCCTGGGCTGAAAGCTCCAAGAGGATTTTCTCTTCAGAAACCTTGAGGAGGCCCCACTCGGAGATCACGCCCCGGGAGGAATTGAGCGTCTTGTGTGGAGTGACTTCGACTGCCACTCCACCAATCGCTGTAACATTTAATAGAAGCTCCGAATGCTTGGAGCATGCAGTCTCCACCTGCAAGTCACTAGATCTTAGGCACTTGACAGATTTCGGTTCTCCCGCAAGACCTTGAATACCCTTGTATATAAAAAACGGGGACATGTCCCCAAGAACCTGATCACCCGTAGAGTGGATGATCAGGAACTTCGGAGACGGAGACACACACGAAGACGAAGTCAAAGAAGTTGGGGGTTCATGGCAAGCCCTCTTGGCGGCATTGATCGGATTTTTATGAGTTGGAGAACTCATGTTTGTTTAAAAAGTTTCAGTGCCCGTTGTGCCCACCCACCATGGAGTCCAACAAGGGGACGCCCAGTTGGGCGCCAGGGCTGCCCGGGCACCATACCCACACAGCCAGTGTTGGGTTGGGTTGTTTTACCTCTGAGCGGCACTTTTTTGCACACCATGGGCTAAATGGCCAGGTCACATGGACCCCGAAGGCTCAGAGAAGGTTGGGGGAGGGGACCCAATGGAACAGCTGTTGGGAGACAGATGGTAGCCTCCCGTCAAGGCCATCCAGCGTGTTCTTTAACGTGCACAGGATATGGCTCTCCCGCACACGGGGCCACGGCTTAACGTCCCATCCGATGGACGGCAGCCTTTCCAAGCCCATCGGTGTCCCCTACTGACCGTGGGCAGGGTGGGGAATTTTGCGGAGATAAATCTCAACGCTGACCCAGCTGGGACTCGAACCTGGGAACTACAGATTACGAGCCTGGCGTGCTACCGACTGAGCCACCATCACCCCTACACAGCCAGTGAGCCAAGCCCTCACTACAAAACAAAAAGTAAAAGTAAAAGAGAAATGGTGGGAAACTCATCGGAGTTCCCACAAAAGAAAAGAAGCAACAAAGCAATAAAGTGTGAGGCAAGAGCTGGCCTCACAAAAGAAAGAAAACTACAAAATTAGCAAATGTGTGGGGAAACTCGCAAACCGTTGTCCGGACGGTGGACAAGGTTACTCACCGATCTGCATAGTTGACCCTAGCAGGACAAGCCCACCAGCCGATTGATCCTGAGGGGGCCGCCCCAGGACCTCCCGTTTACCTGAAGCAGAGGCCAAAGCAGTGTATAGCAGTGGCCCCGGAAGTCGCTGCCCAGCCCTGCGACAGACAGGCTCCCCAATGGCAAAACGGCCAAAGGGGACCCCACCAGTCATGAGCTGGGGAGAGAAGACGGGGACCCCTGAGCAACTGCCAGGATCCTCCTTTCCAGGGACACGGGTCTCCGCGCACGGCAAACATGCGGGCGAGCGTTTAGGACCCTGTGAAGGTAACCGAGCCAGCGGAACCTTCACAGGGTGGTCCCCTCACCACGGACAGGCTCTCGCATCGAGGGGATAAAGTTTAGTAATATAGAGATTCCTTCCTTTAACACCCCTCAGAACTATACCAATATGTGTGACAAGAAGAAATAATGGAAGTTGTAATGCCAGTCAATCATTACAAGAAAGTGCATAGCAAGAGTTGTTTTAAGACAGAAAAGGGCATTATAGACTAAAGAACTCTTGTCCCAGGCAATGGTGATTGACACTGGAGCACATCAAATCATCAATTCTTTTATATCATCTTTATAGTGAATGTATTTTAAAAATATGTAAGATTATTGATTGTAGTATTTTAGAGATGATCGTGGTGTCTTTAAGAGTGGTGACTGTGCAAGTATTAATTATGTCACATGAAGAACAACGTGCCTACAAGCGAACTGTCTGGTATCATGCCAGCAGTGCATTTGTCAAAGGAGCCCAGAAGGTAATGCATTGTAAAAAGTAAGATTACAGCACTTATTGCTTGGATTGGGGTTTAATGGTGCAAGAGCAGCTAGGGTTATATCGTGCCAAACAAATGTATATAAACAGATAAAAGACCTTCAACCCACAAAAGTTAAAAAAAACAACAACACAGAAACAAAACAGTACTACCAATAATCAACAACAACAATGGGTGTATAGGACTCATTAAAAATCGGAAACAAGAATAAAATGTAGAATACAATTTAAAAATATCTTAAACGAGTAAAATAATTAGAAAAACATAAAAAAAAAAGACAGGAGTTAAAAGAGAGGCATCAGATAAAAGATGTCTGAGTGTAAGGGGCTTGGAGGCAAAATCATGTAATTTAAAATAAAAGCACCGTTCAAGAGTATAAACTGGGCATGAGATTAAAATATGCTTAATGGTTAAAATGGTGTCACAAAACTCACGCTTAGGTTCGTTGTTCGCCTGATGGTTGGTTGGTTGTTTGGGGTTTAATGGCGCATTGGCAGCTAAGACCATAATGCGCCAAATGAGATGAATAAAGGGGTAAAAGAAGCAGAAACCACAACCAAAGTTAAAAGTCAATAGAGTAAAAGGTAAAGGACAAAACCAACAGATATAAAAAGCACAAAAACAAGAAAGACATGTAAAGCAAAAAATATTAAGATATAAAATGAAAACCAACCCAGGTAAAAGACTCAGGTTGGACAGTGTATAAATGACGAAACCATAAAATTACAATCTAGTAAAATAACTGGTAAAACATAAAAAGGCAAAGACAGGAGGTAGAAAGGATTCAACAGATAAAATATGTCTGGGTGTAAGGGGATTGGACATAAAATCATGAAAGTTAAAATATAACCAATGTTCAAGGTTAAAAGCAGTACAATAGAGTAAATTATGTTTAACCATTAAAATGGTGTCAGAATCTGCCCAAAGAAGAAAGGAGCAAGTGATAAACGAATGACCTAAGCGGAGCTGTGTAAGTACAACTTCCTCCTTGCGATTCCTGCAAAAACAAGACTGCCATGGTTTGACAATGGGCTTGATCTCGAAAAGCTTGTTACCAATCTGTTCAGACCAAGATCTCTGCCACTGTGCTTGGAGCTCGATGGAAAACGCTGCCGGAAGTCCAAATATGGAACCATCAGCAGAGAGTCGGAGAGGGGCGTGGCTAACCTGGCAGTAGCATCCACCAAGTCATTGCCTCTGATCGCAATGTGACTGAGCACCCAACAGAAGAAAACGGTGGTGGTGGCTGCCAGATAATGGAGCTGCTGGCAGATCTTAGAGAGAACAGGGTGAGACCAATGCCTCACCAAGATCAAAGCCTGTAGCAAGCTAAGCGAGTCGGTGTAGAGGAAACACTGACATGGACGCTTAGCTGTTATATGGTCCAAGAAACTCTGCAGTGAAGATGGAACACTGCTGTGGGATTTGGTCTGCAATGATTACATCACAGCAGACCACGGCTGACCCCACTGACATGCCGAACTTCGAGTTATCTGTGAAGACAGGCAAGAAGTTTGGGTGCTCAGCATGATGGCGGCAAAGAGTTGCTGATATACACAGTTGGGTGTAAAGGCCTTTCCCATCTTGCAAACAGAATCACAAGAAGGGGAAACAGCGAGCTAAGGTGGAAGTGGTCCGGCAGTCAAATGTGCAATGCTATTGAGATTGGTATTAATGTCTCGCAGGTAACCTCAGACACACAAACCAAAAGGACGAATGGCAGTCGGCCGATTCTGGTATAACAGTTCCCACCGGGGACTGAAAATGTAGTCCCAAGTGGGATGGCCTGGCAGGGATTGCAATTTTGAAACATACTGCAGGGACAACTGCTGACAGTGAATAGATAAAGATGATTCGTCGGTCTCAACATAAAGACTCTGGACCAGTGAAATGCAGCAGGCCCCCTTTGCAGACACGGAGGGCCTGATGATGTAGGGGGTCCAGCATTTGCACCACCAAATCCCAGGTGGAGTCATACACCTCGGATCTGTAGTCCAGTTTTGACCGGACAAATGCAAGGTAGAGGCGGAGCAAGGAACATTGGTCCACCCCCTAAGAGGAGGAGAGGACATTGAGGATGTTCAATGCTCATGTGCACTTGGACCTGAGATGTCGAATATGAGGTAAGGTCAATTTTCGGTCGAAGATGAGACCAAGAAACTTGTGTCTCCACCACAACTGGAATTATGTTACTCCCAAGCCACAGCTCAGGGTCCAAATGAAGATTATGCTTGCAGCAAAACTGCACACAAGCAGCCTTGTGTGTGGAAGAACTGAAACCTATTGGCCAAACCAAGAGATTGTTCAGGGCAATTTGCAGTTGTTGGTCAATGACCCTTATGCTGGATGAAAAGCAAAAGATGCTAAAGTCATCAACATAGAGCGCATTGCCTACAGTCGGAGGAAGCTCCCATGTAATGGAATTGATCTTGACAGCAAAAAGTGTAACACTCAGGATTCAGCCTCACGGCACCCCCCTTGGTTTTGGGGGAAAGGCTGCGACAGAGTGTTGCTGACAAGATCTCGAAAACAAAAAGTTTGCAATGAAGATCGGCATGCGACCTCTCAAGCCGAAGGTGTGGAGGTCACGAAGAATGCGGAATCTCCACGCCGTGTTGTATGCTTTTTTGATGTCAAAGAAAATGGATACCAAATGCTCTCGTTGTAAAAATGAATTCCTGATCACTGATTTGAGGTGTCTAATGCAGACCATTGCTTGTGAAAGCCATACCGGGTATTGGAAAGAAGGCCACAATGTTCCAAATACCAGGCAAGCCTGGTATTTATCATTCTTTTCAACACCTTGTAGAAACGGCTGGTAAACACAATTGGACAATAATTTAAAGGAATCTTGGGATCTTTGCCTGGCTTGGGGAAGACCAAAACGATAGCCTCCCACCAAGAGTCTGGAAACTGCTCCTCAATGAAAATGCAGTTGAAGAGTCTGAGCATCCAATCTTTACTTGATAATGAGAGATGTTGGAGCATTGCATAATGGATATTGTCTGGCCCAAAGGCTGACGTGTACTTCCCACCCATCTTCCGGACCTTATCCCACACCAAAAGTCAATCAAGGTCATCCTGGAAGATGTTTCTGGGTGGTAGATAGAACAGTAAATGAAAATCCCACAAAGAGGCCGATGGCAACTACCTCTAAGTCAGTGGTGAGAGGTACGACCTGGAATGGAGAATGGTTGATCATGAGGATGGCGACACCCCCACGAGCTGAACCATCTCCATCCTGGTCCCAGTGAATGAGAGAGAAGTGCTGGATAGTGGGATTGTTGGCTGTCTGCAAGTATGTCTCCTGCAGGCACATGGATATGGGTTCTTGTGCCTTCAGGAGTACCTTGATGTTGCCAATATTCCTCTGAAATCCACGACAGTTCCATTGTAGGAGTGTGGCCATCTCAGGTCTGAGAAGAAGTGGCGGACAACTTTCAATTTATTTTAACCATCGCCAGTGACAGTTTTGGAAAAATGGGGTGGTCTGTGTCCATGTCCTGGGAATTGTCTGAAAGACATGTATCAGAGACCGACAAACGAGGAGGGAATAAAAAAAAATTTTTTGTCCCTGGTGGGTGCCTCTTGGACTTGGAAGGTCTTGCTATCTGTGGGCGGAATGGAGGAGGCCTTCAGTGGTGGAAGTGGAAGGTGCAGACGCAGGAATAGAAATCAGAATTGATGTTGAGATCGAAAAGAAATCAGAGTTGATATTAAGATCTTGACACAGGCGAAGCGTGTGTCAAGATCTTAATATCAACACATTGATACAGGTGAGAAAGATTCAGCAGGTGGAACGCTGATGTCAGTCTGCACCGTCAAGGAAGCCATCTTAACGACGGACTTTCCGACAATCGCACTGGCATAGGAGACTTTGCCAGGTGGGGCAGGCAACTTCATACTTTAATTGATATGCTGGGGTGTTTTAAACTTTTAATTAACTTTAAAGTCTTTAATGTTGAGTTCTGTAGTGTTTAAAACTTTAAGTGTTCTGTGGGTGTTCTTGAGGGTAACAAATTGACAACCTAAACAGTTCTGGACTTGGCCCGAAAAATAAAGAATAGTCATGATAAAGACCTGTAACCTATCAGATTTTAAGATTTCTACAGTCAGCATAAGAAAGACTGAAGAACAGTGGATAATATGTACAAGGGAAAAAAAAACTTGGACTGGCAAATGTAACTACAGTGATGTTATGCAAACAGCGTCAACTTTGTAACAGAGAAACAGAAGTACTGTAACATAAGAACATCAGCAAGAAGTAGCCACTGTCTTTGCCAGCTGTAAACAAGTGACAGAACTGGTAATACCATACTTTCTTGCACTTGGACACCTTGTAAATGTAAAAGATGCTATAAAGTATTTAGAGGTAGTAAACCTAAAATCAGAACATTTCACAAGAGACAATATGTCCAGATTATATTAAAGGTTAGAAATGACCACCTCAAGAATATTTTAGATGTAAGACAGCTAAAAATCACGGGCAATTAAATTAATACAATTATAGCTGTTGTTGTGTAAGCTATTTATAACTCTGTTTTGAAATTTTTAACTTAAAATTTCAAAAACGAAAGTTGCCTAATACTGTAACGTTGGGTTGTTTTACCTCTGATCGACACTTGTTTTGCACACAATAGGCTAAATGGCCAGGCCACTAGGACCCCAAAGGCTCAGAGAAGGATGGTAGGAGGGGACTAACTGGATACTGTAACAATGAATCAATTTGTGCAATTATGAGCCAATCACCATCGATTTAAGATCTGTAATAAAACCATC
This sequence comes from Ryuthela nishihirai, assembly GCA_038380435.1. Lineage (NCBI taxonomy): Eukaryota > Metazoa > Arthropoda > Arachnida > Araneae > Heptathelidae > Ryuthela > Ryuthela nishihirai. The sequence goes on along the minus strand of JAWZYU010000030.1, from coordinate 57,799,673 downwards.
AGCTTGAATGGTCTTTGCTATACCAACATTGTTCTTGAATCAAATATTTGGAAGATGTATCCATCCATATATGATTTGCCAAGTGATGTCAGTTGGGACTTCTGCGAAGATCTAGCTCCATCATAATTCTTTTGTTGCAAATGTGGCCACATGCAACAGATATGAAAAACAAATACTATTACTATCAGGTCATTCATTGTACTGTTGAAGAAAGACCAATGAGCTGAATAAGGTCATTGTGAATTATCTGATTGCATTTTAGTTTAACAGTATATAAAGAGGAAATATTTACAATTAATATTACACTGGACTGTACTATTTTGAAACTAAAAACTTCTGCTAATTCACATTCTTTAAACATGGTTGGCCACAGCTAATATGATTACAGACAATAGTCAACATTTGGTATCTTATGACAAATCTCTATTATGAATGTTATGCTACCATATATATATTAATATGTGAAAAACTATACATATACAGTAATTTTAAAGTTTAATATGTTTGCTAGCAACTGCATGTGGTTGCACATGTTTTACCTCTTCAAGTGTCCAAAGTCAAAGAAAAAAGTTAAAAGCTTAATTTGTGATGAGAAGCATACTGTATATTATTGCGAGGTTGTTCGCACTTTTGGTATTTTTCAATATATTTTCACAGTAAACCAAACAAACTTCAACTTTTGTCACTAAGCACATAACAGTCATGGGGCAACCATGATTAATTGCCATTGTGGAAGTTGAAGAAATCTTGAACTGAAAGACACTTGAATTTCTGCTAGTGTAGTCAGATCTATATTAAAGCTCAAAAAACAGTGTATTTTTACTATCTTCCTACTGTATATTATAAAAATGAACAGCAGAAATATTTTGAAGATATGACTCACTTGATCTGTTTTAGGAAGAATAACAAAACATTCATCTTTCTATATTTCCATAAAAATGATTTCAACTTGACATTTTTTGATTAACTTTAACTTACATTTCCACAGAACAATGTGAACATAGTCATAAACTCTTGGAAAAAACAGTTTTGTTTTCCATTTGTTATTTATGCAAAAGTATACTTTAATAATAATGAAAAACCCTCAAATTCTATAGAAAACAGAATTAAGCAATTATTTTTTAAAAAATATTTAACTTATGTGCAATTATAGATAACATAATGAATGCTTACATGGGTATTCACAAGTTACTGGGAAAAAGTCCAAAGGCCCACTTCCATCAATATCAATGTTTATATCTACTCTTCTGGTTCGAGGATTAGCAATCTTATATGCCTCACACGATAAAGCATTAAGTGCTACAATAACAGAAATGAACAGATAAAAGCATATTATTTGATTTTTCTCTCACATACTAGAATTCTCTAAAATATTCCTTATTTATAATGCTAGTTTTACATACACCCCCAGTCTCCAATTAACACAAATTCTACCAATATAATTTCAGTACGAAGAACTGGTCTTTGACTAACACAACTGGTCATTCATTCAATTTAACACGATTTCTACAACACTTCTATATGATCATTTACATCATTATATTTATCATCTAAGAAGACAACTTGGATGTTTACTTTGTTCGTCATTTCAGCACTTCCAAAACTATTTTTCACATTTGCCTATACAAATTAGTGTTTAAATCAGCTACATTTATAAATAATAAATAACTTTTTAATTGTCACTGACCAACACCAATGTACATATGTACAAATTCACCCCAATTGGTTAAAAATTATAACTTGGCATATGTAGAATAGAAATATTAATGAACATACAATACAGTTAGTTATCTTCATTACTCAACAACAATCAGTTTCTCATTTTTGATCTTTATTAATTGATAATTTTTAGCTTTTTTGTCTTTGTTTTTACCTTTAGCTTTGTTTCTATAAAAATGAGTAACATGTATGAAATATAGATATATAAGAACACAAAGCATTAAACAAAGTATACTCATAATATACGAATAAGATTAAAAATATTTCAATCAGGTTAGGATTCTGGAATGCTATCCTGCCTCCCCTATTTACATTATTTCTAATAGGAAATTTGAGTCCAACTAATAGGATTTCACTTAAATGAATTTTTTTTGAAGAACATATCTATCATATTAGTTGGGGACTAGATGTAATTATAAACTTTAAGCTATATTAGTAATGTAATATTAGTACTATATACCTTTTAAAATCTTATCAATTATCACTTTATATATCATAAAAGACATAAAAAGTAGTCATATAAATTTCAGTCCTGTATATCTACAATGATTTTAGATTCTAATTTGAATAGCAATTTCATTTAGAACAAAGTTTAAAAGTAAACAGCAGCCAAATTAGTCTTTTGCTTGCCTATAATAAATTTTTAAATTTTATAACATTTCAAAGGTAAGAAAGAATATTACTGCTTTATTGAATTAGGTCTATGCTTGTTCCAGATGACACCTGATACTAGTGTCACGAATAAAAAGTGCTTATTGTTTATATAAAAAAAAATTGCAATATAACTGAGTACATAATCTGTGTTTTGGTATTTTACATTATATGGGTTGTATTACCTCTGAGTGGCATTGTTTTGCACACAATGGGCAAATGCCCAGGTCATGACTTCAAAGGCTCAGAGAAGGTTGGAGAAATGAGATCCACTGGACAGCTGTTAGGAGACACATGGGTCTCCTATCAAAGGCATCCAGCATGTTCTTTAAAGTGCAAAGATTATGGTTCTTCTGCAAACAGGGCAATGATTTTGCATACCATCCAACAGACAGCAGCCTTTCAATGTGTGCACTGGTGACCTTTTCTGACCAAGGGCAAGGTGGAGGTTTGGTAGAGATCCATCATTATTGAGATAATATCTCAATAATGGTGGATTATCTCTACCAACCCCCCCCCCCCCACTAAAACAGAAGCATGTAAATACTTCTGTGTTTGGCACAAAGTATTTTACATTAGTAATCAGAAGTCTGTACCCATAACTACAAACTGATCTGACAAAATTCCTCTTCTCAACTGTTGAGAACAAGATTCAAGAAAATTGCAGACAAAGGAGATATTTCTTTTGTTGAATCTACAGCTTTTACTTGCCTATAATTAATTTTTAAATTTTATAACATTTCAAAGGTAAGAATATTATTGCCATATTGAATTAGGTCTATGCATGTTCCAATTGACACCTGATACTAGTGTCACGAATGAATTAACTCTTAAAGTGTCAGAAGCAGATTAAGCCTTTTAAGTGTCAGAAGCCAATTAATCAGTTTCAAAAATTACTACAAATGAATTTGCAGCATTTCTTTTATGCTTACTTACCATTTTTTCCCTTTTAATATTTGTTTTTTGTTCAGAATTAAATGCTTTTTCTTTAGTATGTAAACTATTTCATTAATTAGTTGTTTCATAATAAGGTTCAGAAGCTGAGTTGCATTTTTAGAAGAAAAAAAAAAACTTGGCACTGTAAGGATTAACAAAACTGAGAATGTGGAGTCAAAAAAGATTGCACAAGATCCCATATCAGCATCATTAATGCTTTGAAATAAAAGAGGAATGATTTGTTGAATATAGCAGTATGGAAATCTAAATCTTATATGTGGATCTTACATCAGTAACATAACACAGCACTTCATAGCAACAATTTTCGAACACTATTATGTTGTAGGTCACTGTAGGCATAGGGTAAAATTGTCCTGAGTGGGTGAGATCTGAACCCACAGGAGTCAGATCCCACCCAGCTCAAGACAATTTTCCTGTATGGCCGCATTGACCTACAACTTAATAGTGTTCAAAAGTTGTTGTTACAGAGGTATGGAGTCTGCTATCCATGCCACTATTGTTACAATTAAAAATGAATGTAGGGAGCTTCTCTATAAATCCACTCAGCAGAATAATAATAATGTGGATTTTTTTTTTCTAAAGTAATAATGACACAAGTAGAGATAATCAAATAAAACTTTTAGAAAAATAAACCTGCAAATGTACAATAAATAGCACTCTATCTGAAATGTATATAAATAAAATATTTATTTTCCAGAATGGTATGTATACCTTTTTTTGGTAGCAGCATTTGAATGCATGTTTTTGAAATTAGATGAAAATATTTCAGAAGTCTGGTTCTCTTAATTATGAATTTCATTTATAATGAAAGAATTTCAGCAGTCGCAACAAGTTGACTTTGTAAACACCTCAATATTAAATTTTGATTGCTTGCCGAAAATGAATTTTTTGCATTCAAATTATTTAATAACTGAATATATGAAAAACTTGCTTCAAAGATCATCTTTCAATTAACCACCATAAATTTTTAGTACAGAGAAAATGCTTAGTTTTTGCAAATACCTGCTGATGTGCTTATATCAGTTAGTGCCCTCATATTGCGCTTCTGTTCATGGGAGCCACTTTCCCATGAAACTTAGCTGCAGTATGAATAAGTTTGGGAAAAGAAAATAGTAATAAAAAAGGGGAAAAATGAGAAAAAAATATAGAAAGTTTAAAAAAAGGAAAGCAATAAATACTAGAAAAATACTGCAGCATCAGTTCCAAATGGGACCCTCCTCACAATAACGCATCTTTATCATAATCATTGGGCAATAATTCTTTTATCAAATACAAAGAAGTGCAATAGAAAAAATATGTATGTTATCACCTGACCACAAAAATAAACTGATCAGTCTTTTATAGATACAGATGACCCTTCAACACCCTGAGTCAATGTGGTTTCCTTATAACATGGTATTAAAATAGTAAATGTTTCATCAAATTATCAAAAAATAAACTTTTTACTCAAAGAATTTCTTATGCACACTGTAAATGCATAAATGCAATAAAAGTAGTAAAGCAGTTTAACCATAGCATTGTTGTCTTGAACAGAATGTGAGAAACAAACAACCAATAAGTGACAGCAGTGAGCAATTCTGATCACTGCTGTCACTGTCTGGAAATAAGTGTTCAATATAAATGGGACATATTGCTCAAGTTTTAGAGTGCAGCATTTATATCTGACACATTTGTAATCAGTATGGCAGGAAGCAGTATTAGCACAGTTAATTTTTGTTCTGTTCATCAGGTGAGAGATCCTAGAGTTCTGAGTGCTCTGTCACCACAACGAGAATTAAACTGGTGAAGCTTAATATTCAAACAGGTTCCACTCCTGCAATGCACCACTCTTTTCAAAGGACATTCCCATGAAGACTCACTAGATCTGCCTCTCCAGATTTGCTGTGAAGATTTCTAAAGAGCAAGTATACAAGTGACACACCATATGCATCAACAAACTGAAAGTAAACATTACTGAAACCATCAGCACTATTCATGAAGACACACTGACTGCAATAATAAACAAAGTGTTGGGTTGTTTTACCTCTGAGCAGCACTTTTTTGCACACCATGGGCTGGCCAGGTCACATGGACCCCGAAGGCTCAGAGAAGGTTGGGGGAGGGGACCCACTGGAACAGCTGTTGGGAGACAGATGGTAGCCTCCCGTCAAGGCCATCCAGTGTATTCTTTAACGTGCGCAGGGTATGCTCTCCCGCACACAGGGCCACGGCTTAACGTCCCATCCAACGGACGACGGCCTTTCCAAGCCCATCGGTGTCCCCTACTGACCGTGGGCAGGGTGGGGAATATTTGCGGAGATAAATCTCAACGCTGACCCAGCTGGGACTCGAACCTGGGAACTACAGATTACGAGCCTGGTGCGCTACCGACTGAGCCACCCCCGCCCCAAAACAAAGTGTTGATTCTTTATCGAGAATGCATTGACTCTAATGACACACATTTGAAATATGTAATTTTAAAATTTCTAAGAATTAGACTTATGTCACCAACACAATCTCTGATACATGTGCTAAACACAATATTTGAATTGTGCAGTAATTGTTTATAGCACTAAAAATGTCAGATATAAATACCACACTCTGTATAAACGAACTTTTTTTGTTTGATTTGTACACAAAGTCCAAAAAGGAAAACAAAATGACCACACATTCCTTTCTTAGGCAAGAACCCCACCCAGAGAATTAATATGGTTGAGCAGTGAGCTAAGAATTTTGTTATTTTAAGTGAAAAATCTTAACATCTCTTTTTTGCATATTTTACTGTATGTACCTATATTTATATTTTATTAGTTAAAATCATTTATTTGGGTGCCATGGGTTGGAGCCATACCCTATGTCATTGAAATAAAGTTTATAAAATACTCATCAAATGTAGATTTTTGCTCAATATGGAGTTGCTAGAAATGCATCCACCATGCTAAAACTGAGAGAAAGCAGTAGAAATGTAATATACCTGTATTCCCATTCTACTACTTTCTCTGCCATTCTTTTTACTGTTGCTTATGATTATATTATTTTAAAAAAAGTCTCTTGTCAGATATGGCAGAGAGTCATATCTGACAAGCGCCTCTTTTTTTTAAAAAATAAGTGGCTTGTTGCAGATATATGTTTATAGCACAAGGCTATAAAAAAATATTTTTCTCAGACAGCTCCTTGCCATAAACAGAGACATCTGTTAATATAATTTGCTATAGAAAGAACTGTGAGGGAAACAAGATCTCAGCAAAAATGCATTCATACCTTAATATGATACTCAAAATCTTGATAATATTCATACATTAGTAACTCAAAAAGGGCTATGCAATGCTCCAATAAGCAAATGAAAAAAAAAGGTGTAATTGTCTTATTAACTTGTAGTTACATTTCTTTCGCTTTATTAACGTTTTTGTCACTGCAAACCCTAAAAAACATTACAACTGAAGTGTCATTTCTTAACCCTTCCCAGGTCCAGCTATTTTTTCACTCTGGTCAGGCAAAAAACAATTTAGAACTTTTTTGCCAAATAACTAATGAGAGGTATTATGACATTTTGTATGCCAAATTAATCAGCATTTAATCCTGTATTTTCTGAAAATAAAATATTTAACAAAAGACTAATTTTATTTTAAAGGACTTTTTTAGAGTCATGTAATAAAAATGCATTTGGCAACACAAATAAAAATTTATTTGAAGAACACAGAAATGATTACAATGCAAATGAATAGAAACTAAGTAAGATGGATCTTACTCAGTGCAATATCAAAAATAATAGTTGCCACCTGGGATCATATATTGCGCCAACAGTTGGCCCAAAAAACTCAGTAAAGAGTTTAGTCTTAAATGACAGAGCTGGCATTAATTCAATGGTAGAATACTCGGGCATGCTTCTGGAAAGATGCGGTACCACCATTCCCTGCTGGTAGCCACTGGGGTAGTTCCTGCAAGACCCTCCTTGTCTTGTACCGGCATTTGATCCTCTCCCACGTCAACTACAGTGGTCATCTTCTGAGCAAGTTGGCCACTATACATGCTATATCTCTGCACCTCTGTTTGGACTTTGCCCTAACACACAAATGCGTCTGTCATTGCAGAGGCTGATGACATGCCTTTCTGCTTGCACCAGAAGAGATATACTGTGTCATCTTTCGAGGCTCCTTCCCTCCACTTTAACCATGAGCTTCTCAGGAAGTTGCAAGACAGGCCAGACTGCCATCACTGTGTCTGCCACTGATATCTACGACCGAGTCGTCCCTGCCAGCCCCACTACTGGCAATATGCTCTTCCCTGACCTTCTACCCAGGAGAAACAGTGATCTTATGATCAATGTCACTGTCCCTTCTCTAGGTCGAAAAAGCGACTCAGATCCAGTAGCTGTCAGACTTCACCTCCTATGTTGCTGCATGATATGAGAGATGCTCTGAGGTCTACACTGATGGATCTGTGGACTAGGAGAGGCTATATGCTCCCTCTGCCTTTGCCATCCCCGATACGGGTATTACCAGAGGTTTCTGTCTCCCGCATCTTGTTTCCTCCACCTGCGCAGAACTTCATGAACCTTGAAGATCTACTCTTCATCCACAGCCTTGAGAGTGGCAACTTTGTCATCCTCTGTGACTCGAAGTCAGCCTTGGAAGCTCTCCATAAGCAAGACAGCAAGAGCTGCAACCCCTTCTTCATCCAGGAGATCACAGAGACTTGTTCCAAGTCTCCGTGATCACTTCACTTCAATTCCATAATCATGTCACTTCTACCGGAATCACGGTTCATTTCCAGTGGATCCCTTCCCATGTAGGGATACCTGGCAATGAGCTTGCTGATCACACCGCAAAGGAGGTTGGTTGGTTGTTTGGGGTTTAATGGCGCATCAGTGACAAGGCCATAATGTGCCAAACAAAATTTTAAATACATTTTCTACATTGTAAAATGATAAAACAACAAACAACGAGTGTATAAGTACAGATTAAAACAACTGTAGAAATGCTAAATAAAATAATCCCAGGTGTAAGAGACCTGGGGTAAATAATGGACAAAGTTAAGGTAAAATCAAATTCGATTAAAATATCCACAATATTTCAAAAAGGTAAAAACTGGCGGTAAAATACAATGATCAGATAAAAGATGTCCAAGTGTAAAAGGCTTGAACATAAAATTATGGAAGTTAAAAATCATACGTCATTCAAAGTTAAAAGCTGGGCATGAGATTAAAATATGATTGTTTAAAATGGTGTCACAAAAATCGCACTTAGGTTCGTCATCCGCCCATCAAAGATACAAATGACCTAAGCAGAGCCGAGCAAATACAAATTGCTCTTTGTGATTCCTACGGTAACAAGACTGCCATGGTTTGATGATAGGTTCGATCTCAAAGAGCTTGTTCGTAAGCTGTTCTGACCAAGATCTCTGCCACTGTGCCCAAAGCTCGATCGTGAAACGCTGCTGGAAATCCAGATACGGAACCGGCAACGGAGAGTCGGACAAGGGCAAGGCTGACCTGGCAGCAGCATCTGCCAAATCATTGCCCCTGATTCCAACATGACCGGGCACCCAACAAAAATGAATCGTGATTGTGGCTACCAGATGGTGGAGATCAGATTTCTAAGATCCACCATCTGGTAGCTACCAGATGGTGGATCTTAGAAAGAACATGGTAAGGTCGATGCCTCACCAAAATCAAAGCCTGTAGCGAGCTAGCGAGTCGGTGTAAAGCACACACCGACGATGATGCTTAGCCGCCATGTGGTCCAAGGCGAGACTGATAGCGTGCAACCCTGCAGTGGATGATGGAACACTGCAGAAGATAGAACACTGCAGTGGGATCTGGTCTGCAATGATTACATCACAGCAGACCATGGCCGATCCCACTGATGTGCCGGACTTCGAGCCATCTGTGAAGACAGGCAAGAAGTCCGGGTGCTCAGTACGATGGCTAGCAAAGAGTTGCCAGTACACACAGTCGGGTATAAAGGTCTTCCCCATCCTGCACAGGGAAAAATCACAGGAAGGGGAAACAGCGAGCCATGGTGGAAGTGGCTCAGCTGTCGACTGTGCAATGCTATTGAGACTGGTGTTGATGTCTCTGAGGTAGCCTCGGACTTGCAAACCAAATGGGCGAATGGCAGTCAGCCAATTAATGTAAAGTATTTCGCACTTCGGACTGAAAACGCAGTTCCAAGTGGGATGGCCAGGCAGGGATCGCAATTTTGATGCATATTGTAGGGACAACTGCTGACGGCAAAGAGATAAAGAAGGTTCGTTGGTCTCAACATAAAGACTCTGGAAGGGTGAGGTGCGGAAGGCTCCCGTGCAAACATGGAGAGCCTGATGATGGAGGGGGTCCAGCACCTTCACCACCGAATCCCGGGCCAAGTCGTATACCTGGGATCCATAGTCCAGTTTTGATCGGACAAGTGTACAGTACAGGCGGAGCAAAGAACATCGGTCCGCCCCCCAAGAAAGGGAGGAGAGGACCTTGACGATGTTCAATGCCCGCGTGCACTTGGACCTGAGATGACGTATGCGAGGTAAAAAGGTCAATTTCCAATCAAATATGAGACCGAGAAACTTGGTCTCCGCCACAACTGGAATGATGTTATCCCCGAGCCGGAGCTCGGGATCCAGGTGAAGATTACACTTGTGGCAAAAGTGCACAAAAGTGGTCTTCTGTGGGGAGAACCGAAACCCGTTTGCCGTCGACGAAACCGAAAGATTGTTCAGGGCAATTTGCAGTTATCTTTCAATGACCCTCATGCTGGATGAAGAGCTGGTTGGTTGTTTAGGGTTTAATGGCACATTAGCAACTAAGGCTATAATGCGCCAAACGAATGTCCAAGATGTAAAAAGATAAAAGTCATGGAACCCTCAACCAATTTTTAAAAATAAACTAGAAATTTAACGATACAAATGTAGAATAATAAAATAACAAGCAGTGAATAACAATAAACAAATGTAGAAATATTTTGTAATAATAAAAGTAACCAGGTGTAAACAACCTGGGTTATTCATTTATAAAATAATCAGTAGAGTAAAATTATAGACGAGTAAAATATTTAGTATATTTTAAAAATTGAAAAATAGCATTAAAACAACAATGTTCGGATAAAAGATGTCCGAGTGTAAGTGGCTTGGACGTAAAATCGTGAAAGTTAAAATAGAGTCGACATTCAAAGTTAAAAGCGGGAAATGAAAGTAAAATATGTTTGATCGTTAAAATAGTGTCGCAAAACTCACACTTAGGTACGTCGTCCGCCCGTAAAAGAAACGAATGAGTAATAAACGAATGACCTAAGCGGAGCCGAGCAAGTACAACTTCCTCCTTGCGATTCCTGCGGTAACAAGACTGCCATGGTTTGATGATAGGTTTGATCTCAAAGAGCTTGTTGGTAAGCTGTTCCGACCAAGATCTCTGCCACTGTGCCCAGAGCTCGGTGGAAAAACGCTGCCGGAAATCCAGATAGGGAACCGGCAACGGAGAGTCGGACAGGGGCATGGCTGACCTGGCAGCAGAATCTGCCAAATCATTACCCCCGATTCCGACGTGACTGGGCACCCAACAGAAGAGAATCGTGGTGGTGGCTGCCAGACGATGGAGCTGCTGGCGGATCTTGGAGAGAACAGGGTGAGGCCGATGCCTCACTGAGATCAAAGCCTGTAGCGAGTCGGTGTAAAGCACACACCGATGATGATGCTTAGTAGTCATGTGGTCCAAGGCGAGGCTGATAGCGTACAACTCTGCAGTGAAGATGGAACACTGCAGTGGGATCTGGTCTGCAATGATTACATCACAGCAGACCATGGCCGATCCCACTGAAGTGCCGGACTTCGAGCCATCTGTAAAGACAGGCAAGAAGTCCGGGTGCTCAGCACGATGGCTGGCAAAGAGTTGCCGGTACACACAGTCGGGTGTAAAGGCCTTCCCCGTCCTGCACAGGGAAAAATCGCAGGGAGGGGAACAGTGAGCCATGGTGGAAGTGGCTCAACTGTCGACTGTGCAATGCTATCGAGACTGGTGTTGATGTCTCTGAGGTAGCCTCGGACACGCAAACCAAAAGGGCGAATGGCAGTCGGCCGATTTGTGTAAAGCATTTCCCACTTTGGACTGAAAACGCAGTCCCAAGTGGGATGGCCAGGCAGGGATCGCAATTTAGAAGCATATTGTAGGGACAACTGCTGACGGCGAAGAGATAAAGATGGTTCGTTGGTCTCAACGTAAAGACTCTGGACCGGTGAGGTGCGGAAGGCTCCCATGCAAACACGGAGGGCCTGATGATGGAGGGGGTCCAGCACCTTCACCACCGAATCCCGGGCCGAGTCATACAACTGGGATCCGTAGTCCAGTTTCGATCGGACAAGTGCACGGTACAGGCGGAGCAAAGAACATCGGTCTGCCCCCCAAGAGAGGGAGGAGAGGACCTTGACGATGTTCAATGCCCGTGTGCACTTGGACCTGAGATGACGTATGTGAGGTAAAAAGGTCAATTTCCGATCGAATATGAGACCGAAAAACTTGGTCTCCGCCGCAACTGGAATGATGTTACCCCCGAGCCGCAGCTCGGGATCCAGACGAAGATTACGCTTGTGGCAAAAGTGCACACAAGCGTAATCATTACCTGGTCTTCTGTGGGGAGAACCGAAACCCGTTTGCCGTTGCCCAAACCGAAAGATTGTTCAGGGCAATTTGCAGTTGTCTTTCAATGACCCTCACGCTGGACGATGAGCAAAAGATGCTAAAGTCATCAACATAGAAGGCATTGCCTACTGATGGAGGAAGTTGTCTAGTTATAGAATTAATCTTGACAGTGAAAAGCATAACACTCAGAACACAGCCTTGTGGCACCCCCTGTTCTTGGGGGTATGGCCGCGACAGAGTGTTACCGACACGGACACGAAAAGAGCGTGTCGATAAGAAGTTGGAGATGAAGATCAGCATGTGACCTCTCAAGCCGAAGCTGTGGAGGTCACGAAGAATGCCGAATCTCCAAGCCGTCTCGTACGCTTTTTCGATGTCGAAGAAAATTGACACCGGGTGCTCTCTACGTAAAAAAGAATTTCTGATAGCCGATTCGAGGCGTATCAGATGGTCAAGAGTTGACCGTTGCCTGCGAAAGCCACACTGGGTGTTGGAAAGAAGGTTGTGATGTTCTAAATACCAGATGAGTCTGGCATTTACCATTCTTTCCAACACCTTGCACACACAGCTCGTCAATGCGATGGGACGATAACTGGAATGAATGGCTGGAATAATTGGAATGAATGGCCTGGCTTGGGGAAGGCCAAGACAATGGCCTCCCACCAGGAGTCCGGAAACTGCTCCTCGAGAAAAATGCGATTGAAGAGATGGAGCAGCCAATCCTTACTCGATGGTGAAAGATGTTGGAGCATGGCATAATGGACATTGTCCGGCCCTACAGCAGAGGCTGAGAAGAGTGCAGAGCAAGGCGAAGCTCCTCCGCTGTGAATGGCCTGTTGTAAGACTCCAGGCCATTCGAGTGGAAAGACAGCGGAGAGTGCTCCGCCCTGCCCTTCTGGGCCAGAAACTGGGGGGAGTAAGAGGAAGACGAAGAGATGGAAGAGAATAACTCCCCCAGAGTGTCAGCAATTGCTTTGGGATCAGCAATTGCCTGTCCATTGTGCTCCAGGATCGATAACGAGTGGGACGTGTAGTTCCCACTCATCTTCCGGACTTTATCCCACACGACCTTAGAACTAGTCGTGCGGGTGATAGGAGACGTATACTTGATCCAAGATTCCTTCTGGCTCTGGCGTCAGACGAAACGAGCTTTCGCCCTGGCGTATTTGAAATTTTCGAGGTTGGGAGTCGTCGGATATCTCCGAAACACCCCCCAAGCCTTGTTCTGAGCCTTACGAGCTGTGGTGCAATCTGGATTCCACCACGGTTTCGGAAAGCAAGGAAACCGTGTAGAAGTTTGAGGAATGGTTGATGCAGCTGCATCTACGATACAGTCCGTTATCTCCGCTACTGCCACATTGATGGGCTCTTGGCTGACAGAGTGGTCATCGAGCTCAGAGAGAAGCTCGAAACCACCCCAGTCAGCGCGATCAAGCCTCCACCGTGAGACGCGTGAAGGGCTGCAAGACCCCCCACGGGAGATGGTGCACACCATGGGGAGGTGATCGCTTCCATACGGGTTGTCCTCGACCTCCCATGTAAAGAGTGGAAGGATCGAGGAGGAGCAGATGGTAAGGTCAATGGCAGTGAAAGAGCGGGTTGGGGAGTGAAAGTAAGTACTGACACCAGTGTTCAACAGGGAGAGAGAAGGATCCAGGAGCCACTGCTCCAGGACCCCGCCCCTCCCGTTGGTGTCAGCACTGCCCCAAAGTGGACTGTGTCCGTTGAGGTCCCCCATAATGAGGAAGGGGGACGGCAGCTGCGAGAAGAGATCATCAAGGTCTTCCTGGAAGACGATGCTCCCAGGTGGAAGATATACAGAGCAGACAGTCAGCGAGAACCCCACGAAGAGACGGATGGCTACTGCCTCTAAGTTGGTGGTGAGGGGTACGACCTGGAATGGAGAATGGTTGCTCACGAGGATGGCGACCCCCCCGCGAGATGGACCATCTCCATCCCGGTCCCGGCGAACTAGTGAAAAGTGCCGGATCGTGGGATCTGTGACTGGCTGCAAGTATGTCTCCTGCAGGCACACACAAATGGGCTGGTGTGCCTGAAGGAGGGCCTGATGTCGTCAAGATTCCTCTGGAATCCACAACAATTCCATTGTAGGAGTGTGGCCATCTCAGGACTTAGAAGAGTGGGCGGACGACAAATTCCTATTCAACTTAACTGCCGCAGAGGACGGTTTAGTGAATAGGGGGCGGTCGGTATCCATGTCCTCGGAATCGTCCGAGGGGCATGGATCAGTGACCGCCCTTTGAGGAGGAGTGACGAGTTTCTTTTCTGGCCCCGGTGGGGGCCCCTTTGGTTTGGAAGGTCTTGCTGTCTGAGGACAGGAAGGAGGAGGCCTTCCAGTGGAGGTGGAAGGCTGAGCTGCAGGAATGGAAACTGGGGTTGATGTCGAAGTCGACACCACCCTCGGTCTCACCTGTGTGAGGAGGTACTTCGCAGCTGGCGAGAAAGACTCAGTAGGTGGTACACTGATGTCAGTCTGCACCGCAACTGAAGTCATTGGAACGACGGGCTCTCCAATGACTGCACTGGCATAGGAAACCTTGCCAGGTGGGGCGGGCGGTGCAGCAAGCTTTCTCGCTTTAGCATACGAGATGTTGTTCATGACTTTGAGGCGTTGTACCTCCTTTTCCTCCTTCCACTTCGGACAGTCGCGGGAGTATGCCGGATGGTCGCCACTGCAGTTCACACAGCATGCCTTTTCTGCTGTGCATTCAGGATCGAGATGATCCTTACTGCCACAGCGAGCACAGGTGGGCTTGTCCCTGCATGCTGTGCGGGCATGACCGTGTATCTGACACTGAAAACAGCGCAGAGGGTTCGTACCTCACAATGAAATAGTAAGAAGAAGGCCGTACCTCACAATGTAAATAACCTGCCTTGATGGAAGAAGACAGGCGTGGCGTGTTAAATGTCACAATCAACACCCGGGTGGGTGTCAATTTCCCATCACGGCGTGTCGAAACCCGGTGGACCGCTGTTACTCCTTGAGGTGTGAGCTCCGAGAGGATTTCCTCCTCAGTGACTTTGAGGAGGCCCCACTCGGTGATCACACCCCGAGAGGAATTCAAAGTTTTATGGGGAGTGACTTCGACAGCCACCCCACCAATTTCTTTAACTTTCAGGAGCAATTCCGAGTGTTTGGAACAAGCGGTCTCAACTTGTAAGTCACCAGATCGTAGGCGCTTGACGGATTTCGGTTCTCCCGCAAGACCTTTCAAACCTTTATTAACGAAAAGAGGGGACATGTCCCCAAGTACCTGATCACCCGTGGAGTGGATGATCAGGAACTTTGGGAACGAAGACACAGACACAGAAGACGACGGCAGAGATAACTTAGACAATGAGGAAGATGGGGGCTCATGTTGAGCCCTCTTGTTGGCGGCGATCGCATTATTTTCTTCTCATTCTCTCTCATGTTTTTTTTTGTGTGGTTCAGTGCCCGCTGTCCCCACCCTTCACAGAGCCCAACAAGGGGACGCCCAGTCGGGCGCCAGGGCTACGCAGGCACTATACCCACACAGACAGTGAGCCAAGCCCTCACAAAGAAATAGAAGGAAAATAAAAAGAGAAATGTGCAGAACGAAAACGTTCTACACAAATGAAACAAAGCGTAAAATAAGAAAAATTGTGAATGGCCAAACTGGCCTCACAAAGAAAGGATAATGACAAAAGGAAAATAAGTTGTGAGGAAACTTGTAAACCTGTACCCGGACCGTGGGCAAGGTTACTCACCGCTCTGCACGGTTGACCCTAGCAGGACTTGCCCACCAGCCGATTGCTCCTGGGGGGGCCACCCCAGGAGCTCCCGTTTACCGGAAGCAGAGGCCCCAGAATCCGCTACCCAGCCCTGCGACAGACAGGCTCCCCAATGGCAAGACGGCCAATGGGGACCACGCCAGTCATGAGCTGAGGAGAGAAGACAGGGACCCCTGAGCAACTACCAGGATCCTCCTTTCCCGGGACACGGGTCTCCGCGCACAGCAAACACGCGGGCGAGCGTTTAGGACCCTGCGAAGGTAACCGAGCCAGCAGAACCTTCACAGGGTGGTCCCCCTCACCGCGTACAGGCGCTCACACCGAGGGGGTGGACGAAGAGCGAAAGATGATAAAGTAATCAACATAGAGAGCATTGCCTACTGATGGGGGAAGTTGTCTAGGAAAAGAATTGTTCTTGACAGTGAAAAGCGTAACACTCAGAACGCAGCCTTGTGGCACCCCCTGTTCTTGGGGGTATGGCAGTGACAGAGTGTTACTGACACGGACACGAAAAGAACGTTTCGATAAGAAGTTGGAGATGAAGATCGGCATGTGACCTCCCAAGCCGAAGCTATGAAGGTCATGAAGAATGCCAAATCTCCAAGCCATGTCGTATGCTTTCTCGATGTCGAAGAAAATGGATACCAGGTGCTCTCTACGTAAAAATGAATTTCTGATAGACAATTCGAGGCATATCAGATGGTGAAGAGTTGACTGTTGCCTGCGAAAGCCACACTGGGTGTTGGAAAGAAGGTTGTTGCGTTCGAAATACCAGATGAGTCTGGCATTTACCATTCTTTCCAACACCTTGCACACACAGCTCGTCAATGCAATGAGATGATAATTTGAAGGAATCCTTCCATAGCTTCAGGAAGGCCAAGACAATGGCCTCCCACCAGGAGTCTGGAAACTGCTCCTTGAGAAAAATACGATTGAAGAGTTCGAGCAGTCGATCCTTACTCAATGGTGAGAGATGTTGGAGCATGGCATAATGGACATTGTATGGACTGACAGCAGATGCACAAGAGGAGTACAGAGCAAGGCGAAGCTCCTCCGCTGTGAATGGCCTGTTGTAAGGCTCCAGGCCATTCGAGTGGAAGGACATCGGAGAGAACTCCACCCTGCCTTTCTGGGCCAGAAACTCGGGGGAGTAAGAAGAAAAAGAGATGGAGGAGAATGACTCCCCCAGAGTGTCGGCAATTGCTTTGGGATCAGCAATTGCCTGTCCATTGTGCTCCAGGATCGATAATGAGTGGGACGGGAAGTTTCACTCGTTATCGATCCTGGAGCACACATCTTCCGGACTTTATCCCACATGACCTTAGAACTAGTAGTGCGAGTGATAGAAGACGTATACTTGATCCAAGATTCCTTCTGGCTCTGGCGTCGGACGAAACGAGCTTTCGCCCTGGCGCGTTTGAACTTTTCGAGGTTGGGGGTCGTCGGATATCTCCGAAACACCCCCCAAACCTTGTTCGGAGGGTTTCGGAAAGCGTGTCGAAGTTTGAGGAATTGTTGATGCAGCTGCATCTACGATACAGTCCGTTATTTCTGCTACTGTCACATTGATGGGCTCCTGGCTGACAGAGTGATCATTGAGCTCAGATAGCAGCTCGAAACCACCCCAGTCAGCCCAATCGAGCCTCCACCGCGAGACACGTGAAGGGCTACAAGGCCCCCCACGAGGAGGTGATCACTTCCATACGGGTTGTCCTCGACCTCCCATGTAAAGAGTGGAAGGATCAAGGAGGAGCAGATGGTAAGGTCAATGGCAGTGAAAGAGCGGGTTGGGGAGTGAAAGTAAGTACTGACACCGGTGTTCAACAGGGAGAGAGAAGGATCCAGGAGCCACTGCTCCAGGACCCCCCCCCCCCCCCTCCCATTGGTGTCAGCACTGCCCCAAAGTGTACTGTGTCCATTGAGGTCCCCCATAATGAGGAAGGGGGACGGCAGCTGCGAGACGAGATCATCAAGGTCTTCCTGGAAGACGATGCTCCCAGGTGGAAGATATACAAAGCAGACAGTCAGCGAGAACCCCACGAAGAGATGGATGGCTACCACCTCAAAGTTGGTGGTGAGGGTTACGACCTGGAATGGAGAATGGTTGCTCACGAGGATGGCGACACCCCCACGAGCTGGACCATCTCCATCCCGATCCTGGCGAACTAGTGAAAAGTGCCGGATCGTGGGATCTGTGACTGGCTGCAAGTATATCTCCTGTAGGCACACACAGATGGGCTGGTGTGCCTGAAAGAGTGCCTTCATGTCGTCGAGATTCCTCTGGAATCCATGACAATTCCATTGTAGGAGTGTGGCCATCTCAGGACTTAGAAGAGTGGGCAGACAACGAATTCCTATTCAACTTAACTGCCGCAGTGGACGGTTTAGTGAATAGGGGGCGGGCGACATCCATGTCCTCGGAATCGTCCGAGGGGCATGGATCGGTGACCACATGTAGTGGAGGTGTGATTATGATTTTCTTTTTGGGCCCTGGTGGGAGCCTCTTTGGTTTGGAAGGTCTAGCTGTTTGGGGACAGGGAGGAGGAGGCCTTCCGGTGGAGGTGGAAGGCTGAGTTGCTGGAATGGAAACTGGGGTTGGTGTCGAGGTCGACACCACCCTCGGTTTCGCCTGCATGAGGAGGTACTTCGCTGTCGGCGAGAAAGAATCAGTAGGTGGTACACTGATATCAGTCTGCACCGCCACCAAAGTTATTGGAACGATGGGCTTCCCAATGACTGCATAGGAAACCTTGCCAGGTGGAACGGGCGGTGCAGCGAGCTTTCTAGCCTCAGCCTAAGAGTTCATAACCTTGAGACGTTGTACCTCCTTTTCCTCCTTCCACTTTGGACAGTCGTGGGAGTAGGCTGGATGTTCGCCACTACAGTTCACACAGTATGCCTTTTCTGCTGTGCAGTCAGGAACAAGATGAACCTTACTGCCACAGTGAGCACAGGTGGGTTTGCCCCGGCATGCTGTGCAGGCATGACCGTATATCTGACACTGAAAACAGCGCAGAGGGTTTGGTATATATGGCCGTACCTCACAATGTAAATAACCTGCCTTGATGGAAGAAGGCAGGCGTGGTGTGTTGAATGTTACAATCAGTACCCAGGAGGGTACCAATTTCCCATCATGGTGTGTTGAAACCCAGTGGACCGCTGTTACTCCTTGAGGTGTGAGCTCCAAGAGGATTTCCTCCTTAGTGACTTTGAGGAGGCCCCACTCAGTAATCACACCCCGAGAGGAATTCAAAGTTTTGTGGGGAGTGACCTTGACAGCCACCCCACCAATCTCTTTGACATTCAGGAGCAGTTCATAGTGTTTTGAACAAGCGGTCTCAACCTGCAAGTCACCTGATCTTAAGTGCTTGACAGATTTCGGCTCTCCCACTAGACCCTTCAAACCTTTGTTAATGAAAAATGGGGACATGTCCCCAAGTACCTGATCACCCATGAAGTGGATGATCAGGAATCTCAGGAACGAAGACAGATGAAGAAGACAATGGCGTTGATAACGAAGACAAAGAGGAAGATGGGGGCTCATGTCGAGCACACTTTGCGGCATTGTCCACACTTGTCCACACAGTGCCTGCTGTCCCCACCCTCCACAGAGCCCAACAAGGGGACGCCCAGTCAGGTGCCAGGGCTATGCAGGCACTATACCCACACAGACAGTGAGCCAAGCTGCGATGCCCCATCGTTCACTTTTGCTTTACCTTAACCAGTTTTGTTTAATTTACGTTATATTTATCATTTTGGGGATTTTTGTTTCCTTTTTGGCATCACAGCGCTCGTTTCCAAGAGTTAGGAGTTGCACATGAGCAACTCCGATCTTCCGACTGTCAACCGCTAAAGCGCGTGCACAAGGACATGCCCCCTCTTGCGTCATAGCTTGCTTCGTTCGTCATTTTATGTAAATGTCTTTTCCGGCGTGCAACGTGATACATGTCTGGCTCTTGTTTTAAACCGGTGACTTGCTAGTCACAGTAGCAGAGAGCAGTAAGAGAGTGAGTAGTGAGTTAGAGCAGTGAGGAGTTGAGCAGTAGAGAGTAGTTAGTAGTAGAGAGAGAGAGCAGTAAGAGAGTGAGTAGTTGGAGTTGTAGAGTGAGAGAGGAGGAGAAGAGAGTACGTTGTAGCATGGTGAGTTAATATTTTGGAAATAAATCTGTTTGTTATTTTAAACCTTTTGAGTCTTTACAATTTTTTCTCTTGAGCAACGCGAATTTAGATTAATAGTATTTAGACATTTTGACAATCAATTTTGATTCTAACTATTTACTCATTAACTCTTGCTGGCATTTTGAACCCTACTTTAACTTAGTCTATTTTTTGGCAATTTGTCAATTATTGCCTGGCGCCCGTCTCAGCTATCCGGAGCATAAAACTAATTGAATCAGAATAAAGTTCCAACTTTAAGGTATTTTGCATATTCTTTGGAGCGTTACAAAGCCCTCACAAATAAATAAAAGGAAAATGAAAAGAGAAATGTGCAGAATAAAATAACTACATGTAAAAAAAAAATTACATATACAAAAAAAAATACATATAAATAAACTACATGTAAAATAACAAAATTGTGAATGACCAAACTGGCCTCACAAAGAAATTATAACTGCAAAATGCAAATAATCTGTGAGGAAACTTGCAAACCTGTACCTGGATCATGGACAAGGTTACTCACTGTTCTGCATGGTTGACCATAGCAGGACCTGCCCACTAGTCGATTGCTCCTGGGGGGATGGGGGGGGGGGCACTCCAGGAGCTCCTGTTTACTGGAAGCAGAGGCCAAAGCAGTGTATAGCAGAGGCTCCAGAATCCACTGCCCAGCCCCGCGACAGACTCCACAGTGGCAAAACCGCCAAAGGGGACCCCACCAGTCATGAGCTGGGGAGAGAAGACGGGGACCCCCTAGCAACTACCAGGATTCTCCTTTCCCAGGACATGGGTCTCTGTGCACAGCAAACACGCAGGCGAGCATTCAGGACCCTGTGAAGGTAACTGAGCCAGCCGAACCTTCACAGGGTAGTCCCCTCACCTAGTACAGGAGCTCACACCGAGGGGCTACAAAGGAGGTCCTGGAGAGTCAGAGGTGTATAACTAATTACTCCCTCTCTCTCTCAGCGACTGCAAGAGTTCTGTCTCACAACTGATGAGCTAGTATCGTCTTGCCCAGTGGCAGAAGGACAGCAGTTGTTCCTCATTCAGGTACCTGGTTGACCCTTCTCTCATTGCTCCTAACCTCGGTAATCTCCGCAGATCTGAGACCTTCCTTCATTGTCTCCGAGTTGGTGTCATTTACAGCAACTCTACACTTCACACTCTCAGCAGAGCTTACAGTCCAAACTGTGCCACTTGCAGCACACCTGAGACTGTATCCCATGTTCTGCTCAACTGCTCCTGCTACAATGCCAAAAGAGAAGCTTTGTTCCAGGAGCTTCATGCTATCGGAACCACCGACTACTCCATCACTTCCCTTCTTGGTAATCACTGCAATGTGAAGCTGCAGTTAAAGCACTTCTGAATGGCCACTGATTTCTTTCAGAACATTGGCCTCTTCTGTAAGGTCTAATGTTTTCTTTTTAATTTCTCCTGATTAGTACTCTTATTATCAGCTTTGAATATATATATTATATTTATCTCAGCTTCGAAAGATAGCTGAGAGGCAGTTTCTTCTGCATCCGCTATCTCACCTTGTGTTGTGACTGGTTTAGGGAGCTCCTTATTGGAGGCTAATTTCACCAAAACTTACATCTTGAACCTGGAGATGGGGGTTCAAGTCCTGTATGTTGGCAAAATTTTTTCTGCAAAATATTTATTGATTTATTGAAATGTGCCTTCTGTAAAATGTAATACTCATTAAAAGGGAAAACAAACATTGAATCACTTCACATGTTTGATGACTGTCCTTTTCTCAACAAGTTGTTTCTACTAAATAAATCTCATAGGTTACGTTTCAATTGTTAACGGTGTTCTTTTTTCAATTTTCGCCAGTGTATTATTAAAATGAACAGGGAATTAAGCAAGAATGAAAGACTTACGTGTATGGCAAACAGCACCTGTATAACCAGTCTTATCACATTCACATTTGAATTCTTCCCAATTCTGCTTGCAGACACCTCCATGTTCACATGGGTTTGGATTGCATCTTGAACAAAAAAAGTGAAGACCATGAAATTCTTAAGTGAAAATAATTAATCTACAGGATTATTTATAAAGAATACCCAATTTAAAGAGCTATATTTTATTAATTAAGGCAGCCATTCAAAAGCAACTGAAGCACCATCTGCCTGACCAATTTTCATCACTAGTTTTTTCTCTGTTTATCACCAAACTACTCTATTATCAGTCTCATCAACAATATTAATGAAAGAATTCGTCTCATCAACATCATTTACAAAAAGGATCAAATCATTAGCATAATCTAAATCAGAAATTTTGAAAACTCATCATTTAAGGCCAAAATCTTTTCATTGAGAAGAATTTCACATAACATAATCAACAACCAAACTAAAGAGAAAAGGAGACAAAATGCACCCTTGTCTAACTCCACTAGCAACGATAAGCCAATCACTACAAGCCTTACCAACTCTCACACAACTCAGTGTTATTATAGAGAGCTTTCATTACACTAACTAACATCAGTTATTCCATATGATCTAACAATCAACCACAAATTATGTCGATCAACAGTGTCAGAGACATTTTTGAAATCTATAAAACTAGTAACCACAGGTTTCTGAAACTTTAAACATTTCTCAAGAATCTGCCTAAGTGAAAATATTTGATCAATACATCCCTTACCACTTCTGAATCCACACTCTTCATCATGCAGCTGTCCATCAACCATATTCTTAATTCTATTAAGCATAACCATTGGATTGGATTGTTTTACCTCTGAGCGGCACTTTTTTGCACACCATGGGCTAAATGGCCAGGCCACAAGGACCCCGAAGGCTCAGAGAAGGTTGGGGGAGGGGACCCACTGGAACAGCTGTTGGGAGACAGATGGTAGCCTCCCATCAAGGCCATCCAGCGTGTTCTTTAACGTGCACAGGGTATGGCTCTCCCACACACGGGGCCATGGCTTAACATCCCATCCGACGGACGGCGGCCTTTTCAAGCCCATCGGTGTTTCCTACTGACCATGGGCAGGGCGGGGAAATTTTGCAGAGATAAATCTCAACGCTGACCCAACTGGGACTCGAACCTGGGAACTACAGATTACGAGCCTGACGCGCTATCGACTGAGCCACCCCTGCCCCAAGCATAATCAACTTACACACATATAGCACCCTGTATGATCTAGTATTCCTAACTGGAATAGAAAGTAAGCTAATTACCCTATAATTATCACAAGAACTGTGATCAACTTTAAAAAAAAAAATGGGATAATAATAGCTCTAATAAAATCCTTAGGAACACCTTTATCATAAAAAATATTCATAATTTCAGTCAGCCATTTGACAACACAAATGTTTCCAACTGTAAACATTACAGTGGTGATTTCATCCACCTCTGAGGATTTATGCAATTTTAATGTAGAGATAGCCAAAGTGACTTCAGAATGTGATTATAGGGCCATCATTAAAGCCAGTAATGCATTTATCCTCATTACAAACAATAAGAAAATTCGAAATGAAAAAAAATTCAAACATCTCTGAAATGCTCAGCCCATCTAGCCATTACAGAATCCTCCCCTTAACATGTTTATCCCTCAATCTCTGTGTATCTGTCTGTTTCTTATTATTACATTAATAATCTGGTACAACTCCCTGCTGTTTTGCTGTCTAACTGCTTCTACTTTGTCAGCCAAGCTATGAAGCCAAAGATTCTTATCAGCTGTTAACTGATCCTTTTACATGCTTAATAAGCTCATTGTAATGCCTTCTGTTAGGAGTAGTAGAGTCTTGATGCATATTAATCCTGCACTTCCTTCTTTCAGAAATAAGTTCCATAGCCTTATCACTCAAATAATTTTGTTTCCTCTGTTCCCTTTTACTCAAAAGAGTACTGTTGCCTTCAAGAAAATCCTGTTTAAACTGATCCCATTCTTTCTCAACTTCAGCAGTAAGCAAACCACAATTGTCATAAGACTAAGTAACCTATCATGGTAAGCTTTGGTTATAACTGGGACTTTCAGAGCTTCAGTGTTAAAAGTAACTTTTTTAACCTTAGCACAACATTTCTTAAGCTTCAGTTGCAAGACACTTTTGACCAGGTAATGGTCAGACCCAATTTCAATATGATCTAGTATTCCTAACTGAACTAGCCCATTTGCTGTTCATAAAAATCTAATTTATTATATTCCTGTGCAACCCATCAGGTGAAACCCATATGTATTTATAAAGTCCCCGGTGTGTTAGTTATTAGCAAACCATTAAGTTTACTTACATGTAGAAGACATTATCATTGGAACTAGCAATGTCAAAGGGACTAAAACTTCTGCCCAAAGGTCAGAAGTCGGTACCAAATTTAACACTGAAGTTGCCTAGCACAAGAGAAATATCTCCCTTCTTCACAGAATTCAAAATATCCTGAAGCTGTCTGTAAAACTCATCTTTCTCATTCTCATCAGAGTACTTGGAGTGGGGGGGGGGGTTAACAATGGTTAATACTCAAGTATCTGATTTTTGTTTAAATTTTGCTGTAAGAAAACTTTTATTAATGCAGTCCTATCCTAGAAGAGCTTCGCTGGCGTGTCTGCTGTGAAGCAAACCTACACCTTGGAGATACTTACCCTCCTCCCTCCCTGAAAACAGAAATTTAAAGTTATTTTTTAGTATCTTAACTTTATCTGTTCATCTGGTCTCTTGCAAACCTAGAATAAGTTATAATGATGGAATTACTGTGTGAGGGCAAAAGAGAATAATCTCCATGTAACATTCCACATACCTGTAGAGAGAAAATTATTAATAGAATTTTTAAAGAAACTAGGTTTATTGAGAGAGGTAGAGCCAACAATATCAAACAGTCATCTGATCGCAGGCATGGGGCAAAGACCTGATCCCCAATGCTAAAGACTGAAGCCATTAATGCTGGTAGTAACTTTAGGCACCACCTTTTCAAGCTAACCTTTTCAATAGCCATAAGACCTGCCTGAGACACATTACTCCAGTTTACGACTGGCAATGCCCACTAGCTAAATGAGGGTTGAGGTACCTGCAATGGCCTCTGATCATGATATCCACCACCTGATATAAGGTATCCTGTGCATCTGTTCACCTAGGGCTATCAACCAATGGGCAGAGAAAACACAGTGGCATATTTTCCCTCAACAGAGGCCCATCAGGACAACAAATCCAGTATCCATAATCAAGCTCGAGGCTGTAAACCATTTTAATCTAGTGGGTATAAATGGTCAGCACCAAAACCCTGTGAAGTTGACCACTGCTCAGCAGGGCAGAAAAAAAGAGGAAAAAAAAGTGATCATAGATGACTAGATCAATAGGCCACACTGGTCTGATACCCCACCCTTTCTGTTCCCTTCCAAAAGAGAATATCTCTTTAGAAAGGTGCTAATGGCTTGTACCACGAGAAGGTGATGTCGAACATTAGGTGCTACACTTGGCCAGTTCTGTGCATCATCACTGGGGATTGGTATACATCTCTTCTAGTTTATGCCTAGCTACCATTTAGAGCTAACCAATTCTAAAATGACAGTAGTTTTGAAACAGTCAAAATGGCATGTCAACAATTGTTATGTTGCATTAGAATACAACATAAGTGTCATGATCTTGCATTGTTGGGTAGAATCAAGTCATCAAGAAATAAGGACAGCCAAAAGATCTTTATTATTTATCTAAAACACCATTTTCTAACCACCTATTGAGTAAATATTTTGCACTGCACATCCTCATGCTACTCTTAATTGTCTGCCAAACTTCCAGGTTCCTATGCTTTTTATGTGAAGAGTTGTGGTAACAATAGACACGCACATATCTTTTCATTATTTAAAGATAATGCTCTCTATTAACAAAAATGTTTAAGTAATATATTTTACACAACACTGATCTAAATTTGTGTATGAAATTATTGATATATAGTTTCTAATTCAATTTTTCTCAACTGTTAATCATAAACACGCAATTTCAGAAAAGCTTTCAACAGAATATAAATTCCTCATTCATTCACTGTTCTTATACTTGCATTTGGGCATCCTATAACTTGCAGTTTGTAACTCTTGATTTAAAAGCAAACAAATAATACTCAGTAATTTATTAGCATAAAAAGTTATCATTACCTGTCTACCATTTGGCATGCATCAGAAACAACACCTGGAGTATAACGATCACTGGATAATGATGACATTCTGACATAGCGGCCTTCTATATAAATGTAACGCATGCAACCTATGAAACCTTGAGAGCCATATACACCACCTGTAAAATAGACAAGCTTAAAGCAAAATATATTTTTCTTAAAATTAATAAAATTTTTAGAGCATATTTAAAACTGAATCACCTTGAAATTTTAAAAACATATGACATGAAGCCCTAAGTGAACAGATGCACATGATACCTTGTATCAGTTGGTGGATAATCTGGATTAGAGGTCATCACAGATACCTGAACCCTTTACTTCTATGGGTATTGTCAACTTACCCTGGAGTAACATGTCTAAGGTAGGTCATTTCTGTTTGATTCTGGTTCTTCGAAAGGTCCACTTGCAAAGGTTGTGCCTGAAGTTCCTACCAGTATTGGTGGCTTAAATCTTTAGCATTGGGGGTATGGGTCTTTGCCTTATGCCTGTAATTAAGGTGCTGTTTAATATTCTTGGCTCAACTGAAAGTTTGAATTTAATGATTGTAGTTTGTATCTGTAACAAAGAGGTTTAATTTTCGATTAAGTTTTTCATGCAAGTTGATGAATGTGAAATCACAGATGTGTATATATATGTTTGTAATATCACAAGTTGTAGTTATTGTTGTGGTTCGCTACGAAAAAATGGTGGTAGTTTCGAATCTAATGTTCAATTCAAAATTTTGGTACTATTTGTTATGTATAGGAATGTTACAATCTAGACTTTTTTCGTTCTTAATGTTTAAATAAAAAAAATAAAATAAATAATAAACAGAGCTCTGACAGGAGCCTGTCAGTTTATATGCCATAGTAGAAGATCTGAGAGGATGGCAGGACCTTAGCAGAAAAACAACACACAACCATGTCTTAACCGGGACTCGAATCCAGGTCCCTTAGATCAGTAGCCAAGCGTGCTAACCACTCGGCCATGGGTAAAGTATACAAAAACCACTTTGAAAAGGTATTTTTTTGGCAGCCGTCTTCAGAGTTATTGCTTTAGAACTAATGTCGGGGCAGTAAAATCAAGTTAATAATCATTTCACCTGTAGACCTGAAACAGGATATGCAAATTAATCATATTTCTTGCATTCACATTAAAAATGGAGTACTTGGCTATTGATGTACACTATTGAAGCCTGCATTTTTAAAATTGATAGTTGTTAAAGAGATCTGTTTACAATTTACCAGTTTACACTGATAGTTGTTAAAGAGATCTGTTTACAATTTACCAATTTACATTAGCTACATATCATAATCTTTTATGATCTGATATTTTTGGTTCTTGCTTCCACTGTTTACACATCAAAATTTAAACAAGGTAGTTATTTTTAGTTCATTGAAGTCATTGTATATTTACAGATGGAGATTGAATATTTTAACTAATATTTTTGTTGTTGGAACATAAAAATATTAATATGTTTACAATACTTCAGTAACATTTTTGGGCTGAAACCTTCAAAATTTTGTTAAGGTAAATAATAGTATTGACCTCATTCATATTGGAGATACAAATTAAACAATTTAACCACAAATATTACAAAGCTGAAAAATATACCATATCATTTATAAAATGAATTAAGTGTGTTAAAATTCAAGTACATAATTGTGATAAAATGATTAGCATTAAGAGGCACTTGTACCTCTTAAAGAGAGTACTTGTACCGCGTGACTGTGATACTTGATTGAGACATAGCAAGGGTTCTCTCTTTTTACAAATTAGTCCATTTTCAATCATGGGATTTTATTCTTTGGTAGTACATATTTAAATATCAGCATTTAACACCAGTTGTGGGCATGGAGCACCCCTTCTTCCTCGCACCGACTATTTGCTTCCGATCGAATTCATTCAGGTCGCCATGCCTATCCATCATAACAGTCACGGGTACAATATACAACAGGTAGAAATCTGAGCAATTTATAGCTCACAAAGGTTTTGGCTGGCAGCATTATTGTGATGGAGTAGGGCAGGTTTGTGGATAGGTGCAGTGTGTATAACAAATTGGATTTTGAGCGAGAATATGAGGAAGCAAATATTTTATGCCAGCTGAAATTAATAAGAAAAGTTGTTTCTTACTTTTGAAATTCTCCTGTACTTAATAACACATGTCAAAAACAATATAGATGCGAGCTTTCTCTACATCAATCAGGGTTCTTAACTTAGAGAAGCAAGTTCAAGATGTGGTAAGAAACATTGTCGAAATCAAACTTTTGCATTTCTTTTCAAAATAATACCAAACAAGGAAATGTGTAAAGGGATGCAAGATGATTTGCAGGGGTCATGAGCAGAATTGAAGGGAATGTGAGGCTTCCATGCCACTGCAAAGGGTGCACATCGGAAAAATTTAGAACAGTAGTTCTTAACCCCTGTTCTAAATACTAAGGTTCTCTGGAAGTCAAATGTACCCATGATAGAAATATGTTTATGCTCAAAACTAACTTCTTAAAGCTATGAAAAATTTAGACTCCCTTCAGTTAAATGGGAAAAAAAATCTATTTCAAGCTATTAAAACTGTTGTAATTTTGATATTTAATGTTAAAATGAACACAAGCATAGTATTAACATTACACAATAAAATTGAACATTCCAAAACTTCAGCTAACAGAACACATTTTATGATCTACTTCACTACAGCCATATACACAGTTGTATCAGAATAATATGACCACCCACGGAATCACCAACAGGACAATGCACCCTGCAATGTCACTAAGGTGGTACGTGACTGGTTCCAGGAATATGACAATGTCTCCGTTCTGCCTTGGCCGACGAAATTGCCTAATCTCAATCCCGTAGAGCACTTGTGGGACCACTTGGATCGACAGGTGTGGACCCACGACCACGTCATCTCTGGAACCTCTGTGCTCTGCTGGAGTCTGAATGGGCACATATGACTCTGACAACCTTACAGGGCCTCATTGCATCCATGATGTCTCGCCACTGTCATCCGGGCCAAGGGTGGTTATTTCCATTATTAGGTAGGTGGTCATATTATTCTGATACGACTGTGTATATCAAATTGAAACTAAAATTGTTGTCACTTTTAACATATAAAAGTTAATATTGCCCACTTTATTTTTAAAACGTTAAGTTACAATAATATTTCTCAACAAAAAACTTTGAATAATTCTATACAGCCTATTAAAATGGAAACTGGACCTTTAAGTTGAAAGATGCAAATCTCTCTGAAGTTGAAGGAGTTTTGTCTTTTTGAAATGAAAGAAAACTGGAGGATTAAAATCTGAAATGTTGCAGTTTATTCAAGTCCACTTAAAATCACATCAAAAACTGAAAAAAACTGACAATATTACAGATTTATCAAATGCCTTATTGATCCATCAAATGCTTGAGTTTTACTACAACTCTCATGGATCACTCTACCCTAATGGACTCAGTGTAAATTCAGATGAAGAAATATCAAATGAAAATTCTCTTCCTGATATTGAAATTTCACTTGAAGCTGAATTAAATTTGCATATATCAGAGGCAAAGTCTGGTTAAAAAAAGATGAATGAATGTAACACATTAAAGCAGGGGTTTAATATTTTCAAGAAAACAAGTAAGAGAATACCAAACCTAGATTTACTGTATAAAGCAATTAAAACAGTGCAGCCCACTTTAACAGATGCATGTTCTGTTTCAGTCAATTTCTTCACCCAGATTAAATCTAATCTTTGTAATAATTCCATTAACACGTAAATATTTCTTAAATATTATTATTTCAATAAAGAAAAATTAAGAAAAATAAAATATTAATTAATTTCTTATAATCATTAACTGAACAGATAAAAAAATTTACTCAATCACTTTGAATGATAAATTTGAATTTTTGTTAACAATCCTTTTTCTTTCTTCCCAATTAACCAATATCCAGCAGATATCAAAAATTTGCTATCTGATAACAGTGATTATTTAAAAATCTGGGTATTTGGAAACCCTACAAAGCATATCATGATAGGCAACTTAGTCATTATGACAATTGTGATTTGTTTACTATTGAAGTTGAGAAAGAATGGGATCAGTTTCAACATGCTTTTCTTGAAATTAATAGCATTCAGGAATAATTTGGTGGAACAAATGAGTTTTGCCAATGAGTGGGATTCGAACCCACACCTCCCAGTTGCATGCCAGGTGCTCTAACCAGTAAGCTATCACTAGCTCCAACATTTAACTACTTAGTTGTGAGTTTTAAGTTTCACTGACCTAGTTGCTCATGGCACCATCTATGCTCTGGAAAAGCAACTTATCGACAGGTAATCTGTGTATTTATTATCGATTGATTCTTGCATTAATGTTTTTGTATGAAAGACTTCTTTATTTAACATATATTATAATATATTGAAAAATATTAGGTAAAGCAAATTTAAACTGATCTATGCCTGCTGTGCAACTTTGCAAACAAACTATTAATTTAAAAAAATGTTTAATTCACAATTATGCTGAATGACTAAAGACTTTTGAGCAACTAATCTGCATTAAGCTTAACACTATCTTCACATAGTCAAGCTACAAGTTTTAGTTATCATGGTGAACTATGTTGGTGAATTGTTATGCGCCGTGTCGAGGAAAAAGCCTCGAATAAAGAAAAAAAATGAACCATCATTATACCTACATTACGTAGATGATACATTAATTTTTTGGGACCACCCATACATGAACTAGAAAAATTAATATATACATTTAATAGTATTATGCCTACCATAAAATTCACACATTAATCAGAAGAATGGAGAGTTACCATATCTTGATGTATTAATTAAACATGAACATTTAAGTTGTACTACTGCGGTTTATTGAAAATCTATGTTTACCCCCAATTTATTACCATACGACTCCACACACCCTATTAATTATAAGAAACCAGCAATAAACACATACTTCATATACATAGTATACTATAGATACTCATCTAACACTAAAATACTACAGAAAGAAATAAAACAATATATAACAAGGTCTGTGAATATCCTGATAAATTCCTGGATAAAATTCAGAAAACAGCCAAATTTAAAATGCAGCAAACAGCACAACCTAATCCTGCACAAATATTAAATAAAACACAATATACAGAGTTTTCCTTATATTCCAGGTATATCTAAAACTATGAAAAATACCTTAATTAAGTATGAATTAAAAATGCTACATACAGTAAATAATACAATCAAAAAATTAATTATTAACGATAGAGATAAATGTGTTCCAACAGGAGGGGTGTATAGTGTAGAAATACCAGATGCTGAAAATAAATTGGGGGGGGGGGGAAATTCAATACATAGGGAAAACATACAAACAACACATATTAGAGCATCAACAGGATATAAAATATAAAAGTTAATACAGCGTTATCGCAAACAATACTTCAAAATCAAATACAAGTAGAAAATTTAACCTATAAAGCTATAGCAGCACCACCAAATAAATATCAATTGCAATATACCAAAAATATTTTGATTAATTTACATAAAGAGCACTTGTGCAATACAGAGATTCCACCACTTCCAGTGGTATGGAACCTTCTGCTGCATGAGCAATATGATGAAAAAAAAAACTCATCAATAGAGGGATATTCCTATTTAAAGCCTTAACATTGGGTGGTATAGTGATAGATGAAGTTCTGCTGGTGCAGGGATGAAACATGTCGCCCTGACAGTGTGAAGAAGGGGGGAGGTCCCCATTGGATTTTAATGTTGATATCTATAAATCAATAAATATTTTGCGGAAAAAATTTTCACCAACATACGGGACTTGAACTCTCATCTCTCCTCAGCGAAAAATTTTTCCACAAAATATTTATTGATTTATCAACATCAAAAAGTCAGCAGGTAACATTGTGATTGTCATCTATGCTGATGTCTATGATTTTAATGTTCATTAACTAGAATTTGAGTTTAATTTGTCTTTTTAAAATGTTTTAACGTTTATTGAGTAGGGGGTAAAGTTCATTAAATTCTTTTAAGATGTTTAAATGTAAAATAAGGGGATCTTTTTGAGTGACTTGAGTTCTACGATACGAGTTCTGAAGAATGTGTAACGCAGCCTATGAGGTGGTGGTGTATCACGTTTAGAACAGTGTCTTCAATGCAAAAACCTGGACTGGTATCCGGACTTTGAATGGAAAACATCAGTGCTATACATCAGGTTGGTTGGTTGGTTGTTTGGAGTTTTATGGCGCATGAGCTACTAAGGCTATAATGCGCCAAACAAGGTAAAAATATGCTGAAAGACAAATACTCCTGAACCAAACTTAAAAAACTAATGCTGGAAAAGGTAAAAAATAAAACCAACAAGATATATATATATATAACAGAAATAAAAAGTAAAGTGTAAAACAACAAATGTGTAGATAAATAAATACAGTAGAGACAAAGGATAAAACTAGCCCAGGTGTAAATGACCTAGGTCAGATGGTGAATAAATTACAAATGAATAAAATTATAATCTGGTAAAATATCCTGTATTTTACCAGATTATAATTTTATTCATTGTAAATCTACTGTATAAACGCAAAAATTGGAGATAAAATGGTACTATCAGATAAAAGATGTCCGAGTGTAAGTGGTTCGGACGTAAAATTGTGAAAATTAAAATACAAATGACGTTCTACGTTAAAACATGGACATTCAATTAAAATATGTTTGATTGTTAAAATGGTGTCACAAAACTCGCACTTAGGTATGTCGTCCGCCCGTAGAAGAAACGAATGAGTAATATACGAGTGACCTAAGCGGAGCCGAGCAAGTACAACTTCCTCCTTGCGATTCCTGCAGTAACAAGACTGCCATGGTTTGATGATAGGTTTGATCTCAAAGAGCTTATTCGTAAGCTGTTCCGGCCAAGATCTCTGCCACTGTGCCCTGAGCTCGATGGTAAAACGCTGCCGGAAATCCAGATAGGGAACCGGCAACGGAGAGTCGGACAGGGGCGTGGCTGACTTGGCAGCAGCATCTGCCAAGTCATTGCCCCTAATCCCGACGTGACCGGGCACCCAACAGAAATG
Source organism: Ryuthela nishihirai (assembly GCA_038380435.1). Lineage (NCBI taxonomy): Eukaryota > Metazoa > Arthropoda > Arachnida > Araneae > Heptathelidae > Ryuthela > Ryuthela nishihirai. The sequence continues at coordinate 57,766,674 of JAWZYU010000030.1, read as the reverse complement.
GATTGTGGTTGTGGCTGCTAGATGATGTAGCTGCTGGCAGATCTTAGTAAGAACAGGGTGAGGTCGATGCCTCACTGAGATCAAAGCTTGTAGCGAGCTAAGCGAGTCGGTGTAAAGCACACACCGACGATGATGCTTAGTCGCCACGTGGTCCAAGGCGAGGCTGATAGCATGCAACTCTGCAGTGAAGATGGAACACTACAGTGGGATCTGGTCTGCAATGATTACATCACAGCAGACCATGGCTGATCCCACTGATGTGCCAGACTTCGAGCCATCCGTAAAGACAGGCAAGAAGTCCGGGTGCTCAGCACGATGGCTGGCAAAGAGTTGCCGGTACACACAATCGGGTGTAAAGGTCTTCCCCGTCCTGCACAGGGAAAAATCGCAGGAAGGGGAAACAGCGAGCCATGGTGGAAGTGGCTCGTCGACTGTGCAACGCTATCGAGACTGGTGTTGATGTCTCTGAGGTAGCCTCGGACATGCAAACCAAATGGACGAATGGCAGTCGGCCGATTTGTGTAAAGCATTTCCCACTTTGGACTGAAAACGCAGTCCCAAGTGGGATGGCAAGGCAGGGATCGCAATGTAGAAGCATATTGTAGGGACAACTGCTGACGGCGAAGAGATAAAGATGGTTCGTCGGTCTCAATGTAAAGACTCTGGACCGGTGAGGTGCGGAAGGCTCCCGTGCAAACACGGAGGGCCTGATGATGGAGGGGGTCCAGCACCTTCACCACCGAATCGTACACCTGGGATCTGTAGTCCAGTTTCGATCGGACAAGTGCACGGTACAGGCGGAGCAAAGAACATCGGTCCGCCCCCCAAGAGAGGGAGGAGAGGACCTTGACGATGTTCAATGCCCGCGTGCACTTGGACCTGAGATGACGTATGTGAGGTAAAAAGGGTCAATTTCCGATCGAATATGAGACCGAGAAACTTGGTCTCCGCCACAACTGGAATGATGTTACCCCCGAGCCGCAGCTCGGGATCCAGATGAAGATTACGCTTGTGGCAAAAGTGCACACAAGCGGTCTTCTGTGGGGACAACCGAAACCCGTTTGCCGTCGCCCAAACCGAAAGATTGTTCAGGGCAATTTGCAACTGTCTTTCAATGACCCTCATGCTGGACGATGAGCAAAAGATGCTAAAGTCATCAACATAGAGGGCATTGCCTACTGATGGAGGAAGTTGTCTAGTTATAGAATTAATCTTGACAGCGAAAAGCGTAACACTCAGAACGCAGCCTTGTGGCACCCCCTGTTCTTGGGGGTACGGCCGCGAGAGAATGTTACCGACACAGACACGAAAAGAACGTGTCGATAAGAAGTTGGAGATGAAGATCGGCATGTGACCTCTCAAGCCGAAGCTGTGGAGGTCACGAAGAATGCCGAATCTCCAAGCCGTGTCGTATGCTTTTTCGATGTCGAAGAAAATTGACACCAGGTGCTCTCTTCTTAAAAAAGAATTTCTGATAGCCGATTCGAGGTGTATCAGATGGTCAAGAGTTGACCGTTGCCTGCGAAAGCCACACTGGGTGTTGGAAAGAAGGTTGTGATGTTCTAAATACCAGATGAGTCTGGCATTCGCCATTCTTTCCAACACCTTGCACACGCAGCTCGTCAATGCGATGGGACGATAATTGGAAGGAATCTTGGGATCTTTGCCTGGCTTGGGGAAGGCCAAGACGATGGCCTCCCGCCAGGAGTCCGGAAACTGCTCCTCGAGAAAAATGCGATTGAAGAGCTGGAGCAGCCAATCCTTACTCGATGGTGAAAGATGTTGGAGCATGGCATAATGGACATTGTCCGGCCCTACAGCAGAGGCACGAGAAGAGTGCAGAGCAAGGCGAAGCTCCTCCGCTGTGAATGGCCTGTTGTAAGGCTCCAGGCCATTCGAGTGGAAAGACAGCGGAGAGCGCTACGCCCTGCCCTTCTGGGCCAGAAACTCGGGGGAGTAAGAGGAAGACGAAGAGATAGAAGAGAATGACTCCCCCAGAGTGTCGGCAATTGCTTTGGGATCAGCAATTGCCTGTCCATTGTGCTCTAGGATCGATAACGAGTGGGACGTGTAGTTCCCACTCATCTTCCGGAATTTATCCCACACGATCTTAGAATCTCCAGGACCCCGCCCCTCCTGTTGGTGTCAGCACTGCCCCAAAGTGGACTGTGTCCGTTGAGGTCCCCCATAATGAGGAAGGGGGACGGCAGCTGTGAGACGAGATCATCAAGGTCTTCCTGGAAGACGATGCTCCCAGGTGGAAGATATACAGAGCAGACAGTCAGCGAGAACCCCACGAAGAGACGGATGGCTACCGCCTCTAAGTTGGTGGTGAGGGGTACGACCTGGAATGGAGAATGGTTGCTCATGAGGATGGCGACACCCCCGCGAGCTGGACCATCTCCATCCCGGTCCCGGCGAACCAGTGAAAAGTGCCGGATCGTGGGATCTGTGACTGGCTGCAAGTATGTCTCCTGCAGGCACACACAGATGGGCTGGTGTGCCTGAAGGAGGGCCTTGATGTCGTCAAGATTCCTCTGGAATCCATGACAATTCCATTGTAGGAGTGTGGCCAACTCAGGACTTAGAAGAGTGGGCAGACGATGAATTCCTATTCAACTTCACCGCCGTGGAGGAGTTTAGTGAATAGGGGGCGGTCAGTATCCATGTTCTCGGAATCGTCCGAGGGGCATGGATCGGTGACCGCCCTTTGAGGAGGAGTGATGAGTTTCTTTTTTGGCCCCGGTGGGGGCCCCTTTGGTTTGGAAGGTCTTGCTGTCTGAGGACAGGAAGGAGGAGGCCTTCCGGTGGAGGTGGAAGGCTGAGCTACAGGAATGGAAACCAGGGTTGATGTCGAAGTCGACACCACCCTCGGTCTCGCCTGCGTAAGGAGGTACTTCGCAGCTAGCGAGAAAGACTCAGTAGGTGGTACACTGATGTCAGTCTGCACCGCAACCGAAGTCATTGGAACGATGGGCTTTCCAAAGACTGCACTGGCATAGGAAACCTTGCCAGGTGGGGCAGGCAGTGCAGCAAGCTTTCTCGCTCAGCATACGAGATGTTGATGACTTTGAGGCGTTGTACCTCCTTTTCCTCTTTCCATTTCGGACAGTCGCGGGAGTACGCCGGATGTTCGCCACTGCAGTTCACACAGCATGCCTTTTCTGCTGTGCAGTCAGGATCGAGATGATCCTTACTGCCACAGCGAGCACAGGTGGGCTTGCCCCTGCATGCTGTGCGGGCATGACCGTATATCTGACACTGAAAACAGCGCAGAGGGTTTGGGATATACGGCCGAACCTCGCAATGTAAGTAACCTGCCTTGATGGAAGAAGGCAGGCGTGGCGTGTTAAATGTCACAATCAACACCCGGGTGGGTGTCAATTTCCCATCATGGCGTGTCGAAACCCGGTGGACCGCTGTTACTCCTTGAGGTGTGAGCTCCGAGAGGATTTCCTCCTCAGTGACTTTGAGGAGGCCCCACTCGGTGATCACACCCCGAGAGGAATTCAAAGTTTTATGGGGAGTGACTTCGACAGCCACCCCACCAATTTCTTTAACTTTCAGGAGCAATTCCGAGTGTTTGGAACAAGCGGTCTCAGCTTGTAAGTCACCAGATCGTAGGCGCTTGACGGATTTCGGTTCTCCCGCAAGACCTTTCAAACCTTTATTAACGAAAAGAGGGGACATGTCCCCAAGTACCTGATCACCCGTGGAGTGGATGATCAGGAACTTTGGGAACGAAGACACAGAAGACAATGGCAGAGATAACTTAGACAACGAGGAAGATGGGGGCTCATGTCGAGCCCTCTTGTTGGCGGCGATTGCATTATTTTCTTCATTCTCTCGCATGTTTGTTTTTGTGTGGTTCAGTGCCCGCTGTCCCCACCCTTCACGGAGCCCAACAAGGGGACGCTCAGTCGGGCGCCAGGGCTACGCAGGCACTATACCCACACAGACAGTGAGCCAAGCCCTCACAAATAAATAGAAGGAAAATAAAAAGAGAAATGTGCAGAACAAAACATTCTACACAAATCAAACAAAGCGTAAAATAAGAAAATTGTGAATGGCCAAACTGGCCTCACAAAGAAAGGATAATGACAAAAGGAAAATAAGTTGTGAGGAAACTTGTAAACCTGTACCCGGACCGTGGGCAAGGTTACTCACCGCTCTGCACGGTTGACCCTAGCAGGACCTGCCCACCAGCTGATTGCTCCTGGGGGGGGGGGGGGACCCCAGGAGCTCCCGTTTACCAGAAGCAGAGGCCAAAGCAGTGTATAGCAGAGGCCCCGGAATCCGCTGCCCAGCCCCGCGACAGACAGGCTCCCCAATGGCAAGACGGCCAATGGGGACCATGCCAGTCATGAGCTGAGGAGAGAAGACGGGGACCCCCGAGCAACTACCAGGATCCTCCTTTCCCGGGACACGGATCTCCGTGCACGGCAAACACGTGGGCGAGCGTTTAGGACCCTGCGAAGGTAACCGAGCCAGCGGAACCTTCACAGGGTGGTCTCCCTCACCGCGTACAGGCGCTCACACCGAGGGGGCTATACATCAGGAACTGCCAATGGGAAGCCAATGGCAATCCAGAGGAAATCCTTGAAGCAGGGTCCTGCAAGAATAACGCAAGGAGGATAGCACAACTGGCTGAGCCAGCAGGAATTCTGGAAGACATATAAGAAATGGTAACAATTTACATCTTTACTTAGGAACTTCTTACAGATATAAAAGTCTTCTTAAGTCATAGTTCATCATAACTAAAACTCATAGCTTGACTATGTGAAGATAGTGTTAAGCTTAATGTAGACTAGTTGCTCAAAGGTCTAGTCATACAGCATAATCGTGAATTAAACATTTTTTAAACAAATTGCTAAAAAATTGATTAAAATAAAAACAATTTTTAATTAATTATTAATTAAAATTAAATATATTAAATTAAAATATTAATTCTTGCTGGAATTTAATCAACTCTCTGCAGGCCTTTCAAAATATAATTTGCAGGTGTCACAGTACCCACAGGAACTCAGCACTGGTACTTTAATTCACAACCAAAATTAAAATGGCAAAAGTCAGAAAAGAAGTAAAACTACAAGATAAAATAGCAAAGGACAGAGTATAAAATTCAAGAAAAAAATATTCATGTATTGTGATGCCCCCTCTTTCACTTTTACTTTACCTTAACCAGTTTTGCTTAATTTACGTTATACTTATCATTTTGAGGATTTTAATTTCATTTTTGGCATCACAGTGCTCGATTCCAAGAGCATAGGAGTTGCGCATACGCAACACCGACCTTTCGATTGTCACCCTCTAAAGCGCATGTGTACAAGGACACGCCTCCTCTTGCGTCATGGCTTGCGCGCTCGTCATTTTATGCAAATGTCTTTACCAGTGCAACAGCCATGTGTTGCCGAGCCTGTACACTTGTTAAAACCATGACATGTTAGTCACAGAAGTTAGTTGTGAGTTGGAGTTAGTTAGTAAGAGTAGTGAATAGACGTTAGATAGTGATGATGTAGATGACGTTTTCATTTTCGTTGGTGAGTGTTTAAAATAATTTTGGAAATAAACTTGTTTGTTATAGAAACTTTTTTGAATCTTTGCTATTTTTTCTCTTGAGCAACATTAGTTGTTAAGTTTGGATTGTAGGTTAAATTGTATTGACAATCATTTAATTTTTGAATTCTTACTCACTAAGTAACGCTCGCTGGTATTCGAACCCTAATTGAACTTTATTTGGCAATTTGTTAATTATTGCCTAGCACCCGATTTAGCTATCCAGAGCTTGAATAAATATTGGATCAGACAAAGGGTCCAAAACTTTAAAAATATTTAAATCTTTGGAGCGTTACAGTATGGGAAGTAAAAACAAAGAATCTGATAAAACATGTTCAAGTGTAAGTAGCTCAGACACTAAAATTTATATATATATACATTCACAATTGGGAAAAAGAAAGAACTAAAATGAAAAATAGATAAAATGCTTCATGTTAGTCTGAATTTGGCATATTAATATACACTATATGATCAAAAGTATCTGGGCACTCGCTCATCCACAACCTCCTGGTAATAGGAAAGGAATTAATATCACGTTGGTTCACCCTTTGCTGATATCACAGCCTCCACTCTGCAATGAAAGCTTTCCACTAGATTTTGGTATATTGCTGCAAGAATTGCCTGCCATTCTGTCAGAAGAGCATTAGTGAGGCCGGCCACTGATGTTGGGCAGTTCGGCTTGGCTCAGAGTCGACATTCAATTCATCCCCAAAGGTGTTCCATGGGGTTGAGATCAGGGTTCTGTGCAGGCCAGTCAAGTTCTCCCACATTCATCTCATCAGACCATTCTTCCATGGACTTTGTCATGTTGGTAAAGGATCTTCACTGAACTGTTCCTATAAAGATGGGAGCACAGAATTATCGAGAATGTCATTATAAGCTGCATTCAGAGTCCCATTCACTAAAACTAAGGGGCACAGCTGAACCATGAAAAACAGCCTCAGAGCATGCCTCCTCCACCAAACTTCACAGTTGGCAAAACACAGTCATGCAGGTAGAGTTCATATGCCCCGACTAGTTTGTTGGACTGCCAGATGGTGAAGCATGATTCATCACTCCAGAGAATGAGGTTCCATTCTCAAGAGTTTACTGGCGCCATGCTTTACACCACTCCAACCAATGCTTGGTTTTGATCTTGTTGATGTTAGGTTTGTGTGTGGCTGCTCGGCCATTGAAACCCATTTCCTGCAGCTTGAGTGCTGGCAGCAGGGCCGAAATGCCCCCGAACTGACTTGTTGCTAAGGTAGCTCCTATGACCGTGCCACATTAAGTCAATGAGCTCTGCCGTATCACCCATTCTCTTATTCATTTGTATCTATGAGGTTTGCCAGATCACATGCATTCTTTTATACCTGTTTGGGACATGGCAGTGGCATATATGGGCGAATCCACTACTCAGAAGGGGTGTCTGGATACTTTTGATCAGATAGTGTATGAGCAATACTAGATGTCTTTAATAACAGATTCCATTTTAATGCACCATGAAAATAATAATCAGATAATAAAAAAATACTATCCCTTTGGAAAATCTCTGAAATACAAAATTTTATAGATACATCTTTATGCATGCAAGAGCCAAAAATATATTTTAATTACTAACCTCCAATAAAGTATTCATCGCCTGTAAGCATTGAGAACTGACGAGTAGTAATGCTTGGCTTTCCATCGATGTGAATCTCTATTTTATTTGTCTGAAGAATAAGCATTGTTCTATGCCACTGACCATCACTCAGGTAACCTTTCAAAAAACACTTTGTGAAATTTTGCACCAATATACAGAATACAAACATTTGTAAAAAGACAAAACTGTACAATGTTGAAATAGACATTTTGTTTAAAAAACAAAATAACAAATCTTTAATAACACAAAAGGCAATACAATTCATAAATGCACTATATCCACTTAAGAAAATGTCTTTGAATTACATAAAAATTATAAATATATAACACAGAAAATCAAACATGCTAAAAGAACAATGCCCATTATTTGTGAGCCAAGAGAATGAAGAGTATTCAGCCTTGCTCTTGAGGGCCAGAGGCAGATATGGAGGAAAACTAATCTACCAGAGGGTCAGCAGTTGTCTGCTCATTGTACTCCAGAACTGATAATGAGTGGGAAGTGTAGTTCCCATCCATCTTCAGATTTTATCCCACTAGACCTTAGAACTGGCTGTGTGTATGATATAGGAAGTGTACTTGATCCAAGATTCCTTCATACTCTGGTGCCGGACAAAATGGGCTTTCATCCTGGTGCACTTGAAGCCGTCAAATCCCCCAATCCTCATCGCTATAAAGCTTACGAGCTGTAGTGCAATCAGGATTCCTTTGGTCCAGTTTAACCTCTGAGTGGCATTTTTTTGCACACAATGGACCAAATGGCCAGGTCACAAGGACCCTGAGAGCTCAGAAAAGGTTGGGGAGAGGGAACCCACTAGACAGCTGGAAAGCTCCTGTCAAAATCATCCAGCACATTCTTTAACGTGCACAGGGTATGGCTTTTCCACATATGGGGCCACAGCTTAATGTCTCATCTGACAGATGGCACCCTTTCTAAACCCATCAGTGACCCCTACTGACCGAGGGCAGAGAGGGGGAGTTTTGTGGAGATAAATCTCAATGCTGGCCCAGTCAGAACTTCAACCTCAGAACTGCAGATTACAAGCCTGGCATGCTACCAACCGAGCCAGTGCCACCCACATATTATAGGGAGGTGATCATTTCCATAATAGTTGTCCTTGACCTCCCATATAAAGAAGTGGAAGAACTGATGAGGAGCAGATGGAAGATTCAGTGGCAGTGAAAATTCAGATTCAGAATGAAAATATGTACTGACATTGGTTTTCAACAAAGAGAGTGACAGATTCACAAGCCATTGTTTGAGGACCCAAAACCCTACCATTGGTATCAGTACTGCCCCAAAGAGGACTCTGTCCATTGAAGATTGCAATGACAAGGGGAACAGCAGCTGTGAGATGAAGTAATCAAGTCTTCTTTCAAGATGATACTTATGAATGGGAAATAGACAATCAACAAAAATCCAACAAAGAGGTTTGGTTGTTTGGAGTTTTATGGTGCATCGGCAGCTAGGGCCATAATGCGCCACCACAAAGAGACAGATAGCTATCACCTGTAGAGTGGTGGTGAGGGGTACAATCTGGAACAGAGAGTGATGGCTCTTGATGATAATGGGCAGATGACCTGATTCAAAATAACTGTTGCAGAGGATGGTTTTTGAAAACCATGGCAAGTTGGTATCTTTGTCCTAAGAATCATCCGAGGGTCATGGATCTGAGACTGCCAATGAGCAGAGGATAAAGTTTCTTTCTTGGGACTGGTGTGGGCCACTTTAGTTTGGAAGGTCTAGCTGTCTGAGGTTGAGGAGGAGGGAGTCTTCCAGTGGTAGAAGCAAAAGGCATTGAACCAAGAATAGAAAGTAAGGTCAATGCCAAAGTGCACAACAACACACATCTGCTCCAAAATGTACTGAGTTGGTGGTGAGAAAGGCTTGGGTGGAACATCAAAGTCAGTTTGACGTAGGAAAAAACAGATGACGCAGAAATGATAGGCTTCCCAGCAGCCACACTGACATAGGATAGTTTGCCAGGTAGAGGTGCAGCAATATTTCCAACTTCCAGACAAGAGATGTTCTGCATCATTTTGACATGATGGACCTCTTTTTTTCTTCCTTTCACTTGGGAATCATGAGAGTACACCAGATATTTGCCAGTACAATCCATGCAGCTTGCCATCTCAACAGTGCAGTCCATATCAAAGAAATCCTGACTGCTGCAGTGAGCAGAGGTGGGATTACTTCAGCAAGCTGTGTCGGCTTACCATATATCTAGCACTGAAAATAGTGCAGAGGGTTGGGTATATATGGTTGTATCTCGCAATATATAGAAATGTAAATATTCTGCCTTGAAGGAAGAAGGGAGGCATGGAATGTAGATGTTAAAACTAATATCCTAGTGGGTGTGATGGTCCACCCATTCACTTTTACTTAACCAGTTTTGCTTTATTTACGCTATATCGTTTTGGGGATTATTATTATTTTTTTGGACATAACAAATCTCATTTCCAAGCCATAGGAATTGTGCATGCACAACTCCAACCTTTTGATTGTCACTGCTAATATGCACGTGTAGGACACTTGGCTGGTTGGTTGGGTTTTTTTGGCACAAGAACAGCTAAGGATTTACAGGGTGATTCAAAACTCTTGGGCCGAACTTTAAGGGGTGATAGAACACACCTAAACAGTCACTTTTCGTCATACAATGCATAGTCGGAACTCAAGCGATGAAGCGCTTTCCAGTGAACACTTATAAGCGCTGGTTTTCACATTCATCATCATTTCTACCATGGATTGCAGAATGGATGGATTGTTTCACGAATCAGGAGAAGGCAGACATGCATTTCACGTACAGAGCTGCAGACGTGAATGCGAAGGAAGCCCAAAGACTGTACCGGAAGCGCTTTCTGACCAGACACATGCCTGATCATAAAACCTTTCAGCGGCTTCCCTTGCATTCATGTCCGCAGCTCAGTACGTGAAATGCATGTCCGCCTTCTCGATTCGTGAAACAATCCATCAGTTCTGCAATCCACGATAGAAATGACGAGTGCGAAAACCAGCGCTTATAAGTGTTCACTGGAAAGCGCCCTCTAGTGCTTCACCGCTTGAGTTCCGACAATGCATTGTATGATGAAAAGTGCTTGTTTAGGTGTGTTCTATCAACCCTTAAAGCTTGGCCCAAGAGTTTTGAATCACCCTGTATTGCACCAAACAAAAAGACATAAAGGGATAAAAGTCAATTAACCCACAAACAAATTTAAAATTTACAGAGATAAACGTCACAATAAATAAGTAAAATAAAATCAACAAGTGTAAGTCAACAAAAAAAAAATGGGTATAGAAGACCTATTTCAAAATCAATAACTAGTATATAATCTAGATAACAAAGTAAACAATCATAAACGTGTAAAATATCCATTAAAACGCAAAAACGCAAAAACAGTGGTTAAAACAGAGCCATCAGTTAAAAGATGTCTGAATGTAAGGAGCTCGGATGCAAAATCATGAAAGTTAAAAAATATATATCGTTCAAAGTTAAAAGCAGGAAATGAGATTAAAATATGTTTGATTGTCAAAACGGTGTCACAAAACTCGCACTTAGGTTTGTCATCTGCCCGAAGAAGAAAAGAATGAGTAAAAAACGAATCACCTAAGCAGAGCCAAGCAAGTACAACTTCCTCCTTGAGATTCCTGCAGTAACATGATTACCAAGGTTTGATGATAGGTTTGACCTCAAAGAGCTTGTTGGTAAGCTGTTCTGACCAAGATCTCTGCCACTGTGCCCGGATGTTGATGGTAAAACGTTGCCGGAAATCCAGATATGGAACTGGCAATGGAGACAGACAGGGGTGTAGCCAACTTGGCAGCAGCATCTGCCAGTCATTGCCCCTGATACTGATGTGACCAGGCACCAAACATAAATGGATGGTTGTTGTGGCTGCCAGATGATGGAGCTGCTGGCGGATCTTAGAAAGAACTGGGTGAGGCCGATGCCTCACTGAGATCAAAGCCTGTAGCGAAATAAGCGAGTCGGTGTAAAAGCACACACCGATGATGCTTAGCCACCACATGGTCCAAAGTAAGACTGATAGCGTGCAACTCGGCAGTGAAGATGGAACACTGCAGTGGGATCTGGTCTGCAATGATTGCATCACAGCAGACCATGGCTGATCCCACTGATGTGCCGGGCTTCGAGCCATCTGTGAGGACAGGCAAGAAGTCCGGGTACTCAGCACGATGGCTGGCAAAGAGTTGTAGGTACACACAGTCTGGTGTAAAGACCTTCCCCATCCTGCACAGCGAAAAATCAGAGGAAGGAGAAACAGCAAGCCACAGTGGGAGTGACTCGATTGCGAGATGCTATCAAGACTGGTGTTGATGTCACTGAGGTAGCTTTGGACTCGCAAACCAAAAGGACGATTGGCAGTCGGCTGATTAGTGTAAAGCATTTACCACTTTGGATTGAAAACACAGTCCCAAGTGGGATGGCCAGGCAGGGATCGCAATTTAGATGTGTATTTAATTGCTGACAGCGAAGAGATAAAGATAGTTCATTGGTCTCAATGTAAAGACTCTGGACCAGTGACGTGCAGAAGGCTCCCGTGCAAACATGGAGGGCCTAATGATGGAGGGGGTCCAGCATCTTCACCATCGAATTCCAGGCGGAATTGTACACCTGGGATCTGTAGTACACTTTCGACCGGACAAGTGTACAGCACAGGTGGAGCAGAGAACATCAGTCAGCTTTCCAGGAGAGAGAGGAGAGGACCTTGACGATGTTCAATGCCTATGTGCACTTGGACCTGCCATGACATATGGGTGGTAAAAATGTCAATTTTCAATCGAAGATGAGACCGAAAAACTTGGTCTCCACCACAACTGGAATAATGTTACCCCCAAGCCACACCTTGGGATCCAGGTGAGGATTATGCTTGTGGTAAAAGTGCACACAAGCAGTCTTCTGTTGGGAGAACTGGAACCTGTTTGTCATTGCCCAAGCTGAAATATTGTTCAGGGCAATTTGCACTTGTCTTTCAATGACCCTCGTGCTGGATGAAGAGCAAAATTTGCTAAAATCGTCAACATAGAGGGTATTGCCTACAGATGGAGGAAGTTGTATAGTAAGAGAATTAATCTTGACAGTGAAAAGTGTAACACTCAGAATACAGCCTTGTGTCACCCCCTGTTCTTGGGGGTAAGGCCATGACAGAGTGCTGCCAACATGGACACGAACATGCCAGTAAGAAGTTGGAGATGAAGATCGGCATATGACCTCTCAAGCCGAAGCTATGGAGGTCATGAAGAATGCCGAATCCCCAAGCCATGTCGTACGCTTTTTTGACGCCAAAGTAAATTGACACTAGGTGCTCTCTACATAAAAAAGAATTTCTGACAGCCGATTCGAGGCATATCAGATGGTCAAGAGTTGACCGTTGTCTCCAAAAGCCACACTGGGTGTTGGAAAGAAGGTTGTGGTGTTCTAAATACCAGATGAGCCTGGCATTACCATTCTTTCCAACATCTTGCACACGCAGCTCATCAATGCAATGGGATGATACTTGGATGGAATCTTGGAATCCTTTCCTGGCTTCGGGAAGGCCAAGAAGATGGCCTACCGCCAGGAGTCCATAAACTGCTCCTTGAGAAAAATGCAATTGAAGAGATGGAGCAGCCGATCCTTAATCGATGGTGAGAGATGTTGGAACATGGCATAATGGACATTGTCTGGCCTGACAGCTGATGCATAACAGGTGTGCAGAGCAAGGCGAAGCTCCTCTGCTGTGAAAGGCCTGTTGTAAAGCTCCAGGCCATTTGAGTGGAAGGACAGTGGAGAGCGTTCTGACCTGCTCTTCTGGGCCAGAAACTCGGGGGAGTAAGAAGAAGAAGAAGAGATGGAAGAGAATGTAAGAGTGGAAGGATTGAGGAGGAGCAGATGGTGAGGTCAATGGCAGTGAATGTGCGGTTTGGGGAGTGAAAGTAAGTACTGACACCAGTGTTCAACAGGGAGAGAGACGGATCCAGGACTCCACCCCTCCTGTTGGTATCAGCATTGCCCCATAGTGGACTGTGTTCGTTGAAGTCCACCATTATGAGGAAGGGGGACAGCAGCTGCAAGACGATATCATCAAGGTTTTCCTGGAAGACTATGCTCCCAGGTGGAAGATATACAGAGCAGAAAGTCAGCAAGAACCCCACAAGAGGCGGATGATTACCGCCTTTAAGTTGGTCATGAGGGGTACGACCTGGAATGGAGAATGATTGCTCACAGGATGGCGACACCCTCGTGAGTTGGACCATCTCCATCCTGGTCACGGTGAACTAGTGAAAAGTGCTGAATTGTGGGATCTGACTGCAAATATGTCTCCTGCAGGCACACACAGATGGGCTTGGTGTGCCTGAAGGAGGGCCTTGATATCATGAAGATTCCTCTGGAATCCATGATAATTCCATTGTAGGAGTGTGGCCATCTCAGGATTTAGAAAAGTGGGGGGAAGATGAATTCCTATTCAACTTAACCACCGCAGAGGACAGTTAAGTGAATAGGGGGCAGTCTGTATCCATGTCCTCGGAATCATCCAATGGGCATGTCGGAATCCAATGGCATCCAATGGCCAATGGATGTCGGAATCATCCAAAGGGCATGGATCAGTGACTGCCCTTTGTGGTGTAGTGGTGCAGTGATTATTTTCTTTTTTGGTCCGGTGGGGGTCCTTTCGGTTTGGAAGGTTTAGCTGTCTGAGGATGGGGAGGGGGGTGGCCTTCTGGTGGATGTGGAAGGCTGAGTTGCAGGAATGGAAACTGGGGTTGATGTTGAAGTCGACACCATCCTTGGTTTCGCCAGCATCAGGAGGTACTTAGCTGCGGCCGAGAAAGACTCAGCAGGTGGTATACTGATATCAGTCTGCACCGCCACTGAAGTCAATGGAACAATGGGCTTTCCAATGACTGCAATGGCATAGGATACCTTGCCAGGTGGGGAGGGCGGTGCAGCGAGCTTTCTAGCCTCAGCATATGAGATGTTGTTCATTACCTCATCATATGAGATGTTGTTCATTACTTTCAAGCATTGCACCTCGTTTTCCTCCTTCCACTTTGGACAGCCGTGGGAATACGCTGGATGTTCGCCACTACAGTTCAAACAGCTTGGCTTTTCTGCTGTGCAGTCAGGATCAAGATGATCCTCACTGCCACAGGAAGCACAGGCGGGTTTGCCCTGGCAAGCTGCACGGGCATGACCATATATCTGGCACTGAAAACAGCGCAGAGGATTCAGTATATACAGCCGTACCTCACAATGCAAATAACCTGCCTTGATGGAAGAAGGCAGGTGTGGCATGTTAAATGTCACAATTAGTACCTGGGTGGGTACCAATTTCCCATCACAGTGTGTCAAAACCCAATGTTACTCCTTGAGGTGTGAGTCTGAATTTCCTCCTTGGTGACTTTGAGGAGGCCCCACTCGGTGATCACACCCCGAGAGGAATTCAATGTTTTGTGGGGAGTGACCTCGATAGCCACCCCACCAATCTCTCTGACATTCAGGAGCAGTTCCGAATGTTTGGAACAAGCGGTCTGAACTTGCAAGTTGCCAGATCATAAGTGCTCGACAGATTTCGGTCTCCTGCAAGACCTTTCAAACCTTTGTTCACAAAAAATGGGGACATGTCCCCAAGTACCTGATCACCTGTGGAGTGGATGATTAGGAATCTTGGGACGAAGACACAGACAAAAAAGATGACAGCATAGATGACAAAGACAACAAAGATGGGGGCTCATGTTGAGCCCTGTTAGCAGCATTGATTGCATTAATTTCTTCATCTACTCTCATGTTTGTTCTTGTGTGGTTCAGTGCCCACTGTCCCCACCTTCCACGGAGTCCAACAAGGGGAACCCCAGTTATTACCAGGATTATGCAGGCCCTATACCAACACAGACAGTGAGCCATGCCCTCACAAATAAATAAAAGGAAAATGAAGAGAAATGTGCAGAAATAAACTTTCTACACAAAAGGAACTAATCGGAAAATAACAAAATTGTGAATGACCAAACTCGCAAGCCTGTACCTGAACCATGGGCAAGGTTACTCACTGTTCTGCACGGTTGACCCTAGCAGGACCTGCCCACCAGCCAATTGCAGAGTCCTATCAGATCCAGCCAATTCATCTGGTGGTGTGGACAGGAACTCCTGCTCACCTGAAGCAGTAAATAGTGGCAGCCCTCGAGATCACTGCCCAGTCCCATGATGAACAGGCTCCCCAATGGCAAGACAGGCCAAAGGGGACAAGGAGAAGAAATGAAGACCCCCAAGCAACTACCAGGATCCTTCTTTCCAGGGACATGGGCCACCATGCTTGGCAAACACACAAGTGAGCATTCAGGACCCTGTGAAGGTACCCAAACCAGGGGAACCTTCACAGGGTGGTCACCTCATTACAGACAGGAACTCGCACTGAGGGGAGCAATTATGAGACAACAGAAGAATGAAAGGACAACAAAGGTGAGGGCTTATGAAGAGTCCTCTTCATGGTCAAGGCTGGAGAAGAAGCAGATGTGGAATTCAATTTGTTAATTTGTGATTTACTGCCCATGGTCCACATCTACCACAGTGCCCAACAAGGGAATATCCCATTGAATGCCAGGGCTACATGAGATTATACCCACACAGCCATTTGAACTGAGTCTTCACATATTAAAAATAAGAGGAAAAGAAAAGTGTGAGGAAACTTGCAAACCTGTACCCAGATATGGGCAAGGCACTGCATGGTTGGCCCAAGCTGGTCCAGCCACCTGATGCCTGATCTTGGAGGGCTCATTACAAGACCTCCCATGTACCTGATGCAGGGGCCAAAGCAGTGTGTAGCAGTGGCCCAGAGCTGATGAACAGGCTCCCTAATGACAAGACAGGACAAAGGATATCACACTAGTCCTGAGCTTAGGGGAACAGAAAAGGGCACCCAAACAACTACCAGGATCTTACTTTCCAGGGGCACATGGGTTGCAGTGCGTGGCAAACACATGGGCCAGATTTCAAGACCCTGTGAAGGTATCTGGAACCAGTGGAACCTTCAGAGGGTGCTCCCCTCTCCACCCACAGAAGCTTGCACCAAGGGAGATTTACAACACAAAAGCCCATCGCCATACAAAGTTACAACTTTTTGGCTAACCCTCAGTCCACACACTCCATCCTCTGGAGGGTGTGTGACAATATGACAGAGAAAAATCTGTAAATAATAAAAGACCTCAGCAGAAAGACAACACAAGAAACATGTTATCTGGGGCTTGAATCTAGATGAATTTGATCCACAGCCAAGCACCTAACCATGCAGCTACTAGGATGCATGGTTAGCATCCCCCCCCCCCTACTTTGAGAATGCTGGTAAAGGCAATAGAGGCAAAAAAATATTAAACATGCACATTCCATGCATTTTCCAATTACTTTTTTTTTTAAAGAACTCTGAAATGGAGGGGGAAATGTTATACTGTAATGGTTAATCAGCCTCTTGCCCCCACCCCTCCTTTATTTATTTCTATATCTGGGCCTGGTGGGGACATTACCAGACATTATATAGGTGAAGTACTGTATGTGACAGGGATTTTATATTTAAAATTAATACTGTTTAAATTTCATAGCACCCTTCATTGCTCCAAAATTCATAATAATAATTAGACAGATTTTTTTTTCATTCATAAATGTAACAATGAATTTTATTAAAACTTTAATGTGCACAAAAATCTACTAATTTAATAATCAGTAATTGTAGTAACATATTTTGGTGGCAAGATAATCAAAAACCAGCAACTATTTTTAAAAAATGGACTTGAACACAACTAATATTTGAATTAATACATTAAAATTTATTTTACATTTAATGTTTGTATTAAGGGTGGGCAGTATATTCTCCAGCTTTTAGAATGGTTGCAAGTATAGTTCAATATCTTAGGAGCTGTGCAAGTCTTTGGGAGATGCGAGGGTATGAGATAAACTGGAGAATATGGATTGTTGCTTTGACTTTTAAGAATATATACTGAGTGTGGGAAAAATGGGTGTTTATATCTAAACACTAAAATAACATATTCATATATACAAATTACCCATGAAGCCATGGGCTATGAAGATCCAACCAGAGTGCAATTTGGTTCTCCAAACATTCTGCCCTGAGTTATAGCTGCAGCATTTGGTCACAGTAGGTTAATTCTAATGAGGTCCTGTTTGACATTGTCTGCCAATCACATACTACGTCTCCCCCTTTTTCTTTTCCATTTGCTGTTAATATATAATCATTCACATTCTTATGCAGCACATCTGGTGAAACCCACATGTACCAATGTATATCACAGTGCATGTAATAATGTTAGTTATTCTCAAACTATTAAGTTTATTTATCTGTTGGAGATGTTGCCCATTGTAGCTACCAATACCAAAAGGGCCTATCACCTCTCCCCAAATATCAGAGTCAGCAGCAACTTTAGCATTGAAGTCACCTCGAACAAAGGTAATATCTCCTTTCTTGATAGAATTCAAAATATCCTGAAGTTATCCATAAAACCTATCCTTTTCATCATCATCGGCATACTCAGAGGGAGAATAACAGCAGAAAACATTCAAGTATTTATTCAATTCTTGCCTGAAATTTTGCTCTAAACCTTCACTAACCCTTCCAGTGTCCAGGCTGAAAAACAGGTTTCCATCCAGGGGCCAAGTTATTTTCTCACTCTGCTCAGCCAAAAAAACCTTTTAGCTTTAGAACTTTTTTTTGTCAAATAACTAATGAAAGGAATTATGGCATATTGTATACCAAATTAATAAGCGTTTAATTCTGGATTTTCTGAAAATATAATATTTAAGACCATACGTTTTATTTTAATAGGATTTTTTTGGAGTCATGTAGTAAAAAAAATACATCTGGCAACACAAATAAAAATTTATTAAAAAAAACTAACAGACAGAAATGATTACAATGCACGTGAATAGAATGATTATATATTTCTGAATAACAAAAAAAAATTTTTTTTGGTTTTAAGTAAATATTTTTCTTGTTTTGCAATTTTTTTCTCTGTACCATAATTTGAAAAAATTCCAGGTTTTTAGCCAACTGTGCTGAGTCAGATAAACAAGTCAACTTTATAATTAAAAAAAATAACAAATAAATGGAAATAGGTCATGTTACATATCAAATTAAATAGAATTTAAATAGAAATTTTATGAAAAAAAATAAACAAATTTGCAAGCATATTGATTTTAATAAGCCTTTTTCAATGTGATATGGTGAAAAAAAAAAGATCGCACTATACAATTAAGGCTTCGTTTTGGAAAACCTGCTGAATAAAAATAGCTAAATTATATATTTATCAAAAGGAAATTTCCTCCTGAATAATATAATACTCAACCTGAAATATTATTTTCATTTCTTTTAATGATTCTTTTCAATATCATATATTTTAAACATGGCCAATAAGTGATTTGGACTTCTCACATTCACGGGATTTTCTGAACTGGTTGTAAAATAGAAAAAAAAAACTTCCTTGGCTGCTTTTTTTTACTAAACATTATGAATTTTTTCTTTGAGTGTTGAAGTTTGGCGATCTTGGCTAAGTGCAGAAAGGTTTGTGCACCAAATACCAGTCCTTCCTGAAATTACCCTCCCAAATGATGGCCGATTTCCATAGCACGGAAGTCTATTTTGCTTCCGTATCCAAGACATTCAATTTCAGAAAACGGTACAAGCTCAAAGTTTTTTTATTAAAAAAAAAAAGAAATAATAAAAGAAAAATTACATATAACCTAAAGGGATGTTTAATAAAATATCCACAACAACTTTTAAGCTGGCCTCTGATCTAGCATAATTTGAAAAGATCGATAAATCAGCCAATCGAAAGATCGCTAACTAATGGAAGTAAATCAACAGAAATCAATTTGCTTCCATATCCAAGACCTCATTTACTTTCAGAAAATGATACTAGATCAAAGTTTTACTGGAATAGTGATAAATAATAAAATAAAAATTAACATATACCCTAATGCAATGTTAAAATATCCACAATATAACATAACTATGAAAAAAATCAATGCTTATCAATTGGCCAAAAGATCGCTATTTTCCGAAAATAAATCTACTGAAATGAAAACTAAGGTTCAAATATAAAAAAAATAGTAACTTTACAAAGAGTATCCAATATGCTGGACCAAAACTGTAAAAAAACACTTATAGTACACAGAATGGAGATAGCATGTGCCAGCCATCTGCATCTTGTTTGACTCAGTGAAGCATACATAACCAATTAAATACAGGTGCAACCAGAATTTCTAAGGATGTGTTTACTTTCAGTTTCGATTTGAAGGTGGGAAAGATGCATAGAATGCTGGGAAAAATGATAAAAATAACTTGGGAATACTGAAATAGGTTTATGACAGAAAAAAGTGTGAAACGGAAAAAATAAAATGGCAGTACGTATTTTGTAATTACTTCTAATATCCATTGTTTTTAAAACTAGCAGTTTTTTTGCTAATTTTTAGGAGATTTTTCGAAAATTTAAGGAAAAATTTGTCGATAATAGTTCAAATCAAAAGGTTGCTTCAGCAAATAGTAACGTTAACAAGCAAATCGGCAATAATGTTTAGTGCTTCTAAGAAATGGCAATCAGATGGCTTTATAAATTTATTTATATTAATATGCATCAAATTAAAAAACAAAATATTATTTTTGAAGCCTGAATTATATATTTTTATAAGATATATATATAAATTAAACAGCAATTTTTATTTTTAAAAAGTCGATTTTTTTGTTGTACTAAAAACGTATGCATACGTCCTTAGAACCTCAATTCAGATACTCTGGACATATACAGATGATGTGGACACTGGAAGGGTTTGGTCTATGTTTTACTGCCATAACATTAGAATGGATCAAACTATTGTACAACCTAATTTTAGTCTAAGTGTATTACAACTCTTTTACTCACTATTCAAAGATTCTTAAAAATCCCAGAAACAAACTCTATTCTTGTTTATCTCACACACTTGCTTAAGTGTGCAACCACTCAAACTAACTGAACTACAATCTGTCTGACCAATTTTCATCATTTTATTTCTCTCTGTTTACTACCTACTCTACTACCAGTCTCATCAACAATTCTAAGATCTCATTTCATCATCTACCAAAAGGGCTAAATAATCAGTATAATCTAAATAAGTAGATTATGCTGATTTTTCAAATCTCTACTGTTCCAGGTAAAAACAAATCTCTACACCATTTAAGACCAAAAATCTTCCCCTTGCACTGAATTCCCCAAAACATAATCAACAACCAAACTAAAGAGAAAAGGAGTCAAAATGCACCCTTGTCTGAATCCAATGGAAAATATTAAACCAATCACTACAAGCCTTACCAACTCTTACACATGACACAGTGTTATTATAAAGAGCTTTTATTATTTTAACTAGCTTGTCAGGTTAAAATAACTTACTTAAAATTCTCTGTCATTGAACAATAAAATTTTTTATTGCACAATGACAGATAATTTTATGTTATTTTAATTAATTTTTGAGCAAGGTTTTTTAATTGTGTATTTAACTTGTTAGGTATGCCATCTGATCAATGACAACCACAAATTATGATGATCAACAGAGTCAAAAGCCTTTTTGAAATGAAATAAAGCTAGTAACCAAAGGTTTCTCAAACTCTAAACATTTCTCATGAATTTGCTACGAAAAAAAAATCTAATCAGTACATCCCCTACCACTTCTGATTCCACATTGCTCATCATGCATTTGTCTATCAACCAGATTCTTAATTCTACTAAGTACAATCATACAAAGAAATTTACCTGGAACAGAAAGTTGCTAACTGATACTTTACACATTTATCATGCTCTTTGTAATGCATCCTGTTAGGATTATAACAGGGTGTTGAGTAAGGATATTCCTGCAGTTTTCTTTCAAAAATAAGCTCCAGTGCCTTATCACTCAAAAATTTTGCCTCATCTGCTCCTTTTTACCCAAAAGAGTACTATTAGTCTCCATAAAAGCCTGTTTAAAATGGTCCCATTCTCCCTCACCTTCAGCAGTAAACAAACTACGACTGCCATAATGACCAAATAACCTATCGTGGTAAACTTTGGCTATAACTGGGTCTTTCAGAGTTTAAGTGTTAAAGGAAACTTTTTAATTTTAGCACAACACTTATTAAGTTTAAGTTGCAAGACACCTTTAACAAGATAATGGTCAATGCCAATTTCAGCTCCCCTCTATGACCTAGTGTTTTTAATAGAACTTGTTCACTTCCTGCTAAACCCTTAAAGTGTTTCAGCTGGGTATACCATTTTCACTTTTCTGAGTTTGGGTGGCACTAAGTCGGTCTACCATTTTGAAGGGCAAGATAATAAATTTTACATTTTTTTAAACAGAAATTGGCATTTATTTAACTGTTTCTAATCAAATCTTGAAAATAACATTTTAATCTATGATACACATTTTTTCCTGTTGATTCTACTTGAAAATTTTTTTGAAAAAATAAATCTATTTGAGCCTGTAGTGATTGTATACACATACTGAATCACTGTAAATTGCATCAAGTAGTGATGATTTAGTTTGTGCCTTTATTCTGCCTTACTGTTAGTTTTTGATTTCTGGTATGTTGACCTACTTAAAGCTACAGCAGAGTTTTAACACTTTCTAAAGTTTTAACATAAGTTATTGATTTTATTACTACCGAAGTTGCATCACCCATAATTTTGCTGAACGCTTTCAGTCAATATTTTAGCAGATTTTCAATTTCAAAGATTTTTTTTTACTCTGGTGCTTCTGGAATTATTTTTTACTGCTTTTCAAATGCATACTGCAATTATAAAGATTTTGAAATGATCGAAAATAAAGCCACTAGTGATCTCTAATGGCGGATATTGAAAGAATCATAGGATTAGGTGATTAGCTTAAAAGAGCGATTTTTAAAAGGTGGAACTTATTTTTGTGACGATTTTACTGATATTTTAACCAATACACTAATTAACATTAGGATATTTCATTTCATTTCACTAATTAACATTGGAATTTTCAATCGTTTTCACCTTTAGAAGGCGCAATCATAGTATGTATTCGAAAAATTATGAAAGTGTGAATCATAACATTTTATCAATTCCTTAACTAACCCAAAAAAATTTTCATTGTTCTCTAAAAACAATTATCTGCTAAAACTAAAAATGCGTTTTCCCACCTCCTCTGGGTCTAAGGGGTCAACTCTTTGCTGGCTATGGAAACTTTGTGACCTTCACACTCCACCATCAAAATTTCCAGCATAAATACATCATTTGCAATATTCGTTAGAAAATTTGGAATTTTCAACTTTTTCCACTGATAGAGGGCGTAATTATAGCTTTAGAGATTTGAAAAGGGCATATTGTAATAATTCATCAATACCTATCCGACACAAAAATAATTTTTAATTTATCACTGTAAACAAAAAAAAAAAAAAATTCGATGTCTACAGATGGACAGACAGATGACAAAGTGAAACTATTATCTCATTTTCTTTGAAAAATGAATTTTTTTTTCTTTGTAAACTAAATAAATGAAAGATTAAAGTATTAATGGAAATATTATGAACAAATTTAAGTTAAAATAATAAAACAATTTAGAAAAAATGTAAAAAATATGGTAAAATTTTTTCATTTTAAAAAAAGTTTGAAAACTTTAACCAGTATTTTTTTCTTTGAATTTTTGCCATTTTATTAATTGCATAGAACATGAGTATTTCCTTCATTACTTACTTCAGGATGAGGTTCTAAAGTTGTGTTTTCAGAAAATAAAATACACTTCAAAATTAACTTGGCCACAAGAGTGAGACCAGTTTCAGAAACTTGACACTTTAAAGGTTAACATTAAAATTAACAAAAATAGTTTTCAAATTAAATTTTTTTTATGCTCTTACACATTTTTAAAACTGCTCATCAAGTTAAAAGTTAAATTCAAATACAATTGGCTAAATACTTAAATTATGGATTTACTGTCAGCTGGTGATTTTGTTCTTGCAATACTGATTAAAAAAAAAAATTATATCAAATTGTGAATAACTGTAAACTATAATTCTAAACACTAATCAGTCAGATAATCATTATGCACAGCACATCATGAGACTCAAGTAATTAGTTTTGATTGGAGGGATTTATCTGCTTTCAACTGTATATATTCTGCAGCAATGCTTATTTTTAAAATGTGTCCTGCAGATTAAACTAGTTGACCTAAAGTAAAAAATATATGTCAATTTTTCTCTTCTGTATATAGTTTTAATATTACCAAATAATTTAACCTGCTTCCTTTGCTAAATACTAAACATATTCCTCTTTTGCATCCCGCATCTTAGAGAGTTTTCCTCTATGAAAAACAGCTATGTACAGAACATTCGTTTATTTTCATTTTTAAAAGAGCATTTTTCCCACCTCACTATTTATAAGAAATAATCAACTTACTATAACTATAATGCCAACCTACTCGACTAACAATAATGCCAGTCCTAACTCAATCACCCTTTATATGTGAGAGAAATTTTAGAGATAAAGACTTCTAAAGTTAAATGGGGAATTGATTTAACAATGCACCAAACAATTTTCAATAGAATGTTTTTTCTATTTATGTAGAAATATCTTTACATCAAAGAAATTCTTGTGTAAGGCAATAATTGTAAGGGAAAAGAATTTATATTCAATTCATTTATTACTAGGTACTTACGATCAAATGCTTCTGTAACAACTCTGGGTGTATTTTCTGCTTGGAGTTCTATTTTGATTTTACCTTTCTCAAGAAAAAGCTGCATTGAAAAAACAATGGAAGTTACACTAAGGTCAAATGTATTATAGTTATGTATTATTCTACCAAATGAGATGCAAAATGCCTTTAACAGAAACTAAACTATGCACAATTCAAACTTGGGAATTCTATATCAAATTGCATATTTGTGCATTATACAAAAATCCAAAGACTAAATTTATAAAACAAAAGCAAGTTGAATAAAACAAAAGGAAATATTTTAGGTGAACATTTTTATCTCATACACTAATGTTAAATTGCTATTTCCTTTTTTATTGAAATAAGCAATACTGCAATAAAAGCAACACTAATGCTTATTACTATTATTTGATCATGATGCACTCATTCATTGTGTGAGAGACACCCTATAAAATGATTACTCAAATATATTAAAGCCACTTTGACAGATATAAATTAAGCAAAAAATGCTAACATATAATTTCTGCAATTTCATTTAAGGCAAAATAACAGATTATTTATTAGCTTAAAAATAACAATTTAACTAAGAATTAAATTTTATTTCCCAATGAAATTCCAATTTAATAGAATGTCTTGTTTTTGAAGTTTCAAAAACAGAGTATGTGTCTCTCATAATGTCTCTCTCATCTATAAAAATGAAAACAATCACTGATAAATACATTCAGAATGGGTGCTACACATGCATGATTTCAGGGAGTTACTATTGGGTTGTGCTTTTTTTGCACACAGTGGGCTAAGTCAGGTCACAAAGACCCCAAAATAGTTGGAGGAGAGAACTCACTGGGCAGCTGTTGGAAGACAGATGATAGCCTCTCGTCAAGGCCATCCAACATGCTCTTTAACATGCATAGGGTATGGTTCTCTTGCACATGAGGCCATGGCTTAATGTCCCATCTGACAGACTGCTGCCTTTCCAAGCCCATTGGTCTCCACTACTAACGGTGGACAGGGTGGGGAGTTCCATGGAGATAAATCTTAATGCTGGCCCAGGTGGGATTTGAACTGAGAATTGCAGATTACAAGCCTGGCAAGCTACCGATTGAGCCACCCCCATCCCAGTTGCAGGCTTGGTGCCATACTCTTATATTTTAGTAGTATTTTGGTAAACCTATTTCCATAAGAAGTTTAATGAAAATACTGGGTGATCCAAAAGTAACAGAAAAAAAAATGCAATAATTCGAAAAGTATAAACAGGATCACGATGCGATTTTCATAGAAATGCACAGAAAGACATGGGTTTTTTTTAATAACGAAAAATTTTGCCAGAATAGTTACATTTACCACCTGTCGGTGGCACCTCAGTTGTGTCAGTAGTTTGTACAGTGGTGCAACACAGTTCGCAACGCAGCTAGGATTACAAATGTTCAATGTGACAGCCATCATTCATGAGAATGGCTGTCAGATGTGGCACGACACTCTGCACAGTATCGAAGAGGGTTTCAGCTGTAATTCCTGTCACATGATGGCAAATAGCTTCTTTCAACATGGCCAATGACGTCGACCGACCTCTGTACACCCGTGACTTCAAGTAGCCCCATAACCAAAAGTCACAAGGTTTAAGATCTGGAGACCTTGGTGGCCATTCGTGCAGGAAAAGCGACTGAGGACACGGTCATCGCCAAATGTCGATTGCAGCAGGTGTTGGACAGGACCTGTGATGTGCAGAGGTGCTCCATCCTGCATGAATGTTACACTATGGAGCACTTGCCTCTCTTGCAAAGAGGGAATGATGCTGTCTCTTGAAAGCGCTGCATAATGCTCGCTTGTGACAATAACAGTTCGAAATGTATCGCTGTGGACTTCCTCAAAGAAAAAGGGGCCTATAATGAATGACACAGTGAACTCGCACCACGCTGTCACCTTTGGCTGATGCAAAGGGGTTTCCACAATCACGTGTGGGTTCTCTCTTGCCCAGATGCGGCAGTTGTGTGCATTTACACTTCCATTAAGTGAAAAGTGCACCTCATCAGTCCACAGGACGTTTGACAGCCAGTCAGCATTGTTTTCCATCTGTTGAAAAGCCCAATTTGAAAATTCATGACGTCTCTCAAAATCGGCTGTTTTCAATTCCTGTACATGTTGGATTCTGTAAGGATACCTCTTGAGGATGATCCTGAGTGACCACAGTCCCGTACAAAATGCCAGTTCGTTTTGAAATTTCACATGCACTGCATTCCCCATGTGCAGAAGCTGCCGATTATGTTAGCCTCATGTTCAATCTCGTGCCCAACTGCAATAGTTTTTTTGGGTCTCCCGCTTCTTGCATGTGCTTCCAAACTGCCGGTGTCCTCAAACCTTTTCATCACAGCTATCGGTGAGGAACAAGACATCGGTCCCTTTCCACTTCTAATACCCAGCATCGAACAATAGGTGCACAAAGCCGCACTTGCACATTCGGAGTTCTGATAATACAGCTTAACTAAAAGTGCTTTATCTCGTAACGATAACATACCTCACCTAGGCAGGCTGAATGTTTAACTTCGGTAATAAACGTTAAATGCTGAAAGTTTAACTTCAGTATTCATTACATCTGAAATTTACGTACCTCACGGCAAAGTCAGATTAATCAATGTTCACAGTCTCGCACCGTTTGAGGAGCAGCGGATGTTTAAAAAGCGACAGGCAACAGCTTTGGGACCACTATAGCGCCACCTGTCAGTGACAAATGTAACTATTCTGTCAATAAAATTTTTTGTTACTAAAAAAAAATCCCACATCTTTCTGTGCATTCTGTGAAAACCGCATTGTGCTACTGTCTAGACTTTTCGAATTATTGCATTTTTACTTTTTCTGTTACTTTTGGATCACCTGGTATAAGTTTCTGCAGGCCAGCTGTCATACATGTACTTGATTCTTGACTCATTCCCTGGCTCCATGTCATACTTTTATGTCTACAGTTTGCCATCAGAAACCAAGTGATGTACATTTGAGTAATCACACCTTTGAATGATGTAATTTTTGCAATGAATTATTGAACAAATCAGATTTATTACAAAAGAAAAATAGTCAGTAAACAAAAAATAATATAATTCACATGAATAGATGACATAGTCTCAGAAACAAACTGTTATAAAAGTAAATGTAATTCAAAAATAAATCAATTATGCTTTTATAAACATGCCACTTAATGCCCTTTGGCAGTTAACAGTAATGACCGGCCTGGGCTCTTTCAATCCTGTACAGACCCAGTGTCATGAAATTTATCAATAAAATGAAATATTGTCGACTTGGGAACTGCAGACTGAGGTAACTTCAACTCAAACTCCTCTCTCACACATTTGTACACACAATAAGTTTAAAGTCTCAACAATAAATACAGGTTCGTTTTTGGAAAATGACATAGCTGACACAACACAAAGGAATGAATGCTTGAGTGAGACTAGCACGTGACAAGATCATTTCAATTGCTAAAGGCTGTTTGAGTACAGTACTGCCAACTGACTAATATTATGGCATAAAACGTACATGCATGTAAGTTCTACTCTCTTATATTTAGGATTGCGTCCTTTTTGAAACACCCTATAAGAAATTTCCTACGTAAAATTAAACAAAATTGGTCTTTACTACAAAAAAGGTAGATTTTAATTTTTTTTTTAAAACAAGAGATCAAATAAAATTTATTACAAGTGTCACACCCTAATTCAAAACATTAAACTAACCTTTACAAATCCTGCATGTCCAAATTTATTATACAGAAGCAATCCATCTTCATTAAATGTGCGGAAATCTAAACTACAGTTCATAATTTGCTGTTTGAAACCAGGCACCTTTAGATGTGCTTCTGATGAAATAAAAGTAACCTGTTCCACTTGTTCATACTGTAATATGAAGAAAGCAAATTAATATTGTAAAACTGATACTTTATACTCAGAATACACAAATGGTAAAATAATCTTAAACACAATGGGTTGGGCTGTTTTATCTCTGAGCAGCACTTTTGTGCACATAGTGGATTGGGGAAGGGGATCCATGGACAGCTGAAAGGAGATAGATGGAAACCCCCTGTTAAGGTCATTTGGTGTGTTCTTTAACATGATAACTGAATTATTAGAGAAATAGAAAATTAAGCTTATATACTGATGACACACTTTCACATCTGAAAAAGCCAATGTCAAAAAGGAATGTTATATGAGAAATATTTTATGCAATAGCTTATTCAAATAGAAAAAATTTCTTATGTTCAAAAACTGTCAAAAAATTGCTCTGAAGGTGTTAAGTGAAGAAATTAATGGGAAAATAAGTGGTTCTAAATATACAATGAAATAAGCAGTCCCCAAAAATATGTACATGCAATATATAATTCAGAACATCTACACATTGCTAAATACAAAATCCACAGACACTACTCAAACAGAAATTGTCCTACACAGCTTGAGAGTACAAAAGTAACCTGTTCCACTGGCATTGTCAAATTCTACTGTATCTGGATTTTATATTTAAGTTTGTAGATGTTCTCAATTATTATTTATACATGTATTTATTGCCCCAGTGAATGGTTTAAATACAGTCAAATCCTTTATAATAAATTTGAAGGGCCAGCCAAAAAAATTACATCTTTAAATTCAGTATAAGAAATATTAATCACAAACGAAGATTACTTTTATTTGTTAATAAGCCATTCATTTAACGAACAATACTTTTTCTCTTTCCTTGAAACAGTAGATGGCTTAGCAGAAAAATTTGAGCTGTTGCTCCTACTAACCTTGAACAGATCAACATTCGAGTATAAGCTGATTTAAACTTTTCTTTGAAGCAGCACCTCTTGATTTTCAAGCTGCATCAATTTTTGTTCCTTATTTATTTTAAATTGTAAATAAAGAACTTGGAATTCCATATTCTTGGCCACATAAGCTTTCTTTTGCTCTTCCTCACAATATTTTATGATTTCATCTTTTTTGCCAATTTTTTTTCACTTTTGAGATTTTAAAGTAAAACTACACAGCACTTGACCATCAGACCATTCATTTGATGAAGACTGAAAAAGAGAATACTTTGCTTAACACAAATTTCAGAATTCACGAAAGACAAAGTGAAAAAGAGATATCTTGTGAATCACTGTTCTCTTGCCCTGTCACCTTCGCAGTGAAATTCCTACACGAGTCCCCTTTTATATCTTGATATTTATTTATCTTTCAGGATTGTACATTGGCTGTGCAAAAATTGGCAGACTAAAAAATTTTAATGTTTGACATGGTTGGCTTTATTCCTTTTCTTGGAATTTTTAGTTATTGGAATTATTAATGCAAAACCTAAGGTTGGATAGAGCTTCAATAACATATTTTGAAATCTTAAGAATTTTTCCTAGGTCAGTAAATTTGTTACACCACCCAAAGGTGACAGATTTTGGGTTGTTAAACCTCTGAGTGGCACGTTTTTTGGACACAATGGGTTAAATAGCCAAGTCAAAAGGAACCCAAAGGCTCAGAGAAGGTTGGAGGAGGAGACCCACTGGAAAAACTGCTGGGATACAGATGGTAGCCTCCCATGATGTATATTTTTTCACCTTGGTGTTTCTGGAATTATTTTTTACTGCTTTTCAAATGTATACTGCAATTATAAAGAATGATTAATTTGAAATGATCAAAAATGAAGCTGCCAATAATCTCTAATGGCTGATATCAGAAAAATCATAGGATTAGGATATTAGCCTAAATGCGCAATTTTTAAAAAGCCATAATTTGTGGTTGATTGTGAGATCATATGGCATACCCAACAAGTTAGTTAACATAATGAAAGCTCTCTATAGTAACACTGAATCGTGTGTGAGAGTTGGTAAGGCTTGTAGCAATTGGTTTAGCATTGCTTCTGGTGTTTGACAAGGGTGCATTTTGTCTCCTTTTCTCTTTAGTTTGGCTTTTGATTATATTATGCGAAATTCACTGCAAGGGAAAGATTTTGGCTTTAAATGGTCTAGAGATTTCAAAATTTCTGATTTAGATTATGCTGATGATTTAGTCCTTTTGGCAAATGATGCTGATGAGATGAACTCTTTCATTCGAGCTGTTGTTGAGACTGGTAGTAGAGTAGATTTGGTTATAAACAGAGAGAAAAATCAAGATTTTCACTTTGTATTTCATGAATTCTGAAATTTGTGTTAAGCAAAACATTCTCTTTTTCAATCTTCATCAAATGAATGGTCTGATGGTCAAGTGCTGTGTAGTTTTGCTTTAAAATGTCCCAAAAATGAAAAAAAAAAATGGCAAAAAGATGAAATTCAAATGATGAAAATTGGTCAGGAGGCTGTGATTCAGTTATTCTGAATAGTTCCACTACTGAGCAGGTATCGCAGTTTAATTATCTTGGGAGCTATGTAACAGATACTAGTGATGTGTGGCATGAGATTAACAGACGAATATAATAGTTTGGTTCTCTCTAGGATTAGTTATGGTAGTGAAACTTGGACACTTTGTAAACAAGATAACAGAAAACTAGATGCTTACGCAGTATCTTGTGCATTAGGTGATTCAACTTTTTAACTAATGATGAGATTAGGCAAAGGAGTCAGCAACCTCCTTTAAGCAGCATATTGTGCAAAGAGAGACTCCATTGGTTTGGCCACGCTGCCCGTATGGATAATTATAGATTAGCGAAAAGGATTAAGAATAGTGTGCCTAAAAGCCTTGGAAAAAGGGGGAGATCTAGGCTGTGGAGGGCAGACAATGTCAAACAGGACCTTGTTAGAATTGGTATGAAGTGGCGAGATGCAGCAGATGTAGCTCAAGACAAAAATGGTTTGGAGAACTAAATTGCACAGTCTGGTTGGAACTCTACAGCCCATGGCTGCTCGAGGATGATGATGATGATGATAACTTATTTAAGCAATAATTTTAATGATTTTTAACGAAATACACTAACATTAGGAAATTGAGTTTTTTAACCAAAACTTTTGCTGCAATTTTAAAAACAAACTTTTCTGTAGTAGTTATGTATCTTCAAACTAAAATGATTCACTATCAATTTCAGTGCTTCAGTTAAATTTTAAATACTTTGAAATATTTTTGTTCAAAAATTTTCAGCTCTTTATCTTTTTTTTCTGATATATTTCTCAGTTTTTATTTAAATTATCTTGCTTTTAAAAAGAAATGATTTTTTATGACACCACCCTCTTTAGGCTTAGAGGATGCTGATCGCCAAAAACCTAAGCACATGCATTATTGCACAAAGGAGTAAAAAATTTAGAAAAAACTAAATAAAAGATTTAAGCATTAATGGAAATATTATAAACTTATTTATATTAGAATAATAAAAAAAAATTGAAAAAAAAGGAAGAAAATTTTTTAAAATTTTTACTGAAGTAAAAATAGAAAACACAATGCAGTAAAATTTTGTAATATTTAAAAAAATGTTTAAAACTTTAACTAGCATTTCATTTTTTTTTCAAATTATTGCCAGTATATTTAATCACAATTAAATGCTCTTTCTTTTAAAATATAATATGTCTTTCCTTTCATTACCTACTTCAGAATAAGGTTCTAAAGTTGGGAATTTTATTTTCTGAAAACACTTCAAACTTGGCCACCAGAGTGACACCAGTTTTAGAAACCTGACACTAAGGGTTAATGAAAGATCAGGAAAAAAGTATTTGTAATAAAATGTAAAAACAACATAGTTTTAAAATAGATATTGAAGGGTATTGGGAATAGGTTTATTTTAGCCCTTATTTCATAATTACAAACTTTGCTATAAATGGGTTTGACTGCATTTGATATTTAGAATTCTGTTTCAAGTATCTTACAGATAAAAATCTTTAAAACTTCACATACATTTTGAACTATTGATATAAATAAAAAAAACTAACTACCCATAGAGAAATTTCTAAATAAAGTTAAGAGATTATTTGTATTTTGAGTTGGGTTGGGTTGTTTTACCTCTGAGCGGCACTTTTTTGCACACCATGGGCTAAATGGCCAGGTCACATGGACCCTGAAGGCTCAGAGAAGGTTGGGGGAGGGGACCCACTGGAACAGCTGTTGGGAGACAGATGGTAGCCTCCCGTCAAGGCCATCCAGCGTATTCTTTAACGTGCACAGGGTATGGCTCTCCCACACACGGGGCCACGGCTTAACGTCCCATCCGACGGACGGCGGCCTTTGCCAAGCCCATCGGTGTCCCCTACTTACCGTGGGCAGGGCGGGGAATTTTGCGGAGATAAATCTCAACGCTGACCCAGCTGGGACTCGAACCTGGGAACTACAGATTACGAGCCTGGCGCGCTACCGACTGAGTCACCCCCGCCCCTTGTATTTTGAGAAAAATTTTATTGTTTAGTAACTTAAATTTTTTTTATTGAATATATATAACTGATCAGAAACATTACTTCTGTGAATAACTACTTACCATGGAATGTTTAACTCTTACAGTGCCATGTGTTTTTTCCCCCTATGAACTTCTAAGCCTTATTATGAAACAGCTAATGAATGAAATAGTTCATATTACATACTAAGAGAAAGAAAAATTACAAAAGACAAGAAAAAATACAAGAAGTATAAAAATTAAAAAGAAAAAATATTTTAGGCAAGCATAAAAAAAATTGCAAATTCAGTTGTAGTGATTTTAGAAAACTGATTAAATGGGTCCTGGCACTGAAAGAATTAAGTGTGCAATGTCTACCATACAAATGCCATCAGTATACACAAAAATATTAACTCAAAAGCTATAAATAAATTTCTCAGTAGTTGGGTAAATTTGACCATTTTGTTGTAAAGAACAGACAAAAAAAAATCAGAAGCCAGAGATGGGAAAATTTCACAAAATATTTCAGCTTTGGCAAAAAAAAAACAGCTTCTCTGGGCAGCTTGAAAGTCCTGGTTCTTAGATACAAAATTTTATTAAATATTATTTTTGATCCTTAAAACGTCTGAATAAAAAGAAAAGCAACAATATTTTAACACTTCGAATGCTCACTTGGTTTTTGATTGTTTATATATTATCTCATCTAATATCACAAGTGTGGAAGGGGTTGTCTCCGAGTTCAAATTATAAACTATTAACAAAAAGGTTGTTATATGCCCAAAGGTACATGTGATAATATTGTAATGAATGAAATACAAAAGTAATAGAATAATATATAAAGTTTTAATTTAAAATAAAAATTAATTCATCCTGATATGCACTCCATGCTAGTTTGACCTAGTCCAAAAAAAAAAAAACTGAGCAGTGGCGAACCAACTAACTGGATCAGAATGAACTAATATCAGAATGACATAAAATATTATCGATTTTCAATGACACGGTGCAAGGTTCAATTAAAAAATTTATTCCACAATTTCAATTTCCACTGTATAAATAAATATTCGCTCTCAAATGATGGTCATTTGCAACAATAGCTACTAGATGACATTCTTGCCTTCTAGCAAAAGTTCTGAGCTTTCTGCTACTACTTCCTAATGTCTATTCATGCTGATGTTAAATTACAAGTAAATAAGTGCTCACCAGAGATGTTAAAGAAGGCTGGTGCACTCCATAAGTTCGTAATCGTCTTAATTCACTGTTGATGTTACATTCCACTTGGCTGTCAGACACTGTTTTACCGGTTGTTGTTTTACCATTGCGTTCCGTTGAGACACTTCATTTTGGAGATACCAGTCCTTCTTACACATGCTGTTTATGAGGTCAACTTGGTGTTCTATGCAGCACTAATCTTTGTACATATTAGACGATCTTATTCCACCCTTTGAGAGATATAAATTCTTAAAAACTTTTTGCCACTTTTGATTAACATGATTTTGAACACATTTTGATTTAAAAATTAAAAATTAACCCGGACATGTTTTGTTCGTTGGACTGACAGCTTTTTTAGCGGAAACTGCCACTTGTACGTAGCTGCATTTATAGCATTAGCCCTCTGGCAGTGTAGCTGCGATTCAACTCCATTCTGATGTAGCAGGAAATTCCATGGTGATAAGAGGGGCAACTATGTCAGTGTTACATACATTGTTACTCCGCATACTGATTAGTAAATTATCCATTGTAGTTGAGTTGAAACTTAGTGGGTGGGGCTACTATAATTCGTAGTTTTATATTAGCTATTGGTAATTTATTTCCAATTTTAGCTTGAGTTAGGGCCGTATTTCCCTGTTTCTTTTTGAGATCAGTTTCATGTTCCTTCTGGCATTCTTCTATTTGTCTATATGTTTTTGCAATGTACTTGTTTTTGAGTACGTTATTGGGATCGTCAATTTTAACTTCATATACTCCTCGTGTAGGCATTCTTTACCTCTGTCATTAATAGTTAACATTTTTACATTAGTTTGGATTACTGTAGGCACTTTTATGTTATATGTTTGCATGATTGTGATAAGGGTACTGGTTAATGAAACAATATATGGGAATGGTGTGGAATATTTAATTTGTTGTACGTTATTTTGGGTTGGGTTCATTTACGTTCCTATTTCATATTTATACTTATTTGCTTTATAGATTTTTTCCATATATTTTCTGCTGTAACCAGCCTGCTGACCAATTGTATATATATATATTGCAGTTAAAGTTAAGTGTTTATTATGATACCTTAGTGCTCTAGTAAAATAAGTGTTAAAAGCAGCTTGTTTATACTTAAGTGGGTGTGTTGAGTTATGAGCTATAACATTTGGAACATCTGTGGGTTTTCAATATACTTCGGTTTTGTACTTATTTTGTTTTTGCTCTATTAAGATATCGAGGAAGGATAATTTCCATTTTTTTTTTGACATAGGAATAAACATTAGGAAGTAGCAGTAAAAAGCTGAGAACTTTTGCTGGAAGGCAAGAATGTCATCTAGTAGTTATTGTTGCAAATGACCACCGTTTGAGAGTGAATATTTATTTATACAGTGGAAATTGTGGAGTAAATTTTTTAATTGGAATAACTATTTTACACTAGAAACATTTTTTTCTCAAAAAAATAACACTTACTGGAACTTGTCCAAAAATGAGGTGTCAGAATGCAATGGGCAAAGTTTTTTAATAAGGAGTGTAGTCACCCCTTACAGCAATGCAGGCACGACAGTGATGTTCCATGCTGTTTATGGTGTTGTGAATCAGCTCAATATGGAGTAACGACCATTGTTCCTTTAAAGCAGTAATAGGCTCCCCCTTTGTTTCAGGTGGCAGGTTGAGGGCAGCAACACGTCTCCCTAGAGCATCCCCATACATGCTGAATTGGATTTAGGTCGGGAGATCGAGCTGGCCACTCCATGTGCATAATTGTCTCCTCTTGAAGGTATTGTTCCACTAGTCAAGCTCTGTGTGGAAGAGTGTTATCGTCTTGTAAGATGAATTTCACCTATTGTTCGGAGAGCCTACAATGTTCGGAATTACTCTGCAAGCAATATCTGGAATCATCTGTGAAGAGTCTCCATTGCTCTTCTGTACAGTTAACGTGCGTGCCCAATTCAACCGCTCTCTCCTGCGATGTGATGTGAGGGAGTATACAAATTACTCACCTTCTAGCATACAGACCTCCCTCAGGAAACTTTCTACACATAATAGTAGCTGATACAACCTTCCCAGTGGCTGCTGGAAGAGAGGATCGTAGCTGAGAGGGAGTAGATGTCCTGCTCCTTCGTGCTGTTAATCGAAGATATCAGTCTTGCACTCCTCGGCTAAACCTCCAAGACGCAGCATCCATGTTAAGAAATTGATTCCACAGTCTATGGACCACAGAAGGACTCACATTCAGCCATCGTACCACATCTGACTGACTTTGGCCTGCTTCTAGCTGGCAAATAGCTTTCCACTGCAGTTCGTTTGACAAATGATGTCTTGAGGTCATTCCTACAAAATGGCTATTTTGAATTTCTTTACTCACATTTACAACACAAAATAATGATCCACTCCAAAACACCCTTTTCGTGCCGTTATCCAATTATGCAAATTGACACAACCTAGACTAATTTGCATACGATGTGCTCACTTGTCATTACTGGTTACATGAACAAGTTTGGTGAGGATTGCACAATTTTTTGGTGAATTATGAACATTTTTCTTATTTTTCCTTAATTTATGGAAACCAGTGTAGTAGTGAGTTTTGGAAGTGTTAATAGGTTTTTTATAAATCACATACTTGAGAAATAACTGAATAAATAATTCTACTCATCCACAAAACATCTGAACAGTGCTTGAGGTAGAATTAGGGTAATGGAAAGTAGTTAGATGATGGTTGAGGAAGTGGCAGCACATTCCTAAACCACATCACTGAACAGGACTAGATAAATATAATGAAATATTAAAAAATAAAGTTTGGGGACCACTCTGGAACCACAATAATTATTACATCATTTATTGTGGATCACCACTTTGGGGCCTCTGAATGTTACATTTGTAGCTCTAAAATAAAAACTTTTTCCAAACAATTTCCGTAACTGCAGAATTTTTTTGCCATGTAACAAAATGGGTGCTATGATATATGATGCTTTGATTCTATTCCATAAGTGTGGAATTATGTATAAAGGAGGTTTCTAAATCAAGGACTATCTGTATACTTAATCAGAATGGCATTCTCATCCATTTCTGTTACTTACTTCCCCCTTTCCAATTTTTTTTTTACAGATCCAAGCCTGGTGAGAGGGAGCAACTGGCATATGACACAAGATCAAAGATCATAACCTACTTTCATCAAAACTCATCTTTTCTGCTTTTCCCTTATCTTAGATCTATTATAAGACATTTGCTTGTGAGCAATCATAAGTGAACTTTCAAAATGCCTTTTAAGATATTTTATTCCATAGCTTATAGATTTTTAGGACTCTGTGACAGAAAGTAAATTTAAACAGACAGATATTATACTTTGAAAAATTTTTAATTGCAGAATTATTGTCATCATTACAAATATAACTCAAACAAATTTTGCATTGCCATAAAGTTGTAAAATATATGCTTACCTGACATACATGCATAATATTACCAAATCTCTTATATTCAGATCTGGTTTTCATTTCAGAAAAGAAGTTTGTCTGATTGATGAAAAGGTTTTCAATACAACCTGTAAAATTTGCTGTCACAACTATTCCATCTTCATTAAAATTGGGTAATCCGCCAATATAAATCTGTAAAAGAGTTTATTTTAAAATCTGCATTGTTCAATCTGATAAGATTAAAACAAAATTTTGATTTTTATTTAACAGTTAACAGCTATTACACCACTTTACTGTAACTTTTAGATGCGCTAAACAATACGTGGGTTCAAATCCTGCATGTCGGTAAAATTTTTTCCACAAAAATATTTTAAATATTTGTTAAATATTTAGTAGTGAATATAAAACTGAAATTGAATTTAGAATATAAAGTTGAACATTGTACATATATACATAATATCCAAGCAGCCATTAGCAATGGAGATCCTACCAGATTGTAATTCAGTTCACACATTATATATATTGTGATGGTTCACCCATTCACTTTTACTTAAGTTTTATTTTATTTACATGATAATTATTATTTCGAGGCATTATATTTCAGTTGAATCATCATTTCTCTTAGTCAAAACATTAGAGGAGTTGTGCATGTGCAACTCAGATTTTTCATTGACAGCCACTAATGCTTGCAGGATACACTTTGACTTCATGTTTGTTATATTTATGATTCAATGTCCATGGTTTCCCACTCACCATAGAGCTCAACAAGGGGATGCCCAATTGGGAACCAGGGCTGCATGGGCACTATACCTATACAGTAAGCAGAGGCCTCAGAAATGAAAAAGAGGAAAAATAAAAGTGCTCCCAAGAAATTAAAGCAGAAAAATAAAGAGGCAGAAACTTGCAAACTTGTACCCAGAGATGGACAAGGTACTCACTCTACTGCATAGTTGGTTCAAGCAGGTCCACCACCAGCTGACTGATCCTAGGAGGGGGGTCACCCAGAACTATGGAACTGAAGAACTGTGCAAGGTAAAAAGGTCAGGTATGCAGACACTGATAATCATCAGTTGAAAACAGACCACAACATCAAAACTTTGTTTTGTACACAGATTTTATTGCATCAAACTCATATGAATGTCATA
Organism: Ryuthela nishihirai; assembly: GCA_038380435.1. Taxonomy (NCBI): domain Eukaryota; kingdom Metazoa; phylum Arthropoda; class Arachnida; order Araneae; family Heptathelidae; genus Ryuthela; species Ryuthela nishihirai. The sequence goes on along the minus strand of JAWZYU010000030.1, from coordinate 57,728,790 downwards.
TTATCCTTCACTTTGTAATATCTGTTAAACTTACATTCTGATACTTTAACTGTTAGATCATGTGGCCTTTTAGGTATATACAGTATTATAGTTTATATTAAATTTTATTCAGTTTATCTCTATATTCATTCAATCATAAATCATTATTCCTATCACTTAGATGATGGCCTCCTCTGCACTTTTTTTTTATTCAGAACAGCACATTGGTTCAAAAATAGCCTGCTTAAGAATGGTTCCTTTCTTCTTCAACTTCAATTGTAAGAAACAAGGTTTGTAATAGTGACTAAGCAATTTATGTTTAGCTTTGGCTCATTTTGAATCTTTTAGAACCACAGTGCTAAAACTAATTCTTTAGGCTTTGCATGCCAAGTGGTTAGTGCACTTGGCTACTGATCTAAGGGATCTGGGTTAGAGCCCAGGGTAAGGCATGGCTGTGTCGTTTTTCTGCTGAGGTCCTGCCATCCTCACGACCTACTTTGGCATATAAACTTGACAGGCTCCTGTCAGACTTCTGTGGTAAGCAGCTGCTTGAGGAGGTATTTTATATTATATTTTTTCACTTCACATGCAAGTCACTTTTAACATTGTAATTAGCTTGTGTAACAAAACTTGCACACTTATTATTAATGCATAATTAATCAAATTCATAAGTAACCCATCAAATGAAACAAGAGTATTTAAAAATATCCTAGTGTTTGTAGTGTTATTCTAAAACCATTAAGTTTACTGACCTATAAAAAAAAGGGTTATTGCAATTAACAATGCCAAAAAGGACTATCACAATTACCATTGCCAAAAAAAGGGAGCTATCACAATTACCATTGCCAAAAAAAGGGAGCTATCACAATTACCATTGCCAAAAAAAGGGGGCTATCACAATTACCATTGCCAAAAAGGGTAATAAATGGGAAAAAAAGGTATTTTAATGGAAGGTTAGTCCTCCCAGTGTTAGTCCCCCCTCCAGAAATGAAAATTATATGCTCTAACTAAACAAGGTTCAAAGATAAGTCCTAAACACCCAAATAACTTTTTGCAAAGGGTCCTAGAGTTGCAAATGTTAGGTCTACCTATAGGAAAGTGGTTGGTTGGTTGGGGTTTAATGGTGCAATGGCAACTAGTGCCATATGCACCAAACATACAACAAACAGTAAAAGATACATGGATAACACAATCCTCAACCCTCAAAGTCACATAACTCTCAACCAAAGTTAAAAACTACACACAAATGGAAAAAAAAAAGAAACAAAACTGGAATGAAATGTGTATAAACAGCAAGTGTAAAAAGAGTCAACAAGTGTAAAACTGAAAAAACAAACAATGGATGTAGAGGACCCAGAAAAGCAACAAGTCTACACAGTAAAAGGGTTAAAATATTGTAGAGGAGAAAAATAACCAGTAAAATGTAAAAACTAGAAAACAGGTGTTAAAAAATAATCATTAGATAAAAGATGGCTGAGTGTAAGGGTTTGGCCATAAAATTATGGAAGTTAAAATATATATGACATTTGAGGGGAAAAGCAAGACAAGTGATTAAAATAAGTTTAATGGTTAAAATGGTGTCACAAAACTCACACTTAGGTTCATCGTCTGCCTGAAGAAGAAAGAAATGAGTGATAAATGAATGACATAAGCGGAGTCGAGCAAGTACAACTTCCTCCTTGCGATTCTCGTAAAAAAAAAGGGCTTGATCTTGAAAAGCTTGTTACCAACTGTTCAGACCAAGATCTCTGCCACTGTGCCCAGAGCTTGATGTAAAAATGCTGTCACAGCCACATATGGAACCAGCAGCAGAGTAAGATAGGAGTGTGGCTGATGTGGCAGCAGCATCTGCCAAGTCATTGCCCCTGATCCCAACATGACTGGGCACCCAACAGAAGAGAACTGTGGTAGTGGTGGCAGCCGCCAGACGATGGAGCTACTGGAAGATCTTGGAGAGAACAGGGTGAGGTAAACACCTCACTGAGATCAAAGCCTGTAGCGAACTAAGCGAGTCTGTGTAGAGGGCACATTGACAATGACACTTAGCTGCTATGTGGTCCAAGGCAAGGCTGATAGCATGTACTCTGCAATGAAGATGGAACACTGCTGTGGGATCTGGTCTGCAATGGTTACATCACAGTAGACCATGGCTGATCCCACAGATATATCAGACTTCAAGCCAGCTGTGAAGATAGACAAGTCCGGATGCTCAGCACAATGGTTGGCAAAGAGTTGCTGATATACACAGTTGGGTGTAAAGACCTTCCCCATCCTGCAAAAAGAGAAATCACAGGAAGGGGAAACAATGAGCCAAGGTGGAAGTGGCCCGGCTGTCAACTGTGAGATGCTGAGACTGGTGTTAATATCTTGCAGCTAACCTTGGACACTCAAATCGAAAGGATGAATAGCAGTCAGCCAATTTTGGTATAACATTTTCCCACTGAGGTATTGTGTTCTTTAACAGTTGGAAGTACCTCCAACTTGTTACTGTTCCTTCATAAAATAACGGTCCAATGAGTGTGTTGTTCCAAATGTCACACCACACATTAATTAACCAGCGTACTCGATGGCTTGCCTTTCATTCAAGGGATGGTTAGCTAAGAACCCAGTAATGTGTATTCTGTCTCTGAATTATGTGTGTGTGTGATTGCAGCCTATGTGAACTGCACCTCATATATCCAAAGGATCTAGAACAAAATGAATGACTTATCCTCTAAGGTATTTATTATCAAATTGCAGAAATCTAAACATCACTGATGGTCTCTTGGCATCAAATCATGCATCAGTATGGAATGCTATGGGTATGCACCATGCTGGATTTGTCACACACAAGCTGCTGTTAAGCCACAGGCTTCTTCATTGGTTGCTGTGGTACTGATATGGAGGGTGGGCAAGGACATTTCAGAATGTCTACAGAATACACTTGAATACTCAGTCATATCTGTTTACCTCACTCTCTGAGCAGTTGAACAACAAAGCAAATGGTCACCAGATTTGAATGAGGACCAGTCAAAAAATGAGTGGCATACTTCATGCAGCTTCATAGGAATTTCATTGACACTCACCATACAACAGCATCTCACAGACAACTGGTACACCTACAAGCGCTACATCATGTACTGCTATGCCCAATTTTATCTGGCTGGGCATGTGCTACATCACCATTATCTGTGCATATGTTTCTGAATCTTTCTGTGTTGCAAGTATTTTGTGGTGGCTAAGCATCAAGATTCTGATATTGAATGATCAGTGTTTGTAGCCTTCCATCCACTCATTTCATGCATACCATGTGTCATTTCCTACTGATTAGAAGATGCTCTGCAACTTTGTGCCAAGTTAGGTTTGTTGACTCCCTAAATTTGATGCTAGAAGCATTAATGTCATTCGATCAGGCATGGTCATTTTCCTATAGGTAGACATAACATTTGCACCTAAGATCCTTTGTTAAAATGTTATTTTGTTGTTTTACAACTTTCCTTTGAACCATATATACTACTATAACTGAATCCTGTATACTACTATAATGTTTAAATAATTTTTTTCTAAGAACATTTCTTAAAACATTTAAATAATTTTTTTCTAAGATAACTTACCTGTCTTTTTAAGTTTAATTTTGTAAAATCACCACGAATTTTGGCAGGAACTAATACCCTGTCCACAGAAAAAGTAACATCTCTACGTTGTCTGCTGATAAAAACATCATGCCACATATTGTCATCTAAGAGGCTACCAACCGAGATGCTACTCATTATACCTTCACCACCTAAATTACAGATAATTCATAAAATTATTTTACTCGCTTTATAAGAAATTTATACCTTTAAAATAGGAGTTATGAAACCTAATAAATATTTTTAATAACAAATCTAAATAATACAGGGTGTTTCAAAAAGGATGCAATACTAAATATAAGAGAGTAGAACTCACGTACATGTATATTTTATGCCATAATATTAGTCAGTTGGCATTACTGTACTCAAGATTAACAGCCTTTAGTAGTTGAAATGACCTTGTCACGCATTAGTCTCACTCAAGCATTCATTCCTTTGTGTTGTGTCAGCTATGTTGTTTTCCAAAAACGAACATGTATTTATTGTTGAGACTTATTGTGCGTACAAATCTTACAAACGTGTGAGAAAGGAGTTTGAGTTGAAGTTTCCTCCATCTGCAGTTCCCAACAAGTTGATAATATCTTGTTTGATTGATAAATTTCGTGACACTAGGTCTGTACAGGATCGAAAGAGCCCAGGTCGGCCATTATTGTTAACTGCCAAAGTTCTTGATGTTGTGTCTCAGTGTTTAACTCGCTCACCCAGAAAATCTCTTAGAAAGTTATCTTCACAATTTGTACTGTCACCAGTTACTGTTTTCAGGGCTACAAAAAAGTTAAAATTTTATGCTTAGCACATTGGTGTCATTCATGAACTGAAAAAACCAGACAGTGAAAAACGTTACAGTACTGTCGTTGGTTTTGTTCTTTCGTTGATGAAAATGGAATTGAGGTGTTGGACCATGTTTATTTCAGTGACAAGGCTTGGTTTCACTTGAATGAGTATGTGAACAGTCGAATATGGAGAATTGAAAAATCCTCACACTTTTTGCAAATGACCATTACATGCATGGAAAATTGGTGTTTGGTGTGCAATTTCCCGTCATCGTGTGATAGGGCCTTTATTTTTTTACTTTAACTGTTGAAGTTTATCATGACCTCATCCAACAGTTTATTGCACTACTGGATGTGAATGAACAAGAGTGTTGGTTTCAACAAGATGGCATGACCGCCCATGCTGCAAATGACACAATGGTAATGTTGCAGGAATTTTCTGGTGATCATTTGATTTCAAAAAATTTGTGGCCCCCAAGATCCCCCAAGATCCCCAGATCTTACTCCTCCAGATTTTTTCCTTTGAGGATATCTCAAATGTGTAGTATTTCAAAACAATCCTCATACACTTGAAGACTAATAATGAAAGAGAGATTTTAAACATAAGAAAACAAACATTACGAAAGGTGGCTGCAAATGTCATAAAACGGGTACGTTTCATGACATTTGTAGCCATCTTTCGTAATGTAATGTTTGTAATCTGTTGTAAAGGTAGATATATCTCTAATTTCCATCTTTTAAAATTTGTGTCTTTTGTCACGTTTAAATAGAAAAATACAATAGAGGGTTGCGTCCTTTTTGAAACACTCTTTATTTATACAAAATGTACGACATTAACAAGTTGCTGTTCCTTCAAACTAAAAATGTAATATGTTGAAATTAAAATATATATTTACTAGAAATCAATCTGTGCCTTCAGCACCACTTGATTTCTAGCTGGTCACTCCGACCTCTATTTGACCTGAAACATGACACCGGATCTGAAAATTACTCTCATTTCTGAGTTGCACTGCCCAAAATAGTCCTCTTCACCAATTTTTAGCTCTCCAGCATTGGTATATCGAATTTGACCTTTGACTTCAAAGGACACATCTCATAAAAAATTTCGTAAAATTTCCGAGATCTACGACTCAAAATACCCATAGGCACCAATTTTTAGCTCGCTAGCAATGATAGATCTCTATTTGACCTTTGGTCTCAAAGGATCTTCCGGATCCGAAAATTCGTGACGTTTGAGATCTACAACCTGAAACACTCCAGACCCCAATTTTTTTGTGTTACTAGCACTTGTAGATCACTGTTTGACTTCCATTTGAAATTGAAGGACAGAGTTCAAATTTCAGTTCCCCACCCCCCACCCCAGATCTACAACCTGGAACTCCAAGGTGTAAATTTTCAGAGGTATACCATTTACACATCATAAGGTTACAGTGACCCCATGTCAGTCACTCACAACTGTCTATATATAATACATTAAAAAAAATAGCGAATTGAAAATTACTCTTCTACATTCCCTGACTTACACACTTTTAGTTGAAAAGAGAAATAAAAAATTATGTAAACTGCTGTCTTTGCATAAACAAATACAATATATCAACTGTACATATAAATGCAATTAAATATTCAATTTAAATTTTAGATAAAACACTCACGATACAAAATAAACACAAAAACCAGATTTTGCAGATATACACAGTTTATACAGAGCCCCACATACACCACCACCACAAAGCTTATAATGAACTGAAACAACTTGACAAAAACTTTGTGATACACAACTTAAATATAAAACATGTTGTGGAAAAAAGCATGAAACCAAAGAATGCTTTAAAACCTTTTTATTGTGAAACCAATATACGTAAAATTTAATTACATGATAATGCTGTAATACACTAAAACCTCTGATGTTAAATGACTTCCAAGTCTAGGGGAGTGCTTTACAATAGCAGGACTTAACAGACCATTTGCCCCATTGGCATACTTATTCAAACATATACCATGAATTTACATTATAGTATACTGAATTAACTCAATAATAAATCTTTACAAGTAAAGATAATTAGAGCCAAGAATAAGTGAAGTGAACATATTTACCATTAATCTCTAGGCTGGTACAATTGCATTAACTATTACAGCTGATGGCACATTGCTGTTATTGGTACTTCAAATGCTACCAGTCCTTAAATACTCTTCCGGTTTCGTAGCAGGCACTGTATGCATAAAGTGAACTCGTTGCTAATGATGACATTATTTATGTTGTTCACATAAGGACATGGCTTTCATTGAACCGGGCACCCGAGCATTTATCTTTCTTTGGTCGCTGCAACAATCGGTGTTATTCCTGCCGATAACAGTTCATTTTCCTCATTATTTAAATACTGCTACACAACTCGATACAGATTGCTCATTCGCCCATGGAAGAACAATGATTAACGGCTCAACGATGTTATCTGCCAACAACCAGATGACACAAAGCAAGTTAGCACTGTCCACCAAACTTGGAAAGTTTACAACTCATTAAAAGAATTTTTCAAAAGTGCAGCAATGCCGACTTTAAAAAACATAACTTTAAAAAAACCTCTAAAAACAAGAACCAGACCCAACGGCTCATGCAATGCGTTTCTCCACTCTGTCTCGTGGCATCTTCAGGTAGGTGATGGTTAACCGTGAATACTGTCTTTAAATAGCCGACTTCAGCTAATGATCATGCGTGCACACTCTCGATCGCTGATGCAACAGGAGGTTCCACGCCGGAGGGAGGGGTGGAATCTCCGTGTTGCATACATTATCAAGGTGCTCGTGAATCAACAAAGTCTCTGCATATTGTAGCTGAAACTTTGTTTTGGGGGCCATTAAGGGTTTAAAATTAATTTTGTCAATTTGTATGTTATTCTCTATTACTGTTTGAGCTAATGCTGTAGCTGGATTACTTTTAATAATATCTTTATAGTGTTCTTGCATACGTGTTTCGTATTGGCGAAAGGTTTTGCCTATGTATTTATCCTTACCTATGAGTACGTTATGGATGTCAGGAATGGTGATTTCATAAATTCCACCCAAGGGGGGTTTTTGGTCCCTTTCGTTTACAACAAGGTTTTTTTTATAGAGTACATGATTGTATTAGGCAGAGTTATGTTATATTTTGCTAATGTATTTTCCATGGTTTTCGTTATGTTCTTGATATATGGGAAACTGGTGGCATATTGTTTTTCATTTTGCATTTGCTGTGGTTGTGTTTCTCTACTTACTATATATTTAGCAGTTATTTACCATTTTAGCAATAAATTTAAGCTATAACCTGCTTCAGTTGCTGTCTGATGAATATATTGTATTTCATCTAGAAAAGTGTTCATTTGGGAACAGTATCGGTAGGATCTAATGTAATATGGTAGTATACTATCTTTTTTATATTTTAGTGGATGTGCCGAGTTGGCAGGAATGTAATTAGATATATAGGTAGCCTTTCTATGGACAGTAGCTTCACAGTAATAAGGCTTACGTGTTATTTTAATATCTATGAAATTTGTCGATCGACTTTGGATTCAAAGTGAAGTTAATGGAAGGCATTATACTGTTAAATGTATCGATCAATTCCTGTAATTTTTCCAGTGGGTGGGGCCAAAAAATTAAAACATCAACAATGTAATGGATGTACAGAGCAAGTTTTAAAGTGACTATTGCTATCTCCTTTTCTTTGACATGCCCCATAACCATGTCAGCCATGAGTCCAGACAGAGGTGAACCCATTTGGGACCCCCTTGGTCTGGAGCCATGTCTGCCTGTTGATGTCAAAGAAATATGAGCTAGTGGCCAATTCCAATGCATGATGCATACGAAAATATTGTGAGTGCGTGATGCATTATTTATGTATGCATGATGCATTGGAATTGGCCACTAGCTCAATGATGCATTGGAATTCGCCAATACGAAACACCTATGCAAGAACACTATAAAGTTATTATTAAAAGTAATCCAGCTACAGCATTAGCTCAAACAGTAATAGAGAATAACATACAAATTGACAAAATTAATTTTAAACCCTTAATGGCCCCCAAAACAAAGTTTCAGCTACAATATGCAGAGACTTTGTTGATTCACGAGCACCTTGATAATGTATGCAACACGGAGATTCCACCCTTCCCTCCGGCGTGGAACCTCCTGTTGCATCAGTGATCGAGAGTGTGCACGCATGATCATTAGCTGAAGTCGGCTATTTAAAGACAGTATTCACGGTTAACCATCACCTACCTGAAGATGCCACGAGACAGAGTGGAGAAATGCATTGCATGAGCCGTTGGGTCTGGTTCTTGTTTTTAGAGGTTTTTTAAAAGTTATGTTTTTTAAAGTCGGCATTGCTGCACTTTTGAAAAATTCTTTTAATGAGTTGTAAACTTTCCAAGTTTGGTGGACAGTGCTAACTTGCTTTGTGTCATCTGGTTGTTGGCAGATAACATCGTTGAGCTGTTAATCATTGTTCTTCCATGGGTGAATGAGCAATCTGCATCAAGTTGTGTAGCAGTATTTAATAATGAGGAAATGAACTGTTATCGGCAGGAATAACACCGATTGTTGCAGCGACGGCTGCAACAGCGGCCGAAGAAAGAAAAATTCTTCGGCAGCAACAGCAGCCGAAGAAAGATAAATGCTCGGGTGCCCGGTTCAACGAACGCTATGTCCTTATGTGAAAGACATAAATAGTGTCATCACTAGCAACGAGTTCACTTCATGCGTACAGTGCCTGCTACAAAACCGGAAGAGTATTTAAGGACTGGTAGCATTTGAAGTACCAACAACAGCAATGTGCCATCAGCTGTAATAGTTAATGCAATTGTATCAGCCTAGAGATTAATGGCAAATATGTTCACTTCACTTATTCTTGGCTCTAATTATCTTTACTTGTAAAGATTTATTACTGAGTTAATTCAGTATACTATACTGTACATTCATGATATATATGTGAATAAGTATGTCAATGGGGCAAATGGTCTGTTAAATCTATTGTAAAGCACCCCCCTACACTTGGAAGTCATTTAACATCAGAGGTTTTAGTGTATTACCGCATCATCGTGTAATTAAATTTTATATAATTAGCTGTGTTTAACATTATTCTTAAACCAATATACGTCTTTTGTTTCTAAGCATGATATTATGAGCTCTATAAAATCCACCAATAGCTGTATCATGTTTACATATTTTTACCCTGTATGACATTAAAAATTTCTTGATGGTATCCAAAAAAACTGCACTATATACAGATATTATCTACTTGGCTGTTATGAAATCACTGTTGCTATCCAAGTCAAATGGACTGGCATGTTGCTGCAGGCCTGGGGTAGTAATTTTTACGTTTTAGACATGATCAATATTTCCCTATGCATTATGTAAACCTTTGGATCACAGTTGTGCAAACTGAAGTGGAAGGTTAGGGCTCTGGTTAACCCTTAATGTGTCAGGTTTCTGAAACTGGTCTCACTCTGGTTGCCAATTTTGAAGTGTTTTCAGGGAAAAAAAAAATACACAACTTTAGACCTCGTCCTGAAGCAAACAATGAAGAGAAATACTCATATTATATATCAAAAGAGCATTTAATTGCGATTAATAAAATGGCAAAAATCTGGAGAAAAAAAATACTAATTTAAGTTTTTAAACATTTTTTTTAATTTTACCATATTTTACTTCAGTAAAAATTAAAAAAAGAAACATGGTATTTTTTCTCCAATTTTTTTTTTTGAAGGAAGAAGGTACTACACAAAGGACAGAGATAACTTAGAAGCTATGTTAGGCTTGTCCTGGTTCCTCATACAACATATAAACATTTACATAAGGACATGCCCTGCTGGTCTTATGTAAATGTCAGTCAAGTATGCTAACCACTAGACCAGAGGAGGCTTAATTTTCCATATTATTTCATTATTCTAATATATTTAATATTTTTATTAATGCTTAATTATCTATTTAGTTTCTCCTATATGTTTTAGTCATTGATGCAAATAATGCATATGTTTAAATTTTTGACAATCAGTAAACTCTAAGTCTAAGGAAAGTAGTGTCATAAAAATATTCGTTTTGGTTTAAAAACAAGAAATTTAAATAAAAATGGAAAAATATATCTAAAAAAGGATAAAGAACTGTAAAAAAAAATGAACAAAAATATTTCAAAGCATTTAAAGTTTAACTGAAGCAATGAAATTATTTAGTATGAAACATTTCATATAGCAATGAAACATTTTAGTATGAAGCTGCATAACTGGCTGCAGAAAAATTTATTTTTCAAAAATGCAGCAAAACATTTGGTTTAAAAACACAATTTCCTAACAATAGTGTATTTGGTTAAAATATTTAAGATTATCAGTAAAATAAGTTCTGCCTTTTTAAAAATTAAAAAGGCTTTAGGGCTTTTAGGCTAATCACTTAATCATACGATTCTTCTGATATCCACCATCAGAGACACCTAGCAGTTTTATTTTTGATCATTTCAAATTAATTGTTCTTTATAATTGCAGCATACAATCTAAAAGCTGTAAAAGTAATTCCAGAAGCACCAGATTAAGGAAAAAAAAATAGTCTCTAAAATTAAAAGTGTTGTACATCATTCCCGGATGCTGCAATTTCCAGTAATACTAAAATCAATATCTTACATTAAAAGTTTAGAAAGCTTTACAACTCTGCTAGGACACTAAATAGTTCAGCATGCTGGAAATCAAAAATGGATTGATAATCTACTACAGTAAAGTATAATAAAGGCATAAATTAACTCATCACTACTTGATGCTATTTACTGTGATTCAACATATGCATAGATCACCACAGGCTCAAACAGTTTTTTTAACTTTATCTTAATTTTTTCAAGCAGAATTAACAGGACAAAAATATATATTACAGATTGAAATATTATGTTCAAGATTTGATTATAAACAGTTAAAAGAATGTGGATTCCTGTTAAAAAAAATAAATTTATTATCTTGAATTACAGAATGGTAGACCAACTCTGGGCCACTAGAACTGGAAAAGTGAAAACAGTATACCCAGCATGGACACGCAAAGGGTTAATGTCTGCTTGGTTGTTTGGAGTTCTATAGTGCATCAGCAACAATGGCTATAATGTGCAAAACAAGTTAAAGAAGAAGGTAAAAGTCGATGTTCATGATTAAAATGTCTAGTGGTTAAAATTGTATCACAAAACTCATATTTATGTTCATTGTCTGCCTGAAGAAATAAATAAGTAAAAAATGAATGACCTAAGCGGAGTCAAGCAAGTAAACTACCTCTTTGCAATTCCTGCAAAAACATGACTGCCCTGGTTTGACAATAGCCTTGAATTTTGAAAAGTTTATTACCAACCTATTCAGACCAAGATTTCTGCCACTGTGTCCAGAGCTCGGTGGAAAAACACTGCTGGAAGTCCACATACGGAATCGGCAGTGGAGCGTCACACAGGGGCATTGCAGGATGTGTGCCAAGTCATTGCCCTTGATCCTGACAGATGTTGATGGTCTTGAGGCGTTGTACCTCCTTTTCCCCCAGCGACTTTGGACACTTGTGGGAGAATGCTGGATGGTCATCACTACAGTTCACACAGCTTGCCTTTTCTTATGTGCAGTCAGGATCAAGGTGATCCTGGCTGCCACAACAAGTACAGGTAGGTTTGCCCCGCAAATTACGTAATGGCCATGGCTGTACCTCTGGCATTGAAAACAGTGCAGAGGGTTTGGAATGCATGGTAGCACCTTGCAGTGAAGGTAACCTGCCTTGATGGAAGTTGACAGGTGTGTTGCATATAAAAGATAAGAATTAGTACCTGGGTGGGTAATTAACTTTCCATCACGGTGTTGATGGAACATGGTAGACTGCTGTCACTCCTTGGGACGAGAGCTCCAAGAGAATTTCCTCCTCAGAACCTTGAGGAGTCCCCACTTGGAGATCACACCCCATGAGGAATTAAGCAACTTATTTAGCATGACGGTGATCGCCACCCCACCAATAGCTGTCACTTTCTGCAGTACCTCATAATGCTTTGAGCAAGCAGTTTCCACAAAGAAGTTACCATATCTTAGGCATTTGACTGATTTAGGAACTCCTACAAGACCTTGTAATCATTCTACAGTTTGAAGGAAAACATCAAAATGTGTTAGAATGAATGAAGAGTGTATAATTTTTTTGAGTTACCCAGATAAACATCATTTAAAAAAGTACATCTTAAATAAATAAAACTCTTACCTAAATCAATATTAAGCAGCATCTGATTGTGTATAAGCTGAAGGGCAATGAAATCACCCTGAGTACTGTGACTGTACAGTATAATGCCATCTGCATGATTTGTTCTAAAACGAAATCGTATCATATCAGTTTCGGATTCTACTGGATTAAACAGTTCTTTTGTAATGTAGCTTTCACCATCAAAGTTAGCTGATTCACTCACTGTAAAAAAATGTATATAGCTATACATAACAATATATACAAAATTGCTAATAAAAATTTTAGTTGATATTAAAATGAAGGAGTTATTTTTAACTCTAAAATGAACCAAAATATTTTTTTTATCTAAAGATATCTTTCATGACACACAGAAAAAGTTATTCCATATGATTTTTTTTTATGAACAATTAATCTAGTGTTATTAGGCATGCACAACTTTGAATCACAATGCTGAATTTGCAGTGTAAATAATTTTATATTAAATTTACATTTAAATCTTTTTTTGAAACTAAATAATAAAATACCTATTATTTTTATTGTTACATATATAATTTATTTGTGATGATTTTCACCTATGGATTCAATAATTACAATACATGTGGGAATGCCAGATGTGATATTGTCAACAAATCTGATTTCTAGTGCTTGCAGGTGCATTATTTGCTTTGACATTATTTCCTAGTACCACATTTTTATAATTTCAAAATTTCCTACTTGTTTTTACATACAAAATCCCCATGCAGTCAAGGGCTAAGGAGGTCCTACTAGACTGTGTAATTTTTCTCTTCTGACATGTCTGTCCTGAGCTACAGCTGCTGCATTTGGACATCGCATCCTAGGTCTCTCAGTTTTCCTGAAGCATTTTAGCCACACTATTCATAAATCCTGTTTGCCAATCTGCGACTATGCATACAGGCAATAATGGCCAAACCAAAACAGCCTCTCTCTGCACAAAATGCTGCTCAGAGGATGATGATGATGACTCCTTCTAACCTCATCATTACTCACAAAGTCAAACACCTAATGCCCAAGATACTGCACAAGCATCTAGAATCGAAAGCATCAAGTTTCTTGTTATCCTGCTTACAAAGGGTCCATGTTTTGCTACAATAACTAACCATAGAAAGAACCAAACATATTATACAGCCTAATTTTAGTCTTTAGGTATAATGCCTACTTTTCCACACTCTCCATAGATTCCTAAAGGTGCTAGCAGCAATCCCTATTCTCCTATTTATCTCATACTGTACATCACCAGTATGTGTCATACAGCACCCAAGATAATTAAACTGTGATGCTTGCTCAAGGGCACAACAATTCAAAGAGACTGAAGCTTAGTAACCTGCCTGGCCAATTTCCATTACCTCAGTTTTTTCTCTGTTCTTTCCCCAAACCTACTCTATTACCAGTCTCATCATCAGCCCTAATGAAAGAATTCATCTTGTCAACATCATTTACAACAGGACTAAAATCATCTGCATAATCTAAATCTGAAATTTTGAAATCTCTAGACAATTTAAGGCCAAAATCTTTCCCTTGGAAAATATTTTGCATAACAAAATCAATAACCAAACTAAAGAGAAAATGACACAAAATGCACCCTTGTCTAATTCCACTAGCAATGCTAAACGAATCACTACAAGCCTTGCCAACTCTCTCACATACAACTCAGTGTTGTTATACAGTTTCCATTATGCTAACTTGTCAGGCATTCCGTATGATCTAATGATCAACCACAAATTATGTTGATCAACAGTGTCAGGCATTTTTGAAATCTATAAAGCTAGTAACCACAGGTTTCTGAAACTCCAAACATTTCTCAAGAATCAGCCTAAGTGAAAATATTTGATCAATACATCCCCTACCACTTTTAAATCCACACCGTTCATCATGCAGTTGTCCATCAACTGAACTCTTAATTACAATAGGTATAATCATGCAAAGAACTTTACCTGGAACAGAAAGTGAACTAATTCCTCTATAATTATCACAAGAACTGTGGTCACCTTTTTCAAACATTGGGATAATAATAGCTCTAGTAAAATCCTTGGGAACACCTTAATCATGAAAAATATTCAAAATTTCAGTCAGCCATGTGAAACACAAATGTTCCAGCTCTAAGCATTTCAGTGGTGATTTCATCCACCCTTGCGGATTTATGCAGTTTTAGAGATCGCCAAAGTGACTTCAGAATGTGATAAAGGGCAAGATTAAAGTTATTAATGCATCTATCCTCATTACAAACAATGGTAGTAGAAATAATCCCATTGTTTATAACATCTCTGAAATGCTCAGCACACCTAGCCATCACATAATCATCTCACTATGTTTATCCCTCAATCCCTGTGTGCCTGTTTTTTTCCACACAAAATATTGATTATCTGGTATAAACCCTGCTGCTGTGCTGCCTGACCGCTTCCTCTAAGCTGTCAGTCAAGCTACTAAGCCCAAGATTTTTATCAGCTGTTAAAATTGATCCTTTACACATTTATTAAGTTCTTTGTAATGCTGTCAGTTAGGACTGGTAGTTGGGGTGTTGGTTCAAAATTTTCCTGCACTTCCTACTTTCAGAAATAAATTCCATAGCCTTATCACTCAATTTTGTTCCCTCTTTTCCTTTTTACCCAAAAGCGTAGTGTTGGTTTCAAGAAAAGCCTATTTAAATTGGTCCCATTCTCACTCAACTTCAGCAGTAAGTAAACCACAGTTGTCATAATGACTAAGTAGCTTATCATGGTTTGCTTTGGCTATATTTGGATCTTTCAGAGCTTCACTGTTAAAATTCTTTTAACCTTAGTACAACAATTCTTAAATTTCAGTTGCAAGACACTTGACTAGGTAATGGTCAGACCCAATTTTAGCTCCCCTCTATGATCTGGTATTCCTAACTGAACTAGTCCATTAGATGTTAATTAAAATATAATCTATCATAATTTTGTGCAACCTATCAGGTGAAACCCATGTTTATTCATAAATGTCATGGTGTTTGCAGTATGTACTAGCTATTCACAAACTGTTAAGTTTATTTACCTTTAGGAGATGTTCCCTCATTGCCATTGGAACTACCAATGCCAAAGGGACATAACACACCTGCCCAAAAGTCAGAGTCAGTACCAACTTTAGCATTGAAGTCACCTAGCACAAGAGAAATATCTCCTTTCTTCACAAAATTCAAAATATCCTGAAGCTGTCTGTAAAACTTATCTTTCTCATTCTCATCAGAGTCCACTGTGCGGGTGTAACAACAGATGACATTCAAGTATTTAATTTTCGATTTAAATTTAAAAAAAAATAAAATAAATACCCCCTTAAGCAGCTGCTTGCCACAGAGGTCTGACAGGAGCCTGTCAGTTTATATGCCACAGTAGAAGGTCTGAGAGGATGGCAGGACCTCAGCAGAAAAACAACACAGACAGCCATGCCTTACCTGGGACTCGAACCCAGGTCCCTTAGATCAGTAGCCAAGCGCGCTAACCACTCGGCCATGGGAATTTAGCTGTAAGAAATCTTTCGTTAATACAGTCATATCCTAGAAGAGCATCACTAGCATGTCTGTTGAGAAGTAAACCTACACCTTGGAGTTGCTTTCCATCCTCCTTGAAAAGAGAAATTTAAAATTATTTTTAAGTATCTGACTTTTACCTGTCCATCTGGTCTCTTGCAAGCCTGGAATTTCTAGATTTTAATGCTGGAATTCCTGTGTGAGTATGTCAAGAGAATTATGCAATGTCTTCATGTTCCATGTACTTGCAGAGTGAAAATGATTAGTAAGGTTATTAAAGAAAAAAGGTTTATTGAGAGAAGTAGGCCCAACCACATCAAACAGCTTCCAAATCACAGCGATGGGTCAAAAACCTGTTCCCCGACAACTAAAGACTGAAGTATTTCTTCTTCACTTTTGGGTAAGCTAATTTAGTTCAGCTTAATAACTTTGAAATTTTGTACAAATGTCTTGGCTCAACTTAAGATTGCAAAAATCCTGACTACAAAATTCTTTTTATGGCATCAAAATAAATTAATGGATAGTGAACACAATCTCCACTGAAAAAAATAGAAAGATTTACCCAATAATAAATATTTTGTAATTGTGTTTGGAACAGAGGGAGAAGAAAGACAAGCAAATTTTTTGGATATGCTCAAAAGGACAAAAAAAAAACATCACTATATCTTCAGTATCTTTATTTACTGCTGGTCAGCCATCCTGTGCCCAAGTTGGTTAGCGCACTTGGCTAGTGATCTAAGAGACCTGGGTTTGAGCCCCCGGGTAAGACATGGACGTTTGTGATGTTTTTCTGCTGAGATCCCACCATCCTCTCAGACCTACTACTATGGCATATAAACTGACAGGCTCCTGTCAGATCTCTGTGGCAAGCAGCTGCTTCAGGAGGGGTATTTATTTTATTTAAGTTCATAAATACATATAATACAATAAAAATGGCCAAAAAATGAAAGATGTGCAAAAAATATTTTTAGATTAAGATTTAAGAAAGTTTTTCAGGGTGGTAGTGGTGATAGGGGCAGAACTCTCTTGGCTAAATACTTGATTTACAATTTTTTTAATGATGAAAATAAGATTTTCAGCTTTAATGTTGACTGTATATATCACAACCCAATGTTCTTGGCAATATCCCAATTACACTTTAATACACATAACATACTAAAACGGCCAAATTTGTAAATGGATAGTGGATTTTTTTGTTGCTGCTGTTTTTTGCATTTACTACCCTCTACCCTATTTGCAATTTCTTGGGCATTAAACGGTTGACAAAGTCACTAGGAACAGATTAAATACTGCTCAAATACAGAAAGCTGGGGATAATTCTGCAGTCAAATAACTGGCTGAAGTTTTATTCCTAAGGATTTCCCTTAGAGGTATAATTACTCCTACCTGCAAAATAAATCATCATGTTCTTGTGATAATTACTGAGACATCATACTTTCAGTTCCCAGTCAAGTTCTTTACACAATGGTGCTTAACAGAATGAAACGTTTTGTGAAAAAAAAAATGAAAAAATTAAACATTTTGTAAAATCAGTGAAAGTTAACCACTCAGTTCCCTCATTTTCAACCTAATTGTGGCTGCAGTATTTGTTCTTCTGTAGTGTTTATCACTTCCCCTCCAATTATTTTGTGTTTCCTCCTTTGCCTTATGGCAATCACGTTTCCATATCTTTGAACTTTAATTACTATGAGGGTTCTTCTGAATGTTACTTGAAGGCAAACTCTGGGTTGCATTGCTTGTTGCTGAAAACTTAAAAAATGCATATGTTTTATCAAGACAAAAATAAAAAATTGTGATATATTAATAAGCAAAAAAGTTACAAGAAGTTTTTATAAATCGACAACTGCATTATGTCTAGCAGCCCAAATCTGACTGGCCAACTGGGATATTGCTCAATGTCCTGGCGGCCCAATCCACCCCTGCTATCAAAGATGGTCGAAACAAGTGACACTTAGAGCAGTGGACAAGGCGTGGGCCACCCACACCTCATTGATGGCAAAGGTCAGTGCAGGCTATCTCGTCTTGTCTGCAGCAACAGGAGGGCTAATGTGGCTGACATTACCCATAATTTCAATTGTGGTAAAGGCCCAATGTGTCCAAACACACAGTTCATCGTAAGCTCTTGGATATGGGTCTCCACAACCGCAGACCTATTCGTGTGCCTATGCTCACAGCCGCTCAACATCGGGTGAAGCCACCACCACCTCATTGATGGCAAAGGTCAGTGCAGGCTATCTCGTCTTGTCTGCAGCAACAGGAGGGCTAATGTGGCTGACATTACCCATAATTTCAATTGTGGTAAAGGCCCAATGTGTCCAAACACACAGTTCATCGTAAGCTCTTGGATATGGGTCTCCACAACCACAGACCTATTCGTGTGCCTATGCTCACAGCCGCTCACCATCATCAATGCTTGCAGTGGGCACGTAATCATCGACATTGGCCCATTGAAGACTGGAAGAGGGTTGCATGGTTACATGAATCACATTTTCTGTTACACCATGCGAATGGACGAATTCGTGTGCGATGTTTACCCATGGAAGCTTTCTCACTTGGATGCATCGTGGGATGGATCTAGGTGGCTGGAGGGAGTGGGATGGTCTGGGCAATATTTTCTTGGGGAACACTTGGACTAATTATTCCTGTAGAGCAAACTCTGACAGCTGTCACCTACCTGAATATCATGGCTGATCAAGTACACCCCTTTATGGTGACTGTATTCCCTGGGGGAGATGGCATCTTTCAACAAACAATACCCTATGTCACTTAGGAATATGTCACTTATGAAGAAGGTCCTTTAGGAATGGTTCCTAGAACATGATGAGGAATTCCATTTATTGCCATGGCTTCCAAAATTCGCCAGACATGAATCCTATCAAGCATTTGTGGTTTGTGTTGGAGAAATGGGTACGAGCAACATCACCCTAAGTAATTTACGGGAACTGAGGTATCTTCTGTTGCAGTCATGGTACCAAATATCAAGCGACACCTACCAACATCTCATTAAATCTATGCCTCATCAAGTGAGAGCTCTTTTGGCAGTGAGAGGAGGACCTACTTCATATTAGGGGTGGTTTTAATGTTTTGGCTGATCGGTGAATATACTAGTTAAAATCCAGCAAAAGTATGGTAAGAAACCTTTGTTCACTGATAGCTTCATTCACAACTTTCCACCATTAATATACTACTCCATTCGCAACTGTCATCGATAACATACTACTCCATTCACAAGGTAGGTGAGGACAGCACCCCATAAATTTCGAAACTTTCAGAGGGTTTACTACCAGCCCATAGTAGCTAAAAACCTAGTCTCTTAACCCATATGGCTAGAACTAAGTGAGGCCACCAAATTCGCGACTGATTGCTAAAAGTACTTGTGGAACCACAAGGAACTAAAAATTTCTGCCATCAACGTCATATATCCACCTATTTGCCTGAAATTATGTCTATTATATACAATGTCGGGTAGTAAATCTTTTTCACATCCATTCTAGTTACTCACATGCATCCTCAAAGCCCCCCCCCCCCCCCCCACACACACACACCACCATTAAGATCTAGCCCTGAATGATGTAATGTCACCTTTCTATTGACATTTGCCAAAAAAGTTTACTTTTCAAAATTCATTGAATAACTTTGTGTGTGTGGTATTGCTTTTTAGAATAACAAAACATATACTAAATCTTTCATCAGCATTTCATGCTGAAAAGACTGCAATGATAAAAAAAAATAATACAAGTCTCACCATAGTCACATCCATATAGTTCAACTCGCATAGAAATTCGATCCCTCCATCTTGTCGGATTGATTCGTATCCACTGTGCTATGACTGGGGTTTCAAATTTATTCTTCCTGATGCTGTCACCATCGGAATTACCACTAAAAAGCTAAAATATGTCTTATTTTAATAAAATAGAAATAAGTAATTTTTAACAATGAATTTTAAAACTCAGAAATTACTAAATGTTCACAAAGCATTTTTCAGAAATTAAATACCTAAACTATATTCTATCAAACTGATTACATATTTTTAGTGTTTGTTATTGGCCATATACATTAAAAATAACTTAAAATTCTGTCATTGAGCAATAAAATTTTAAAGTTTATCCTTCAAACTATTTGCATGTTAAAAGTTTTTTGGAGAAAACTCAGAAGCTTTTCATAGCAAAGACAGCACTCAGTCTTCAGTGAAGTGACACTATGTGGTGACATTAGGGCTGTTCAGAGCTTCTTTCCACGTCATGAAGGGCAATTCCAGCGTCTCGGTTGCAGATGGAGGACGGGCGAGGTCATTATTTCAATAGCCTCACAGACTATGGTTGCATAGAAAGTGGATGCATGTGCAAGCAATGTGGCATGTTCCCAGTCTATTGCTGCTACATGTTGTACCGCTAGCTCAGCAGCAGCTGTCGTTAGCTTGTTTTGGCTGACATCTGTTTGATGCTCTGTGAACTTCTCTTGTAAAGAACATATGGTTTTTCTAATGTAGTAAACAACGAAATTATCTGGCAAATGTAAGGGAAATTGGTATACGCCTGATTTTTGAAGTAGGTTAAATTTGTCTCTGTCCCTTTTGATAATTTTCTTCTTATTGGAGCTGGGCTGAAAACAATTTTGATATTATGGGCTGTGAGTAACTTGCAGACTGCTTCGCATAGGCCATGAACGTAAGATATAGGTCAGGCAAAGGTTGCACGTTCGGAGTTGGTGATGGGAGGAGAGCAGTCTTCTGTTTTCGGTTCTATATTTATTGATTAGGTTTTCTATTGTTGTTGGGTTGTAGCTATGGGACACAGCAATGGAATGGATGTTTTGAATTACTTTTCTAAGCAACTGCTCATTTGAAGATATGGTGAAGGCCCTATGGGTGAGGGAATGGAAGGCTGCAATTTCATATGCCCATGGGGTGCATGAGTCCATGTGTAGGATGGAGGGGGCATAAGCTGAGCAAGAAGGTCAATTTAATTGTGGCCATATATACTCTTGATATTACATTGCTTGCTGCTAAAAAACTTGTCATTTATGTAAACCTTTAACTGTTTGAAAGTTGAGATCTTCCATAAAAAATTGCCTGTTTGCATAATCTTCAAGCAGCCATAGGCTATGAAGGTTCAACAAACCTGTTCAAATCTGTGTGTATTTAGAAATATACTGCTGTTTGAAGTAAATGTTATACTCAAACCATTAAGTTTATTTACTTGTAGGAAACATTCCCCATTATACTATAACAATCAATGCCAAAGGGAGCTATCATACTTGCCTAAATGCCAGAGTCAGTTCCAACTTTGCCACTGAAGTCATCCAGCACTAGAGTAATAATTCCATATTTGATAGAATTCAAAATATCCTGCAGCTGTTTGTAAAACCCCATATATTAAATAAATTATTAAATTTTTATTATTTAAATCAATAACAAATTCACCCAAATCCTTAGTGGGAGAATAGAAACAGATAACACTCTAGTCTTTAATCTCAGTTTTAAATTTAGCTAAAAGAAATATTTTATTAATACATTTGCATTTCAGTAAAGAATCACTGGCATTCTGGACGAAAGCATATCTACACCTAGTAGATCTTTACTAGCTTGGAACTATGTTCTTGTGCAAGTTTTACTGGTTACCAGTACTGAAATTTTTTTTATGCACACTATATATTGTCACTATAATCAAAGCACATTTACTTTTTTACTTCCACATGTGAATTTGTGCAAGTTTCTACATTATCAACAAGTATTGTACTTTATGTGCTCCATCTTCTAAAAATCTTCCTCTACTATCAAGATATCGATCAAAAATGGAACTTTTTTTTCAATTTAATCTTTGATCCACACTCACCTTTTCATATTTTTAACATCATATTGAAATAATCTTTTGCACAATGCTAACTTATATCTGCACTATTGGTGAAGCTTTTATTATTGCTTACTTATACAACTGAGATTTTTTTTCTATTACTTATGCTGTATAGGTTTTACAATTAAAAAGACCTCCTTGTTCAGAAAACAATTAAAACAACTGAAAGTTCTCTGTCATTGAACAATAAAATTTTGAAGCTTATCCTTCAAACTATTTGCATATTAAAAAGCTTCAGTCTTTAGTGAAGTGATTACTATGTTGTGACTTTAGGGCTGTTAAGAATTCTTTTCACATGCTGTGAAGGTTGATTCCAGTGTCTCAGTTGCAGTTAGGGAAGAGCAAGGTCATTATTTCAATAGCCTTGCATTGTCTGCAAATTAATTTTAGTTAACTGATTGGGAGCACATCATGCAGCTAGCACGTGCATCCACTTACTACTGAATCATTGTTCAGTAGTAAGTGGATGCACGTGCTTAGCTGCATGGTGTGCTCCCAATCAAAGGTAGCTGTGTAATTGTATTGCCAGCTCGGCAGTGGCAGTCATTTTTGTTTTGGCTGACATTTGTCTGATGCTCTGTAAACTTTGCCTGTAGAGAACATGTGGTTTTTCCAATACAATAAACAAATGGAATTAACCAGCAAACATAGAGAAAATCTGCATATGTCTGGTTTTTGAAGAAGACTAAATTGATCTGTTCCTTTTCCTAATTTTCTACAGATTCTTCGATCAGATCTATTATCTCTAATAACATTAAATTGGACTTTTGCCACATAATTTTCATCTTCATTGATTTGTACTGCACTTTTGCATACAAGAAAATTTATCTACATTGTATACAATTTTATATGGGTTTAAAGATGTTTTTAATTATTTACAACTCTATTGTTCTCAAATTCAGTACTTAGCTACAAAGAGTGGGAAAGTTAGTCTGTAGTATTTAACTGCAGTTAAAAAACAATCTAGTAATAAATCTTAAGATTCCATCAAGTCATTTAGAATTAAAAAAAAATCTCTAAGATCAAAACATATTTTGACAATGCTTATTTAATACTTGCTCTGTTGAATGATCTTAATATTTTAATGCATTAGTTTTATATTAAAATGAGCAATAATAAAAATACACTGTAATTCAACAAAACTTAACAGAAAAACTTAAATACAGCACGAAACAGCACTAAAACTTAAGATAATTTGATATAAAAAAGCAAAACACTAAATAGAACATTGACTGTGCAACATAATACTCTATAAACTTGCACGAGGACTTTAAGCTATTGTTTAAATATATTATCTGGATAACAATAGCAGAAACTAGCATAAATAAATTCTGCCATTATGAGTATATCTAGTGAGTAAAATTCTGCCATTATGAGTATGTCTAGTGAGTTAAGGCTAAACAGTCTGGAAAAAGTGTTAATTTTAAAATAGTTTGAGTCAAGAAAGGAAAAATAATTATGCAATTACTGAAACTATACATACATATGTATAAAATCTAGCAACATGGCTTTTATTATGTAAAATGTGATTTGGAAGCCAGTAAATTTCTTCAATATAGCAGTTCAAAATGTAATTTATCATTTTTCATGTGAAGGTTTTACTGAGAGTGATATCTGCACTCTGAGTAAAATGAGGAAGAAAAAGCATGTGTTTGCAGTGCATATTTGGTGATTTGGAGAAGTGACCATAATTGGCAAAAGCCCCAGAGGCAGGAAATGCATCATCTCACCATTGGCTCTGGTGTGGAAGTAGCATATGACCAAGAGCAGGGAACTGTGAGGATGCTACATCTAACTGATTCAAGTATGTAATTTGATCATTTCTGAAAGACTTCTCTGTAAAATCTGACATTAAAGAATTAAAGACATCTGCTGACTTTTCATCAGTGTAATGCATGTGCTAAAGAATGAGATTTGCTGAGGCAAAAAAATAAATTCAAAACTACAAGTTGAAAATAGAAATCTAAGCAAAAACTTGAAGGAATAGCTTGTGGATGAAGTTCAGGATCTTCACCTCTATTTTCGATATTGGAATCTGGAGGTTACTAGTGCACCCTACAACTGCACGTGTCATTGATCCTAACAAAATTTCTGAAAAAAAAAAGTTAAGTTAATGAATGCAATATTATTGCTGCTTACATGGTGCCCACAATGAGTAAAACTAAAATTAAACCAATAATGGTCTGATTCTGAGCTAAGGCAATTAGAGATAAATGGTTTCAAGCACATAAAAGTGGCCAATATAGTCTCACATGCTCTGACATTGACATGAAATTTAACAAATCGAAAGTATATTTAAAAGAACACTTGATTCTTGCTCTAAAACAACTCTTGTTTAACCCTTCCCAGGTCCAGCTACTTTTTCACTCTAATCAGACAAAAAAAAAATATCTTTAGAACTTTCTTGCCAAATAACTAATGAAAGGAATTATGGAATGTTATATGCCAAATTAATCAGCATTTAATTCTGGATTTTTCTGAAAATAAAATATTTAACAAAAAATATGACATATGTTTTATTTCAATAGGACTTGTAGTAAAAAAAATGCATCTGGCGACACAAATAAAATTTTATTCGAAAAACGCTAATAGACAGAATTGATTATAATGTACAAGAATAGGCTATAGAATAGGCTGATTATAATGTACAAGAATAGGGCTATTTCCGAACAACAACAAAAATTTTCTTGTTTAAAGTAAACATTTCTTTCGTTTTGCAATTATTTTCTCCTTAACATACTCCGAGAAAAGTCCAGGCTTGTTGCAGAGTCTAATAAACAAGTCAACATCAGAATATTTTTAATAAATAACTAATCAACAGAAATAGGTCATGTTATATATCAAATTACAGAGAATTTAATCTTGAACTTTACTGAAGTAAAAAAAAATTAACATTGTAGTAATATATTAATTTTAATAACCCTTTTTTAAGTGGTGTACCAAAAAAGTACATATTTTACAATTACTTCCAAAATCTTCCATTTTTAAAAATTGTGAGCTTAAATCAGGTGATTGCTTCAATACATAGTAAAGTTAACACACAAATCGGCAATACTGTATAACGCTTCTAAAATATGGCAATCAGATGGCTTTATTGAATTATTTATATTGTAGTTTAATAAAATATGCATCAAATGAAAAAAGAAAATATTATTTTTCAAGCTTGAATTACATATTTTTTAAAGATATATGTAAGAAAACTTTCAAATGACAATTTAAAAAAAAAATCGAAGTTTCATGTGTTGTACAAAAAACGTCTATAGAAGTCTTGGACCTTGGAAGGGCTAAGGCTAAACAGTCTGGAAAAAGTGTTCATTTTAAAATAGTTTGAGTCAAGAATGGAAAAATATTTATGAGGCTTTTGGGAATACAAAAATTTGATGAACTAGACAAGAGTTTGAATTAAATGATACTATGAGGCAAGATGGGAGCAGCAGGTTTCTGTCATCTATTTCTGATAATGTGGGGTTTTTTTTTTCTGATGATACTGTCTATGAGTACATTTATTTTGATAAATTAAGCTCTTTTTATATCAGTAACAAAAATGGGTTAAATACGTTAAGTAGGAAAGTATCACAGGAAATGTCCTGTTGACAAGAAACATTTGAAATAATTTGCTGAAAAAGAAATTTGGTTTCATCCTGATGGGATCCCATGAGGAAGAAAAAAATTTTTTTTTCAGCAAATTATTTCAAGTGTTTCTTGTCAATAAGACATCTCCTGTGTAACTATTACTGAATTATTTACAATGCTGTGAGCATGAGTGAAACACTATTATTTCCATTATATGAGGCAGCTTGGTTGCCCAATTTCCAACATAGATGGCACCAGCAGTGAACCAACAAAAATATGTGGGAATGCTTGCATGTCATATTGTTAAGAAAATGGTTAGTCTATGTTGGTCTAGTGGTATGATGCCTGGCATGCTTTTAGGAGATGTGGGTTCGCATCCTACTCGGGACAAAACCATTTTTTTTCAGCAAATTATTTTAAGTATGTTAAATATTAATACATATATCAGACAGAAGTTCTAACATACTGAAGAAACTATTGACAACAGAAATGATCAATTAGATGTGATTATTGTGACTGAAATCTAGATAAAAAGTGATGAGGTATTGTTTATATAATTTAGATGGCTGTATTAAATTTTATAATTGTAGACAATATAACAAAGTTGGTGGTATGATTTTTGTGAAAAAAACTTTTTATGTACTTGCTTTATATCAATCCTATTAACACACTGAAGTGCCACTGAATTAGGGATAGCAACCTAGAAACATGTTGGACTCCCTCTGGTCTTGATAACAGCCACCACACGATGAGGCAAGGACTCCACAAGCTTGCGTAAATGTTCCACAGGTATGGCGACCCATGCTTCCTCCAGAGCTGTCTACAATTCTCTCAAGATCATTGCTGATGGGATGTGGGCCCGAACACTCTGCTCAACGGTATCCTAAAGATTTTCGATGGGATTTAAATCTGGGCTTCTAGGTGGCCAATTCATTATTTCAAAATCAGAAGAATGCTCCTGCAACCATGCAGTAGCCAACCTGGACCTGTGAGATGGAACAGTTGTATTGCTGGTAGACGCCATCTTCATTGGGATGCATGATGGCCATAAATGGTCAGCCACAAGTTCTACATACCGGGATGCATTGAGAGTCATCAGTAGTAGTACCAAAGGTCCCACATATGTCCAATTAAAGACACCCCAGGCAATTACTGAGCCACCACCAATTTGTACTGTTCCGACCTGACATGCAGGTTCCTTGGCTTCATGGAGTTGGCGCCATACCCTCAGTCTCCCATCGGCGTGATGAAGTTTAAATTGGGATTCATCACTCCAGGCTATCCGTTGCCAATTTTCGATGGTCCAGGTTAAATGTTCTTTGGCCCAGGTAAGGCATTGAGCCTGGTATTGTGCTATTAGAAGTGGGACTCTCATAGGTCTGTTCCAGTGAGTCCTCTCACCAATCTTCTCTGAGCCTTCGGGGTCCATGTGGCCTGGCCATTTAGCCCACGGTGTGCAAAAAAGTGCCCTCAGAGGTAACCCAATCCAGTTCTTAGGTCAGCAACTCCTGAAGCTGAGACAATGAAGTGAGCATTGCACGGTTCGTGCACTGGCTTCCTGGCTGGAACCCACATTCAGATGGGAGGTTATTTTAGATAATGTCTGGTCCCTATCAGTCCATATGATGTGGGCCAGACGGCGAAGCCCATGACCATTCAAGGTTGGTTGTCCTTTGCAGTTTGTCCAGGGTGCCATTTTTTTGCCGGAATTTTCATATTCCCGGAACACTCTTGAAACTATCATGCAAGAAAATTCAAGTTTGTTGACAATTTCGGAGATTGGGTGTCCCATCCGTCAGGCACTTACGATCTGCCCTCTGTCAAATGCATCTAAATCCCGTGCCTTTCCCATTACGCTTCTCATGATGAATGCTTGGGAAAGCCAAAGCCGACAGCTATATATGACCAGAGTTTCAGCCACGCATGCATGCAAATGTGGGACTTAATTTGGAAAACATCTCCTATCCCTAATTCAATGGCACTTCAGTGTATTTGAATTGTATATTCTATATCAATTTGTTGAAGAACTAGGTATTGTATTAAAAAGTAATAGAGTAGAAATGAAATTTTAACTGGTAATCTCAATATTTACTATTAAAAAAGATTGTACGTGAATATTTAGATCTACTCCCATCCCATTCCAATCGTACAAAACTAGTGAGACTAGAGAAACATGTTACTACTGTTTCATGTCTGAATCATGTTTTCGGCAGGAAAGCAAATGGCGTCGATATTAGTACCGCAGTAGTGGGAACCAATATATCTGTAGCTATTAAAATTGAATTTACCAATTCAGATAGTTGTCATTCTCAAAATGAGAATCATAATGTCACATGTAAAATGAACTGTTCCATTTTATGGGAAAATTTTAAAGAAATGCAACTGGAATGCAATATGAAATGACTGAATATTCTAAGCAATACATTGTTAAAAAGGAAAGTAAATAACAAAAATGATTGTATTTCTGGTATCATCTGTAAACCAATTAAATTATAAGATGAAATGTATCAATTCTACAAAAAATATCTGCAGAATCTTCATTATGAGACAAATTTTAAGATCAGAAATAAGCTTAACATGACAATTGTAAATGCTAAAATATTATTATAGGAGACAATTTCTTAATTGTCATGGCGATAGCAAAAAATAATGACAGTTTGTGAATAATTTAATCAATAATAGTAAAAAACACATAGCTCTAAATTCTTTGGAGAAATTTAAGCAGTGGCCATGATCTAGAAATAAAGGCATTAGCAAATGATTTTAATTTGCACTTTATTAGTCTTACAGAATACATTAGAAGGGTTCAGTCTAAAAAGCTTAAATAGAAATATTTATCACATTACTCAGAATGATATATTACAATGTTTTTTATTCCAATAACTGAAGATATATTAAAGATAATCTTGAAATTTAAAGATAACAAAAGTGTAGGGATTAAGATGGTATCTATAACCATTTTAAAAAAGTCTAAGGATTATACTGTCAAATCCCCTAACCCATGTTTAAAATTTATCTCTTGAAAATGGAATTTTTCCTGATGAAGTGAAAGAAAGCAGTTGTAGTACCAATATGTAAAATGTTAAATAAAAATATTTTTTCTAATTATAGGCCAATATTAATAATCTGTTTTTGGGAATGTTTTAGAAAAACTGGGAATAAAATGACTTTCTTACAATACGTAACTTTTTTTTACCAAATTAGTTTGGATATGGGAATGTTTTGGGTGCTGATAAAAATGCTTTACTAAAACTATTTTATAAAAATATCAACAAAAATAAATACACCCTTAGTATTGTTCTGGACATTCAAAAAGCATTTGACACTAACATTTTACTGTTTAAATTGGAACAAATGGGAATCAGAGCACTGTTCTACAATGGTTCAGAAGTTATTTACATAACAGAACAAAAGTTGTAAAAATACATGGCACAATTAGTTCTGAAATGACTATTAAATATGGCATGCTTCCAGGGTTGTCTTAGATTCAGCACATTTTTTTATTTTTATTAACAATTTTTGCTCTTTGAATATAAATGGGAACATTTATTACATTTGCTTATGATACTGCTGTAACATTCTGTGCTGATAACCTTGATGAATTGGTGCAGATTACTAATAATATCCATTATTTGTGATAGGTTCACATTGAATGTGTTAACCATAAATATTTCAAAGACAAAGTATATGTTATAGTGTTTAAAAAAAGATAATATTATTAACATTAAATTCATTACCTTGGTTGTTTTAAAATGAAAGACTTTTACTGTAATCCAATTGAAAATGTCAATGAGACTGATTATCTTGGAGTAACAACTGAGAGTAATTTAAGTTGGAAACCTTATGTAAATATATATAAACCAATAATACACACACTGGCCATTGAATTATAAACCTTCATGCAGAGGTATGTAAATGTCGCTTGCACAGCGCATATGCAAAATACGTGATCATGTGCATCACCACATTATCTAGGCAACTATACTGCTCACAAAAATTAGGGGATATTTTTATCGCTTCATATTCATTTTGAAATATCCCCTAATTTTTATGAGCAATATATTTAAGACTGCTATTCGTCAGTAATCATCAGTAGTGTTGATTACAATGGGAAAAACAAAGGATCTTTTGGGGTTCAATAAAGGGCTTATTGTGGGTGCCTGTCTGGCTGGAGTGATGATTTCAAAAACAGCAGTTGGTTGGTTTCTCAAAAGGTGAGATATTTTGGGTTCTTAATTAGTGGAAAAATAATCCACATTGCTTGTCGAAGAGGTTAAGTGTGGTGCGATGACAATCTGTCAGGAATGAGATCGCCATCGTCTGAAAAGGCTTGTACATAGAAACAGGGCTTCCTGTTTGCAGCAATTGACCGAAGCATTCAATGAAGACTGTTCCCAACCCATATCTCAGCAAACTATGCACAGGAAACTGAAGATGATCATCAGTATTAGCAGTTGCATACCTTTACAGAAACCACTGATTTCTGCAAAGAACTGGAAAGTTTATCTACAATGGTGTCAGGAACACCGTGACTGGACACTGGAAAAAAGTCAAGTGGTTTGATGAATCACAGTACACCTTGTTCTGTACCAACAGTAGGCAGAGAGTTTGCTGGGAGCTCCATGAAGCATGTTAGAAAAACAGATCTGGGAGATCCTCTTCCGTCAAATCTGAGTCAGTTAAAGGAGTGTCTGGTGAATGCCTGGTATCCTGGAGTTGTAAAGGCACTCCAACACCTTGTGGAATCTATGCCAAGCTGCATATGTGCTGTAATTCGGGCTAAAGGAGGTCTAACTCAGTATTGAATAAAGGTTTGTAATTCATTGGCCAGTGTGCAATGCTACACAGGTTGTATCACCTAAGGAAAATAATGATATGCTAAGGATTCTGCATTTTTCTTGGATCCAATCTGCTCTCAATTATGGGATTTTATGCTATGATGGAACATATAAAATTACACTTAAAACCTATGTTTAGGTTGCAAAATTAAATAATCAGGAGCATAACCATTTCACAAAATAATATAAACATACACGATAATATGAATTAAATATATTTACTTTAAGGCACCTTTATACATACAAGCTTATGCTTTATCTTTTTCAACATGATTCTGTGTTTCAACCAAAAATTCTTCATAAACACTATCTATATCTTGCACCTAAGTTATTTAATTCTTTAACACCTCGGATCTCAGAAATTACAGTTGTAGATATTCCAGATATGAAGAAAATTTGAAAAAGTTAGTTCAAAATATAACTAATATAGAGTCCAACTTTCATATTTTAAGCTAAATTTTTCACATTTCTGTCTACAAGCATCATCATCATCCTCAAGCAGCCATGGGTTACAGAGGTCCAACCAGACCGTGCAATTTAGTTCTCCAAGCATGTCTGTCCTGAGCTACATCTGCTGCATCCGGCCACTGACACCAAGTCTAACAAGGCCCTGTTTGACATTGTCTGCCCATCGCATCCTAGGTCTCCCCCTCTTTCTGAGGCCTTTAGGAACACTGTTCATAACCCTATTTGCCAATCTATAATTATCCATACGGGCAACATGGCCAAATTAACGGAGTCTCTCTCTGCACAATACGCTGCTTAAAGGAGGTTGCCGACTCCTTTGCCTAACCTCATCATTAGTTATAAAGTTGAACCACCTAATGTCCAAGATACTGCATAAGTATCTAGAATCAAAAGCATCTAGTTTCCTGTTATCTTGTTTACAAAGTGTCCAAGTTTCACTATCATAACTAACCCTAGAAAGAACCAAACTATTATACAGTCAATTTTAGTCTTTAGGTGTATACGCCTATTTCTCCACACTCTCCATAGATTCTTAAAAGTTCCAGCAGCAATCCCTATTCGTTTGTTAATCTCATACCGTCTGTTAATCTCATGCCGTACATCACCAGTATCTGACCCACGCCTTGGTGATGTTTATTGTCTTCCCTCCCTGAAAAGGGAAATTTAAGATTATTTTAAAGAATCTGACCTTTATCTGTCTATCTGGTCTCTTGCAGGCCGAGAATATCTAAATTATAATGGTGATATTCTTGTGTGAGGACAAAGAGAATAAGCACTCCTCACATTCCAACTACCTATGGAGAGAAAATGGTTAGTGGGATATTTAAAGAAACTATATTCCCTTTGGCCGAGTGGTTAGCATGCTTAGCTACTGATCAAAGGGACCTGGGTTCGAGCCCCGGGTAAGCGTGGATGTATGTGTCGTTTTTCTGCAGAGGTCCTGCCATCCTCTCAGACTTTCTACTATGCATATAAACTGACAGGCTCCTGTCAGACCTCTGTGACAAGCAGCTGCTTGAGGGGATATTTATTTTATTTATTTATTTATTTTATATTTATTGAGGGAATGCTGACAATATCAAACAGCCCCCTAATCACAGGCATGGGGCAAAGACCGTTCCCCTACAACTAAAGGCTGAAGCCATCTGCACTGGAAGACTTCTTCCAATGTAGAATTTGACGATGCCAGTAAAAGCAAAGAGTTCAGGTGCCTGCAATGACCTCTGCTCAGGATTATCCACCAGCTGATAAACATATCCTGCAAATCTATTCACTTGGGGCTGTTAACCCACAAACAAACAGAAAACACAGCAGAAGATTTTCCCTCCACAGAAGCCCACCAGCAAATTCAGAATCCATAATGAAGAGCAGAGACTTATTTCAGTTTATTGCTCAGTGCTAAACACTTTTCCTTTTGATTTATGACCATTTTCTTTTTTAGCATAAGGTTGCAGAGTTAGCTTTTCTTTAGTGCTCAAAATTAAATCATCAGGCAAAACTCTAGAAGCTCAGCACATTAAGGGATAAAATAAAACAAATCTCTTGAGTAAAAAAAATTATATGTCAAAAAAATATCAGAAATTAAAGTTTGATAAATGAAATAAGTAGTAGTAAGTGACTCCAGTGGTGTATGCAGAAACTTCCAATGATTTTTTTGACATGCTTGTGTCTAATGGGAGGATTTTGACATGCTTGAAGCTGTGATTTTTCAGGACTTCTTTAGAAAAGATGTTATTTAAATCATAAGAGGGAGTTATAAACCCTTTGGTTTGGGTTTGTCACTGGTTTTCTCTCTATATGTGATCTCTTGTGATTCAGTTTAACACCATCTTTACAGTCAATCCCATCCCCCTTCAAGAGGTTAAAAGGTTTTTATTTTACAAGATGACTGATACTTTTAGCTGAAGGGGTAATGTGTGCACAAAGTTATGACAAATATTGCATAATTGTAGAAACAAATACATTTTAATGTTACATTCTGAACATGTTTGATAAATCACTTTGTCCCTATATACCAAAATCAAGTTAGTATTCTTTGCTTATATACATAAATCATTAATACAAGTTGCACATTTTAATTCAAAACTATAGAACATAATTTTTTTAAATAAAGCGGCACATAAAAATTAGTATGAATAAGCAACCGTGGATCTACTAAAAAAACCTACAAAGATACCCAAAAAGACAACTACAGCAGGAAAACAAAACATGAAAAAAAAAAAACTATTTTAACTGGAAAACAAATTAGGAAGCACTATAAACAAAGGCATCAGTAAATGGAATTGCAAAATCTAAACACAAAACTTTGCAAATGTGGGGCACTAACCAACAAAACTTTTACAAGCATGCACCAAAAGAGGCAAAAATGGGGAAAATAATATGAATACCAGCTCTAAGAGGAAAAGGTTCAACAAAAGCAAGAAAATTTGAACACCATTACAGATGAATCACACCTCTGAGCTACCATCAGAAGAAATATATGTGCGCCACGAATCACCATCATTACTATATTGGACAACATATTCAGTAACAAATTCCATGCTGTAGGATCGACCTTGAGTTGCAATGGCATGAACAGACTTCCTGTCACGTAAGTTAAAGGTAAGGAACTGAAAGTAATCATTACTGCCAGCAGTCCAGGAAGTTAAACCTATGAACAATAAAGACAATACAAGTTACATTCAACATTTAAGCACACTGTTCAAAGCATAATATACAGAAAAAAGTGAACAGCTGTAATATTCTATTCCTTTCATTGAAATAGTCCCCAAAAAAGGATCAACATTTAACTTGTGTTGATTAGACATTACGTGAAAAATATTTATCTGCTAGATATATCTTCCATCACAGTTTCACTGTTCCCACTTCTAATTGTATTGTTTAGTTTGCAGGCATGACACATTAGCAAGCAAGAGATCTTTAGTTTTGTTTATTGATTTTCATATAGCTGATTTGCAGTTAAAATGATTGTGATTCTTGATGGAACACTTGATAGAATTCCATTAAATGCAGCAAAGACACTAATTTTTATCACCCAGCAGTTAAAAACAATCAGTAAATATTTGCTGATACAATGACATATCCATTAACAGCCATCACTGAAGAAAAAAAACAATCCCCCAGTACAATTTTAAAATCGCCAGTCACTAAACAGTTTTTGTATTTACTTCTATATTGTATACTTCCAATAACAGAATCATTTGGAAACTAGGAACCGAAAGTGTATTACAGGGTAGCAAAAATGTATCTGTATCATGCACTATTTATTATTGTAATGCAGACGATACAAGTCTTCTAGGCTGATTTCACACAAGTTTCAAGCCTGTTACTGGCCATTAACAGTGAATCAGGTCATGGAGAAAAGCAAAAATTATCAGCACTGGATAAATTTGAAGAAACATATTGAATAATTTTGAGAAAACTGCCTAGTGTAGTAGGCTATTAACCCTTAACGTGCCATAGTTGAGTATACCGTTTTCACTTTTCTGATTCTAGGGGCACAGAGTTGGTCTACCATTCCTTAATGTGAGATTGTAAATTTTGTTGTTTTTCTTCTGAACAGAAAACTGTTTGTAATCAAATCTTGAAAACAACATTTCAGTCTACGATATATTTCTTTCCTGTTAATTCTTAAAGATTCTTAACAAATTATGATAAAGTTAAAAATAAAATCAACATATTTGAGCCTGTAGTGATCATACGCACATATTGAATCACTGTAAATAGTATCAAGTAGCGATGATTTAGTTTATGCCTTTATTCTGCGTTACCATAATAGATTATCGACCTATTTATAGCTGTAGTAGAATTGTAATGCTTTCTAAACTTTTAACCTAAGTTATTGATCTTATTACTACCAGAAGTTGCATTATCCCATAACTTTGCCGAACACTTTCGGTCAATATTTTAGTAGACTTTCATTTCAAAGCCTTTTTTTTTTACTCTGGTGCTTCTGGAATTATTTTTTACTGGGTTTCAAATGTATATTGCGATTATGAAGAATTTGAAGTGATCGAAAATGAAGCCGCTAGTGATCTCTAATGGCTGATATTGGAAGAATCAAAGGGTTACGTGATTAGTCAAAAAGCGTGATTTTTAAAAGATAGAACTTATTATAGTGATAATTTTAATGATATTTTAACCAACTATACTAATTAACATTATGATATTCTGATTTTTAACCAAAATTTTTAAAATAAACTTTTTCCTAGCAGTTATGCAAGCTTTATACTAAAATGATTCATTCTTAATTTCAGTGCTGCTTCAAGTAAAACTTTAAATGCTTTGAAATATTTCTACTCAATTATTTCTCACAGTTCCCTTTTTTAAGATATATTTTTTAAATTATCTTATTTTTAAACCGAAAACAATTTTTTACACCACCACTTTCCTAAGGCTCAAAGTTTGCCATTACCAAAAAAAAGCTAGCACATGTATCATGTGTTATTTGCATAAATGACTAAAACTTTTAGAAAAAACTACAATACACAGGGGTGCATGAGAGTAACATTGAGTAAAGGTGCAACAGAACATTCAGACATTGTGAGATAACATGGAGGCTAGGGGACATAATTTGGCAAGGGAATGCCTAAAGTGGGAATCCGCCAGTTAAAGAAATGGCTGGGTGTTCCTGCGGAAATTTGCATAGCGAATTTGTGTGCCTGATCCTCTATAAAGCTGGAATTTCAAGATAAAATAGAAACATTGGAGCATGAAAAAACGATGTTAGGCTATAACATGCACAAATACATTGTGAAGGTGGAGCATAGTTGCACACTGACTGAGATCAGGAAAAACCTTTGATTTGTGCCAAGTGGCAACTGAATGTGTGATTGCTGCTGAGGATAAAAGGATGCATAATGCTAAATACATATTAAAAAAAATAAATACCCCCTCAAGCAGCTGCTTGCCACAGA
Organism: Ryuthela nishihirai; assembly: GCA_038380435.1. NCBI lineage: Eukaryota > Metazoa > Arthropoda > Arachnida > Araneae > Heptathelidae > Ryuthela > Ryuthela nishihirai. The sequence continues at coordinate 57,693,082 of JAWZYU010000030.1, read as the reverse complement.
GGTCTGACAGGAGCCTGTCAGTTTAAGATTGTCACAAATAAGTGGCCTGGAGGTTCATAAGTACTATAGAGTTGTTTGATAAAGAGGAAAGGGAATGTGAAAATGAGAAACCATGCTTACAGAAACGAGTTATTCAGAGCTGTGAAAGAGCTGTGAAAGTATAGATTGAGGTACATGAAGATCAGAAACTCGTGGAGGAAGTTAAAGGGATCAATATTAAAATTGAGCAAATTAAGTGTGAGATTGAGAAGTGGAGGCAAGTTCAAAATAAAAAGCAGGTTAATAAATGAAAGATTTAAGTATTAATGAAAATATTATGAACTTTATTTATATCAGAATAAAATAATTTGGGAAAAATGCATAAAATATTTTTTTAAATTTTTATTGAGTACAAATAGAAAAAATACAGTAAAATTTTGTAATATTTGAAAAAAACGTTTAAAAACTAACATTTTATTTTTCTTCGAATTTTGCCATTTTATTAATTGTAATTAAATGTTCTTTCTTTTAGTATATAGCATGAGTATTTCCCTTCATTATTTATTTCAGGATGAAGTTCTAAAGTTATGCATTTTATTTTCTGAAAACACTTCAAAATTAACTTGGCCACCAGAGTGAGACCAGTTAATCTTTTATTTATATAATATACGCATAACAACTTTTAAGCCAACCTCCGATCCAGCATAACTCGTAAAAAAAATTATTTGATTGATTTATCACTTCTGTTGATTTAAAAGTTGTTATGTGTATATTATATAAATAAAAGATTTATCAAATAACTCTTTGTATTCAACCTGCATTCAATTTGATGCATATTTTAATAAACTGCTTTTATTATAGGATTGAATAGCTTCTCATTAAAATATATGAGGTACTCTGTTATGCTAACCAACGACGGAACAGTTGGATATTATATTTAACATTTTGTACAGTATTAATAAAGAACAGTTATGGGAAGTCTTCAATTTTGCTTCACAATCAGAGATAAAATAAAAACATCTAAGGAAGAAGGTTATTCTTTGTGTCACATTGCTGTTTAAAGTATCATGTGGACTTTCTACTGTTTTGAGAACATTGAAAAAGACATTCTGAAATCAGATTAGTTGCTGATAAATAATAGGGTGACTTAGAAAAACAGCTGTATGTGCTGACAAGGTACTGCATACGACTGCACTTATGAACAGAAACTTATTTCACCACAACTTCTGAAAGAGCAGACATTGGTAGCAAATGCCAATGTGTGCCACAAATTATTTGAAGAAGATGCCTAGAAATCAGATTACACAGTTGCAAAGTTCATCCAAAAACCTTTACTAAAAGATTTCTAGTAATAAATTTCTAGTCGATTTAAAGAGATGATTACAATGGGTAAAGAAGCATAAACTGCGAGCTACTGAGGACAGAAAAAAGGATTTATTGATAAATTCAGTTTTGCTTTACTAGAAATCCATGTACTATCTCTGTTTAGGACGATCATGAGAAATTCCAACCTTCAATGTTTTAAACTGTGAAACAACCAATCAGAGTTAAGGATTGCATGTTGAAATACTGTAAACAAAATTGTTGCCAATACTAGGAATCTTTAATGGGAATGATCCTCAGATTTTTCAGGACAATGCTTCCTGTCATTGTGTAAAGATGTTCAGAAGTGGATAGCAGACAGCATATTAACCCTTCCAGTGTCCATGTCGTCCGTATATGTTTGGAGAATGTGAATTGAGAGGCCAAGGATGTATTTATGCGCTTCTGGTACAAAAAAAAAAATCGATCTTTTAAAAATAAAAATTGCCATTGTAATTTTTATATATATATATAACTTATAGAAATATATAATTCAGGCTTAAAAAAAATATTTTGTTTTTCAATTTGATGCATATTTTAATAAACTACAATATAAATAGTTTTATAAAGTCATCTGATTACCATTTCTTAGAAGCACTAAACGGTATTGCCTATTTGCTGAAGCAACCTTCTGATTTAAGCTCACAAGTTTGATCTAAACTATCATCAACGAATTTTTCCCTAAATTTTCGAAAATCTCCTAAAAATAACAAAAAACTACTATTTTTAAAAACCATAGATTTTGGAAGTATTTACAAAATACGTACCGCCATTTTCTTTTCCTTTTCACACTCTTTTCTGTCACACCTATTTCAGTATTCCCAAGTTATTTTTATCATTTTTCCCAGCATCCTTCAAATTGAAACTGAAAGTAAGCAGCAGCATCCTTCTTAGAAATTCTGGTTCAACCTGCATTTAATTAGTTATACTTCATTAAGTCAAACAAGACGCAGATGGTTGACACATGCTATCTCTGTTCCATGTGCTACAAGTTTTTTACAATTTTGGTGCAGCATATTGGATACTCTTTGCAAAGTTAGTATTTTTTTTTATATTTAAAACTTAGTTTTCTTTTCAGTAGATTTATTTTTGGAAATTAGTGATCTTTTGGAAGATTGATAGGTATTGATTTTTTCATATTGGCCAGCCTACAACTTGTTGCTGTGGATATTTTAACATCGCATTAGGCTATATGTAAATTTTTATTTTAATATTTATTACTTTTCCAGTAAAACTTTGATATAGTATTTTCTGAAAATAAATGGTCTTGTATATGGAAGCAAATTAATTTCTGTAGATTTACTTCCATTAGTCAGCAATCTTTCGATTGGCTGATTTATCGATCTTTACGAGTTATGATAGATTGGAGGCTGGCTTAAAAGTTGTTATGCATATTTTATTTAACATCCAATTAAGTTATATGTAATTTTTCTTTTATTATTTCTGGTTTCGCAGAAAAATTTCATAAATCAATAAATATTTTCCGGAAAAAAAATTTTCGATGACATACGGGATGTGAACCCGCATCTCTACAGAAACATGCCAGAATATTCTTCCAGTTGAACTAATGCCAGCTCATTTTTTCCACTAATTTTGAGATTAAACTCTATCACCAAGATTTTTGGGGCAATCATTGTCACCATCTATGATCTCGGGGGGGGGGGGGGGGGGGGGGGGGGGGGGGGGGGGGGGGGGCAACTATTACTTTTATATTGCGCAGAGTGAAATGGAAATGAATAAATAAAAATGTCGGCGAAAAAAATTTTTCCTCAAAATATTTATTGATTTATCAACGTCAAAGAGCAGCAGGTAACATTGCGATTATCATCTATGTTTAAAAAACTGAGCTTGTAGTTTTTTGAAAAAGAATGTCTTGGATACAAAAGCAAAATAGACTTCCTTGCTATGGAAATCGGCCATCATTTGGGAGGGCAATTTTGAGAAGGGCTGGTCCTTGGTGCACAAACCTTTCTGCACTTAACCTAGATCGCCAAACTTCAACACTCAAAGAAAAAAATTCATAATATTTAGTAAAAAAAAAACAGCCAAGGAAGTTTTTTTTCTATTTCATAACCAGTTCAGAAAATCCCGTGAATGTGAAAAGGCGTTGTATAACATTGGCTGTGTTTAAAATATACAATACTGAAAAGAATCATTAAAAGAAATGAAAATCATATTTCAGGTTGAATATTATATTATTCAGGAGAAAATTTCCTTTCGATAAATATATAATTTAACTATTTTTATTCAGCAGGTTTTCCAAAATGAAGCCTTAATTTTATAGTGCTATCTTTTTTTTTCACCGTATCACATTGAAAAAGGCTTATTAAAATCAACATGCTTGCAATTTTGTCTATATTATTTATTTTCATAAAATTCGTAATTAAATTCTGTTTAATTTGGCATATATCATGACCTATTTCCTTTGACTGGTTATTTTTTTTTTAAATTCTAAAGTTGACTTGTTTATCTGACTCAGCACAAGTTGGCTAAAAGCCTGGGATTTTCTCAAATTATGGTACTGAGAAAAAAATTACAAAACAAGAAAAATATTTAGTTAAAACCAAAAAAGTAATTTTTTTGCTATTCAGAAATATATAGTCATTCATTCATGTACATTGTAATCATTTCTGTCTATGTTTTCTTTTTTAAATAAATTTTTGTGTTGCCAGATGCATTTTTTTACTATATGACTCTAAAAAACCTATTAAAATAAAACAAATAGTCTTTTTTGTTAAATACTTGATTTTCAGAAAATCCAGAATTAAATGCTGATTAATTTGGTATACAACGTCATAATTTCTTTCATTAGTTATTTGGCAAAAAAGTTCTAAAGTTTTTTTTTTGCTGAGCATAGTGAGAAAATAGCTTGGCCCCTGGATGAAAACCTGTTTTTCTGCCTGGGCACTGGAAGGGTTAAAAGGACAGAATGGTTTGGACAGTTTCTGGATCCTAATCCTATTGAGAATTCATGGTGAAAATTATGAAATTTCCAAGAAGAGTCTTCAAATAAACGTGTATTATGCTGATTAATTTATTAAAGAAATTTTCTTTTAACTATATTATAGAAATTTTCTTTTAACTCTATTATTAACAACTGCTTCTGAAATTAGTGCATGCCAAAAGATGTAAAACAGTCATTAGAGCAAAAGACTGGCCAATAAAATATTGATTTCAAAAACATTTAATATTCTCATTAACATGTGTAACAACTGCTGTATAATGTTTAAAATAAAAATAAAATATTTCACGAATTTTAAGTTTCTGTTAATTGATATGTATGCATGCAATATAATAATTTGTGTTTGATTACATTCCATTAATTACATCACAAAAACCATTTTAAAGCCATTTTTAATTTAGCAAGAAACAGAAAAGCTTTGAAATCAGCATAAAAGAAATGGAGTGAATGATAAAATTTATACAAATTTAATAATCTCTTGGTTATAACTCAGTAAGAACAATAGACACATGAAAAAGCAGAAGTGTTCAGGACTTTTAGCAACCACTATTTACTTCTATATCAAGGCATCATATACAACTTCAAAACTTATTACAAGAAGTTTGCTCTCAGGTATTTTTTTTCTTCTAAAATACCATTTAATTCAAGCAATAATTGAGGTTTGGGTTGTTTTACCTGTGAGAGGTACTTTTTTCCAAACAATGGGCTAAATGGTCAGGTCATAGGGACCCTGAGGAATCAGAAGGTTGGGGAAAGGGAATCCACTGTACAGCTGTTGGTAGCCTACCATCCAGTGTTCTTTAAGGTGCACAGGTTATGGCTCTCCCACAGATGGGGCCATGGCACGATGTGCTATCTCTTCTACATACCTTTGAGCATGCACAATGCCACCTTCAACCACATGGAGTGGAGTATAGGCATCCAGCATTATGTCTCCCCACACTAGAAGACCTCCTCTATAGTAGTCTCATTCCCAGATGTTGAGGGGGTGGTTTGTGTATTCCATGTTCTCTCCAGATGAGCATGTGTTGGGAATCCATAGTCAGACTGAAACGAGACTCATCTGTGAAGAGCATGCACCCACTGCTGTTCGGCTCAGGTGTGATTGGTGTGCCTGCACCAAGCCTTTTGAGCTCTTCTTTGAGAGTGAAGGAGAAGAAAAAACCATTGGTCTCCTAACATACAGACCCCTCTCACGAAGTTGTCTGGACACAGTTCTCCTTGGCACCATCATGTCATAAAAAAAAAGGCGACCTCAACAGCAAGTTGTCTGGCTGTCATCTCTCTTTGCCTTCTCACTTTAAGGGCAAATATTGGTCTTCCTGGGATGCTGTGACCTTTAGCCGGCCCAAACTGGTCAATGAGACACATTCCCGGATTCCTGATATATTGCCATAGCCTGGAGACAACCATCTGAGACATTATGTGCTCTGGCTACTGCAGCTTGGATCTGTCCTCCCAACACCCTACCAATGGCTATCTACCTTTCCAATTCCCCCCAAGTGACTCCATATATTAGTCTCCATATTCTTTAACACCTACTGCAAGGTGACATGCTTTGGAATGTGCAACATATGATATGGCAAGTTCCGTATATATGCTCTTTTATAGTGTGCCTTATGTGCATGACATTTATTATTCATTTATTTATTTATTTATTTATTTATTTATTTTTTCCTGCACAAGCACTGTTCACAGCCTGCCTGACCAATTTTCATCACTTTAGTTTTCTCTCTGTTTATAACCAAACCTACTCTACTACCAGTTTCATCAACAGCTCGAATGAAAGAGTTCATCTCATAAACATCATTTGCCAAAAGGGCTAAATCATCAGCATAATCTAAATCAGAAATTTTCGTATCTCCAGCCCATTTAAGGCCAAAATCTTTCCCTTGAAGTGAATTTGGCATAATATAATCAATAACCAAACTAAAGAGAAAAGGAGACAAAATGCACCCTTGTCGAACACCAGAAGTAGTGGTAAACCAATTGCTACAAGCCTTACCAACTCTCACATGACTCAGTGTTATCATAGAGAGCTTTCACTATGTTAACTATCTTGTCTGGTATGCCATACGATCTCTCACAATCAACTACAAATTACGACTCTCAACAGAGTCAAAAACCTTCCCTAAATTTCCAAAGCTAGTAACCACAGGTTTCTGAAACTCTAAACATTTCTCAACAATCTGTCTAAGTGAAAATAATTTATCTATACATCCCCAATCATTTCTGAGCACAGTTGTCCATCAACAAAATTTTAAATTCTATTAATGCAAAGAACTTTACCTTGAATAGAAAATAGACTGATTCACCTATAATTATCAAAAGTTTTTTTTTAAGAATAGGGACAATAATAGCTCTAGTCCTACAATGCACAATTTCTATCCTTGAGTTCCTGTAATGCACATGGAATCTGTTGCCTCATGCTGCTTTGTCATATACACCATCCATCTGCATGGTGCACAAAGAAATGTAATTCACTGGACAAGACCTATATCCAATATTCCAGTCCATGCTCGTGTTCCTGGCATCATGGAAGTAACAGTTTTCGCTGTTACTTCCATGATTCCATGAAACATTAGAAATTGTTGTGGCACTTGCTCTAATATCCCAAGTGATAGAGATGTCCTACTGGAAATGTTGTTTGTTCTGACTGCCCAATGTTGTACTCTCAGGAGAGTGTTTCAACTGTTGGTCTGCTGAAGGCATTGGGTTAACCTCTCATCTTGAGTTTCTTATACCTACAGGGTGTTTTTCTTTCAGTGTTAATGTCTTCATATACCTTGACAAGAGCTGCTCTGGAACAATCAACAAAATATGGTGTAAGAGATCAAGGCATCCATATAGCTAGTAACAAAAATCATGCCTCTTTCAATTCTGGTAAATTTTGCCATTTGTACACAATTTGTGTCATTTCTCAATTTACATGTGTTATAAAATTTAGCAAATTTGCATATATCAATTTTTATTCCATTCACACAGTTATTTCTTCAGCATATGGGTTGGGTTGTTTTACCTCTGAGCGGCACTTTTTTGCACACCGTGGGCTAAATGGCCAGGTCACATGGACCCCGAAGGCTCAGAGAAGGTTGGGGGAGGGGACCCACTGGAACAGCTGTTGGGAGACAGATGGTAGCCTCCCGTCAAGGCCATCCAGCGTGTTCTTTAATGTGCACAGGGTATGGCTCTCCCGCACACGGGGCCACGGCTTAACGTCCCATCCGACGGACGGCGGCCTTTCCAAGCTCATCGGTGTCCCCTACTGACCGTGGGCAGGGCATGGAATTTTGCGGAGATAAATCTCAACGCTGACCCAGCTGGGACTCGAACCTGGGAACTACAGATTACGAGCCTGGCGCGCTACCGACTGAGCCACCCCCGCCCCTCTCTTCAGCATATGGTGGGGTGGTCATAATTAAATAGTCATTGAGTGTAAAAATGCAAAACCTAAAATCCTGCTGCCTTCACCACACAACAATTAAATAATGCAAATTTCAATTTTTAGTTTTTACTGTGTAGAACCGCTGAATCTTATCATTGCAAAAGATGCATGATCAGATCAAAGTATCTAGTAGATAAAACCATTTAAAGATTTGAAATTTCCTTTTTTTACTTTAAAAGAGAACAAAACTCATAATGTACAGAGCTCTGAATAATAAACAAAACAGAAAAATGGAATTTGTTAACTGTAATTTCTTAGCTAGGTGGTTCACCAAACAATTTTAAAGTTTCATAGCCATCATAGAGTTCTCATGAGAATGACAAATTACAAATACATACACGGAGTATCAGATATAAAATAGCAGATTCCAATACTGTAAATTAACTGTAAACTAGGCTATTTATTATCTATGCTTACAATAATAAATTTAAAACAAATTTAGTTGATCTAGAATATATTTCAGCAAAAATTTATTAAAAACACATAACTAGAAAATTATTCATTGATTTCGAAAAAAAAAAAAACCAAGCAATTTTACAGCACAAGCATAACACTAGCTCCTTTATATGCCATAGCAGATTTCCAACTTTACTAAATGTTTTCAATATCAGTTCTATGCCATTTAATATTTCATAGCAGGATTAGAAGTTCTGTCAATATAATACAGCAAATATATATATTATGTTAGGTATATAAAATCAAATATATAAGGGGATATTGAAAACTGTTTTGCTTAAGAAGAGCTGATTTTCATTGGTTTCAAACTACAACTATTATGAAACATTAGGTCTTTATATTACTAAACTGTGAATGTGCAAAGCCAATGTTCTTTTTCGATGAAACCATATTAGTCTACGTTATCTGCCAGACAGATAACTTCTACCATACCCTAGTGTGTCCTTCACGGTCCTTATAGTCTGCAAAGTCATGACCTTTATTGCTGTATTCTATACGATATTCTTGAACAAATTCTGAGGTGAAAGGTCGACCCTGAGTGGCTATAGATGTGATTTTGCGTTTCTCACGCAAGTCTATGGTTAGATACTGACTGAAGTCCGATGATTTTGCTGTCCATGCGCCATTTCCTGTAATAAGCAACAATTTTGATGCATGCATACATAAAAAAAACAAATTTGAGTAATACTTGCAACTCAATCAAAAAACCAGATGTGTATAAAAGTAAATGCTGTTACAAAAAATACAATTTTTATGTATTTAAATATGTAACTTATATATTTCAAATTAACATTATTATAGCTATCCTTGCTTTAAAAACTACACAACTGTAAAATATGACTGCTTTGCTGCAATACAGAGAATCAGAACATGCATTAATGCAATGGATGGTAACCAATATGATATACAAAACCCTTACACTGCTAAAATCTCTCCAATAGCTTTCAACTTGGTAACTTGGTAACTTAGTTAACATAGATAATCAGCATCAAAGTGCTAGTGCTCTAGTAAATGCAAATCTTTGGGTTGTTACCTATAAACAGCACTTTCATGCACACAATGGACTAAATGGCCAGTCACAAAGACACCAAAGGCTCAGAGAAGATTGAAAAAAGGGAATCCACTGGACAACTACTAGAAAGCAAATTGAAGCAACCCTGTCAAGGCCATCCAGCATTCTTTAACATGCATTGGGTATGAGTCTCCTGCACACAGGGTCCTATCCAATAGATGGCACAGTTTCCAAGCCCATTAGAGTCCCTTTTCTGACTGGGCTCAAATGGCATGCTACTGACTAAGCCAACCACTGCCCGCAAACCTTTGGGTATATATCTACTAACAACACTATTATGTTTTAATTCTGCACAAAAGATTGACAAAAAAAAAGCATTGACTACCAACTTTCACACTGAAATTTGGTGGATTCTTGAAGTGCAAAAAATACAGATATTTACTTTTTAATGCAGACAGGGTGGCATAGGGGAAACTCATAGGGTAGTTACAAATAATAAATTTAGATAGTTAAAGGGGGGTTGAAAAATGTTTAAAAGAATGATATCGTGATTTAAGTTTTGAAATCAAGTTTTTAAAATGCTCTTCTCAACAGCTAAAATGGTACTGCCACAGTAACTATGGTCAAAATTACCATCTTTTTCATTCTGCTTCAGTTGAATTAAAAACAATTTATTATTTTGCCACAAAAACTATATCTTGTTCTAAAAATATGACCATTATCATCATAGTACGGGGTTACTGTGTCACTAAGCAAACTTCATTTTTTTGCCACACATAACTATAACAGAAAGACATTAGAGGTAAGGTCAGAAAGAATTCTCTTTTATGGATTTGGGAATATTTAATTTACGTTTTTGACATTCTACAATCAGCTTAAAGAAATTTTAGAGCCAAGATTTTGACGACAAAACTAATTTAACATTTGCTCTGTTAATGCCTTAGTAATTTGATATTTATAAATTTTTCTAATTCTCTGCTTCTTTCAAAATATTTTGATACTTTTTTTAAATATATAATTAATACAACCTATAACTGACTATGCCACACTGGTAGCTGAATGATTAGCACGCTTGGCTACTGATCAAAGGGACCTCAGTTCACACCCTGGGTAAGGCATGGATATTTGTATTTTCTTTCTGCTGAGATATCACCTTCATCACAGATCTTCTCTATCACACATTAAACTAACAAGCTCCCATCAGATCTCTGTGGTAAACAGCATCTTGAGGAAGTATTTATTTTTATTATAACTGACTAAAATGAAAAATGTGGAAATTAAAAAAAATTACTTTTTTCCACTGATAGAGAAAACATAAAGTGATTAGTTTATAGCATTATTAATACTTTTCATGTTTGATAATTAAATATATCAAAAAATAATTGAAATATATGAAAATTTTACTCTTAATAGCAGTTTATCTCATTATGTGATGAAAACTCCATGACACTGTAATACCTTAAAATAGTAGAGAAGTTCAGTTAGTTCATTAGCAATTTTTCTTATTTCTTTTTTTTTCTATCTGGTGCAGTATCTACAGCTTTCTTTTGTTGATCAGGCTATCAAACCAAAAATTCTTATCTTTCAGCTGATTCTTTATACATTTGCCAAGTTCCCTGAAATGCTTTCTATTAATTGGGATTCAATTTGTAACTTCACTCCTTTCTTTCAGAAATAAGTTACATTATCTTATTACTTATGTAACTGTCAGATGTTTTCAAGCTACAAACAAAATACAGAATGTTGGGGGGGGGGGGGGGGAATGCTGCATGTCTGATGTGTGTCAAGACATTTTCCCCTTAACCCAAAAAAGCAGTTCAAGAATATTTTTTTTGGAATGTGAGGTCACATATTAAAGATCATTTAGAAACACATTTTAAGCCTACTTCTGCTATTTTGGATGCAATCTCTTAAAGTGATGATTTCCCAAAATTTTGATATACTTCAGTAAACACTATATGATCAAAAGCATCCAGACACTCACTCATCTACAGTTTCCTGGTCCACCCTTTGCTGTTATCACAGCCTCCACTCTGTGGGGAAGGCTTTCCACTAGATTTTGGTATATTGCTGTGGGAACTGCCTGCCATTCTGCCACAAGAGCATTAGTGAGGCCAGTCACTGCATGGAGATCAGAACTCTATGCAGGCCAGTCAAATTCTTCCACACCCATCTCATCAAACTATTCCTGTGTGGCCCTTGCTTTGTGGATGGGGGCATTATCACGTTGGAATAGGAGTCTTCACTGAACTGTTACCATAAAGTTGGGACACTGAATTGTCAAGAATGCCATTATAGGTCACAGCATTCAGAGTCCCATTAACTAGAAGTAGGGGGCCCAGATTGAATCATGAAAAATAGCCACAGAGCAATGATGCCTCCTCCACCAAACTTCACAGTTGGCACAACACAGTCAGACAGGTAGCATACACCTGGCATCCTCCACACCCAAACTCGTCCATCAGACTTCCAGATGGTGAAGTGCGATTCATCATTCCAGAAACCGCAGTTCCACTGCTCAAGAGTCCACTGGCACCGTGCTTTACACCATTCCAACCCAACACTTGGCTTTGATCTTATTGATGTTAGGCTTGTGTGCATATGCTTGGCAATGCAAACCCATTTCCTGCAGCTCGTGATGAGCTGTTATGGTGATGGGTGTTGCTTCCAGAGGCATTTTGGAACTCTGTGGTGAGTGTTGCAACCAAGGACAGGCAATTTTGTCACACCACCTGCTTCAGCACTTGGCAGTCCTACTCTGTCATTTTACATGGACTACCAGCTCACAATTGCATTGTTGTTGATCCTAGGCATTTCCAATTCACAATAACATCACTTGCAGTTGAGCAGGGCCGAAATGATTTGCTGCTAAGGTGACATCCTATGACTGTGCCACATTGGCAGCCACTGAGCTCTGCCAACATCACCTAGAGGAGAAGGCCATACCAGTCACTGAAGTGATGCTGATGACGTCATTTCTAGTCGACCTAGGCTGACACAGGAGAACATGGTATTCTAGCAGTGTCGCCTCCATCTTGCTATAGTTAGTGTTCAAGAAGTTTGCCGCGTTTGATTTGGTGTGTGCACAGAGTATTTTCGTTATTAAATTCAATAATTCTTCTAGCGAAATGCCATTGCGCTGCTGTGTTCCTCGTGCTGGAGCAATTACGATGGGGAAAAGAAATTTCCAGAAGATATAAATTTGCGACAGAAATGGATTCGTTTGATAACAAGACAAAACTATCCAAGGTAAGGAGAACTTTATTCTGTATTAATATCTGTTGCCATATTTATGAACTTCTAAAGTGAAAATTATCGTTTTAACTATCGTATGTTACTTTTGTATAATATAAATATATAATATCATTGATCTAGTATGGATTAATTTGATGTTATTTTTATTAAATTAAGTAAAAGTTTAAATGTCGAATGTACATATGTTAAAATGCTTAAATAGAAAATAATATTTCTCAGTGACCAGGCTTTTTATTTAATAGATTACAGTAGTAGGTTAAGAAATTGATACTTTTGTTGGGATAGTTTCAGAGTCTAATGTTATATCACTATATTTATATACCATAGAGTTTAATTATATCTCTCGTATAAGCTAATATGATGATAATGTTAAACTTGAAATACATATATGAGCCAAAGGCAAGATAATAGGAAAACCTACTTTTAAATACAAAATCTCTGCAGAAGTATTAGAAATTATTTTGGTGTTGTTAGTATACTTGGATACAAATTGGACCTAGGTTCAAAACCTAGAGATGGCTTGGTAAACATGTATTGTTTTCCTGCTGATGTCTTGCCATCCTCACGCATCAGCTATATTATAATAAAGGTATGACAGGCTTTATGAAGAAATTAATCTGTGAAAGGAGTAATTAAAAGTGCATTTATTTCCAATCGCACTCATTCTAAAATGAGATAAGTCAGGTGTATTATAATAAAGGTATAACAGTCTACTGTCATATCTTTATTGCATGTGGCTGAAGCTTTTAATTTTGTTAGAAATGTATTCTATAATCATATTAGAGAATATTTGAGGGGATATCTGTCATTTCATCTATTATGCAAATATAAATATATTAAACACCATAAATGCATACAATATTGTTTTTAAAGTTCACTTCAAAGTTTATCCTCTGTACTGACCACTGGTTTGGATTTTACAACTGAAGGAGTCAAAAAAATTATCATAAAAATTTGAGGTATTTTGATTTTACTGATACATAATGGTAAAAGTTTATTGTAGAAACTGTCGACAACAGTAAACTTCCTGACCAATCAATTCCTAATACCTTTCAGCATTAGTATAATACCAGGTGCTGTCTATATAAACAAATTTATACCTAATGAACTGAAAATCACAGTAAGAGGAAATTGTCTGAAACAATAAACTTATTACTGGAGTTGTTTTCAGGCTCAATTCCTGGACTGCAATATTTCAAACCTTTAAACGTTCATTCATAAGAGTGTTGTTTTAAATGATTTTCAGCTCAGTATGATTTTTTGCATTTTATTTTACATTATCACCTTATAGTGGCATTATCAAAAGCACTTTATGGTTAGTACTAGCAGTGGAATGCTATTATATTAGATGGTTAGCATTAGCTTTCAAGGTGAACTATATATGATAAAAAAAAGGGCTAGAAATATTGAGAAAAACTAGCTTACTGGTAGGAATAACTAGGTGCACTCCTTGGGAGAATTCATTACTTCAACCATGGATTTTTATTGAAATCTTAGAAAATACACTGATTTTAGAAATGTTGTGAACACAATTATAGCTTTTACTTTTGAAGGAAAAAAGTCTTCAGATCTGAATAAATTTTAGTAGTGTATGGTGAACAGTATTCCTGGTGTTTGGATTTTTGTTTTAATGCTTATCATACATCAGAGGTTTTTTGTACAAAAAAAAAATACCCCCTCAAGCAGCTGCTTGCCACAGAGGTCTGACAGGAGCCTGTCAGTTTATATGCCACAGTAGAAGGTCTGAGAGGATGGCAGGACCTCAGCAGAAAAATGACACATACATCCATGCCTTACCCGGGACTCGAACCCATGTCCCTTAGATTGTTCTCAATATTTCTTTTGCATACATAGGTGTGTGAACTCCACTTTGCACCATCTGATATTGAAAGAGAAACTAACATGTTTGACATGAAAACTGGGAGAAAGCTTTCTGACCTCTAACATATCCAGATACTGATGGAGAGGGAATGTTTGCTATATGACCAGTGTGTTAGTGGACATGCTGTTGAAGCACTTTTAAAGACATGTCCTTAAAGCATCCACAAATACACTTTAAAAAATTATTGTGCCCAAAAATATAACATTGTAACAAGTGCTAGAAACAAAAAAAGGAAACTTGAAACTTTAGTTAAACCAACTGTTCAAGGTAGCATTTATGCTATACTTTTAGCAAGCATTTCATTGCTATTAAGCTGTGTAAATATCATGATGACAATTGGTGCATAAGAAAAAAAAAATTGAATCAGGTGGGATCTGAAACTCATGACCTCCTGGTTAGGGTTATCATATGTCCCCCAAAAGGAGGACAGTCCTCCATTTTCACCTCATGTCCTCTCAGAATTTTGAAAATACACGAAATGTCCTCCTTTTTGTGTAAATTCATAACATGTTTCAAACTAAAATTAAAGCACTCATTTTTCATACTTTTGTAAATTTCTTGAACTCATGACTATAATAAAATTTATTGTTAACCATGAAATAATTTATTGTAAATGCAAATCATGAATGCTAAATTAACTCTACTGACATTGTAAAAGTTACTATTCTCTCTAATCTCAATATGTACAATTTACATGTCAGATTGAAGAAGTATGAGCTTTAGAAAACTGAAAAAAATTTTACTTCCACCCAGGTAGAGATGGAACTGTGAAAGTTAATAGCAGGTTTTTTTTTTGCAACATAAAAGGCTTCAGTAATTAAAGAACTACTTCTAGTTTATAGGAGCCTTCTCATACAAGAGCATGCCCTGCCAAAACTGAAATCATTGCTGACCACTACCTCAGTCAGAGTTTGAAGTAACAGAAAGTTTACCTTTTATGACAGTGCATAGTTACTAATCATTATGACACTTTAGGAGAAATAACCTTTGATTACTTATGAAATAGTAATAAAAATCACCGCACCATATATTTTAGAGTATATTTAATGAGTATTGTTTCTTTTTTTGACTCAACTATTAGTACTTGGCATAAAACTTAGTACGAAAAAGCTTATTTTATTTCACAAAGAAAGCATGTCCTCCATTTCTAGCTCTCTTGTCCTTTTATAACACTGACATCTGGTAACCCTACTTCTGGTGGTTATGTGTTTGGATTTCACCTGGCTCAAGGAAATTTTTCCACTATACTCATTGTTATCATGATACTTGATAGTGATGAAATGTTAGTAAATGAATGAGGTACTGTGGATTAATTTGTGTATGTTACTTTCACTTTGAGAAAAATTTTATTTAGATTTTTATACAATTTGATGTTGTGTTAAAGTCAAAATGCTGATTGTCTAATTTCACATCTTAAAAATTACTCTTATGAGATTTAATAAATTCAAAAATTTCTGTTTGGTAATATCAATCATGTTACAAATTTGATATCAGTGGTTGATATTTTTAAGTAAATATTTTATTGAGTCCTGAATCCAATGTCTTAATTTCACCCAATGCAGATAATTTATTTTAAATTGTTAAATAAAGATAATTAAATAAAAAAAATTATTAATCTTCATTCATCTTTAATATCTGGAAAACAATTTCCACAGGCTTTGAGCCAGTAATTGAACATTGATCTTCTACAAAGCATGCTTTTGGTTTTTTCATATTACACGAGTCTTTGGATTGTCCATCTGCTCGTGTACTTGGTTAGTCTGCAAGTACCCTAAAGAACTTTAATGTTAAAAAGAAGGTTAAGAAATATCAAATTTGGAGGGAGGTAAAAATAGCTGGTTGTCATTTCCATCAGTTAGCATGAAGCCTTTTGGAAAGTAATGATACACTGTAATGAAAAAGTCTCCACAACATCATAGACCCACCTTCAAATAATTATAGCCCAATAAGTACAATGGTGGAAAACCCTTTGGAATGGTGTGCTATTGTTTCAACCATTGTTTTTTAGACATAAAAAACTGGTTAACTTTATTTTCAAATATTTTGCAATACTTTAGTGGAAATTTTATTGCATGCAAGCTGCAATAGCTATTTTCAGTTCCTTTAACTATATTCTGCTACTGTACAGGGTCTACTACATTTATTTCATTTTTATTTTACTGATTTAACATGTCTTTTGTGGCTAAATCTATGATCAAAGGGAATCTCTACCTGCACTTGTCAGTAGGTTTTTTCTTAATTTTGTTTTTAGTGTTACTTTTGAGTGATCTTTTGCCAATTCCACAACATTTTCACTTCCCACTATACTCTTATGGCTGGACTCCTGAAGATAAATTATATTTTTGGTTGTCTTTAAATTTTTTTATCAATGTATCAAATACTTGGGGTGGATGCTTTTGTTTGGACAGCTATTCAGTACTGGATGCAGTATGTGACAGTATATGATTTTCTTTCCAATCCATTTCATTGCTTCTGTTATACATGTACTTAGTGGGGGGTTTGAAATTTATAATTTTCTGTAGGAACATATACCACCAGTTTCTGGATGAAATGATCAACTGAAACTCATTAAACTGCAAATAGAATTTTCTGAATATTATTTTTCCTTCATTACTTTAAATTGAGAACATTATAAGTAGAATACTTAAGTGTCAATCTTTGGTTTTTGTAAAAGCCATGGGAGATTTAGGAAGTTAATTTATTTCTGGATTTTCTTTAATATATATATGCATATCTTGTGGCTTCTGCTGCCTTGCAAATGTAGGATTTTTTAAATTTTAAATAGTGATTGCCAATGGGTGTTTGATATGCCTGTAAACTAGTCTGATCAACAGATCAATAAGGTTTTCTGTATCATTAGGGATGTCAGTTTCTGCTTGGAGGGAGATGATTGACTATGTTATTAGAAACCTTGTACTGGTTCTGATACATATTTTCTTCTTCCAAGTTCTTTGTTAATAATTGGTTTTACACTGATAGTGAGTTCAAGTAATATTAAAATTTTAGTGTAAGGATATCTGTTTATAAAGGAAATATACCCTGTTGCTCTTAGCATTTGAAAGCATCTTCACCAGATATGGCAGTTAAGATATGCATAATAGTTAATGACTTAAATTTAAAAAACTCTGCAGAAGGTCATGATTAGAATATTTTTTTAATATGTTTCCATACATGTTAAGTATATAT
This sequence comes from Ryuthela nishihirai, assembly GCA_038380435.1. Taxonomy (NCBI): domain Eukaryota; kingdom Metazoa; phylum Arthropoda; class Arachnida; order Araneae; family Heptathelidae; genus Ryuthela; species Ryuthela nishihirai. The sequence continues at coordinate 57,675,543 of JAWZYU010000030.1, read as the reverse complement.
ACTCTTTACAAAATAGCAAAACATTTTTTTCTGTTCTGTATATTTTTGACACCATACAAATTTTAAGTTACTTTATCGACTTGCTTTTGGGAAAGAATCTTATTAAAAGCCTACTGGTGTAGTTTATTTTTGTGACTTCATCAACCTTTATGTAAATGACATCTAGATATTTTTTGTAATACTTCAATTTGATTTGCACATTTGGAGTATACTGAATCATTTGAAACAGCTTGACCTCTCTATAAAAATATAAGAAATTTTTAGATGCTAATTCTATCTATTCAATGTTAGTAAAATGTTCAATAGTTGATATATATATATATTGCTTGTAGTACTTTATTTTTACTTAATTAAAGTTTTGCAATGTCATTTTTAATCTAAGTTGCTGGTGATGCTACAATTCTACTAATTATATATATATAGCTGCAAATTTTACAAGTTAAATCTTTTCTTATTACATATATGTACAAAGGTATTGCTTTCATTTCACAATTCATGTTGTGGAATTGGCAAAAGATCACTCATTGGCAAAAGAAACTGGTGGTATATGTTCTATGTACTATGGTTATCATAAATATTTTAAATTTCATGTTATAAAAGTCTGTTTGCTGCCATGAAACTACCCCATATGCACTCTGTGAATTATGACCACCCAATCCCACGTTATGTCAATGGAAAGATAATTTCAAAGCTCTATAATTTCTAAAATAAACATTTCATGGGAAAATATGACTGAATATATATACAAGTTAAAACTCTATCTTAATTTTCTATATTCCAATAATATTTATTTAGTATTTAAAGAGGCTTCGCTTGGTTACTAACCTGGGTTCGAGCCCTAGGTAAGGCATGGTTGTTCATGTTTTTCTGCTGGGTTCCCACTATCCTCACAGACCTACTATGGCATATAAACTTACAGGCTCATGTCAGATCTCTGTGGTAAGCAGCTGTTTGAAGGGGTATTTTATTTTATATATCAACATCTTAAACAGTAATGCGCATTCTGCAGAGTTGATAAAAATTGAAATAATTGTTACATATTCTGCTAAAACTATGCTAATAAATTTAATATGGGGATATACTGTTTTAAGATTTCAACTACTTCCCAGATCAATATTTTAAACAGCCATTGTTCGTATTAAATATCTCAGTTTCCATAATTCATTAATTTTTAATGAACATAGATTTAGATAAATTTGATTGAGATCTTTAATTGATCTTCATTTCGTTTTTTTTTTTCATAAAAGCTCATTTTAAAAGTTACAAAGCTTTGAAATTAGCTTTCCATTGACATAACATGGAATTAGATTTCATAATCACTGAGTGTATATTGATATTTCAATGTGACCTTTACATTGTATGATACTTATTGTATTTTATATTTCTGTTGTATTTTGAATCTGTTCAAACCTTTTGACCACATGTATTTAGACGTTGCTTTCGTGTTTCTTCAGAATTTTTTTTCTATTATTAAAGTTTACTATGATACCAAAAAGAATAAAAATTTCTATCTTATGTGAAGAAATCAGTTTTAATATGCATTAGGGTGAAAAAGTATGGGAAAGCAGTTTTTCTTTTCTTTTTTGTTCTTCTTTTTATCTACAAGTCATAGTTGTCCTAGAAACTGTTTTTATTAATGTGATGCATTTTAAAAACAGCTTCATATTAAATGATTTAAAAAAAAATCAGCAATTGTTCAACTGGGATGAATGGAATATCTTAAAATTTTCCTTTTCAATTTAAATAGTATTGCACAATATTAAATTCCTTCATATTGCTTAAAAATTCTCCCATATGATTGGTGAATTTCCTGTTTTAATTGCACAATTTTCTTAAAAATAAAGTAAACAATGCTATGAAATATTTGTTTCATTGTAATGTGTATCCTATATTTATTTGCGAGGTGTAAAGATGTGGACTCAGATTGTAAATAAAAGTATTTTTTTAATGTGGAATTCTTTGGTTGTTTTTCTTAACATATGCAATATTGAAACATAGTGTTTTCATTAAATAATGTTTTAGACCTCTTATATATACATACATATTTGTGAAAAAAAATAGATATCTGTGGTATTTTGTAACAAGTAGTTTTTTTCTAAATATATTTCGCGCTTCTAGAATACTTTAAGAGTGAAAATTTAGTAGCTGTTCAATACATTAATCGATTGTTTGCAAAATTAGTTAAAAGTTTTGGAATTTCTGAAAGTTTAAAGAGTGTTATTATATTATCTAAATAATAATTTAAAGCTATCTGTATAATCAGAAACGGTAATTAATGGTTTATCAATACTAATCAAAGCAAAAAAAAAATTCTATCTCTAAAAAAAAATTAGAAAAAAAGGTGGGAAGGAATTTTATTTTTTTTTAAATTATATGAAAACAAATTATTTTAATGATGATGAAGATTTATTAGTGAATATTCAAAACTAAATGGGAAGTTCTATTAACAAAGATAAGCTATCTCTCAATCTATTCTGCCAGCAGTCCGGTCCAGTAATGCTGACGTCACAAATGACTGCTATGGCCTTCTCCTCTAGGTTGTGTTGGCTCTGCCATATGGCCCATTCTTCTGTTCATGCCTGTCTATATGAGGTTTGTCAGGTTATGTGCATCCTTTTTATACCTGTTTGGGCCATGACTGTGGCATAATGGGGAAATCCATTACTCAGTAGGGATGTCTGGATACTTTTTATCAGACAGCATTTTTCACTGTTTACCAGGCATTTGGAGAAAAGTTAAAGACAGTTTGGATATATTTATATAATACTCTAAAATTGCAGTATATTTCATATTTTTCTTTGCAAATAGGACCTGAATTATACAAAAATTTCAAAATGTGTCATGGCAGTACTTTGCTGCAGCTTAAGAGTTAGCCCAAAATTTTAAGTACTGTACTCCAGAAATTATATGGTGCACAAAGCTAAATTTTATAGGGGGGGGGGGGTCCTTCATAAGAGGTACCTCCCTGCAAAATTTTGTGAAATTCCAAGAAGCGCAATACCATGGCTTGGTTGAATCCAAAAGCTTATTATGATAGGCAGTACCTTTGAAAAGGAGCAGAAGTGACAGCTACTTAAATAATAAGGTAATGCCCCTTATTTCTGACAGAAAGGAGTGAAGGTAAAAATTGAATCCCTACTAGTCTTAATAGGAGAACTTAACAAATGTTTAAAGGATTAGTTAAAAGGTAAGGGTTTTTTTTTTTTTTTGGGGGGGGGGGGGGGCTTGATAGCCTGACTGACAAAGAGAAAGCTGTAGACACTACAACAACTACCAGATATAGAGTTACACCAGATAGAAAAAAAAATATAGAAAAAGCTGAAATGGTGTGCAGGTATTTTAAATCTGGGATCACTAAATCAAAATTTAACTGCAAAAATACACAAAATCATTAGTAAAACAACAATTTTTGGAAAACATTTTTTTACATATGAAAATATTAAAAATGCTTAGAGAATAATTTTTAATTACAATGCTTTGAAATTTAAATTCCTTTCCATTTAACAAAAGGAAAAAGATTTTATAAACTATCACTTACCTTGTAATCTGGCTTTATTGGGTCCTCGATCATTGGTCATCATAGATGATGCAAAGATTTTTGCATCCTTAAGAAGAGGCTCATCACAGCTTTCTGCAAAATTAAAGATGGTGATCTAACTTCATTTAATATTTTGGAATTATACACAATGGCTTAAAAATACAATAACCTGGTCACCAATCACAACCCATATTATTTGACTGGTGACTTATTTTTCTTTAAAGAAAAAACTACATTATTAAGTAAATCATATAACTTTTAAGTAAGTGAAGGTGGTTTCTGGCATACACAAATGAAACTTCTTTTAGCATTAATAGAAAATTTATGAAAAAAAATCATCAAATAAGAATAAGAAATTAAATTGAACTTGAATTCTTGTTCACATTACATGTTGAAAACCTAGCAATAAGTGTAAAAATTTATACTATTTTGTAGTAAATGTGGTCATCTCTCCTCATAAATTATTTAACTTTAAGTAAGTACCCCCCCTCAAACTCTCAACTCTTTGCTTAGTCTTGCCTTCCTCACAGGCCTTCTCTAGCAGGCCACTTTGAGGTTCATGGCATATAAACTGATAGGCTCGTATCAGACCTCTGTGGCAACTGCTTGCCACAGAGGTCTGATACGAGCTGGTTTTCAGTACAGCACTTAAATGATTCAGGCTGCTCACAGTAGACATCCAAGTTGATGGTTTGGAACTGGTTTAAAAGCTCACAGTGAATGATACCCCTTAAATCTCCCAACAACAAGATCCTTGCCTTATGATAATGCAGTTCCAATTTTGCCATAACCAGAGACAATTCTCCTCGTTGTTGGTTATTGTTGAACTCCACTAGCAGGCCACTTTGAGGTTCATTTCCAAGCTGAAAGACACCTGACTGGAACTTGTCATACCACTGGTAATACATACTTTTAGAGATGACTTTGTCCCCATAAGCTTTTTGCAGTTTACACAAACACTCTTGGACACTGATAAATTTCTGAATTTGTACATCATGATGGAACAAATACAAATGTCTTGTGTCGTCACTGTGAAATGTCTGTTGCCACTTGTATGAACTAAATGTAGGTACAGAACATCATCAGATACCAGAGCTATAAATGCACTGTCTATGTTGTTTACAAGACCATTGTAGTCTTCACTGCAGTAAATGAGTGGTTCATATTCTTTTTCCATTACTTTTGCATCAACCTAATAATTTTCAAAAATAATTTTTAAAACCATAAATTCAATGTCAAAATTATAAATACTGTATAGAAAGAAAATAGTGTACAAAATGACTTCTAATGTGAAAAGTTTTACATTTCACTAGGAATTCAACAAGAAATAAGGAAATGCCAAAATATTCTTAAAATTTTCTTAGGTGAGGACCCCCACAGATCCCTGGTCATTTTCTTCTAGACACAAGAAAATATAGCTGGCTAACTTTTAAAAAATTTCTGGAGGACTGATTATATACAGTAACTTTCATACATCAAGTAGGCAGATCAGTGCATGATTAATGAGTAGTTTAAGCTAAAAAAAATTCTTGTGCCAAATAATCCTACCTACCTATGGGATGCAGAGTTTCAATCAGACTGTCCCTTAATCCCACAAAATGTCTATCCTGAGTGACAGCTCCTGTATTTAGCCCACAGAGTTCTATATATATATACACTAGAGGTAGATCTGGCAATTATCTCATGGTCAACAACAGAGCAAACTGGGCAGAAAGGACTCTTGAAATGTATTTTTAACATAGTTAAAGCATATTTTGTATAGTGATTACAAAGCATGGTTCAAACATATTCAGTGGTAGGATACACAAATCATTATAACAAACAGTGGCGGTCAAAAGGAGGGGCTCATGGCGCTCTCCAAGAAACTTAAGAGGTTTTTTCCAAACTTCTCCTAATTTTTTTTTGTATAATAATCTCTTTCCTTTTATATTTTCCTCTTCATAAAACAGATGCGCATATTAAGTTTTCATTTAACTTAAATTATTGTTAAAGCTCGGGTATATGGAGACATGATAACCATAAAAGAACTGAAGGAGGATAGAAACAGAAATAATATGGGGGAAACGATAAACACTGCAGAAGAACAAATAAGGCTGCTTCAATAAGTTGGAAATGTGAGAAAGAGTGGTCAGCTTACACGGATATAAAATCCAGATGTATTTCAAGTACTACTCTGGAATCATTTAGTTGGTTGACTGGTTGTTTGGGGTTTTATGGTGCATGGGCAACAGAGCCATTATGCACCAAACAAGATAAAAAAAAAGAGTAAAAGACAGACAAACCCAAAACCAAAGTTAAATACAAAAAAGGGTAAAGGACAAAATCAATACACATATAAAAGTACAAAAAGATGAAAAAAACCTGGGTGTAAAAGACCCAGGATAATCAAGGTAAAACGGATAAAGCCATAAAATCACAGTCTGCTAAAATAACCTGTATAACGTAAAAAGGCAAAAACAGACGATAAAAAAATAATCAGATAAAAAATGGTCGAGTGTAAGAGGCTCGGCCATAAAATTATGGACCGTACATATAAACAACATTTAAGGTAAAAGCATCATCATCATCATCCTCAAGCAGCCATGGGCTACGGAGGTCCAACTAGACCATGCAATTTGGTTCTCCAAGCAAGTCTATCCTGAGCTACATTTACTGCATCAGGCCACTGAACACAAATTCTAACAAGGTCCTGTTTGACATTGTCTGCCCACCGCATCCTAGGTCTCCCCCTCCTTCTGAGGCCTTTAGGCACACTGTTCATAACCCTATTCGCCAATCTATAATTATCCATACGGGCAAAATGGCCAAACCAGCGGAGTCTCTCTATGCACAATATGCTGCTTAAAGGAGGTTGCCGACTCCTTTGTATAACCTCATCATTAGTTACAAAGTTGAACCACCTAATGCCCAAGATACTACGTAAGCATCTGGAATCAAAAGCATCAAGTTTCCTGTTATCTTGTTTACAAAGTGTCCAAGTTTCACTACCATAACTAACCCTAGAAAGAACCAAACTATTACACAGTCTAATTTTAGTCTTTAGGTGTATACACCTATTTCTCCACACTCTCCATAGATTCTTAAAAGTCCCGGCAGCAATACCTATTCATCTGTTAATCTCATGCCACACATCACCATTATCTGTTACATAACTCCCAAGATAATTAAACTGTGACACCTGCTCAAGACTGCAACCATTCAGATGAACTGAATCACAACCTGCCTGACCAATTTTCATCACTTTAGTTTTCTCTCTGTTTATAACCAAACCTACTGTACTACCAGTCTCATCAACAGCTCGAATGAAAGAGTTCATCTCATCAACATCATTTGCCAAAAGGGCTAAATCATCAGCATAATCTAAATCAGAAATTTTCGTATCTCCAGTCCATTTAAGGCCAAAATCTTTCCCTTGAAGTGAATTTCGCATAACATAATCAATAACCAAGCTAAAGAGAAAAGGAAACAAAATGCACCCTTGTCGAACACCAGAAGTAATGCTAAACCATTTGCTACAAGCCTTACCAATTCTCACACACGACTCAGTGTTATTTTACAGAGCTTTCATTATGTTAACTAACTTGTCTGGTATACCATATGATTTCACAATCAACCACAAATTATGACGATCAACAGAGTCGAAAGCCTTTTTGAAATCAACAAAGCTAGCAACCAAAGGTTTCTGAAATTCTAAACATTTCTCAAGAATCTGCCTAAGTGAAAATATCTGATCCACACATCCCCTACCACTTCTGAATCCACATTGCTCATCCCGCAATTGACTGTCAACCAGATTCTTAATTCTATTAAGCACAATCATGGAAAGAACTTTACCTGGAACAGAGAGTAGGCTGATACCCCTATAGTTATCACAAGAACTGCGATCACCTTTTTTGAAAATAGGGATAACAATAGCTCTGGTAAAATCCTTAGGAACCATGCCTTTATCATAAAAGATATTCAGAATTTCAGTCATCCAAGTGGTAACCGAAACATTCCCAGCTCTAAGCATTTCAGTAGTAATTTCATCTACCCCTGGGGATTTATGAAGTTTAAGTTTAGAAACAGCCAAAATAACTTCAGATTGTGTTATAGGGCCAACATTAAAGCCATCAATGCATTTATCATCATTGCAAACAATGGGAATAGAACTAACCACATTGTTTAGAACATCACTGAAATGCTCAGCCCACCTAGCCATGACAGAATCCTCACCTTCTATAATGTTACCTTGTTTATCCTTCAATCCCTGTATACCTGTCCGTTTTCTACCACACAAAACATTAACTATCTGGTACAGCTCTCTGCTGTTGTGCTGTCTAACTGCTTCCTCGGCTTTGTCAGCCAAACCATCAAGCCAAAGATTCTTATCAGCAGCTAACTGATCTTTTACACGTTTATTAAATTCTCTGTAATGCTTTCTATTAGGACTAGTAGGGTATTGATTAAGAACATTCCTGCAGTTCTTTCTTTCTGAAATAAGCTCAAGTGCCTTATCACTCAGATAATTCTGTCTCTTCTGCTCCTTTTTTCCTAAAAGAGTACTATTAGTGTCCAAAAAAGCCTGTTTAAAATGATCCCATTCTTCCTCAACTTCAGTAGTAAGCATACCATGACTGTCATAATGACTAAGTAACCTATCATGGTAAGCTTTGGCTATAACTGGGTCTTTCAGAGCTTCAGTATTAAAAGCAAATTTTTTAACCCTAGCACAACACTTTTTAAGTTTAAGTTGCAAGACACTTTTAACAAGATAATGGTCAGATCCAATTTCAGCTCCCCTATATGACCTGGTATTCCTAACAGAACTAGCCCATTTGCTGTTAATTAATATATAATCAATCATATTCCTATGCAGCCCATCAGGTGAAACCCATGTGTACTTATGTATGTCGCGGTGTTTGTAATAAGTGTTAGTTATTCTGAATCCATTGAGTTTACTTACCTGTAGGAGACGTTGCCCATTGCCATTGCAGCTACCAATACCAAAAGGGCCTATTACTCCTCCCCAAAGGTCAGAGTCAGTACCAACTTTGGTCACCAAGAACAAGGGTAATATCTCCTTTCTTGACAGAATTCAAAATATCCTGAAGTTGTCCATAAAACCTATCCTTCTCATCCTCATCGGCATCCTCAGTGGGGGGCATAACAGCAGATAACATTCAAGTCTTTAACGCTTGTCTGAAATTTTGCTGTAAGAAACCTTTCATTAATGCACTCATATCCTAGAAGAGCATCACTAGCGTGTCTGCTGAGAAGCAAACCCACACCTTGGTGATGCTTGTTGTCGTCCCTCCCTGAAAAGAGAAATTCAAGATTATTTTTAAGAATCTGACCTTTATCTGTCCATCTGGTCTCTTGCAAGCCGAGAATATCTAAATTATAATGGTGGAATTCTTCTGTGAGGACATCAAGAGAAAAAGCTCTGTGCAGAGTCCTCACATTCCAACTACCTATGGAGAGAAAATGGTTAGTAGGATGTTTAAAGAAACTATGTTTATTGAGAGAAGGAATGCCGACAATATCAAACAGCCCCCTAATCGCAGACATGGGGCAAAGACCCGTTCCCCCACCACTAAAGGCTGAAGCCATCTACACTGGAAGACTTCCTCCAATGTAGAATTTGACGATGCCAATAGAAGCAAAGAGTTCAGGTGCCTGCGATGACCCCTGCTCAGGATTATCCACCAGCTGATAAACATATCCTGTGAATCTATTCACTTGGGGCTGTCAACCCACAGACAAACAGAAAACACAGCGGAATATTTTCCCTCCACAAAAGCCCACCGGTGCAGCAAAATCAGGATCCATAATCAAGCTCAGAGCCATATATCTGTCCAGTGCAGTGGGTTTATATAGTCAGCACCAGGACCCTGTGTGGTTGACTACTCCTCAGCAGGGTGGAAAAAAAAGAAAAGTAGCCATAGTTGTCCAGATCAGTAGGCCACACTAATCTGGCAGCCCTCCCCTTCCGTTCACTTCCACAAGAGAGTATCTCTTTTGAAAGGTACTAACGGTCTGCACCACGAGAAGGTGGGGTCGGACATTAGGTGTTAGGCCTAGCCAGTTCTATGCATCATCACAGGGGATTGGTGCATAGCTCTCCTTCCAGTGACTACCTAGCTACCATTTACAGACCAAGGTAAAAGCAGGACAAGTAATTAAAATATGTTTAATGGTCAAAATGGTGTTACAAAACTCGCACTTAGTTTCGTCATCCGCCTGAAGAAGAAAGGAATGAGTGATGAATGAATGACCTAAGCAGAGCCAAGCAAGTACAACTTCCTCCTTGCGATTCCTGTGAAAACAAGACTGTCACAGTTTGACAATGAGCTTGATATACAAAAGCTTGTCAACAGACCAAGATCTCTGCCACTGTGTCCAGAGCTCAATGGAAAAATGCTGCCAGAAGTCCAAGTATGGAGCCGGCAATGGAGAGTCAGGGATAATGACTTGGCAGCAGCATCTGCCAAGTCATTGTCCCTGATCCCGACATGACCGGCACCCAACAGAAAAAAAATCATGGTGGTGGCTGCCAGACGACAGAGCTGCTGATGGATCTTGGAGAGAAAAGGGTGAGGCTGATGCCTCACTGAGATCAAAGCCTGTAGGGAGCTAAGCGAGTCGGTGTAAAGCACACACTAATGATGATGCTTAGCTGCTATGTGGTCCAAGGCAAGACTGATGGCATGCAACTCTGCAGTGAAGATGGAACACTGCTGTGGGATCTGGTCTGCAATGATTACATCACAGCAGACCATGGCTGATCCCACAGATGTACTGGACTTCAAGCCATCTGTGAAGACAGGCAAGAAGTCCGGATACTCAGCATGATGGCTGGCAAAGAGTTGCCGATACACAGTCAGGTGTAAAGGCTTCCCCATCATGCAAAGAGAGAAATCGCAGGAAGGGGAAACAGCAAGTCACGATGAGAGTGGCCCAGCTGTCGACTGTGAGATGCTATCAAGACTGGTGTTAATGTCTCACAGGTAACCTTGGACACGCAAACAGAAAGGACAAATGGCAGTCAGTCGATTCTGGTATAACATTTCCCACCAAGGACTGAAAACGCAGTCCCAAGTGGGATGGCCTGGCAGGGATAGCAATTTTGCAGCATACTACAGTGACAACTGCTGATGGTGAATAGATAAGGAAGGTTCGTCGGTCTCAACGTAAAGACTCTGGACCAGTGAAGTGCGGAAGGTCCCCTTCGAAACATGGAGGGCCTGATGATGGAGGGGATCCAGCACCTTCACCGAATCCCAGGCAGAGTCATACACCTGGGATCCTTAGTCCAGTTTTGACCGGACAAGTGCATGGTAGAAGAGGAGCAAAGAACATCGGTCCACCCCCCAAGGAAGGGAGGAGAGGACCTTGAGAATGTTCAATGCCCGCGTGCACTTGTACCAGAGATGTCAAATTTGTGGTAAAAAGGTCAATGGTTGATTGTTTGGGTTTTAATGGTGCATTGGCAACTAAGGCCATAATGCGTCAAGACAAGACAAATAGTAAACAAGATAAAAAATCATGAAAACCCACAACCAAAGCTAAAAACAAAATGTAAAGGTGATAAAATACAACACAAAAGCCAATAAAAATAGAGTATGTAAAAAAATCAAAAAGTATAAAACCAAGAAAATAACAATGAGTGTAAAGGCCCATGTAAAAATAACAATGGTAAAAGATTATAATTGGTTAAAATAGCCACAGAAATGTAAAAATTCAAAGAGAGGAGTTGAAATCTATTCATCTGATAAAAGTTGTCGAGTGTACTCGGACGTAAGGTGGTGAAACCTAAAAAACATACAACGTTCAAAGTTAAGAACATTCAATTAAAATATGTTTAATACTTAAAATGGTGCCACAAAACTCGCACTTTGGTTTATCATCCGCCTAAAGAAGAAAAGAATGAGTAATAAATGATTGACCTAAGCAGAGCCAAGCAAGTACAACTTCCTCCTTGCAATTCCTGCAATAACAAGACTGCCATGGTTTGATGATAGGTTTGATCTCAAAGAGCTTGTTTGTAAGCTGTTCTGACCAAGATCTCTGCCACTGTGCCCGGAGCTCAATGGTAAAATGCTGCCGGAAATCCAGATATGAAACCGGCAACAGAGAGGCGGACAGAGGTGTGGCTGACTTGACAGCAGTATCTGCCAAGTCATTGCCCCTGATACCGATGTGACCAGACACCCAGCAGAAATGGATGGTTGTTGTGGCTGACAGACGATGGAGCTGCTGGTGGATCTGTTGGCAGACTCTTATCTCAAATTAGAGCTTGTGATATCTGCAATGTCGTGAGCTGCCTCAAATATGACTCCAAAAGGGGGGTAAATATGTTTGATGTTTATGAGTCATATATCAAATATCTTGAAGATTTTATATTGTGATTATTAGTGACAACAAAAAAATATACCTTAAAACATTTTAAAAATACCCATATTCCTCCTTAAGTAGCCATGAGTTATGGAGGTCTAACCAGATAGTGCAATTTAGTTCTCCAAGCATATCTGTCCTGAGCTACATCTACTGCATCTGGGCCACTGCACATCAATTATAACAATGTCCTGTTTGACATTTTCTGCTTGTCGCAACTTAGGTCTCCCCTCTTTCTGAGGCTTTATGCACTGTTCATAACCCTATTCACTAATCTATATTATCCATATGAGAAACATGGCCAAACAACGGAGTCTCTCTCTGCACAATATTCTGTTGAAAGCAGGTGGTTGGTTGGTTGGTTTTTGGGGACTTATGGCGCATTCGCAGCTAAGGCCATAATGCACCAAATGAGATAAATAAAAGGATAAAAGAAACAGAACCCACAATCAAAGTTAAAAGTCAATACAGTAAAAGGTAAAGGACAAAAATAAACAGATATAAAAAATACAAAAAGAAATACATGTAAAGCAATAAATATAAGGGTATAAAAGGAAAACCAACCTAGGTGTAAAAGACCCAGGTTGGACAGTGTATGACAAAGTCACAAAATTATAATCTAGTAAAATAACCAGCAAAACGTAAAAAAGGCAAAGACAGGAGATAAAAAAGAGTCAATGGATAAAAGATGACCGAGTATAAGGGGCTCAGATGTAAAATCATGAAAGCTAAAGTAAATTCGAAGTTCGAGGTTAAAAGCTGGACAAAAAATAAATACCCCCTCAAGCAGCTGCTTGCCACAGAGGTCTGACAGGAGCCTGTCAGTTTATATGCCATAGTAGAAGGTCTGTGAGGATGGCAGGAACTCAGCAGAAAAACGACACATACATCCATGCCTTATTCGGGGCTCGAACCCAGGTCCCTTAGATCCATAGCCAAGCGTAGTCATCAAAATATGACTAATGGTTAAAATGGTGTCACAAAACTTGCACTTAGGTTTCTTGTCTGCCTGATGAAAAAAGGAATGAGTGAGAAACAAATGATCTAAGCAGAGACTCTCTGCTTAGATCTCTGCCACTGTGCCTGGAGCTCGATGGAAAAACACTGCCGGAAGTCAAGGTATGGAACCGGCAGCGGAGAGACGGACTAGGGCGTGGCTGACTTGGCAGCAGCATCTGCCAAGTCATTGCCCCTGATTCCGATGTGACCGGCCACCCAACAGAAGAGAATTGTGGTGTTGGCTGCTAGACAATGGAGCTGCTGGCGGATCTAGGAGAGAACAGGGTAAGGTATCTGTCTCACCGAGATCAAAGCCTGTAGCGAGCTAAACGAGTCAGTGTAGAGAGCACACCGACGATGATGCTTAGCTGCCATGTGGTCCAAGGAAAGACTGATAGCAATCAACTCTCCAGTGAAGATGGAACATTGGTGATGAATCTGGTCTGCAATGATTACATCACAGCAGACCATGGCTGATTCCACCGATGTGCCGGACTTCATGCCATCTATGAAGACAGGCAAGTAGTCCGAGTGCACAGCATGATGGCTGGCAAAGAGTTGGTGATACACAGTCAGGTGTAAAGGTCTTCCCTCTCCTGCAAAGAGAGAAATCGCAGGAAGAGGAAACAGCAAGCCAAGGTGGAAGTGGCTCGGCTGCCGACTGTGCAATGCTCTCTGCCACAACTGGAATGATGTTTACCTCTCAAGCTGCAGATCGGGGTCCAGATGAAGATTACGCTTGCGGCATAAGTGCACACAAACGGTCTTTTGTGGGGAGAACCGAAACCTATTGGCTGTCACCAAAACAGAGATTGTTCAGGGCAGTTGTCTTTCAGTAACCCTAATGCGGAATGATGAGCAAAAGATGCTAAAGTCATCAACATAGATGACATTGCCTCAGTCGGATGAAGTTGCCGAGTAATGGAATTTATCTTGACAGCGAAAAGCATAACACTCAGGATGCAGCCTTGTGGCACCCCCTGTTCTTGGGGGAAAGGCCGCGACACAGTGCTGCCGACATGAACTCGAAAATTACGAGAAGATAAAAAATTTGCAATGAAGATCGGCAAGTGACCTCACAAGCCAAAGCTGTGGAGGTCACGAAGAATGCCGAATCTCAATGCCGTATTGTATGCTTTTTCAATGTCAAAGAAAATTGACACCAAGTGCTCTCTACATAAAAACAAATTCCTGATTGCCGATTCAAGGCGGATCAGGTGGTCTAAAGTAGACCTGTGCCTGCGAAAGCCACACTGCATGTTGGAAATAAGGCCCCGATGTTACAAATACCAGGTCAGCCTGGTATTTACCATTCTTTCCAACACCTTGCAGACGCAGCTCGTCAATACAACTGGACGATAATTCGAAGGAATCTTGGGATCTTTGCCTGGCTTGGAGAAGGCCAAGATGATGACCTCCCACCAGGTGTACGGAAACTGATCCTCGAAAATACAGTTGAAGAGTCAGAGTAGTTGATCCTTACTTGATGGTGAGACGTTGGAGCATAGCATAATGGACATTGTCTGGCCCGACAGCAAATGCATGAGAAGTGTGCAGAGCAAGATGAAGTTCTTCTGCTGTGAATGGCCTGTTGTAACACTCCCAGCCATTCGAATGGAAGGATAAAGAATAGGAGGATAAAGAAGAGATGGAGGAGAATGACTCTCCCAGAGTGTGGGCAATTGCTCAAAGATCAGCAATTGCCTGTCCATTGTGCTCCAGGATCGATAATGAGTGCAATGTGTACCTCCCACCCATTTTCTGAACCTTCACCCGAACGACCTTAGAACTGGCTGTGCGGGTGATGGAAGATGTATATTGGCAGTAGTACAGATCATGGTCCTTTTTTTTTGACACAACGTAACAAAACGGTCCTTTTAGTTGATTCCCACAACTCTCGAGACTCTCACCCAGAGGTTTCTAGAAAAAAGATTGATTTTTTTGCTACCATAGTAACAAAAAACCAGAGTTTCTGTCAAACGCAAAGTACCGTTACCATGGTAACGGTAATTTGCGTTGTAAAGAAACGACGTAACAAAAAAAATGCGATTCCACTAAAAACATCCCACACAACACATCTGCCTTCCCATATACTACAAATACTAATATATATTATATATATACACTCATACTATATTATACTTCCCATATACTAAAAAAGCCCCAAAACTAAATAATGTCCTCCCAGGCAACACAAACCGAAAAATATGAAAATCGGAAACAGTGCACCACTGACCAAATTATAAAAAAGCCCCAAAACTAAATGTCCTCCCAGGCAACACAAACCAAAAAACATGAAAATCAGAAATCTTGCACCGCTGACCGAATTATAAAAATGCCGCTGAAACCAAATAACCTCATCAGATACAACAAAAAAAAAAATTCTTATAGCTCAAATAGCCCTCCCCTAAATTATTGATTACCTTCCTGACTCCATCAAAAACTACCACGTTTTTCCACACTGACAATTCTATAATACCCATAATATCTGCGGTGGAGGTGGCTCAATCGGTATCGCACCAGGCACGTAATCTGCAGTTCCATGATTCTAGTCCCAGCTAGGTCAAAGGTGAGACTTATCTCCGCAAAACTCTCTGCCCTACCCACAGTCAGCAGGGGACACTGATTGGCTTGGAAAAGATGGCGTCCATCAGATGGGACATTAAGCCGTGGCCCCGTGTGCAGGAGAGCCATATCCTGTGCACGTCAAAGGACACACTGAATGACCTTCACAGAAGGCTACCATCTGTCTCCCAATAACTGTTCCAGTGGGTCCCCTCCCCCAACCTTCTCTGGTCCTTGTGACCTGGCTATTTAGTCCATTGTGTACGAAAAGAGTGCCGCTCAGAGGTAAACAACCCAACCATAATTTCTACATCAAAAAGCTGCCAAACACTTCCATATATTCACAATAAATCATATAAGTAACTTTAAAAGACTCCAAAATATAATACACAATTAATAAATCACCATAATACACTAATAATTACCATACTACACGTAACTACTAAAAAACACTCAATTCATTCCAAACTACGATAACGAAATACACGTGTTCATTACTACCGCCATGTTCAGTCCCATACGAAAAACCTTCCAACATTCTTTCCCCCATGCATACTCCCCCCACCTACTACATTAGAATCCTGTGAAAACTGTTTCACCAAAAACTATTCTCCTCAAACCCTAACACCTCATAAAAACTCTCATTTTTTAAACTTAATCACTCCACATTATAAACTTTTCCCATTTTCTTCCACTCACAACAAAACACATACTACTGCATAATACTAAACACAAAAAAAATTTTAATTCTATCTGGTTAACCACTCCTCCCTACCCCTTCAAACGCTTCTCACTCCAAACAACTTACAAAAACATTCCCCCTACACACAGCAGTAAAAAGATACCGAACTCCCACTTCCAAACGATGTGACCTTAACATTACAAAACAGTTCACTAACATTATCAACAACAACCCTCCAAATATTAAATAATTTCAATTCCAAAATCTTAATGAAAACCATATCTTAAAGAATTTTCCCAAACACATTAATTATTCTAACTATTACTAAAAAACCCTCATTAAATAAAGGATACATACTTTCAGTTTCAATTTCAAGGATGCCGAGAAAAATGATAAAAAAAACTTGGGAATACTAAAATAGGTTTATGACAGAAAAGAGCGTGAAACAGAAAAAAAAAATTGCGGTACGTATTTTGTAATTACTTCCAAAATCTATCGTTTTTAAAAATAGCAGTTTTTTTTTTTGTTATTTTTAGGAGATTTTCGAAAATTTAAGGAAAAATTTGTTGATAATAGTTCAAATCAAACTTGTGAGCTTAAATTAGAAGGTTGCTTCAGCAAATAGGAGTGTTAACAAGCAAATTGGCAATACTGTTTGGCGCTTCTAAGAAATGGCAATCAGATGACTTTATAAAATTATTTATATTGTAGTTTAATAAAAAATATGCATCAAATTAAAATACAAAATATTTTTGAAGCCTCAATTATATATTTTTATAAGTTATATACAGGGTGATTCAGTTAAGCGTGTACAAACTTCTGGGAGGGGTAGGTTGCACAAAGACGAATCGGAATCATATAGCAATGCAGGGTCAGTAACGGCATCTTCACGCGGTAGATGGCATTGTATGGCTGCGGGACTACACTATGTCCTCGCAGGTAACCGTCATTCGCGAGCCGCCCACAGAGGTACACTAATGCAGAGTTGGCCGATATGCATCTCGCATACGGGGCTGCGGAATGCAACGGCCAAGCCATTGTGCGTGTGTACCAGGAATAGTACCCGATGAAGAGTACTCCCAACCACCAGATGTTTGCATGGCTGCATCAGGGATTATGTGACACTGGTTCCTTCCAGAGACCTGCCAGGAGTCGGGAACGATGGGCATGGACCCCTGACATGGAGAATGTGCTACGTCATACAGAAGACACTCCAAGTGCCAGTACTCGAGCAATCGCCCACCGGGTCGATCTTTCTCAATTCCACCATATGGAGGATTATGCATGATAACCAATTGCATCCATATCATGTGCAGTGCATCCAGACACTGAAGCCTGAGGATTACCCGCAGTGCATTGCATTTGCGCAATGGTACCTGCAGAAGAGTGTGGCAGAACCCCAATTTCCTGCTTCTGTGCTGTTCACAGATGAGGCATGCTTTACACGGGAAGGTAGCTTCAATGCACATAACGAATGCTACATGAACATGTGCAGCACAAAACCGTTTTGCTGTAAAGTTTGGTCTGGCATTGTCGGGGACCACTTAATAAGCCCATACCTCATGCCTGTTCGTCTGGACGGAAGGAGTTACTGGATATTTCTGGAGGACATCTTGCCAGAACTTTTGGATGAACAACAGGTCCCTCAGTCGCTGCGCAATGCAATGTGATTCCAGCACGATGGGGCCCCTGCCCCTTTCAGCCATGAAGTTCGTCAACACTTAAACGTGACATTTGGACAACAGTGGATTGGGCGTGGTGGTCCCGTTCATTGGCCTGCAAGATCACTGGACTTATCATGCCTTGATTACTTCTTCTGGGGTTACATCAAAGGACTGGTGTTCGACACCCCCATTGAAAGTGCTGAGGACATTGTCGCACACATCTCCGTAACTGCCTCGGAAGTCCGAGACACGCCAGGAATCTTCCAGAATGTACGTGATTCCATGCACCAACAATGTCAGACCTGTTATAGCTCATGCTCACAACTTCAAACACCTTCTGTGCATTTCGCAAATGTACCCATTGTGATTAATAAAAAGCATTTTGCTCACTTACCTGCTGCTCTTTCATTCACGTCCTCTCTGTACACTAGCACATGTTGATGCCGTTACAGACTCTGCATTGCTATATGCTTCCGATTTGTCTTTGTGCAACCTATCCCTCCCAGAAGTTTGTACACGCTTAACTGAATCACTCTGTATGTAAAAAAATTACAACAGCAATTTTTATTTAAAGAAAAAAAAATTGATTTTTTCTTTTGTACTAAACACGTATACATACATCCTTGACCTCTCAATTCAGATTCACCGAACGTATACAGATGAGGGAGGGGCTAATGCACTCATATCATAGGAGAGCATCACTAGCATGTCTCTGAGAAGCAACCCTACGTCTTGTAGATGCTTTTTATCTTCCCTCCTTGAAAAGAAATTTGAGATTATTTTTAAGAATCTGATCTTTATCTGTCCATCTGGTCACTTATAATTTTAGATATTCTCACTCTTACAATGGTGGAATTCTTGTTTGAGGACCTCAAGAGAATAATCTCTGTGCAGAGTCCTCACATTCCAACTACCTATGGAGAGAAAAATGGTTAGAAAATGGAGTGGGATGTTTAAGGAAACTATTTTATTGAGAGGGGGAATGCCAAAAATATCCAACAGCCCCTAATTGTAGGCATGTGGCAAAGACCCATTCCCTCACTAGTAAAGGCGGAAGCCATCTACACTGCAAGACTTCCTCCAATGTAGAATTTCATGATGCCGTAAGAAGCAATAGTCAGGTGCCTGCAATGACCTCTGTTCAGGATTATCCACCAGCTAATAAAACATATCCTGTGAATCTATTCACTTGAGGCTGCCAACCAACAAACAGAAAAAACAGCAGTTTTTTGATCCACAGAAGCTCACTATTGCATCAAATTCAGGATCAGTATTCAAACTCAGAGCCATTATTCCGTTCAGGTTGGTATATATGGTCAGCTCCAAGTCTCTGTGTGGTTCACCACTCCTGAGCAGGGAAGAAAAAAAAAAGTAGCCATAGTTGTCCAGATCAGTAAGCCACACTGATCTGGAAGCCCTCCCTTTCCATTCCCTTTCACCTGAGTATTTCCTTTGAAAAGTACCAATGGCCAGCACTACGAGAAGGAGGGATTGGATATTAGGTGCTAGGCCTGGCTGGTTGTATGCATCAACACAGGGGATTGCTGCACAGTTCTCCTTCCAGTGACTACCAAGCTATAGGGCCCTAAAAAGTAGAAAATAAACCTATAGCATATCAATGGTGTGATCAGTCACTGAGTTTATATTCGCATTGAAGGAAGATAATGCTCTGATTTACTTACTTGACATGATTGCCGGCATCCTTCCTTTGAAGCAAATACTAACTCAATGACTGATTGCATCATCAATATGCTTTAGGTTTATTTTCTACTTTTAGGGCCCTGGGCTCGAGCCCCAGGCAAGGAATTGTTGGCTGTGTTATCTTTCTGCTGAGGTCCATCATCCTGATAGATCTACTATGACATATTACACTGACAGGCTCCTGTCAGATCTCTGTGACAAGCAACTGCTTGATAGGGTATTTATTTTATTTATTATTATAAGAAAATGGGGTTTTTTGTGCATTTTTTATACTTATCTGGCATTATTTTCCTTTTTATGTTGTTCCTTTTTTTTGTTCAGAATTAAATGCTTTCTTTTTGGTATCTGATAAAAAAATAATGGGCATTTTAAAGATTAAATCCCAGATATAGAATGGATCTTTATCTATGATATCTATGATTCCAGATATAGAATGGATCTTTATCTTTATATAATGGACTTTGTGGTTAAGTGGTCTTTCTGTCTTGCCTTTTTCACAGATTTATCCTATTATACTGATTCTGTCAGATCTTCATCACAAGCAGTTGCTTTAAATTTTATTGTATTGGAGGGAGGAATTCATTTACTAATTAAATTTGCATAAAAATAAATATAAACAAGCAGAAAAGACAGGTTAGAGTCTCCTTCAACAGAAGCCAAATGATTGGTTAATGTGATCAGCATAGAGATCCTGAAGTTGACCATTTCTGAGCAAGGGTAAAAGTGATTACAGAAGTCCAAAATTAGTAAGCTAAACTGATCTAGCAACCCTCCCCTTTAGGGGAGAGAATATGTCCTTGAAAGGTGCTACGGCTTATGGCAGAAGAAGGCACAACTTTAAGTGCTACGCCTAGCCAGTTCTCTGCATCATCACAGATGAACGGTGCATGGCTCTCCTCCCAGTTATGACTAGCTACCATTTACAAGCCAAATTTTATTTCTTTACTTAGCAATGCATGTTCTTTATTATTACTTAAAGTATGTGGTAGTTTTTTGGTGTTTGGTTTGTTCATGCATAAAACAAACCCCTAATTGGTGTTTTTTTTATGAAATCACTTTTTATATTGTTCCGATTGATTTTGCACAGGAAACAAAGCTATGTTAAAATTTAATGGGCTACTGGAGTAATGCTTTAAAAGGCATCATAGATATTTAATTTCATTCTGTTACATGTATTTTGTTGCTTGTTGACATTTTTGGCATTTCTTGTGTCCACCTATACCTGTAAAATACAAGCAGGCTATTCGTTAACAGTCTAATTTTACACTATTAAGACTCGCCAATGCTGGCAACAAATATTGTGTTTCTGCCATGATCTAATATATCATTAATATGCAATAAATAAATGGTGGTTAACAGTTTTTGTAGTTGTATGAAAAAGAACTGATTATTAGTCAACAAATTTTTCTTATTAGTACCAATTACTCATAACAGCTTCGGTAGTTAATTTCTTCATGAATTCACAATAGGACCACAAGTTGTAAACAAAAATGTGGCTAAAAATCCAAATGACAGTTCTTCCAGCTAAGAAATGAGAGGTAAGAACTGAACTGCATGTCATATATTAATACATTTAATAATCCACATTAAAATATCCTGTCTTCTCTTTGGCAGAAAATGTGGTGGAATTTAGATTTCCAGATGGTATGACACTACATTCATTGTCCATAAAATTATCCTTCATTCTCAAAACACTTGCCATTTTAGATTCAATCATCTTTCTAGCTTGTATATATATGACTACTTTTTTAATACATATTACCAAAATAAACTGAGATGCCAGTTTATTAGGTGCACTACCCCTTGTTATAAAAATGGTTTATTTCAACACATAATACATCATGTGATCATGGTGTATGGTATAAATCAGACCAGCTCTGAGCAAGGAATGGATTGTGTCAGAATGGGCAAAACGAGCGACTTGACTGTGAATGTGCCATGATAGTTGGTGCATGTATGCTGGTTCTATCATCTCTGAAACGGCCCTCCTCCTGGGCTTTTCATGCACAACTGTTTAAAGGGTTTACCAAGAATGATGTTAAAAGTAAAAAAATACGAGTGAATGGCAATCCTGTGGAGAAAAACAGCTTATGGATCAGAGGGGTCAAAGGATTTTGGGTTGTTTTACCTCTGAGCAGCACTTTTTTTTTTGCATAACATGGAATAAAATGGCCAGGCCACAAGGACGCCAAATGCTCATAGAAGGTTGGAGGATGGGACCCACTGGAATAGCTGTTGGAAGCCAGATGATAGCCTTCCATCAAGGCCATCCATCTTTATTGTGCACAGCGTATGGCTTAACGTTCCATCCAACGGACAGCAGCCTTTCCAAGCCCATCGATATCCCCTACTGACTGTGGGCAGGACGAGTTTTGCAGAGATAAATCTCAACGCTGACCAAGTTAGGACTCGAACCTGGGAACTGCAGATTATGAGCCTGGCACACTACTGACTGAGCCACTCCCACACCAGGGTCAAAGGAGACAACAAGAATTCTGCACGAAAAGACAGGCCACAACTACGCAAATCACAGCAGAATTAAATATTGATGTGGAGATCATCTCTGAATGTACCCAATCACAAATGGACTACAACAGCATCTGACCATGTCAAGTGCCGAAGCTGTCAGTGAAGAACATGAGTCTCCAGTGGGTGCACAAGGATTGATACTTTATCATTGAGGAATGGAAAAAGGCAGCCTGATCAGAAGAATCAAGGTTCCTTTTGCATCATGCTGATGGATCAGAATTTGGTGCAAGCAACCGAGGCCATGAAACCATCTCGTCTGGTGTCAACAGTACAAGCCGATGGTTGCTGTGGGAAATGTTTTCCTGGTACATATTAGGCCCCCTGATACCCATTTAAGGACATCTGAATGCCAAAGCATATACACAGTGTCACTGAATGGTTCCAGGAACATGCTGACGAGTTTTCCTTGCTTCATTGGTATGAAGTCCCCCAGATTTAAACCATATCAAGCATCTTTGGGATGAGGTGGAATGGGTTGTTTGCAGCGAGACCAATTTGCAACAAATGCATGACCTAATCATTTCTACATGGTACAACATACCTGCACAAGGCACCCAGTTTCTTGTAAATTCCATGTCCCAATGAATTTGGGGAATTCTTAAGGCCAAAGGAAGCACAACACATTACTAGGCAGATATATCTAATAAACTTGCATCTCAGTGTATCGTTTCTATTCTTCTAACACCTCGATATCTTAGTTCTCTTCAGCAATGCATTAAACACCGATTATCTGAGGAAAGCTAATTAGTTCAAAATATACATTAAAAGAAACAATGCATTGCTGTTACATAGGTTTGATAACGTAATACTAAAGGTAATGATGAATTTTTGTTGTAACTTTTTACGAACATTTGTTACGATAATCTGAAATACTTTAAAATATTAATTACAATTTTGTTGATACTTGCCTGTAGCTAAATAATTCCTTAAAAATATGCTTATTATGCTGAGAACTAAGTACAACTTCATTTTCTATCTCACTACATTAAAAAAAATCACAAGATTTCTACGTTTGTGGCACCAATATTTACTCCATCGAAAATAAACTTAGCCACACACTTAGAAGCCCTCACCAACCGAACACACCCAATTTCCGCTATTTCTTCAAATTACGAATGGAGGTCCAGAAGCCAAGTGAAGGTATACGGCGAAATAGCATTGGCATGTCTTTAATGAGAAAGATAATGAATAGGTAATAACTCATTTTTTTTTCACAGAATTATTTAAAATAAATAGGTTTTTATAATATTTTACCAATCATATTAATAATTCATTTCGCAAAAAATTCATCTTTTTTTATTCTTACGATAGCAAATTATAAATCAGTAATACCCAACCACTTCGTTGTATCGACAATTATATCTACACTGGCACTCAAAATTAAAGGGTAACGTATAAAATAACTCAAAGAATTTTTAAGGAAATGCAATGCAATTTGGTAAAGAGGTTTATCGTATAATGTGCATGCGTTAAAATCATAATCGTGCAACTGATACTGAAGGGGCAGTCCCTGGAAAAATACTAAAAGTCGATGTACGACACCGGTTCGTCACGATTCCTGCCCCACCATCATGCCACGGCCACCAGAGTAGTCCCTTTCTGATGTTCTACGGACTGATGCGGGTCCCTGGTTCTCTCCAGATGCGAAAACATCGCAAATCAGTATTTAAGTTATATCGCGATTCTTCTGTGAACATAACATGCATCCACTAGTCTGGACTCCCAGTGTGATGTTGGAGACTCCACGTTCAACGAGCTCACCAGGTGGCAGAAGTTAGACAGACAGAAACAATAGGTCTCATTGCATAAAGGCATTGTTCACGAAATCTCCTCTAAATAGGATGCCTTGAAATCTTGGTTCCTGTAGCTGCTACAAGCTCCAAGTACAGTTGCCTACGAGCATCACTCTGTTCCGTCTAGCAGTAAGACTCGTATACCGAGCGTCTGCAGCAATTGTGGCTCTGGGATGGGCTTCTGCTGGTCGACGACAAACATCTGTCTGTTGCAACTGTCTCCAGAGTCTTGACAGGGCATTTTGTGGAACATTCAATGCTCTGGAAACTTCCGTCTTGGACTGACCTCCTCTCAATTTCTCTCCACATCTGAAAATCATCTATGCGACGTTTTCGGGACATAATCAACTCGACGCACCACTGAATGAAAGAAAGACTTGCTAGAACAGCTACAAGCTGCGAGTAGACTCGCATGTCATTTTAATACATTCATAATTTGCATATTCCTGCTTACGTGTGGCAACAGTAAATGAAGGATAGTTTTCTGTGTAGCATATTTTCCCCCATGTTTTCGCATTTTTAGTCCGTTATTTTGCATATATCAGAATCTATACATGTTTTTGTTGATTATCCTTTCATTTCGAGCACCAGTGTATGATAACCCCCCCCCCCCAACACACACACACTTTGCAAGCCGGTTGTTTCCATTTAATTTTTTCATTTTGCAATACATCGGATAGAGAAAATATCCTAGATTTTACAAGCCTTCTCATATAAGGCCGTATCCTACTAACACCGGAGTCACTCTTGGTCACTGCCTCACAAATATATACTCAGAACTAATACAACCTATAAAGACCAACATCTCCCTAACCATTATGCCAGTTTACACCCTTTTATCTGTCACGCAATAATTTAATACCACATAAATAATAAACGATCCGCGATTTGTTAACTGAGAATTCGTAACAGGCATACTGCAAATCTGACTTAGGGTATCATTCGATAAGACTATTTTAAATCTGTATGTTCAGAGATGGGGAAGCAAATGTGTTCCTTGCCTTATACTCTCAATCATTCGAAAAATTATTCTTTTATCTATTTTATTCTGTATTAAATCGTGGGGCGAGGCGACAACCTCTTACATATACACTGAGTTGACTTTTCATTAGCAAGACCTTTCCAATACCTCCCAGGGCCACCTTTTTGCCCACAATATAGCCTGTACACGTCGGGGCTTGCACTCCACAAGGTGATGTACAGCACAGAGATTAAGAAGGTACAGATGCGCAATCCCATAGGACAAAGGTATTTATTTAGGCGATGACAACACCATCACAACTAAGACCCGAAATTCAATGCGCTTAAATTTATTCTCTTCCTATGTTTGCGGTTATTTTGAGATAGTATATACTTTTTTTTTGCATATATTCTATTTGTACAT
This sequence comes from Ryuthela nishihirai, assembly GCA_038380435.1. NCBI lineage: Eukaryota > Metazoa > Arthropoda > Arachnida > Araneae > Heptathelidae > Ryuthela > Ryuthela nishihirai. Next base: position 57,650,312 of record JAWZYU010000030.1, on the reverse strand, counting down.
ATTAATTTGGTCTTTAGCATACACTTTTTTAAAAATTAAATTTAAGTGTTGTAAACTGACAGGCTCCTGTCAGACCTCTGTGACAAGCAGCTGTTTGAGGTGTTTTTTTTTATTTTTTATATATTTCATGCCTGCTTTTGTCCGGAGTTTATTCGATATAATTATGTTATTGCCGATCAATGGTCTGAAGGATATTTCATTGGTATAATTTTACTTCTATTCGAGAATTTTTTTAAATATTCGCGTATATTATCGAATTGTTGCAAACCTAATAGTTTCACATTTGTGTATTCTTCATTTATATATGATATTTTAACAAGTCACTAAATTTTCTGACTTTACCCTTCTGCTATAAAACACATTGATCATTCTTGCAATTTTCCCTAGTTTTTAAATAAAAAGTTAAAAGTATTTCAATAAAAATGGAAAATTAATTTTCCCACGTGTCGAATCAAAAGAGCAGGACACCCTGAACAGCTATACAAGCGACGGGCAAAGTGACGTCAGAGGTAGAAGCGGAGTTTTTCTGATACATGTCATATGTATTATTCTATTATATAAGAAACTATTGCAGATTTCTCAGAAATTGCAGCCAATTTTTCATTTTCATTGTCATATTCGTATTCAGCACCTTGAAATCTTTAACAAATGACTACTTTTATCTCGGAGGCATGACTTTTATGAAAATTTGTTGCCCACTGTCATTCAATTAATTAAATATGAATAAAATGCTTTATGGTGGAATGACTGCTTTGAAATATTCGAGTTTTCATAATCCAAACACTGAATGGTGCTAAAATTCATGATTTAGTCCTGATTTACAGCTTAACATACCTTCAAATTTATTCCATTCCTTCAGCTAAATCACTTAAAGATATCGAATTCCTAACTTAGCTTTCTGTTGTAATAACATAAGAATTTGGTAGAGATATGCATATTTTTTATGATTGTACGTTTTAAAAAAAAGCTTTTATTCTTCTGTATTACATTAATCCTTCTTCCAATGGTCAAATGGTATGCATGTTAGAGGCTAAAACAATCTTCACTGGTCTTTATGTGGTATACTGTGTGTGATTTCTGCGGTTAATAACTGTTTGAGGGGTAGTTTTGTTCTTCATGAGTTCTGTGATTATTCAGACGTAACATACATTAGAGAAGACTCAATAATAGTTTTTTATTGTATCCTAATTTAAAATGCAAGTCACCAATTCTAGTTAATCTGTGAGATTCATTCCTCCTAATGAGATAGCAAAATAACAAATGGGAACGCTTTGTTCTTGCAGAATCTGCAAGATGACAACATCAAATAACCATTTGTTAGCACACGCCGAGTAATAAAATTCTGCAGTTATATTTTTATGAACAATTCTAATGAATAAACTTCCATTGAAAACTGTTATCAATACGTTTTAGGGAACTATAAGTTAACCTAGAGCAAAATAAAAAGCACATGACAAGAGATAATATGAAAAAATTAATTTGTGAAAACTGAGTGGTAAACTTGAACAATAATATAAGAGAATGCCAACAACAATTCTTTCTGAAGCAAGAAACAAAAAATGGAATGATCACAATGAGCGATTTAAATGAGTAATACTTAGGTTATCGATTGCATTTTTGGATATGCACACAATTATTTTTTTACTTCTTCTGGACTTGAATGATTGAACACATTTCTTTTAACTTAAATTTCTCATATAAAAGTTTTATATGCTGCTCCTTAGATGGCGCCACTAGTGTCACTGAACATTCTTATCACTGCACTGCTATATGATAATCATTATATTTATCTTATTTTCAGGATGGTTCAGTGGATAAACCCTCATATTTTAGTTAAAAGTTTGGGTCATTTTGCCTTATTAATAAAAAAGTTTCAACACAGAGAGTAAAAAAAATTCGAATTCTTATCTCGTCAGCAGAAACGTAAGTGGATATGGCTATCGCTAAAGTTACAAAAAGCACAAAATAAATTATATGCTATAAAAAATGTAAACATTGCTACATTCATTTCAGTTATCAACACTTATCGTTTCAAATAAAAAATAAGTTTACAGAGGCGAAATAATTTCTGAGGCTGCAAAATAGGTCTCTACAGCGTACGGCAAAGTTAACTGATTGTACCTCCGATGGCAACATAAACTTTTAAAACCCGGCAGGCTTTCTTATCATTGGTCATATTGGGAGGGGCCATCCGGTTCTCCTATATTCATGGCATTCCATCATTGTTGGTCGAGACTACACTATATTATTAATACCAGTATTCTTAGGGCCTGTATATGGTGGACTCTTCTGAGCTCGATTGTTTTTGTTCAAATTGTTTGTTGTGTTTTGGTTGCGGGGGGGGGGGGGGGGGACTCTTGGAGCATTCATCAACTTCAGAAATATTTATGCCTACACTATGTTTATTCCCCCAGAGTTAAAATGTAAATATAATCTAAATGTTTTCTACCCAAACTTCTTAGTCAACCTGCGCAACCAGTCTTCTTTTTACCCTAACTTAGACTGCCCAGTGGTTGAGAAACACTGCTCTAAATGCATGCCTTATTAGAAAGGTTGGTTGGTTGTTTTGGGTTTTATGGCGCATGGGCGACTAGGCCATAATGCGCCAAACAAAAGACAATATAAAAGATAAAAGACCCTGTAACCCGCAACCACATTTAAAAGAAATGAGCAAAATTGTAAAAAGGTAAAACAACAAAGAAAAAGTGTAAAAATACAAAGTAAAACAATAGAATACCAGGTGTAAGTGACCTGGGATATACAAACTATGTATAAGGTGGTACAATCATATATATAAAAAGCTGAAGAGTAAAAACTATATGCGAGTAAAATATCCAGTAAATCGTAAAAATTGAAAGAGAGAGGTAAAAGTACAATGGTCGGATAAAAGATGTCCGAGTGTAAGGGGCTCGGACGTAAAATCATGAGAGTTAAAAAACATACGTCTTTCAAAGTTAAAACAACAACATTCAATTAAAATATGTTTGATCGTTAAAAAGGTGTCACAAAACTCACACTTGGGTTCGCCGTCTGCCCGTAAAAGAAACGAATGAGTAATAAACGAATGACCCAAGCAAGTACAACTTCCTCCTTCCGATTCCTGCGGTAACAAGAATGCCATGGTTTGACGATAGGTTTGATCTCAAAGAGCTTGTTCATAAGCTGTTCTGACAAGATCTCTGCCACTGTGCCTGGAGCTCGGTGGTAAAACGCTGCCGGAAATCCAGATAGGGAACCGGCAACGGAGAGTCGGACAGGGGAAGGCTGACCTGGCAGCAGAATCTGCCAAATCATTGCCCCTGATTCCGACATGACCGGGCACCCAACAGAAGAAAATCGTGGTGGTGGTTGCCAGTCGATGGAGCTGCTGGCGAATCTTGGAGAGAACAGGGTGAGGCCGATGCCTCACCGAGATCAAAGCCTGTAGCGAGCTAAGCGAGTCGGTGTAAAGCACACACCGACGATGATGCTTAGCTGCTATATGGTCCAAGGCAATGCTGATAGCATGCAACTCAGCAGTGAAGATGGAACACTGCTGTGGGATCTGGTCTGCAATGATTACATCACAGCAGACCATGGCCGATCCCACTGAAGCCATCCGGACTTCGAGCCATCTCTGAAGACAGGCAAGAAGTCCGGGTGCTCAGCACAATGGTTGGCAAAGAGTTGCCGGTACACACAGTCGGGTGTAAAGGCCTTCCCCGTCCTGCACAGGGAAAAATCGCAGGAAGGGGAAACAGCGAGCCAAGGTGGAAGTGGCTCAGCTGTCGGCTGTGCAATGCTTTCGAGACTGGTGTTGATGTCTCTGAGGTAGCCTCGGACACTCAAACCAAAAGGACGAATGGCAGTCGGCCGATTTGTGTAAAGCATTTCCCACTTCGGACTGAAAACGCAGTCCCAAGTGGGATGGCCAGGCAGGGATCGCAATGTAGAAGCATATTGTAGGGACAACTGCTGGCGGCGAAGAGATAAAGATGGTTCGTCGGTCTCAATATAAAGACTGGACCGGTGAAGTGCGGAAGGCTCCCGTGCAAACACGGAGAGCCTGATGATGGAGGGGATCCAGCACCTTCACCACCGAATCCCGGGCCGAGTCGTACAACTGGGATCCGTAGTCCAGTTTCGATCGGACAAGTACACGGTACAGGCGGAGCAAAGAACATCGGTCTGCCCCCCAAGAGAGGGAGGAGAGGACCTTGATGATGTTCAATGCCCGTTTGCACTTGGACCTGAGATGACGTATGTGAGGTAAAAAGGTCAATTTCCGATCGAATATGAGACCGAAAAACTTGGTCTCCGCCGCAACTGGAATGATGTTACCCCCGAGCCGCAGCTCCGGATCCAGACGAAGATTACGCTTGTGGCAAAAGTGCACACAAGCGTAATCATTACCTGGTCTTCTGTGGGGAGAACCGAAACCCGTTTGCCGTCGCCCAAACCGAAAGATTGTTCAGGGCAATTTGCAGTTGTCTTTCAATGACCCTCACGCTGGACGATGAGCAAAAGATGCTAAAGTCATCAACATAGAGGGCATTGCCTACTGATGGAGGAAGTTGTCTAGTTATAGAATTAATCTTGACAGCGAAAAGCGTAACACTCAGAACGCAGCCTTGTGGCACCCCTTGTTCTTGGGGGTACGGCCGCGAAAGAGTGTTACCAACACGGACACGAAAAGAACGTGTCGATAAGAAGTTGGAGATGAAGATCGGCATGTGACCTCTCAAGCTGAAGCTGTGGAGGTCATGAAGAATGCCAAATCTCCAAGCCATGCCGTACGCTTTTTCGATGTCGAAGAAAATTGACACCAGGTACTCTCTTCTTAAAAATGAATTTCTGATAGCCGATTTGAGGTGTATCAGATGGTCAAGAGTTGACCGTTGCCTGCGAAAGCCACACTGGGTGTTGGAAATAAGGTTGTGATGTTCTAAATACCAGATGAGTCTGGCATTTACCATTCTTTCCAACACCTTGCACACGCAGTTCGTCAACGCGATGGGACGATAATTGGAAGGAATCTTGGGATCTTTGCCTGGCTTGGGAAAGGCCAAGACGATGGCCTCCCGCCAGGAGTCCGGAAATTGCTCCTCGATGAAAATTCGGTTGAAGACTCGGAGCAGTCGATCCTTACTCGATGGTGAAAGATGTTGGAGCATGACTTAATGGTCATTGTCTGGCCTGACAGCAGATGCACGAGAAGTGTGCAGAGCAAGGTGAAGCTCCTCTGCCGTGAATGGCCTCTTGTAAGGCTCCAGGCCATTCGAGTGGAAAGACAGCGGAGAGCGCTCCACCCTGCCCTTCTGGGCCAGAAACTCGGGGGAGTAAGAGGAAGAAGAAGAGATGGAAGAGAATGACTCCTCCAGAGTGTCGGCAATTGCTTTGGGATCAGCAATTGCCTGTCCATTGTGCTCCAGGATCGATAACGAGTGGGACGTGTAGTTCCCACTCATCTTCCGGACTTTATCCCACACGACCTTAGAACTAGTTCAGCGGGTAATAGAAGATGTATACTTGATCCAAGATTCCTTCTGGCTCTGGCGTCGGACCAAACGAGCTTTCGCCCTGGCACGTTTGAAATTTTCGAGGGTTGGGGGTTGTCGGATATCTCCAAAACACTCCCCAAGCCTTGTTCTGAGCCTTACAAGCTGCGGTGCAATCTGGATTCCACCACAGTTTCGGAAAGCGAGGAAACCGTGTAGACGTTTGAGGAATTGTTGATGCATCTGCATCTACGATACAGTCTGTTATCTCCGCTACTGCCACATTGATGGGCTCCTGGCTGACAGAGTGGTCATCGAGCTCAGAGAGCAGCTCGAAACCACTCCAGTCAGCCCGATCGAGCCTCCACCGCGAGACACGTGAAGGGCTGCAAGGCCCCACACAGGAGATGGTGCACACCACGGGGAGGTGATCGCTTCCATAAGGGTTGTCCTCGACCTCCCATGTAAAGAGTGGAAAGATCGAGGAGGAGCAGATGGTGAGGTCAATTGCAGTGAAAGTGTGGGTTGGGGAGTGAAAGTAAGTACTGACACCAGTGTTCAACAGGGAGAGAGAAGGATCCAAGAGCCACTGCTCTAGGATTCCGCCCCTCCCATTGGTGTCAGTACCGTCCCAAAGTCGACTGTGTCCGTTGAGGTCCCCCATTATAAGGAAGGGAGACGAGATCATCAAGGACTTCCTGGAAGACGATGCTCCCAGGTGGAAGATATACAGAGCAGACAGTCAGTGAGAACCCCATGAAGAGGCAGATGGCTATCACCTCTAAGTTGGTGGTGAGGGGTACGACCTGGAATGGAGAATGGTTGCTCACGAGGATGGCGACACCCCCGCGAGCTGGACCATCTCCATCCAGGTCCCGGTGAACTATTGTAAAGTGCCGGATCGTGGGATCTGTGACTGGCTGCAAGAATGTCTCTTGCAGGCACACACATATGGGCTGGTGTGCCTGAAGGAGGGCCTTGATGTCGTCAAGATTCTTCTGGAATTCACGACAATTCCATTGTAGGAGTGTGGCCATCTGAGGACTTAGAAGAGTGGGCGGACAACGAATACCTATTCAACTTAACCGCCGGAGAGGACGGTTTAGTGAATAGGGGGCAGTCAGTATCCAAGTCCTCGGAGTCGTCGGAGAGGCATGGATCGGTGACCACCCTTAGCGGACCAGTTATTAATTTCTTTTTCGGCCCCGGTGGGGGCCCCTTAGGTTTTGAAGGTCTTGCTGTCTGAGGACGGGAAGGAGGAGGCCTTCCGGTGGAGGTGGAAGGCTGTGTTGCAGGAATGGAAACCGGGGAAGATGTCGAAGTCGACACCACCGTCGGTTTCACCTGCGTCAGGAGGTACTTGGCTGCGAGCGAGAAAGACTCAGTAGGTGGTACACTGATGTCAGTCTGCACCGCCACTGAAGTCATTGGAACGATGGGTTTCCCAATGACTGCACTGGCATAGGAAACCTTGCAAGGCGGGGCGGGCGGTGCAGCAAGCTTTCTCGCCTCAGCATAAGAAATGTTGTTTACTATTTTCAAGCATTGCACCTCCTTTTCCTCCTTCCACTTCGGACAGTCGCGGGAGTACGCCGGATGTTCGCCACTGCAGTTCACACAGCATGCCTTTTCTGCTGTGCAGTCAGGATCAGATGATCCTTACTGCCACAGCGAGCACAGGTGGGCTTGCCCCTGCATGCAGTCGGGCGCCAGGGATACGCAGGCACTATACCCACACAGACAGTGAGCCAAGCCCTCACAAATAAATAGAAGGAAAATAAAAAGAGAAATGTGCAGAACAAAACATTCTACACAAATCAAACAAAGCGTAAAATAAGAAAAATTGTGAATGGATAAACTGGCCTCACAAAGAAAGGATAATGACAAAAGGAAAATAAGTGGTGAGGAAACTTGTAAACCTGTACCCGGACCGTGGGCAAGGTTACTCACCGCTCTGTACGGTTGACCCTAGCAGGACCTGCCCACCAGCCGATTGCTCCTGGGGGAGCCACCCCAGGAGCTCCCGTTTACCCGAAGCAGATGCCAAAGCAGTGTATAGCAGAGGCACCGGAATCCGCTGCCCAGCCCCGCGACAGACAGGCTCCCCAATGGCAAGACGGCCAGTGGGGACCCCGCCAGTCATGAGCTGAGGAGAGAAGACGGGGACCTCTGAGCAACTACCAGTATCCTCCTTTCCCAGGACACGGGTCTCCGCACACGGCAAACACGTGGGCGAGCGTTTAGGACCCTGCAAAGGTAACCGAGCCAGCGGAACCTTCACAGGGTGGTCCCCCTCACCGCATACAGGCGCTCACACCGAGGGGGTATGAAGTGGGTACTGCAGTGTTGGCGTGAAGACAGATTCGATGCGCACATGCTGATATGTGGTAAATATTTTTCACATATCTGTTAAGATCAATGAGATTCCAGATTTAAAAAAAAAACCTTTGATATTAAAAATAAAATTTTGTTTCTATGACCGCTTCTACACCCACGAGACGATTGTTATCACCAGAAAAAATGAAATGATATTTGGAAATTGAAACCCAGCGTTCTGAAAACTACAACACTGTACCCAGTAAAAAAATAGCATTATCTCAGGTAACTGATAAATAAAATACCTTGTCTTATACTGTACTGATTCATGGAAATAAAAACTTTTGTCAGTGCGTCATAGCCTATGTAATAGAAACTTACAGCAAGTTACAAATTGCTATTAAAAACTAAATAAGCCGGAAGGGTAAATTTCTGTCGCAAACAATATTATCTAAGCAAAAGCTATGGAATAAACATAGATAAAAATTGATAGAAAAGCTCTGAAAAAAAAAAGCATGCAAAGAGAGGTTATTTAAACAGCAATAGTTTTTATTTCTGTTAGATTTTCAGTTAGTGACTTTATTTTGTTATGAAAAGTGAAAAATAATCCATGATGAGGTCAAATGATTCAAAGAATTAATTCTTTTCGTAAAATACTCACGAACGAATGACTCACTTACCTGATTAGTTCCTTTTAAACGAATTGTTCACGAACGGCTCCGTCATCATCCTCAAGCAGCCATGGGCAACTGAGGTCCAACCAGACAGTGCAATTTAATTCTCCAAGCATATCAGTACTGAGCAACATCTGCTTCATCCAGCCATTGCACACCAATTTTAACAATGTCCTGTTTAACATTGTCTGCCCACCGAATCCTAAATCTCCCGCTCTTTCTACAGACTTTAGGCACCCTGTTCATAACCCTACTGGCTAATCTAGAACTATCCATACGAGCAAAATGAACAAACCAACAATCTCTCTCTATGCACAATATGCTGCTGAAAGGAGGATGGCGACTTCATTGCTTAACTTCATCATTACTTACAAAGTAAAAATCTTTGGCATCTTACAAAGATGCCAAAGATACTGCGTAGGCATCTAGAATCCACAGATTTAGTTTCCTGTTATCACGTTTACGAAGCGTCCAAGTTTAACTAACATAACTAACCATAGAAAGCACCAAATTATTACACAGTCTAATTTTAGTCTTTCGGTATATACGCGTATTTCTTCACATTCTCAAAAGATTCTTAAAAGTCCCTGAAGCAATACCTATTCATCTGTTAATCTCATGCCACACATCACCAGTATCTGTTACGTAGCTCCCAAGATAATAAAACTGTGTCACCTGCTCAAGATTGCAACTATTCAGATTAATTTAATCATAGTCTGCCTGACCAATTTTCATCACTTTAGATTTCTCTCTGTTTATAACCAAATCTACTCTAGTATCAGTTTCATCAACAGCTCGAATGAAAGAGTTCATCTCATAAACATCATTTGCCAAAAGGGCTAAATCATCAGCATAATCTAAATCAGAAATTTTCGTATCTCCAGCCCATTTAAGGCCAAAATCTTTCCCTTGAAGTGAATTTGGCATAATATAATCAATAACCAAACTAAAGAGAAAAGGAGACAAAATGCACCCTTGTCGAACACCAGAAGTAGTGGTAAACCAATTGCTACAAGCCTTACCAACTCTCACACACGACTCAGTGTTATTATCGAGAGCTTTCATTATGTTAACTAACTTGTCTGGTATACCATGTGATCTACAATCAACCACAAATTATGACGATCAACAGAGTCGAAAGCCTTTTTGAAATCAACAAAGCTAGCAACCAAAGGTTTCTGAAACTGTAAACATTTCTCAAGAATCTGCCTAAGTGTAAATATCTGATCCACACATCCCCTACCACTTCTGAATCCACATTACTCATCACGCAATTGACTGTCAACCAGATTCTTAATTCTATTACACACAATCATGGAAAGAACTTTACCTGGAACAGAGAGTAGGCTGATACCTTACAGTTATCACAAGAACTGCGATCACCTTTCTTGAAAATAGGGATAACAATAGCTCTGGTAAAATCCTTAGGAGCCATGCCTTTATCATAAAAGATATTCAGAATTTCAGTCATCCAAGTGGTAACAGAAACATTCCCAGCTCTAAGCATTTCCGCAGTATTTTAATCTACCCCTAGGGATTTATGAAGTTTAAGTTTAGAAATAGCCAAAATAACTTCAGATTGTGTTATAGGGCCAACATTAAAGCCACCAATACATCTATCATCATTGCAAACAATGGGAGTAGAACTAACCACATTGTTTAGAACATCACTGAAATGCTCAGCGCACCTAGCCATGACAGAATCCTCCCCTTCTATAACCTTACCTGGTTTATCCTTGAATCGCTGTCTACCTGTCCATTTTCTACCACACAAAACATTAACTATCTCGTACAGATATTTGCTGTTGTGCTATCTAACTACTTCCTCAGTTTTTTCAGCTAAGTCATCAAGGCAAAGATTCTTATCAGCAGCTAACTGCTCTTTTACATTGAGCTCTCTGCAATGCTTTCTATTAGGACCAGGACATCCCTTTCTGTTCAAGTGTCTTATCACACAAATAATTTTGCCTCCTCTGCTACTTTTTTCTAAAAGAGTACTGTTAGTTTCCAAAAATAGTCTGTTTAAAATGGTCTCATCCTTCCTCAATTCAGTAGTAAGCAAACAATGACTGTTTTAATGAGTAATTAACCTATCATGGTAAGTTTTAGCTATAACTGGGTCTTTCAGAGCTTAATTATTAAAGGTAAAAATTTTAAACCTAGCATAACACCTCTTAAGTTTAAGTTGCAAGACACTTTTAACAGGAAATAGATCGAATTTCAGCTCCCCTGTATGACCTGGTGTTCCTAACAGAACTAGCTCATTTGCTGTTAATTAACATATGATCAATCATATTCTTATGCAGCCCATCAGGAGAAACCCATGTGTACTTATGTATGTCGCGGTGTTTGTAATAAGTGTTAGTTTTTCTTAAACGGTTAAGTTTAGTTACCTCTGGGAGACGTTGCCCATTGCAGCTACCGATACCAAAAGGGCTTATCACACCTCCCCAAAGGTCAAGTCAATATTAATTCTGGCAATGAATGACCTAGAATAAGGGTAATATCTCCTTTCTTGACAGAATTCAAAATATCATGAAGTTGTCTGTAAAACCTATCCTTCTCATCTTCATCAGCATCCTCAGTGGGTGCATAGCAGCAGATAACATTCAAGTCTTTAACGCTTTTCTAAAATTTTGCTGTAAGAAACCTTTCGTTAATGCATCCATATCGTAGAAGAGCATCACCAGCGTGTCTTCTAAGAGGCAGACGTACGCTTTGGAGATGATTATTATCTTCCCTCCCGGAAAAGTGAAATTTAATATTATTTTTTAAGTAGCTTAACTTTACTTTTCCAACTGGTGTCTTGCAAACCGAGAATATCTAAATTTTAACGGTGAAATTTTTGTGTGAGAACATCATGAAAATAAGCTCGGGGCAGAGTCCACATTCCATTTGGATATGGAGAGAAAAATTGTTAGTTTGATATTCCAAGAAATTATGTTTTTTGAGACAGGACATGCTGACAATATCAAACAGCCCCCTAATCGCAGGCTTGTGGCAAAGACACGTTCTCTGACTACTAAAGAGTTCTTCGAATGTAGAATGTGACGATGGGTGGGTTGTTTTACCTCTGAGCGGCACTTTTCTGTACAGAATGGGCTAAATGGCCAGGTCACAAGGACCCCAAAGACTCAGAGAAGGTTGGGAGAGGGAACCCATTGGGACAGCTTTTGGAAGACGAATTTTATGCCGTAGAAGCAAGAGTTCAGGTGCCTGCGATAATCTCTGCTCAGGATTATTCACCAGCTGATAAAGCATATCCTGTGAATCTATGCACTTGGGGCTGTCAACCCATAAACAGAAAATTCAGCGGAAGATTTTCTCTCAACAGAAACCCACAAATGCAGCAAATTCAGCATTCACAATCAAGTTCGGAGCCTTATATGGTGAGCACCAGGAACCTGTGTGGTTGACCACTCCTCAGCAGGGTAGAAAAAAAGAAAAGTAGCCAGAGTTTTCCAGATCATTAGGCCACACTAATCTGTCAGCCCTCCATTCCGTTCACTGCCACACATTGCTTCCACAAGAGAATACCTCTTTTTAAAAATACTAATGACCATTATGCTAACGACCTGCACCACGAGAAGACGGGTTCGCACATTAGTTGCTGGCCTGGCCGATTCTATAATCAGAGGACTGGTGCATATACTGTGCCATGAACATCGAGGTATGACCATGATATGACGTTAGTGGAATATTGACGTAATATTGAGAATACGGTGTGAAACGGTTAGTATTTTACCCATAATTCAATAAATGTTGTCTCCATCATGGTTTCCATGTGGTTATATTTACTCATGGCTTTTACTGGTTCTGCATTATCTTTGCCTACTGCTATGCTATATGGATTTTATAGACCGTAAATTTCTGCGGTTGGATCTTTATAAAAAAAAATTTACTTTTTGATAAGGGCCACGACGCAGCTGTAGCGGTTTGCAAGACAGATTAAAGTGAGCCGATGATATTAGTACTTTGTGTTCAAGAAGGATAAGAATATGCTACTGTTTTGCTTAGTAATAACCGGTTCAAAATGTATCAGAAATAATATTTATCGTTTTTAAATTATTTTTAAACGTTTTCATTAACGTCATAATCCAGTGTTCTTGCTTCTCTAATTCTTCATTATTATTTAAAGTATTCCGAATTTTTAAAAATATTTTATATTTAAACCAAAGAACGTTGATTTAAAAATATTTATTTTCATTTCATTTGATTTAGTTTAGAAATATTTCAAAAGTTATTACAAAAAAAATTAGATATTGAATATACTTTATTACTATTTTTCACTCTTCAGCTTTCTACAGTAGCGAGCAATGATTAGGATGGAAAATTTTCACTTAAGGATCAGGAACAAATTGAACCATTCAGAGTAACTATCATTAAATGTTTAACTGCCAAACCTGTTCTCTTCGCTGTAATGATATGATGATACATAGCTTTTATAATATTCTAAACTAAGTTTTATATTTGTATAATAGTTCTCAAATTTCCCTGTTATAAAATAGCATATGTAACTGTATTCATATTTTCATATATTTGGGGTTGAAGGAAATTTATCACATGTAGTGAATCTTGATAGTAGGAATTTTACAGAAATTTCCATTACCATTTCTATTAACACTTCAGGTAATCAATTTCCTTCAGTTCCAATTATATCGAATATATAAATAAGTCTGAAACAGCTGAGAATTTAAACATTTTAGAATATCTTGGGAAACAATCGTTGTTGGCCAAGGCACAAGTTCTGTTGCAAGCCTGGAAATCACACAGAAGATACAAATATAAATATTTAATCAGTTTCAGTAAAGGGAATAAACAATATTCAAGTAACACTTAAAACAGTTAATGCATCATTTTGCATATTACAAATATTGGGAAAGACCATTCTTAAAACATTTTATTGAAGTAAAATGGAAAAAATACTTTGGAATTAAAAAAATGCTTGTAAACTTTCACCTATCTATTTCGTATATAAGAGGACATTTCTGTTTAGTAATTTGGTAAAAAAATATCTAAAATTCACTTATTTTATGACTAAGGACAGTTGATTGAAAGTTGGGACCTTTATTAAAGTATGCCAATTTTCAGCAAAGAGCAATTTTCCTGTTTCACATTAAAAAAATTCCTATTATTCAGGAAGAGATTTCCTTTTTATTCGTATATCATAACACTAAATTATCTGCAAAGTATTCGGAAGGAAGATTGTGATAAAAGAGGCTATTGGACAGTGTGACATTTGTATTTAATAGACTGTTTTTAAAAGTTAAGAAAAACTTTTAGTTTCAAATTTTAGCCCATTTTATACGGGCTTTCTTTAGCTCATAAGAATTATAAAAACTGTTCTAATTATTTTCAATCCTTTGAATTAAATCATGGTTACTCAACTTTGGTTAAGTGAAGTCTAAAAGTATAAAACATTGCATCCAGTTTATAAATTGGAAAACTGTTGAATCTTCAAATTATTGATTGCATCATATGTTAATGAAAATGCAAACTTGGGGATGAAATGTTATAGATCATTAGAATGAATTTTCTTTTTTATATCTGCAACTATCCATTGATTTTTGTTTAAGCTATTATCTTTGCTTTAAGTATTCTGCTAATACTGGGTATAGCAGAAAAATTGTCTTCATCCAGATTGTATTGGAATCCACTGCCACCTGGTAACATCATATTATTCTGGCCACTGATCAATATTTCCTTTGTTGTGTATGTTACTGTCCTTAATCAATACCCTACTAGTCCTAATAGAAAGCATTACAGAGAACTTAATAAACGTGTAAAAGATCAGTTAGCTGCTGATAAGACTCTTTGGCTTCATAGCTTGGCTCACAAAGCTGAGGAAGCAGTTAGGCAGCACAACAGCAGAGAGCTGTACCAGATAGTTTGTTTTGTGTGGTAGAAAACGAACAGGTATACAGGAATTGAAGGATAAACAAGGTAAGGTTATAGAAGGGGAGGATTCTGTCATGGCTAGGTGCGCTGAGCATTTCAGTGATGTTCTAAACAATGTGGTTAGTTCTACTCCCATTGTTTGCAATGATGATAGATGCATTGGTGGCTTTAATGTTGGCCCTATAACACAATCTGAAGTTATTTTGGCTGTTTCTAAACTTAAATTTCATAAATCCCCAGGTGTAGATGAAATTACTACGGAAATGCTTAGAGTTGGGAATGTTTCTGTTACCACTTGGATGACTGAAATTTTGAATATCTTTTATGATAAAGGCATGGATCCTAAGAATTTTATCAGAGTTATTATTATCCCTATTTTCAAAAAAGGTGATCGCAGTTCTTGTGATAACTATAGGGGTATCAGCCTACTCTCTGTTCCAGGTAAAGTTCTTTCCATGATTGTGCTTAATAGAATTAAGAATCTGGTTGACTGTCAATTGCATGATGAGTAATGTGGATTCAGAAGTGGTAGGGGATGTGTGGATCAGATATTTTCACTTAGGCAGATTCTTGAGAAATGTTTAGAGTTTAAGAAACCTTTGGTTGCTAGCTTTGTTGATTTCAAAAAGGCTTTCGACTCTGTTGATCGTCATAATTTGTGGTTGATTGTAGATCATATGGTATACCAGACAAGTTAGTTAACATAATGAAAGCTTCCTATAATAACACTGAGTCGTGTGTGAGAGTTGGTAAGGCTTGCAGCAATTGGTTTAGCATTACTTTGGTGTTTGACAAGGGTGCTTTTTTGTCTCCTTTTCTCTTTAGCTTGGTTATTGATTATGTTATGCGAAATTCACTTCAAGGGAAAGGTTTTGGCCTTAAATGGACGGGAGATACGAAAATTTCTGATTTAGATTATGCTGATGGATTAGCCCTTTTGGCAAACGATGTTGATGAGATGAATTCTTTCATTCGAGCTGTTGATGAAACTGGTAGTAGAGTAGGTTTGGTTATAAACAGAAAACTAAAATGATGAAAATTGGTCAGGCAGACTGTGATTCAGTTAATCTGAATGGTTGTAGTCTTGAGCAGGTGTCACAGTTTAATTACCTTGGGAGCTATGTAACAGATAATGGTGATGTGCGGCATGAGATTAACAGACGAATAGGGATTGCTGCCGGGACTTTTAAGAATCTATGGAGAGTGTGGAGAAATAGGCGTATACACCTAAAGACTAAAATTAGACTGTATAATAGTTTGGTTCTTTCTAGGGTTAGTTATGGTAGTGAAACTTGGACACTTTGTAAACAAGATAACAGGAAACTAAATGCTTTTGATTTCAGATGCTTACACAGCATCTTGGGCATTAGGTGGTTCAACTTTGTAACTAATGATGAGGTTAGGCAAAGGAGTTTGCAACCTCCTTTAAGCAGCATATTGTGCAGAGAGAGACTCCGTTGGTTTGGCAATGTTGCCCGTATGAATAATTATAGATTGGTGAATAGGGTTATGAACAGTGTGCCTAAAGCCCTCAGAAAGAGGGGGAGACATAGGATGAGGTGGGCAGACAATGTCAAACAGGACCTTGTTAGAATTGGTGTGCAGTGGCCAGATGCAGTAGATGTAGCTCAGGACAGACTTGCTTGGAGAACTAAATTGCATGGTCTGGTTGGACCTCCGTAGCCCATGGCTGCTTGATGATGGTATGTTATTAAGTCTCATACCCTAATCTTAAACAGTTGTAGTGATTGCAGAGTAAGTCTCCATAGATCAGATTATTCAAAGATTTTCATCAGAGCTCTCCCAGTCTTTTGCACAAGACAAGCAGCAGCAAAAGGTGTATTAAAGGTCTATCTGAGTATTATTTTTTAAAGCAAATCTCTCTTAGCTTGTTTTAAAAAAAATAGCCAATTTTTTCACTTTGTCATCTGCCTATTTGTACACATTCAACTTTTTTGTTTTTAAAGAGAAATTTTCTTTATTGATTGGATAGGCATTGATGAAATGTTATGATTCACACTTTCCAAATTTCCCAAAGCTGTTGAGTTAAATGTAGAAAATGTAAAACTTGAATATTTGAAATGATATATTTATGGTAAAAATTACAAATTTTGGTGATATGTGTTGAGAGTAATGGATACCCAGTTAACTTACTAAATAAGGTTGGGGGAGGCCTCTGTGGCAAGCAGCTGCTTGCCACAGAGGTCTGACAGGAGCCTGTCAGTTTATATGCCAGAGTAGAAGGTCTGACAGGATGGCAGGACCTCAGCAGAAAAACAACACGAACATCCATGCCTTACCCGGGGCTCGAACCCAGGTCCTGTAGATCAGTAGCCAAGCACGCTAACCACTCGGCCACGGGATGGCAAAATAAATAAATACCCCTTCAAGCAGCTGCTTGCCACAGATATCTGACAAGAGCCTGTCAGTTTATATGCCATAATAGAAGGTCTGTGAGGATGGCAGGTTCTCAGCAGAAAAACGACACAAACAGCCATGCCTTACCCGGGGCTCAAACCCTGGTCTTTTAGATCAGTAGCCATTCGGCCATGGGAGGGCTAATAAATACCCCCTCAAGCAGCTACTTGCTACAGAGGTCTAACAGATGCCTGTCAGTTTATATGCCATAGTAGAAGGTCTGAGAGGTAACAGAAGTATAATTGATATTCATATGTGTTTAAATTGCAATTGGTTAAAAAGCAACCAGTAGCTATTTAGTTTTAAAATGTTAGCATTTGATTTTTTAAATTTTCTATAATATTTTAATATAGTAATAATAAATTTTTTTATATATACTGACTGATTTACCCCTTTACTATAGAGGATGAGAAAATGCAACTCTTTCATTTTAATGGATAAATGATAATTATTATAATGTAAACCATATACAATTTTTCGTTGTATAAAGATAATAATGTATTACTCTTTGCATTTTTCAGTTACCAATTAGTATGAATTACTACTGTTAAAGGTTGCAAAATTCAGAAAAATAAAATCTTCATAATTTTTTTGAAAATGAGTATCTCACATTTGCCAGAGGTGATACATTATTTTTCTAGTTTTATGTGTGTTCAAGCCGTCCCGTGGCCGAGTGGTTAGCGCGCTTGGCTACTGATCTAAGGGACCTGGGTTCGAGTCCCGGATTAGGCATGGATGTGTGTGTCGTTTTTCTGCTGAGGTCCTGCCATCCTCTCAGATCTCCTACTGTGGCATATAAACTGACAGCCTCCTGTCAGACCTCTGTGGCAAGCAGCTGCTTGAGGGGGTATTTATTTTTTTATTTATGTGTGTTCTTATGCTATGCATATTATGTGCTGGTAAATGTTTGTTATCTATACTAATTTTTTTAAATATGCACAGCGATCCATTGGTTTATATTCAAGTTATTAATCTTTGTTGTTAAGTATTCTGCTAAACAGTGTATTAGTGAAAATTGTCTTCATCTGGGGGTAATCCTCCTGATAACATGTCATGTACTCTGGCCATAGAACTACCAGCTGCTGATCAAGATTTTAAGCATTTAACATGCATAGCACATGAAAGCATATAAAAAATGCTAGTGGGATTACCTTTGGGTGCTGCTGGTCTTGTGCAGGGGGGGGGGGGGGGCGCTCTGGTGGGTGGAAATTACATCTGCAATCATGCGAACTACTTGTGACTAGGGTGTGAAATTTAATAATAGCAGGGAAAATTGTGATCAGCACCTTTCCTGCTATCAGGAGGTCATTGGTTCAGATTCCACCAAGCTGAAAGCAATTTTTCCTCCTGTACCCAGTATTAACAGAATGCATAGCAGTGAAGATTGTGCCATAAATACCATACTGTTGGAATGAAATGTCAGAATGAAACACTACATGAATAACTGGCTAGGGCAAAATAGCATAGAGATTAAACATTGCTTAGATGAACTGGCTAGGATGAAACATAAGTCAAACTATATTGGTACAAATTTTTGCGATTGTGCACAAACTTTTTATAGTGGAATTTGACTCAAGACTGATGTGTCACTGATAGATGTTGAAGATCTTTTGATGAACCAAGATATCTAGTGCAGATTTATATGTCTGTTTCAAAGGTAAAATGTTCCACATTCTTAGCAGCAGAGTCCAGGTAAAATTTCACATGCACAACAGTTAACTTTAGTGAACAATATGCTTCACCTATACATGGAATTTAGCAATCCATTATCTAACTTATTACATATACTAACATTGAAGAGTTTGATATCAAATGTAATCCCATGTGGAAGGATACCCTCAAGCACTTATTTCTTATTGCAAGTATTTCATTATCTCATCCATAATACAGTCAACCCAAATATTATATTTCAAGAAATGGATATTTTCCACACCCAGAGAATCATTTGCAATGCTCTCAGATAAAGGACACATATTTGAAACTAATGATACATTGCATCATTAAAACAAGAAGTAAATCAAGGCAATGAAGAGTTGCATTTAATTTTGAAGCAGAATTTGACAGAAATTCTCTTTATTATGTGCCTTCCCAGATACAAGTAATAGAGCACTCCATAAAAGTTGTGATAAGTGGCAAAGCATATCTGTGGTTCATCAGTAGAGGGTGAATTCATTAGAGCTGAGCTTATGAGTGGGCAGACAATGTCAAATAGGACCTTACATTTAAAAAAAAACATTAATTCTTCAAATGGGTTATCATCATCTACTACTAGTTTAGGTCAGTAAACATTTCTTAATCCTGGCATGAAAGGTTAATCTGTTGATGAAGGATTATTATGGTGCAGGAAAATTGACATGGTAGAAGGGATAAAAACACACAACAGCCCGACTACGAAATAGTGAAACTATATTGTTTAGTAGCCAACTCAAAGTGTTGATGCTGCTGTCAGATACATCCACAGCCCATATGAGTTGTAAAAAATATACATATAAATTGTAATATTAAAATTCTAGTTAATAATTAAAAAAAATCTCTTTTCTAGCACAAGTTTTTTGAGATAATTACTATCAATGCAAAGCCATATTGAATCAGAGTGGACAGAATGGGACCCACAAGCTTTGCTTAGTGGAGGTATGCATTGTTATTATTTCCTAGTTCAATGTTTATTTGAAACAATTGCTAGCATTTATAAAAATGATCACTTTTTGTTAATTGTTGTAAATCATTACATGAAAATATATTTATAAGCACATTGATATTATGTAATTACTTTAATTTTCAAAATTCACTGTTAATAAATCATTAAAAGTTCTCAGACTACAATAATTTTACATTTAGAAAAACAACTGATAGTATTTAGTCTCTCTGTAATAAGTTCTATATAGTTACTACCGTTTGCTAAAGATGGAATATTTACTAAATTCGTACCATAATTAGTTCTTGTTTTTAAAATCCCTTGCTGTGTAGTGGCTGGCATACTCACAATATACTGGTTGCCTTTCTATCATCCAATGTTGACTTGATAGTTTATTATGCAATCAATGCCTTTGGAGAACCCAGTCCATGTTGATGTATTCTCTTATGATGATTGCAAGGTGATTGGTATGACTGCATCCCCATGGGCTCCCCCTTGTCTGGCTTCATGGCAGATGCCATCCTCTATCATGTTAAAACTGCAGCACTAAAATGTGCAAAATTAAAACTCTCGTTATATATGAGGTACATTGATGACATGCTACTCTTCTAGGATCACAGTCCCAATGAGCTTCAGAATTTATTAAACATTTTTAGTGGCATTATGACACAGTTTACACATGAATCATAAGTTGAAGGGACACTCCTATACCTTGACATCCTATTAAAAAGAAATGGCACAAAATGTGATACTAAAGTTACCGAAAACCAACATACACACCCAATATCATATTGGCAAATTCTACACATTCAGCTGATTATAAGAAAGCAGCTTTTAACACTTACTTCAAAAGAGCACTAAGGTATTGCTCTGTCAAAGAAATCAAACTCAAGCATATAGTTAAAGATGGGTCAACAAGAAGGATATCAGAAAAAAATTATATACAATAATAAGTATCCTCTCAAACAGCTGCTTTGCCACAGAGGTCAGACAGGAGCCTGTTGGTTTATACACTACAGTAGATCTGTGAGGATGGCAGGACCTCAGCATAAAAATAACACAAACATCCATACCTTAACAGAGGCTAGAACCCAGGTCCCTTTGATCAGTAACCAAGCATGCTAACCACTTGGCCACAGGATGGCAATTTATATAATATAAATAAATTTGAATCACAACAAGAACCAGCACATAAAAAAATCTGAAATAGTGAAATATATTATACCTTTCCCATATTATGACCCATTAACTAATACACTAAGAAATATCCTACTGAAATATAAAGTAAATATCCATAAAAACTGTAAATAATAATGTTATATCATTAACTATTAATGAGTGAGATATACTCTTCTTTGGGGGGGGGGGTCTATCAGGTCAAAATCCATAACTGGAGAACAAGAATAATAACATAAGAAAAACGTACAGGTAATTAGAAGAGAGAAAAGAACACAAACTAGACCTTAAAAACCAATTAAGTAAAAGAGTTTTTACTCAGTAATTTATGCTTTAATATTACCTAACACAAATTCAAACAAAAATAATAGCAGCCCCACCTACAAAATATAAATTAAACTACATAGAAGATATCCTTATTAATCTTGAAACAGATAAATTATGCAATACAGATATTACACCACTCCTGCTGGCACAGAATCTCCTATGTCAAAGTAAGTAGAGTCTCTGCAGCACCGATAGAGGGCCACCATTATAAATACAATGAACCCAACATCAGTATTCACTGCTAATGAATACTTCAGGTAATGAATGAAACATGTCAGATCCCTGTTATTTTGTTTACAAGAATCCTCACCTTCTATAGCCTTACTTTTTTTATCCTTCAATCCCTGTATACCTATCTGTTTTCTACCATACAAAACATCAACTATCTGGTACAGATCTCTGCTGTTGTGCTGTCTAACTGCTTCCTTGGCTTTGTCAGCCAAGCCATCAAGATTCTTATCAGCTGCTAACTGATCCTTTATACATTTATTAAGCTCTTAGTAATGCTATATATATATGGACTAGTAGGGTACTGTTTTACATCTCCTAGGTGATCAGAGCTAGGACCACCACACTTCTACAGCTTCATCTCATCACTTAGTGCACTGTAGGGTTTTTATAACCCCAGGAAATTGGGCTCTTCCCCAAAAGTTGGCCACAAAACATCTGTCCATTGATAACTTTGTGGATCGATAATGTACTACTCCATTCCTGGATCGATAATGTACTACTCCATTCCTAAGGTAAGGGAGGGCAGTGGCCTCAGAGGCTTTTTTTTCCCCCAACCCCACAGCTAGGAATCCGACATCAAATTCAGGACCAATTGGTTGAGTACCTGTGGAACTGAGTAGCTGAAAACTGCCACCACCAGTCACATCACCTTGTACATAAACAAATGTCCATGCATCTGTTAGAAATATGCCTGCTACTCAGTCCTTATATCAAGACCCAGCAATGTCAGGCAATTCTGCTAGTTTGTATTTATAAATTTTAAAATTATATTAAAATTTATAAATGCTTAAAACTTCTTTGAGAAATAGAGCTAATAGTTTTTGAAGGTATTTTATAAATTTGTGCTGATAAATGCAAAATTTTTGTGGTAAATGTACTACATAAATGTGAACTTCAAAATGCAAAAAGACTTTTTTTGTGAGCAAAAAAAAAACATCCTGATAAGTTAACAGAATGGCTCTGTAACAACACTGAGTTTTGTGTGAGAATTCATAAGGCTTTTAGTGATTGATTTAGCTGTGCTACTGGAGTTTGACAAGGATGCATTTTATCTCTTTAGTTTGGTTATTGATTATGCAATGTAGAATTCGCTGCATGAGGAAGATTTTGGCCTTAAATATTAGGCATTTGAAAATTTCTGATTTAGATTATACCGATGATTTGGCTGTTTGACAAATAATGAATTTTTTCATTAGAGCTGTTGATATGAGATTGGTAATGAGTAGGTTTGATGAAAAATGATGGTGCTTCAGTTCTTTTGAATGGTTGTGGTCTTGAGCAGGTTTCTCAGCTTAATGTATCATGGGAGCTGTGTAAAAGACAATGATATGCAACATGAGTTAAAAAAGAATTAAAAAAGGGATTTTTGCTGGGACTTTTAAAATCTATGGAAATTAAAGTGTATATATCTATTTTCCCATAAAGACAAATTAGTCTATATGATGGTTTGGTCCTTTCTAATTTTGCATGAAGGTCACTACCTTCATGCAAACTTTAGAAAGGACCAAACCATGGAAGGACAAACTTGATTTTTTTGGAAGCAAGATAACAGTAAAATTGATTCCTGTTACCTTGATATGCAAAAAAATGTATAGAAATATGTGGATTCAAGAATACACTTGGTAGTAGTCTTTTGCATCCCTCTAAAAACTGTCTATAGTTGGTTCCTTTGACCTATGGAAACTTTTAATTTGACTTTTTTGCCTGTTTTATAACAAAACAGTACTGCTTAGAATTAAAATAATCTAGCTAAGGAGGCAAACTTTTGAAAATTATATGAGGAATTGTTTTTTACAATATTAGCATTTTAAATGTATTTTGATCATTATCACCATATTCTAATATGTTTAATACTATTTATCTAGATATTCCAATGGTGTTGATGGTATTGAATCAACCACTGATAACAGAAACGAAAACGTTTATAAAAAGAAACTGGAATACTGGTTAGTTCAACATTTCTCTCTACTTCTATCAAATTAGTTTGATATTTCCTACTTCATTATTAAATGATACACTAAACATCACAGCTTAAGGTCTCAAAAGCCACTGCATTATTTTTAAAACAAAAACTTCTAGAATAGGATATCACCTGATAAATTTGGGATGCTCATTTTCAAAGAAGTCTTTCATTTTCAAAAATTTTCACCCTTTAACAATAGTTGGTTGGTTGGTTGTATGGGGTTTTATGGCACAAGGACAATGAGGGCTATTTTGTGCCAAACAGACAAATAAAGAGCTAAAAGACTGCCGACCCACAACCAAAGTTAAAGTAAACACAAAAACTGTAAACAAGGACACAGAAACTAAATAGTAGAACAAAAAGGGTATAAACAGTTGAAAGACTAAGAACCAAAAAGTGTATAAGTCAACAATAACATTGGGTGTATAGGAAAAATTTGGTATATTAGGAAATTTGGTATATTATTATTTTATTTATTATTTTTATATGGTATATTAGGAAAAAATGTCATAAATGAGTGAAATAACCAGTAAATGTAAAAATGAATGTCCGTCTAGGTTAAAAGCTGGGCAATTGATTAAAATGTGTTTAATAGTTAAATTGGTGTCACAAAACTCGCACTTAGGTTCATTGTCTGCCCGAAGAAATGAATGAGTGAGAAACAAATGACTTAAGCGGAGCCGAGCAAGTACAACTTCCTCCTTGCGATTCCTGTGAAAACAAGACTGCCACAGTTGACAATGGGCTTGATCTTGAAAAGCTTGTTACCAACCTGTTCAGACCAAGATCTCTGCCACTCTGACTGGAGCTCGATGGAAAAATGCTGCTCGAAGTCCAAGTATGGAACCGGCAGCAGAGAGTCGGAGAGGGGTATGGCTGACCTGGCAGCATCATCTGCCAAGTCATTGCCTCTGATTCCGACACGACAGGGCACCCAACAGAAGAGAACAGTGGTGGTGACTGCCAGACGATGGAGCTGTTGGAAGATCTTGGAGAGAACGACACCTCATGGAGATCAAAGTCTGTAGCAAACTAAGTGAGTTGGTATAAGCACACACCAACGATGACACTACTGCTATGTGGTCCAAGGCAAGGCTGATAGCATGCAACTCTGCAGTGAAGATGGAACACTGCTGTGGGATCTGGTCTGCAATGATTATCACAGCAGACCATGGCTGATCCCACTGATGTGCCGGACTTTGAGCCATCTGTGAAGACAGGCAAGAAGTCCATGTGCTCAGCGTGATGGCCAACAAAGAGTTGCTGATACACACAGTCAGAGGTCGCAGGAAGGGGAAACAATGAGCCACTGTGTGAGTGGCTCAGATGCTGACTGTGAGATGCTATTGAGATAGATGTTAATGTCATGCAGGTAACCTTGGACGTGCACACCGAAAGGATGAATGGCAGTCAGCTGATTCTGGTATAACATTTCCCTCTGGGGACTGAAAATGCAGTTCCAAGTGGGATGGCTAGGCAGGGACCACAATTGTGCAGCATACTGTAGGGACAACTGCTGATGGCAAATAGATAATGAAGGCTCGTTGGTCTCAAAGTAAAGACTTTGGACCAGTGAGGTGCAGAAGGCCCACCTACAAACATGGAGGGCCCAATGGTGTAAGGGTCCAGCACCTTTACCACTGAATTCTGGCAGGCTGAGGGTGGCTCAGTCAGTAGCGCACCAGGTTTGTAATTGTAGTTCCCAGGTTCTAGTCCCAGCTGTGTCAGCGTTGAGAAGACGGCTGAAATTCGTTACCAGCAGTCGTTGCGATCGGACGTTCTTCGCAGAGCTCCTGCCAGCAGGGTGTGTCCGCTGCCCTCCCGTGACCGCGACCATCGGTTTGACCTTCGGGCCGTCACCGGACTAGTAAGTGCCATAAACTTTATTGCTCCTACGCGTCCTCTCCCCCTTGCATCAGTCCGTCGTGCTTTACACAGTGTCTTGTGTAGAGTGAGCTGGCTAAAATCAATTAAGCACCTGGACTTTAGGGCCCAATTTGTGCATCTCCCATTAGTGGTTCCCGCCGTTGAACTTGTGAGCCAAAACTCTCTACACAATGAATTCATTGTGCTACAGCTGTGGAGAAACAATTTCTCCAAATGCCGACCATATCCTATGCAGTGGATGCAAAGGGAAACTGCATTTTGGGTGCTCTGGCACAACGGAGAGAAACTATAAAAAGATGACTCAAGAGAAGAAAAAAACGTGGCTCTGTACTGACTGCAAATTAAGCAGGACAAACAACAGGCCCGTTTCAGATAAAGAAAACAGAGATAATACGCCTCTAAAGAATAACACACGTGTATCACCCTCACCGACATCGAATAACAATAGTAACTATAGCCAGGAGACATCCTTGGGTCACCGCTCCTCTAAGACACCTGGAGAAGGCTGTAACTCTAATAGTATACGGCCCCCGTCTTCGGCGCAACAAGAAGCTAGAAACTTTCAAACATTACTGAATGAAATAACGCACTTAAGAAACGAAATCAAAGACTTAAGGCATTCAGTAGAATTTTTCTCATCTCAATATGATACACTATTGAATAAATTTCACGAATATGAAGCGACGCAACTAGACACTATGAGTAAACTAGCTACCATTGAAACTACATGTGCAGATCTCACTCAAGAGAATACGGCTCTAAAGTCGCAAATTAATGATCTTGAACAATACGGCAGAAACCGAAATATCGAGATACATGGCATTCCAATGGACGACCAGGATGAGAAAGAAAATCTAAATCAGATAATGATCAACGTTGCAAAAGCGCTAGATATAAATAATTTTAACATTGATCAACTTGAAGCCTTACATAGACTGCCAACAAGGAACAAGAAAAAAACACCTGCGATTATTGCCCAATTTAAATCTAGAAACGAACGTGAACAATGGATGTCAAAAAAGAAATCGAAAATCCTTGCCAGTAACGTTATTGATGACGCTAAAAAAACGCCAGTGTATATAAATGAAAATTTAACTCCAATAAACAGAGAACTTTTCTGGAAAGCGAGGTGCCTGGCCAAATCAAAAAATTTTAAATACGTCTGGTTTCGGAACGGGAAAATCATGATGAAAAAAACTGATGGTGACAGCGTAATTCGAATTGATATGCAAACGAATTTCGACGAATTTTAAACGGGAAATATATTGTTTATTTGCTCCACCTTATTTGTTCTGCCATGGCGACTTTTCATTTTGATGACTTACCAACATTTGATCACAACGAAAATGTCCTGTGCGACTATGAAGAAGTTAAGAAATGGTTCTTGACTAGAAAATTATGTTATGAATCTGATGAACATTTAAGCTTTCTGCATGTGAACATTCGAAGTCTGAAAAAAAACTGGGATACTCTCTGTGTTTATCTTAAAGATATCTTGAATTTCTTAGATATTATTATATTAACAGAAACTAACATCCTCAGCACGGATGCTCCATTGTTCAATCTAGAAAATTTTAATCAACTTTTTACGAGAACTCCTGGTGCGTTTGAACATGGGATTCTACTTTTCTTCCGCGACACATTATTAGTCAAAACGATACCTTCACTTGTAATCCCTGCTGAAACACTGAATATAAATATCTACAAGGGTAATTTACTTTCAATTTACTTGCTATTTACAGATCACCAAGCTCGAACATTAACACTTTTCTTTCTAATCTCAAAAATTGGTTCGAAACAACTGATAAACATCGCAATCAAATACTAGTTGGAGACTTTAATTTAGATATCAAAAATATCAAAAAACACGGAGTTGCCAAATACGTAGAATTGTTAACCGAGTTTGGTTTCTCACCTATTATTACTGGTATCACCAGGGAAGACATCATTGGTGACTCTCTTTCTCAGACATGCATTGATCACATTAACGTCCGACTTGACATTAAACTCGACACAAATTCAATGATTTTTGGCAGTAGGATCGCAGACTACTAATTAATCGCGGCAATTTGCGGGGGGGAAAAAACTTGGGAATTCGTCCAATCACACTAAAAAGCTAGACAGCAATTTTAACACGAAAACTATCTTAGATCATAAAAACATATGCAAAGAAATAAGTCTAACAGACTGGCTGGACAGAGGCACTGGAAACGAAACCCCAAATTCAGAACTAATAGACGTACTTTATGAAACATTCATAAAAAAATATATGGCGATTGTCAACAATAACAAAATTAATAAACTATCGGATGGCTCAAAAATGAAACAACGAAATTGTAGCAAAGACTGGATAAATCAGGAAATAATAAACTTAATACGTAAAAGAGACTCGGCTTGGATTGATTACAAAAATAACAAGAGAAACAGAAATTTTAAATTACTATACACAAACTTAAGAAACACAGTCACGTCCGTTATTAGGCAGGAAAAGAAAAAATATTACTTCAAACAATTTGAGTCATGTAAAAATAAACCAAAACAAAATTGGGAACTCATCAACCAAATTATCAACAATAAACCTAAAACTGCCATTGACGATTTTATCATAAAGAATATGCCACAAGGTATGTCTGAAACTGAAGCAGCAGAGAAATTTAACAACACCTTTGCAGACATTATTGTCAATCTCAGAGACGATAACCGTATACAGAATCTCTCTACAGTTCCTAAACATATCCAACCTTCTGTCCCCTCAATTTTTATTCCTCTCATCTCAAAACAAGAAACTTTCAAAATTCTAAGTGACTTAAATGAAAGAAAATCATGTGGATACGATCAGGTACACATAAAGCACATTAAAGCATGCAAAACCTCCTTAACTGATCTCGTGACAAACTTTATCAATGAAAGCATATCTACAGGAAACATCCCTAATAAACTCAAAATTGCTATTCTAAGACCAATTTACAAAAGTGGAACTAAATCCGATTGCACTAACTATAGGCCCATTGCCATCTTACCCGTCCTTCACAAAATACTTGAAAGATATGTAGCTAACGTTCTAGCCAATTTCTTGAAAAAACATAACATTATTAGTGAAAAGCAATATGGTTTCCAAAAAGGTAAAAATACAATTACACTTTTAACGGAGTTTTCTGACGTCATTAACGGAACTTTAAACAACGGAAAAAAAGCATCAGCTCTCTTTCTGGACTTTCGTAAGGCATTTGACACGTTGGATCACGATATTTTGCTTCAAAAATTGTATATTTATGGTGTCCGAGGTATTACCCTTAAATGGTTTGAAAATTATTTAAAAAATAGAGTGCATGTTACCAAAATTAATGGCGTTTTTAGTGAGAAGAGAACAGTGTACACTGGTGTTCCACAAGGTTCAATTTTAGGTCCGCTTTTATTCATTATTTATATTAATGATCTAGCTAACCTTAAACTGAAGGGCTCTCTTTATATATATGCTGATGACACCGCCTTGGTTAACGTGAATCACATTATAGGAGACGCAGTCCGAGATACACAGGATGATTTTAACAAAATTATTTACTGGTCTAACATTAATCGTATTTACATAAATTCAGAAAAAACCAAATGGATGAGCTTTCATTCACCAGGATACTATGATCTCTCATCTTATGCAATTAAAAACCACGAACCCTTGTGTCCCCACAACATGATAACTCATGACCCTGACTGCTGCGACTGTGATGTTATTGAGCGTGTTGAGAGCCATAAATATCTTGGACTCTACATGGACACAACCTTCCGATGGAATACACATATTCAAAAGTTAGCAGGGAAATTGCGTCTATGTGCATCTAAACTTTATAAACTACAATTTGTTGCAAGCACACATACATGTATTTTGGTTTACAAAGCTATCTGTGAATCTATATTGACCTATGGTTTGACAATATACGGCTCAACTAACCTCACAAATATAAAGAAATAGAAACTATTCAATCATCCATTGCTAAAAATATAATCCCTTACAACTTAAGAAATTCATTTTATCATAGCGAAGAAAGACTAAATTATCTAGGCATACTCTCTTTTCACAACCTTTACAAATACAGCATCACTTTAAAATATTTTTTTGATAATCAATTTAAATATAAAATCTCTCATGGGAAAAACACAAGGTTACAATCCAAAAATTATTTCCAACTTCCAAAAATATTAAACAATTACGGGAAATGTACAAGGGCATACACAATACCTTACGTGTTCAATCAACTGCCAAGGGAAATTATTTTATTAAACAATTTTAAAGAAATCAAAATAAGACAAAAAATTTTCTTCTAGGCACTAAATTTTAAATAAAAATTTCAACCACTACAATGGAGCTTCCACTGAAATTCATATAATTTGATGACATTGTTTTAAACTATATCTTATGTATTTTCATGTAACGTTATTATTCTTCTCTCCTGCAGATAAGCAAATGCTTTGCGGGTCATTTGTTTAAAATTTTGTATAACTAACATGAATATGAATAAAGATTATTATTATTATTATTATAAAAAAAAAATTTATCTTTGCAAAATTTCCTGCCCTGCCCACGGTCAGTAGGGGACACTGATGAGGTTGGAAAGGCTGATGTCCTTCGGATAGAATGTTAAGCCATGGCCCCATGTGCGGGAGAGCATGTGTGGCTGACCTGGCAGCAGCATCTGCCAAGTCATTGCCTCTGATTCCGACATGAACTGTGCACATTAAAGAACATGCTGGATGGCCTTGACAGGAAGCTACCATCTGTCTCCCAACAGCTGTTCCAGTGGGTCCCCTCCCCCAACCTTCTCTGAGCCTTCGGGTCCTTATGACTTAGCCATTTAGTCCATGGTGTGCCAAAAAGTGCCGTTCAGAGGTAAAGCAACCCAACCTGGCAGGCTAAACAGGAGTCATGTTCCTGGGATCCATATTCCAGTTTCGACCAGACAAGTGCACAGTAAAGGCAAAGCAAAGAACACTGATCCGCACCCCGAGAGAGAGGACCTTGAGGATGTTCAATGCCCCTGTGCACTTGAACCTGAGATGTCAATATGTGGTAAAATGATCAACTTCCAGTCCTTGAGACAGAGAAACTTGGTCTCTGCCACAACTGGAATGATAGTGCCTCGGGTTGGATTGTGTTACCTCTGAATGGCACTTTTTTGCACATCATGGGCTAAATGGCCTGGTCACATGAACCCCGAAGGCTCAGAGAAGGTTGGGGGAGGGGACCCACTGGAACAGCTGTTGGGAGACAGATGGTAGCCTCCTGTCAAGGCCATCCAGTGTGTTCTTTAACGTGCACAGGATATGGCTCTCCCGCACACGGGGCCACGGCTTAATGTCCCATTCGACGGACAAGCGACCTTTCCAAGCACATTGGTGTTCCCTACTGACCATGGGCAGGGCAGAGAATTTTGTGGAGATAAATCTCAAATGGACATAAAAACGAATTCCTGATCGCTGATTCGAGGTGGATCAGGTGGTCTAATGTAGACCATTGCCTGCGAAAACCACACTAGGTGTTGGAAAGTAGGCCGTGATGCTCCAAATACCAGGTCTGCGTGGTATTCACCATTCTTCCCAACACCTTGCACACACAGCTAGTCAATGTAATCGGACAATAATTTGAAGGAATCTTGGGATCTTTGCCTGGCTTGGGGAGGGCCAAAACGACCTGGAATGGAGAATGGTTGCTCATGAGTATGGCAACACCCCCGCGAGCTGGACCATCTCCATCCCAGTCCCAGCAAACAAGAGAGAAGTGCCGGAGAGTGGGATCATTGACTGTCTGCAGTAAGTCTCCTGCAGGCACACACAGATGGGCTCTATGCCCTCAAGAGGACCTTGATGTCGTCAGTATTCTTCTGGAATTCACGACAATTCCATTTAAAAAGTATGGGCATCTCAGGTCTTTGGAGCTAGGGCAAATGACTTACAGTTTATTTTAACTGTCGTCAGCAATGGTTTTGAAAAAATGGGATGGTCTGTGTCTGTGTCCTCGGAGTCATCCAAATGAATGGATCAGAGACCGCTGAACAAGGAGGGGTTAAAAGCTTCTTTTTGGCCCTTTGGGTTTCGAAGGTCTTGCTGTCTGTGGGCAGGAAGGAGGGGCCCTTCCAGAAGTGGAAGGTGCCTCAGCAGGAATGGAAACTGGAGTTGATGTCGTGATGGACACCAACTTCAGCTTCGC
Organism: Ryuthela nishihirai; assembly: GCA_038380435.1. Taxonomy (NCBI): domain Eukaryota; kingdom Metazoa; phylum Arthropoda; class Arachnida; order Araneae; family Heptathelidae; genus Ryuthela; species Ryuthela nishihirai. The sequence goes on along the minus strand of JAWZYU010000030.1, from coordinate 57,619,111 downwards.
CTGAGTAAGGAGGTACTTTGCTGCAGTCAAGAAAGATTCCAATGGTGGTACACTGATAACGGTCTGCACTGCCACGGAAACCATCGCAATGATAAGCTTTCCGAGCACCGCACTGGCATAGGAAACCTTGCCAGTTGGGGCAGGCAGTGCAGCAAGCTTTCTCGCCTCAGGATAGGAGATGTTCAACGTTTTGAGGTGCTGTACCTCCTTCTCCTCCAGCCACTTTGGACAATCACAGGAGTATGCCGGATGTTCGCCACTATAGTTTACGCAGCACGCGTTTTCTGCTGTGTAGTCAGGTTCGAGATGATTCTGACTGCCACAAGAAGCACAGGTGGGCTTGCCTCATCATGCTGTACATGCATGGGCTAACCTCTAGCATTGAAAACAACCTAGAGGGTTTCGGATATATGGCTGTACCTCGCAGTGTAAGTGCCCTGCCTTGATGGAAGTAGGCAGGTGTGATATATTGAATGTAATGATTAGTACTCTTGTGGGTTCTTCACACTTGTCTGTGATTTGCATTCATTCCTCTGAAGTTAACTAGCCAAGACTTGTTTGAAAGCTTGTATAAACTTGTCATTTTGTGTTAAAAACAAAGGTCATATCATTCCCTCTTCACTGGCAATACTTAAAGTTCAGTCTTGGAAATCTGTGCATTATTGCTATGGAGTCTACTAAAAAAAAAGAGATAATTTTTACACATTCACAAATATGCAGCTTGAGGATGATGCAAAAAAAATCCTGTCAATTTTCACAAATATATGGGGATCATGCCTGTTCACATGACACTGTTACGGGATGGATGCACAAATTCAGAGAAAGGTGGCAGAGCTTCGAAGACCTCCCTCGTGCAGGAGAACCGAAGGAGGCCATAAACGACAGAACCCTCATTGCTGTCTGTACGCTTTTTACTGAAATGTTATGTATGGGTTTTCCTTAACAACTTTAGATGTCAGTGTATCAATTGGCAGTGTGGAAACAATTATTCATTAACATTTATAGTTTCAAAAGATCTGTGCTAAATGGGTACCATACAACCATGACAGAACAATGAAAAAGGGCTAAAGTTGACTCGGGCAAGGAGATCCTGGGAATGTTTAAACCTAGTGGCCCCAAACTGTTAGCAGACATTGTTACAGATGATGAAATGTGGTTTTATTACTGTTCAACTACCAGAAAGATCGATAACTATGTTTGGGTTGCGGAAGACAAACCACATCCCAAATTCTCCGACAACACTTTCACTCAAGAAAGAGGATTTTCACAATTTTTTCCAATTCCCAAGGAGTAGTAACTGTGGACACTGTACCTGAAAAAATGACTATAAATGGCCAATACTATACCAACATTGTTTTGCCTAAAATGGTTAAGATGAAGGAGCAGTATCCAACAACAGGCAAGTCAAGGGTTCTCCTTTTTCTTGACAGTGCTCACAAAACCTGGCAAGTTACAGCCAATCTGGAGCATGAAAAATATCAAACAGCTACCCCATCCTGCATAATCACCTGATCTTGCACCATGTGATAACCATAATGCAGCATTAAATAAAATATCCACAGCAACAAGTTGTAAGCCATCTGGCCAATATAGCATAACTCTAAAAAATCAATAATCAATCGACCAAAAGATCTTTAAATTATGGAAATCAAGTAAATCTACAGAAATGAAAACTAAGGTTTAATTATAAAAAGGGAAATAAAATACTAATTTTACAAAGGGATTTTATCCAATTTGTTGGGAAATATTTGGATTTAAATCATCTATGTAAACAACTTACAATGCAGCCCTTAGCAGTCAGCTTTTCCCACTCCTGTACATGTGATCCAACAATTAAAACACCTGTGACTTCCTCTTCCGTGTGCAGCCGGTCTTGAAGACCAGGCTATGAAGTCTTTTTTTTTTTATAATTTCAATTTGAAAAGTGCCAATTGATACACTGCCAATTGGTACACTGACATCATAGTACTCTGATAATAGATGTTATAATAACATCTGGGATAAATGTTATAAATAGTTTTTGAAATAGTGAAATGGATTTAAGGCAGAGAAGACTGTAAAATGTGGGGAAAAACAGGTATGTACTTCATAATTGCTTCCATTTTTGAAAATAGCACTGTATTTGTTAATTTCCAGTAGATTTTCGAAACTTTAAGGAAAACTTTGTTGACAATTCAAATCAGACTTATGAGCTTAAATCAGGGGATTACTTCAGCTTAGAGTAAAGTTGTTAACAAACAAATTGGCAATGTATATTGCTTCTAAGAAGTGGCAATCAGATGGCTTTAACAAATTATTTATATTGTAATTTAATAAAATATGCATCAAATAAAAAAAATTATTTTTCAAATTTCAATTATGTATTTTTAAAAGATATATGCAAGAAAAAAATATTTCAAACAGCAATTCCTATTTTTTTTTAAATCGTATTTTTTTGTTATACAAAAAATGAACATAGACATCTTGGGCTTCTCATTTTGGATTCTGCCAATGTCTATGTTCATCGGGGACACTGTGGATGGCCGTAATGGGAGGCTACTGTCTGTCTCCAATCAGCTGTCCAGTGGGTCTCCTTCCCCCAACCTTCTCTGAGCCCTCGGGGTCCTTGTGACCTGGCCATTTAGCCCATTGTAATAATAATAAAATACCCACTCAAGCAGCTGCTTGCCACAGAGGTCTGACAGGAGCCTGTCAGTTTATATGCCATAGTAGGAGATCTGAGAGGATGACAGGACCTCAGCAATGCAAAAAAAAAGTGTCTTACAAAGATAAAACCCAATATTATTCATTGCAAGGGTAAGATTTTTGGTCTTAAATGGTCTAGAGATTTGAAAATTTCTGAATTAACCCTTTTAGCAAATGATGATGAGATGAACTCTTTCATTAGAACTATTGATGAAACTGGTAATAGAGTAGGTTTAGTGGTAAACTGAGGGAAACTAAAATGATGAAGTGTTCAGACAGGTTCTGTTTCAGTTGTTTTGAATGGTTGAACCATTGAGCAAGTGTCTCAGTTTGTCTTGGAAGCTATATTACAGATACTGGTGATGTGCAGCATGAAATAAGTAGAAGAAGAATTGCTGCTAGGACTTTTAAAGAATCTATTCAGAATGTGGAAAAATAGGTGTATACACCTAAATGGGCTATATTAACACTAAAATTTTGCTGTATAATTTTCTAGTTCTTTCTAATGTTAGTCATGATAGTGAAACTTTTACTTTATGTATGGCTGAGTGGTTAGTGCACTTGGCTACTGATCTAAGGGACCTGGGTTCGAGCCCCAGACAAGGCATGGACATTAGTGTTGATTTTATGCTGAGGTCCTGCCATCCTCACAGACCTACTATGGCATATAAACTGACAGGCTCCTGTCAGACCTCTGTTGCAAGCAGCTGCTTGAGGTGGTATTTATTATTTTAAGCAAGATAGCATGAAGCTTGATGCCTTTTATTCTAGATGCTTACACAACATCTTCAGCATTAAGTGGTTTGGTCTTGTAAGTAATGATGAGGTCAGATGAAGGAATTGGCAACCTCCTTTGAGCAGCATATCATGCAGAGACCTTTGGTTTGGCTATGTTGCCCATATGCATAACTATAGTTTAGTGAATAGGGTTAGGAACAGTGTATCTAAAGGCCTCAGAAAGAGAAGGAGACTTAGTATGCAGTGAGAAGACAATATCAAACTGGACCTATAGTGGCCAAATGCAGCAGCTGTAGTTCAGGATAAATGTGTCTGAAAAAGTAAATACATGGTCTAGTTAAACCTCCATAGCCTAAGGTTGCTTGAGGTGTGTGTATGTCTGTGTATATGTATTAGTTTTTTGTAATAAATTTTTATCTGCACCAACAGATTCTTTTTTACTACGCTATCCTTACCCACATTTAAATTCTTTTTATGAGATATTTTTTCATAAAATCCAGAATTAAATGCTGATTAATTTGGCATATAACATGCACGATTCCTTTCAATAGTTATTTGGGGAAAATGTTTTTTTTGGGGAGGGGGGGAGAATGGGGGATTGAGTATAGCTAAAAAATTAGCTTGCTCTCTGGGTATAAACCTGTTTTTCACGCTGGACTCTGGAAGGGTTAAGCCAGAGTTTTTTGTGATCTGACTATTTTAACTATTGGGCAACAAAAAATTCAATGATAAAACAAAAAATTGCAGCATTTTTCTCTATGAATATAAAAGGCACACACTGTTCATTATTCAATCAGACTAAGTATAAAAGAACAGAAGTAAAACATTGTAAAAGCTAAAAATAAATGAAGTTTTTTAAATGATTTGGATGCTAAAAATCATAAATTTGTATCCAACTAGTCCTTATTGCTTTGTAATACTCATGTTACTATTTAATTGTTGGAATTTGAAGTAATCAGATTTGCCATCACCACACATTGTTGTAAATTATGGTGTATAGGTGTTTATAAACTGATAATTTAAAGTTATGAAGCATATTTTACTGCTTGTTACTAACAATCATGATATTATTTTGCAGCTGTTTTGCGTATTGCTGTAGATGGTGGAGCTCTGCACTTACAAGAATTATCCAATGATCAGCTGACTTGCATTCCTGATATTATTAGTGGAGATTTTGACTCCATCAGTGTAAATGTTCTTAATGAATTTGAGAAAATGGTATGTTTGCCATCTGTAGGATTTTGATTTTTTTTTACAAAATAACTATTCTCAAATGCATTAGATGACATAAAACTTATTTCCTGTAATAAATTACTGTAAATTTTCTGATGTATGATTAGGACATTGCAAAAGATACTCACTGATCTCTATAGTATCTATGGGCATGATCAAAAATCTTCAAATGTTTGAGATCAATTGTACTGACCTACAGAACCCTCTAGCAGCCTTTGGCTACAGATGTCCAACTTTAAACTGTGCAATTTAGTTCTCCAAACATGTCTGTCCTGAGCTACAGCTGCTGCATTTTACCATTGTAGGCCAATTCCAGCAAGGTCCTGTTTGACATCTGCCGACCACATCCTAGGTCTCCCACTTTTTCTGAGGCCTTTAGGCTTACTGTTCATGACCCTATTCATTAATCTATAGTTATGCATATGGACAACATGGCCAAACCAGCACACCCTCTCTCTGCACAATATGCTGCTCAAAGGAGGTTGTCAACTCCTTCACCTAACCTCATCATTACTTACAAGGTCAAACCACCTAATGCCCAATATACTGTGTAAACATCTAGAAACAAAGGTATCAGATTTCCTGTAATGTTTACAAAGGGTCCATGTTTTGCTTCCCTATCTAACTTTAGAAAGGACCAAACTATTGTATAGCCTAATTTTAGTCTTTAGGAGTATATGCCTATTTTTTCCCACACTCTTCATATATTCTTGAAAGTCCCAGCAACAATCCCTATTCTGTTTATATCATGCCACACATCACCAGTATCTGTGAAACATCTCCCAAGATAATTAAACTGAGACCCTTGCTCAAGGGGGCAACCATTCAAATTAACAACCAGTTTTCGTCACCTTAATTTTCTCTGTTTTTTTACCAAATCTACTCTATTACCAGCTTCATCCACAGCCCTAATGAAAGAATTCATTTCATCAACGTTATTAGCCTACAGGGACAAATCATATGCATAATCCAAATCTAATCAGAAATGTTGAAATCTCTACACTGAGGCCAAAATCTCTCCCCCCCCCCCCTGCATAGAATTGAAGATTAAGAGAGGAAAAAAATGTATATTTCTTTGATCATGTGATCTGCAAAGTCATAGGAGTTATATTGATCAGCAGACATCTGGTTTTATTTTGAAACTTTTCTTAGTGCGCACTTGTTAGGCTCTACAGATAGATATTTATTCTGCATTCAGAAGGAACTGAAGTGTTTTTTGCATTTTGTTTTGCTGCTGATGAAATATAAATAAGTGGTGGTCAGATATTTCCTCAAATATGGATATTATTCAAGTTGGACCAAAAAATTTTAAGTTTTTCTGAACTACAATATTTCATCGACTCTGAGTGATTCAGACCAATTCTGACTTTTCTCAGATTCTGAAGGGTGATATCAATTCTACTACTCCTAGCATTATTTATAATGTATCCCAAATATATATACTGCATCATCATCAACCCCCCTCCTCTTCAAGCAGCCATGGGCTACGGAGGTCCAACCAGACCGTGCAATTTAGATCTCCAAGCAAGTCTGTCCTGAGCTACATCTGCTGCATCAGGCCACTGAACACCAATTCTAATAAGGTCCTGTTTGACATTGTCTGCCCACTGCATCCTTGGTCTCCCCCTCTTTCTGAAGCCTCTAAGCACACTGTTCATAACCCTATTCGCCAATCTATAATTTTCCATACGGAATTTTTCATATTTCACATATCTCCATTTTCCATATGGAAAATTTTGGCCATGTTGGGCAACATGGCCAAACCAATGGAGTCTCTCTCTGCACAATATGCTGCTTAAAGGAGGTTGCTGACTCCTTTTCCTAACCTCATCATTAGTTACAAAGTTGAACCACCTAATGCCCAAGATATTGCGTAAGCATCTAGAATCAAAAGCATCTAGTTTCCTGTTATCTTGTTTACAAAGTGTCCAGGTTTCACTACCATAACCAACCCTAGAAAGAACCAAACTATTATACAGTCTAATTTTATTCTTCAGGTGTATACGCCTATTTCTCCACACTCTCCATAGATTCTTAAAAGTCTCGGCAGCAATCCCTATCCATCTGTTAATCTCATGCCGCACATCAACAGTATCTGTTACATAGCTCCCAAGATAATTAAACTGTGACACCTGCTCAAGACTGCAGCCATTCAGATTAACTGAGTCACAGCTTGCCTGACCAATTTTCATTACTTTAGTTTTCTCTCTGTTTATAACCAAACCTATTCTACTACCAGTTTTGTCAACAGCTAGAATGAAAGAGTTCATCTCATCAACATCATTTGCCAAAAGGGCTAAATCATCAATATAATCTAAATCAGAAATTTTCGTATCTCCAGCCCATTTAAAACCAAAATCTTTCCCTTGAAGTGAAGTTCACAAAACATAATCAATAACCAAACTAAAGAGAAAAGGAGACAAAATGCACCCTTGTCGAACACCAGAAGTAATGCTAAACTAATTGCTACAAGCCTTACCAACTCTCACACACGACTCAGTGTTATTATAGAAAGCTTTCATTATGTTAACTAACTTGTCTGGTATACCATATGATCTCACAATCAACCACAAATTATGACGATCAACAGAGTCGGAAGCCTTTTTGAAATCAACAAAGCTAGCAACCAAAGGTTTCTTAAACTCTAAACATTTCTCAAGAATCTGCCTAAGTGAAAATATCTTATCTACACATCCCCTACCACTTCTGAATTCACATTGCTTTAACACTGTCAACCAGATTCTTAATTCTATTAAGCACAATGATGGAAAGAATGTTCCCTGGAACAGAGAGTAGGCTGATACCCCTATAGTTATCACAAGAACTGCGATCACCTTTTTTGAAAATAGGGATAATAATAGCTCTGATAAAATCCTTAGGATCCATGCCTTTATCATAAAAGATATTCAAAATTTCAGTCATCCAAGTGGTAACAGAAACATTCCCAACTCTAAGCATTTCCGTAGTAATTTCATCTACACCTGGGGATTTATGAAATTTAAGTTTAGAAACAGCCAAAATAACTTCAGATTGTGTTATAGGGCCAACATTAAAGCCACCAATGCATCTATCATCATTGCAAACAATGGGAGTAGAACTAACCACATTGTTTAGAACATCACTGAAATACTCAGCCCACCTAGCCATGACAGAATCCTCACTTTCTATAACCTTACCTTGTTTATCCTTCAATCCCTGTATACCTGTTCATTTTCTACCACACAAAACATTAACTATCTGGTACAGCTCTCTGCTGTTGTGCTGTCTAACTGCTTCCTCAGCTTTGTCAGCCAAGCAATCAAACCAAAGATTCTTATCAGCAGCTAACTGATCTTTTATACATTTATTAAGTTCTCTGTAATGCTTTCTATTAGGACTAGTAGGGTATTGATTAAGGACATTCCTGCAGTTCTTTCTTTCTGAAATAAGCTCAAGTGCCTTATCACTCAGATAATTCTACCTCCTCTGCTCCTTTTTTCCTAAAAGAGTACTGTTAGTTTCCAAAAAAGCCTGTTTAAAATGGTCCCATTCTTCCTCAACTTCAGTAGTATGCATACCATGACTGTCATAATGACTAAGTAACCTATCATGGTAAGCTTTGGCTATATAACTGGGTCCCTCCCTGAAAAGAGAAATTTAAGATTATTTTTAAGAATCTGACCTTTATCTGTCCATCTGGTCTCTTGCAAGCCAAGAATATCTAAATTATAATTGTGGAATTCTTGTGTGAGGACATCAAGAGAAAAAGCTCTGTGCAGAGTCCTCACATTCCAACTACCTATGGAGAGAAAATGGTTAGTGGGATGTTTAAAGAAACTATGTTTATTGAGAGAGGGAATGCCGACAATATCAAACAGCCCCCTAATCGCAGACATGGGGCAAAGACCCGTTCCCCCACTACTAAAGGCTGAAGCCATCTACACTGGAAGACTTCCTCCAATGTAGAATTTGACGATGCCAATAGAAGCAAAGAGTTCAGGTGCCTGCGATGACCTCTGCTCAGGATTATCCACCAGCTGATAAACATATCCTGTGAATCTATTCACTTGGGGCTGTCAACCCACAAACAGAAAACACAGCGGAAGATTTTCCCTCCACAGAAGCCCACCAGTGCAGCAAAATCAGGATCCATAATCAAGCTCAGAGCCATATATCTGTCCAGTCCAGTGGGTTTATATGGTCAGCACCAGGACCCTGTGTGGTTGACCACTCATCAGCAGGGTAGAAAAAAAAAAAGAAAAGTAGCTACAGTTGTCCAGATTATTAGGCCACACTAATCTGGAAGCCCTCCCCTTCTATTCACTTCCACAAGAGAGTATCTTTTTTGAAAGGTACTAATGGTCTGCACTACGAGAAGGCGGTGTCGGACATTAGGTGCTCGGCCTGGCCGGTTCTATGCATCATCACAGGGGATTGGTGCATAGCTCTCCTTCCAGTGACTACCTAGTTACTATTTACAGCAATTAGAAAGAATTATTTGAAGCTTGACCGAAAATTATAGCATTAGGCATACATTCCTTAGAATGGTAGCTACTCTAGGATACATCTGATAAGGACATTATAATGAAAATTTTAATTGTTTAAATGTTAATATTTTTAGTACTATTTTTAATTAAATTGAAGTAATTTCAAAATTAGCATTCAGAATTTGTAATTTATAAGTCAAGTTTTTGCCATTTTCATAAAAGTTAAACTTTTCCATAGTAGTCAGTATCTAAAGCAAATTGATCTGGAAGGGTTTGATCTGTTTCATTGGTTAAAATAAACTGTTTGCTTTGAAATTTTTTGTTTAATTTCTTCATAGCACTTTATCTAGTTTTAATTATATATTTTTTCAGTTTTTATTTAAATTATCTTGTTTTTAAAGCAAAATAAATTTTTGTGACACCACTACTACTACTACCCTTGTCTTAGAGTTTACCGATCAGAAAAATCTGCATTGTATGTTGCTTGCATAAATGACCAAATGATTTTGAAACAACCTTTACCATGTTGCAGCCCAAAGAATCACTTTCATCTTTCCTATTCTAGTGGTTAGAGACCGAAGCTTTACTTTCATAGTAAAAGGTTGTGAAAAAAATTTTGAATACAAATCTGAATTTTTTGCAACCGTTTCTAATACAATATTGTAAATAACATTTAAATCTATGATATAATTTTTTACCTATTCCACTTGAAAAAATTATCATAAAGTTTAAAAATAAATCTATTTGAGTAGGATGCGCATGTTCAGTCACGGGGCGGGGGTGGCTCAGGTGGTAGCGCGCCAGGCTCGTAATCTGTAGTTCCCAGGTTCGAGTCCCAGCTGGGTCAGCATTGAGATTTATCTCCGCAAAATTCCCCGCCCTGCCCACGGTCAGTAGGGGACACCGATGGGCTTGGAAAGGCCGCCGTCCGTCGGATGGGACGTTAAGCCATGGCCCTGCGTGTGGGAGAGCCATACCCTGTGCACGTTAAAGAACACGCTGGATGGCATTGACGGGAGGCTACCATCTGTCTGCCAACAGCTGTTCCAGAGCCTTCGGGGGTCCATGTGACCTGGCCATTTAGCCCATGGTGTGCAAAAAAGTGCCACTCAGAGGTAAAACAACCCAACCCAAAAATGTTCAGTCACTGTAAACAGCATCAAGTAGTGCTGATTCATTTCATGCCTTTATTCTGCCGTACTATGCTTAGATTATCAACTGGTTGCATTTCCTGCTCTTTTCTGCTATTTATAGCTTCACTATAGTTGTAATGCTTTTTAAACTTTTAACATAAGGATATTGTTTTTTTTTACTACTGGAAATTGCCTCATCCAGGAAATAAGCACATCAGCTTTCAATCAATATTTAGCAGACTTTCAATTTTAAAGACTTTTTTATTTACTTTAATGATTTTAAAATTTTTTTTTATTGTTTCTTGAATGGATACTGTGATTATAAACAATAATTAGCTAGAAATGATCGAAAGTGAAACTGCTAGCTATAATGGCGGAAATCAGAATGAGCATTAGGATTACTCGGAGCACGTTTTTTAAATGGTTGGACTTTATCAATATTTTAAATTATATTTAAAGCATATAAACAAATTAAGGTCAGGAAATTACGATTTTTAACCAGAATTTTTGCTGGAAATTTAGAATTAAGCTTTTCTGTAGCAGTTATGCAGCTTCACAATAAAGTGATTCATTATCAAATTCAATGCATTGATTAAACTTGAAATGATTTGAAACATTTTTTTAAATTTTTTCATAGTTCTTTATCACTTTTCTGATATATTTTTCATTTCTTATTTAAATTATCTAGTTTTTAAAATAAATTTATTTTTTATGATACTGTTTACTTAGGCTTAGCATTTTATAATATTAGAGTTTGCCGATTGTCAGAAGTCTAAGAATATGCATATATGATGAAATAATGTAGAAATAACGAAATGAGAGATTTAAGCAATAATCAAAATATTATGAACTGTTTATATTAAAGTACTAATATAGAAAAAATGGAAAATATATATATATATTTGCAATTTTGCTAAAGATAAAGTGGAAAAAATGCGGTAAACTTTTGCAATGTTTTAAAAAATGGCTTAATAAATAAAAAGGTTAAACCTACCCTTTTTTCTTCGAATTTTTGTGATTTTATTAAGCACAATTAATTGCTTTTTCTTTTGGTATATAAAATGACATATTTCCATTCATTAGTTATTTCAGGATGAGGTTCTGAAGTTGTTTATTTTATTTTCTGGAAACACTTTAAAATAAATCCGGCCACCACAGGAAAACCAGTTTAGAACCACCAGTTTTAGAAACCAGACACTCTAACAGTTAAAGATTAATGATAGAGTTATTATGAATTATATATTGTGCCCCAGGTAAGGCAAAGATGTATGTGTCATTTTTCTGCTGAGGTCCTGCCATCCTCTCAGACCTCTGTGGCAAGCAGCTGCTTGAGGGAATATTTTTTATTTATTTATTATATATAGAATTGTTATGAATTATATATACGTATATATATTTATTGAAATAATAAAATACTTCAGAAAATACTGCAAAATTAATTTTAAAATGCGAAAAATGCAGTAAAACATCACAATTTTCTTAAAAAACGCTTATTAAATTTTACTTATCTGTCATTTTTAAAAATTTTTGCCAATACATTAACCTCCAATTGAATGTTCTTTCTCTTGATATATAATATGACGTATTTCTGCTGATTGTTTATTTTTTTTTTCAAAATTTATGAAGTTGACTTCTTTGGTCACAGCTGGTGAAAAGCCTGGACTTTTCTCCCAGTATATTACCATGAAAAAAAAAAAAATAAAAGAGTAATTTTCTTCATTTTTGAAAAAAATTATTTTAATCTTATTCATAAACAAATATCCTTTCTATTGATATGCAATATAATTATTTCTGTCCATTTGTTCTTTAAAATAAATTTTTATTTCCATTGCCAGATGCATTTTTTTTACTACATACTATCTAAAAGCCCTATTAAAACAAAACTAGTCATAGATTTTATAGATAACTTAAGTATATTTTGAATTATGTCAAGAAAGGAGATATTACCCTTGTTCTAGGTGACCAGTGCCAAAGTTAGTACTGACTCTGACCTTTAGGGAGGATTGATAGGCCCTTTTGGTAACTGTAATGGGCAACATCTCCTACAGGTAAGTAAACTCAATGGTTTCAGAATAACTAACACTTATTACAAACACGCAACACACATAAGTACACATGGGTTTCACCTGATGGGCTGCATAAGAATGTGATTGATTATATATTAATTAACACCAAATGGGCTAGTTCTGTTAGGAATACCAGATCTCATAGGGGAGCTGAAATTGGATCTGACCATTACCTTGTTAAAAGTGTCTTGCAACTTAAAAAGTGTTGTGCTAGGGTTAAAAAATTTACCTTGAATTCTGAAGCTATGAAAGACCCAATTATAGCTAAAGTTTACCATGATAGGTTACTTAATCATTATGACAGTCATGATTTGCTTGCTACTGAAGTTGAGGAAGAAGGGGACCATTTTAAACAGGCTTTCCTTCAAACTGACAGTACTTTTTTAGGAAAAAATGTTTAAAATAATTAATTGAGTGATAAGGCACTTGAGCATATTTTGGAAAGCAGAACTGCAGGAATGTCCCTACTAGTCCTAATAGAAAACATTACTGAAAGCTTAATAAATGTGTAAAGGATCGGTTAGCAGCTGCTAAGAATCTTTGGCTTGTTGGCTTGACTTACAAAGCTGAGGAAGCAGTTGGACAGCACAACAGCAGAGAGCTGGTACCAGATGGTTAATGTTTTGTGTGGTAGAAAATGGATAGATATACAGGAACAGAGTAAGGTTAGAGAATGGATAGATATACAGGAACAGAGTAAGGTTGTAGAAGGTAAGGATTCTGTCATGGCTAGGTAGCCTGAGCATTTCAGTGATGTTCTAAACAATGTGGTTAGTTCTACGCCCATTGTTTGCAATGATGATAGATGCATTGGTGACTTTAATGTTGTCCCTATAACACAATGTGAAGTTATTTTGGCTACTTCTAAACTTAAATGTCATAAATCCCCAGGGGTAGATGAAATTACTATAGAAATGTTTAGAGCTGGGAATGTTTCAGTTACCACATGGATGACTGAAATTTTGAATATCTCATATGATAAAGACATGGTTCCTAAGGATTTTAACATAGGTATTATCCCTATTTTTAAAAATGGTGATCACAGTTCTTGTGATAACTATAGAGGTTTCAACAGACTTACCATTCCAGAAAACTTGTGTGCTTAATAGAATTAAGAATCTGGTTAATGGGCAATTGCGTGATGAGCAATGTGGATTCAGAAGTGGTGGTGGAAGTGTAGATCAGATTTTTTCACTTAGGTAGATTCTTGAAAAATGTTTAGAGTTTCAGAAACCTTTGGATCTAGCTTTGTTGATTTCAAAAAGGCTTTTGACTCTGTTGCTCACCATTATTTGTGGTTGACTGTGAGATCATATGGCATACCAGACAAGTTAGCGTTATTGTATAAAATAAAAAATAAATAAATACCCCCTTAAGCAGCTGCTTGTCACAGAGGTCTGACAGGAGCCTGTCAGTTTATATGCCACAGTAGGAGATCTGAGAGGATGGCAGGACCTCAGCAGAAAAACGACACACACATCCATGCCTAATTCCGGGGCTTGAACCCAGGTCCCTTAGATCAGTAGCCAAGCGTGCTAACCACTCGGAGAGGTTCATTATGTTAATTGAGTCATATGTGACAGTTGGTAAGGCTTGTAACAATTGGTTTGGCATTGCTTCTGGTGTTTGACAAGGGTGCATTTTGTCACCATTTATCTTTAGTTTGGTTATTGATTATGTTATGTTAAATTTTTCACACGGGAAAGAATTTGGCCTTAAATGGTCTGGAGATCTGTGTAATTTCTGATTTAAACTATGCTGATGATTTAGCCCTTTTGGCAAATGATGTTGATGAGGTGAACTCTCATTTGAGCTGCTCATGAGACTGGTAGTAGAGTAGGTTTGGTGATAAACAGAGAGAAAGCTAAGGTGATGAAAATTGGTCAGGTGGACTGTGATTCAGTTAATATGAATGGTTGCACTCTTGAGCAATATAATTATCTTGGTTACTCTGTAACAGATTCTGGTGATGTGCATCCATGAGATATAGGGATTGCTGCCAGGATTTTTAAGTATCTATGGAGAGTGTGAAGAAATAAGCATATACACCTAAAGACTAAAATTAGGTTCTGTAAAACACTGTTTTCCATAAATTGAAGAAAATCCCTATATCCCTATATGTATAATAAAATCCCTATATGTTAAGTCAATGGAAAGCTAATGTCAAAGCTCTCTATCTAACTTCTGAAATAAGTTTTTTTTTTGTTTTGAAAAATGTGATTACAGATGAAGATCTCAATCAAATAAATCAATATCTCGATTTTCAACAATATTCGTTCAGTATTTAACGAGTTACAGAAGTTTGAATATTTAGCGATAACAATGCCAACCACAAAAATTGACTTCAGAAGTTAATTAAAACTTTGATGCAATGCTTATTACTAAGTGTTTAATAAAATAAGTTTGTATTTTAGAACTTTGTGTAAGAATTCTTTCACTATTCTTCAGTTTTGTATGTTTCTTAAGAGTGGCATTGCTGTTGTTAAATATTCAAACTTCCATAGCTCATTAAATACTGAACGAATATTGTTGAAAAATCGAGATATTGATTTGATTGAGATTTTTATCTGCAATTACATTTTTCCAAACGAAAAAACGTATTTTAGAAGTTATAGAGCTTTGACCTTAGCTTCCCATTGACTTTACATAAGAATTTTCCTTAATTTATGGAAACCAGTGTAGTTTGGTTTTTCTAAGGTTAGTTATGGTAGGGAAACTTGGATGCTTTGTAAACAAGATGGCAGGAAATTTGATGTGTTTTATTCTAGATGCTTGTACAGTATTTGATTATTAGATAGTTCAACTTTGTAAGGAATGATGAGGTTAGGTGAAGGAGTTGGCAACCTCCTTTGAGTAGCATATTGTGCAGAGAGTTTGCAGACTGTTGGTTTGGCCATGTTGTTCACATGGATAATTATAGATTAATAAATAGGGTTATGAACAGTGTGCCTAAAGGCCACAGAAAAAGGTGGAGGCCTAGGATGCTGTGGGCAGACAATGTCAAACAGAACCTTTTCAGAATCAGTGTGCAGTGGCCAGATGCTGCAGATGTAGCTCAAGACAGATATGCTTGGAGAACTAAATTGCATGATCGAGTTGGACCTCTGTAGCCCATGGCTGCTTGGTGATGATGATGAGTTATCTTTTTTGTTAAATATTTTGTTTCCAGAAAACCAGAATGAAATGCTGATTAATTTGGCATAGAAAATGCAATAATTCCTTTCAATAGTTATTTGGCAAATAAGTTCTAAAGTTCACTTTTTTTGACTGAACACAGTTGAAAAAAAGTCTGGCCATAGGATTCAATTCAGTTTTTTAGGCCTGGCATGGTAAGAGTTTAGCATAAATTAATTTTAGTTACATTGTTAAATGTTCGTTTAAAATAAAAATTTACCAGTCTTGAAATTAATGCTGTTATACAGTATATTACGCAATGTAATGGAGGCTACTAAAAGTAAGGTTGCTGTAACTTACCTAGCAATTTTTCACAGATAAAGATACCAAAGATGACATTATAAGCTTAGACTTGATATGTGTTGACTATCATCTGAAGAATTTTCATGAAACTTAGTTGGCTCAGATGCAATTGTCTGCTGAATGGCATGTTGAGTTGTGTATATAGTGGCACTTGACTGTCATTGTTTGATGATAACTTGTTGATTCATAAACTATATATAATTCCAAATCAATAATCCTTTACTTTGCTGATGTTTTTACCAGCTAACAGATAACAGCTATTTCTGTGATCTGATGACATACATTGTATTATGTGCACATTTCCCAACTGCAGATTTAATTGTGTACTGCACATTAAGCCATTTCCAGACTAGTAACTTCAAAAAAATTTGTATATTAAAAAACTTTAATACCGTATATTTCCACAGATAAGACGACCTTCAGATAAGACGAGGTATAAATTTTCGTCAAAGTTTTATAGTTTTAGCATATATCTGTCCTATAAGACGACCCCAAACTATCAACCGCCTATGAATTTAGTTTAGATCAGCGATCATCATCTGGATAATAATACTGTATAGCGTATACGGAATTATGTCCTATTCGCAAACATTTGCACTGATTCGGGCATTCGGGTAATGACCTTGACTATTCACAAAAGCGTCGTATGGGCTATTCTATTTTGTGGACATACCCTACTCTGTACTAGTAAATAATTACGGTTTGTCCTTTTTTTCCTCAGTAGCACAATAAACATAACTTTTAATATTTATTTTGTTTTAGTATTGTTTTACTATTACAATGTAATGTATTATTTACTATTACAGTGTAATGTATTATCATATAGCGTATTTAAATAATATGATAGATTTTTCGATAAGTTGTAGTAATTTTCAAGATCAGTCGCAGTCGGTGGTTGCACGCATAAAGGAAAAGCCTCCTTTAGCATTGTTACGTTTTTGCCTATAGAAGCACGTGCCGAATCACGAACTTACATGTACCTCTAACAAGTTTCGTTGTAGGTTGTGTTGTGTGTTCAAACAATTTGTACTATAAGTGTAATCAGCGTAAAATTTGTAAAGTGTGGGCCTAATCATGGAACCAACGAAAAGAAGGAAATATGAAGCAAGCTTCAAGTTAAAAGTCATAAAACAGGCTAAAGAATCGAACAACTGTGCTGCAGCAAGGGCTTTCGATATAACAGAGAATATGGTTAGAGATTGGAGAAAGAATGAAGATGCTATTAAAAAAATGCCAATGAAAAAATGTTCTATGAGGAGAGGAATAGCTTGCTGGCTAGATTTAGAAAATAACGTTGCAGAATGGGTAAAAGAACAGAGGCCGAATTGTTATGTTGTTACAAGAAATATGATTAGGGCTTATGCATTGAAGTGGGCACGGGCCAATCCAGAACAAGGCAAAGAATTTAAAGCAATAGTAGGTTGGTGCAATCATTTCATGAACAGAAAAAATCTGGTAATATGACAGAAAACAAAAATTGCACAGAAATTACCACAAGATCTTGACCATAAAGTCATGTTTTCACAAGTTTGTTATTGGTATGAGGCAGAAATACAACTTTCCATTATCTAATATTGGAAATATGGATGAAACACCGATTAACTTCGACATGATAAACAATAGAACTGTGGAAAAAAAAGGCGTAAAAACTGTTAAAGTAAGAAGTACAGGCCATGAAAAGACCAGGTTTACAGTAGTATTAACATGCATGGCAGATGGAACAAAGTTAAAACCCATGGTCATTTTCAAGAGGAAAACTACTCCTAAAATAAAATTCCCGCCAGGCATTTTTGTACATTTTCATGAAAAGGGATGGATGGACGAGAATGGTGTAAAATTGTGGATGGAAAATGTGTGGCAGAGGCAACCAGATGCTCTACGAAATCAACACAGTAGTTTGTTGGTGTGGATATGTTTCGCAGTCACGTAACTGAGAACACTAAAAATCGCTTAGCACGGAACAATACTAAGATTGCTGTTATACCGGGTGGTTTAACTTCGATGCTACAACCTTTAGACATTTCTCTGAATAAACCATTCAAAGATCACATGTGTGAACAATGGAATAACTGGATGATGAGTGGCGAAAGGTCGTATACGAAAGGTGGAGCTATGCAGGCTGCGTCACTTGATGTGTTGTGTGATTTCGTGATCAAATCATGGGAAAAAGTGAAAGTCGAAACAGTGATCAAATCCTTCAAAAAGTGTGGGATTTCTAATGCTATGGATGGCACTGAGGACGATTTGTTATGGGATACTAATGACGAAGCGGAAATCGACTCGCTAGGTACAGAATGGGATCCATATGACAAGCTTCTCAACAACGAAAGTGAGGATGTACTTGAGGAGCTATTTGCCTTAGATGATGAATGTGAGGATTTTGCAGGATTTTAAATACATTGGTGAGTGGTTTGTTTTATTTTATAATGGTTTCAATTTCTATAAATTTCAATCTAATTTTTTTTGTATCTGTCCTATAAGATGACCCAGATTTTGGGGGCCTTTTTTTATGATTCAACTATAGTCTTATCTGCAGAAATATATGGTATATCACATATCATCAAAAAAAAGTTAAGCAGCTAGCTGTCTGATGTGTTTGATGATCTGATTTTTAAGGCATTCGGTGTTTGCAATAATTAAAGAAATTTCTTGGTTACATACTTTTCATTAAAATGTGATATATTTTTAGAGTTCTGACCAAGTGAAATGCTGCAATTTCTATATTTTATATGACTTGTAGCAAGGAATGTTTGGGAAACAATGCATTTTTTACCTATTTTCCTATTGCTTTTCGCTCATCCTTTGTCAGTTTGTCGGTTTGTCAAAACAGTTGTTCCACCAGATCTTTTAAATGAAACAGGCAAACTTAATGATTTATACATATGTCAAATGAAGGCTTATATGTGTGGAGTGCCATAGGCTATAAAAAAAAATTGACCCCCATGCTTTCTCCCCCCCCCCCTAAAAAGGGGAAATATGAAAAGGATTGTTCTGATATATCTTCGGAATGCAAAGGCAAAATGTAACAGGCTGTGCATGAAATGGAAGCTTGTGATGTGGAGAGTGTCACAGGCTATAAAACATTGATTCTTATGCTCCCCCCCCCCCCCCAGAAAGGGGAAATATGAATCTCCAGAAAGTGAGTGTCAAAAGTAACAAGCTATGCTGATGCATAGTTTGTTACTTATCAATGAAAGTTACAATCAAATGAAAAAAGGGTACTTCCATAGGATATAAAAATTTACCCCCCCATGCTTCTCCCCTATAAAAAAGGGGAAATATGAATTGTTCTGCTATATCTTTGGAATGCGAATTTGGTAACATGTTTTTGGAATGCATTCCCCAAATGTGTTACATTTTCAAATGTAACATGTTTGGGGAATGCTGTAGACAATAAAAATATATTCACCCCCCCCCCCCCCTGAATACTTCCCAACTAAAGGGAAATGTGAATGTTGTTCTGTTATAATTTCCAAATGTGAGGACTACAGTTAATGTTTGTGACATCTCAAATGTTATGGACTACCTTAAACATGGCTCCGAAAAAAGGGGAAGGAAAAATGTGGTCGATGTTTTGATTCATATATGAAATGAGTTTTTGAAGAGTGTAGAAATAAGTAAAACAATGCTCGAAGTGCAAAATAGAATCAACCCAGATGTAAAGGATCTGGGCTAAAGATAAATAACAAGAACAGTGAAGTAAAATCAGAGTCAATTAAAAACCCAGTATATCTTAAAAATGCAAAAACTGATTCTAAAAAGCAATGATCAGATAAAAGATGTCCAAGTGTAAGGGGCTTGGACATAAAACCGTGAAAGCCAAAATATAAGCATCATTCAAGGTAAAAGTAATACATTTAATTAATGAAAGTTAAAAAGGTGTCACAAAACTCACACTTAGGTTTGTTGTCTGCCTGAAGATGAAATGAATGAGTGATAAACAAATGACCTAAGCAGAGCAGAGCAAGTACAACTTCCTCCTTGTGATGCTTTCAAAAACAAGTGCCAAGGATTTGATAATTGGATTGAACTCGAGGAGTTTGTTACCAATCTGTTCAGACCAAGATCTCTCCCACTGTACTTGGAACTTGATGGTAAAACACTGCCGAAAGTCCATGTAGGGAACTGGCAGTGGAGAGTCAGACAGGGGTGTGGCCAACCTAGCAGCAATGTCTGCCAAGTCATTCCCCTGATCCTGACATGACCAGGCACTCAGCCAAAGAGAATGGTGGTTGTGACTGCCAAACGATGGAGCTGCTGGCAGATCTTACAAAGAACAGGGTGAGGCCTATGCCTCACCAAGATCAAAACCTATAGTGAGCTAAGCGAATTGGTGTATAGCACACACACACCGACAATGATGCTTAGCTGCCATATGGTCCAAGCCTTGCCTCTCCTCTCTGTGAAGATGAAACACTGCTGTTAAGAGATAGTCTGCAATCACAGCAGACCATGACCGATTCCACTGATGTGCAGGACTCGAGCCATCTGTGAAGACAGACAAGAAGTCTGGGTTCTCAGCATGATGGTTGGCAAAGAATTGCTGGTACATGCAGTCAGGTGGGTCAGAATGGGTGTAAAGGCCTTCCCCTTCCTACAAAGAGAAAAGTTGCTGGAAGGGGAAACAGTGAGCCACAGCAGAAATGATTTGGCTGTAGACTGGGCAATGCTATCGGGACTGATTTTGATATCTCTGAGGTAGCCTCAGACACAAAACAAATGGACAAATGGCAATCAGGGAATTTTGGTAAAGCATTTCCCACTAAGGATTAAAAAGGTAGTCCCAAGTGGGATGGCTGGCAAGGATTGCAACTTTGATGCTTACTGTAGGGACAACTGCTGATAGTGAATAGATAAGGAAGGTTTGTTATCTTAATGTCTGGACCAGTGGGTTCAGGAAAGTTTGCAATGAAGTTTGGCATGTGACCTCTCAAGCTGAAGCTATATAGAGAAAGTTCACTAAGAATGTTGAATTTTCTGATGTTGAAGAAAATGACACCAGGTGCTTTCTATATAAAATTTAAATACTGATTGCCAATTCAAGGTGAATAAGGTAGACTGTTGCCTGTGAATCCATACTGGCTGGGTGTTGGAAAGAATGCCTTGGTGTTCCAAATATCACACCAGCCTGGTATTTATCATTTTTTCCAACACTTGCATATATAGCCCGTCAAGTGGATGATAATTGGAAGGAATCTTGGGATCTTTGCCTGGCTTGCTAAAGCCTACATGATATCCTCCCACCAGGAGTCTGGAAATTGCTCCTCAAGGAAATACAGTTGAAGAGTTGGAACAGCCAATCCTTACTCGATGGTGAGAGATGTTGGAGCTTAGGGTAATAGAGATCGTCTGGCCCAACAGCAGATGCACAAGACTTGAGCAGAGCAAGGCAAAGCTCCCTTGCTGTGAGTTGCTTGTTGTAAGGCTCCAAGTTATTTTAGTAGAAAGACAGTGGAGAGCATTTGGCTCTGCTCTTCTGGGCCAGAAACTCTGGGGAGTATGAAGAAGAAATGGAGGAGAATGATTCCCCCAGTGTTGGCAATTGCTTGAGGATCAGCAATTGCCTGTCCATTATGCTCCAGGATCGATAATGAGTGGGACATGTAGTTCCCACCCATTTTCTGAACTTCATCCCACACAACCATAGAACTGGTTGTGAAGGTGATAGAAGACATATATTTGATTCATATATGGTGCTGAAATGGGCTTTCACCTTAGCATGTTTCAATGCTTCAAGGTTGGGGGATGTCAGATATCTCTGAAACACCCCCCAAGTCTTATTCTAAGCCTTACAAGCTATGGTTCACTCTGCATTCCATCACAGTTTTGGAAATTGAGGAAACTATTTTGAAGTTTGAGGAATCTGAGAACTCAGAAAGGAGTTCGAATCCATTACAGTCAACCCAATAAAGCTTCCACCATGATGCACATGAAAGGCTACAAGGCTCCGCACAGGAGATGGTACACACTACTGGGGAAGGGGGGGGGGTTGCTTCCATGAGGGTTGTCATTGACCTCCCATGTGAAGAGTGGAAGGGTTGAGGGGGAGCAGATAATGAGATCAATGGCAGTGAAAGTGTGGGTCAGGCAGTGGAAGTATATACTGACACAGGTTTTCAACAGGGAGAGTGATGGATCCAGAAGCCATTACTCCAGAAATCCACTCCTCCCATTGGTGTCAGTGCTGCCCCATAGAAGACTGTGTCGATTGAAGGTCCCCCACAATGAGGAAGGGGGATGGCAGCTGCAAGGCAAGATCATCATCTAGGTCTTCGTGGACAGTAAGTGAAAATCCCACAAAGAGGTGGATAGCAATTGCCTGTAAGTTGGTGGTGAGGGGTATGACCTGGAATGGTTGCTCACGATGATGGCAACACCTTCGTCAGCTGGTTCCATCTCCATCCAATTCCCTGCCGGATTGTGGGATCATTGGCTGTCTACAAGTATGTCTCCTGCAAGCACATACAGATGGGTTCATTTGTCCTCAGAATGGAAAAGTGCCGGATCATGGGATCTGTGACTGTCTGCATGTAAGTCTCCTGCAGGCACTCACAGATGGGCTGGTGTGCTTGAAGGAGGGCCTTGATGTCGTCAATATTCCTCTGGAATCCATTGTAGGAGTGTGGCCATCTCAGGTCTTGGTAGAATTGGCAGACAACTTTTGATTTAGTTTAACTGTTGCCAGTGATGGTTTTGGAAAATTGGGATGGTTCATGTCCATGTTCTCAGAATCATCTGAAGAACATGGTCGGAATCATATGAAGGACAGAGACCATCGAATCAAGTGGGGTTAAATTTTTCTTCTTAGTCCCTGGTGGTGGGGCCGCTTAACCCTTCCAGTGTCCAGGCTGAAAAACAGGTTTCCATCCAGGAACCAAACTATTTTTTAACTGTGTTCAGCCAAAAAAAAACTATTAGAACTTTTTTGATGTTTTGCCAAATAACTAATGAAAGGAATTATTGTGTGTTGTATACCAAATTAATCAGCATTTATTTCTGGATTTTCTGAAAATCAAGTATTTAACAAAAAAGATGTTTTATTTTAATAGGATTTTTTGTCATGCAGTAAAAAAATGCATCTGGCAAATAAAAAAAAAACTAATAGACAGAAATGATTACAATGCGCATGAATAGAATGACTATATTTATGAATAACAAAAAAATTACTTTTTTTGGTTTTAAGTAAATATTTTTCTTGTTTTGTAATTTTTTTCTCGGTACCATACTTTGAGAAAATTCCAGGCTTTTAGCCAACTATGCTGTCAGATAAACAAGTCAACTTTAGAATTTTTTTTAAATAAAAAATCATCAGAAATAGGTCATGTTATTTATCAAATTAAATGGAATTTAATTACGAATTTTATAAAAATATAAATTTCCAAGCAATTCTTTTTCAATGTGATATGGTGGGAAAAAAAAGAACTCACTATACAATTAAGGGTTCGGTTTGGAAAACCTGCTGAATAAAAATAGTTAAGTTATATATTTATCAAAAGGAAATTTCCTCCCAAATAATAATATTCATTTTTTTTATGATCTTTTCAGTATCGTGTATTTTAAACACGGCCAGTGTTATGCAACGTGACTTGGCCTTCTCACATTCATGGGATTTTCTGAACTGGTTATGAAATAGAAAAAAACTTCCTAGACTGTTTTTTTTACTAAACATTATGAATATTTTCTTTGGGTGTTGAAGTTTGGTGATCTTGGCTAAGTGCAGAAAGGTTTGTGCACCAAGGACCATTAAGGGTTCGGTTTGAAATCAAAAGATTTGGTTCATCTTTCTCTTCCCGAAATTGCCCTCCCAAATGATGGCCGATTTCCATAATAAGGAAGTCTTATTTTGCTTCCGTATCCAAGACATTCAAATTTCAGAAAATAGTACAAGCTCAAAGTTTTTTTTATTAAAAAAAAAACAAGAAATAATAAAAGAAAAATTACATATAACGTAATGGGATGTTAAATAAAATATCCGCAACAACTTTTAAGCTGGCCTCCGATCTAACATAACTGGGAAAGAGCGATAAATCAGCCGATTGAAGATCGCTAACTAACGGAAGTAAATATACAGAAATGAATTTGCTTTCATATTCAAGACCATTTATTTTCAGAAAATGATACTATATCAAAGTTGTAGGCCGGCCATATGATATAACATAACTATGAAAAAAATCAATACTTATTGATTGCCCAAAAGATCGCTAATTTCTGAAAATAAATCTACTGCAATGAAAACTAAGGTTTAAATATAAAAAAAAAAGATAGTAACTTTACAAAGAGTGTCCAATATGCTGGACCAAAACTGTAAAAAACATTTATAGCACACAGAATGGAGATAGCATGTGCCAGCCATCTGCATCTTGTTTGGCTCGGTGAAGCATCATAACTAATTAAATACAGGTGCAATCAGAATTTCTAAGAAGGATGTGTTTACTTTCAGTTTCGATTTGAAGGTGGGAAAGATGCATAGGATGCTGGGAAAAATGATAAAAATAACTTGGGAATACTGAAATAGGTTTATAACTGAAAAGAATGTAAAAGGGGAAAAAAAAAATGCGGTACGTATTTTGTAATTACTTCCAAATCTGTCGTTTTTAAAAATAGCAATTTTTTGATTGATTTTTAGGAGATCTTCTAAAATTTAAGGAAAAATTTGTTGATAATAGTTCAAATCAAACTTGCGAGCTTAAATCAGAAGGTTTCTTCAGCAAATAGAAATATTAACAATCAAATCGGCAATACCGTTTAGTGCTTCTAAGAAATGGGAATCAGCTTTATAAAATTATTTATATTGTAGTTTAATAAAATATGCATCAAATTAAAAAACAAAATATTATTTTTGAAGCCTGAATTATATATTTTTTATAAGTTATATATAAAAAGAAATTAAAACGGCAAATTTTATTTTTTTTAAATCTTTTTTTGTTGTTGTTCTATAAATGTATACAGACGATGTGGACACTGGAAGGGTTAAGTTTGGAAGGACTAGCTATCTGTGGTCAGGATGGAACCCTTCCTGGAGTTTCCACCCCAGGAAGGCCTCAATCCTGCAGAATTCCATCCAAGCAGAAAGCACAGATGCAAGGACAGAAACACAGGGATAGAAAATTCACTGAAAGGTGTAACATTCAGTTTAAATTACTTATTGATTTTATTTATAATTTTCAAGTGTTTTAGCATAATCTAATATTTTTATTTAATATATGTTTAATTTTATATTTTTATTTTAAAAATATCTCTTTATCCAGGGTGCAAGAATCACTCCAACACCAGATCAAGATGAAACAGATTTCACTAAGGCACTAAGAGTATGTTCTGAAGCTTTGACTGAAAAGAAACTAATGGTAATATGTTTTTTCAAAATTAATAAGTATTTCATTTTTACTTCTTTCCTTTGTGATATATCATAATAATATCTGCATATGATCCACAAATTGTATGTTGTTAACCCTTCCAAGGGTCCCAATGAACATAAACTTCGACAGAATCTGAGACAAAAGGTCCAAGATGAACATAGATGTCTTTTGTACAACAAAAAACAACACATAATTCAAGTTCGAAAATGAATATTTTCTATTTTCTTTTGATGTATATTTTATTAAACGGCAATATAAATAATTTGTTAAAGCCATCTGATTGCTCTTTCTTAGAAGCACTATACAGTATTGCTGATTTGTTTGTTAATGTTACTCTATGCTGAAGCAACCACCTGAATTAAGCTCAGAAGTTTGATTCGAACTATTATCAACAAATTTTTCGTTTAATTTTCGAAAATCTCCTGAAAATCAACAAAATACTACTATTTTTAAAAATGGAAGATTTTGGAAGTAACTGCAAAGTATGTACTTCAGTTTTCCCCCACCATTTTACACTCTTTTCTGCCTTAAACCTATTTCAATATTCCTAGACATTTATATGTTTTATCCCAGCATTCTATGCATTGTTCCCACTATTAAAATCAAAACTGGAACTAAAAGGAGCCTTCTTAGCCAGAGCAAGGCCAGAGCTTGTTGTTGAAGACACTGCCTGCAGCATAAACAAATTCATGGCAGAGCAGGTGCCATGACCTAATTAATTGCTGAAACATGAAAGTTAAGTGTTTGCATAATGGGTTGTTTACAACGTTGTCCCTATTCATTATATATCGTCACCATTCACCCAGTATTTTATTTATACTTTAATAATAAACTTTGTTTTTATTTTGATTTAATTTTTATAGATTATTGATCTTTTGGAGTTATACTACGTCACTGGCCAGCTTACAACTTGTTGCTGCTGGTATTTTAATATCTCATTAAGTTATATTCTAATTTTTCTTTTATTATTTCTTTATTTTCCAGTCAAAAAGCTTTGATCTATCATTTCCTGAAAATGAATAAACTCTTGAATACAGAAACTAAAAGGTCTTCCTTGACATGGAAATCAGTCCTCCTCTGGGAGGTCCCTCATGAAAGATTAATTCTGGTACAACTCTCTGCTGTTGTTCATAAATAAATGTTCAAAATTGCATTAGTTTTTGAGAATTGCAGCAAAATTTAATTTAGTTGAGGAGCATAGCAATGTACAAAAAAAATTATAGGGCAAAGCTACTTAGTTTTCTGACTTCTCTTTGTAGCCTACCATCACAGAAGTGCCCTCTGTCTTAGGTCTCACTGACTTCTTTTCCAACTTCCACTGTTTCAAAATATTAATTATAACTTCAGATAAACACATGGTAGTTTTGTCTGCAATTCATTAAAAAATACCAATGACCATCTTCAATTCTGTCTTCTCTACATAATGAAATATAATGCTCATTTCACTCCTGCATGAATGTCTAATGTTTCATCCACATGAACAGAAATAAATTAGCTTTCTTCCATTTCAGTCTTATTTTTTTTAATTCAGAGCATAGGTTATAACCTTAAGAGTCATTTTGAATCTCAGGCAATCTCTCTTTGAAATTCCAAATTATCTGATAAATTGCTCTTCTTGTTGCTTGCTTCAATATAGTTCCCTTTATTACTTGAACTTTCGTCTTTCTCCTTGAAAGACTAGCTTTCGTTTGCTTAAATATGCCATGGCTTGAATAAGGTGGCTCAATTTTTCTGTTTATGTTTCACTGCAGAGAGATGAAGAACTTTAGATAAGATATGTTCATTTTAGCTTTTGACTGTAAAGGGTAGCTAGATAGTCAACTGGAAAGAGAGCTATGTATCAATCGTCTGTGATGATGCACAGAGCTGGTCAGGCCTAGCACCTAATGTCCGACCCCACCCTCCCCGTGGTGCAGACCATAGTACCTTTCGAAAGAGATACTCCTCTTGTGGAAGTGAACGGAAGGGGAGAGCTGCCAGATCAGTGTGGCCTACTGATATGGACAACTATGGCTACTTGTTTTCTACCCTGCTGAGGAGTGGTCAACCACACAGGGACCTGGTGCTGACCATATACATCAACCAGAATTGAATAATAGCTCTGGACTTGATTATGGATCCTGAATTTGCTGCATTGGTGGGCTTCTGTGAAGGGAAAATCTTCCGCTGTTTATTTGTGGGTTGACAGCCCCAAGTGAATAGATTCATGGGATATGTTTTATTAGCTGGTGGATAATCCTGAGCAGAGGTCATCACAAGAACTTGAACTTGTGCTTCTACAGGCATTGCCAAATTCTACTTTGGAGGAAGTCTTTAGTAATCGGGGATTGGGTCTTTGTGACCTTTCCCCTGACACTAAAGATAGGCAACATATCATCTAGTCTGATGAATCATGACACACACAGAAGTGTACCACCTGACTACTTGGTTCTGACTGTGAAGCATGGAGGTGGATTCCTGATGCTATGAGGTGCCATATCATGGCATTCCTCAGGGCCATTAGTTATTCTGCATTGTTATCACATCCTGCCATTAGTTATCACATCTGCAACATACGAATCCATTCTCAGAGACCATCTGCACCCATTGTGCAGGCATTATTCCCTAATAACTGTCCCTGGTTTCAAGCAGATAATGCACCTGTGCATTGTGCGAAACAGTTAAGTTGTAAAGTTGTGGTTTGCAGGGCATGAGGATGAGATACAGCAGCTACCCTGGCCACCTCAATCTCCAGAGCTCAATATTATTGGAATCTATTTGACAACAATCAAACCGTTCCACTATGTGCAGAATCACATAATTAGATGCATGATGAAACTAAGAAAATTTGAAAGCGTTGCAAATGTATACAATGAATTAGGTATTTTACAAATAAGGAAACTTTATGTGTTTCAGGTACTGAAATACATAAGGATGAATTTTAATGTTCAAACTTTACGGACATTTGAAAAGTATACTCGACTGTCAAAAAACCTTTTTTTTACTTGATTTAAAGGCGAACAAAACTATTGTTGAAAAACATTATGTTTATTTGGCGCCAAAGTTTTTTAACTGCTTACCAGAGTACATCAAAGGAATAAGAAATGATAACTTTTTCTATAAGGAATTAAGAAAATGGTTTTTGAATGTGGTAAATATTGAGACTATGTTTCAGAAATAAAAGAGATTTAAATGTGATATAATTTCATTTGATGCTGAGTTGCCCTTAAAGTGCTCAACTGAACCACTTACTAACGCACAGTTCAATATAGATTTTTATATTTTTTTTCTGTTTTTATACCCAGTAAAGTCTTTTTTTTATTTCATTTATTCTTAATGATAATTTTCAAACTTATAAATATTTACTTAGATTTTTTGATCAAGCTAGCAAAGTGTGAGGAAATGTGAAACTGAAGCATGTTGCCTTTTCATTTTATTACAACATAACTGTTAAATTTCTTCCACAAGCGAGTTTTTACTCTCGTGGAAGATTCAACATTTTTTCTCAGACTTTTACTGAAAAATGTAGGTAAAATTATAAAACACTAATGAAATATAATATTAAAATTTTCCATATATATGGTATGGATAAATATATGATTTTTATTGGACAAACTATGTATAAAGAAGAATATATATTAGAAAATGTAATACTTTACAATTGTGTATCTGAGAAATACAACATTATATATATTTCATTATAACTTCAGTTCTAAGGTAAAAAACATGTAAATGTAAAGTACTGCATATTCTGAGAATAAACTCCCTTCCTTCCTTCCTTCTTCTTCTTCTTCTTCTTCTTCTTCTTCTTCTTCTTCTTCTTCTTCTTCTTCTTCTTCTTCTTCTTCTCTCCCTCCCTCCCCCCCTCCCTCCCTCCCCCTTCCTTCCTTCCTTCCTTCCTTCCTTCCTTCCTTCCTTCCTTCCTTTCTTCCTTCCTTCCTTCCTCTTCTTCTTCTTCTTCTTCTTCTTCCAGCATCACTGGCACATTTGGGTGGGCCAGGAAGAATAGTTCCACATTCCATTACCATATGTGCATGACTTGTATAAGTCTATTCCATGTCGAATTGCATCTGTTCTGAATGCCTGAGGTGGGAATACAGCTTATTAATAAAATGTTCTCCGCAAACAGTATGTGTTTTCATTATTTTGATAAACCGCTGTAAATTTAATGGTTTCAGAATAACATTTATTACAACTACTACATCAAATACACATGGGTTTCACCAGATGGGTTGCATAAAAATAGGATTGATTTTGTATTAACAGCAAATGGGCTAGTTCTGTTAGGAATACCTAATCATATAGGGGAGCTGAAATTGAATCTGACCATTACCTTGTTAAAAGTGTCTTGCAACTTAAACTTAAGAAATGTTGTGCTAAGTTAAAAAATTTACCTTTAATTCTGAAGGCTCTGAAAGACCCAGTTATAGCTAAAGCTTATTACAATAGGTTATTTAGTCTTTATGACAGTCATGCTTTGCTTACTACTGAAGTTAAGGAAGAATGAGATCATTTTAAACAGGCTTTTTTGGAAACTAAAAGTACTCTTTTGGTAAAAAGGAGTAGAGGAGGCAAAATTATTTTAGTGATAAGTCACAAGCATATTTTGAAATGAAAGAACTGCAGGAATGTCAATAATCAATACCCTACTAGTCCTAACAGAAAGTGTTACAAAGAGCTTAATAAACTTTTAAAGGATCAGTTTGCTGCTGATAAGAATCTTTGGCTTATGGCTTGGCTGACAAAGCTGAGGAAGCAACTAGGCAGCATAATAGCAGAGGGCTGTAGGAGATAGTTAATGTTTTATGTGGGGAAAAAACTGACATATAGGGATTGCAAGATGTCACTGGTGAAAGTTTTTGGCTCCCTGCAATTCCTCAAGTATTTGACCGATTGTCCCAGATTTGGTGTTGTGCCCCCCCCTCCCCCTTGTGTTTTCCTGTGTTGGGTTAACAAATTGTGTTCCTAGCTGCAGTGGGTCTGGATTAAACCCACTGCAAGTGTCTGAATTCTCTGGGAGCTCTGCCGCCACCTGAAAGTTGTGAATGGAATATAGTATGTTATTAATTGGAAAAGTTATCAATGGACAGACATTTTACGCCAATATGGCCAGTCTTAAAATTTGATTTAATAGTTCATTTTCCTCACAGATGAAATACATAATAAATCTGTTTTCCAAAACACTTTTCAGGTACTGAGCTTGCCTTTCTCCGTTTGTTGTCAATATGTGTAAGCACTTTCTACATAAACACATGTATAGTGTTTTCTAACTTGACTAGACTTTTGAATTAGGGGTGATTTAAATTATGAAGGCTTTGTTTTCAAAAAGGAATTGACGATTTAGCCCTTTTGGCAAATGATGTTGATGAGATGAACTCTTTCATTCGAGCTGTTGATGAGACTGGTAGTAGAGTAGGTTTGATTATAAACAGAGAGAAAATTAAAGTGATGAAAATTGGTCAGGCAAGCTGTGATTCAGTTAATCTGAATGGCTGCAGTCTTGAGCAGGTGTCACAGTTTAATTATCTTGGGAGCTATGCAACAAATAATGGTGATGTGCGGCATGAGATTAACAGATGGATAGGGATTGCTGCCGGGACTTTTAAGAATCTATGGAGATTGTGGAGAAATAGGCGTATACACCTAAAGACTAAAATTAGACTGTATAATAGTTTGGTTCTTTCAAGGGTTAGTTATGGTAGTGAAACTTGGACACTTTGTAAACATAACAGAAAACTAGATGCTTTTGATTCTAGATGCTTACACAGTATCTTGGACATTAGGTGGTTCAACTTTGTAACTAATGATGAGGTTAGGCAAAGGAGTCTGCAACCTCCTTTAAGCAGCATATTGTGCAGAGAGACTCTGTTGATTTGGCCATGTTGCCTGTATGGATAATTCTAGATTGGCGAATAGGGTTATGAACAGTGTGCCTAAAGGCCTCAGAAAGGGCTAAAGCTTATTACAACTTAGGACTTAGGATGCGGTGGGCAGACAATGTCGAGCAGGACCTTGTTAAAATTGGTGTGCAGTGGCCGGATGCAGCAGATGTAGCTCAGGACAGATATGCTTGGACAATTAAACTGCACAGTCTGGTTGAACCTCCTTAGCCCATGGCTGCTTGAGGAGGAGGATGACGATGATTTGAGGAAGAAACTAAATCATATTCTTTGTTAGGAATTATAAATTATTGAATGGTTGGTTGGTTGGTTGGTTGTTTTGGGTTTTATGGCGCGTGGGCGACTAGGCCATAATGCACCAAACGAAAGACAATATAAAAGATAAAAGACGTAACCCGCAACCAAATTTAAAAGAAATTAGCTAAATTTTAAAATGGTAAAACAACAAAGAACAAGTGTAAAAATACAAAGTAAAACAATAGAATACCAGATGTAAGTGACCTGGGATATACACACAATGTATAAGGTGGTAAAATCAAAGTCAAGTAAAATATCCACTTGAAAAATATAAGTTATAACAATCCCAGGTGTAAAAGACCTGGGCTATACAAAATATTAGGCAAAATCAAAATCTATTAAAATAACCACAATATTTTAAAAAGGAAAAAATTGAGGGTAAAAAGCAATGATCGGTTAAAAGATGTCTGAGTGTAAGATGCTCGGACACAAAATCATGAAAGTTAAAATACAATTTTCATTCAATATTAAAAGCTTCACTTTCAATTAAAACATGTTTAATGGTTAAAACGGTGTCACAAGACTCACTCTTAGGTACATTGTCCGCCCGTAGAAGAAACGAATGAGTAAGAAACGAATTACCTAAGCGGAGCCGAGCAAGGACAACTTCCTCCTTGTGATTCCTGCGGTAACAAGACTGCCATGGTTTGATGATAGGTTTGATCTCAAAGAGCTTGTTGGTAAGCTGTTCTGACCAAATTATTGAATGTGGAAACTTTTTAAACTTTACTTTAGAAATCAGCATCTAATGTAATATTTATTTTATATAGACAGGTGCTGTGTTGGTAATTGCAAGAAATGGAGATCGTCTTGATCATGTTTTGGGAAATCTAAATACTCTCTACACAGCTACAGAAATTTTCCAAACTCCAGTATTCATATTAGGAGATAACTCACTGACTTGGCTACTTCAAAAGGTATAAATCTAATGTATGCTGCTAAAATTTTACTGTGTTCCATGGTTATGTAAACAAAATTACATCTCTAAATAACAAATATTTATTTTTTTTTTATACTTTGTTAATAAGTTTATGGACATTAAATTGGTTTATTTGTCATGGTCTTAAGCAGTGGATGTCAAGAATTGTTATGTTATTGAGTTGTAAGAAACTATTCAATTCATGTTTGTTTTGCCTTTAAAAATTACTAAACATGAATAAATTATCAATAGGAATCTTCAGATTCTTCATATTTATGCAATAAATGTTGACAATTAGACAGGTTAGCGCACTTGGCTACTGATCTACGGGACCTGGGTTCGAGCCCCGGGTAAGGCATGGATGTTCGTGTTGTTTTTCTGCTAAGGTCCTGCCATCCTCTCAGATCTTCTACTGTGGCATATAAACTGACAGGTCCTGTCAGACCTCTGTGGCAAGCAGCTGCTTGAGGGGGTATTTATTTTCTTTTATTTTAAATGTTGACAATTAGACAGCTGCATTTCACCAGTTGGCTCAAGTACTAGATTGTTCTTAGTGGCAGATGAAAGCATTTGCTATGGCAACTAGCATATAATATACTTAATGGTTTTGACATTACAAGATATGGCACTATGGTGCTCACTACCATGGTTTAATGTCCTATCCAATAGTGGTCACCTATCTGGGTTATTTCCTTTCTCGTTAAGAGAGAGACATAGCTAAGTGGAGAAATCTCAATGCAGGCAGTTAAGTTTGAATCTGTGAACTCTAATTGTGTGGCTGCA
Source organism: Ryuthela nishihirai (assembly GCA_038380435.1). Taxonomy (NCBI): domain Eukaryota; kingdom Metazoa; phylum Arthropoda; class Arachnida; order Araneae; family Heptathelidae; genus Ryuthela; species Ryuthela nishihirai. The sequence continues at coordinate 57,586,079 of JAWZYU010000030.1, read as the reverse complement.
TAATGAACCATTTACACTAGTAAAAAATAAATACTCCTCAAGCAGCTGCTTGCCTCAGAGGTCTGACAGGAGACTGTCAGTTTATACACAATGGAGAAGGTCTATAAGGAAGGCAGGACCTCAGCAGAAAGAACAATACAAACATCCTCCTTACCTAGGGTTTGAACCCAGCCAATGGGATTGATACACTATTAATGATGCAATAAAGTAATTCCTAGTAAAAAAAATATATTTTAAAATCTCCAAAGTGCAATATTTTTTCATGTAAAGAAATATGCATAATAATTTTTGACATTATAAGTGCACTTCATTTCTTGTTTTTCCTCTTAATCCTGGAGTAGTTGTACGGGGTGGTTTGTTTGGGATTTTATGGCGCATTGGCAGCTTAGGCCATAATGCACCAGATGAGATAAATAGAAGGATAAAAGAAACAGAACTCATAATCAAAGTTAAAAGTCAATATAGTAAAAGGTAAAGGACAAAACCAACAGATATAAAAAATACAAAAAGAAGAAACATGTGTAAAGCAATAAATATAAAGGTATAAAAGAAACCCAACCCAGGTGTAAAAGACCCAGGATGGACAGTGTAGAAATGAAAAAGCCATAAAATTAAAATCTGTTAAAATAGACTGTAAAATGTAAAAAGCAAAGACAGGGTAAAAAAGAGTTATCAGATAAAAGATGGCTGAGTGTAAGAGGCTCAGCCATAATATCATGAAAGGTAAAAAAATGAACGTTTGTCTAAGGTAAAAGCAGGGCAATTGATTAAAATGTGTTTAATAGATAAAATGGTGTCACAAGACTCGCACTTAGGTTAATCGTCCGTCTTAAGAAGAAATGAATGTGTGATAAACGAATGACCTAAGCGGAGCCCAGCGAGTACAACTTCATCCTTGCGATTCCTGCGAAAACAAGACTGCCACAGTTTGACAATGGGCTTGATCTCGAAAAGTTTGTTACCAACCTGTTCAGACCAAGATCTATGCCACTTTGCCTGGAGCTCGATGGAAAAACACTGCTGGAAGTCCAGGTATGGAATCAGCAGCAGAGAGTCGGACAAGGGTGTGGCTGACTTGGCAGCAGCGTCTGCCAAGTCATTGCCCCTGATCCCGACGTGACCGGGCACCCAACAGAAGATAATGTTGGTGGTGGCTGCCAGATGATGCAGTTGCTGGCGGATCTTGAAGAGAACAGGGGGAGGCCGATGCCTCACCAAGATCAAAGCCTGTAGCGAGCTAAGCAAGTTGGTGTAAAGCGCACACCAACGATGACGCTTAGCTGCTATGTGGTCCAAGGCAATGCTGACAGCATGCAACACTGCTGCGGGATCTGGTCTGCAATGATTACATCACAACAGACCATGGCTGATTCCACAGATGTACCAGACTTCGAGCCATCTGTGAAATCAGGCAAGAAGTCCGGGTGCACAGCACGATGGCTGGCAAAGAGTTGCCGATATATACAGTCAGGGGTAAAGGCCTTCCCCGTCCTGCATAAGGAAAAATCGCAGGAAGGGGAAACAGCGAGCCAAGGTGGAAGTGGCTCGGCTGTCAACTGTGCAATGCTATCGAGACTGGTGTTGATGTCTCGCAGCTAACCTTGGACATGCAAATCAAAAGGACGAGTGGCAGTCGGCCGATTCTGATATAACATTTCCCACCGGGGACTGAAAACGCAGTCCCAAGTGGGATGGCCTGGCAAGGATCGCAATTTTGCTGCATACTGCAGGGACAAATGCTGGCAGTGAATAGATAATGATGGTTCATCGGTCTCTACATAGATTCTGGACCGGTAAGTGTGGAAGGCCCATGTGCAAACACATAGGGCCTGATGGTATAGAGGGTCCAGCACCTTCACCACCAAATCCTGGGCAGAGTCATATACCTGGGATCCATAGTCCAGTTTCGACTGGACAAGTGCATGGTAGAGGCGGAGCCAAGAACATCGGTCCGCCCCCCAAGACAGCGAGGAGAGGACCTTGAGGATGTTCAATGCCTGCATGCACTTGGACCTGAGATGATGTATGTGTGGTAAAAAGGTCAATTTCCGGTCGAAGGTAAGACCGAGAAACTTGGTCTCCACCACAACTGGAATGATGTTACCCCCAAGCCGGAGCTCAACATCCAGGTGAAGATTATGCTTGTGGCAAAAGTGCACACAAGCGGTCTTCTGTGGGTAGAACTGAAACCCGTTTGCCGTCACCCAAACCGATAGATTGTTCAAGGCAATTTGCAGTTGTCTTTCAATGACCCTCATGCTGGACGAAGAGCAAAAGATGCTAAAGTCATCAACATAGAGGGCATTGCCTACTGATGGAGGAAGTTGTCTAGTTATAGAACTAATCTTGACAGCAAAAGGCGTAACACTCAAGATGCAGCCTTGTGGCAGCCCCTGTTCTTGAGGGTACGGCCGCGACAGAGTGTTGTCGACACAGACACGAAAAGAATGTGTCGTTAAAGAAGTTGGAGATGAAGATCGACATGTAACCTCTCAAGCTGAAGCTGTGAAGGTCACGAAGACCACCAGGTGCTCTCTTCATAAAAAAGGGTTTCTGATAGCCGACTCGAGGCATATCAGGTGGTCAAGAGTTGACCATTGCTGCGAAAGCCACACTGGTTGTTGGAAAGAAGGTTGTGATGTTCTAAATACCAGATGAGTCTGTCATTTACCATTCTTTCCAACACCTTGCACACGCAGCTCATCAACACAATGGGATGATAATTTGAAGGAATCTTGGAAACCTTCCCTGGCTTCGGGAAGGCCAAGACGATGGCTTCCTGCCAGGAGTCCGGAAACTGCTCCTTGAGAGTAATGTGATTGAAAAGATGGAGCAGCTGATTCTTACTCAATGGTGACAAATGGACATTGTCGGGCCCTACAGCAGAGGCACGAGAAGAGTGCAGAGCAAGGCGAAGCTCCTCTGCTGTGAATGGCCTGTTGTAAGGCTCCAGGCCATTCGAGTTGAAAGACAGCGGAGAGCGTTCCGCCCTGCCTTTCTGGGCCAGAAACTCGGGGGAGTAAGATGATGAATAAGAGATGGAGGAGAAGGACTCCCCCAGAGTGTCAGCAATTGCTTTAGGATCAGCAATTGCCTCTCCATTGTGCTCCAAGATCGATAATGAGTGGGACGTGTAGTTCCCACCCATCTTCCAGACTTTATCCCACACGACCTGAGAACTGGTCATGCGGGTGATAGAAGATGTATACTTGTTCCAAGATTCCTTCTGGCTCTAGCGTTGGATGAAACGAGCTTTCGCCCTGGCGCGTTTGAACTTTTCGAGGTTGTGGGTCGTTGGATATCTCCGAAACACCCCCCCCCCCCCCAAGCCTTGTTCTGAGCCTTACGAGCTGCGATGCAATCTGGATTCCAGATTTCCACCATGGTTTCAGAAAACAAGAACACCGTGTCGAAGTTCGAGGAATTGTTGATGCAGCTGCATCTACGATACAGTCCGTTATCTCTGCTACTGCCACATTGATTGGCTCCTGGCTGACTGAGTAGTCATCGAGCTCAGAGAGCATCTCGAACCCACCCCAGTCATCCCGATCGAGCCTCCACCATGAGACATGTGAAGGGCTGCAAGGCCCCCCACGGGAGATGGTGCACACCATGGGGAGGTGATTGCTTCCATACGGGTTGTTCTCGACCTCCCATGTAAAGAGTGGAAGGATCGAGGAGGAGCAGATGGTAAGGTCAATGGCAGTGAAAGTGTGGGTTGGGGAGTGAAAGTAAGTACTGACACCGGTGTTCAACAGGGAGAGGGAAGGATCCAGGAGCCACTGCTCCAGGACTCCACCCCTCCCGTTGGTGTCAGCACTGCCCCAAAGTGGACTGTGTCCGTTGCGGTCCCCCATAATGAGGAAAGGGGACGGCAGCTGCGAGATGAGATCATCAAGATCTTCGTGGAAGATGATGCTCCCAGGTGAAAGATATACAGAGCAGACAGTCAGCGAGAACCCCACAAAGAAACGGATGGCTACCGCCTCTAAGTTGGTGGTGAGGAGTACGACCTGGAATGGAGAATGGTTGCTCACGAGGATGGCAACACCCCCGAGAGCTGGACCATCTCCATCCCGGTCCCGGCGAACTAGTGTAAAGTGCCGGATCGTGGCATCTCTGACTGGCTGCAAGTATGTCTCCTGCAGGCACACACAGATGGGCTGGTGTGCCTGAAGGAGGACCTTGATGTTGTCTAGATTCCTCTGGAATCCATGACAATTCCATTGTAGGAGTGTGGCCATCTCAGGACTTAGAAGGGTGGGCAAACGACGAATTCCTATTCAACTTAACCGCCGCAGAGGACGGTTTAGTGAATAGGGGGCGGTCGGTATCCATGTCCTCGGAATCGTCCTAGGGGCATGGATCGGTGACACCACCCTCGGTTTCGCCTGCGTGAGGAGGTACTTCGTTGCTGGCGAGAAAGACTCAGTTGGTGGTACACTGATATTAGTCTGCACTGCCACCGAAGTCATCGGAAATGCCTTGGAATGCGCCACCGAAGTCATTGGAATGATGGGCTTTCCAGTGACTGCACTGGCATAGGAAACCTTGCCAGGTGGGGCGGATGGTGCAGCTAGCTTTCTCGCTTCAGCATAAGAGATGTTGGTTACTACTTTCAAGCATTGCACCTCCTTTTCTTCCTTCCACTTTGGACAGTCACGGGAGTATGCCAGATGTTCGCCACTACAGTTGACACAGCTTGCCTTTTCTGCTGTGCAGTCAGGATCCAGATGATCCTTATTGCCATAGCGAGCACCGAAGTCATTGGAATGATGGGCTTTCCAGTGACTGCACTGGCATAGGAAACCTTGCCAGGTGGGGCGGATGGTGCAGCTAGCTTTCTCGCTTCAGCATAAGAGATGTTGGTTACTACTTTCAAGCATTGCACCTCCTTTTCTTCCTTCCACTTTGGACAGTCACGGGAGTATGCCAGATGTTCGCCACTACAGTTGACACAGCTTGCCTTTTCTGCTGTGCAGTCAGGATCCAGATGATCCTTATTGCCATAGCGAGCACAGGTGGGCTTGCCCTGGCAAGCTGTGCGGGCATGACCGTATATCTGACACTGAAAACAGCGTAGAGGATTCGGTATATACGACCGTACCTCACAATGCAAGTAAACTGCTTTGATGGAAGAAGGCAGGCGTGGCATGTTAAATGTCACAATCGGCACCCAGGTGGGTGCCATTTCCCATCACAGTGTGTCAAAACCCGATGGACAGCTGTTACTCCTTGAGGTGTGAGCTCTGAGAGGATTTCCTCCTCAGTGACTTTGAGGACTCAGTGATCACACCCTGAGAGGAATTCAGAGTTTTGTGGGGAGTGACCTCAACAGCCACCCCACCAATCTCTGTAACCTTAAGGAGTAGTTCTGAATATTTAGAGCAAGTGGCCTCAACTTGTAAGTTGCCAGATCATAAGCGCTTTACGGATTTCGGCTCTCTCGCAAGACCTTTCAAACCTTTATTCGTGAAAAATGGGGACATGTCCCCAAGTACCTGATCGCCAGTGGAGTGGACGATCAGGAATCTCGGGAATGAAGACACAGACACAGAAGACAATGGCAGAGATAACGGAGATGAGGAAGATGGGGGCTCATGTCGAGCTCTCTTGTTGGCCCCGATCGCATTAATTTCATCATTCTCTCTCATTTTTTTGTTTTGGGTGGTTCAGTGCCCGCTGTCCCCAACCTCCATGGAGCCCAACAAGGGGACGCCCAGTTGGGTGCCAGGGCTACGCAGGCACTATACCTACACAGACAGTGAGCCAAGCCCTCACAAATAAATAAAAGGAAAATAAAAAGAGAAATGTGCAGAACAAAAACATTATACACAAAAAGGAACAATGCTTGCTCAAAACATTCTGAGCTCCTCTTGAAGGTAACAGCGATTGGTGGAGTGGTGGTCGAAGTCACTCCACATAAGATGCTAAATTCCTCCCGTGGTGTGGTCTCCTAGTGGGGCCTCCTCAAGGTTTCTGAGGAGGAGATCCTCTCGGAGTTGTCATCCCAGGGAGTGATAGCAGTCCACTGGGTTTCACAATGCCATAATGGGAAATTAGAACCCACCCCAGTTCTAATTCTCACTTTCAATATGCCACGCCTGCCTGCTTACAGCAAAGCAGGTTACTTTCACTGTGAGGTACGGCCATACATTCCTAACCCCCTGTGCTGTTTTCAGTGTCAGAGGTTTGACCATAGCCGCACAGCATGCTGGGGCAAACCCACCTGTGCTCGTTGTGGCAGCCAGGATAACCTTGATCCTGACTGCACAGAAGAAAAGGCATGCTTCGTGAACTGTGCTGGCAAACATCCGCCGTACTCACGCGACTGTCCTAAGTGGTTGGAGGAGAAAGAGGTGCAGAGGCTAAAGACCCTCAACAACATCTTCTATGCAGAGGCGAGAAGGTTGGCTGCACCACCTGCCCCACTGGCAAGGTCTCTTATGCTGGTGCGGTTGTCGGAAAGCCCATCGTGAAGATGGCTTTAGTGGTATTGCAGACTGACATCAGCGTTCCACCTGCTGAATCTTTCTTGCCTGCTGCCAAGTACCTTTTGGTCCAGGCGAACCTGAAGTCGGTGTTGATCACGACATCGACTCCGGTTTCCATTCCTGTGTCTGTGCCTTCCGCGTCCACCTCCGGAAGGCCCCCTCCACCCCACCCACAGACAGTCTCTTATCCGTGTCACTCGGATGACTCCAAGGACATGGACACAGACCACCTCATTTTTCCAAAATTGTTGCCGGCAACAGTTAAAATAAATCGCAAGTCATCTGCCACTTCTTCTAAGACCTGAGACAACCTCCTACAATGGAACGACATCGAGGTCCTCCTGAGGGCACACAAACCCCTCTGTGTGTACCTACAGGAGACATTCTTGCAGACAGCCAACGATCCCACTATCCGGCACTTCTCTCTTGTTCGCTAGGACCGGGATGGAGATGGTCCAGCTACCAGAGGGGTCGCCATCCTCGTGAGCAACCATTCTCCATTCCAGGTCATACCCCTCACCACGAACTTAGAGGCAGTTGCTATCTGCCTCTTTGTGGGATTTTCATTCACTGTCTGTTCTATTTACCACCAGGAAGCATCGTTTTCCGGAATGATCTTGGTTACCTCATCTCACAGCAGCCATCCCCCTTCCTCATCATGGGGGACTTCAACGGACACAGACCACTCTGGGGAAGTGCTGACGCTAATGGGAGGGGAAGGGTCCTGGAGCAGTGGCTCCCGGATTCATCTCTCTCCCTGTTGAACACTGGTGTCAGTACATACTTTCACACCAGTACCTGCACATTCACTGTCATTGATCTCACTATCTGTTCCTCCTTGACCCTTCCACTCTACGTGGAAGGTTGAGGACAATCCATATGGAAGCGATCACCTCCCCGTGGTGTGCACCATCTCCCATGGAGGGCCGTGCAGCGCTTCACGTGTATCCTGGTGAAGGCTTGATTGGGCTGACTGGAGTGGCTTCGAGCTCTTGTCTGAGCTTGATGACCACTCTGTCAGCCAGGAGCCACTCAATGTAGTGATCATTTTCCATCTCCCTAGAAAGGTTGGTTGGTTGGTTGGTTGGAGTTTTATGGCGCATGAGCTACTAAGGCTATAATGCGCCAAACAAGGTAAAAATATGCTAAAAGACAAATACTCCTCAACCAAACTTAAAAAACAAATGCTGGAAAAGGTAAAAAATAAAACCAACAATATATATATATAACAGAAATAAAAAGTAAAGTGTAAAACAACAAATGTGTAGATAAATAAATACAGTAGAGACAAAGGATAAAACTAGCCCAGGTGTAAATAACCTAGGTCAGATGGTGAATAAATTACAAATGAATAAAATTATAATCTGGTAAAATATCCTGTATACTGTAAAAAGGCAAAAATTGGAGATAAAATGGTACTATCAGATAAAAGATGTCCGAGTGTAAGTGGCTCGGACGTAAAATTGTGAAAATTAAAATACAAACGACGTTCTAGGTTAAAACATCGACATTGAATTAAAATATGTTTGATTGTTAAAATGGTGTCACAAAACTCGCACTTAGGTACGTCGTCCGCCCGGAGAAGAAACGAATGAGTAATATACGAGTGACCTAAGCAGAGCCGAGCAAGTACAACTTCCTCCTTGCGATTCCTGCGGTAACAAGATTGCCATGGTTTGATGATAGGTTTGATCTCAAAGAGCTTGTTCTTAAGCTGTTCTGACCAAGATCTCTGCCACTGTGCCCGGAGCTCGATGGTAAAATGCTGCCGGAAATCCAGATAGGGAACCGGCAACGGAGAGTCGGACAGGGGCGTGGCTGACTTGGCAGCAGCATCTGCCAAGTCATTTCCCCTAATCCTGACGTGACCGGGCACCCAACAGAAATGGATGGTGGTGATGGCTGCCAGAACTCCCTAGAAAGGGAGGATAGGTCCTGGAGGATGTTTAATGCCCGAGTGTACTTGGACCTGAGATGTTAAATATGAGGTAAGAAGGTCAATTTTTGGTCGATGAGGCTGAGAAACTTGGTCTATGCCACAACTGGAATGATGTTACTCCCGAGCAACAGCTTGGGGTCCAGATAAAGATTACGCTTGCAGCAAAAGTGCACACAAGTGGTCTTCTATGGGGAGAACTGAAACCCATTGGCTGTCACCCAAACCGAGAGATTGTTCAAGACAGTTTGCAATTGTTGTTTAATGACCCTTATGCTGGACGATGAACAAAAGATGTTAAAGTCGTCACATAGAGGACATTGCCTACGGTCAGAGAAAGTTGCCATGAAATGGAATTTATCTTGACAGCAAAAAGCGTAACTTAGGACACAGTCTTGTGGCACCCCCCTGTTCTTGGGGAAAAGACCACGACATAGTGTTGCCAACACGAACTCGAAAATTACAAGAAGATAAAAAAAATTGTGATGAAGATCGGCATGTGACCTTGCAAGCCGAAGATATGGAGGTCACAAAGAATGGCGAATCTCCATGCGGTATCATATGTTTTTTTCATGTTGAAGAAAATGGACACCAGGTGCTCTCGATGTAAAGATTAATTCCTGATCGGCGAGAACCCCACCCCTCCCATTGGTGTCAGCACTTCCCCAGAGTAGACTGTCCCTTTAAGTCCCCATGATGAGGAAGAGGGACGGCAGCTGGGAGATGAGGTCATCAGGGTCATCCTGGAAGACCAGACTTCCGGGTGTTAGGTATATGGAACAGACAGTCAATGAAAATCCCAGAAAGAGGCAGGTGACAACAATCTTCAAGATGGTGGTGAGGGGTACGACTGGAATGGAGATTTGGTCTGCTTCTCAGCAGACAGGCTAGTGATGCTCTTCTAGGATATGAGTGCATTAATGAAAGGTTTCTTATCCTTGTTCTAGGTGACTTCAATGCCAAAGTTGGTACTGACTCTGACCTTTGAGGAAGAGTAATAGGCCCTTTTGGTATTGGTAGCTGCAATAGCAATGGGCAATGTCTCCTACAGGTAAGTAAACTCAATGGATTCAGAATAACTAACACTTATTACAAACACCGCGACATACATAAGTTCACATGGGTTTCACCTGATGGGCTGCATAAGAATATGATTGATTATATATTAATTAACAGCAAATGGGCTAGTTCTGTTAGAATAGCAGGGCATATAGGGGAGCTGAAATTGGATCTGACCATTACCTTGTTAAAAGTGTCTTGCAACTTAAATTTAAAAAGTGTTATTGCTAAAGTTAAAAAAATTACCTTTAATACTGATGCTCTGAAAGACCCAGTTATAGCCAACCCTTACCATGATAGGTTACTTAGTCATTATGACAGTCATGGTTTGCTTACCACTGAAGTTGAGGAAGAATGGGACTATTTTAAACAGGCTTTTTCGGAAACTAACAGTACTCTTTTAGGAAAAAAGGAGCAGAAGAGGAGAATTATTTGAGTGATAAGGCACTTGAGCTTATTTCAAAAAGAAAGAACAGTAGGAATGTCCTTAATCAATACCCTACTAGTCCTAATAAAAAGCATTACAGAGAGCTTAATAAACATGTAAAGGATCAGTTAACTGCTGATAAGAATCTTTGACTTGATGGCTTGACTGACAAAGCCAAGGAAGCAGTTAGACAGCACAACAGCAGAGAGCTGTACCAGATAGTTAATGTTTTGTGTGGTAGAAAACGGACAGGAATACAGGGATTTCAGGATAAACAAGGCAAGGTTATAGAAGGTGAGGATTCTGTCATGGCTAGGTGGGCTGAGTATTTCAGTGATGTTCTAAACAATGTGGTTAGTTCTACTCCCATTGTTTGCAATGATAACAAATGCATTGGTGGCTTTAATGTTGGCCCTATAACACAATCTGAAGTTATTTTGGTTATTTCTAAACTTAAACTTCATAAATCTGCAGGGGTAGATGAAATTACTATGGAAATGCTTACAGCTGGGGAATGTTTCCGTTACCACTTGGATGACTGAAATTCTGAATATCTTTTATGAAAAAGGCATGGTTCCTAAGGATTTTACCAGAGCTATTGTTATCCATATTTTCAAAAAAGGTGATCTCAGTTCCTGTGATAACTATAGGGGTATTAGCCTACTCTCTGTTCCAGGTAAAGTTCTTTGCATGATTGTGCTTCATAAAATTTAGAATCTGGTTGATGGACAATTGCTTGATGAGCAATGTGGATTCAGAAGTGGTAGGGGATGTGTGAATCAGATATTTTCACTTAGGCAGATTCTTGAGAAATGTTTAGAGTTTAAGAAACCTTTGGTTGCTAGCTTTGTTGATTTCAAAAAGGCTTTCGACTGTTGATCGTCATAATTTGTGGTTGATTGTAGATCATATGGTATACCAGACAAGTTAGTTAACATAATGAAAGCTCTCTATAATAACACTGAGTAGTGTGTGAGAGTTGGTAAGGCTTGTAGCAATTGGTTTAGCATTACTTCTGGTGTTTGACAAGGGTGCATTTTGTCTCTTTTTCTCTTTAGTTTGGTTATTGATTATGTTTTGCAAAATTCACTTCAAGGGAAAGATTTTGGCCTTAAATGGGCTGGAGATACTAAAATATCTGATTTAGATTATGCTGATGATTTAGCCCTTTTGGCAAATGATGTTGATGAGATGAATTTTTTCATTAGCGCTGTTGATGAGATGTAATAGAGTTGGTTTGGTAATAAACAGAGATAAAACTAAAATGATGAAAATTGGTCAGACATATGATGCTTCAGACATATGATGCTTCAGTCATTTTGAATGGTGAACACCTTGAGCAAGTGTCTCAGTTTAATTATCTTGGGAGTATGTAACAGATACTGGTGATGTGTGGCATGAGATTAACAGACGAATAGGGATTGCTGCCAGGACTTTTAAGAATCTATGGAGAGTGTGGAATAATAGGCGTATACACCTAAAGACTAAAATTAGACTGTACAATAGTTTGGTTCTTTCTAGGGTTAGTTATGGTAGTGAAACTTACACTTTGTAAACAAGATAACAGGAAACTAGATGCTTATGCAGTATCTTGGACATTAGGTGGTTCAACTTTGTAACTAATGATGTGGTTAGGCAAAGGAGTTGGCAACCTCCTTTAAGCAGCATATTGTGCAGAGAGAGACTCCATTGGTTTGGCCATGTTGCCCATATGGAAAATTATAGATTGGTGAATAGGGTTATGAACAGTGCCTAGAGGCTTCAGAAAGAGGGGGAGACCTAGGTTGTGGTGGGCAGACAATGTCAAACAGGACCTTGTTAGAATTGGTGTGCATGGCCAGATGCAGCAGATGTAGCTCATGACAGACATGCTTTTAGAACTAAATTTTATGGTCTGGTTAGACCTCCGTTGCCCATGGTGACTTGATGATGATGATATTTCACTAAAGTTCATTATTTATATTGCAATATATAGTCGTTAAATATTTTTGTTCTCAGATGATAAAACATACTGACCTATGAATCATCCTGGTAATTTATTTTTACATTAGTAATATTTAAAACTTAGTTAATTTTTATTGATATAAATGCTTAATAAAACATCAGTTTTATCTCAAAAATCTTTTCATTCTGCTCACAGCCATTATAGCTTAAAATAGTGTTTCTTAACAACCAATGCTATGCCTTTCTGTATTGTGTCCTTTTTGTGTCACTAATTTTCATAGTTTCAGTGGGATAAGTTGTCGATGTTGCACATCGTATAAAATCTTGTCGTGTGGGGAACCATTTCGTTAATGGTACAGGTGTTTCGAAGTGTGCACTGAATGTTTATCACATTGTACAAAATGGCCACGAAGTTTGAAATCTTTGTTCAGTTGCACCATTATTGGAAATAAGGGTTTAATGCAACTGATGCAGTCTGATAAATAAATGAAGGTGAAGGTATTGTAGTCACTCAGACATCGTAATCTGGTTCAAGAATTTGAAGCTGGCAACATGAGTTTGGAGAGGAAGAGAGGTTTGTGAAGACTCTGTGGTTGATTCAGATACTCTGCTCACAGCTGTTGAAGCAAATTCAACAACCAGCACATGCAGATTGTCAATCAAACTGAAAGTTTCATAATCCACCATCCCTGACAACCTGCACAACTCTGAAAGGTTTACAGATGATGGCTCAAGGTACCACATAAATTGACCCCAGCTCAAGTTCACCAATGCATTGAAGTCTGCAAGGAACTGTTCAAGAAGCTGCGTCACACTAAGTTCATCAAGCATATATTTACTGGAGATGAGAAGTGTATCCACCTGCTTAATCCAGACACCTCCCAATTATTGGACCTAGATGAACAGCTTTATCTGTTCCCAAATGCAGACATTTTGACAAAAAGGTCATCTGTGTATCTGGTGGAATTTTGAAGGTATGATCCACTTTGTGCTTGTTCCAGATGGCTTGGTTATCAACACCAAACTGTATTCCAAACAGCTAGATCGAATGTATGACAAACTAAAGCAATGATACCTTACTTTAGTCAACTGTAAGCATGCTCTCCTTCAATAGAAGGATGCTAAGTCACATACTATCATTCGGATTCAGGTAAAGTTTCATGAACTTGATGGAATTGAGCTCCTGCCACACTCAGCATATTGCTCCAACCTCACTCTTTCTGATTATCACCTGTTTCAGTCAATGGTGCATTTTCTCCATAGTAGGCACTTTGCTGATTCAGACAAGATCAATTGTAGGTGTCAAGAGTTCTTTGCCTCAAAGCCGAAGGCATGGTACTATGCCAGGATTGAACACCTTGCAGAAAGATGGGCATTGATTGTTACAAGGTTCTGAGTGATTGCATTTCTATATCACAAATACAATTTTTTTTTAACATTCCAGTAATATTTGATATTCCTATCAAATTTTACACAAAACAGACTTCTATTCAAGTGATTGATGCTTATTAAAATAATATATTGATTCATAGGAAGTATTGCAAGATGAAAATGTAAAGATTACTAAAGTTATTGCTGGGGTCATAGGAGCAAATTTGTTCAACTTGCTGTGCTGTGAAATGAGTGATGTTGAGAATCTGTGGCTAAGAATACTAAGTGTAAAAAGGTATAAGAAAAAACAAATAATATCAGTAAAAAGTAAAATACTGCATATAAAGTGTTGCCATCTGTTGGCTTCTATACTATATTACATTGAAACTGATAAAAAAAAATGTTCTGGACTGTTTCTGACACTCAAGCTCTGTATATGAAATATAACTCCTTACAAATGATTCAATTTGCATAATACCTTTTTTTTCTTTTCATAGGGTAAACATAAGGTACATATTAGTAAGGAGATGATGAATTATCATATAGGTCTGATTCCACTTGGGGAGCCATGTACTAATGTTACAACTACAGGACTTAAGTGGAATTTGTGTAAGTATGCTTCTTTCCGGTGTACTATTTATGCTTCTTTCATAGTACAGTGGACCCCCGATATAACGCGCATGTCGGGCGGGAAACAACACCCGCGTTATAAGGTGAACCGCGTTATACCGAGCGGCGCGGTGGCGACACAATAAATTTCACACTGTAAGCTTTTCTTTTACTCATCATGCATACAATAATTAAACACTATTCAAAATACATGCAGGAACTCAATACATACACAATTACTCAATACGCAGTAACAATAAAATGCGATACTCACTAACGCCGCACGGACCTGTATAAACATGTTTGAACTTATCGCGAACATCGCCCGCGCTATAACTGAGTGTGCGGTATAGCGAGCAGCGCTATAACGAAGGTCCACTGTATTCAAGTTTCTGCTGTAAGCTTTTGATTATGAATATTTATTACAAATGTCAAAATTATAAGTAAAAAATTTATGACCTAGACAAAAACAAACAAAAATCTGTGTCCATACATAATCCTCAAGTAGCCATGGATTACAGAGGTCCAACCTGACTGGGCAATTTAGTTCTACAAACATATCTGTCCTGAGCTACATCTGGCCACTGCAAGCCATTTCTCACAAGGTCCTATTTGACATTGTCTGCCCGCCATATCCTAGGTCTCATCCTCTTTCTGAGGCCTTTAAGCACACTGTTCATAACCCTATTCACTAATCTATAGTTATGCATATGGGGAACATAGTAAAACCAATAAAGTCTGCACAATATGCTGCTCAAAGGAGGTTACAGACTCCTTTACCTATCCTCCTTTGAGCAGTCCTCCTAAACTGATCATTAAAAGGTCAAACCATCTAATGCCCAAGATACTGCATAAGCATCTAGAATCAATTGCATCATGTTTCTTGTTTCAGAATGGTCAAAGTTTCACAATCAAATCAATAACTAATTTTATAAAGGACCAAACACCTATATATATAGGTGTAGCCTAATTTTATTCTTTTGGTGTAATACCTATTTTTACACACTTTTCATAAATTTTTAGAAGTCCCAGCAGTAATCCCTATTACTTTGTTTATATCATGCCACACATAACCAGTATCTGTAACGCAATTCCTGAGAAGGTCTCATCCTTCTCAGGATTCCCAGGTTCGAGCTCTAGCTGGGTCAGCATTGATATGTATCTCCTCAAAACTCTCCGCCTTGCCAACTGTCAGTAGGGGATACCCAAAGGGGTAGGAAAGGCCTGTCTTTCGGATGGGACGTTAAGCCGTGGCCCCGTGTGTGGGAGAGCCATACCCTGTGCATGTTAAAGAACACACTGCATGACCTTGACGGGAGGCTACCATCTGTCTCTCAACAGCTGTTCCAGTGGGTCCCCTCCTCCAACCTTCTCTGAACCTCGGGGTCTTTATGACCTGGCCATTTAGCCCATTGTGTGCAAAAATGTGCCACTCAGAGGTGAAACAACCAATCAACCAGCCTAAGAACCTTTTTTATAAATAGAGGTAATAATAGCTCTAGTAAAATCCTTTGGAACAATGTCTTTATTGTAAAATATATTCAAAATTTCAGTCAGCCATGTGATAACAGAAACATTCCCAGATCTAAGCATTTCAGTAGTAATTTCATCTACCCTTTAGATATAGCTAAAATAACTTCAGACTGTGATATAGGGCCATCATTAAAGCCAATAATGCATCTATCCTCATTACAAACAATGGGAGTAGGTTGGGTTGGGTTGTTTTACCTCTGAGCGACACTTTTTTGCACACCATGGGCTAAATGGCCAGGTCACATGGACCCCGAAGGCTCAGAGAAGGTTGGAGGAGGGGACCCACTGGAACAGCTGTTGGGAGACAGATGGTAGCCTCCCGTCAAGGCCATCCAGCGTGTTCTTTAACGTGCACAGGGTATGGCTCTCCCACACACGGGGCCACGACTTAACGTCCCATCTGATGGACGGCGGCCTTTCCAAGCCCATCAGTGTCCCCTACTGACCGTGGGCAGGGCGGGGAATTTTGCGGAGATAAATCTCAACTCTGACCCAGCTGGGACTCGAACCTGGGAATTACATATTACGAGCCTGGCGCGCTACCGACTGAGCCACCCCCGCCCCCAATGGGAGTAGAACTAACCACATAGTTTAGGACATCACTGAAATGCTCAGTCCATCTAGCCATGACATAATCCTCTCCTTACACCTTACCATGTTTATCCCTGTGTACCTCTCCATTTCTTCCCATGGAAAATATTAACTATCTAGTATAGCTTTCTGCTTTTGTGCTGTCTAGCTGCTTCCTTTGCTTTGTCAGCTTGATAGCTAAGCTATCAAGCCAAATATTCTTTTCAGTATGGTATATTTTTAAACATGGCCATTGCTGCTCAAGTTGACTTGGACTGCTCACATTTATGGGATTTTCTGTAATGTTTATGAAATGCAGGAACATTTTTCAGCTTTATTTTACTGACCATTGTGGATCTTTTCTTTGGTTGGTTGAATATTTGGGATTTTTGCAAAATTCAAAAAATCATTGCACCTAGGCTAAAAAAACAATCCTGAGAGTGGCACAGCCAAAATATTGAGGAGTATATGTTTTTAAAACCATTCAATATAAACTTGAAAACACATAATTTTTAAAAATGAAATTTTGCTAGTGTGGCATTAAAATTCCCTCAGTGTAACAGTGGGGAAGTGGGGAGGGTACAAATCCCTTGACAAATGACAGCCAAGCCATCAGGAGGTCAGATTCCTGTGCTGAGGAAATCCATTTTGCTTCCATATCTAAGACCTCATTCATTTCAAGGAAATGAGAAATGATCAGTTTTTATTGAAAAACCTAGAAATAATAACAAAAAATAATGAAATAAAGTAATGTTGAAAAAATATCCACAAGAAGTTTTAAGACTTCCTCATCAGAAAATATGGCAAAGATGTATCATAACTCCAAAAAAAAAACGATAATATTTTTATAAAGGTATGAGAATAAAATCAATAAAGCTATGTGAAACAAAACATTAATAAAAGAATAAATAGTTACCAAGAAGTGCAATTTTATCCAGTATTTATGACAAGAAAGCCAAGCCAGTGCTGGATAGCCACATGAATACATGTCAAAGTAGGTGTAACTTCTAAACTATATTTATTGACAGAGATGTGCCAAGAATATCAAACAGCTTCCAACTGCAGGCATGGGTCCAAAGACTTGTTCTCCTACTATTAAAGCCTTAAGCCACCTATGTTGGTAGGATTTCCTCCAGTGTAGTTGTTTGGCTGTTTCAGGTTTTATGGTACAATGACAACTAAAGTCATATTGTGCTAAACACATGATTTTCAGTAAAAGGTAAACAGATAAAGATCATGGAATCCTCAACCAAATTTAAAAACAACACCTAGAAGGGTAAAAGGAATGAAACAATACAAGAACAAAAAATGTGTGCCCAAAAATGTGTATAAAGAACAAGTGTAAAAGCCAAATAATCAACAACAGGTGTCATCATCATCATCATCCTCAAGCAGCCATGGGCTACGGAGGTCCAACCAGACCATGCAGTTTAATTCTCCAAGCATATCTGTCCTGAGCTACATCTGCTGCATCCGGCCACTGCACACCAATTCTAACAAGGTCCTGTTTGACATTGTCTGCCCACCGCATCCTAGGTCTCCCCCTCCTTCTGAGGTCTCTAGGCACACTGTTCATAACCCTATTCGCCAATCTATAATTATCCATACGAGCAACATGGCCAAACCAGCGGAGTCTCTCTCTGCACAATATGCTGCTTAAAGGAAATTTCAGACTCCTTTGCCTAACCTCATCATTAGTTACAAAGTTAAACCACCTAATACCCAAGATACTGCGTAAGCATCTAGAATCAAAAGCATCTAGTTTCCTGTTATCTTGTTTACACAGCGTCCAAGTTTCACTACCATAACTAACCCTAGAAAGAACCAAACTATTATACAGTCTAATTTTAGTCTTTAGGTGTATACGCCTATTTCTCCACAATCTCCATAGATTCTTAAAAGTCCCGGCAGCAATACCTATTCGTCTGTTAATCTCATGCCGCATATCACCAGTATCAGTTACATAGCTCCCAAGGTAATTAAACTGAGACACCTGCTCAAGACTGCAACCATTCAGATTAACTGAATCATAACCTGCCTGACCAATTTTCATCACTTTAGTTTTCTCTCTGTTTATAACCAAACCTACTCTACTACCAGTCTCTTCAACAGCTCGAATGAAAGAGTTCATCTCATCAACATCATTTGCCAAAAGGGCTAAATCATCAGCATAATCTAAATCAGAAATTTTCGTATCTCCAGCCCATTTAAGGCCAAAATCTTTCCCTCGAAGTGAATTTCGCATAACATAATCAACAACCAAACTAAAGAGAAATGGAGACAAAATGCACCCTTGTGGAACACCAGACGTAATGCTAAACCAATTGCTACAAGACTTACCAACTCTCACACATGACTCAGTGTTATTATAGAGAGCTTTCATTATGTTAACTAACTTGTCTGGTATACCATATGATTTCACAATTAACCACAAATTATGACGATCAACAGAGTCGAAAGCCTTTTTGAAATCAACAAAGCTAGCAACCAAAGGTTTCTGAAACTCTAAACATTTCTCAAGAATCTGCCTAAGTGAAAATATCTGATCTACACATCCCCTACCACTTCTGAATCCACATTGCTCATCACGCAATTGACCGTCAACCAGATTCTTAATTCTATTAAGCACAATCATGGAAAGAACTTTACCTGGAACAGAGAGTAGGCTGATACCCCTATAGTTATCACAAGAACTGCGATCACCTTTTTTGAAAATAGGGATAATAATAGCTCTGGTAAAATCTTTAGGAACCATGCCTTTATCATAAAAGTTATTCAAAATTTCAGTCATCCAAGTGGTAACCAAAACATTCCCAGCTCTGAGCATTTCTGTAGTAATTTCATCTACCCCTGGGGATTTATGAAGTTTCAGTTTAGAGATAGCCAAACTAACTTCAGATTGTGTTATAGGGACAACATTAAAGCTGCCAATGCATCTATCATCACTGCAAACAATGGGAGCAGAACCAACTACATTGTTTAGAACATTACTGAAATACTCAGCCTACCTAGCCATGACAGAATCCTTACCTTCTATAACCTTGCCTTGTTTATCCTTCAATCCCTGTATACCTGTTCGCTTTCTACCACACAAAACAATAACTATCTGGTAGAGCTCTCTGCTGTTGTGCTGTCTAACTGCTTCCTCAGCTTTGTCAGCAAGGCCATCAAGCCAAAGAATCTTATCAGTAGCTAACTGATCCTTTACACATTTATTAAGTTCATTGTAATGCTTTTTATTAGGACTAGTAGGGTACTGATTAAGGACATTCCTGCAGTTCCTTCTTTCTGAAATAAACTCAAGTGCCTTATCACTTAAATAATTCTGTCTCCTCTGCTCCTTTTTTCCGAAAAGAGTACTGTTAGTTTCCAAAAAAGCCTGTTTAAAATGGCCCCATTCTTCCTCAACTTCAGTATTAAGCAAACCATGACCATCATAATGACTAAGTAACCTATCATGGTAAGCTTTAGCTATAACTGGGTCATTCAGAGCTTCAGTATTAAAGGTAAATTTTTTACTCTAGCACAACACTTTTTAAGTTGCAAGACACTTTTAACAAGGTAATGGTCAGATCCAATTTCAGCTCCCCTATATGCCCTGCTATTCTAACAGAACTAGCCCATTTGCTGTTAATTAATATATAATCAATCATATTCCTATGCAGCCCATCAGGTGAAACCCATGTGTACTTATGTATGTCGCGGTGTTTGTAATATGTATTCGTTATTTTGAAACCATTGAGTTTACTTACCTGTAGGAGACATTGCCCATTGCCATTGCAGCTACCAATACCAAAAGGGCCTATCACCCCTCCCCAAAGATCAGAGTCAGTACCAACTTTGGCATTGAAGTCACCAAGAACAAGAGTAATATCTCCTTTCTTGACAGAATTCAAAATATCCTGAAGTTGTCCGTAAAACCTATCCTTCTCATCCTCATCAGCATCCTCAGTGGGGGCATAACAGCAGATAATATTCAAGTTTTTAATGCTTGTCTGAAATTTTGCTGTAAGAAACCTTTCATTAATGCACTCATATCCTA
This sequence comes from Ryuthela nishihirai, assembly GCA_038380435.1. Classification (NCBI taxonomy): domain Eukaryota; kingdom Metazoa; phylum Arthropoda; class Arachnida; order Araneae; family Heptathelidae; genus Ryuthela; species Ryuthela nishihirai. The sequence continues at coordinate 57,566,094 of JAWZYU010000030.1, read as the reverse complement.
GAAGAGCATCACTAGCATGTCTGCTGAGCAGCAGACCCACGCCTTGGTGATGCTTTCCATCCTCCCTCCCTGTAAAGAGAAATTTAAAGTTATTTTTAAGTATCTCACCTTTACCTGTCCATCTGGTCTCTTGCAAGCCTAGAATATCTAGGTTATAGCGCTGGAATTCCTGCATGAGGTCATCAAGAGAATAATCTCTACGTAATGTCCTCACGTTCCACGTTCCTGCAGAGAGAAAATGATTAGTAGGATTTTTAAAGAAATTAGGTTTATTGAGATTGGTAGGGCCAACAATATCAAACAGCCTCCTTATCGCAGGCATGGGGCAAAGACCTGTTCCTCCTCCGCTAAAGGCTGAAGTCACCGATGTTGGTAGGAACTTAGGCACCACCTTTTCAAGTGGACTTTTTCAAGAACCATATGGCCTGCCTGAGACACATTACTCCAGTTTAGGCTTGACGATGCCCAACTAGCTAAGTAAGGTTCAGGTACCTGCGATGTCCTCTGATTAGGATTATCCACCAGCTGATATAAGGTATCCCATGCCTCTGTTCACTTAGAGCTGGCAACCCAGAAGCAAACAGAAAACACAGCTGCAGACTCTCCCTCAACAGAGGCCCACCAGTGCAGCAAGTCCAGGATCAATAATCAAGCTCAAATCCATAAACAAGTCCAGTCTAGTAGGTATAAATGGTCAGCACCAGGACCCTGTGAAGTTGACCACTCCTCAGCAGGGTTGAAAAAAAAGAAAAAAATGGCCTTAGATGACCAGATCAGCAGGCCATACTGAACTGGCAGCCCTCCCCTTCTGTTCCCTTCCAAAAGAGAATATCTCTTTTGAAAGGTACTATAACAGCCTGCACCACAAGAATGCGGGGTCGGACATTAGGTGCTAGACCTGGCCGGTTCTGTGCATCATCACTAGGTATTGGTACACAGCTCTCCTTCCAGTTTACATCTAGCTACCATTTACAGGCTCAACAGGTGTATAGGACCAATAAAAGCAACGTCTAAAGATTAAAATTGTAAAAACTTCAAAGATGAGTAAAATAGCTGGTAAAACGTAAAAATTCAAACACAGATGCTAAAAAGGAGTTGCCAGATAAAAGTTGGCCAAGTGTAAGAGGCTCAGCCATAAAATCATGAAAGTTAAAATAAAGCAGATGTTCAAGATTAAAAGCTGTACAATCCATTAAAACATGTTTAATTGTTAAAGTGGTGTCATAAAACTCTTACTTGATTTCATCATCTGCCCGAAGAAGAAATGAACGAGTGACTTAAGTGGAGCCGAGCAAATAAAACTTCCTCCTTGTGATTCTTGCGAAAATACAACTGCCTTGGTTTGACAATGGGATTGATCTCGAAAAGCTAGTTACCGACCTGTTCAAATCAACATATCTGCCCTTGTGCCTGGAGCTCGATGGAAAAACACTGCTGAAAGTCCACGTATGGAACTGGCAGTGGAGAGCTGGACAGGGCATGGCCAACTTGGTAGCAGTGTCTGCCAAGTCATTGCCTCTGATCGCAATATGACCAGGCACCCAAAAGACAAGAATGGTGGTTGTGGGTGCCAGACGATGGAGCTGTTGGTGGATCTAAGAGAGAACAGGGTGAGGCTAATGCCTCACTGAGATCAAAGACTGTAGTGAGCTAAGTGAGTCGTCTGTAGAGGGCACACTGACAATGATGCCTAGTCACTATGTGGCCCAAGGCAATACTGATATCATGCAACTCTGCAGTGAAGATGGAACACTGCTGTGGGATCTAGTCTGCAATGATTGTATCACAGCAGATCATGGCTGATTTCAAGCCATCCGTGAAGACAGGCAAGAAGTCTGGGTGCTCAGCATGATGGCTGGTAAAGATTTGCCAGTACATGCAGTTGGGTGTAAAAGCCTTTCCCATCATACAAAGAGAAAAGTTGCAGGAAGGGAGAATGCAAGCCACCGTGGAAGTGGCTAAGTTGTTGACTGGGTAATGCTATCGAGATTGATGTCAATGTCTCTTATACCAAAAGAACGAATGGAACTCTGCTGATTCTGGTATAACATTTCCCACTGGGGATGGGAAATGCAGTTCCAAGTGGGATGGCCCAGCAGGGATCACAATTTAGCTGTATACTGTAGGGACAACTGCTGATTAAGGTCTTTCCAGAAGACAATTTCACTAAGTAAGTATTTTATCATTAATAATTATTAGTGTTATCAAAAATATTCAATTAAACAGTATTAATTTATCATTTCTGGTAGCAGGAGAAGTCTTGAAATTCATATGTCCCCTGGGTCCCAGAGGTACAAAACTTAATTTTACTGGAATATAGACTTTTCTATAATTAAGTTTTTTTGCTAAATGCTGATTTGACATGAAAAATTGTAATAAATCATGTTTATATATATAAATGATTTAAAAATTGAGGTCTTGAGTGTTTAAGTGTGAACATGTTCTCAGGGATTACTGAAAAAGAAAAAAATATATGCTGTTGTCACTTTTCCATTTTTAGAAATAAGATTGACTGTAAGACTAGGAGTTTTATATTTTTCTAAGATAAAGGTAGACTGTAATATGACATTCTCCTGGGAGGAACATATTGCACTAAAATATAAACATAAATGTTTAATAAGAATGTTTTCCTTCCATTTTGTGTGATAATGTTTTCACATTAATTGTTCTCCATACTGTATTATATAAGCTCACTGGACAAAAAAATTAGTCATCTCCTGCTGTAAGACGGTTACATCCTTTTGACAGCAACAGAGGGCACACTAGTAATAAATGCATCCTACAAATAGCTGTGCCATGTACAACGGGGTAAGCTTATAAGCTTATAATTACCAAATTTCTGATATTAATTCCCAAGTATGAAATATATAGTTTTTTCCTAGTTGAAGATAGTAAATAATCTTCAGAACTGAATTTAGATTCATATATGACTTTCACTCATCATGAATGAAAAGTCTATTACACAGGGAGTGTCATAGACTATGCAAAGCTAACCCCTCTTGCTCTCTTCTCCACTAAAGGGAAATATGAAAAGGATTGTTGTGTTATATCTTAGGAACACGATGGCTGAAAGTAACAAGCTGTGTGTCAGATGAAAGCTTGTGACATAGGGAATGTTACAAGTTAAAAAAATTTTCTGAATAAAAATATTCCAGTGGAAATATGAAAACGATTGTTCAGCTGTATCTTTGAAACATGAGGTCTGAAAATAGCAAGCTATGTGTTGAAAGCTTATGGACATAGGGAATGTTACAGGTTAAAACATTTCCACTCCCCTTTAAATGGGGGAAAAATGTGAAAACTATTATTCCACTATATCTTTCAAATGCGAGGGCCTACAATTACAAGTTAGGTATCAAATAAAATTCATATGAAGACCATCGTAGACTGTTTCGAATTTTGTCCCCCACCATTTCCACCCTCTCAAAAAATAGTGCTGATTTTTGGGGGAGGGGGAGTGGACCTTAATGAGTTATATCTCAAATTGAAGCTTGCGACCTTTCCAATGTCATGGGCTACCTTAAACACTACAAAAACAGGGAGAGAAAAAATGTGATCAATGTTTTGAGTTGTATATTAAATGGAAGTTTCTGAAGGTAGGTGTTTTTAATGGCAGAAAAAATAAATAAAAAATCAACTATCTTCTCATATTCACCCTAAATAGTAGAAAATGAAACTAAAGCATATCGGTGGTGCAATCAGTCACTGAATTTGTATTCACTTCAGAGGAAGATAGTGTGCTGATTTACCTAATTAACAAGATTGTCAGCTCCCTATCTTCCTTTGAAGTGAATACGAATTCAGTGACTGATTGCACCATCGATATTCTTTAGTTTTATTTTCTACTTTTTAAAGGCATACAGGAAGATAGGTATTTCCAATTTTTTTTCTAATTTAATTAACGTGATTTTTATCTATTATTACACTTTAAAAACTAAAAATATTCCTTGGGTAGTTGCCAATGTCAACCGTTGGTTGCTTCCTTATCTGAGGGAGCAATGGTAAACCTAATGCTGTGACATCAAACAGAACATCCACCTCAGTAGGTGAAACGTATCACCACATCAGGAGGCATTAAGTGTCTGTGCCAGCCATCTACAGTACTCAGAACTGGTGTGAACGAAAGTCACCGAAGCTCAACCATTCTGAAGAGAACTATCTATTAAGTGTGTGCACAAATGAACCATCGACACCTAGCAAGTCCAGTAAACTATCAGCTGAAGACCAAACATATTGTATAAGGACTGGTAAAACCTAATGCAGGGATGCCAAACAGAATGTCAACCTCAGAAGAGGATTAACAGCTGAAGGCATCAAGAGTTTGTGCCAGCCCTCTACTATATGCCGAACTGGTAATAACATTTTTTTTTGCTCTTTTGTGTACTTCATCACCTTGTTAGTAAAGGTAGATTTAAAGTCGAAAAGAGGCGTAAAGTGTAAATTGGTTTAGTTTTTAAAGTGTAATAACAGCTAGAAATCATGATAATTAAACTTGATAAAGGGTAGCTGTGTTTGTAATTTATCATGAATTTTTTCTATTTTTTTAAATATTTTTAACTTAAGCCCTTCTATGCATTTTTGATTCAGCCATATAAAAGATTAATTTTATGCAAAAATATTTCTCTTTTAATTATCTTACCTAGCAATACATGTTCATAAACCTGTTTTAAATATACATGATTACACTTTTTCTCCACAGCTAACAGCCATATGCAATTTGGAGGATTGATTAGCATTTGCAATAGGTTTGATGGCTCAGATGTGGTAACTGTAGATACTGACAAAAAACTTATATGGACCATGGAAGTTGGAATAAAATAAGCTCACATTTTATAGTTTGTACCTTTTTTAGAAGTGCTAGTGCTTTATATATATATATAATACAGGACATCTGATATTGTAATAAGCTACCATTAAGGTATACTCACATTTGAAAGTTGTAGAAATTATATAGTTATTATATATATAATTCAAACATCTCTTGTTTAATTTTATACAAGGAAGGAAGGTTGTGTGTGTGTGTAAAATGCAGGTTCAGGCCTGAATTTAGAAAAAAATATATCAACGGGGTGGGGGCAAGAATTACAATCGAGCCAAAAAAATGTGAAGGGGTGCCAAGAGACTGGATTTTCAATGTAGTATAACATTTCCCCCTCCATTTTAGGTCATTAAAAAAAAAAATTTTTTTTTTTTGGAAAAATGCATGAAATATAAATGTTGAATATTTTTTTTGCCTCTATTACCATTATTAACATTCTGAAAGTCAGGGAGGAAGCCCCCTTATATATATTTATAATACTATCTTCACTGTATTTTTTCATTCAAGAGAAATATAATTGGTACAAAACCCAATTCAAAGTAATAAGAAACCACTTTTTTTGTAGGGACTGGGGTGGCTCAGTCGGTGGCATGCCAGACTCGTAATCTGTAGTTCCCAGGTTCGAGTCCCAGCTGGGTCAGCGTTGAGATTTATCTCCGCAAAACTCCCTGCCCTGCCCACAGTCAGTAGGGGACACCGATGGACTTGAAAAGGTCGCCGTCCATTGGATGAGATGTTAAGCTGTGGCTCCGTGTATGGGAGAGCCATACCCTATGCACGTTAAAGAACATGCTGGATGGCCTTGGCGGGAGGCTACCATCTGTCTCCCAACAGCTGTTCCAGTGGGTCCCCTCCCTCAACCTTCTCTGAGCCTTCGGGGTCCTTGTGACCTAGCCATTTAGCCGTGGTGTGCAAAAAAGTGCCGCTCAGAGGTAAAGCAACCAACCTTTTTTGTGCAGTACAATAATGAGCCTCAACTGCTCTTCAATTTACATAAGTCAAACAGTTGTTTATTTTATCTTTACATGTCCATGTACCCATACGAGAGTATTGTTGATATGGCTCTGGGCAGTCTGGTCTTGCATGCGCTCCAAGATAAAAATAAAACTTACACAATGAGTAAAGAACTTCAGGATTACACTATTTAAGATATTCATAATAAAACAACTGAATTAAACAGTAAAAAAACATTGAAAGACGACACATTTCTCCCAAGTGTGGGCATCATCAGAAGCAGTATACTAATACATTGTGGTGAGCTATTTTAAAGACTTCATTTAGAGGACCATAGGCTTGTTGCTTTGCTAAAGCTGTGTACTTCTTTCATCAAGCCAGTGGTATGCAAGTTCCTATACCTTATTCTGTAATAATGTTTTCTAGGGCAATGGTGGCTCTGAAATATCATTAATGCAAATATAACTTGCATGGATGGAATTGTGCAAAACGGTTTGATTGAAACTGTGTGTATGAGTTAGTCTGGTTTCATGAAAGTTAAAGATATGTTTTTTTTTCTCTATGACTCCTCTGGCTATGCTGAAAGTTTTTTTTTATTCTTAATGTACCTCTGATACTCTTATTTTAATATCACTTCATCTTATCAATATAAAGTATATTTCTGTGATCAGCTAAGCTTGTGAGTGGAGTTTCATACACACTGTTGTGCATCTGTGCATGATATTTCCACATTGTATGGTTTCATTATTTTGTTAATGGAATTTACCAGTTATAGCATATTAGGGAGTGGCATGTATATTTTTCAGAAGGGTTAAGTTGGGCTGTCAATAGCTGTACACTCTGCTTTTATGTGAAATTAGTGCTTTTTTCTCTACATTAATTCACTTGAGATCTTGTCTATTGAGCTATTTTATTGAGGTATTTCCACTCTTTATTTAATATGTTACTGTTTGATGCATACCTTAAATTCTTTATAAAAGCTGTTCTCAATGCTCTTTTCATTTTTTTAAAGGCTGTGCTGAATGATATGGTATGAGTATAGGTAGGGGTGGTATTATAATAAAAAATAAAATAAATACCCCCTCAAGCAGCTGCTTGCCACAGAGGTCTGGCTAGGAGCCTGCCAGTTTATACACCATAGTAGGAGGTCTGTGAGGATGGCAACACCTCAGCAGAAAAACGACACTAACATCCATGACTTATCCGGGGCTCGAGCCCAGGTCCCTTCGATCAGTAGCCAAGCGTGCTAACAACTTGGCCGTGGGACAACTATGATAAATAGAAATGTAAATAAATGTGTTACTAGTGTATATAGGAAACCATCTGCTCCTAACATACTCATACAGATAAGCAGCTGAATGCTAATTAGAGAGCAAAAATGCATCTGTAAACTATCTCAGGAATCAGGATATCCATATGAAATATATACTAATGTAGGTAAAAGTACTAATTTCATATAGAGGCAAAGAATGCAGTCCAAAATAACCAAGCAACTCAGAAAAAAAAATATACACTACAGTGCTCCTCAATATACTATGAATAGTAATTAGCCTTAACAAAACAATGAAACAATATGGGATACTGTGCATGGCTCATAAAAATAATTTATCTGTCAAGCAGCTACTTGCCACAGATCTCTTATAGGAGCCTCTCAGTATAATACACCATAAAGATCAGTGAGGAAGGTGAAACCTCAGCAAAAATACAAGAAAAACATTCATGTCTTATCTAGGGCTCAAACCTGAGTGTCTTTGGTCAGTAGCCAAGCATGCTAACCACTGATCATAACAATAAACCATATATTGGTGGAATAAAAGAGCATGCGAGTGATATTAGGAATAAAAAACTTAATAGCATAGTGAGGGGAGTCATGGGGAAAAAATCTATCATTAGCTTCCTAGAAACCAGAATAATTGATGCACACAGAGGTTTTAGTTAAATCTTGAACAATTCCACAAGCATATTTCATTAAGATATTGGAGAGCTTCTGAAGCTATTATTACAGAATAAGATATAAGAACTTGTAGGCTTTAGTCTCAATGAAAAAAGTATGAATAGCATAACAGCAACAATTATATGTTCTCTAACTAAAGTCTTTAAAATAGCTCACCACAATGCATTAATATACTATTACTGATGATGCTTGGGAGAAATATGTCAAGTCTTTTAATGATTTTTAATGTTTAATTCAGTTGCTTTATTGTGAATTCCTTCAGTAATCCTGAAGTGTATTTTATGTGTGAGTTTTTTTTACTTTTGCCTTTGAAGCACAAGTGTGTTAAGACTGGACTGCTAGGAGCTGTACAGTGATACTCTCACATGGGTCCATGGAACATCTGAAAGATAGGATAAACAACTACCTGATTAATTGCAAACCATAGAGGAACTGAAACTGACTGCAGGACTGTGCCAATTTTTTTCTTATCATTTATGAATTAGTTACAGGCCTGGACCTGCAAGGAAAAGGGGGAGGCAAGTGATGCAGTTGATCCATAAAAAGCATGGTGGGCAGGGTAAGAGACTATTTCCATTGCAATATAATAACATTCTGTTTTAGAGATCTTCAAAACATTTCTTGAAAAAGGCATGAAATATGTACGAGTTTAATCATTTTTTCCTCCATTACCCTTACTAGCATTCTCAGGGGAGGGTGCATTGCATCCTTGGTATATTACTACATTCTGAGCTGGACATATTGGTTAAATATCAGTTATATTATTTATTAGTACTGACCTACTAATAATATAACTGATATTTAACCAATTAAGGTTGGCTCAGGGGGGGGGGGGGGGGGCATTTTCCCACCTCTCCTAAAGTCAGCCTTAATTGGTTACATATAAGTTATAATTATCTCCAATGATAAAAGTACAGTGAAGATTGTTAGGATATCACTGAACTCTAATTGATAATACACATTTTTCTAAACATTATTGTAAATATCTAGTCATCAGGCACCAGTTACTTACAAGGTTTGCTTTCATCTGGTGTGTCACTTATTTCTTAATCAGTAAAACATTGGTTTGTAATTTAGCATTGCACATCAATTTATAAATTTATAATTATCTTGTTGATAACTTTTGTAGTTACAGACAGTATTATTTTATATGTATATTTGATTCAGTTAATATGTATATTTGAATCAGTTAATATGTACTTATATGTATCGTATATAAATGGGTAATTGTAAAATGCATATAAAAACTCAAATTGCATAGTTTATTAAAAACCCTGATGTGAACAATGGCAGGTGTACTGCAGGTTACAAATATTGCCAATAGTAATAGTAGCATGGTAAACAAGTTTAGTACCAGTGGTGTAGTTCAGGCAGAGTGTCTCAGACTTTAATCAGGGTTAGGACATTTTATTTTTACAAATAATGCAAATAAATTTGGTAATAGACAAAAATATACGAGATGTAGAGGAAATATGACTGATCCCGATTCTGTTGTTGAGTTTCTCGATTTTGTCTAATTTCAACTGTGGTTGGTAGTTGTAGATCTTTCTTTGACTTTGTGGTATGCATGATTTGATCCAGGATGGTTGTCTTTTTTATTTTGGATTTCTTTTAAGATAGTTCATTGATTCAAGGGTACAGTTAACATATTGATTCCGCAAGGTAGTATTCATATCTAATATAGCGAGACCTTAATAATAATAATAGTCTTTTTGTCAGCTTTGACTGTGAGTCAAGCACAAATGTAATGGCATTCTTTGTGGTTGGTGTAGGCAATTATGCTAGACTGGGCTTTATCCATAATACTGTGTAGTTCTAACGAGTCTAGATGTTTTGTTAAGTTTGTGAAATTATTAAGAGAAAAGAATTGACTTTGAATCAAGAAAATGTGGATGTTTTGTAGTTATGCTCTAATAATGAAAAAAGAGGACCACAATTATTGCAAATTTTGCCAGATTGTTCAAAGTTATTGATTTCCCTTAAACACATCAGTGAAAGAATCTAACATTTCTTTGCATTTCATTCCTGAAATAATTTTCAAGTTTTGCTAAAATTACTCTTATTGTTAGCAAGATTTACTTACACAACTCTTGCCAACATACAAATATTAGTATTAAAAGCAAAGACTGAAATAATCATTTTGAAGATCAACTAATATGTTGTCTAAACGATCACTGATAGAATTGAAATGCTTTTGATATATTTCTTTGACAGGAAATTCAACCTGTCTGAAAAATAATTACTCTTATTTTATTAGTAATAGAATGTATTGGGTGTTTTATCTCTGAGTGGCACATTTTTGTTTACAATGGGCTAAACAGCCAGGTCACAAGGATCCGAAGGGCTCAGAGAACGTTGGGAAAGAGGGGGGGGGGGAACTGAACACTGTTAGAAGACATGGTAACTTTCAGACAAGGCCATCTAGTGTGTTCTTTAATGTGCTATGTAATGGAATGAAAAAGTAATTATTACAAGTGGGATTAGTGAACACTGCAGGGCATTACAAACAAGCAAAATTGCTGAGTATGGAATTCTGAGAACCCGCACATCATTTAGTAATATGGTAGGAGCAGTGAAAAGGTGAATGTGTGGTGTATCAATACATTATAAAGCTGTGTGAGCTTTCATCTTTGTGGAACCAAGCATAACCATCAGTTTATTTGAACATCAGATTTACCTAAACCCCAACAGCAAATTTCTGTGGCATGTTAAACTGATAGGCTTCTGTCAGACATTAGTGGCTGTCATATACTTGAGGGAGTAATTTTTTTTTACAATTATGCTAGGTAAAGGGCAATTTTATTATTAATCTATAATATATTGTAGATACTTTGTCCTTGTGATTGAGAACTCAAACAGGAACTAGGACCATCAAATTGAGTATAAGCATCCATTTCCAACCTCTCTTCCCATCTGCCAGAAAAATGCTCACTCACATAAAAAGGTTAAATGGATAAACGATTACTGAGAGTAATGAGTTATATCTGAAATTAAGCTTCGGACATGGGCTATTTCAAATTATGCCTCCCCCCTTTTTTTGTCCCCACCCTCCCTCAAAAAGGGAAAAAGGGGCGAAGCAAATTTTACAAGAGTTGATTGTAACAAGTTTGTAGTTTTACAAGATATGATTGTAACCAGTGGATGAAAGCTTGGGACATGAGGGAATGTTATCTATTAAGTATTTCAGAGAACTGATTCTGATTGACTTAAGCAATGACAGGTAAATCTACCAATATGTAATAAATATCAAAATTGTTTTAAATAACATTTTTAAATAAAGATTAATATTTTCAAAGTTATGCAGCAAACAATAAATGTATGAAACAATTATAATTTTATAAACATGAATCATCTACTAACTTTGAAAGCCTGTGAATTATTTTTTTCACTTCATAGCTATTAAGTGTTGACTTAGAAGTGTCTTAAAAATTGCATAACAAAATAATTTCATTAAGTGTTTTATCATTAATAGTTATTAGTATTATCAAAAATATTCAATTGGTATTAATTTATCGTTTCTGGTAGCAGGAGAAGCCTCGAAATTCATAGGTGCCCTGGGGTACACCAACTTAATTTTATTAATTATAGGCTTTTCTCTAATTAACAGTTACAAGTTTTGCCAAATATTTTTTGCTTGCTAAATGCTTATTTGACATGAAAAATTGTAATAAATCATGCTTATATAGAAATGATTTAAAACTTCGAGTCTTGACTGTTGACATGTTCTCAGGGATTACAAGTGTGAACATGTTCTCAGGGATTACTGAAAAAGAAAAAAAAATTATGCTGTTGTCACTTTTCCATTTTTAGAAATAAGATTGACTGTAAAGAGTTTTATATTTTTCTAAGATAAAGGTAGCATTGCAATATGGCATTTTCTTGGGAGGAACATATTACAGTAAAATATAAATATGAATGTTTTTCCTCCCATTTTGTGTGATAATGTTTTCACATTAATTGCTCTAATAATTTGTTGCATTAATATAAATGTCGTTTTATTGTATTTGAGTGTTTTTGGTCTCATTCTTCAGTGATCAAATGCTCGGTGATAGTTTTTTTGTGAGTGATTTCATTAGTAATCTATATTGAATAATCAGTAAGTTTTGTCAATATAATTGAATATTAAATTTATAAGTATATTGCACAACATATTGATTTGATCAGGTATTATTGAGGAAATGTTGCTGACTTGGAAATAAGTGCAAAAATGTCAGACATATTGACATGTTTTCAACTTGTTTTGCAGTAAATGTTTCACAATCCTTTCCTCTCTTGAAAATTTTATTTTATTAAAAAATGGCGACATTTAGATTTTCGAAAATTATCCATCATATGAAAGGATAAATATTCTCATGTGTATAAAATGGTATTCTGGGTAATATGTACAGTATTATATGTATACACTTACGTTGAAAATTGTATTTTTTTTACTCTAAAAAATACAGTAAACATTTTGTGTTTGAAGGGAGGATTTGTAAGATTGTACTTTGATATAATATGAACAATTTAAGAATCCAAATTTATATAGCAACATCAGATTAAAAAAAAAGAACTTTAAGATGATAATTTCAGAGGTTAGTAAATACTATCTATTTCAGATTTTTTCTAAGTGTTAAGTTCAGTGACTGTTTTTCTCTCATCAAAATGCAATGTTTTGTTCCAGATCTTCAGTTCTTTCAGCATTTAGTATTTGATAAACCTTTGATTTCTGCCTCCCTAAAACGTTTCCTGTTACAATCACCCTGACAAGATGTGAACTTGAAACTATTGAGGTATGGAACACACAATCACCTCATTCATCAGGAAGTCTTCCACAAATGTTGCATGTGTCATATGTTTACGATGTATTTTTTTTATTCAAACTTATAGATCCCTGCTACTCAGTAAAGGTATTATATTTTGTTATTCTGTCTAGTTTAATATGACAATCTTATTGATTGAGGGCCACATCTCTACCTTATTTTTTTTAATTCAGTAATTAAAGGGATAGCAAGTACATGGTTTGCTTTATAGGCTATTACTGACATTACTGCCTTAGCAATTTTCTTTTTGCTTTCCTCCTATGTATCATATATGTAGCTAAATGTTAGTGCCAAGTGGAGGTAAAAGCAGCAGCTTACTCATACTGAAGAAGGGTATTCTGTTGGTTGAGAAAAAAGGATAGAAGGAAAAGTAGGAGAGACTAAAGATAACCTTTGGTTCACCTCTCAAGAACTAACTATGAATTTGCACACAGATATATCCTATCCCCCCCCCCCACCCTACTTTAAACAACTGATTGTACAGTACTCCAAATGTGCTTTTTATATTATTAAATGTTTTCAGGCTAGTATTTTACTGTATTTTTTATAGGGTTTGGTTTAAAACAGTAATTAACCCAATGTGTGATGATCTTACACAAGTTAGAACAATATGCAAAACTTACCACATATTTTAATACAAGTAGTCATTTTCTGTCTGAAAAAGAATGCAGACAGTATCGCTGAAGCAGACTATAGCTCAAACAAAATCTTGAAAATCTACGAATAGGAGGTTAAGAATAAGTCCAAGAAAGCAACTTATATTAATGGATTTTCTATAGAATATCTTCCCAAATAGGAATTATTTAACCTAAACTGTAAAACTTCATTTTGAATTGTAGAATCTTTGACAAATATTCTAGATCAGTGGTTCCCAAAGTTTATGTGGCCAGTTAGCCATGACTCTGTATTAAGTAATGAGAACGTCTATGGACTCCTTCAGTAAACAAGGAATACTGCACATCATTTGATTTTATATGATTTAATTTACTTTCATTCCATGATAAAGGATCAGTTGGTGTTGTTGAATAATGGTGCTGATATTTAATGTGGTCTTTGGTATTACCATATAGCTCAGTCATGGGAAGTAAGCTGTGAACCCACTTTGTGAACCTGTGCCACTTTAAAGAAATCTTATCTAGGACAGGAAACACTCGAATATTCTTCAATATACATCACTTCCGTCCACTTTCAACTCTGTCACGAGCCTTCGAGTTTTGAAACCTAATGCAGATATCACAACAAAAGGCCATTTGCATTAATGCAAATCACCCACTGCATTTGCACAAAACCACAATTATTCGATATTTATGTGTTATTTTTATTATAATCCAAATGAAAGTGATATTTTACTAAATGATTCATTTACAATCATAAGTGTGATATACAGGTACAATATTTCAGATGCCGAGTTATGCAGATTCACTACATGCTTTATATAATGTAAAATTGGGGGATTCAATTTACTTGGTCCCTGCTTCGCATTTATGCAGTTTGGGATTCACCATGAATTCCACTTCAAAATTTCCATCATTCCGTTTCCATCGTCTCAACATCTCCTTTCATCTCCTACTGCATTTCAATAATTGAATCCCTGAAGAAGTCTCGGAATAGAAGCAACTTCCTGCTCTGGTGCTAAAGCGCGTGTTAGTCTTTTCTCCTTCAGATGAAATGTTAATCCTTTATAAGCTAAGAGCAAGCAATGGTGCTGCACTGATTGTCTGCCAATACAATCGAAATGATTTGTGTGCACCACGAATAAAAGTGAAGTAATAATTAGAGACTCTTAAAATAACAACAAACATTAACCCACCGCTGAAGAGCAGGAGCAGCTTTTTGCATCCAGCAGCGACAGTGACGAATTACTGCTAAAACTGTTCATAGTCACTACACAAGGCTCAACGCCTGAGTAAAAAAAAATATCGAACTTGACACCAACGAGTCGTCATTTAGAAGGACTTTGAACAGCTCTTTCGTTACAAAGAATTCCAAAAGGAATTTATTAGGAATGCGAAAGATGAGGGGATCATTTCCTTCTTCAGACGTTAGTCATGAATGACATGTTATCAGGAGGTCGTGGGTTCATATCCCACCCGGTTCAAGACAATCCTTCCTCTAAAATTGAAATCGACTTCAAAGTGGTAATTTATAGGTTAATACCAAGTATGTCGAGTTTATTTATTATTTATTGAGACCTTAGTCTGCCTCTTCAGAGAGACTGCCAATACCTCTGAAGAGGAGGAATTCGATAACCCAGTGGACCCTGATGAACCTCAAATGGCAAATTTGTGAACACATATTATTTTAATTACTTAATCTTCATAGACTTAATGCCTTGTATTCAGTGGTTTTATAAGGAACGTATCTTTGTGATATCAGGGTACACCTGCCTCATTGTATTATTCTTGAGACTTGCAATTAAGGTGGTATATTAAAGGCTCCTTGGTTGCCTTAAAATCGATTTTTAAGTGTAAACAAATATGGAGAAGACGTCATCAGAAAACGCTTTCTTCACAACTACACACTAACAGTTTGTCCAATGTGGCCTGTGAACGGATATAAAGGATAGTTTTGTTCACAACAGCCCAGAATATAGTAACGTGAAAAGAAAGAAAAACACTATTGTTTTAATTCTTAGCAGCATTATTCTCAAGCATTATTTTTTCCCCTATATCTATGGTTTCTGACAATTTAGTGTAATTTATCTCAAGCCTACCTGTGTGACATCACACGTGCCTTGAGAAGAACTTTGCTAAATAAACGACAGATAAAAATCATGATGCTTGAGGGGGCAACAATGCCAAACGAAGGACGAGGAAGGTCACCGGAAAAATAATGATGTAGTAATTAAAGAAGTTTAGCCTTAAAATATGTCTTTCACTACTAAACATCATACAAACGTTTTAATTATTTGCACAATTATATTAATTGTATTCAACCTAGAGTAATTATATTATTTGTATTTATGCAATTGTGTTGATTATTTGTATTTATACAATTGTGTTGACTAGAGAAAACTATTTTCCATGAATGTGAAAAAAAAGCACATTTTGTTGGTCTTATGTTAAGTTTGTTAGATATACATTATTATGAATAAGTTTATATAGCGGTTTTAATATTCGTGGTGCTTGTTTTGAGATGTAAAATTCCAGAGGAAATAAAAATCTGCCCATATATTGAATTTCTTTATTTAAAAGGCTCAGAGTGATGCAGTATCCAGTGGTGTAGTGATACCACGGTGCCAGACCCGATTCTTGCGCGCTGAATCGATCATATTGCATTCATTTAAAATAAATCTGCCAACTGACTCATTCGTTAAAAAAAAAATTTTTAATCTGTGGTGGAATCGATTCTTTACTTTCGATGCTTTTCAGAACAAAATGAAATATCAACAATTAACTGTAAAATTGTCGAAAATTATTGGTTTGAAAAGGAGGAATTAAAACTGCTTCGAATGATTGCGGTATTTCAGAGGAGTTCTAACTGAACTGGTGATAGGTTCACGAACGAATCGGCTGAGTTCACTGAAACGGTTCTCATTGATTCAAGTGAAACTGATCGAGAAAGAAAGGGACACGAATTAAACCGCCACAAAATTAAATGCCGAGTGGTTAGCGTGCTTGGCTATTGATCAAAGGGGCTTGGGTTCGAGCCCCGGATATGGCAATGGATGTTCGTTCTGTGGCATATAAACGACAAGGTCCTGTCAGACTTCTGTGGCAAGAAGCTGCTTGAGGGATTATTATTATTACAAAAATATAATGGCAGTTTGAAAGAAATTTAATGGCTTATGAAATTAATGAGAGTTTAATTTAAAAGTTCCTTTATTTGAACATAAAAAATAGTAATATTGTGTAGGTCCGATTATCGGGCAATTCGAAAGATAAAAGCTAACCCCCCCCCCCCTCTTTTCAGCAACCACGGGGAAGGAAAATTGATAGTCTCATATTTTTTTATAAAAATGTCATTATTTCAGAGTAAATTGAAGCCAATATTTTTGAAAATAATTAAGGTACATGGAATTGTTACATTCATTCCGTGTCAGTTAATGAATTTCCTGTGTTTTCTTGAGAACGAGATTTTCGCAGAACCTTCCTGCCATTTGAAATCAACATTTCTTGAATCCGTGAGCAATAAATTTCTGTCTATATAAATCCGGAGCATCAGCACTTAGGTACTCAAAAGGCTGATCAGTGGATCTTTTTAGAATGGAAGTAAGAGAAGGGTCACTGCATAGAAGCCAGTCTGACTCTTGAGAAGGGTCACTGCATAGAAGCCAGTCTGAATCTTGAGCTGTCTTTAAAGCACCTAGGCAGGGCGCACATCGACGCAATTTCCAACTGCAATTGCTTCTTTAAAATGCATTCGTAGAACATTCTAAGCATCTTTAGGTGCATTCATAAAATGCACCTTAAAGGAGGATCATGTCTCATTATTGTTGCAAATTGCGGCGGTGTGCGCTCTCCCTTAGTGATGGCAACTGATAGATCGTACTTTCAGGGATGACAACGGAATCGGAATTTTTTGACATTTTCGGTTAAGTGCGTTTCAAATGCATCACTCAGTGGCCTGCCTAGAAACTTCTATTGGAAGGGGTTAGATATATTCCAGTCTGATTTTCAGAGACCTCTTCCTAGATACGTAACTGTCATCAACAATAAACACCAATCGTTTTATCAATAGCATTACCTAATAATGAGAAATCCTTTCTATGGTCCATTTTAACCGCTTTATCACTCCAAAAGATAAATTTTTTTCCTCTTCGAAATGATATTTTGGAGGAGGCTCCATCCGCCAAAACAGCATAGCTATATTTCTCATTTTCGGTTGTTTTTACTGATTGTTTTTCCTCTTGTTGTAAACACAAAAGTTTACCTGTAAGCCAACAACAACAGCAAAAAAAAAAACCCCAGATGACATGATGAACATTATCCGTGCAACTGAGGGGATCTCGAGCTTTTGTTTTTTTCATTAAGCCTATGACATGGATATCTTAGTAGAGGTAGCTTTTGGCGAAACTTGTACGTCGCCTCAGAGCCCCTCTATTTCTTCATTCTCTTATCATTAAAATCTTTTATGGTTGAGAGACTCCTGATGTAGCAGATATGAGGTACACACCCATGATTTAGTTTCGGGGGTGGGTGAGTAGGTAGGGGGCCTGAGAATAAGACGAGTAGGCCTTGTGACATATAAGATCCTGTCAGATCCCTGTAGCAACTTCTGCCTGAGGAAGTATTTATGCGGTTTCTCAATTACTAAAATAAAAATAAATAAATACCCCCTCAAGCAGCTGCTTGCCACAGAGGTCTGACAGGAGCCTGTCAGTTTATATGCCAGAGTAGAAGATCTGAGAGGATGGCAGGACCTCAGCAGAAAAAACACATACATCCATGCCTTACCCGGGGCTTGAACCCAGGTCCCTTTAGTTTTAGGTATATACTATGAGGCTAAAATAAAATTATACAAAGACAACTGTTTTGGATTTGAAAGCAGATAGACAAGTTTGAGATTTCGTATAAAACGACTGGATTTTCGGGGGAAGGGGGGAGTTAAACATCTGCCAGGACGCACCCTGGGTATGTTCCTGGAAGATGCCATGAATATATGTCGTGTGGTTCAGTCTTGGTTTCCCAATTGTCAATTAGAATATCTCCAGCAAAATTTCTGGATATAAAAAACGGGAGGGGGGGGGGTATAAAATGCAACTGAGAAATATTGCAATGCTGAAATACACTATCTGATGAAAGTATCGAGACACCACTTCTTAGTAGTGGATTCGCCCATATATGTGATGGCCCAAACAGATATAAAAGGATGCACGTGGCCACGCAAACCTCATAGACACTCGTGAAGAGGAGAATGGGCTGCACGGCAGAGCTCAATGACTTTCAATGTGGCAAGGTCATATGATGCCACTTTAGCAACAAGTCAGTGCGGGGCATTTTGATCCTGCTGCGGCTGCCTCGATCAACTGTAAGCGATGTTATTGTGAAGTGGAAACACCTAGTAGCAACAACAGCAATCGTGGCCCAGGTTGCACACACATGACCGAGGTCCAAAATGCCTCGAAGCAACGCCAGCACCATAACAGTTTGTTGCAAGCTTCAGGAATTGGGTGTCATGTCTGAGCAGCCACAGAAGCCTAAAAAGATCTGCACCAAGCGTCGCTTGGAGTGGTGTAAAGCATGGTGCCAGTGGACTCGAGCAGTGGAACTGCATTCTCTGGAGTGATGAATCACGCTTCACCATCTGGCAGTTCGACAGACGAGTCTGGGTGTGGAGGATGCCAGGTGAACGCTACCTGCCTGACTGTATTGTGCCAACTGTGAGTTTGGTGGAGGAGGCATGCTCTGGAGCTGTTTTTCATGGTTTGGGCTGGACCCCCCCAGTTCCAGTGAATGGGACTCTAAACACCGCTGCCTATAATGACATTCTCCACAATTCTGTGCTCCCATCTTTATGACAGCAGTTTAGTGCACCCTTTCCTGTAGCAACATGAAAGGATTGGGCAGGAATGGTTTGACGAGATGGGTGTGGAAGAACTGGACTCGCCTGCACAGAGTGACATGATCTCAACCCCTTGGAACCCCACTATGAGCCAGGCCAAACTGGATGACATCAGTGATCGGCCTCATTAATGTTCTTGGGGCAGAATGGCAGACAGCAATGTATCAAAATCTAGTGGAAAGCCTCCACATAGTGGAGACTGGGATAGCAGCAAAGGGTGGGGCCAACGCGATATTAATTCCTTTCCTATTACAGAGATTATGGTTGAATGGGTGTCCAAATACTCAGATATATAGATCATATAGTGTAGTTTTCTAATATAAAAAATAAAAGATCACAATGCCACAGCATGAGTATCAAATATATAACAGAAACACAATATTGCTTCATCATCATCCTCAAGCAGCCATGGGCTACGGAGGTCCAACCAGACCGTGCAGTTTAATTCTCCAAGCATATCTGTCCTGAGCTACATCTGCTGCATCCGGCCACTGCACACCAATTCTAACAAGGTCCTGTTTGACATTGTCTGCCCACCGCATCCTAGGTCTCCCCCTACTTCTGAGGCCTCTAGGCACACTGTTCATAACCTTATTCGCCAATCTATAATTATCCACACGGGCAACATGGCCAAACCAGCGGAGTCTCTCTCTGCACAATATGCTGCTTAAAGGAGGTTGCAGACTCCTTTGCCTAACTTCATTAGTTACAAAGTTAAACCACCTAATACCCAAGATACTGCGTAAGCATCTAGAATCAAAAGCATCTAGTTTCCTGTTGTTTACATAGCGTCCAAGTTTCACTACCATAACTAACCCTAGAAAGAACCAAACTATTATACAGTCTAATTTTAGTCTTTAGGTGTATACGCCTATTTCTCCACAATCTCCATAGATTCTTAAAAGTCCCGGCAGCAATACCTATTCGTCTGTTAATCTCATGCCGCACATCACCAGTATCAGTCACATAGCTCCCAAGGTAATTAAACTGTGACACCTGCTCAAGACTGCAACCATTCACATTAACTGAATCACAACCTGCCTGACCAATTTTCATCACTTTAGTTTTCTCTCTGTTTATAACCAAACCTACTCTACTACCAGTCTCATCAACAGCTCGAATGAAAGAGTTCATCTCATCAACATCATTTGCCAAAAGGGCTAAATCATCAGCATAATCTAAATCAGAAATTTTCGTATCTCCAGCCCAATTAAGGCCAAAATCTTTCCCTTGAAGTGAATTTCGCATAACATAACAACCAAACTAAAGAGAAAAGGAGACAAGATGCACCCTTGTCGAACACCAGACGTAATGCTAAACCAATTGCTACAAGACTTACCAACTCTCACACATGACTCAGTGTTATTATAGAGAGCTTTCATTATGTTAACTAACTTGTCTGGTATACCATATGATCTCACAATCAACCACAAATTATGACCATCAACAGAGTCGAGAGCCTTTTTGAAATCAACAAAGCTAGCAACCAAAGGTTTCTGAAACTCAAAACATTTCTCAAGAATCTGCCTAAGTGAAAATATCTGATCCACACATCCCCTACCACTTCTGAATCCACATTGCTCATCATGCAATTGACTGTCAACCAGATTCTTAATCCCATTAAGCACAATCATGGAAAGAACTTTACCTGGAACAGAGAGTAGGCTGATACCCCTATAGTTATCACAAGAACTGCGATCACCTTTTTTGAAAATAGGGATAATAATAGCTCTGGTAAAATCTTTAGGAACCATGCCTTTATCATAAAAGTTATTCAAAATTTCAGTCATCCAAGTGGTAACCGAAACATTCCCAGCTCTGAGCATTTCTGTAGTAATTTCATCTACCCCTGGGGGTTTATGAAGTTTAAGTTTAGAGATAGCCAAAATAACATTCAGATTGTGTTATAGGGCCAACATTAAAGCTGCCAGTGCATCTATCATCATTACAAACAATAGGAGTAGAACTAACCTTTAGTTCAGAAAATTACTGAAATGCTCAGCCCACCTAGTCATGACAGAATCCTCCCCTTCTATAATCTTACCTTTTTTATCCTTCAATCCTTGTATACATGTCCGTTTTCTACCACACAAAACATTAACTATCTGGTACAGCTCTCTGCTGTTGTGCTGTCTAACTGCTTCCTCGGCTTTGTCAGCCAAACCATCAAGACAAAGATTCTTATCAGTAGCTAACTGATCCTTTACGTGTTTATTAATCTTTCTGTAATCCTTTCTATTAGGACTAGTAGGGTACTGATTAAGGACATTCCTGCAGTTCCTTCTTTCAGAAATAAGCTCAAGTGCATTATCAAGTCATCACTTAAATAATTCTGCCTCCTCTGCTCCTTTTTTCCTAAAAGAGTATTGTTAGTTTCCAAAAAAGCCTGTTTAAAATGATCCCATTCTTCCTCAACTTCAGTATTAAGCAAACCATGACTATCATAATGACTAAGTAACCTATCATGGTAAGCTTTAGCTATAACTGGGTCTTTCAGAGCTTCAGTATTAAAGGTAAATTTTTTAACCCTAGCACAACACTTTTTAAGTTTAAGTTGCACGACACTTTTAACAAGGTAATGGTCAGATCCAATTTCAGCTCCCCTATATGCCCTGGTATTTCTAACAGTGGGGAAAAATTGAAAATATTGCTTAATTATGAACAATAAAGGAAATGGAAACAAAAAATATGTCGTGTTACTAAGACATAATACATATAAAACTATATCGAGAGAATTACTCCACACAGTCAAAGAAAGTTAACATCATAACACTGAAGAAGAATATACACCTATCCCTCGATTTACACGGTACTCAGTTCACACAATTTTGGCTTTGCACGGTCAAAAAATGCAACCAGTTTCGATTTACACTTTACTGACTGAGATTTCCTTTCTATGTACGTCTCAGTCAGTACCGTGTAAATCGAAACTGATTGCATTTTTTGACCGTGCAAAGCTAAAATTGTGTGATCTGAGTACCGTGTAAATCGAGGGATAGGTGTATTAGCATAATATGACTTATTTTAATCAAATGCTCTTTTATAAATACGTGATTACCGCTGTACATATTCTGAACAATTTTCCGTCAATGACGAAAGCTTTTAGAAAACATTTTTGGATGCATTAATCAGGAGAGGAAAACACGCTGTTGGCAAGAAAATACCTCATTTTAAATTTTATTGAAAAACACTAAAATTGGAAGTTTTAGAGATCATAATCTGCTGTTTTTCCTCTAAGATGTTTATAACACTATTTGAAGGAGTTTGGGGGGGGGGGGGGACGTCGCACAAGTCAAATATTTAATATGATTTAATTAGTCTTTCAAGCTGTCCAACACCCCATGGCTATTTGCCTACAGGAGTAGATTAGCCTAATTCATTGAGTATTTTATCCCGTCCAGGGGGGCTTTTCACGATAGCTGGAAGAGCCAGAGTAAGTTTATTTTGAGAAATATTGCAGAACTTTTAAAATTAATAATATGTTAATACGTTTAATCATTTTGCGAATATATAAAGTCGATGCATTCTCTAGTTTTGTGCTCATGTAGCATATTGCTGAAGACAGGTTTCTGCATTTTAATAGCTTATTTCCTTTTTAGGGTTGATACGAGAAGTAGCCATTGCCATCTGTTGCCTCTGTTCATGCAAATAACAAACTGATGCGATTTTTATTTAAAATGTGTTCAATTGTATATTATGTTATCGTGCATCGAAATATAAATCTCAATTTGTTATAGTAAATATTGCAGAGTGTTCAAAAAATAATAATTTTCTTGTTGAGCACTGCTACTACCTGTTTTACAAAATGGAATTCAAGTAAAATAATATTTGCTACTTTCTCTCTAAACGAAAATTATCGTGGTGCCTAATAAACGAGACATTTTGGAAATGAATATTTGTTAAAGTTAAAAATAACGCAGAGAACTATCTCCTCTTCCTGGCTAGGTGGCTTCTTTTCAATGCACAAATTTGGCACATTTAGATGGCGCTACAACCACACAGTTTGCATTGTATGAGAGTTGCTCTCTTCCGTCTTAGACACTCCTTGGCTCTAACACGGTGGCGTATGAAATTCGACGCTCCACAGACTGACAGGTCGAAAGAATAATCGATTAATAAATAAATAATAAATAAATACCCCCTCAAGCAGCTGCTTGCTACAGAGGTCTGACAGGAGCCCGTCAGTTTATATGCCATAGTAGAAGGTCTGTGAGGCTGGCAGAACCTCAGCAGAAAAACAACACGAACATCCATGCCTTACCCGGGGCTCGAACCCAGGTCCCTTGGATCAGTAGCCAAGCGCGCTAACCACTCGGCCATGGGAGGGGTCATTTAATGTTTGTCAACAACTTGTGCCTCCCCCCAAGAAATGTTTCTGGTTACGTCCCTGGTTGATTTACTTTTTTGATGTTTTGGGTCTTGACCCAAAAAGGGTTCCCGACCACTGAATTAACTGATGATATAAATGACCTTGATGAAACACTGCTTATTAGCAGAAGAAATTATCAATCAGAGCAGCAGTGCCGGCACAAGCTGCGAACTTTTTGTGCCCCCCCCCCCTCCCAAAAAGAAAAAAAAAAAATATTGTTTTGACACCTCAAGTGAATTTCCTTTTTTCTACTTCAATGAATCGTACCACTTTTATCATCTCAAATAATCTCATCCTTTGTGTGGCTAACGGAGTCAATATTATTTCTGCCTCCACATTTCAAATAAAGTTAAATAATAATAAAATAAAATAAATACCCCCTCAAGCCACGGGACGGCTATGGTTAAATAATAAAGACTCAATATTACTTTTAATGACTTTGATGGTTGATGGGACACTCCTCACCCCCCAAAAAAAATCACAATGAAAAAATAAACGAATTTCAGATTTAGTATTCCTTATTTGATATATCTAAATAATTTTAATCGTTATTTCTTACGTAGTTAATCACATCATTTCCTTTATGAATCAACCCTACGTCGGCTGTTTTCGTATTGGGAATGCGAATTTTTACATTTATGCTCATCTCCTGGAATCTTGGCATCATCTATTATAGCGATGACACTAATGCGCATGCGCTGAAATACAACAGCGATGGACTGCAGGAGCCAGGTCGCCATTTTGTAGTGACTCTTGACACTCGAATCAGCCAATCAAGATTCTACTTAAACAACAACCAATAGTCGAAGATCTTGTTATTTTGCCAATATCTTCATTTGACTGTGGTAGGCTGAACAAGCTTAAACTTGTTCCTAAATGTGTTTGGTTTTTGACAAAAAGAATCCTTTTTATGTTGTCTGAATTTATCTGTGAGCGAGTTGTGAAGAGACCGAGGAGCTCAGTTGCGAGGATTGCGAAATAGAAACGAGCTTCGACACTCCCGCCAAGAGGTGTTGCAACTGGGTTGCCAACTTTTTATTTTGCCAAGGATACTTCTGTATGAAGAATTAAGAACAGCATTATATACGAAAATGTGTCGAGCATATTGATTGAAAGAGAATGCTAACGTTACGTTTTAACATAATTTCTTATTAGCAATTCGTACTTGAAGTGGCTAAATGCAGGCTCATTTTTTGACTTCTAATTTGAAGGTCTCTCGTTCGCTCCCAGCAGCCACTGCCATTAATTTTTCTTTCAATCATTTTTTTTTAATAATTCATTTCATTACCATATCATTTTTACAATTCATTATAAGATTAATAAGCAATAAAATGTATATGTAATAAATTAACATTGTAAATGAAATATAGCCAAACGAACGACGACTTTTCAATTAATAATTGACGACGAGTAATTGATTTTAAAATAATAAACGTAAATTTATTATCGGAACGTAGTCAAAAAATAGTAAACCTATAAATTAGACGTAATTTTCTTGAATAGATTTTTAAAATACCACTGAGAGAACGGAGAGGAAAAGTCCATATGCACAGGCAGGCCCGGATCTAGGGGGGGGGGGATGGAGGGGGAAGGGACTGGATTTCCAATTCAATTTAGCATTTCCCTCTCCTTTACAGGTGTTTGAAAAATTAAGTATATTTCACGCATTTTTCAACGTAAGTTTAGTAATATTTTCTCTCTTTAGCCTTACTATCATTCTGAAAGGGGGGGGGGATATGACCCCTTCCCCCTTACATTCGGGCTGAATACTGAATGGAAGTAGAAAAGACAACAACCTTCACCCCCCCTCCCCCAGTTTTTTTTTAATTAAATAATGCCTTTTCAGAATAGCTGGAAGAATCACCACTATGCATTGCGAAATGTGTTTTCCATATCAGGCATCTCCGCAATTCTTTTGCTTACATCCGGGCGCTGCATTTAGTAGTCAAAATACCCCGCCAAAAATTACAGTCTCCAGCTGGGGTGGCTCAGTCGGTAGCGCGCCAGGCTCGTAATCTGTAGTTCCCAGGTTCGAGACCCAGTTGGGTCAGCGTTGAGATTTATCTCTGCAAAATTCCCCGCCCTGCCCATGGTCAGTAGGGGACACCGATGGGCTTGGAAAGGTCGCCGTCCGTCGGATGGGACGTTAAGCCGTGGCCCCGTGTGCGGGAGAGCCATACCCTGTGCACGTTAAAGAACACGCTGGATGGCCTTGATGGGAGGCTACCATCTGTCTCCCAACAGCTGTTCCCGTGGGTCCCCTCCCCCAACCTTCTCTGAGCCTTCGGGGTTCATGTGACCTGGCCATTTAGCCCATGGTGTGCAAAAAAGTGCCGTTCAGAGGTAAAACAACCCAACCCAACAGTCTCCAGCCACCACTGCTCTGCTCACAAAATTATCCCATTCACACACACTTTACATTTATGGCACTTTTGAGTTTTAATGAGGACAAGTCCATCCAATTACTAGAAAATGGTTCCTCCGCAATGGCTCGTGCTGTTTGGACGTTTCAATTAGTGCTAGTTGCGCTTCTGCGTTTCAATGAGTCTGTAGCGCGTCCTGGCAGTACAGCTGGACACATTGCGAATTTTTAGAATGGTCCAACTGAGAAACTTTGTCCCAGTCCATCAAGTCTCACCTACAGCACAGAGGATATCGCCCTAGAGAATTTTGCCCCTAAACACGTACAAATTATTCTATCATATGTAATAGATTCAGAGCACTGTATATTATTAGAGTCACTATTTCGTTGTATGATTTCTACTTCAATTACGATATCGCTTAAATCAGGGGGTGGAGAATATAACGGTCGCCGAAGTTGCCTTTTCAAGTATGCCGCGGATCATTTGGGCTTCGTAATCTCAACTTTTCTAACAAGCAATAATGTTAATGAATTGGTTGGGTTGTTGACCTCTGAGCGGCACTTTTTTGCACACCATGGGCTTAAATGGCCAGGTCACATGGACCCGAAGGCTCAGAGAAGGTTGGGGGAGGGGACCCACTGGAACAGCTGTTGGGAGACAGATGGTAGCCTCCCGTCAAGGCCATCCAGCGTGTTCTTTAACGTGCACAGGGTATGGCTCTCCTGCACACGGGGCCACGGCTTAACGTCCCATCCGACGGACGACGGCCTTTCAAAGTCCATCGGTGATATTGAAAATGAATAAATTTTAAAATAACAATGTAAAATAACTATCTAGAAAAACAAGCTTTTTTTAGATAAAATTTTCTTCTTGGGAGTAAGTTTTTTGGTACCTTTTCATTTATTGCAATGCTTTTGAGAATGCAATCATAAAGGATGCATGGACATATATTTCTGCACGTATTGTACACATCCCACTCCCTCTAGTAATACCTTCTTCAAATTCCACAGTTTGAATGTGGCCCCCATTAACAGAAAGGTTCAGAGTCCTGGCTTAAATAATTAGACAGAAAAAAAAATTAACACTTTTGTGTGTGTGTGTGTTTGTATAGATAGGTTTAATTGTGTCGTCCTATTCTGTTGGCTTCAGAGCAATTGGGTATTCACGGGTTCATATCTGGAGCACTAAAATCAATTCACCACATTAACTTGATATCGACAAAAAAAAAAAATCCTATTCTTGCAGCAGTTGAATGCGTGCCGATTTAGTTGCAGCTGATGACATTTAATTTCTATTTCCCCAAAGGAAATCAAAATTCAGTATTCCTCCGAAGAAAATTAAAATTCACTTGAAAACGAAATTCATTTTCCTCCCATTTAAACAGATGTCGTGTCGTTTGACTAATTACTTAATCTACGAAATCTTTTCGCGACGTCGACTTGCTTCGCTTCTTCGAAAGAATGGCAGGTGAAGAGGACATTCAATCTGCGATAGACTAAGTAGTTGTATTGCGCATGCGCTGGACGTTTCCATTTGTGTTAGTAGGGTGATCGCTAGAACTTTTCCTGACGCCGGGGGTCATGTTTTTTGTCGCCTGTCTTGCCAATCTCCTGATGACCAGAGATGCCTCGTTTCTCGTGCATCAATAGCTCTTCGGCTGTTGGTTGGGCTTTGTTGACTCTTGGTACTGTTGGAGCTTCTTTTAAGAGTTAGTGCGAAAAGAGGAGGAGGAGGCGCAGGGCTCAGTCGGTAGAGCGCCAGGCTCGTAATCTACAGTTACTAGGTTCGAGTTCCAGCTGGGTCAGCTGTGAGATTTATCTCGACAAAACTCCCCTCCCTACCTTTGGTCAGAAGGGGGCACCGATGGGCTTGGAAAGGCTGCCATCCTTCAAATGGGACGTCAAGCCGTGTCTCCGTGTGCGGGAGAGCCATACCCTGTGCACGTTAAAGAACACGCTTGGATGGCCTTGAGCATGGGCGTCCGCAGAAAATTTTCCAGGGGGGAAGGTAAAGCTTGGAGACAAATAATTACATCAATAAATTTTTATTAAATTATTAATATTTTAGGTTTTTTTTTCACAAGTAGATTATATAGAATACAGTATTGCATCAATACAAAAACATACATAATGTATATAAATTAATTACGTTTAAATTGTTACGATTATAATTTGTGGAATTTTTTACTCGATCCCGGGGGGAGGGGCAAGTGCCCCGTTCCCCCCCCCTCTGCGGATGCCCATGGCCTTGAGGGAGACTTCCATCTGTCATCCAACAGCTGTTCCAGTGGGTCCCCTCGCCCAACATTCTCTGAGCCTTCGAAGACCTTGTGACCTGACCATTTAGCCCATAATGTGCAAAAAAGAGCCACTCAGAGGTAAAACAACCCAACCAAAGCCAAAAGAGGCACCTGCGCGAGTCACGCTTCAGCTTCGTATGACCAATTGCTTCCGTGTTTTGACGCATCTATTCTCGCTCATTCTTTGCCATGCCTCTCTTCCCATCGAGTCCTCCTTGCGGCTCCCTCTGATCTCGATCCCAATTCACTCAATAGAGGATCGATCCATTTGACGCCATAGTCTTCATTCCACCCCCCGATTCTCTCTCTATTCAGCCGTCGCCTACTGGTTGCCGCTTTCCCGTTTGGCTGCGCTCGATTCAATTGTGTCATCGTTTTTCTTAGAAAGAGTGGAAAGAAATGATAAATCCATCTGTTTCGTGGCGTGCTTAGAGGCCCTCTGTAGGTAGAGGTTGTCCATCTCAAAACCGGACGCCATGATTCGTCGTCGCTCGAATTGTTACTTGCGCCCAACTGAGTGGTATCGCACGATTACTTACAGATTATGAAAAGGTTTCGTAGTATTGGATAGAGATTTCAGTGCTCGCGATTGGAAGCATTTTAGAGAACGGCTAAAAAAAGTAAATTATATGATACATTCTTTAATGTTATTTAATTTTGGAGATAAATTACACAATATGATCGGTTTCCTACTGTTTCAATTGCAAAACAAATTTGGTGATTTGGAATTCCTATTTTTTTTTTATCAAAAAATATCATTGCAAATAAGTTAAAGATTTCACAGCAATCTCTTTCGATACTTATTTCCTACTTTTTTCGCTATTTTTCTATATTTTTTGGATTTCAGCTTTGTTTACTGTATTATTCAAAACAATTCCTCTGCTGGACCTCCTGGCAACGGGTCGATCACAATAAGTTAATAGAGACGATTGTGAGCGAGGGATTCAGCGAGTGAGAGGGACTCGGGATCAAAGATCTGGAAGGAAAATCGAAATTTAACCACCCAGGTATCCTTCATGGGCAAACAGAGGTCACGTAGAAGTCAACCCTTAATCTACGAGTGCTAGAAAAGGGAAAATTGGTGTCTGGGGTGGTTCAGTCTCAAAATCTCGAAACGTTAGGAGATATCGGATCCTGAGGTGTCAAAGGTCAAATCTTACCTACTAATCTTGCTACAATAAATCTTGCTACAAGAAAGTTAAAATTTCATGACTAAGGGTATTTTGGGTCTTAGACCTCAGAAGTAAAAAATTTGGATCCCATTGAACCAGTGGCGTAGCTTGGGGGGGGGGGGGGGGGGGCTCCCCAAAAAGTAAATAGGAGTTGGCAAAATTCGAAGCGACTTTGTGAAATCCAGGTGAGTTGTGAAAATTGGGGTTTTTTTGTAAACTTAAAGGGAGTTAGCAAAATCTAAGGTAGTTTATAAAATCGAGCCAACTTGGCAAAATCTTGGGAAGTTGGCAAAATTCAGGTAAGATGTAAAAATAAGTATTTATTTTAGTACAATTAGAGCGAGGTTAAAAAATTGAGGCACTTGGCCCCGCCGCCCTCGGTCAATAGGGGATGCCAATGGGGCATGAAAGGCTGCCTTCTGTAGAATGGGACATTTAGCCGTGGTCCCATGTATAGGAAAGATATACCCCATACACATCAAAGAACAGCTGGATGGCCTTGATGCGAGGTTAACATGTCTCCTAACAGCTGTTCAGTGGGTCCCCTCCCTTTAACCTTCTCGGGGTCCTTGTGACCTGGCCATTTAGCCCATATTATGCAAAACAGTGCCGTTCAGAGGTAAACAACCCAACCCAGAGTGCCACAGGGTGAAAGTTAGTTGACTTTTTGCACGATCGGCTCCGTAGTTCAGCAGAGTCTCAAGATAACTTTTGTAAGGATAAAGGCCGACTTCCGCTCACTAATTGTTCGGTGAAATACTCGTCGACTTGGCTAAGCAAGGAGTGAAGGAAATTATTCGATGGGGCCAGCAGCGCAGCATCAGGGATAGGGCGCCCCCCCCCCCCCCCCCCCCCCGCTGCATCTGTTATTCTTGCTCTGATTCGTAAGCGACATCTGAATAAATCAATATACTCGTCTCCCCAAAGAAACATTAAATTCCAGAGGCATATTTCCTTCTAATGATGCGAGAGGTTAGTCGAGGAATGGGGGGGGGGGGGGATGGAGGGATAGCAAACAGCTCTGTGAACTTGACTCGCAATGGCGAAAGTATAAGTTGAACTTTACCATACTTAAAAGACAACAGTTCTCCGCTGTTCGTAAGTAGAAATATTCTCACACTCTCGAACCTGTTCCTTGCCACAGGGTAATCATCAGGGTCTGCAAAACTTTTCTCTTTGGCTTCATTATTCTCCGTGGTATTAATCCTACATAACAGTTCTGCATAAGTGTCGCCTGGAAAGTGAGGTGCAACCAGGTCGGAGTGCAAGGTCATATAAATACCAGATATACCCGCGTTAATGTCGATAGCACACTTGGACACTGTGTTGTTATGCAATTCACCAAATTTGTCAAATCCCAGAAATTCTCCCAAACCTTTGAAAGAAGTAGGAAACACGAGGTAATAGCTGTTGGCAATTTGAGTGCGATTAGTTATCAATTTCTTAAGGTTGTGATGTTTCCTGTCTTCAGCAGGCATGACTTGAAGCATAGCAGAGAAAATGGCTTCCACATTTTTGTAACGATTGGTCGATGTGTAGTGCTCGCTTCCATGTATCACAGGTGTCGAGAGCAAGGAAAAGTAAAACGTTTCATCTGCTGTAAGGAAATCATCGACGTCCTTTACGGCCTTGCCGACAAAATTGACGTAGTATGGATTTTCCATGTACATTTCCCCGATGTTGAAGAAGGTATTGAAACTCGTTGCCTCCTTTGTAAACACCAAGCCGTAATCCGTAGTACTATTCTGGAACATTCATAAATCATCTCTTTACATCACCTTAATGTCTATAGCTGATGCATGAATTTCATTCTGAATATTTTTCACAATCCCCACTCTCCTCGTCTTCTTTCCGATGCATTTCGAGCATCTTTAAGGGGAGAGCGAAACCATCTGAATTGTGTGGTGAAGACATTATTCGAATCGTCGATCACTTCCCAATCACATTCAACTCGATCGGTTGGGCCAGTCTCGTAAGGATGTATAACTGGGCGATGGAAGGGAGAGTTAAGTGGAAAGCTATTTTCTAGGTTCCCAGCTGGGAGTGGGATAATCGAAACACTTCACTCAGACACCTCTTCTACGATCACTTCACTCAGACACCTCTTTCACTCAGAAACATTTCACTCAGACACCTCTTCTACGATCGCGATTCAAGAATTTTTCCACAGCAGAGTTCTGAAGGATTTATTTTCTGTAGCTTCTGACTGTAGAACGTTCCAAGTATCTTGTTTC
This sequence comes from Ryuthela nishihirai, assembly GCA_038380435.1. Taxonomy (NCBI): domain Eukaryota; kingdom Metazoa; phylum Arthropoda; class Arachnida; order Araneae; family Heptathelidae; genus Ryuthela; species Ryuthela nishihirai. The sequence goes on along the minus strand of JAWZYU010000030.1, from coordinate 57,534,624 downwards.
CGTCACTGAAGAGGAGGGGTTCTGGATACGATTCTACTCGCATGGAGCATCTCTCGAGTACACTGTTGTGACGCTCCTTTCTTGAACGGTACTTTTAGACTGCAGGGTCTGATGCGATCACCCACTTTAAAACGGTTAGGCTCTCCCTGCTTCGGAGACCCTTATAATCTCTCCCAAACGATACTCTCATTAAAGATATTCACCTCCTTGGGGGAGAAACCGTGAGCGCGATGTTTGGAAGCATTATACGACGCCATAGTGCAATCCAGAACGTGCAAGAATCTAAAGTTCTTTAGTGAAATAACACCATAATTTTTCTCTCAGGCCCCTAGTTCAATCTTTCTACCAGGATGGCTTTCTTGTCGCTATAAAAGACAAAAGAAAGGAATGCTCTTGTCCTTGAGGAATTTCTGAAACACTCAATACGCGAATTCTGTCCCTTGATCGTTGTTCGGAGTCATGTCTCTGACTCAGAATCTTTTCGAAGGCAGCTTTCACTGCAGTTCCCGTTTTCTTTTTCACAGGAACCGCCCACGCATAGCGGGACAAGATGTCGATGACGATAATATGTATCCGTTGTTAAATCGTGCAAAATTTTTCACGAACATTAAATCTGCCTGCCATTGTGATCGACTCCCGTCATGTACGTATTGTTCCTTCTGGATTTGCTCCGTCTGTGGAGAGGAGGCCAAGAGATCGTACATTCTCAGAGTTTTTTCGATCCAGTCCAGTACTCATAATCGCTTCAGCCCTCGAAACTGCCAGGGTTCTTGGGATCGTAATAAGCTTTTTCCACTGCAGCGATCGACTAGAAGTCTGGATTAAAGAGAGATCTCTTTAATCCGGACGTCGATAGGGAGTCAGGTACATCTTTAGACGTATAGTCTGCAGCCTCTTCACACAGCTCTCTTGACGGGTACGTGACTGGGTGATCGTATTACATGGCTTTTGTTTCTGCCTCCAACAGACGTAATCGGTGACTCAACGCCATTTTTCCTCACCCACTCGTAGAGAGTAACTACTTTCTTCCACTGAAAGATAAATACCTCTTATCCTACGTCGTTTCCTTAAAAACCATCTGACATCCACCGTTCGGCTATACACACTCTCAACCCAATCTTCCCGCTTAAATGTCGTAATTCTCTACAATCTGTAGTTATGTCTCTGGATAACCCACAAATTTCGGCGATCCCGCAAATTGTAGCTGCACCTAACACCGCAGATACCAACTTTACGCGATTTATGACACAAATGAACACACTAGATACTGATCGTTAGGTAATATCGGACTTTTATTTACAGTAGCAATTATCGGAAGCATAAAGATTACGTTTTCACTCTCTTCAACACGCCACTAGAGGTCGGAGAGGAAAGTTGGTTGGTTGGTTGGGGTTTTTTGGCGCAAGAGAGCTATATTGCGCCAAACAAAAAGATAGAAACTGATAAAAGTCATTGAACCCACAACCAAATTTAAAAGACACAGAAACAAAATCAGCACAAGAAAGATAAGTAAAAAGGGCAAAAAAGTAACAAGTTTAAAAATCGACAATAAAAATGGGTGTATAGGACCCATCAAAAAACAGAAACAAGTGTTAAATCAAGTTAACAAAGCAAAAAGGTTCATAAACGTGTAAAATACCCAGTAAAACGTAAAAAATCAAAGACGTGTTAAAAGTGAGTCATCAGATAAAAGTCGTCTGAGTTTAAGTGGCTTGGACATAAAATCGTGCAAGTTAAAATAGAGTCGACGTTCAAAGTTAAAAGCGGGACATAAAAATATGTTTGATTGTTAAAATGGTGTCACAAAACTCGCACTTAGGGTCGTCGTCTGCCTTGAGAAGAAAAGAGTGTGTTAAAAACGAGTGACTTAAGCGGAGCCGAGCAAGTACAACTTCCTCATTGCGATTCCTGCGAAAACAAGACTGCCACGGTTTAACAAAGAGCTTGATCTCGAAAAGCTTGTTAGCAACCTGTTCAGACCAAGATCTCTGCCACCAGTGCCCGGAGCTCGGTGGAAAAACGCTGCCTGAAGTCCATATATGGAACCGGCAGCGGAGAGTCGGACAGGACAGTGGCCGACTTGTCAGCAGCATCTGCCAAGTCATTGCCCCTGATGCCATGACTGGGCACCCAACAGAAGAGAATCGTGGTGGCTGCCAGACGATGGAGCTGCTGGCGGATCATGGAGAGAACAGGGTGAGGCTGATGCCTCACCGAGATCAAAGCCTGTAGCGAGTCAGTGTAGAGAATACACCGATGATGATGCTTAGTAGCTACATGGTCCAAGGCAATGCTGATAGCATGCAACTCTGCAGTAAAGATGGAACACTGCTGTGGAATCTGGGCTGCAATGATTACATCACAGCAGACCATGGCTGATCCCCCTGAAGTGCCGGACTTCGAGCCATCTGAAAAGACAGGCAAGAGGTCTGGGTGCGCAGCACGATGGCTGGCAAAGAGTTGCCAGTACACAGAGTTGGATGTAAAGGCCTTGATCATCCTGCACAAGGAAAAATCACAGGAAGGAGAATCAGAGAGCCACGGTGGAAGTGGCTCAGCTGTCGGCTGTGCGATGGTATCGAGAAAGGTGATGTCTTGCAGGTAACCTTGGACACACAAACCGAAAGGACGAATGGCAGGTGGTAAGTATTCAAAAAAATGTTCTTTATCCTCGGGCTTTATGATCTTAATCCCGAGTAGCAAAGCTTGAATTAGATCGTGTTCTGGCAATGTGCATCAAATGTCCTTCATCCTCTGCAGGACTCAAAAGCAACGCTAGCAGGTCTGTCTGCTCGGTAATGGCATGATGCAGATGAAACTTTAGATCAAATCTGTGGGAAAGATCCAGCTTGTTCTTGTGTCCGATGGCTTCGCATTTCATCCCATTGGGTTAAGGAAAGGTTCCCTCCACAGGACGTCAGTCTAGGTAGCGATTTGATGATGTTGAGTCGATGGCTCCCATCACTGTTACAGTAAGCGCACAGTTGTAGGTTGTTCGTCAGTCTCTCCTTCGGTCGAATTCGCGACGTCGATTGTCTGATATTGCTAGTAATTCCTACCACTCCGTGAGAGTTCGAGTTATGGTAGGATAAAGCAGACCTCCTTCGCTGAAGCGTAGCAGGTGTACCTGGAGCCTTTCGCGGTTGTCCGGGGACGACGAAAATCACATTTCCGAGAGGATACGTGTGTGGACTAGCAGGCTGCATGGCGAAAATTGATTGGGTCTAGATTTTTCAGCCGTTTAAGTCTCAGTTATGAGAGGGAAGGACGTTTCTCCCACCTAGGTTGCGAAGGTCCTTCCTACAGCAGTGAATCCTCATACTTCAGGGGTACAGACTTCCACATCATTTTCTGTCTAGTTTTTGACCTGGAGGCGAAGATATAGGTGGAGAGATGAGCGGTTCTGGGGGTCTTTGATGTATCTCTCAATATGGGAGGGCCTTCTTTGACGAATGAGAAAGCCGGAAACGGACCTCTCAGAGAGCTGTAACGTACAGCAGCAGCCTTCTTTGACGGTTACCGAGTCTTCATTAACTGGAGGGGTATCTTCTTCAAACAAGTCCCAGAAGGGAAGGTCGCTAATTGATCGTCTGGCTATCCGATTAACGAGTGATATAATGCGAGGGCACGAGGCGCTTTTCGATATACTCGTTCATCCACGTGCTCAATGCTGCGTCTCGGCTTGAGAGCAATGTATGTCCCGGTCCTTGTGATAATCACATTCAGTTTCTGGTATTTTAGGTGTCTTTAAAATGCGGACAGCCAAATTTTTCTAGATCAACTGAGTCTATGCAAAGTCTCTCCAATAGACGTTGCTCGTAGAACCTTACCTTGGAAGCGATGACAGAAGCGAAAGGTCTACACTTTTCGTGGAATCGCACAATATCGCCCAGGAAGTCGTATTCCCACACCACTTCACTGACACGTGGGTAAAAAGTAAGTCCCGTTACGTGTCGGATACACTTGCAATCGTTCTGGGGAATGCGAAATGAAGTTTACAGATTTGACCTTCGCATTGCGAAGGTCAAATCTGTAAACACCTGTCAGACCTCGTCTGAATAACCTAGTTCAAAGGTAAATTTTTTTTCCTTCATGTGAAACCGTCCAAATCTAAGATGCAGCAATGCTGTATTCTATTCTACTCTAGCAGACAACTAAAATCTAACTTATATATACCAGCGAGGATTCACACACTTCACCACAGGAGATGACAGGCCTTCACAGTCTCCACAAAATCGTCAAAGTCCACGTCGATGAGGTGATCCAGCAAGGCATAGTCGTAACACCTCGTGTGAAGCGTAAATACCGTTCCAACACTCTCTATGGTTGACGAAGCCCAAAGTTGAACATGTGTTCTGTCAGGCGCGGCTACTGTGAGAGCAAGGATCTGGTACCTGGAAGGTATCGAGGGTACGTCAGTAGCTGAATGATGAAGAGGTCACTGGCAGCTTTGACAGTCTCTACCATATCTTAAAAGTCGACTCGTTCCAAATTTTCTAGCACTCGGTATCCATATTTATGGGCTTTCAGGGTTAGGGCAAGCACCATTTTCTCTACGTCAGGGTAGGATAATTGGCTGGTGATGCTGTCAGACACACACTAATTGCTCGAGAAGGCCAGAAATCAACTGGTCATCTGGCCGTGCACACCAGTATCACTGCATAGATTCCAAAACAACGTCTGCAAAAGCCATGGCTGATTCCAGACCCGCTAGAGCATTTTTTTCATTTGAACTCTCCGCCAATCAGCGACATGTTCAACCAGAATACATAAAAGTGAAGTTAACTAATTTTAGGGCCTAAGGAGGTTAACGACCAACCCCAAGACTGAAGGGTTAACAACTAAATCAAAGGTTTAAAGGGTTGTAGCACACGCAGGGGAGGGGAAGAAAAGGGGGAAGGGACTTCCTTACCGAAATTTAAACTACTCGCCATAGTATTTAAGTGCGACGAATTTATATGTATCGACATTGCGATTCAGTAACGCGACCACAAAGAGTTAGATACCGAATAACTTGGATTTCTTGCATTAAAAGAGTAGGCAACTTGGTTTGCTAAACTTTATTCACGTGATTTTGAATATTTGTGCCTACAGCATTAAATATATAATTTTACTTTACATACAAGTTTCTATTAAACACGTCTACCTTTACAACATTTCACAATAGGGTTCGGCAATAATCTTCACATTTTGTACTACATAACAAAAAAAAAATGACGCATCTATATAATTCGAAAAACAAATATTTTGGTATTTTACACACAATAGCGAAATAAAATCGAAAAAGTTTCAAAGAGAAGAAAATACTCTAAATTTAGTTCTTAAATTCTACTTTTTAAGCTCTTCGATGCATATAACATACAACTGATATTTCCGTTAGTGGCCTGTTTTATACACATTGCTGTAAAATTGCATATAACTTCCCTGCAGATGTTTCTTTTGGGTGTGAGTAAGGAGGTCAGTTTTTTCCCATAATAATAATACATCTATCTGTAGACGACTGCGAGTGGCGGCTGACAGGGGCTCGGCTGTTTTACGCCTCCGAGTGGCATTTTTTTTGCTCACAATGAGCTAAATGGCCGGGTGACAAGAACATCGACAGGGTCGGGGGAGATGACCCGCTGGATAGCTGTTACAAGATAGTGGCCTCCCATTGAGTGATCCAGCATGTTCTTTAACGTACACAGGGCGTGGCTCTCCTGCACACTTATGGTCTCGAAAAGGCCACCACCCATTTAATGGGATGTTAAGCCGTGGTTCCGTGTGCAGGAGAGCCACACCCTGCGTACGTTAAAGAATATGCTGGATCACCTCAATGGGAGGCCAGCTTGTATTTTTTTCCACTTATAACTAATGGAAGTTTAGGGCACTATGCCCATTTAGAAATCTCGGAGTTTTTTTCACGTCTAACTTAGTAAAAGGGGTACCGGGAGGATATTTCCATCAGTTCGCCCCTGTTGACCAGGTTGGCGATCACAATTCGTGAGACTCCTATATACACATATTTCAATAAAAAATATGGCAACAAAACTGCACATTTCATTCAAAGCATATTTTTAAAATCCAGTAAAAAAAGGCAATGGAAATCTGTACATCATAAATAAATACCTGTAATTTAAATATGAACGTCTTACACCTTCAGTGAGTCCCATAAACTTAGGGTCCTGGGCAGCTATCCGTTTGCCCAATGGCTCAAGTACCTAGATGACGCTTTTAGGGACATGGGAATCACTAGTTATTTTAATGATATAATAATCAGTGGGAAAAGTTTTTTGATGAAAGAGGTATGTGTGTGTGTGTGTGTAGGGGGGGGGGGGGGTTAGATATTTAAAATTCTTTTTACTATAATTCTGATTCATATAGTTATGAAATTATTTGTCAACATGAATCATGTATAAGTTCGCGCTTTAATAATCATCAGATGAATACAGTAGAACTTTTTTTTTTTGTCAACTTTAGCAACGTAGATCACTTTTTTTTTGATGGTGCCTTATTAAGAGGCAATGAAATATTGATAAATATTCCCCACCATGATTTGTACCGATTTCTGATGATGATCTCAATAAACCTTATACTTCTGCCGCCTAAATTCACTATTTTTTGCCTATTACAACTGATTATATTTTTTGGTCTTCTAAAGATTTACCCTAAGTTAATCTGCAAGTTTTTGTGATATAACAGTTACACTGTTATAAATAGATACATTTAAACTCGGCAGACACCATGAAAATACCATAGTAGTGTAGACAAGTTATAAACCATGCTAGAAAGCTATGAGATATACCAGAAGCACTTGGACTTTCTAGACATCCACACGAACCATTTTGTAATGATAAACAGTTGATGACATGGCATGACTCTCAAGAAAAAACAAAAACAAAGTGAGTATAAAACGGTAAACACTAAATAATATTCCAGTTAATGAGAAATGAGACCTCATCTTCATAATTAATCTAATATTAATAATGCATTTAACCAAAAACAAGCCTAGCATTTTGCTTAATATAGCAGTTTTAATTCTACATATACCAATTTCAGTTTGATCTGTTTACTGTACTAAGAAGTAAGCTAGCTTCAAATAGAAAACGAAAAAGGAACCATGTATATATATTTTGATTTTAAACAATACGAACAAACAAATATATTTACACTAAAGTGCACCAAGTACTCTTCACATTAAACAAAACCGACTTTACAGCAGCTTTCCATTAAAACAATACAAACCAGATTTCAGTAATTATTTGGCAACAAAATGTAATACTGTAAAGTTGAGTATCTAAAAATTACATGTCATACTTCTATTTTAAATATCTCTTTGGCGTCAATGAACTTGCCGGAGAAAGGACTAGATTGTCATCACAGCTGACAGAATATGCAATTACAATTATTAATGCTAACTAGCTGATAAACTCTCCTTGTAGGAACACCAGTAAATAACACACACAAGTACAATAAGAGTGTCAAACGTAAATGTGGATTCTCGTTTGTTAGTTTTAACTTTTATAATGGAAACACTGATACAAATTTCTAATTTTAGGGTCACATAGAAGTTGTTTCACCTCAAGTCTTTCAAAGTTTTTCAAATAATATAAAATAATAATAATCACCAAAGTGTGGCTAAATAAACAACTATGTTAATTTTCTGTAAACCTGAAAAATCCAATACTAGTTGAACTACAAAAGCCAGATATTTGTTTTTTATTACTCCTAGGTTGCAGGCTCTTTTGTTCTCTTGTCAAAGTACACGGACAGAAAAGTTTAGATGATCAGTGCACTACTTTAAACTCATAGAAAATGCTTCATAATTACTTCTCATTAAAAAAAATTATAACATTCTTCATCTAATATATAAAGAAAGTTTGTGTCTGTCTGTCTGTCTGCCTGGCTTATGCACTCGGTGCCCAGAAAAGCTCGCGGCACACAACTTTGCCTGAACGTTCCCTTCCCCCATGGGAAGAGTACAGACTACATGCGAACCTGCTGCAGTCAAAACAGGGATGATCGGGTGGGAATTTTGAGAAATCCACATAGGCTTAACATTTAGCAATTAAAAACCGCCGTCTCTGATAGATTTAGCATTAGCAGTTATTCAAAAATCATTTGGGAGTGCCATTTACTACAGTTTTAGAGTTTCAGACCTCCTGTAAAAGAGGGGGATAAATTTTTTTATCCGGGGGGACTAAACTATCGTAATGTGTTTTGTGCCAAATGAAAGCTTGCAACGTCAGATTGGGTTTAGCTCTGAGCTGGGGTCAGGAGCAGTTTTTTTTGGATCAAGAGCCAAAACAGTAGAAAAAGGCAAACCAACAAATTTTGAGAGCAGCAAATCTTAATTTTTATTGGATCAAGAGCCATAATAGGAAAATAAAAGCAGATTATTTTATTAAAAAAAACTTATTTAACAAAAATAAAACTATAATGTAAACTTTAAAATAGGTATATTCAAGTGTATACAAAAAAATCCTGTTAAAATATCTATCATTCTGCAGTGACTTTTGAGTCTTCTCCACCACTGATTAAATTTAGAGTGCCTTAGAGCATTTTAATTGCATCAGTGCTCTTTTAAAAAAACTATCGTCTGCCAACCTGCTCTGGTGCTTGTTTTTAATGAAAATCGTTAAGAAAAAATTCCACAGTCTAACCAAAAAAGAGTCAAGAGCCGTGTTTTAGAGTGCTCAGAGAGACAGGTTTCCAACCCCTACTAAGAGCAGTATATTTTTTTGCACAGAATGGGTTAAATGTCCAAGTCACCAGAACCCCAAGGGCTCATAGAAGTTTGGGGGACAGTTGTTAGGAGATAGATGGTAGAATCCCATTAAGGATATTCAGTGTGTTCTTTAACATGCATAGGGTATGGCTCTCCTACCCTAAAGGACATGGTTTTAATGTCCCATCCGACAGATGCTGACTTTCCAAGTCCAATGGTGCCCTCTACTGATCGAGGTCGGGGGGGGGGGGGGGGGGGCGTGGAGATAAATCTTAATGCTGCCCCAGGTGGGACTTGAAAATGGAACTGCATATTATGAGCATGGTGTACTACCAATTGAGCTACCCTTGTCCCCAGCTTGCAATCTAGAGAATGCCATTTACTGTATACTTAAGAGTTTCAGACATCCCCTAGAAGAGGGGCATAATAATTTTGCCAGGGGGATGTAAGGGAAGGGTGAGAAAATGATCATTAAGTTTTATGCCAAATGAAAGCTTGTGACATGGGGAGTGCCATTTACTATATACTTTAGAGGGGTGTCAGATCGCCCCCAAAGTGGAAGAGAAAATTTTTCTCCTTTTCTCTTTGGTTATTGATTATGTTATGCGAACTTCACTGCAAGGGAAAGATTTTGGCCTTAAATGGTCTGGAGATACAAAAATTTCTGATTTAGATTATGCTGATGATTTAGCTCTTTTTATAAACGATGTTCAGATGAACTCTTTCTTTCGAACTGTTGATGAGATTGGTGGTAGTAGAGTAGGTTTGGTTACAAACAGAGAGAAAACTAAAGTGATGAAAATTGGTCAGGCAGACTGTGATTCAGTTAATCTGAATGGTTGCAGTCTTGAACAGGTGTCACAGTTTAATTATCTTGGGAGCTGTGTAACAGATAATGGTGATGTGCGGCATGAGATTAACAGACGAATAGGGATTGCTGCTGAGACTTAAGAATCTATATAGTGTGGAGAAATAGGCTTATATATCTAAAGACTAAAATTTGACTGTATAAAATTTTGATTCTTTCTAGGGTTAGTTATGGTAGTGAAACTTAAATGCTTTGTAAACAAGACAACAGGAAACTTGATGCTTACACAATATCTTGGGCATTAGGTGGTTCAACTTTGTAACTAATGATGAGGTTAGGCAAAGGAGTTTGCAACCTCCTTTAAGCAGCATATTGTGCAGAGAGAGACTCCGTTGGTTTGGCCATGTTGCCCGTATGAATAATTATATTTTGGCGAATAGGGTTATGAACAGTGTGCCTAAAGGCCTCAGAAAGAGGGGGAGACCTAGGATGGGGTGGGCAGACAATGTCAAACAGGACCTTGTTAGAATTGGTGTGCAGTGGCGAGATGCTGTAGATTAGCTCAGGACAGATATGCTTGGAGAACTAAATTGCATGGTCGGGTTGGACCTCCATAGCCTATGGCTGCTTGAGGATGATGTAAAATTTAGCATGGATACATGAAAGTGCAAGTTATTACATGGCTTGAGAGATGAAATCACCGATATTCGTGATGAAAATGTGTCAGTTAAAAATGTAACTAACAAAAGAAATTCTTTTCTTAAGCATTCATAGCTTAAAACAAATACTTCCCAAAGCAGCTGCTTGCCACAGAAATGTCAGTTTATACACCATAGTAGAAGGTCTGTGAGGATGGTGTGACTTCAGCAGAAAAACAACACAAATATTCATATCTTCCCAGAACTCAAACTCAGGTCCATTTGTTCAGTAGCCAAGAATGCTAACCACTCAGTCATGGAACAGCTAAAGTTAACTTAATTGCACATGAAAAAAAAAAATTCTACATATAATTAATCATTAGTTCATATTGAAAGTTCATATCACAGTTAACATCAGTAATGTTATAATTTCGAATTGAGCTAAACTCTACAATTCTTGTAGATGATCAAAGTTGGATATTTCATTAGATACCATTTCTTTGATGTTTCCACCATACAAATGGCCAGAACCCATTAAGAAAGATAAGAAATACGATGCATTTAAAGTATGATATAAAACATTCGGAAAAACTATTTCTCATTAATATATGTTAAAAATGTTGCATCAGTGATTATAAGATTATTTTTAAATTAGTATATATTGTATTAAATGTGAGTAGAGAAAACCCTTGCTGATTGTGGGAGTTATGTACTTTGAAAAACCCTGTTCAGCAAAATCATGATAAATCCAATACCTTAGGTAAAAAATTAAAATTGGGATACAAAACTAAGGAATATAATATATGGAAAGTATATGTTTTTTTCATACAAAAGTCTGGGAGTCAATACCTGTACATATGTATGAGTAAAACAATAAAATATTAAAGTAATATTCATGTATTACAGTCAGTTCTACAGTCAAATGCCAGGATGTGTCATTACTTTATTATTCACTTTGCTCTCCAATGGATACCTTAATATTTTTGAGCATAATGGCACAGACGCTTGTTCGCTAGCAGAAATCTGTTCCTCGTGTACCTGAATGCTACTTTTGGTCAGTTTGTTCATTTGATATTCTGCAGCACTAAATGCTGCACTTCTACCTTCTTATTATTCGTCTAAAATGACTATCACATCACTACAGCCAAAGTCATAACCTTGGGCAACTTCTTTACTACCACCTAAAGAGGCATTAATTTAAAAGCCGTATTTGAATTAAATGAAGTTTTAAAGGAAAAGGAAAATAAATCACAACAGAAATTTCACAGGGGAAGTCACACACAGTTTCACAGGGGACTAAATTGACAAGTAAAGTGTGCAGAAAGAGTCGAGTGTTTGTATCAAGAAATTCACACTCATTTGTGATATCATATGCTTAATACACACAGGTCTGGTTTTCCCATTAGGCATAGCTTACGGCACTACCATTTAAATGCTATAACTTGTTTATTTAATAATAAAAAATTATATCCTTTTTAATTCTTTGAAGGAGTAAAAAACTATTTGTAAGTATGCATGGTACAAAGAGTCACAATTCAAAATGAACTTTTAAAAGAATATGGATTTTGCGGCTACAGACTATATTAAAAACTGAATTGGGATTCTTCCATGCTATGTGAAGGAAAATCACATTCAAAGCTTCCTAACTTTGATAATAAGCTTTATACAGAAAAATGTTGCAAAAGGTAAATTGTAGATCTTAAATTTATTAAAATTTCGATTTTGTAAAATATTTGTTTAATAATTAAAATTTATTAAAGCTGAAATATTTGACAGCGTATGCTACTTTATCAAGCATAAAGTATTTCAAAGTATAAAAGTATTTTTAAAAGCATAAAGTATTTTTAAGTTTATCAAGCATAAAGTTTTTCTAAAAACTGTTTCAAAGTGAAATACATTACTTTAACTTCTAAAACTACATTTACTTTAGTAAACTATTTGTTTTCATTTTAAGGTGGGTTGGGTTGTTTTACCTATGAGCGGCACTTTTTTGCACACCATGGGCTAAATGGCCAGGTCACAAGGACCCCGAAGGTTCAGAGAAGGTTGGGGGAGGGGACCCACTGGAACAGCTGTTGGGAGACAGATGGTAGCCTCCCGTCAAGGCCATCCAGCGTGTTCTTTAATGTGCACAGGGTATGGCTCTCCCACACACGGGGCCACAGCTTAACGTCCCATCCGACAGACGGCGGCATTTTCAAGCCCATCGGTGTCCTCTACTGACCGTGGGCAGGGCGGGGAATTTTGCAGAGATAAATCTCAACGCTGACCCAGCTGGGACTCGAACCAGGGAACTACAGATTACGAGCCTGGCACGCTACCGACTGAGCCACCCCCGCCCCCATTTTAAGGTGAATTCATATGAGTAGCAACATTGATGTTAAATGTTCAGTTCCAGAATTCTTTAAATAGTAAGCAAATATTGCTCAAACTGTAGATTTGGGAGATTTTTAATATTTTCCATTTATTGTGACATTTTTCTATGAAATTCTTAATTCCAAGTTAGGGAGGTTTGAATGCAAATTTCCGTTCACTTAACATAGAAATTTCCCAATACTTTTTACAATTTTGTGCAGTTCGTTCATTACTAGAACAAAAAAAAAAGGTGAAGACAGAATGTTCAAATCTATTATTTGAATTTTAAATGTTACAGCATATTTAATATGCTATGTATAATATTTTGTCATGTTAATTTTAGTTATTTGGTAACAAAATTATATTACTTAACATATATATCAAATTCCCACATTCATTTCTTCATGGTTGTGAAAGCAAAAAAATGAGTTTCTTTATATGAAATCAAAGAACTATTGTGCATAACTACTTGTGCCTAGGGGATGCATAGGTGTAAATCTAACGCTTAATAACACTATTAGATGCACTACCAGTTCATAGTTCTGTTGTTGCCACTAACATATGTGCCTGTCATTCATGTGAGATCCAGTCATTTGCATGATTATCTTCCAATTTCTATCATGTTAGGAATGTTTATTATTAATTAGTTATTGTTTTTTAATTTTAGGTATTCCTATCTATTAGAGACAGCATTATTAAATCTATCGACTTTTGCTAAAGACTACTGAAGGCGGCTTTTCAAGATTTAGATAAGTTATACTTATAATAGGAAATTAAAAATGCTTGAAAATAATATCTGCAAAATTTTAAAAGCATTGTTTAAAAAAATTAAAAAAAATCCTTTTTTAGTCAAATTATTTGTCTTTTATGATGATATAGCTTTTAAAACATTGTTTTAATTTTTTTGTAGAAGTTAGCAAAATTAGTTTAAAATTTTCATTATCATTTCACAGACTCAATTATACAAAAACAAATGAACATTAAAATAACATATTGCACTTCATTTTAATGAATGCACAAAACACAATGAAAGGTCAGAAGAGTGGAGCTTAAAACCTTTAAAATACCAGCACTGAAACCAGGATTCCTTGAATGTTTTTTTTTAAATCTAGTACAATATTTAATTTTACATTAATTTCCAATTATACTAATACAAAAAAAAATCACCTTAATAAAGACGTTTGCCTTGATACCAAATTAACACTATAATAATAAACAGAGCATCAATAATTAATTATTTAGTGAATTATTTTTTTCTCCAGAACTTGGTTTATTACATGAATTTTTGTTCCAATAATGTGCATATTTCTATTTTTTTTAAATTCAATTAAATTTGAAGCAAGACTGCTACTTGCTAGTTTATTACTTACATCAGGATCATTCAACCTTTTCTCACTCGTGGATCATTTTTCAATAATGAAGACAACACACAGGCAATTATTAAAATGGAGGCAATATGTGGCAAAAACAAACGCATTATATTGATTAAATGGTATAAAAATATTAGAAATAACCAAGTAACTGCCTTTTTAGATACAATTATCACAAAACATGATCAAAGCTGCTTTTTTTCATGTGCTGGTTGAATTTAGAAGTTTTCCTAGTTCTTCTGTAAGAATAAATATAAACTGCTTTAAATTGAATGACAGTTCACAACTGTGAGAAACTACTAATGCATGCTACATTCACTTAGCAGGACTGAGCAGCCCATAGGTTGCATGTTCCTGACTTACACATTTATTCAAATGAAACCTAAAGGATTATATCATTAGTTCCACCTATGTAAAATAATGGCAGCACACTGCTGCCATTATTTTACATAGGTGGATTTTTTTTTTGAGTCAACTAAATGTAGAGAAGTTTGGATTAACAAAGCAGATATCATTCTAAAATAGAATTAGTGAGTAGTGATACAGCTTCTGTGCTTTTTCCTACAATGTAATTGTATTTCTTTTAGAGAGATTAATTTTTCTTTTATTAACATTCATTATTGTCCTTGAGTTTAATGCTGCTCTGCTATAGAATGCAAAAACAAAAACTATTAGCCAAAACTTCGCTTTAGTAGTAGTTATGAAATTTACTAATTCCTCATTAGTTTATATTTTCACTACCTTCTAAGAAACAGCACTAATAAACCTTCTAACAAAGGGAAATAGAGAACACAATAATTATACTTCATTTCTATTTTTAATTATATCTATTGTAAATAGAAAAACATAATTTGTATATTTTTTGGTGCATGATTTAGTAACATATGAATATAAATACATGAAATGCTATTGGTGTATTTATCCTACATATAAAGATGAATGACTAAATCAGTTGATGTTTATACACTGAAAGGGCAACAAGACTTTCACTACAATAAATATTATGGTAATAATGTCCAAATTGCAGCATTCATTCTTCAGTACTAGCTGCTTCCAGAATGGTGTCAAAAGAGAATGGAACAAACAGGTATCCTGTGCCTTTGTAAAATTTACTCTGGAATTCCACCCTGTGAAAAATAAATTGAAAAATAACAATCATATAGCGATGTTATTATTTGAAATGATATTTAATAAAGAATAAATTACTGCTCAAGTAGCTGCTTGCCACAGAGCTCTGAAAGGAGACCGTCAATTTATACACGAGATCTGTAAAGGAGAGGCAACATCAGAAGAAAAAAATTATGCCTTATCCGAGGCACCAATTGGTCCTTTTTATAATAGTTAAGCATAATTGATAATCTCCGCATTACCTGTTGACGTTTTGCCTATAAATCAATATATGCTTTTGTGGATAAAATTTTGCCAACATACAGGATTCGAACCCACATCTCTCCAGAAACATGCCAGAGTATTGTTTAAATCACTAATAATGCTAAATAGCATGATGTGACTTCATTATTTATTTCCATCTTACTCAGAGCACTAAAAAGAAATAGCTTCCACTCGAGATCATAGATGGCGCCAAAATTCATGGGAAGAGTGATAGTCATTATTAGTGGAAAAAAAGACTGACCTGGCATTAGTTCAACAGGTTAGAATACTCTGGCATGTTTCTGTAAAGATGAGAATTCGAATCCCATATGTCGGCAAAATTTTTTCCACAAAAACATTTATTTAGTTAAACATGATAACCACTAACTGTTATAAATTTAATTTTCAACTTTTATATACAGTGTGTCCCATAAGTCCTTATACACAGGCAAAGTAATAATATTCAACTGTACACATAGTCAACATTTATATTCACTTCATTCAACTGTACAGAAGATGCTTACGCAGAATCTTCAGTATTAGGTGGTTCAACTTCGTAAGTAATGAAAAGGTTAGTCAAAGGAGTCACCAAACTCCTTTAAGCAGCGTATTGTGCAGAGAGAGACTCCATTGGTTTGGCCATATTGCCCGTATGGATAATTATAGATTGGCGAATAGGGTTATGAACAGTGTGCCAAAAGATCTCAGAAAGAGGGGGAGACCTAGGATGCAGTGGGCAGACAATGTCAAACAGGACCTTGTTGGAATTGGTGTGCAGTGGCCAGATGCAGCAGATGTAGCTCAGGACAGAATATGCTTGGAGAACTAAATTGCATGGTCTGGTTGAATCTTCATAGCCCATGGCTACTTGAGGATGATGATAATGATGACAGAATCCATACTAAGACATCAAATACTCAAACTGAGCACTACTGCATTGTTTGCATGACAATCTTATCTCTGAGTGACTGATACATGTTATGGAGAACATACAGTGTTGTCTTGCAACATTTACTGTGATTTTTTAATTCATCCAGTTTTCCAAGGGTGATTTTGGTACATGAAATTTTATATGGCCCAATAGAAAAAATCCAAGGGAGTCAAATCTGATCTTCGGGGTGATCATTCCACTCCCCATGTTGACCTATGCATTTGTAGGGTAATGTTTCATGACTAAAATATAAGTTTATTTTTCTTTCTAAAAATTTTGCTTTTAATTTTCAGAAATAAAATTAATTTAAAAATGTTAAATTAAAAAATACATTATTATTCTTTCAATAAAGTAGAAATCTATAAATACAATGGAATCGGTAAGTATTCAGGTACATTAATATTTATGTCATATTAAAAACCCCTAAATAATAATTCACTATTAGCAGAAAACATAGGGAGAAATAGAAAACACTGGGGGCAATGTACTTTTGTCATCATACATGTCATTTTATTACCCCTGTAAGATAACTTCAGTGGAGTTACCACCCGTGCATTATTTTCAACAGATAGCTAAGTTTTGAAGCCTACTGAAAGAAATAAAATCTATGTTCACTCTTTTTTTAATCTTCTTGTTTTAACCCATTGTCATATAACATCTGTTTGCCTTAAATAGAAGATAGATACATGGTACAAGTAAGTAACACCACTATATGATAAGACAGCAACTTGTCACAACTAGGTTGCATGAACTGTTTACAGAATGGCAATTGTTGTGCTACTTACTTGCATTGTTCGTTAGCTTTATGAATTGTTTTGGCATTTAAGCTTTTTTTTACCAAAGTAATTTAAAAAATACACATGCATATGAACATAATAATAATATGAGTACCACATCTTTTAAATAATTAAACATCACCAGATTTGTGAAATAAGCTTAGTCTAAAGTCATTTGGGTATAGAATATCTTATTATATTTAAAAAGTGAAGTATCAGTAAAATTTTCAATAATAATTTGAAAGCAAACAGATGTAAAATTAAATCTGTTATTATTATTATTAATAACTGGTCTATTCTTGTAACAAATGGTAATAATTAAAACAAACCATAATGTTAAAAAAAGTTTTAACTCATTTTATCCATAAAAAGTCCTTGGTTTTAGCTAGGCTTTTTCTTTCTTAAGAGATACCTATCAGGCATTAACATTAATTGAAAACCCCTAATTTCCACTCACCAGTGAAGACGCAGGGCATGAAGAAAAGCTGATAGACCTTCCATGATCAGCAACACACCTACAGTAAGAACTGCCCAAGCACAGAATATTAAATAAAGGACAATGCCTCCACTCCACCCTTCACTTCTTATTCCAAGGCGCATCACCATGTTCCATAAAACTTCAGAGAGCTCTGAAATCAGGCCTACACTTTCAGACTATGATGGGACAATATAAATACACTGTACATAAATACCAAATTAATATTTCTCTAGGAATCTTAAAATGAGGAGCATGTTAACATCATAAAACTTTTTACTATGATTATATAAACAAAACAATAAAATGTAACTGTCCTTTCATTAAGCAATAAAACCAAGAAAATGTTGTTAGGTACTTTAGATCAAAGTTTAAAACATAACCCTTCAAGGGTCCCTAAAAAATATAAAAATCGATGAATCAAGGCCCAAGACATCTATGTTGATTTTTAGTATACCAAAAAACTTAAAAAAAAAATTGCCATTTGAAAGTTTTTTTTACATATACCTTATAAAAATATGTAATTCAAGCTTGAAAACTAATATTTTCTTTTTTCATTTGATGCATGTTTTATTAAATACAATATAAGCAATTTGTTAAAGCCATCTGACTGCTATTTCTTAGAAGTGCTATATGATATTACTAACTTGTTTGTTAATGTTACTCTATGTTGAAGCAACCCTGATTTAAGCTCACAAGTTTGATTTGAACTATTATCATTAAAATTTTCTTTAAAGTTTTGAAAATCTAAAAATTAACAAAACAAACTGCTATTTTTAAAATGGAAGATTCTGCAAGTAATTACAAAGTGCATAACTCTGTTTTCCACCCTTTTCTGCTTTAAATGTATTTCAGTATTCCTAGAATTATTTTTATCATTTATATGATCTATCCCAGCATTCTATGCATAGTTTCTGCTCCTCAAATCAAAACTATAACTATATATATTTTATAGAAGTTTCTAGAAGCCTCCTGAGGCATAAAATTAGGTTATACCAGAAAAGCAGCTGCTAGTAATTAAATGTTTTTGTCTGCCATGTGTCTCATATGATTACTGACCTGATAGGAGATAGTGAATTGCTATCCAGTGCCATAAACAAAGTATTGGATTTATACTTTTATAATTAAAGCTTCTTTTTCTTTTCTGCAGATTTTGATTTTATTTTTGTAGTTTATTTCCATAGATTTACAGGTAATTGCCAATCTTTTCAACACACTACATTGGTGGTGTTCACAATGGTGTCTTACAACATGTTTAGATTTTTTTTGTATTAGGTTATATGTCAATTTTTAAAACTATTTCTTCATTTTTCATGTAAAAAACTCTGATCTTTTGTCATTTCCTGAAAATGAATGAGGTTGGTTGGTTGGCTGTTTAGGGTTTTATCATGCATTGGCAGCTAAGGCCATAATATGCCAAATGAGACACATAAAAAGGGTAAAAGACACAGAAACCCACAACCAAAGTTTAAAGACAATATAGTAAAGGGATTGGATATATTGGAGGTTTAGGGTTTTATGGCACATTAGCATCTATGGCTATAATGCACCAAACGAATGTCCATAAAAAAAAGGATGACAGTCATAATACCCTTAACCAAATTTAAAAATAAACTACAAATGTAAAACAATAAAATGGAACATATTGGACAACAATGAACAAATATATAAATATGTTATAATTATAAATAAAAGTAACCCAGGTGTAAGCGACCTGGGTTAAACATATAAATAATAAAGGGGAGTAAAACTACAGGTGAGTAAAATATTCAGTAAATTGTAA
The DNA here is from genome assembly GCA_038380435.1 of Ryuthela nishihirai. Taxonomy (NCBI): domain Eukaryota; kingdom Metazoa; phylum Arthropoda; class Arachnida; order Araneae; family Heptathelidae; genus Ryuthela; species Ryuthela nishihirai. The sequence goes on along the minus strand of JAWZYU010000030.1, from coordinate 57,515,410 downwards.
AAAGTTAAATACATAGATAAAACAGCAATGATCAGATAAGAGATGTCCGAGTGTAAGGGGCTCGGACATAAAATTGTGAAAGCTAAAAAACATGTGCCATTCAAAGTTAAAACAAGGACATTCATTTAAACTATGCTTAACACTTAAAACGGTGTCACAAAACTTGCACTTATGTTCGTCATCTGCCCATAGAAGAAACGAATGAGTAATAAATGAATGACCTAAGTGAAGCTGAGCAAGTACAATTTCATCCTTGTGATTCCTGTGGTAAAATGACTGCCATGGTTTGATGATATGTTTGATCCCAAATAGCTTGTTTGTAAGCTGTTCTGACCAAGATCTCTGCCATTATGCCCAGAGCTTGATGGTAAAATGCTTATTCATTGCGTCGTCATTTCCTGAAAATGAATGAGGTTGGTTGGTTAGGGTTTTATCATGCATTGGCAGCTAAGGCCATAATGTGCCAAATGAGACACATAAAAAGGGTAAAAGACACAGAAACCCACAAAATTTCACAGATGTTTGTTCCATGTCTCCATCATAACCCACTTAATAGTTAGAAATCCAGAAAACGAATGATGTTTTGGATACAGAAGAGAAAAGAAACTTCATTGACACAAAAATCAGTCCTCATAAGGGGGGAATTTAAGCAAGTTTTTACCCCCCATCATTCTACATTGAGAGCATTGTACTCCTACCTGGCAAATTTTCATTAAAATTTTTTGAAAGTTTATATTGAATGGTTCTAAAAGATTTACTCCCCCAATATATCTTGGCTGTGCCACTCTGATGTTATAGATGGTTTTTTTTTTGCCTTGGCGCACTAAACTTTTTAGATCAAAAATCCCCACCTAAAGAATAAATTCATAATTTCAGTAAAAAAACAGCAGCCAAGAAAGTGTTCTTCCATTTCATCAACAGGATAGAAAATCATATTAACACACTGAATGCCACTAATAGTTCGCCCGGTGCCACATCATATAATATATACATAGGTATGCCGCTATGCTTTCGTTCGGAGCCATGTCATACTCATATGAAGGACACTATGTATAAATCCAATACAGATTTAAAGGAGTGGTGGTCTCTGCAGAACGTTTTGATATACTGGTTAATGATACACTTAATTAATGAATAAAGAAACATGAAAGTCAAAAAGAAATATTTCTTTTTGATTATTCATTATCGAAATGAACTTTATTACAATACAATTTGCCCAGAAAAGAATATCTTTATTGATACATGAGAAAATTAAAATGGCTTAATTCTTCTTGCGAATGAAAAATATATATATACATTTCTATGAAATGAAAATTATAAACCTAATGACTTATATAGTCCAATGAAAAGAGTAATGCTATTTGTGTTGAGAACTGAAGCATTCTATGCATAGTTGGGGCAGACTAGGACATCTATCACAGTAAGTGTACACCATTTTAGCTCGTTTTCTGGTGTCATTCATGTATGAATGACAAAAAAAATTATTTTAGAGGGTTTAACATCACAAGTGATAAGATAATTGACATTTAGATGTACAAAAGATAACAACTGAAGATAAAAGTTACATGGGCCCCTGGGGAAATCCTAGTGAAATCAGCTTGGCACACAATGTGTTAATGTGAGAAACCAATCACCTTATATAATACTGTGCAATGTTTTTTTTTAAATATACCACACTGAAAAGAATCATTAAAGAAAATAAAATTCGTGTTTCAGGTAAATATTTCATTATTGGGGAATTGGCCATCCAGTGTGTTCTTTAATGTGCACAAGGTATAGCTCTCCTGCACATGAGGCCATGGCTTAACATCCTATCTGACGGATGGTAGCCTTTCCAAGCCCTTCAGTGACCTCTAACTGAGGGAAGGGTAGAGAATTTTATGGAGATAAATCTCAATGCTGGACCAGGTGGGACTCAAACCTAGGAACTGCAGATTACAAGCTTGGCATGCTATCAACTGAGCCACCAGTGCCCTTTCTTACGTTGCATGTGATTAATATCTTTTGAAAGATATCTTTTGGAAAGGAATGAGGGAATTGGGTTGTTTTATCTCTGCACTTTTTTTACTCACAATGAACTAAAGAATTAAATGGCCAAGTCATATGGATCCCAAGGGCTCAAAGAAGGCTGGGGAGGGGGGAAGGAACTCACTGAACAGCTGTTAGAAAACAGATGACAGTTTCCCTTTTAGGTCATCCAGGGATGACCTAGATATAGGTATGACCTATATCCAGGTCACCCCTTTAACATGTATAGAGTATGTATCTTTTGCCCACATGCCATGGTTAATATCTCATCCGATGGACAGCAACCTTTCTAAACCCTTTCTCACCGAGGGAAGGTTGGAGATTAATCACAATAGTTACATATAGTTGGGATTCAAACTTGGTAACTGCAATTACAAACCTGGCATGCTACAGACTGAGATTTCAGCCCCATGTAAGGGGTTGGTTGCCAAATCAATGTGGCCATTTATCTGGTCTAATACAACCACTTTTCATTTTATTTTAAGCAATGACAAGCCACGTTTTATTATAAGCAATGACAAGCAAAACATAATTACCTATATTGTTATTTTATTATTTAAATGTAACTGTGGCTGGGTGGTTAGCACACTTAGTTGCTGATCAAAGGGATCTGGGTTCGAGTCCCTGGGTAAGGCATGGATGTTTGTGTTGTTTTTCTGCTGAGGTTCCACCATACTCAAAGACTGTCTACTATGGTGTATAAACAGATAGGCTGCTGTCAGACCTCTGTGGCAAGTAGCTGCTTGAGGGGATATTTATTTTTTAACATACCAAAACACAAAGCTAAATTTTATTCGTAAGTGGCTTCATTTTCAGCTGAAGAGGACCATATTCATTTAAGATTATTGCAGTCACCAAGCTTAGAAAGCCAAAGTTCACTACCATGGATGCAGCAGAATGTATTGCTTGCTAGCCACACAAAATGTTTTCAAAAGCTGCATGTTTGTGATCCCTAATCTAATGGCTTTGAGCATGATTATAGATCCTGAACATGCTGCATTGGGGGTCCCTGTTGAGGGAAAATCTACCAATACATTTTCTGTGTGAGTTGCCAACCCCAAGTATAGATACAGAGGATAACCCTGATCAAAGGTCATGGTATTGCAAGTACCTGAACCCTGCTTCTAGGAGCATCACTGACCCTACAGAGGAGTTACATGTTCTTGTAAATTCTCAAGTGAGATTATCTTTCAGTTACTACCAGAATTGATGGCTCAAGCCTTTAGTGGTAGGGAACATGTCTTTGTCCATGCCTTCAATTAGGGTGCAGTTTAATATTGTTGGCCCTACATCTTTAAGTACACTTAGTTTCAAAAATATAGAGGAAAAATTGTCATAGCTGGGTAGGATCTGAACCCATGACATCCTGATAACTTGTCAGGTGCTCTGGCTGTTGAACTACCAGCTGCCAACCAATCATCCTCTATTAGTGGCTTTAAGCATTATACAATAAAGTTAGTCACTGGAAATGTATCTAACTGTAATTGTAGACTGTGGTCTAGAAGGTACTTTCCATGTCCCACCCAGCCAATGACAATTTTTCTTGTATATTTATTCAACACACCACCAACAGGTGCATATCTGTGATTTCCTATTATTTCAAGCCTATTTATTTTACTTTAACATAGTCTATTTTTATGCTTATTCATAAAAACATTCAATATATTTTATATTCAGAATTACTTTGTAAGGAAAGAACCAGATATATTAGAGTCCAATTAGTATATCACACCTACAATAAATTTTTGCAACAAATTACACTTATCGTAGGTAACAAGAATTCAGGATTTTAAAATCTCACTGTAATAAACCTTTACTGTTATGCAGATCATATTAAAAATATCACAAATCCATCTGATGCTTTAATTTCTGTTAGAAATTTATAATAAGCATAAAAAAACTTACGAGCATGAGCCAGACTGAGAGCCCACAATCGTAGATAGGAAGCTGTATGAGATACAGAACCAAGGCAGTATTCAATTGTGTGTATAGCTTGATTAATGAAAACTTCTCCAAAATCAAAATTTTCATCTATACCATGATCAAGGGCAGATGGAATAGGTTCCTTAGATGTGCCATCTTGTAGTGTTGAGTCTCCAACAGAATCAATTCCTTCTTCAATGTTCTTGCCAGCATTAGTTTTCATCTGTTTTTAAAAAAATAAACAAGACAGTTTTAACTTGTATATCCATACCTATTAATCAATCATTTTAGTAATCAATTATAGTAGACCAGATGAAACTCTCTCCAAGAAAAATACAAATTCTTTATAGGCAGTGGTGCACCAAGAAACTTCTGATGGAGGGCTGTATAACCCCTCCACCAGAACACTTGGGGGCTACTTGTAAGCAGTGGCATACTGACACTCTCAGCACACCATTGCTTACAAGTAGTCCCCAACTAATCTGGATCCAAGTAATGCAATTTGCATGAGGTGACTATTTGTGAGGAAAGTGGCAGGTATTCCAGAAACGAGAGAATACATTCTGAACAGCATTAATGGATTTTTTTTACAGATGTTGGCAAGACTGGTAATAGAGTAGGTTTGGTGATAAACAGAAAACTAAAGTGATCAAAATTGGTCAGGCAAGTTGTGGTTCCATTATTTTGAATGGTTGCATCCTTGAGCAAGTTCTCAGTTTAATTATCTCAGGCTGAGTAACAATATTGGTGATGTGCGGCACAAGATAAACAGAAGGATATGGATTGCTGTTAGATCTTTTATGAAACTAACCTTAAATGTGGAAAAATAGGTGCATACACTTAAAGACTAAGGTTAACTATTTTTGGGGAGGGGTCAACAACAAATCAATGTTTCAATATAGAAATATTTAGGTTGAGCTACTCATTAAAAACATTAATAAGTGCAGTTGTGAATATGAATACAGCAATCATAAATACACTATAACATAATACAATTAAGGATGTTCAAAAACAAAATGATTGTTGTTGGGTTTGTTTTACCTCTAAGCAGCACTTTTTTGCACACAATGAGCTAAATGGTCAGTCACAAGGACCCCAAAGGCTCAGAAAAGGTTGGGGGAGGGGACCCACTGGAACAGCTATTGGGAGACAGATGGTAGTCTCCCATCAAGGTCATCACCAGTGTGTTCTTTAACTTGTACATACCCAATGGAGGATCTTGATATCATCAGTATTCCTCTGGAATCCATGACAATTTCATTGTAGGAGTGTGGCTACATCAGATCTTAGGGAATTGGGCAGATCACATTTACAATTTAATTTAACCCTCAGAGAGGGTGGGGTTTATTAAAATCAGAGTTTGTGTCCATGTTCTCAGAATTATTTTAAGGGCATGGATCAGAGACCACTGTAAGATGTGAGGTCATAAGTTTTTTCTTCAGCCATAGCAGGGGCCCTTTTGGTTTGAAAGGTTGAACTGTTTTGAGGATGAGGAGGACTTCCAGTGGTGGAAGTGGAAGGCACAGAAACAGGAATGGAAACTGGAGTCAATGTCAAGGAAGACCTCTTGGAGCAGGTAAAACCAACCTGGTTTTGCCTGCTCCAAGAGGTCAGTTGATTGGTTGTTTAAGATTTTATCATGCATTAGCAGCTAAGGCACCATGCTCCAAGAAGTATCAAGTGGCTAGTGAGGAAGATTCAGTAGGTGGAACACTGACATCCATTTGCACCACCACAGATGCTGTGAGAATGTTAGATTTCCCAGAAGCCCCACTGGCATAGGAAAGTTGCTAGGTGGTGATGGCAAAGCAATAATCTTTCTTGCTTCCAGATACAAGATGTTCTGTATTGTTTTCATGAGCTGGACCTCTTTCTCTTCTTTTCACTTTGGTCCTCTTTCTTTTTTTCACTTTGGACTAACATAGGGTTAGTAGGATATTTAATAGCAACGATTTTTACAAAAAAATAAATTCAAACAGTCTTTGATATAACTTGTTTCAGTTCAAAACTTATCTAAAAAATATTTAAAAGCAATGATATACTTACAAGGCTTGGTCGTTTCAGCCACTGACGATGAAGCAAGAATGGTTTTACAAGGAGCATCCATGGGATACATAAAAGAGCAATAACCACAAGTAGTCCTTGGAAACCAGGCTGCAAAATTCAACAAAAAAGATTTAATGTTTTACTTCAGTTAAGCATAAACTGAGTAGCAATTTTAAGGGCATGAAGGAATAGCAACATTGTACATTTCTACACTAAAGACTGAAAGTGTAGTAAGACTACAAATCCTCAAGCAGCAATAGGCTAGAGATGTCCATCCAGACTGTGCAATTACATCTATTCTTAACTACTACTGTTGCATTTGGTTTTGCTGGCCAATTTTAAAAGAGTCCTGTTTGGTGGAAACCCACTACATTCTAGGTCTCATTTTCCCTGGCTTTCATATACGCAGTTCATAACTATTCACTACTCTGTAGTTAAGCTGTAATGTTCCAAAGATGATTAACTTTCTCAAGTTGGACCTTTTGTCTGATCCAAAATAGATTCAAACTCCAGATAGCTTATCGGGCACCAGACAATATTAACTTGCCAAATAAAATTGAAATAGGGTTTGTTATGTATATAGTGTTACTTATTGAACAAGAATTTAACAATTTGACAATCTTTTTTTTAAATCTAAATTTAATTCAAAATCAATTAACGTTGCTCAAGAGATAAATAGTAGAAGTCAAATATATATATATATAACAAAGTTTATTTCCAAAAAATTCAAGACTCACCAATTCAACTGATGAATACAAAAATCAGAGTAATTAAAAAACCTACATCTCTAATATGACTCACAAAAACCAACTACTAATGTCTTCCTTGTTCACCACCTTCCTCTCTTAACACTGACTCATACTCCACTCTCTGGTGCTACTCTAATTCAACTCAGTGACTTTATGTCACTTAGAAACATGCGGCAAACAATCCAGCACTTGACTGTTGCACACCATGAAAAACATTTGCATAATCCGATGTTCGTGCACCTAGCTATGACACAAGAGGGGGCATGCCCTAAATGTAGCAGCTGACAATCAAAAGTCTGAGTTGCGCATTAGCAACTCCTTCTACGGATCGGAAAAGAGAAATGTGATAAGTCCAAAATGAAATAAATCCGCAAAATGATAAATATAATGTAAATAAAGTAAAACTGGTTAAGGAAAAGTAAAAGTGAATGGGCGGACCATCACAAGGCATATGGAACAGCATGGCCAAACTAATATATCACTCTCTGCAAAATATGCTTCTGACTCCTTTACCAAACCTCATCATTACCTTAGAATCAAAACCACCTAATGCCCAACATATTGCAGAGGCATCTACCATAACACACTGTAGAAAAGACTAGCCTATTATATAACCTTATTTTAGTCCCATTAATTGGTTATTTGGGGACAAAAAAGGGAAAAAGAGCAACAAAGATTATGTTGTGCCAAATTAGATAAAATAAAAAGTTAAATGACATGGAATCCACAAACAAAGTTAAAATGAACACAAAAAGAGGAAGGGAACAAAATTGTAAACGACAAAACAAGAAAGATACAACAACAATGTCAAAATCAAAGGTCAAAAACAACCAAGAGTATAAGACAAAACTTAACAATAGGTGAACTAACCCATGTAAAAAGCAAAAACAAGTGTAAAATCCAAAAATCAAAGTAAAAATATCCAGTAAAATGTAAAAAAGTTGAAGTTGGTAAAAATGAGTCAGCAAATAAAAGGTGTCCAAATGTAAGGGGTTCAGACAGTAAGTTATAAGAACTAAAATAAATATGATGCTCACAGTTAAAAGCTGGACATGCAATTAAATGTTTTATAATTAAAATGGTGTTACAAAACTCGCATTTGGGTTCGTTGTCCATCCATAGAAGAAAAGAATGCATTATAAATGAATAATCTAAGTAGACCCGAGGAAGTACAATTCCTCCTTGTGATTCCTGCAAAACCATGACTGCCATGGTTTGACAATAGGCTTGATCTTGAAAAGTCTGTTCTGACCAAGATCATTGCCACTGTGCCTTGAGTTTGATCAAAAAATACTGCTGGAAGTCCCAGTATTGACTGAAACCCAATGGACCGCTGTTACTCCTTGAGGTGTGAGCTCCGAGAGGATTTCCTCCTCGGTGACTTTGAGAAAGCCCCACTCAGTGATCACACCTTGAGAGGAATTCCAAGTTTTGTGGGTAGTGACCTTGACAGCCACCCCACCAATCTTTCTGACTTTCAGGAGCAGTTCAAGTGGTCTCAACCTGCAAGTCGCCAGATCATAAGTGCTTGACGGATTCTGGCTCTCCCACAAGACCTTTCAAACCTTTGTTGACAAAAATAGGGACACGTCCCCAAGTACCTGATCACCTGTGGAGTGGATGATCAGGAATCTTGGGAATGAAGACACAGACAAAGAAGACAAAGACAACAAAGATGGGGGCTCATGTCGAGCCCTCTTAGCAGCACTGATCGAATCAATTTAATTCTTCAACTCTCATATTTGTTTTTGTGTAGCTCAGTGCCCGCTGTACCCAACCTCCACGGAGCCCAACAAGTGGTGCCAGGGTTACACGGGTGATACCACACAGACAGTGTATACCCACACAGACAGTGAGCTAAGGTCTCACAAGCAAATAAAAAGAAAATGAAAAGAGAAATGTGCAAAAAAAAAAATCTTTCTTCACAAAAGGAACTAAGTGAAAATAACAAAATTGTGAACCAAACTGGCCACACAAAGAAAGGATAACTACAAAAGGAAAATAAGTTGTGAGGAAACTCACAAACCTGTACCTGGACCAGGTTATTCACTGCTCTGCATGGTTGATCCTAGCAGGTTCTGTCCACCAGCCGATTGCTCCTGGGGGGTTGGGGGTGGAAGCAGTATGTAGCAGAGGCTCCAGAATCCACTGCCCAGCCCCACGACAAACAGGCCCCCAAATGGCATGGTGGCCAAAGGGGACCCTGCCAGTCATGCACTGAGGAGAGAAGATGAGGACCCCCAAGCAACTACCAGGATCCTTCTTTTCCGGGACATGGGTCTCCACGCATGGCAAACACACAGGCAAGCATTCAGAACCCTGTGAAGGTACCCAAGCCAGCAGAACCTCCACAGGGTGGTCCCCTCACCATGGATAGGAGCTCACACCGAGGGGCTTGCGTTATGTAAATGTTGTCTAATGGTTTGTGTGGAGACTGCGGTAATCATAGCGGTTCACAAATCTCTCTGCAGCACACTCGTTATGGTGAAAGGGTCACGAATAGCCCTCTTACAGAGCATCTGATCTTCACATCCTGCACCTGTCCTTCATGTCATTTGGTTCTCCATGATGTTGTGTGAGACACACTATTGCACTGTGCTCACATTGTGCCCCATGCATGCAGCGATCACTTGAAGGCTCAATCTGAGCTCTAGCATACTGACGATTCACTCTCTCTCCCCCTCAAAAGGCATCAATTGCACATAAGGGTCCCCACCAGTGTCTCCAAGGAATGTTACAAAGATTTTCGCAGCATGCACTTCAATCTCATTGTAGACCATGCTATGATATGAGTTCGTGGATGCCTGTATTTATCCATGGCTTGAAAGGAGAGCTATGCAACAATCCCCTGTGATGATGCATAGAACCGGCCAGGCCTAGCACCTAATGTCCAACCCTGCCTTCTTGATGTGCAGACCGTTAGTACCTTTCAAAAGAGATACTCTCTCCACTGTGAAAATGGAGAGAGTATTTCTTGTGGAAGTGAACGGAAGGGGAGGGCTGCCAGATTAGTGTGGCCTACTGATCTCGACAACTATGGCTACTTTTCTTTTTTTTCTACCCTGCTGAGGAGTGGTCAACCACACAGGGTCCTGGTGATGACCATATAAACCCACTGGACTGATTTATGGCTCTGAGCTTGATTATGGATCCTGAATTTGCTGCACTGGTGGGCTTCTGTGGAGGGAAAATCTTCCACTGTGTTTTCTCTTTGTGGGTTGACAGCCCCAAGTGAATAGATTCACAGGATATGTTTATCAGCTGGTGGATAATCCTGAGCAGAGGTCATCGCAGGCACCTGAACTCTTTGCTTCTATTGGCATCATCAAATTCTACATTGGAGGAAGTCTTCCAGTGTAGATGGCTACAGCCTTTAGTGGTGGGGGAATGGGTCTTTGCCCCATGTCTGTGATTAGGGGGCTGTTTGATATTGTCGGCATTCCCTCTCTCAATAAACATAGTTTCTTTAAACATCCGACTAACCATTTTCTCTCCATAGGCAGTTGGAATGTGAGGACTCTGCACAGAGCTTTTTCTCTTGATGTCCTCACAGAAGAATTCCACCATTATAATTTAGATATTCTCAGCTTGCAAGAGACCAGATGGACAGATAAAGGTTGGATTCTCAAAAATAATCTTATATTTCTCTTTTCAGGGAGGGATGACAATAAGCATCACCAAGGTGTGGGTCTAATTCTTAGCAGACACGCTAGTGATGCTCTTCTAGGATATGAGTGCGTTAATAAAAGATTTCTTACAGCAAAATTTCAGACAAGCGTTAAAAACTTGAATGTTATCTGCTGTTATGCCCCCACTGAGGATGCTGATAAGGATGAGGATAGGTTTTAAGGACAACTTCATGATATTTTGAATTCTGTCAAGAAAGGAGATACTAACCTTGTTCTAGGTGACTTCAATGCCAAAGTTGGTACCGACTCTGATCTTTGGGGAGGGGTGATAGGCCCTTTTGGTATTGGTAGCTGCAATGGGCAATGTCTCCTACAGGTAAGTGAACTCAATGGTTTCAGAATAACTAACACATATTACAAACACCACGACATACATAAGTACACATGGGTTTCACCTGATGGGCTGCATAAGAATATGATTGATTAGATATTAATTAACAGCAAATGGACTAGTTCTGTTAGGAATACCAGGTCATATAGGGGAGCTGAAATCAGATCTGACCATTACCTTGTTAAAAGTGTCTTGCAACTTAAACTTAAAAAGTGTTGTGCTAGGGTTAAAAAATTTACTTTTAATACTGAAGCTCTGAAAGACCCAGTTATAGCCAAAGCTTACCATGATAGGTTAGTCATTATGACAGTCATGGTATGCTTACTACTGAAGTTGAGGAAGAATGGGATCATTTTAAACAGGCTTTTTTGGACACTAACAGTACTCTTTTAGGAAAAAAGGAGCAGAGGAGGCAGAATATCTGAGTGATAAGGCACTTGAGCTTATTTCAGAAAGAAAGAACTGCAGGAATGTCCTTAATCAATACCCTACTAGTCCTAATAGAAAGCATTACAGAGAACTTAATAAGCATGTAAAGGATCAGTTAGCTGCTGATAAGAATCTTTGGCTTGATGGCTTGGCTGACAAAGCCGAGGAAACAGTTAGGCAGCACAACAGCAGAGAGCTGTACTGGAGAGTTAATGTTTTGTGTGGTAGAAAACGGACAGGTATACAGGGATTGAAGGATAAACAAGGTAAGGTTATAGAAGGTGAGGATTCTGTAACAGCTAGGTGGGCTGAGCATTTCAGTGATGTTCTAAACAATTTGGTTAGTTCTACTCCCATTGTTCGCAATGATGATAAATGCATTGGTGGCTTTAATGTTGGCCCTATAACACAATCTGAAGTTATTTTGGCAATTTCTAAACTTAAACTTCATAAATCCCCAGGGATAGATGAAATTACTATGAAAATGCTTAGAGTTGGGATTGTTTCGGTTAACACTTGGATGACTGAAATTTTGAATATTTTTTACGATAAAGGTATGGTTCCTAAGGATTTTACCAGAGGTATTATTATCCCTATTTTCAAAAAAGGTGATCACAGTTCTTGTGATAACTATAGGGGTATCAGCCTACTCTCTGTTCCAGGGAAAGTTCTTTGCATCAATGTGCTTAATAGAATTAAGAATCTGTGTGACAGTCAATTGCGTGATGAGCAATGTGGATTCAGAAGTGGTAGGGGATGTGTGGATCAGATTTTTTCACTCAGGCAGATTCTTGAGAAATATTTAGAGTTTCAGAAACCTTTGGTTGCTAGCTTTGTTGATTTCAAAAAGGCTTTTGACTCTGTTGATCGTCATAATTTGTGGTTGATTGTGGGATCATATGGTATACCAGACAAGTTAGTTAACATAATGAAAGCTCTCTATAATAACACTGAGTCGTGTGTGAGAGTTGGTAAGGCTTGTAGCAATTGGTTTAGCATTACTTCTGGTGTTCGACAAGGGTGCATTTTGTCTCCTTTTCTCTTTAGTTTGGTTATTGATTATGTTATGCAAAATTCACTTCAAGGGAAAGATTTTGGCCTTAAATGGACTGGAGATACGAAAATTTCTGATTTAGATTATGCTGATGATTTTTTTGGCAAATGATGTTGATGAGATGAATTCTTTCATTCGAGCTGTTGATGAAACTGGTAGTAGAGTAGATTTGGTTATAAACAGAGAGAAAACTAAAGTGAGGAAAATTGGTCAGGCAGACTGTGATTCAGTTAATCTGAGTTGTTGCAGTCTTGAGCAGGTGTCACAGTTTAATTATTTTAGGAGCTATGTAACAGATACTGGTGATGTGTGGCATGAGATTAACAGATGAATAGGGATTGCTGCCGGGACTTTTAAGAATCTATGGAGAGTGTGGAGAAATAGGCGTATACACCTAAAGACTAAAATTAGACTGTATAATAGTTTGGTTCTTTCTAGGGTTAGTTATGGTAGTGAAACTTGGACACTTTATAAAGAAGATAACAGGAAGCTAGATGCTTTTGATTCCAGATTCTTATGCAGTATCTTGGGCATTAGGTGGTTCAATTTTGTAACTAATGATGAGGTTAGGCATAGGAGTTTGCAACCTCCTTTAAGCAGCATATTGTGCAGAGAGAGACTCCGTTGGTTTGGCCATGTTGCCTGTATGGATAATTATAGATTGGTGAATAGGGTTACGAACAGTGTGCCTAAAGGCCTCAGAAAGAGGGGGAGACCTAGGATGGAGTGGGCAGAGAATGTCAAACAGGACCTTATTAGAATTGGTGTGCAGTGGCCAGATGCAGTAGATGTAGCTCAGGGCAGACTTGTTTGGAAAACTAAATTGCAGGGTCTGGTTGGACCTCCATAGCCAAGGGCTGCTTGAGGATGATGATGTCATGTCCATTTCCTATGAACTTTGATCATTTGCATATCTCTGATAGCTGATTGCTTCCTGTGATTTACATATCTCTGATAGCTGATTGCTTCCTGTGATTTACATATCTCTGATAGCTGATTGCTTCCTGTGATTTACATATCTCTATTTCCATTCCTTCTTGATGTTGCGATTTCCACTCTGAGCAGTATAAATTTAAAAGTTATTGCTTAGATTTATGAGTTAAATTCTGGTATAATTATATTATTCATTTAAAACTATTTTACACTTCCCACTAACTCTATCTGGTCTATGGTTAGCATACCTGACTACTAAGACCAGTGGGGCATGTCCTTGTGTAAGTGACTGTATGTTGTATGAGAAACCAGGAAAAGCCTAATATATCTTCTAGGTTATCTCTGTCCTTTGTGTACAAAAGTACCTTCTTCATAAAAAAAAAAATTATATACAGGGTGAATCTGGAAAAGTGGGCAAAACTTTACAGGGTGGTAGAATGCAGCTATACGAGCAATATTCGTCATAGAATGTATGGTCGGAACGCAAGCAGTGAGAAGTTAAAAGGTAGTTTTCCACTGTCACATTTAAAGAATGAACACAAGAAGGAGAGGAGATACTTCAGAAAACATTTTATTAACAGGAATGTAATTGATGTACATGCTCAAAGAAATTGCTCAAAAGAGCTGCCGTCAGCTATAATGCAGGCTTCACACCTGCGGGATAGGGACCGACGCACATTTGCGAAGACACCAGGCATTTCCCGAATATCGCCGGCAACAATGGCGATCCTGGCAACTAGATCCATATCGGTTTCAATGGGGCACTCGTAGATTAGGCTTTTCATATGGCCCCACAGGAAAAAGCCCAAACACGAGAGATCCGGTGATCTTGGTGGCCAAGCTATGGGGCCAACTCGACCAATCCATCGCCCTGGGAACGTTGCACGTAAAGTGTTCCGCACATCTAAGCTGAAGTGTGCAGGTGCACCGTCGTGCTGGAACCACATTCTCGACCTGCTGGGGGTTGGAATCGGACGCAGCAGCTCCGGCAACACCTCTCGTAGGAACGTGTTATACAATTTGCCGTCCAGACAGTGTGGCAGGAAGTATGGGCCAACCAAATGGTCATGGAGGATCCCTGCCCAAACATTTACGGAGAACCGCTGCTGGAATGAATGAGGATGTGTGGCATGCGGGTTCGTAGATGCCCATGTGTGTGAATTGTGGGTATTCAAAACGCCCTCACGGGTGAAAGTGCACTCGTCCGTAAACAGAACATGTCCGGCGAACCAAAATCCGGCTGCGCTGCATTCTGCTGGAGGTACCAACGTGCGAAATCGACATGTGGCTGATAGTCCGCCGGTGACAACGCTTGTACCTTCTGCATACGATAGGGGTGCATTCCTTCCTCCTGTAGCACACGGCAAACCGACATTTGGGACAAGTGTACTGCACAGGAAACCGCTCGCGTGCTACATCCCGGTCGCTCTTCCACCTTACGCAGAATGTCCTCTGCAAGTTGCGGCGTCCTGACACTCCTTTCACGCCCTGCGTCTTGCTTGGCCGTGGCGAAGGATCCCGTTTCACACAGCCGCCGATGCAAACGCTCGAAGGTTTTCCGATCTGGAGTGCATCTCATTGGAAACCGGTCGCGGTAACGTCTCTGTGCCTCACTTGCATTCCCGTCCGCCGCACCGTACACAAAGTGCATATCCGCCATTTCGTGGTTAATATAACCAGCCATCCTCTTGGCAATCCATGGTAGAAATGCCGTTGGGTGCGAGGACCGACCCTTTTATACCATTTCCAACGCCACCTAGCGGCTCGCTGTTTGCGTTCCGCCCATACTTTCTATGACGAATATTGCTCGTATAGCTGCATTCTACCACCCCGTAAAGTTTTGACCACTTTTCAGATTCACCCTGTATATATACCTTGACAATATTAAAACATTTTGACAGCTACTGTGATACCTATTTATTAAATTTTAGGAAAATGCTACTATTCTGTAATCATCAGCCTGATTATTAACAGCTAAAATAAAATTTAAAGCAGATAATAATGTTTCAAAGACTTGATTAATTTCTAATAAATATATTCATATAAAATATATTAAAAATTAGTAGGAAATTTGACTCACCTGACCAGTATACATAGGTTTTAAGTAGCATGGACTGTCTGGATATTTGAATAAAAACATATTGATGAGCATAATAAGAAGGCTTGGTGCACAACCAGATTTTGTAGCATTATAATTTGACCATTTGGAAAATATAAGAATTACTAAGTAACCAAAAATGCAGACAAGGAAAATTAACTGAGGTAAAAATTCACAGATAATGTTTAAGGGTTGTTTAAAGTACCTGAAAAAACAAAATATAAAATTAGTTATTATTAATATTTAAATAGTAAACTTTATGTTACAATTTAATTGATTAGAAACCTTTCCTAGAATATAAAAGAATATAAACTTAGTTTCAGAGAAATAAAAAATAACAGGACCTAAGCAGGGCAATAATGCTTTCAGATCTTCAATAAACAAACTTTATAGTTCAGGTTAAGAATTATCCAAAAATTATACATCAAAGCTAGTGTAACAAGATTTTAATTAACATACAAAATTCAAAGAATAATGTTAATCTGAAACTTATTTATACTGAAAAAAATGATTATCAGATACTGTGTGTGTGTGTGTGTGTCAAGGAGATTAATTTATATGTTTCCAAAAGGATATAAGGGCTACTAAGAAATAATCTGTGATGGTTAATAGAACTATTAGCATCAACAATATGTGCTCAGTATACTTGGATGTACATACTAAAATTGTCTTCAAATTTGTAAGCAATATATGATGATTAGCTCTAATTGGTAGAGTAGTCAGAGAATCTACTTTGACCATTGTACTACTGTTTCAGAGAGCATGTATTTGAATTAGTAAATCATTAAATAGTACTAATAGATTTTAGATTTCTCTATTCTATATGTAGCACAACAACATACAATGACCATCTTCCGGACTTTAGCCCACACGACCTTAGAACTGGTCGTGCGGGTGGTAGAAGACGTATACTTGATCCAAGATTCCTTCTGGCTCTGGACGAAACGAGCTTTTGCCCTGGCGCATTTGAACTTTTCGAGGTTGGGGGTCGTCGGATATCTCCGAAACACCCCCGAAGCCTTGTTCTGAGCCTTATGAGCTGCGGTGCAATCTGGATTTTACCACAGTTTCGGAAAATGAGGAAACCGTGTCGAAGTTTGAGGAATTGTTGATGCAGCTGCATCTACAATTCCTCAAATGTGGCAGTAGCGGAGATAACAGACTGCATCTACGATACAGTCTGTTATCTCCGCTACTGCCACATTGATTGGCTCCTGGTTGACAGAGTGGTCATCGAGCTCAGAGAGCAGCTCGAACCCACCCCAGTCAGCCCGATCGAGCCTCCAATGTGAGACGTGTGAAGGGCTGCAAGACCCCCCCTGGGAGATGGTGCACACCACCAGGAGGTGATTGCTTCCATAAGGGTTGTCCTTGACCTCCCATGTAAAGAGTGGAAGGATCAAGAAGGAGCAGATGGTAAGGTCAATGGCAGTGAAAGTGCGGGTTGGGGGGTGAAAGTAAGTACTGATACCGGTGTTCCACAGGGAGAGAGAAGGATCCAAGAGCCACTGCTCTAGGATTCCGCCCCTCCCATTGGTGTCAGCACCGTCCCAAAGTGGACTGTGTCCGTTGAGGTCCCCCATTATGAGGAAGGGAGACGAGATCATCAAGGACTTCCTGGAAGACGATGCTCCCAGGTGGAAGATATACAGAGCAGACAGTCAGTGAGAACCCCATGAAGAGGCAGATGGCTATCACCTCTAAGTTGGTGGTGAGGGGTATGACCTGGAATGGAGATGATTGCTCACGAGGATGGCGACACCCCCGCGAGCTGGACCATCTCCATCCAGGTCCCGGTGAACTATTGTAAAGTGCCGGATCGTGGGATCTGTGACTGGCTGCAAGTATGTCTCCTGCAGGCACACACAGATGGGCTGGTGTGCCTGAAAGGGGGCTTTGATGTCAATATTCCTCTGGAATCCACAACAATTCCATTGTAGGAGTGTGGCCATCTCAGGACTTAGAAGAGTGGGTGGACAACGAATTCCTATTCAGCTTAACTGCCGCAGAGGACGGTTTAGTGAATAGGGGGTGGTTGGTATCCATGTCCTCAGAATTGTCAGAGGGACATGGATCGGTGAACGCCCTTTGCGGAGGAGTGATTATTTTCTTTTTGGGTCCTGGTGGGGGGCCCCTTAGGTTTGGAAGGTCTTGCTGTCTGAGGACGGGGAGGAGGAGGCCTTCCGGTGGAGGTGGAAGGCTGAGTTGCAGGAATGGAAACCGGGGTTGATGTCGAAGTTGACACCACCATCGGTTTCGCTTGCGTGAGAAGGTACTTTGCTGCTGGCGAGAAAGACTCAGTTGGTGGTACACTGATATCAATCTGCACTGACACCGAAGTCATCGGAATGATGGACTTTCCAATGACTGTACCGGCATAGGAAACCTTTCCAGGAGGGGTGGGTGGTGCTGTGAGCTTTCTTGCCTCAGCGTAAGAAATGTAGTTCATCACCTTGAGGCATTGCACCTCCTTTTCCTCCTTCCACTTTGGACAGTAGCGGGAGTATGCCGGATATTTGCCACTGCAATTCACACAGCATGCCTTTTCTGCTGTGCAGTCAGGATTGAGATGATCCTTACCGCCACAGCAAGCACAGGTGGGTTTGCTCCGGCATGCTGTGCAGGCATGATCGCATATCTGACACTGAAAACAGTGCAGAGGGTTTGGGTATATACGGCCATACCTCACAATGTAAATAACCTGCCTTGATGGAAGAAGGCAGGCGTGGCAAGTTGAATGTCACAATCAGTACCCAGGAGGGTACCAATTTCCCATCATGGTGTGTCGAAACCCGGTGGACTGCTGTTAGTCCTTGAGGTGTGAGTTCTGAGATGATTTCTTCCTCAGTGACTTTGAGGAGGCCCCACTCGGTGATCACACACCCCGAGAGGAATTCAGAGTTTTGTGGGGAGTGACCTCAACAGCCACCCCACCAATCTCTGTAACCTTAAGGAGCAGTTCGGAATGTTTTGAACCAGCGGTCTCAACTTGTAAGTCGCCAGATCATAAGCACTCGACAGATTTTGGCTCTTCCGCAAGACCATTCAAACCTTTATTAACGAAAAATGGGTACATGTCCCCAAGTACCTGATCACCCCTGTGGAGTGGATGATCAGGAACCTCGGAAACGAAGACGATGGCAGAGATAATGGAGACGAGGAAGATGGGGGCTCATGTCGAGTCCTCTTGTTGGCGTTGATCGCATTATTTTCATCATTCTCTCTCATAATTGTTTAGTGGTGTCATTTTGTTTGTGTGTTCAGTGCCCGCTGTCCCCACCCTCCACGGAGCCCAACAAGAGGATGCCCAGTTGGGCGCCACGACTACACAGGCATTATATCCACACAGACAGTGAGCCAAGCCCTCACAAATAAATAGAAGGAAAATAAAAAGTGAAACACGTAGAACAAAAACATTCTACACAAAAGGAACAAAGCATAAAATAACAAAATTGTGAAAGACCAAACTGGCCTCACAAAGAAAATATAACTTCAAAAGGAAAATAAGTTGTGAGGAAACTTGTGAACCTGTAGTCGGACAATGGGCAAGGTTGCTAACTGCTCTGCATAGTTGACCCTAGCAGGACCTGCCCACCAGTCGATTGCTCCTGGGGGGGGGGGGGGGGGGCACCCCAGAAGCTCCTGTTTACCAGAAGCAGAGGCCAAAGCAGTGTATAGCAGAGGCCCCGGAATCCGCTATCCAGCCCCGCAACAGACGGCTCCCCCTGTGGCAAAATGGCCAAAGGGGACCCCACCAGTCATGAGCTGGGGAGAGAAGATGGGGACTCCCGAGCAACTACCAGGATCCTCCTTTCCTGGGACACAGGTCTCCATGCACGGCAAATACGCAGGCAAGCGTTTAGGGCCCTGTGAAGGTAACTGAGCCAGCCGAACCTTCACAGGGTGGTCCCCTCACCATGTACAGGAGCTCGCACCGAGGGGCCCAACCCTATTAGATACATTCTTGTTTCTGGTGTATACTACCATAAATGTTAATCTCTTACACATTTTAACAAGAACCAGATAAGGATAAAAAAATTGAGAATTATAATAAAAGGACACAATAAAATTCTTTTGCCAACAGAAAGCTCATAAATAACATTATTTAATTCGAATATTAAACATTTGTAGAATTTTTACACTTAAATAAACCTTGGTACTTCTTATGGCAGGCTTTTTGGTAGAGCAATTTATAAGCAATGAATAGCATATTTTTGACTTAGATGGAGCTCAAACCATACATTCAGTGGCTAAATATACGCCATGGCACAATATGCTGACATAAAAGTGAATCAATGAGTCATAAATTTAGGAAAAGGTGAACTAAATTGGCATTTTATATTTAATGCCATTTCTAAGTAAGAAAATTGGAGTTCCAGTAATGCAAATGGTAGAGTAGATGGCATATCACCAGTTTGTATGATTAAATACACATTTAGGTCTCTCTTATTGCTTGATAATTAATTATAGTAATATATATTAAATAATAATATATTTAATGTAAAATACATGTAATTAAATTAATGAATTAAATTAATAAAACAGTGGCATAGAAACAGTAACAGTTATTTTAATAAAAGCTGCAACAACTGTTAACAATCAAAACTTTAAATACAGCAAACTCACAATTATCTATATTAATAAGGAATAATAAGTACACAGATAATAAAAAAATGCAATTTTAAATGATTTTCTTCATTTTTCTGACCACTCTTTTTGAAGACATTAAAAATTATGTATTATTGGAGACAAGCAAGAATGAAATCAACAAATTGTTCTTTTTGAAATGGTCACAATGAAACAGCAGAATACCCAAGAAAGTGTTTAATCCTCTCCCCCTTTACCACCATCTTGAGGGCTTGAATAACATTTTTTTTAATCTTTAAAGTGACAGATTATCATTTCTGTTCAACATGAAAATTTAAAGAGATGCAAAATTTTATTTTGAAATAAATAACCGATGGAACTTGGTAATTTGTTAAATTTTTTTTGTTTTCGAATTTCATTTTCATGTTTAATTTAAAAGAACTTTTAAATTGGAAATTTCTTTTAGCAAAAATAAAATTGTAAATTTCTCTTGGAACTATAGTGTTTTCTGGCACTTTGAGGGTTACTGAAGTTTCAGAACATCAGAGACTCAAGATGTCAACCTCCCCAATAGATTTTTCTGAGTATCACTGCACCAAAAGCAGTTCATAACATTTCACTAAAGCATTTCTAGAATTTAGTTTACATAGTTTCAGAAATAAAATTAGATATGGTATACATCCAGATTTGATCAGATGATCCCTTTGATGAAGTAGATATGAAATTTCCATTAGACACCATTGGCCTTTACATGTTCAGTGGTGTCCCCTTTCTCATCAAGGGCAGAATAGGGGGTAGCAAAAAAAAAAAAAAAAAAAAATCTCAACATAGGCCTAGTTGGGGCTCAAACCTCGGAACATCAGATTACGCGCCTGGTGCATTAACTAGCATAGTGGTTAGGGAGCTAGCGACTGTTCCAGCAGGGCAAACTTTGTGTGTTATATTAGCTCTAACTAAGACAGTGGTCAGCAATGATTTTGGTCTTAGTAGAGCATGTCTGGAAAAGCTAGGAGTAGATTTTAGGATTCTTCTCTGTCCTATATGTAGCAAATAAATAATTACCACCTGAGCCAACTACTGCCCTCACAGGTTTAGAGGACAGGATCATACCAGTTCTCTTTAACAAAGGGTTACACAAAAAAATTTGTTTCGTCTTTCCAGAATGGTTTTATCTTTGCTTCATTTTCATAATCCCTATGGCCCTCAGGGAATCATGATCCACAGTTTGGGAAGAGCTAATTAGAAGATAGCTTTTTCTGTTCAACTGAATATGATCTACCTTAAAAAGAGCTGAACTTCTTGCAGCAACTAAATCAATTTCTTGTGAAATAAGAACAAAACATTAAGATTTAATTTACACAAATTACATGCTTAAAATTGCAGTTTTTATCAAGTATAAATTCGCATATATGATCAAATAATATAAATTATTAATGCATACCTATGATTCCACAAACTGAGAGCAACACCAAATAGCATCTGGGAAACCCCAAATATCACAGATACTTTCATCTTGTATGAATTCAAGAAGAGAATCTTGTTTGTTGCTAACTGCCAAACCTGTGTATGTAGAATGACAAAAAATTATTTTTCTTTTTAATACAAAAAAAGTCAATGTAGAAGGCAAAGTATTTAAAATTGTCTACCAGACAGGTTTTTTGCCAACTGTGCCATCATATAAACAAATTAACTTTACAATTAAAAAAAGAAACCTACAGAAATAGGTCATGTTATCAAAGGAACCTGGATTCAAGCCCCAGGTAAGGATGGATGTTTGTATTTTCTTTCTGCTGAGGTCCTGCCATTCTCATATACCTTTTACTGCATATAAAATGACAGTCTTCTGTAAGACCTCTGTGGTAAGCAGCTGCTTGAGGAGGCATTTTCTTTTTATATACCAAATTAAACATAATTTTTTGAAAACAAAAAAGTTAAACAAATTTACAAAAAATAAAAAAGTGAAATTTATGCAAAAATATTATGAGGGGCATTCAAAAAGTTCTTGACATGTATCTGTAGAATAAAAACCATTGCACTTACCTCAACAAAACTTTTTCTGTCCTTCATAGTACTCCCCTCCAGCATTGCAAAGTTGTAGATGTCTAAGCCAATTCTGGAACTATTAGTGGTACTCCTGTTGGGGAATACTCCACAACTCTGAAGGAACGCATTTTGCAAGGTCTTGCACCCTTGAAAAAGGCTTCCCAGCAAGTTCCATTTTAATTTTTTGAAACAACCAAAAATGCACGGTGCATGATTGGGTGAATATGGTGGATGGGTATGATTTTTTCATGATTCAGATAGATTGGAACTTGCTGGGTTTTGTGAGCACTGGCATTGTCACAAAGAACATTTGACATGACTGTTGTTGGATGCTGCTCCTTCATCTCCTTAACCATTTTGGCCAAAACAATATTGGTGTAGTATTTGCCACATAACGTCATTTTTCAGGTAAGCTGTCCCCGGCTACCATCTTTGGGAATTGAAAAAAATTGTGAACATCTTGTCAGAGGATTTGGGGATGCAGTTCATCTTCCACAACCCAAACATAGTTGTCAATCTTTCTGGGAGTTGCATAGTAATAAAACCATGTATCATCACCTGTGAAAATGTATGTTAATCAGTTGGAGCCACTAGGTTCAAGTTCCTTGCATGAGTCAACTCTAGCCCTTTTTTGCTGTCCTGTCAATTTGTAGGGTCCCATTTGCCACAAAATTTTCAGAACTTTAAATGCTGATGAAAAACTGCTTCCACACTGCCAATTGATACACTGACATCTAAATTTATTACCTGAATGGTGATGTGCAAGTTTCCCTTAATTAGTTCACAAACAGCAGCAATGGTTCTCTTGTTCACGGCCTCCTTCGGTCTTCCTGCATGAGGAAAGTCTTCGTAGTTCTCCTGTCCTTCTGATATTTGCGCATCCATCCCGTAACAGTGCCATATGAATAAGCAGATAACCAAATACTTGTGATAAATCGGTATGAATTTATTTTGCATTATCCCCAAGCTAGATCCTTGTGAAAATGTAAATTGTTTCACCATCTTTAGTAGGCTCCATAGCAATATGCAGATTTCACAGACTGAACTTTATGCACCACCAGTGAAGAGAGAAATGATGATACAACCTTTGTTTTTAACAAATAATAACAAGTTTAGACAAGCTTTCAAACAAGTCATAGCTAATTAACTTCAGAGGAACAAGTGCAAATATACAAATGTGTCAAGAACTTTTTGAACACTCTTATGTAATTTTAATAAAACCTTTTCACAGTGATATAGCGAAAAAATAGATCTGATAATGCAATTAAGGTTTAATTTTGGAAAACCGATCAATACAAACAATTAAATTGTATAATAAATGAAGGGTAATTTCTTCCTGAATAATATTTAAATGAAACATTATTTCTTTTTACTATCTTCCTACTGCTTTTTGCCTGCCACTTGTTGGTTTGTGGATTTGTTAAAACAGTTGTTCCGCCATATCTTTTGAATGCAATGAACAAACTTAAAGATTTATGTGTCAAATGAAAGCTTGTGAAGTGGGAAGTGTCAGGCTACAAAATATTTACCTCCCATGTATTCTTTCCTCCTAAAAAACGGAAATATGAAAAATGATTGTCCTACTATATCTTTGGAGTATGAGGGCCACAAGTAACAGCTATGTGTCAAATGAAAGCTTGTAACATGGGGAGTGTCACAGGTTATAAAATTTACCCCCATGCCTTCTTCCCCTCCTAAAAAGGGAACAATATATGAAGAATTGTTCGTTGAGCAGATGCAAAAATAATGAGAAAAAAAACGTGAACAAGCATTTGCCACTATTAGCAAATGCGTAGCAGTCTTGTAAACAACGTAAAAGATAGTGTTACATAGTTCCAGTATCTAATGATGTTCTGTACCTACATTTAATTTATACAAGTGGTAACAGGCATTTGACAATGTTGACACAATATGTGTGTATTCATTCCATCATGCTGCACAAATTCAGAAATGGTGTTTGCATAAACTTTGCAAAGCTTATGGGGATAAAGTCATCTCTAAAAGCACCTGTTTCCAGTGGTATAAGTTTTCATCAGATGACTTTCAGCTTGAAAATAAACCTCAAAGCAGCTGGCTGGTGGAGTTGAATGATGACCATTTAAAGACACTGTTGAATGAAAGCCCATGTTGGACATCCAGGGAATTGGCATAGCTATTGAACTTCAATCCTCCTCTGTCATTTGACATAAGCAAAAGCTGGCTTATGTGTCAAAAATGGATACCACATCAATTGTCACAGGTGGTGGCTCACTAAACTGCATTTGCTTCATTGCTTGCATGATAAAAAGGCCAATGGTTTTCTAGACAGAATGATTACAGGGGATGCAAAGCAGATCACCTATGATAATATTATCCATAAAAGACCATGGTATCAAGCAGGTCCCAGGCTATGGCCGGAACTGAATTTTCGTAAGGTGATATTCTGTTGTTGGTGGGATTGCATGGATATCATTCACTATGAGCTTTTAAGTCAATCTCAAACGATCAATTCAGATGTTTACTGTGAGCAGTTGGACTGTTTAAGTGCAGCACGAAGGTCAAACACTGAGTGTTGGTAAACAGAAGTCATAGTCCACCAGGACAATGCAAGGCTCCATGTTGCATTATGGACACAGCAGAAACTGTGCCAATTGGGCTGGGGAAAAATGATGCTTATATTCACTGGGTCTGGTTCCCTCAGATTTCCATCTGTTCTGATCCCTGAACAATTTAATTTATGATAGGAAGTTTTAAAATGATGACTAGGTGAAAGAGTGCTTTGCCGACTTTGTTGCCATGAAGGACAAGAGTTTCTACAGGAATGGCATCTACAAACTTGAAGATCGTTGGCCATATACAGGGTGTTTCAAAACTCTTTACGCGAATTTCAACAGGAGATAGGGAATACCAAAACAAACCTTTTTTGTCTATGATGTATGTCCACTGATGTAACCTTTTGGTGCTAGAGGGTGCTGACAGAAATATTGGTGGAGCTGGTACATAAATGAATGAAAACAAGTGTGAACAATGTTTATTTAAAGAAGGTGCTCAAAGTTGTGACAGGAAACAGCATTTCATGCATGACAGAGTCAAAGCATTGATTGCTGTACATGTTGAAAGATTCTTCATGGTGCACGAATGTTCATTCCATAGTGCAAGAGCTACAGCGGTTTATCAAAATAATGGAAACACTGATGGCAACTGGAGTATAAGCAATGTGCCCTAGGCATATCACAGGGATGACATCACTCATGATATGAGCTATATAAAGGGGAGAAGTACAATGTCAGCTATCACATAGCAGTGCCACAGGCGCAGGTGAAACAGCTGTTGTGGTGCAATTGTCGACAATGTCAGATCTCAGTGACCTCCAAAAATGCATGATCATTGGTATGTGTCTTGCAGGAGCTTCAGTAACCAGAATGGAGGAAATAATAGATGTAACATGAAGGACTGTATTGAAGATTATGACTACCTATCAAAGAGGATAGGGCGTTGCCTCGAAATGTGCAAATTGTGGATGTCATTTGAAGTTATCAGATAGGGATAGGCGAATGTTGGCACAGATTGTACAACAGAAGCAAAAGACCACAGCACTGCAAATAGCAGCAGAGTTGAACACTAATTGGAATGATCCTGTTTCTGTCATAACAGTTTGCCGAGAACTTTGTCGTGATGTATTTATGGCAGTGCTGCAATCCACAAACCTGATTACCAATATCAATGCAACAAAATGTGTAAGGTGGTGCAAAGCCCATAAAAACTGGGATACTAAAGATTGGCAATGTGTCATCTGGTCTGATGAATTGTGACACACACAGATGCGTACAACACAATTATTTGGTTCTAACTATGAAGCATGGAGGTGGATCCCTGATGCTATGGGGTGCCATATCATGGCATTCCTTAGGGCCATTAGTTATTCTGCAAGGCCGTGTCACATCCGTAACATAAGAATCCATTCACAGGGACCACCTGCACCCAATGTGCAGACATTATTCCCTAATGACCGTCCTAGTTTCAAGTGGATAATGCACCTGTGCATTGTGCAAAACATGTTAAGTTGTGGTTTGCAGAGCATGAGGATGAGGTATAACAAGTACCTTTGAGTAATCAGACCTCAATATTATTGAACATTTGTGGGAATATCTCGAGCACAAGGTCAGATCACACTTTTTACCTCCAGCATCACTGGCATAGTTGGGCCATATTTTATAGGAAGAATGGTCCCACATTCCATTACTGTATGTGCATGACTTGCATAAGTCTATTCCACATTGAATTGGTGCAAAGTGGGCCTACAGCTTATTAATAAAATGTTCTTCACAAACAGTACATGTTTCCATTATTTTGATAAATCCCTGTAAATTTTATTTGAACAGAAATCAAGATTTTTCAACTGTTTCTAATCAAATGTTGAAAATAACATTTCAATCTATCATAATTTTTTAATTCTTGATTCTGCTTGAAAAAATTATGATAAAGTTTAAAAAAAATCTATTTGAGCCTGCAGTGATTGTACACACATTTTGAATCACTATAAATAGCATTAAATAGCAACGATTTGGTTGGTTTGGTTGTTTGTGGTTTTATGGCACAAGAGCAATGAGGGCTACATTGCACCAAACATTGACAAATAAAGAGCTAAAAGACATTCAACCCTCAACCAAGGTTAACATAAGCACAAAAACTGTAAAGAAGGACACAGAAACAAAAGGGTAGAAAAAAAAGAGTATAAACTGTAGAAAGAAGAACCAACAAGTGTCAAGTCAACAATAACAATGGGTGTATAAAAATAAAAAAAAATAAATACCCCCTCAAGCAGCTGCTTGCCACAGAGGTCTGACAGGAGCCTGTCAGTTTATATGCCATAGTAGAAGGTCTGAGAGGACGGCAGGACCTCAGCAGAAAAGCGACACAAACAGCCATGCCTTACCCGGGGCTCGAACCCAGATCCCTTAGATCAGTAGCCAAGCGCGCTAAAGGACCATGTAAAATCAAAAACAAGTAAAAAATCTAGGAAAAAATGCAAAAATCCCATGAGTAAAATAATTAGTAAAATGTAAAAATTCGAAGACAGGAGTTAAAAGCGATTCATCAGATAAAAAATGTCCGAATGTAAGAGACTTGGATGTAAAATCGTGAAAGGTAAAAAATAAATATCTATCTAAGTTGAAAGCTGGACAAGTGATTAAAATGTGTTTAATAGTTAAAATGGTGTTACAAAACTTGCACTTAGGTTTGTCGTCCACCCAAAGAAGTAATAAATGAGTGAGAAATGAATGACTTAAGTGGAGCCGAGAAAGTACAACTTCCTCCTTGCGATTCCTAACAACGATTTAGTTTATGCTTTTATTCTACTGTAGTATTTTATCAATCAGTTTTTCATTTCCAGTATTCTTCATCTACTTTCAACTGTAGCAGAGGTTGTAATGCTTTCTAAACTTTTAATGTAAGATATTGAATTTATTACAACCAGAAGTTGTGTCATCTAAGAACTATGCACATCACTTTCAATCAATATTTTAAGACCTTTTTTTACTCTGTTTGGGTTGTTTTACCTCTGAGAGAGCACATTTTTGCACACAATGGGTTAAATGACCAGGTCACAAGGATCCTGAGGGTTAAGAGAAAGTTAGGGGGACAGCTGTTAGACACCTATCAAGGCCATCCAGTGTGCTCTTTAAAATGCATAGGGTGTGGCTCTCATGGGCTACAGTTTAATGTCCCATCTGATGGACAACGGCCTTTCCAAGCCCATCAATGTCCCCTACTCACTGAGAGCAGGGCAGGGAGTTTTGGGGAGATAATTGGCCTTGCTGCTGGACTAGAAACTACAGATTATGAGCTTGAAGTATGAGTGTTACAAACTGAGTTTACAAACAAAACCCACCTCCTTTTACTCTGGTGCTTTTGGAATGATTTCTTGTTGTTTCTCAAATGTTTACTGTATTATAAAAAATAATTATTTTGAAATGATCGAAAATTAAACCACTGGTGATCTCAAATAGTGGATATTGGTAGAATCATAAGATTAAGCAATTATCCCAAAAGAGCCGTTTTTAAAAGATAGGAATTATTTTAGCTATACTTTAAATACATTTTAACCAAACACCTAATAAACATTTGGAAATTGCAATTTTGAACCAAAATTTTTCAATTCAACTTTTCTGTAGCAGTTATGCAACTTTATACTAAAGCAATTCATTCTGAAGTTAACGTCGATCAATTTTAGAGGAAAAATTATCTTGAGCCGGGTGGGATACAAAACCATGACCTCCTGATAACATGGGTTCGTATCCCACCCGGTTCAAGACAATTTTTCCTCTAAAATTGATAGACGTTAACTTCAGAGTGATATCTTTCTCAACATTCATTAAATATGTTAAAAACATCTCTTCAATTTAAGCAATTCATTCTTAACATCAGTGTTTCAAGTTAAATTCTAAATGCTTTGAAATATTTTTATTAAATTTTTTTTACTGTTCTTTGTTTTTAGATATACTTTTCACTTTTTATTTAAATTATCTTGTTTTAAAGCAACATGAATTTTTTAGACACTACTTTCTTTAGGATTGTGGTTTTCTGATTACCAAAAACCTAAACCTATGCATTGTTTGCATAAATGATTAAAAATTCTGAAAAAACTAAATAAATGGAAGATTATATCTTTCTCTGTACTACAGTTCTGTATACATTAAGGGAAACATTATGAACCATTTGTATAAAAATAATTTAGGAAAAAAAAAAACGAAAATTTTTTAATTTTACTGAAGTTAAAATAGAAAAATATAGTAAAAATTTTGCAATATTTAAAAAAAGGCTCAAAATTTAACTTACTCTCTTCAAATTTTTGCTTTTTATTATTTACAATTTCATTTTTTTTTATATATAACAGATGTTTTCCATTTATTAATTTCTTTAAAATGAGGTTCTAGAGTTATGTGTATTATTTTCAGAAAACACTTCAAAATTAAATTTGCCACCAGAGTAAGATTAGTTTCAAAAACTTGACACTTTAAGGGTTTATAATCAATCGTACATAGGCATCATCCAGTAGTGATCTAGTACATATCCATCAGTACTAGATCAATAAATACATTGCAAAAGTTAGCATTGCAATAGGGAGGAAATAGCAATGAATGTTATTGGGCTCTTTTCTCCAGTGATTTTTTCGAAAAAGCACTTAGATTGCCAGCTTGTCAAATTAGTGGCTTGCCACGGCTAAGTCAACTGCATCCTTATGTTTTTGATATTAATGAAAGTTAACTTAATAACTAATAATAACTAACAAACAATCAATATGCAAACATTATTTCACTAATAACTGACTAATAGCATCCGAGCTACACAAAAGTACAGCAGTAATGCAGAGGTGAGAAAAGAGACAGTACTGCTACAGTTCTGAAAGACTTCACAGAGATTCACCAAACAGAAAACAAAGAGATGAAAGAGCTGACAATTATGTAAATACTGTAACTGTGCTCTCCCTGACGTCACGGAGTCATCACCTTCTCAGCGACACTTGAATGACCTTGATAAAACACAGCCTTTTGGTGCCACCTTATACTCACCTTGCCCGAGACCCATTTCAACTGTAATGTCAATCATAGCTCAGAGATTAGGGAAGTTTCCGATTCTCAGTAATCCAATTAGTGTTTAGTCAGAGCTGAGATAGTTGGAGATTGTTTCTAAATGGGTGTTTATTGAACCTATCTACAGCCTTCAAAACTCTGTAAAAGAATTTAGGTGTAGACTTGGACATGTGTTCTGTCCAGAAATGGTCAATTGATGTCATAGATTTCCTCTGATTGGTGTGCAGGTGAGCCTAAAAGCAAGCACAGATCAGAGAGTGGGAACACAGCTGCATCTTCAGTACAGTAAAAGAGTTAAATTGGAAACAATTCTTCCTCTTCATTAACATTCTCTATTTGGGAGCAGATTTTTGTAAGAGTAAACCTAAAAAAAGTCTAAAATTCAGATTTTCAATAATGAATTAGAATTTTTGGATTTTAAACCAAAATTTGGAGAAAATCTGAAAAAAAAAAAAATCAGAGTAGTTGGCAGCTCTGCTTTTCCTACCATTATGTTCTTAGCAGATAGGGTTCTAACGTGGGAGACATGAGTATATTTTAAATATTATGATCTGGTTGCAACAATATTATTAACTGCTAAGTTTGTGTTTTAAAATATTTGTCTCATGTGATGATTTCTGTTTATGCCTGCATTTGCACAAACTTATGTTGACATTCCATCAATTTTACATTTCCTAGATGTCAACAAATATGAATGAACTTAGTACAGAGAAGGATATTATCATGATCAGGAAGTAACTCGAAAAGCTCATTAAACTTTTTGGAGTACAGACTATGTGAAGATAGCTATTCCTCATCAGGGAATAAAAAGACTTAAAATACTAGATCAGTATGGTAGTTTGATTAGACAGTCTTTCCATTCTTCTTTAAAATAAGCAGTTATTTCCTCTGTACTGCAAAAAACAGGTGATATTGGACATAAGACTGCTAGATAACATTACATAAGATTACCATATAACTATCCTAGTTAATGGTATGGCTGCCACTTACAAGTGGCAAAACGCAAGCCTAAACCCATTTGCATAAAATGAATTGCACTTGCACTATGAGCATAGCACTGGTATATTAGTTTTAAGAAAATCACAAATGAAGGGTTTAAATTAATAAATTCCAAATATGGAATCATCAATCCAAAGAATTGCCTGCAAGCATAAAAAAGATTTAAGAATTTTAAAATTTAACTCAATGTTGTATTCTATGAAGCAAGAGCTAGTAGAAAATGTGTTTTACCAAGAGTGAGGTACAATCCCAATTGTTATTGCTAATGCTTCACTTGTCCTGCATTCTATAAGTCCTGTTAGTTTCTATAATTGAAAAGCATATAAACATTTCATTTCAGAAAAAAAAACCTCAGAAAATAAATTAGGAGGTATATTGTGATATAGGTAAAGTAAAACAATATGATCTTATATTGATATTTGCCACTAATCATTTTCAAAATTGCAATCTTTTTAGTCACATATTAAAACCTAATTAAATAAAAAGCAAATTACATTTGATAGGTAAGGCAAATTGCACAAAATGTTTTTCTTCGTTGCATTAGTAAGTAAAAATATTATTGCATAAATCTTTAAGCAGATGGTTAAACTTCCATTTTTAAAAAATGAGTAACTTGACTTTTTACTCATTCTCCTACATTTCAGTGCTTTTAAAAAATGCTTTTAGAGTTTTGTAGGAAAATTAAAAACTTTCACCTGTAAAAAAATTAAAATATTTTCAAAATATTTTGTGTATCTAAACAGCCAACAATAATCATAAGAATGTTACTTACAGGATCAACCCCAAATGGATATGGAATCCCATCATAATCTGTGTCATTTGTAGGATTCAACTGATAGAGTTTGGGATATTCTTTACCACTGCAAATAAAACACCAAGAGTGAAAGTAAATCATTGATGATAACACTTCCTAAAATAGATAAATATTTTCATTAATATAACATGTTTTCTACTAAATGATTCCAATTGATATATTAAAATTTAATATGAAATATTGGATGATTGGAAGAAATGTAAAGAGCAGTATTTTATTAGCACTTATACATTCCAGATTTTCTGTGACAACAAAAATTCCTGTAATAACAGAGAAAATACTTTTCTGTTATTCTTTGAAATTAAAACATCCAGGAAACATAATAACAGTAAATGGATTAACACAGAAATTTGTAACTTGATTAAATGTAGAGACAAAGCTTGAGTTAATTATAAAAACAATATGGACGAAACTTACAAAAACCTATATATAAACCTATGAAACCAGGTTACTGCTGGAATCAGAGTTCAAAAACGAAACTTTTACAGAAAACAATTACTACTGAATAGAAAAGATATGCGACAAACCTGGGATTTAATTCACCACATGTTAGAAGATAAGGAGACAAATACTATTGATGATATAATTACTAAAAATATGGGTTGGGTTGTTTTACCTCTGAGCAGCACTTTTTAGCACACCATGGGCTAAATGGCCAGGTCACATGGACCCCAAAGGCTCAGAGAAGGTTGGGGGAGGGGACCCACTGAAACAGCTGTTGGGAGACAGATGGTAGCCTCCCGTCAAGGCCATCCAGCGTGTTCTTTAACGTGCACAGGGTATGGCTCTCCCACACAGGGGGCCACGGCTTAACATCCCATCTGATGGACGGCGGCCTTTCCAAGCCCATCGGTGTCCCATACTGACCATGGGCAGGGCGGGGAATTTTGCGGAGATAAATCTCAATGCTGACCCAGCTGGGACTCGAACCTGGGAACTACAGATTACAAGCCTGGCGCCCTACCGACTGAGCCACCCCCGCCCCACTACTAAAAATATGCCAAAATCTTTTTATCACTATTACAAATTCCAAACAAATTTAATATTGAATACAATGCTTTGATATCAGAGATTAGAGAAATCAATCAAGAACAAGATGAAAATTATGCAATGAACTGTAAATTTATGAGCAGCAAATTATTTGTACCCCCTGCTGAAACAATAGGTATAATAAAAATAATTAAATCATTAAATGAAAATAAAACACCAGACTACGATAATATACAAGTTAAACACCTAAAAAAATGTAGAAGCAGTGGCTGATATAATAACAAAAATAGTTAACCAAAGCATTTTAGCAGGTCGAATTCCAACAGATCTAAAAATTTCAATACTGAGACCAATTTACAAAAGAGGTGATAAATCCAATATTGCCAATTATAGACCTGTTGCAATTACGTCCATAATATACAAGATTCTAGAAAAATACATGCATAACATCCTATACACATTTCTTAAATAAAAAAATAAATAATAAAATAAATACCCCCTCAAGCAGCTGCTTGCCACAGAGGTCTGACAGGAGCCTGTCAGTTTATATGCCAAAGTAGAAAATCTGTGAGAATGGCAGGACCTCGGCAGAAAAACGACACATATACCATGCCTTACCCGGAGCTCAAACCCAGGTCCCTTAGATCAGTAGCCAAGCGTGCTAACCACTCGGCCATACATCAAATATTAAGTCGTAAACAATATGGCTTCCAAAAGGGGAAATGCACTATAAAATTGCTAACAGATTTCACAGACACTTTATGAAGCTTTGAATCAGGGTGATAAGGTAGTAACATTGTTCCTTGACTTACAAAAAGCATTTGACACAATAGACTATAACATTTTATTAGATAAATTACAGAACTATGGGGTTAGAGCCATCCCACTACTCTGGTTCTGGAACTACTTAACAAATAGGATCTCTATAACAAAAATAGGCAAAACTATTAGTTCTAGACATCACATCAAACACAGTGTACTCCAAGGATTTATTTCAGGGTCTTTACTCTTTTTGATATACATTAATGACCTGGTGGACACTAATATAAAAAGTCACTTATTTATGTATGCAGATGATACAGTAATTGCCACTTCGAATAAAAACGAAGAGAAAGCTGTGAAAGTTTTACAAAAAGATTACAATATTGTTACATGTTGGCTTAATTATAATAAAATTCATTTAAACATTAAAAAAACCAAATGGATACTTTTTCACTCTCCACGAACTTACATTAATAACCATTTACATATGAAAACACATAAAATTGACTGCGTCTACAAGAGAAGCATTCTTAATGCTACAGACTATAACTGTACCGAAATAGAACGAGTAAAAACTATAAAATACTTAGGTCTACACTTCGATAGAATATTACGCTGGAAGATACATCCAAAAAAAATATGTGGAAGTTTAAGATTCTGTGCTTTGAAACTGCATACATTAAGATATATTTTAAAAACTGAAACATGTTTAACAATCTATAAAAACTATTTGTGAATCGATCATAAACTATGGTATAACAATTTACGGCACAACAAACATTAAAAAGATTGAAGGAATTCAATCCTTAATTGCCAAAATCTTAATACCTACCAATTACCACACACATCTAACTACAGCTAAAGAAAGATTTGATTATTTAGATATCTTATCCTTTCAAAATTTATATAAATATACCTAACAATAAATAATTTTTTTAATGATAAGCATAAAGTAAAAATCCAACATGAAAAAAATACAAGACAAACAAAAAAACTATTTTCAGTAGGCAACTTTTAGAAACAACTATGGAAATTATAAAAGCAATTACAAAATACCATATACTTTTAACCTGTTATAAAAAGAAATATTTTCCATGTACTCTTTTTCTTTATTGAAACCCAAACTAAAAATGTCCTAAAAAAATAGATTCAAAGAAACAAACAAAAACTTTCACTAAAACCAACTGCTCAACTCAAAGAAACTGTACATAGCCAAAGCAAAAAAGAGATTTATTGTATTACACCTAGAAAAGATTTTCTAATGTGCAAAACAGATTAATGTTACATGAGAAACACTGTAAATGTGAAATACCCTATACATATACCACAAAATTTGCTTTTGAATTAGAAATTTTATTTTACTATCGATGTTTTATGTCAATGTAATTAATTTCTTCATTAAATATTATAAATGTCACATTTCAATATCAATATTACATTCATCATATACCAATGTCAAACAATATTAATGCCATATCAGATGAAAGAAGGCTAAACATACTGTTGTAACAAATTATAAATGTATATATTCTGTATCCTGTGGATAAGCTTTAAGCTTTGCAGGATAATTGGTAATGATAAATTTTATTTGTACTATGATCAAAGAAAAATAAAAAAAGATAGATAACAAAGTAAAAACATTATCTCATTTTTGAAAATGAGTTAAAAATGTTTTGTATCAATGTATCTGACTGCTATTTTAGCTAAATAAAGAATGTTCATTTAAAAACACATAACATTAAATGAGTTACATCTTACACACATCAGTATTCAATAAGTATGGGACAGTTGGCTCCAAAAGATCTGAACTTATCATGCTGCCAACAAATTATTGGATACTCAGACTCTTTGATGGGAAACAGATATAGTAAAGCCTTATAAATACAAATCTGAAGGAACATAAAATCCAGACTTGGAATAATAACCAAACTGTCTTGGTTGCACATTGGTATAATGTTGGCTCACTATAACACTGAAGTAACTGGGATCCAAGGTTCAAATCTTGCATGGTGCCCAGAAATGCTTGTATGATGGTTTTGCATAAGTAATTTGTATAAGGTAAAAAGAGCTTCTAAGTAATCATAAAATAATGAAAAACTCAAATGAAAATAAAATTTCTTCCATAGTTACATAGGGCCAATTTCAATTTTATCTTATAAGGCATTAAAAAACAACTCTTAATGTTTAGCAATAACTGTACAGAAATTTCACACTTGAAAAATTTAAAAATGTGAACTTTAAGTAATAAAAACATACTTGTAAAGAATACAGGTTGGTTGGTTGTTTGGGGTTTTATGGCAAAGGTAACAAGACCATATTGCACCAAAAGTTAAAATATCATCCCATAATACAAAAACCCAAACACAAGAACAGATAACAGGTAAAACAATAAGAGAAAGAGAAATATAAATAAAATCAACCCAAGTGTAAATGATCTGGGTTAAATTATTAAATTAATAGTTTTAAGATTTTAAATAAACAACTAATAATTTAATTAATAATTAATCTATTAATAGAAAGAGAAGAATAAACAGCAATAACATAAAATCGAAGTCTATTAAAATAGCTAGTAAAGTGTAAAAATCCAAAAACAGGAGTTAAAATGAATCATCTGATAAAAGGTGTCAGAGTGTAAGGGGCTTGGGCATAAAATCATGAAAGTAAAGAATACAGGTAAACCTTGCTGATTGTGAAATTGATACATACATGCTGAAAGATATGCAACACTCTTTTTTTCCAATGTGAAAAATATTTGATTGTATACAATCTTGAATCTCACACATTCATTACAGACAAAGTAATGATTTTTGGTTTAGATTTTGTTAGTTTTAGCAGATGCTTGTGCTGTCTTTCTGTTGAGGTCCCACCATCCTCAGAGACCTTCTACTAAGGCATATTAAACTGGCAGGCTCCTGTCGGACTTTTGTGGCAACAGCTGCTTGAGTGGATATTTTTTTTAAGTTAGTTTTACAAAGTAGAAAGTCAACTAGAATTATATTGACTGCTGAGATCTCATATGGCTGATACATGCATGTCATGTGCTTTCTAGAATTAATGGGAATTGTGGATTGGGCATGTAGCTTGAAAAACTGAATAGTACAGGTGGCCGGACTATTCTCAACTGTGCTCAGTCAAGAAAAAAATTTATTTTAAAACTTTTTTGCCAAATACTAAAGGAAGGAAATAGGGTATATCAAATTAAACAGCATTTAGTTCTAGATTTTATGAAAATAAAATATTTAAATAAAATTATAAACATATTAATTTTAGTAAGACTTTTTCAGAGTGATATAGTAAAAAAATATTCTGGCTAGGCAAATAAAAATAATAATGGACCAAAATAAATGTACATATGAATGGAAAGATTTTTTTCTTCTTAATATTAAGAAAATGAATTTTTACTTAAAACAGGAAAATTAAGCTTCTTCGTATTTTTTAGCATTTATTCTGAAAAAGGTTTTTTGTCAACAGTAAAATAAAGTGAACTTTAAAACTTGTGATCATATGATGCCACAAATGTGAATATCTTGCTTGGAGTGAAGCTTATTTTCTGTGCACTATCAATTAAGTTATTGTCATATTTCATTGAAGCTGTCCCTGTGAAATTTCTATTTATTTTTGTCTTTACATTAAAACATCACTTAATAGAACTATAGCTCCTATATGTAAAGTCTCTCCAAGTAATTGTGCATTAAAAAAATCACACAAGGATATAACTTTGGCTTAACAGATAATTATTTTAAATGATTATGTGATATAGCAGTGCTGTATTTCTTGCTTGTGAATATCAAAAGTAAATGAGAAAATCATACATAGCATTTGTGCATATGAGGAGAAATTTTGTGCTAGCATACAGTGCTACAGTGTCTACTCTGATAGCATAGAGCAAAGGTATTAAGATATCCATTGGTAAATTGGGTTGTTTTACCTCTAAGAAGTACTTTTTTTGCACACAATGATCTAAATGGCCAGGTTGCAAGGACCCCAATGGCTCAAAAGGTTGAGGGAAGGGGACTCGCTGAACAGCTATTAGGAAATGGATGGAAGTTTCCCATCAAAGTCATCCAATGTGTTCTTCAACATGCACAGGGTATGACTCTCTTGCACATGGGACCATGGCTTCAGTCCCATACAATGGATGGCAGCCTTTCCAAGTCCATCAGTGTCTCTTTTCTCACTGAGGGCAATGTGGGAGTTACTAAAATTAATGCTGTTCACAGGTAAGACTCAAACCTGAGAACTACAGATTACATGCCTGGTACACTACTGACTAAGCCAACTTCTGACACCATCGGTAAGTAGAGTGTACTGTAAAACAGAGCTGAATTCTTATTTTTATTGTTTCACTGCAATTTACTATGCAGTTCATGAATCTTTGATGTTTTAAAAAATTTCTTCATCAGAAACATAACTATAGGTAACACTTGAAATAATTAGTTGAAAAAAAAAAAATTGTTTCTCCCGAGTCCCATTCAGGTCAACCAATTTTTTCCAACTAATTATATCAAGTGTTTCCTGTCTACAAGACTTTTTCTTGTGATACTTTATTACTGAATAACTAGAGGTATTTTTAGGTTCTTTTTCTTAATTAAAACCACAACAACATATTTTTGTACCTTATCTTTTGTGATTGTGAATCTCCATTTTGATTTTTTCCCATTAAGGTATTGTATTTGGTTGGATTGTTTTGTCTATGAGTGGCATTTTTTTTACAAACAGACTGAATGGCCAGATCACAAGAGCCCAAAAAAGGTTGAGGAAGGGGATCCACTGGACATCTGTTATGAGACAGATGAGTCTCCAATAAGGACCATCCAGCATGTTTAATGTACACAGAGTATGGCTCTCTTGCATATGGGGTATGGCCATCTGATGAATGACAGCCTTTCTAAGACCATTGGTGTCCTCTTTCTGATTGAGGGTAGGATGGGGGTTTATGGAAAATAAATCTTAATGCTGGCACCTGTGGGACTTGAACCTGGAAACTGCAGATTACAAACCTAGCTCACTGCCAACTGAGCCAGCACCATTTTATTTGATAAGGTACTTGGGCAGGTAAAGGTCCAATACTTAAAAAAATCTTAAATTTCTATTTTCAGAGAGGGAGGATTATTATTCAGAATACTGTGAAGAATTAATATGCCAGTTATTTTACTTTAAAATATAGTGTATTATCATACCTTAAAACAATAATAATTGACTAAGAGGAAAAGAATTAAAGCAAAACTTACTGGAAATTTGGTACAGACCATGAACTGCCAAAGATGTTCATAGATTTAGAAAATGTGTCATTATATATTAGTCCAGTGTATACTGAGAATACTCCCATTAGTAAAATAATATAGCGTCCATTGAAAAAGGTCAGCCAAATCTGTAATATAAAAGCAAACAGTATTTTAGAACTATACAGAGTTTAAGCATTGCTTAAATTGTAACAATTATTAGATAAATATCTTTTATGTTGTCACCAGCTATTTTACTATGTAGCCATAACTTTATTTCTTCACTCTATGCAAATAATATATATATTGATTATAAAAGCAATTACACTAAAAGTACACCAAAAAGAGTGAAGTACAGCAAAAAGAGTAATGATTTAAAAATGAAACTACAGCTATCATAAAATAAATGCAAAACTTACTTCATTATCAGTCTTTTCAGATGATAGTCCCTTTTCTTTAAGTACCATCCAAGCTGCAAAAATGGACATCAGTAAACCATGCCCAGCATCTCCAAACATTACAGCAAAGAGGAAAGGAAATGTAATTATGGTGAAAAGAGCTGAAAAATAATTTATTAGTGACCTATGGAGATATGATAAATGCATTAGAATTATTATTATTCCAATTTAAAAGTATTGTCTTTAATCAATGTTTAATATAAAACTGGAAAAATGGCATTGTAAACAAGCTTTCATTGCCATATAAACATTAAGCACAAAAGTTTTAATGTTGAATAAAAGAGCTGATTGCTTTAATCCAGCAAATACATTCCCATCAAGCAATCTGAAAAATGTTATATTTTCTACTGACAATTAACTGATTTTATGTACAATTTTTAAGTGTTTTTTTCTTATGGCAATAGTCATTAAAAAATATACAACTCAAAATCAATTATTTAAATCAGGAACATCTAATTTCTATACACTTTAGAGGATCAAGAACTGAATCCTTGAAGTGGTTGAAGGCTGTATATATATAATACATATAATATATATATAAGCTAGTGAGTTATAATTATAAAGGAAATTAGTATTGTTTTATTATTAACAACTTTAGTAGTAAAGTTTAAATATTTTTCTTTGGGGGTGGGTAGGGAAATATTGTGCCTTTTTTCCATTTCAAATATTTTATGTCATAATGTTTTTGAAAACAGCACAAACAGATGGAAGCTTTAAATCTCTCTGTCCTGAGCCTTACGCATAATTACAAGCTTATTCATACAAAATCAGTTTATTTTTATCAAGAGTTTCATTTTTTCTTTGAAGCCAATGAAATGCAGCTTCTTCATTTCTTGATGACTAGCCATTAGGAGCATACGTGATCACTCCATATTTCATCTTTTTCTTTAAACTACGTAGATTTTACTACTTTAAACTAAGTAGATCTGCTTCAGAATTGATGATATGGTTGAAAAACTCATGTTTTATAGACATTTCAACTTTTTTACTCCCATTTTCGAATTCTTGCAATATTTAAATCTTAAATTCTATGGAAAATCTTTCCCTGACATTTTGTTGGATTCAATGATCTTTCCTCTGTCAAATGCTGTAAGCCAGCAATGTGGCTGATATATATATATACTGAGATGCCAGTTTATAGGTGCATCTATTAGTTGTGTGTTGTGCCACCTTTGGACTTCAGAACAGTCCGAATTCATTGGGACATGGAAATTACAAGATGCTGGATGAGTTGTGCAAGAAGGTTGTGCCATGTGGAAATGATTGAGTTGTGAAGTTGCTGCAAATTGGACGACAGCACAGTTTCACTGTGAACAGCCCTTACCACCTCATCCCACAGATGCTCAATATGGTTTAGATCTGGAGATTGTGCAGGCCAATGAAACAAGAAAAATTTGTTGACATGTTCCTGGAACTATTTGGTGATGATACCTGCTTTGTGAGCAGGTGCATCATCATGCTGAACATGTCCATCCAAGTGAGGATAAACTGTAGCGATAGAGGAATAAACTTGGTCAGCACTGATATTCAAATATGGGATGGTATTCAGATGTCCTTAAATGGGTATCAGGGGGCCTAATGTGTAGCAGGAAAACATTCCCCACACAGCCACCACCAGCATACTGTTGACACCAGACAAGATGGCTCCATGGCCTCATGTTGCTTGCACCAAATTCTGATCCATCAGCATGATGCAAAAAGAACCTTGATAAGTCCGACTGGGCTACCCTTTTTCAGTCCACAACAGTCCAGTGTCGATGCTCCTGTATCCACTGGAGACAGGCTTTTGTGTTCTTTGCTGACAACATCAGCAGTCAAGTGTTGTTGGCAGCTGTTGTAGCCCATTTGTGACAAAGTCTGATATATGGTGCATTTAGAGATTACCTTCTACACACCAATGTTTAATTCTGCTGTGATTTGACTTGTTGCAGAAAAATCTTCATCATCATCGTTACTTGAACAATTTCTTCCAGTCTCCTTTGACCATGCACAAGCTGTTTTCATCTACAAGATCACCAATCACTAGTAATTTTTTGCCCCATTCTTGGTAAACCCTTGAAATGGTTGTGTCAAAAGCCCAGGAGGATGACCACTTGGGAGATTCTGGAACCAGCAAGCCTAGCACCAATTATCATGTCATGTTCAAAGTCGCTCAGGTTGCTCATTTTGCCCATTCTGATGCTCGGAGAGCTGGTCTGCCTGATTTATAATGCATACCATGGTGATGTGACATATTATGTTTTGGAATGAATTATTTATGTGAATGGGTGGTGTGCCTAATAAACTGGCATCTCTGTGCATTGTCTTGACATTCCATCGTGATGCTATTCCTATGGACTTTATTCTGTACGGTAGCTTAGAGTTCTACTGGCAGCAAATTCATCGACTGTTTATTTGAAGTGGTGGCATGTTTTGCCCTATAACACTAAACTCTTTCTACCTCATTTGACAATGGAATCATTTGCATATCCTGCCATGCTGCACTTACCTGCTGATTTGATATAAATAAGACCACATCATCTAGTCAAGTTGGATTGTTTCACCTCTAAGTGGCATTATTTTTACATACAATGGGGTTAAATGGCCAGGTTATAAGAACCTCAAGGGCTTAGAGAAAGTTGGGGATGGAAACTCAACAGACAGCTTTTAGCAGATAGCCTCTAGTCAAGATCATCCAGTGTGTTCTTCAATGTGCACAGGGGAAAATGGCTTAACATCCCATTTGACAGATGGTGGCCCCTTTCTGACAGGGCTGAGTGGGGATTTATAATAAATAAATAAAATAAATACCCCCTCAAGCAGCTGCTTGCCACAGAGGTCTGACAGGAGCCTGTCAGTTTATATGCTATAGTAGAAGGTCTGTGAGGATGGCAGGACCTCAGCAGAAAAACGACAATTACATCCATGCCTTACTCGGGGCTCGAACCCAGGTCCCGTAGATCAGTAGCCAAGTGCGCTAACCACTTGGCCACGGGACAGCTAGTGGGGATTTAGGGAAGATAAATCTCAACACAGAAGCAGATGGGACTCAAACTGGGGAACAGCAGATATGATCATGGTGAACTACTGACTGGTGTACTACAGCCACTGCTGCCCGTCTTTCTTGGTGGGGCAATTTCAACATCACAGAATATATACTAATAAACAGTGGTGGGAAAAAAAAAATTTTAATTCGCTTCTCTCATATCGCCAACTTATCATATTAAAGATTATTTTTATACAGCTACCTAGTTTTTGTTGGCTATCCTTTGATTACTTAAAGTATTAAAAAATTTGCACATCTAATAAAACACATTGCATTTTTTGTTATAACAGACTAATAATGGGCCAGTTATAACTAGTATTCTCACTTTATATATATATACTTACCAGGATTAACTTCTCTGTAATTTGCTACACCATAAGCATCAACAATATTCTGAAATCCTCTACTAAATTTATTTGTACGGTTGAAAGTTGGAGGAACTTCTTTAGTCTGCATTCGATGAAGAATGGAAGGAACACTGCTGCCACTAATCTCCTATGTAAATATAACAATATGATCATACTTTAAGATCTATTTTATATTTATAATCTTATGTATGA
Source organism: Ryuthela nishihirai (assembly GCA_038380435.1). Classification (NCBI taxonomy): domain Eukaryota; kingdom Metazoa; phylum Arthropoda; class Arachnida; order Araneae; family Heptathelidae; genus Ryuthela; species Ryuthela nishihirai. Next base: position 57,473,096 of record JAWZYU010000030.1, on the reverse strand, counting down.
AAAAGATTGTGTTTGTATGTCCACTTTTGCACTCAGTTTCTAGAGAGCTAAGGCACCAAACTTTGCATGAACCTTCCCCTTCACCCAGGGGAAGATAACGAACTATGTGCAAGACTGTTGTGATCAACCAAAACAAGTGTGGAATGGGTTGAATTTCTCAAAATTCCCATAGACTTAACATTAGTAGTTAAAAACCAGTGCATCCTATAGATTTAACATTAGTGGTTTTAAAAATAACTGTTGCCACCAATAAATTTAAAAAAAGGAATACTTAATTTATTTTCTACTTTTATGTGATAAAGCCATTCCAGAAATGTGTAAGTAGCATGAGTGGGGAATGAATTTTTTTTTTTGCTGAAATTTAAGTTGTTTGAAAGAGCATGAGCAGGATACAAGCTTCTTTGTTCAAATCAATGTATTCAAAAACTAAGAATTCATATTAGATGTTCACATAATTAAGTAATTTGTAAAAAGTGCATTTCATATATTTTATTAAAATGCTCTTTAATAAATGTATAGCTCACAAGAACATTAATAAATGTATAGCTCATAAGAACATTAATAAATGTATTAAATAATGTTTTTCTTTTTCATTGTGTAGTATGAGTCAAAAGTCTGGCAAAAGTAACATTTTTACCCAATCATAATAAAAATGAGAAGCATATGCAAAATAATGTAACAAACTAAACCAAATGGTAACTGCTGGCAAATGTACCATTCAAGACTTATGAGCATAATTTTCAAAGTGGCCACTACTCTCATAACACAATCATATGTACTGTACCAGGCTTCATTGACTGAAACTAGTTTCTTTAATGATATTGGGCACTTTCACAGTAATTGCATCCTTTAAATTTTAATTTGAATGAAGGGGATTCTTATAAATCCTGGATTTCAGATATCCCCATGGGAAGAAATCTAACACATCATATTGGGTGAGTGAGGGAATGGGACCTCTACAACAGGATTCAATGGAACTTCTCCTTCCCATCCACCTCCTTGGAAGGTTATGAACTAACCACTGGAGAACACTTGAGGAGAAGTGAGCAAGTTCCCCATCCTGCTGAAAGTAAGTATTAGGAAGAGGACAGGGGCAAATCATTCAGATAAGGAGAAAGGACATTTTCCAAAACATCCAGTTCACACCTTTCAAAGAAGTAGGGCTTGATGATTTGATCCTTAAGAACAACCTCTTCAAGATCTGTGAGTGATGGTGTGGTATTCATGTGTCCAATGGGAATGTGCATCAGGCCAATATCTAAAGGTCTGATGGCTAATATGGTCAGACAGATGGAAAAAAATTGCCTCATCTGAGATGATTCTTTCACCTACATTGTTTCCATCAACAATATATTTCATCCCTTGATGAGAATTTTGTCAGTATATATTTTGTAAATTTTACATTTTGATAATATAAAAAAAAATAAACATGTAGCACACATTAACAGAACTACCATGTGATATAATCATCATGATGGTTTCTGCACAAATTGAATCTTGAGAGGATAGAATTATATGCTTTCAGAATGTTATAAACAGATATCTGGCTGATTTGACAATTCTGTGCTAGCTTCTGTGTTGAACTCTTGGGATTCACTACTATGGCAGCAAGACCTGCTAGTAGCCTCATCTGATGTGGAAATAGGAAGGCCGATTCAATGGCAATCATTTACACTTCCCGTCTCTTCAAAGCAGCACACAATTTTTTTTCAGTAGCTCATGTAATCTATTTACTCTCTTTAAAGTTAATTTTGCAACATTTCATGTATCAGCAAGATGGTGGCCATGTGCAGAATACAAATAAATTACATTGACACCTTTTTTGAACAGCAAGGCGTTTGGGCCATTAACCAAGTGAATGCAATGGTCGCAAGCACTAGACTGATCTTAAGGATTGGCAGTAGTGTTGGGTTGTTGTACCCCTGAGCAGCACTTTTTTGCACACAATGGACTAAATGGACAGGTCACAAGGACCCCAAGGGCTTATAAAAGTTTGGGGGACAGTTGTTTGGCGATGGATGATAGCCTCCCGTCAAGGCCATCCAGCATGCTCTTTAACATGCACAGGGTGGTATGACTCTTCAGCACATGGGACCATGGATTAATGTCTTATCTGAAGGAGATGGTTGCCTTTCCAAGCCCATCGGTGTCCCCTACTGACCAAGGGCATGGAGTTTTGCAGAGATTAATCTTAATGCTGGCCCAGGTGGGACTTAAACCTGGAAACTGCAGATAACGAGCCTGGCTTGCTACCGACTGAACCACCCCCACCCCTGGTAGTAGTGACTGCAGTACAAGTTTTCACTATTCTGGCATACTGTACTATTTTTAAGTACTTAACTACTGATATTTCTGTTACAAATAATTTAATTTACAACAATTTTGGTATTTATATACTATTAAAAATATTATATACTATTAAACAATCTGAAAGTTTATCTAGTTATATAGTGTCAATATATTACAGACTATCCATTTGCAGGTAGCAACTGATGCAACTTATTTAAGTCTCTGACAGGGCAGAGATGCAGAAGGTGACATCAGAATAATGAGAGTTCATCATTGGATGATGTATGGAAGTCCTGTATTTTTGTCTGGCACACACCTGAACTTTCTTTGATGATGTTTAGATGTATATACTCTTGATGTTGGCCACTACTTGCTGTTATGTTCTGTTGTCTTCATGTTGCATCTTTCATTTTTATAGCTGTCGGTGATATTAGTTGTATCACTGACAGCCGACTTTTTAACCATTAGACGCTATTAAGATAACTCAGTTTCTTCTCATGACTGCTTCATACTTAGTTGTTGATTTCAACTTCTCATTTAGCCTTATAGATAGTTATTCCAGATTGATAATTTTTTTTAAAATTTTCAAAAAACTTAAAAAATTTTAAAAATGTCTTTTAGAAGAATATTGCAGCCATAACACATTTCACTAGGCTAGGTAGGTGCTAATGTCTTCAAGTGGCTCTAGATAGATTAGAATAATGTTCCTCAACTGTATATATATATATAGCAAGCAAAATTGTTGTAAATTAAATGATTATATCTTTAATGCTCTGATTTATTAAATTTATATGAAGGCATTTTTGTTGGTATAGTACTGGTATTTAATCAAAATCTTAATCATTTACATCTAAGTGTAATTTTTTTAATTTATGTGGAAAGAGAAATTGATACATAGTCTCTGTCTTCACAGGTCAGCACAAGCCACAACAATGCTGTGTTATTGTAACGTTTAGCATAGTGTTGTAGTGTAATTGAAGCGACAGAGTGGTGATCAGTTTTCTCATATGTGGTCTTTGTGATAATGTAATATAATATAGTTTTTGTTACTTGGAAGGCAAGGTAGTGTAATAGGCCCATAATCTGTTATTCCCAGATTAAAGTAGCAACAGTGTCTGCATTGAGTTTTTCAACAGCTGCCAGTGAGAAAACTGACAAAGTGAACAGACTGGAAAAGCAGCCTCCATCAATTGGACATTAACCCTTTATGTGTCAAAAACTGATTAGTTTTCAAAAATCACTACAAATGAAACCGCAACTTTTTTTTTATATTTACCTACTTTTTTTTTCCTTTCAATTTTTATGTTTTTTTGTTCAGAATTAAATGCTCTTTCTTTTAGTATTTATGTAAACTATTTCATTCATTAGTTGTTTCATAATGAAACTCAGAAATTGAGTTCCACTTTTAGAGAAGCAAAAAACCTGACACTAAGAGTTAAGCCATAACTTCATGTGCAGGAAAGCAATATCCTGTGCTTGTTCAAAGATGGGCTTGACAGGAGGCTTCCATTCATCTCCTAACAGCTGTCCAGTAGATCTCCTTTCTGAGCCCTAGAGGTACTTGTGACTTGGCCATTTATTTTATTGTGTGAGAAAAAAGTGTCACTCAGAGATAAAACATCCCAACCGAAATTTACAGGCTGAAGAAATAAGCAGTTAGATGATATCTGCAAACCGAAGGAACAATTATGTTCATTATAAGAGAAACAGAGCAAAGGAGAGCAGCTATTAGAATTTAAATTCAGTATTTTGGAGAACAAGAGCTATTTTTCAGAAGATTCTTCCCCATGGTTCTAAAACATGGTCACCAAAGTTTTTTTAAAAAGTAGAGCAGTAGAGATTGATTTTTAGAAAATTCATGACAAGAAGCATGCATTTGTTAATTCTGAGTAGTAATTTTTTTTTTTCACAGAATGAGCTAAATGAACAAGTCACAAAGTGTCACAGATAGGTAGGGGAAAGAGATCTACAAGATAGCCATTACAAAAAAAAAATCCCCTGTTTGTTCGTGCCATCCAGCATGTTTTAATGTGCACAGGGCTCTCCTGCACATGAAACCAAGAGCCTTTTCCAAGTCCATCAGTGTCCTCTTTCTTATTGAGAGCAGAATGGGAGAGAGCAGAAAAAATCTTAATGTATAGACAGTGGTAGCTTGAAACTGAAAACATTAGGTTAGGAGTTTGGTGACCACTGTTTGAGTCAAACCCCAACCAACTTATGAAGACTGAATAGAATCAGAAATTAAATTATAAGGGAATAATTCTGAGCAAAAAAAACATTATGGAGGGAAAAAAATGACCTGGTGTCATACTGTAATGCTAAGATCCCCAAAGAGGGGGTGGGGGGTAATATTATTTTACTTATATTACATGCAATACTTTACTGTTTGATACTGTACATCCAACTTTATGACACAGTTCTATCATAAAAACCAACTTAAAAGCATATCACCATCAAGTGTCCTAAATCTGCTCATTGCTGATGGTTGCTGCAATTGCCTTTCTCATTTTCCGCTGCTGGCATGGATCCTGATAGTTTGGGTATTACAGTCTTTTGAGATTTCACTTATCAAGGGATCTTGAGGCATACTCATTGTTGATACAATTTTACAGACACTTAAAAATGTTTAAAATTAAAATGCTATCATCAAATGTGTTTTCAATAAATAAATAATCTTCTTCACGTGTGTTTTTGTTCCCCTATCATATGCAGGTTACAGGAAACAAGAAACAGAGGGCTCAAGATTCTTCAATTAGTGAAATCTCCAAAGACCAGGTAATACCCAGGCTGTCAGGATTCATGCCAGAAGTGAAGAAACAGAGAGGCAACTAGCAACCATCAGTAAACAAGCAGACTTAGGACATTTGCAGATGATCTACTTTTAAGATGTTTTTATAATAGAACAATGCCAAAATGTTGAACATATGGGATCAAACAGTAAAGCAGGGGCAATCCCCCCGAAAAGGTTAAGAGTAGTCATAGAGAACCAGTGCATTGTTCAAACAAGTTCCATTTTTGAGAGTTGCACACTGCCCCTGCCATACCCAAAATGTGGTTCCTGGGACCACCGCTGCAGTAAAGTTTTATATGCAATAAGATTTTAGTGTACTGTGATTTTTATTACAATGTAAAATGGTTAATGTGAAAGGCAAGGGATCAGTGAAACTTCCATGTTATCAGAATTTCATGTTAATGGTATAATGATGAATACACTTAATTGTTGACCCCCTGATGAGGATGAGAAGGATAGGTTTTACATACAACTTCAGGATATTTTGAATCCTGTCAAGAAAGGGGATATTACCTTTGTTCTAGGTGACTTCAATGCCAAAGTTGGTACTGAATCTGACCTTTGGGGAGGGATGATATGCCCTTTTGGTATTGGTAGCTGCAATGGTAATGAGCAACGTCTCCTACAGGTAAGTAAACTCAATGGTTTCAGAATAACTAACACATATTTCAAACACCGTGACATACATAAGTACACATGGGTTTTACCTGATGGGCTGCATAAGAATATGATTGATTATATATTAATTAACAGCAAATGGGCTAGTTCTGTTAGGAATACCAGGTCATATAGGGGAGCTGCAATTGGATCTGACGATTACCTTGTTAAAAGTGTCTTGCAACTTAAAAAGTGTTGTGCTAAAGTTAAAAAATTTACCTTTAATACTGAAGCTCTGAAAGACCCAGTTATAGCCAAAGCTTACCATGATAGGTTAGTCATTATGACAGTCATGGTTTGCTTACTACTGGAGTGGAGGAAGAATGGGATCATTTTAAACAGGCTTTTTCGGAAACTAACAGTACTCTTTTAGGAAAAAAGGTGCAAAGGAGGCAGAATTATTTGAGTGATAAGGCACTTGAGCTTATTTCAGAAAGAAGGAACTGCAGGAATGTCCTTAATCAGTACCCTACTAGTCCTAATAGAAAGGATTACAGAGAGCTAAATAAACGTGTAAAGGATCAGTTAGCTACTGATAAGAATCTTTGGCTTGATGGCTTGGCTGACAAAGCTGAGGAAGCAGTTAGGCAGCACAAGAGCAGAGAGCTGTACCAGATAGTTAATGTTTTATGTGGTAGAAAACAGACAGGCATACAAGGATTGAAGGATAAACAAGGTAAGGTTATAGAAGGGGAGGATTCTGTCATAGCTAGGTGGGCTGAGCCCATTGTTTGCAATGATGACAAATGCATTGGTGGCTTTAATGTTGGCCCTATAACACAATCTGAAGTTATTTTGGTTATTTCTAAACTTAAACTTCATAAATCTGCAGGGGTAGATGAAATTACTACGGAAATGCTTACAGCTGGGAATGTTTCGGTTACCACTTGGATGACTGAAATTCTGAATATCTTTTATGATAAAGGCATGGTTCCTAAGGATTTTACCAGAGCTATTGTTATCCATATTTTCAAAAAAGGTGATCTCAGTTCCTGTGATAACTATAGGGGTATCAGCCTACTCTCTGTTCCATGGAAAGTTCTTTGCATGATTGTGCTTTATAAAATTTAGAATCTAGTTGATGGACAATTGTGTGATGAGAAGTGTGGATTCAGAAGTGGTAGGGGATGTGTGGATCAGATATTTTCACTTACAGATTCTTAAGAAATGTTTAGAGTTTCACAAACCTTTGGTTGCTAGCTATGACGATTTCAAAAAGGCTTTCGACTCTGTTGATCGTCATAATTTGTGGTTGATTGTGAAATCATATGGTATACCAGACAAGTTAGTTAATATTATGAAAGCTCTCTATAATAACACTGAGTCGTGTGTGAGAGTTGGTAAGGCTTGTAGCAATTGGTTTAGCATTACTTCTGGTGTTCGACAAGGGTGCATTTTGTCTCCTTTTCTCTTTAGTTTGGTTATTGATTATGTTATGCGAAATTCACTTCACAAGGGAAAGATTTTGGCCTTAAATGGGATAGAGATACGAAAATTTCTGATTTAGATTATGCAGATGATTTAGCCCTTTTGGCAAATGATGTTGATGAGATGAACTCTTTCATTTGAGCTGTTGATGAGACTGGTAGTAGAGTAGGTTTGGTTATAAACAGAGAGAAAACTAAAGTGATGAAAATTGCTCAGGCAGGCTGTGATTCAGTTAATCTGAATGGTTGCAGTCTTGAGCAGGTGTCACAGTTTAATTATCATGGGAGCTATGTAACAGATACTGTTGATGTGCGGCATGAGATTAACAGACAAATAGGGATTGCTGCCGGGACTTTTAAGAATCTAGGGAGAGTGTGGAGAAATAGGTGTATACACCTAAAGACTAAAATTAGACTGTATAATAGTTTGGTCCTTTCTAGGGTTAGTTATGGTAGTGAAACTTGGACACTTTGTAAACAAGATAACAGAAAACTAGATGCTTTTGATTCTAGATGCTTACGCAGTATCTTGGGCATTAGGTGGTTCAACTTTGTAACTAATGATGAGGTTAGGCAAAGGAGTTTGCAACCTCCTTTAAGCAGCATATTTTGTAGAGAGAGACTCCGTTGGTTTGGCCATGTTGCCCGTATGGATAATTATAGATTGGGGAATAGGGTTATGAACAGTGTGCCTAAAGGCCTCAGAAAGAGGGGAGACCTAGGATGCGGTGGGCAGACAATGTCAAACAGGACCTTATTAGAATTGGTGTGCAGTGGCCAGATGCAGCAGATGTAGCTCAGGACAGACATGCTTGGAGAATGGAAGGAATTGCATGGTCTGGTTGGACCTCCGTAGCCCATGGCTGCTTGAGTATGATGATGAACTGATTAAAAGCCTGTACTGCATTATGTATAAAAATGATCTGTAAATGGTAGCTAGACAAACTGGAAGGAGAGCTGTGTACCAATCCCCAGTGATGATTCACAGAAGCAGCCAGGCCTAGCAACTAATGTCCGACCCTGCCTTCTCGTGGTGCAGGCCATTAGTATCTTTCAAGTACGAGATTTTCTTATGGAAGGGAATGGTAGGGGAGGGCTGCCAGATCAGTGTGGCCTACTAATCTGGTCTTTATGGCAACTTTTATTTTTTTTTTACCTGACCTGCTGAGGAGTGGTCAACTTCACTGGGTTCTGGTACTGACCATTTATACCTACTAGACTAGAGTGGTTTAAGGCTTTGAGCTTGATTATGGTACTGGATTTCCTGCACTAGTGGACCTCTGTTGAGGGGAAATCTGCCTTTGTTTTCTGTTTGCCTGTGGGTTGCCAACCCTAGGTGAACAGATGCACAGGATACCTTGTATCAGCTGGTGGATAATCCTGATCAGAGGCCATTGCAGGTACCTCAACATTCACTTAGCTAACGGGCATCACTAATCCTAAACTGGAGTAATGTGTCTCAGGCCAGTCATATGGCTCTTGAAAAGGCCGACTTGAAAATGTGGTGTATGAAGTTCCTACCAGAATGGGTAGCTTCAGCCTTTAGCGGTGGGAGAACCTCAACCCTGACAGCCAGTTGGGCATTGCCAATTTAAAAACTGGAGCAATGTGTCTCAGGCAAGCCATATGGTTCTTGAAAATGTCAACTTGAAAAGGTGATGCCTAAAGTTCCTACCAGCATGGGTGACTTCAGCCTGTAGCAGTGGGGGAACAGGTCTTTGCCCCATGCCTACAATCAGGGGGCTGTTTGATATTGTTGACCCTACCTCTATCAATAAACCTAGTTTCTTTAAAAATCCTACTAATCATTTTCTCTCTGCAGGTACATGTAACATGAGGACTTGGTTGGTTGGCTGTTTGGGGTTTAATGGCACAAGAGCCACTAAGGCTATATTGCACCAAACAAAATTATATAAATGGATAAAAGACCTTCAACCCACAACCTGAGTTAAAAGAAACACAACAACGAGAAAGAACGACACAGAAACGAAACAGTACTATCAATAACTGTATATATCAACAACAACAATGGGTGTATGGGACCCATTTAAAATCAGAAACAAGAATAAAATCTAGAATACAATGTAAAAATATTATAGACGGGTAAAACAATCAGAAAAACATATAGCAAAGACAGGAGGTAAAAAGGAGTCATCAGATAAAAGATGTCCGAGTGTATGGGGCTCGGACGTAAAATCATGAAAGCTAAAATAAAATCGATGTTCAAGGTTAAAAGCTGGACAAGAGATTAAAATATGCTTAACGGTTAAAATGGTGTCACAAAACTTGCACTTAGGTTCATCGCTTGCCTGAAGAAAGGAATGCGTGATAAATGAATGACCTACGTGGAGCCAAGCAAGTACAAATTCCTCCTTGCGATTCCTGCGAAAAGAAGACTGCCATGGTTTGATAACTGGTTGCATCACCAAAAGCTTGTTGCCAACCTAATCAGACCGAGATCTCTGACACTGTGCCCAGAGCTCGATGGAAAAATCCTACCAGAAATCCAAGTATGGAACTGGCAGTGGAGAATCAAATAGGGGCAAGGCTGACCAAGCAGCAGCATCTGCCAAGTCACTGCCCCTGATCCCAGCATGACCGGACACCCAACAGAAGGGAATGAGGTGGTGGTTGCCAGACTATGGAGCAGCTGGCAGATCTTGGAGAGAACAGGGTGAGGCTGATACCTCACCGATATCAAAGTTTGTAGTGAGCTAAGCGAGTCTGTGCAAAGCACAGACCGATGATAACACTTAGCTGCTATGTGGTCCAAGGCAAGGCTGATAGCATGCAACTCTTCAGTGAAGATGAAACACTGCAGTGGGATCTGGTCTGAAATTATTACATCACAGCAGACCGTGGCTGACTCCACCGATGAGCTGGACTTCGAGCCATCTGTGAAGACAGGCAAGAAGTTCGGGTGTTCAGCACGATGGCTGGCAAAGAGTTGCCAATACACACAATTGGGTGTAAAGGCCTTTCCTGTCCTGTACAGGGAAAAATCACAGGAAGGGGAAACAGTGAGTCACGGTGGAAGTGGCTCGGAGGTCAATTGTGTGATGCTATCGAGACTGGTGCTAACGCCTTGCAGGTAACCTTGGACACGCAAACTGAAAGGATGAATGGCAGTCGGCTGATTCTGGTATAACATTTCCCACGAGGAATTGAAAATGCAGTCCCAAGTGGGATGGCCTAGCAGGGATTGCAATTTTGCAGCATACTGAAGGGACAACTGCTGATGGCAAATAGATAAAGAAGGTTCATTGGTCTCAACGTAAAGACTGTGGTCCAATGAGGTGCAGAAGGGTTGGTTTGTTTTACCTCTGAGTGGCACTTTTTTGCACACCATGGGCTAAATGGCCAGGTCACATGGACCCCGTAGGCTCACAGAAGGTTGGGGGAGGGGACCCACTGGAACAGCTGGTAGTCTCCCGTCAAGGCCATCCAGCGTGTTCTTTAACGTGCACAGGGTATGGCTCTCCCGCACACTGGGCCACAGCTTAACGTCCCATCCGAGGGACGGCGGCCTTTCCAAGCCCATCGGTGTCCCCTACTGACCATGGGCAAGGTGGGGAATTTTGCAGAGATAAATCTCAACGCTGACCCAGCTGGGACTCGAACCTGGGAACTACAGATTACAAGCCTGGCGCGCTACCGACTGAGCCACCCTCGCCCCAAGGTGCAGAAGGCCCACATGCAAACATGCAGAGCCTGATGATGGAGGGAGTCCAGCATCTTCACCACCAAATCCCAGGCAGAGTCGTATACCTGGAATCCGTAGTCCGGTTCCAACTGGACAAGTGCACAGTAGAGGCGAAGCAAAGAACATCAGTCCACATCCCAAGAGAGGGAGGAAAAGACCTGAGGATGTTCAATGCCCGCATGCACTTGGACCTGAGATGTCGGATGTGTGGTAAAAAGGTCAGTTTCTGGTCGAAGATGACACTGAGAAACTTGGTCTCTGCCACAACTGGAATGTTACTCCTGAGCCACAGCTCAGGGTCCAGATGAAGATTACGCTTGTGACAAAAGTGCATGCAAGCGGTCTTCTGCGGGGAGAACTGAAACCCATTGGCCGTCGCCCAAACCTATAGATTGTTCAAGGCAGTTTGCAGTTGTCATTCAATGACTCTCATGCTGGACGATGAGCAGAAGATGCTAAAGTCATCAACATAGAGGGCATTGCCTACAGTTGGAGGAAGTTGCTCTGTAATGGAATTTATCTTGACAGCAAAAAGTGTAACACTCAGGACGGAGCCTTGTGGCACCCCCTGTTCTTGGGGGAAAGGCTGCGACAGAGTGTTGCCGACACAAACTCGAAAATTACAAGATGTACCAATGCTTCAAGGTTAGGGGATGTCGGATATCTCCAAAACACTCCCCAAGCCTTGTTCTGAACCTTATGAGCTGTGGTGCAGTCGGGATTCCACCACGGTTTTTGGAACCGTGGAAACAGAATCAAGGTCTGAGGAAATAGTAGAGGCAGCTGCATTGACGATGCAGTCTGTCATCTCTGCCAATGCAACATTGATTGGCTCCTGGCTGACAGAATGGCCATTGAGCTCAGACAGTAGCTCAAAGCCACTCCTAGTCAGCCTGATCAAGCCTCTACCAGAATACATGTGAAGGGCTGCAAAGCCCTGCATGGAAGATGGTGCAAAGCACAGGGAGGTGATTGCTTCCATATGGATTGTCTTTGACCTCCCATGTAAAGAGTCAAAGGATCATGGAGGAGCAGATGGTGAGATCAATGGCAGTGAATGTGCGGGTTGGTGAGGAGTGGAAGTATGTAGCCACACCGGTGTTTAACAGGGAGAGCGAAAGATCCAGGAGCCACTGCTCCAGGACCCCTCTCCTCCCGTTGGTGTCAGCACTGCCACAGAGCGGATAGTGTCTGTTGAAGTCCCCCATGATGAGGAAGGGGGACAGTAGCTGTGAGACAAGGTCATCAAGGTCATTCCGGAAAATGATGCTTCCAGGTGGTAGATAGACAGAACAGACAGTGAACGAAAATCCCACTAAGAGGCAGATGGCAACCACCTCTAAGTTGGTTGTGAGGGGTACAACCTGGAATGGAGAATTGGTTGTTCATGAGGATGGCGACACTCGTGTGAGCTGGACCATCTTCATCCCGGCAAATGAGAGAAATGCTGGATAGTGGGATCGTTGGCTGTCTGCAAGTATGTCTCCTGCAGGCACACGCAGATGGATTCGTTTGCCCTCAGGAGAACCTTGATGTCATCAACATTCCTCTGGAATCCACGACAGTTCCATTGTAGGAGTGTGGCCATCTCAGGTCTTAGAAGAATTGGTGGACCACTTTTGGTTTAACTGTCGCCAGCAACGGTTTGGGAAAAATGGGGCAGTCTGTGTCCATGTCCTCAGAGTCATCCTAGTGACATGGATCAGAGACCGCTGAACGAGGAAGAGTTAAAAGTTTCTTTTTTGATCCCGGCAGGGTCCCTTGGGCCTAGAAGGTCTTGCTGTCTGTGGGCAGGATGGAGGGGGCCTTCCAGAGGTGGAAGTGGAAGGCACAGATGCAGGAATAAAAACTGGACTCGAAGTTGAGATTGACACAGACTTCGGGTTGGCCGGGGTCAAGAGGTACTTGACAGCAGGTGAGAAAGATTCAGCAGGTGGAAAGCTGATGTCGGTCTGCACCACCATGGAAGCCATCTTAACGATGGGCTTTCTGATGACCGCACTGGCATAGGAAACCTTGCCAGGTGGGGCAGCAAGCTTTCTCACTTCTGGATAACTGATGTTATGGAGGGTCTTTAGGCGCTGTACCTCTTTTTCCTTCAGCCACTTTGGACAGTCGTGGGAGTACGCCGGATGCTCGCCACCACAGTTTATGCAGCATGCCTTCTCTGCTGTGCAGTCAGGTTCAAGATGATCCTGACTGCCACAACGAGCACAGGTAGGTTTACCCCGGCATGCTATGTAGGCATGGCCAAACCTCTGGCATTGAAAACAATGCAGAGCGTTAAGAATATATACGGCCGTACCTTACAGTGTAAGTACCCTGCCTTGATGGAAGTAAGGTAGGTGTGGTGTGTTGAAAGTAATGATCAGTGCCCGGGTGGGTACTAACTTTCCATCACGACATTGCAAAACTCAGTGGACTGCTGTCACACCCTGTAATGAAAGCTCCGAGAGGATTTCCTCCTCAGAAATTTTGAGGCCTCACTCGGATATCAAGCCCTGGGAGGAATTGAGTGTCTTGTGTGGAGTGATGGTGACTACCACTCCACCAATCGCTGTAACTTTCAAAGAAGCTCTGAATGTTTGGAGCATGTAGTCTCCACCTGCAAGTCATCAGATCTAGGTGCTTAACAGATTTTGGTTCTCCCACAAGACCTTTCGAACCCTTGTTGATAAAAAAGGGGGAACATATCCCCAAGAACCTGATCACCCATAAAATGGATGACCAGAAAACTTGGAGATGGAGAAACACACGAAGATGATGGCGACGATGACACAGAAGACGGGCTCATGCCGAGCTCTTTTAGCTGCATTCTCAGGTGAATTTTCCTTTTTGGGATTCAGTGTCTGTTGTCCCCACCCACCAGGGAGTCTAACAAGGGGACACTAATCAGGATAGATATCTGGAGAGGAAAGTTACACAGTCTGGTAGGACCCGCATAGCCCACGGCTACATGGGTGGGTGTCTGTCTGTCTTTCTGCTGTATATAAAAATAAGGGTTGGGTTGTTTCCTCTGAGTGGTACTTTTTTTCACACAATGGGCTAAATCACAAGGACCCTGAGGGCTCAGAGGTTAGGAGGAGAGGAGCCACTGGACAGCTGTTGAGAGACATTATCCTCCTGTAAAGGCCATCCAGCTGTTCTTTAATGTGCACAGGATATGTCTCTCCTACAATGGACCTATGGCTTAGTGTCGCATCTGACAGACAGTGGCCTTTTCTAGACCATTGGTGTCCCCTACTGACTAAAGTAGGGCAGGAAGTTCTGTGGAGATAAATCTTAATGCTGACCCAGGTGGGATTCGAACCTGGAAACTGCAATTACGAGTCTGGCACACTACCAACTTTTTGCACCCCCAATCTGCAGAAAAATAAGATAAAGTGCTGAGAAATTTAACACAAATGGCAAGATATTAATAAAATTCACAATTAAAAGGATTTTCTTGTTCAGAAATTAATTGAAAGTAACTTAAAATTCTCTGTTATTGAGCAATAAAATTTTAAAGTTTATCCTTCAACTATTTGCATCTTGAAAGTTTTTTAATATGCAAATAGTTTGAAGGATAAACTTTAAAATTTTATTGCTCAAAGACAGAGAATTTTAAGTTATTTTCAATTAATAGAATTCTTCTGGTAAAATTAATAAAACTATTTTATGACTTGAAAACATACTATTTGAATATGACAGTGAACTATTAGTGATTGCAAAGTTGATGAATTTATACATAGGTTGAAAAAATTAAAACATTAACATGATAAAAATATTTAATCTTACCGTTCCCCTGCATAAAGCCATTTGAATCTTGTCTAAATCTGAGCAAGCACACCAACATTCAGCAATGAGGCATTTTTGAGTGACATCAAGATTGAAAAGGTTAAGAGTATGATAAATAGCTTTTATTTTGCGTACTTTAACAAACCAACTTTTGATATTTTTAGCTGCAGCAACAAGGACTCGATACCTGTGATCCTGCGTCTGACCCAACACCTGTAAACACATGTAAATGCCAAGACTTACAATCTATTATATTACTTAAAATTGCAAACTATATACTAAAAATTCGTATAGTACAATGATTATAAATACACTGAAGGTAAGTAGAATGTAGAAGATATTACTAAATATTTAAAATAAAGAAAAGTCCTTACTAATTAATGTAGCATATTGGGCAGTTTTTGCATACAATGGTTAATTGGCCAGGTCGCTAGGGCTCGGGGAAGGTTGTGAAAGAGTAAACTGGACAGCTGTTTAGGAGACAGATGGATGCCCTTGTCAAGGCCATCCAGTATGTTCTTTAACATGCACAGAGTATGGTTCTCCTGCACATGGGGCCATGGCTTTACATCCCATCTCATGGATGGCAGCCTTTCAAAGCCCATGTGTATTCTCTTTCTGACCACAGGCATCATGGGGGTTTAGTGGAGATAAATCTTAATGCTGGCCAATGTGAGACTTACACCTGGGAACATCTAATATATTGGGTACCTTTCAAACATTACCAATTGGTAGATTCGAATGTCCTGGTCACAAAATGTAAAACATGGATGTTAAGTTAAAATCCAGTATTGGTAGGAAGTGGGTTAAATCTTCAAATAGCATTGATTCTGCACAGTATTTCAAATATTCTAACAGACACTGCACTGGCGAGTGATTACGAGTCTAACTTGCTAGAGACTAAGCCTGGTAACTGTAAACCAATTATATCAAGGTCCAATTTGACACTGTGTATCCACCAAATCCTAGGTCTCCATCTTTTTCTGATAACTTTCAGAAAAAGTGTTGGTTGGATGGTTTGTGAGTTTTTGTTGGTTGGTTGGGGTTTTTTGGCACAAGAGCAACTAAGACTATATTGCGCCAAACAAACAAAAAAAGGGGTAAAAGTCATGTAACTCACAACCAAAGTTAAAATGGACACAAACGAAATGGCACAAAAACGAAGAGTATAAAAAAAAATAAAAAGAAGCAACAAGTGTATAAGTCAACAATAACAATGGGTGTATAGGAAACAAACACAGGTAAAAAATCTAGGAAAAAATGTAAAAATTCATAAATGAGTAAAATATCCAGTAAAGCATAAAAATTCGAAAACAGGTGTTAAAAGAGAGTCATCAGATAAAATATGGCTGAGTGTAATGGGCTCAGCAGTAAAATTGTGGGAGTTAAAATAACAGGGCTGTTCAAGGTTAAAAACTTGGTACGAAATTAAAATGTGCTTAATGGTTAAAATGGCACTCAGGTTCGTCGTCCACCTTAAGAAGAAATGAATGAGTGAGAAAAGAATGACTTAAGTGGGGCCGAGCAAGTACAACTTCCTCCTTGCAATTCCTGTGAAAACAAGACTGCCATGGTTTGTCAATGGGCTTGATCTTGAAAAGCTTGTTAGCAACTTTTCAGACCACGATCTCTGCCACTGTGCCCATAGCTCGATGGAAATAAGCTGCCAGAAGTCCAGGTATGGAACCAGCAATGGAGAGTTGGACAAGGGCGTGGCTGACTTGACAGCAGCATCAGCCAAGTCATTGCCCCTGATCCCAACGTGACCGGGCACCCAATAGAAGAGAATGTTGGTGGTGGCTGCCAGTCGATAGAGCTGCTGGCAGATCTTGGAGAGAACAGGGTGAGGCCGATACCTCACCGAGATCAAGGCCTGTAGCAAGCTAAGCGAGTCGGTGTAAAGCACACTCTGATGATGCTTAGCTGCTATGTGGTCCAAGGCAAGACTGATGGCATGCCACTCTGCAGTGAAGATGGAACACTGCTGCAGGGTCTGGTCTGATTACATCACAGCAGACCATGGCTGATCCCACAGATGTGCTGAACTTTGAGCCATCTGGGAATACAGGCAGGAAGTCTGGGTGCTCAGCATGATGGCTTGCAAAGAGTTGTTGATACACACAGTCAGGTGTCAAGGCCTTCCCCATCCTGCAAAGTGAGAAATTGTAAGAAGGGGAAACAGCGAATCACGGTAGGAGTGGCCCAGCTGTAGACTGTGAGATGCTATCGAGACTGGTGTTAATATCTCGAAGGTAACCTTGGACACGCAAATTGAAAGGACGAATGGCAGTCGACCAATTCTGATATATTTCCCACCAGGGACTGAAAACGCAGTTCCAAGTGGACTAGCCAGGCAGGGATTCCAATTTTGCTGCATATTGCAGGGATAACTGCTGACAGTGAAGAGATAAAGAAGGTTCATTGGCCTCAACATAGAGACACTGGACTGGTAAAGTGCAGAAGTCTCCCATGCAAACAAAGAAGGCCTGTAGATGGAGGGTGTCCAGCACTTTCATCACTGAATCCCGGGTGGAGTTGTACACCTGGGATCCATAGTCCAGTTTTGACCAGACAAGTGCACAGTAGAGGCGGAGCAGGGAACATTGGTCTGCCCCCAAAGAAAGGGAGGAGAGGTTCTTGAGAATGTTCAATGCCTGCGTGCACTTGGACCTGAGATGTAGAATATGAGGTAAGAAGTTCAATTTCCGACCAAGATGAGACCAAGAAACTGGGTCTCTGCCACAACTGGAATGATGTTACTCCAAAGCCGTGGCTCGGGGTCCAGATGAAGATTAAGTTTGCGGCAAAAGTGCACATAAACGGTCTTCTGTGCGGAGAACCAAAACCCATAATCGCTAAATCAAGAGATTGTTCAGGCAATTTGCAGTTGTCGTTCAATGACCCTCATGCTGGATGATGTGCAAAAGATTCTAAAGTCATCATCATAGAGGGCATTGCCTACAGTCAGAAGAAGTTGCCGTGTAATAGAATTTATCTTGACAGTGAAAAGTGTAACACTCAGGATGCAACCTTGTGGTACCTCCTCTTCTTGGGGGAAAGTCTACAACAGAGTGTTGCTGACATCAACTCGGAAATTACGAGAAGATAAAAAAAATTGGTGATGAAGATCGGCATATGACCTCGCAAGCCGAAGCTATGGAGGTCACAAAGAATGCTGAAATCTCCATGTTGTGTTGTACACTTTTTCGATGTTGAAGAAAATGGACACCAGGTGCTCTCAACGTAAAAGGGAATTCCTGATCACTGATTCGAGGCGAATCAGGTGGTCTAAAGTAGACCTGTGCCTGTGAAAGCCACACTGGGTATTGGAAAGAAGGCAATGATGTTCCAAATACAAGGTCAGCCTGGCATTTACCATTCTTTTCAACACCTTGCAGATGCAGCTCATCAACACAATTGGACGATAATTCAAAGGAATCTTGGGATCTTTGCCTGGCTTGGTTATAGACCAAAATGATAGCCTCCCACCAGGAGTCCAGAAACTGCTCCTCGATGAAAATGTGTTTGAAGAGTCTGAGCAGCCGATCCTTACTCGATGGTGAGAGATGTTGGAGCATTGTATAATGGACATTATCTGGCCCAATGGTGGATGCACAAGAAGTGTGCAGAGCAAGGCGAAGCTCCTCCACTGTGAATTGCCTGTTGTAAGACTCCAGGCCATTCAAATGGAAGGACAGTGGTGAGCATTCCACCTTGCTCTTCTGGGACAGAAACTCAGGGGAGTTGGAGGATAAAGAAGAGATGGAGGAGAATGACTCCCCCAGAGTGTCGGCAATTGCACGAGGATCAGCAATTGCCTGTCCATTGTGCTCCAGGACTGATAACGAGTGGGATGTGTATTTCCCACCCATCTTCCGGACCTTATCCCACAACAACCTTAGAACTGGTCATGCGGGTGAGAGATGACATATTTCATCCTTCTAGCTATGCCCTGGACATTCCTTCTAGCTATGCCCTGGACAAAACGGGCTTTCACCCTGGTGCATTTGAATGCTTCAAGGTTGGGGGACGTCGGATATCTCCAAAACACCCTCCAAACCTTTTTCTGAGCCTTACAAGCTGCAGTGCAGTTAGGATTCCACCACGATTTTGAGAACCATGGAAACCGAGTCAAGGTCTGAGGAATAGTACAGGCAGCTGCATGGATGATGCAGTCCATCAGCTCCGCCACTGCAACATTGATTGGCTCCTGGCTGATAGAGTGGTCATCGAGCTCAGAAAGGAGCTCGAAACCACTCGTCAGCCTGATCATGCTTCCACCAGGATACACATGAAGGGCTGCTAGGCCCCACATGGGAGATGGTGCACAGCATGGGGAGGTGATCACTTCCATATGGATTGTCCTTGACCTCCCATGTAAAGGGTGGAAGGATCATGGAGGAGCAGATGGTGAGATCAATGGCAGTGAATGTGCAGGTTGGGAAGTGGAAATATGTACTGACACCAGTGTTCAACAGGGAGAGCAAAGGATCCAGGAGCCACTGCTTCAGGATCCCACCCCTCCCATTAGTGTCAGCACTGCCCCAGAGTGGACTGTCCATTGAAATCTCCCATGAGGAGGAAGGGGGACAGCAGCTGCGTGACAAGGTCATTGCGGAAAATGATGCTTCTGGGTGGAAGACAGGCAGAACCCTACAAAGAGGTGGATGGCAACCGCCTCTAAGTTGATGGTGAGGGATACGACCTGGAATGGAGAATGGTTGCTCATGAGGATGGAAACACCATCTCCATCCTGGTCCCAGTGAACAAGAGAGAAGTGCGGGATAGTGGGATCATTGGCTGTCTGCAGGTATGTCTCCTGCAGGCACCTGCAGATGGGTTTGTGCACCCTCAGTAGAACCTTGATATTGTCAATATTCCTCTGGAACACATGACATTTCCATTATAGAAGTGTGACCATCTCAGGTCTTAGAAGTGATGGACAACTTTTGATTTATTTTAACCATCGCTAGTAACAGTTTTGGAAAAATGGGGTGGTCTGTGTCCATGTCCTCATCCGAGTGACATGGATCAGAGACCGCCGAACAAGGAGGTGTTAAAAGTTTCTTTTTTGGCCCCTGCTGGGGCCCCTTGGGCTTGGAAGATCTTGCAGTCTGTGTGTGGGATGGAGGGGGCCTTCTAGAAATGGAAGGCACAGGCTGTATCAAGAGGTACTTGGCAGCAGGAGAGAAAGATTCAGCAGGTGGATATCAGTCTGCACCGCCATGGAAGCCATCTTAACGATGGGCTTTCCGACGACAGCACCGGTATAGGAGACCTTGACAGGTGGGGCAGGCAGTGCAGTGAGCTTTCTCACCTCTAGATAAGAGGTGTGTGATAAGGGCATTTTGAAGCACTGTACCTCCTTTTCCTCCAGCCACTTTGAACAGTCACGGGGGAGTACACCAGATGCTCGCCACTGCAGTTTATGCAGCATGCCTTTTCTGCTGCGCATTCAGGTTCAATATGATCCTGACTGCCACAACGAGTACAGGTGGGGCCTCGGCATGCTGTGAGGGCATGGCCAAACCTCAGGCAATGAAAACAACATAGACAGCTGCAAGGCCCCCCACGGAAGATGGTGCACACACAGGGAGCTGATCACTTCCATATGGATTGTCCTCAACCTCCCATGTAAAGAGTGGATGGTTCAAGGAGGAGCAGATTGTCAGATCAATGGCAGGAATGTGAAGGGTGGGGAGTGGAAGTAAGTGCTGACACCTGTGTTCAACAGGGAGAGTGAAGGATCCAAGAACCACTACTGCAGAACTCTACCCCTCCCATTGGTGTCAGCACTGCCCCAAACTGGACTGTGCCCGTTGAAATCCCCAATGATGAGAAAGGGAGACGACAGCTGTGAGACGAAGTCATCGAGGTCTTCCCAGAAGATGAGACTCCAGAGTGGTAGGTAGACAGAGCAGATAGTCAATGAAAATCCCACAGAGGCATATGGCAACTGCCTCTAGGTTGGTGGTGAGGGGTACCATCTGGAATGGAAAATAGTTGCTCATGAGGATGACGACACCCCCACGAGCTGCACTATCTATATCCCAGTCCAGGTGAATGAGAGAGAAGTGCCAGAGAGTGGAATCATTGGCTGTCTGCAAGTATGTCTCTTGCAGGCACATGCAGATGGGCTCGTGTGCCCTCAGGAGGACCTTGATGTCTTCAATATTCCTCTGGAATCCACAACACTTTCATTGTAGGAGTGTGACCATCTCAGGTCTTAGAAGAAGACCTGAGATGGTGGATGACTAGCGATTTATTTTAACTGTCACCAGCGATGGTTTTGGATGGGTCGGTCCGTGTCCATGCCCTTGGAATTGTCCGAGTGACACGGATTCGATACCCCCACTCGAGGAGGGGGTTAGATTTTTTATTAGGCTCTGGTGGGGGCCCCTTGAGTTTGGAAGGTCAAGCAGTTTGTGGGTGAGAAGGAGGGGGCCTTCATGCGGTGGAAGCGGATAGTACCTTATCAGGAATGGAAACAGGAGTTGACATCGAAATGGACACAGACTTCGGTTTCACGTGCTGTAAGAGGTACTTTGCAGCTGGCAAGAAAGACTCAGATGGAGGGACACTAATATCAGTCTGCACCACCACAGAAGCCATTGGAACAAAGGGCTTTCCAATGACCACACCTGCTTAGGAAACCTTGCCAGGTGTCGTGCAGCAAGTTTTCACGCCTGAGTAAGTGTTGTTGTTTACCGTCTTAAGGTGTTGTACCTCCTTCCATAAGAAGCAGTCACAGAAGTATGTTGGATGCTCACAGCTGCAGTTGACACAGCATACCCACTCAGTTGTGCAGTCTGGTTCTGCATGATCCACACTGCCACAGCGAGCGCAAGTGGATTTAACATGGCATGGTTTTAACATGTGTAGGCATGGCTGTACCTTTGACATTGGAAGCAATGCAGAGGGTTGGGAATGTATGGCCTGACTGCACAATGCAGTAACCTGCCTTGATGGAAGCAGGCAGGCAAGGTACATTAAAAGTGAGAATTAGTCTTAGAGGCTGCCAATTTCCCATCACGGCAGACAGAAATCCATCAGACTGCAACACTCCTGTGGAGCCAATTCAGAGCTGAGCTCCCCACTCTATGGCCACCCCATGAGAAGAATTCAGGGACAGATGAGGTGACACCGAAATAGGTACCCCACCAATTGCTGTGATTTTTAGGAGCAGCTCAGAGTGTTGAGCACAAGCACTCTCAACCTGTAAGTCACCAGATTTTAGGCACTTCACAGACTTTGGAGGTCCCTTGAGACTCTCCAAACCTTTCTGAATGTAGAATGGGAACATATCCCACCCAGGCACGACAAAGAGATGAAGAACACGAAGATGGTGCCTCATGACAGGCATGCTTATTGCTGGAGGTAGGATTGAATTCATGGTGGTGTAAAGGGAATTCAGTACCCGTTATCCCCACCCACCACGGAGTCCAACAAGGGACGCCCAATTGGACGTCAGAGCTGCCCGGGCACCATATGCACACAACTAAAGTAAAAGTAAAAGAGAAATTTTGTGAACTCACACTATCTTCACAAAATAAAATAAGCGAAAAAATAATGAAATATGAGAAGCACACTAGTCTCACAAAAGGAAGAAAACTACCAAATAAATAAACATATGGGGAAACTTGCAAACTTCTCTGCATGGTTTGCCCTGCAAGTCCAGCCCACCAGCTGATTGATCCTGAGGGGGCGACCCCATACCTCCCACTTACCTGAAGCAGAGGCCAAAGCAGTGTTTAGCAGCGCCCCGGAATTCGCTGCCCAGCCCCACGACGGACAGGCTCCCCAATGGCAAGATGGCCAAAGGGGACTGTGTCAATCATGAGCTGAGGAGAAAAGATGGGAACCACCCACGCAACTGCCAGGATCCTCCTTTCCAGGGACATGGGTCTCTGCACACAGAAAACATGTGGGCGAGCATTCAGAACCCTATGAAGGTACCCGAGCCAGTGGAACCTTCACAGGGTGGTCCCCTCAGCACGTACAGGATCTTGAACCGAGGGGAGATATTGCAGAAACATCCAAAATAAAATGCATTAAGCTCCCTGTTATCTTGCTTACAAAAGGAAGATAACAGCACCATAACAAAATTTAAAAAGGATCAAAATATTATACAGTCTAATTTTAGCCTTTAAATGTATATACCTATTTCCCCCACAATATCTATAGTCCTAGCAGCAATTCCTATTATTTTGTTAATCTCATGCTGTATATCAGCAGTGGTAAACAAACTTTTTAAAACTGTGGCACCCTATTTTAAATAGTAATTTGATGTGACCACTCAATGACTCAATAGGGTTGTATCTCACCCAACACAGAATTTTTCTGCTAAACATTTTCATAGATTTCTATCCATAGTTCACATTAAGTGAATTCTTTGTGATTACTTGATTTGCACTTCATTTAGAATCAGTTCTCACAAAAATGCTACTTTCTGTTACTGAAACGTAGCCATCTTAGCAATATGACTACATAATAAAAATCCTTACTGAAGAAATTGAGATAACCAGAAGAAAAATGTTTAACAATAAGCTTCCAAAAAAAAAACCAGCGTTTTTTAATGCAATACTGACAAGTGAATCAAAGAGTAATGATTTATAAAATCATATCTAGAGCAATTCTGTTACTTAATTATTAATTTTTGGAAATAATAATATGCAAAATAAATCTGTTTGCTAAGTACTAAATTTGCTATCTAACTGTCATTATCCTGTATGGAAAATATTAATAATGAGGCATTTTTAAACAACAAATTTTCTTAAAAGCTGGCCAAAGGTATTTTAGCATTCCAAGCATACTCACTTTCTGCCACCCTAGAGTAAATCTACTTTTTGCTGCTCTAAGTAACTTTATTTTTTGTTGTCCCCCCCGCCCCCCCCAAAAAAAAAACTTATGCCACCTTAAGTGCATTTTTCTGTCATTACAACTCATTATTTTTTCTTCACCTCAAGTGTTCATACCATTTCATTTTTGTTATTTCAAATGACCTTACCATTTTCATTGCTTTGAGTATATTTTTGTCTCTACATTTTAAATGTTGAATAAATAAGTTTCAAATTTACTATGCTCACACAGTTATGTAAAAGATCTTAGCACTTTACATTCATGGTACTTTTATTTTGAGTTGAAATTAAGCAAACCCATTCAATTACTAGCAATGGCACCCCAAAATTTTGCTGCTCCAAGTGACTGTTTGGAATGCTTGTGCTGTTGGGTAAGCCCTGATAATGCTACACAGGTTAAATTTTTAAAATATCTTACAGTGTTTAGATCTTCAATACGAGTCATAACACCAATAGACATTTCTCTTCGGTCTGCAGGTGTCTCAGGACAAGGGTAGAGGGTTGCACGAAACCTGAACAGAAGTGAAAAATTTAATTATATCTAACTCTGTTTAGTAAAATAATATATTGCCAAAATGGCAGTAAAAGTTTCATAGCTTAAAATATTAAAAGAACAATTATGGCATGTTTATTGCCAAAGTTTAAAAAATGATTTGAAGCAGCTAAAATCAATAAAGTTTCAATTTTATGTATTGGCTGTACACTCGTTTTTTTTTTTAAAGAAGACACTTCCTTTCACAAAGGATGGATATAACCTAGAAGCTATATTAGGATTGTCCTGGTTTCTCATACAACATGCAAACACACACACACACACACAAGGATGTGTCCCACTGATCATGGCAGACAGGGAGGCTAACCACTAGATCAGGTAGGGTTTACTAAATAATTAAGCTAATATTTAAAATTACTAAATAAACTATTAAACTTACCAATCACAAATGATTAATAAATTAAAACTTTGTTTCCTTATAGAACATTTAATGCTGATTCCAAAAATGTGTCAATCACTGCCAAAAAATATATCTTGAAGGTCATAGCATTTAAAATCTTCCAAATGTATTGCCGACACCATTTCTTTTAAAAATTTAGAGCTTTGGTGAAAAACACACTTATCTTCTTGAGAACTGAACAATATATAAAAAAAAAGGTAACTTGGAATCAGCTAAAAGGCTAAAGAAAAAAAAACAACCACTTTTCTTTGAGGACCCCCCCCCCCCAAAAAAAAAAAAAAAAAATTCAGTTTTATAAATTCATATAAAAAAATGACCATTATCAGGCATTTTAAAGCTAAATATTGAATTTGTGATTTTGCTAACACATTAAACTCAAATGATAGGGTCAAAGATTTATGTGCAATATTAAGCTTAAGGTCTCAACTCATTTGAATAGACTTAATTACACAAATACATTTGATTATGTTCAGAGTTGAAGGAAATTATCTTGAGTGTTAATCTTAATTCTTCATCTTGAATATTTTCTTTTTGGTAGAAGTAGTAGCAATATTGATGAAATAATTTTATGAAATTGTTCAAAGAAATCGAGTTCTAATATTGTTTTGAAAATGATTATGATGTACTAATATTTTTGTCTGTAAATGGTAGCTAGGCATAAACTGGAAGGAGAGCTGTGTACCAATCCCCAGTGATGATGCACAGAACCGGCCAGGTCTAGCATCTAATGTCTGACCCTGGCTTCTCATGGTGCAGGCTATTAGTACCTTTCAAAAGACATATTCTCTATTGGAAGGGAACAGAAGGGGAGGGCTGCCTGTTCAGTATGGCCTACTGATCTGGTCATCTATGGCCACTTTTTTCTTTTTCTTTTTTTTTAAAATCCTGCTGAGGAGTAGTCAACTTCACGGGATTCTGGTGCTGACCATTTAAACCTATCAGACTGGACTTGTTTATGGATTTGAGCTTGATTATGGATCCTGGACTTGCTGCACTGGTGGGTCTCTGTTGAGGGAGAATCTGCCGCTGTGTTTTCAGTTTGCTTCTGGGTTGCCAGTCCTAAGTGAACAGAGGCATGGGATACCTTATAATCAGCTGGTGAATAATTCTGATCAGAGGCCATCGCAGGTACCTGAACCTTACTTAGCTAGTTGGGCATCGTCAAGCCTAAACTGGAGTAATGTGTCTCAGGCAGGCCATATGGCTCTAGAAAAAGTCCACTTGAAAAGGTGGTGCCTGAAGTTCCTATTAGCATCGGTGACTTCAGACTAGCAGAGGAGGAACAGGTCTTTTCCCCATGCCTGCGATCAGGGGGCTGTTTGATATTTTTGACCCTACCTATCTCAATAAACCTAATTTCTTTAAAAATCCTACTAATCATTTTCTCTCTGCAGAAACATGGAAAGTGAGGACATTATATAGAAATTATTCTCTTGATATCCTCACGCAGGAATTCCAATGATATAACCTAGATATTCTAGGCTTGAAAGAGACCGGATGGACAGGTAAAGGTGAGATACTTAAAAATAATGATGAGAATGAGAAGGATACATTTTACAGCCAGCTTCAGGATATTTTGAATTCTGTGAAGAAGATATTTCTCTTGTGCTAGGTGACTTCATTGCTAAAGTTGGTACTGACTCTGAACTTTGGGCAGGAATTTTAGGTCCCTTTGGCATTGGTAGTTCCAATGGCAATGGGGATCATCTCCTACAGGTAAGTAAACTTAATGGTTTACAAATAACTAACACATTACAAACATTGGGACATTTATAAATACACATGGGTTTCCCCTGATGGGTTGCACAGGAATATGACAGATTAGATTTTAATTAACAGAAAATGGGCTAGTTCAGTGAGGAATACCAGATCATACAGGTGAGCCAAAATTGGGTCTGATCATTACCTGGTCAAAAGTCTCTTGCAGCTGAAGCTTAAGAAAATTACCTTCAACACTGAAGGTCTGAAAGATCCAGATATAGCCAAAACATACCATGATATGTTAATTGGTCATTATGACAAACGTGGTTTGCTTACTGCTGAAGTTGAGAAAGAATGGGATCAGTTTAATCAAGCTTTTCTTGAGACCAACAGTACTATTTTGGCTAAAAAGTAACAGACGAAACAAAATTCATTGAGTGATAAGGCTATGGAACTTATTTCTGAAAGAAGAAGTGCAAGATTAATATGAATCAACACCCTACTAGTCCTAGCAGAAGACATTACAACGAGCTTAATATACATGTAAAAGGATCAGTTAACAGCTGATAAGAATCTTTGGCTTGATAGCTTGGCTGACAAAGTAGAGGAAGCAGTTAGACAGCAAAACAGCAGGGAGTTGTACCAGATTATTAATGTTTTATGTGGAAAGAAACAGACAGATACATAGGGATTGAGGGTTTAAATATGGCAAGATGGTTGAAGGTGAGGATTCTGTGATGGCTAGGTGGGCTGAGCATTTCAGAGATGTTCTAAATAATGTGATTATTTCTACTCCCATTGTTTGTAATGAGGATAGATGCATTACTGGCTTTAATGATGGCCCTATATTGCATTCCGAAGTCGCATTGTCTATCTCTAAATAAAAACTCCATAAATCCCCATGGGTGGACGAAAATCACCACTGAAATGCTTAGAGCTGGGAACATCTGTGTTGTCACATGGCTGACTGAAATTTTGAATATTTTTTATGATAAAGGTGTTGTTCCTGAGGATTTTACTAGAGCTATCATAGTCCCAATTTTTAAAAAAGGTAATCACACTTTTTGTGACAATTATAGGCAAATTAGTTTACTTTCTGTTCCAGATAAAGTTCTTTGCATGATTATACTTAATAGAATTAAGAATTTGGTTGATGGACAACTGCATGATGAACAGTGTGGATTCAGAAGTGGTAGGGGATGTATTGATCAAATATTTTCACTTAGGCAGATTCTTGAGAAATATTTAGAGTTTCAGAAACCTGTGGTTGCTAGCTTTATAGATTTCAAAAAGGCTTTTGACTCTGTTGATCGATATAATTTGTGGTTGATCATTAGATTATATGGAATACCTGATAAATTAGCATAATGAAAACTCTCTATAATAACACTGAGTTGTGTGTGAGAGTTGGTAAGTCTTGTGGTGATTTGTTTAGCATTGATAGTAGAGTTAGACAAGGGTGCATTTTGTCTCCTTTTCTCTTTAGTTATTGAATATGTAATGCAAAATTCTTTGCAAGGGAAATATTTTGGCCCTAAATTGTCTAGAGATTTCAAAATTTCTGATTTAGGTTATGCAGATGATTTGACCCTGTTGGCTACTGATGTTGATGAGATGAATTCGTTCATTAGGGATATTGATGAGACTGGTAATAGCATAAGTTTGGTGATAAACAGAGAAAAAACTAAAGTGATGAAAATTGGTCAGGCAGATGGTGCTTCAGTTGCTTTGAATGGTTGTACTAAGCAAGTGTCTCAATTTAATTATCTTGGGAGCTATGTAACAGATACTGGTGGTGTGCAGCACGAGATAAATAGAAGAATAGGGATTTCCACTGGGACTTTTAAGAATGTATGGAGAGTATGAAAAAATAGGCATATACACCTAAAGACATAGGATAAGAAGAAACTTGTTGCATTTGATTCTAGGTACTTACACAGTATCTTGTGCATTAGGTGGGTTGACTTTGTAAGTAATGATGAGGTTAGAAGGTGTCATCAACCTCCTTTGAGCAGCATATTGTGCAGAGAGAGACTGCGTTGGTTTGGCCATGTTGCCCGTATGCATACTGCAGATTGGCAAAGAAGATTATGAACAGTGTACCTAAGGTATCAGAAAAAGGGGGAGATCTAGGATGCGATGGGCAGATAATGTCAAGTAGGACCTTGATAGAATTGGCCTAGAGTGGCCAAATGCAGCAGCTGTAGCTCAAAAGAGACATACCTGGAGAGGAAAATTACACAGTCTGGTCGGACCTCTGTAGCCCATGGCTGCATGAGGATTTTGTATTTATGTATGTAATATTTTTGGCACAACTATTGTGCCATCTTTAGGTTTGGTAGTTGTTTAGGGTTACTTCCTTCAGCTTCATATGCACTTTGCTATTGCTATGGTGATACTGCAGTGGTCTTTGGACTTGAATCTAGGGATAGTGATATGGATGCAGTTTGCCTTTCAATTCTCTCTCCTTCAGAGTTTGAAGTGGTTCTATGAATTCATTGGAATTATTAGTCTTCACAAAAAAACAATGTGCTGCATGGTGGTCTACCTTCATACTGGAGATAAGTTTAATAAGGATACATAATGAGTGACTGTAGCCTAATTAGAGCTGGAAGAATAAAATTTAACTCTCAACAGTCACGCTATTTTTTGTGACCTACAAAACTATGATAGGGTACCACAAACTCTAGTGACCATTGAGGGTTAAAAACGAAAAGGTTAAATAAAATTTGACAATTATTTGATCATATTCAGAACTTGGTTGTTTGGTTATTTGGGGTTTAATGGCGCAATGGCAACTGAAGGTATACTGTGCCAAACACATGGTATATATATTAAAAATAAACAGATAAAGTCATGCAACTCTCAACCTAAAGTTAAAAGCAATACACTAAAGAAAGAAATAAACAATAAAGCATAACACACAAGAAGGGAGAGTGTACCAACTCTATAAAACCAAGGTAAAAACAGGCAACAATTTTAAAGGAGAAAAGCATCAAGGGGTGTATATGACCCATAAAATAAATATAACAAGGTGAAAGATAAAATAAAAAGTAAAAAACTGTGGTTAAAAAAGATTCATTCTGCAAAAGAAGTCCAAGTGTAAAGTGGCTTGGACATAAAATTGTAAATGCTAAAATAGAAATGTCATTCAAGGTTAAAAGCAATACATTCGATTAAAATATGTTTGATGGTTAAAATGGTGTCACAAAACTCGCACTTAGGTTCATCATCCACCTGAAGAAGAATAGAATATGTGATAAATGAATGACCTAAGTAGAGCTGAGCAAGTAAAACTTCCTCCTTGCGATTCCTGTGTAAACAAGACTGCCATGGTTTGATAATGGGCTTGATCTCAAAAAGTTTGTTACTGAACTGTTCAGATCAAGATCTCTATTGTTGTATCTGGAGCTCAGTGGAGAAACATTGCTGGAAGTCAATTATGGAACCGGCAGCGATGTCAGACAGGGGACTGGCTGACTTGGAAGCAGCGTCTGCCAAGTCATTGCCCCTGATCCCCAAAGTGACTGGGCACCCAACAGAAGAGAACTGTAGCTGCTGGTGATGAGATACAGGTGTGAGACAGGTGAGAACAGGGTGAGGCTGATGCAT
This sequence comes from Ryuthela nishihirai, assembly GCA_038380435.1. Lineage (NCBI taxonomy): Eukaryota > Metazoa > Arthropoda > Arachnida > Araneae > Heptathelidae > Ryuthela > Ryuthela nishihirai. The sequence continues at coordinate 57,443,328 of JAWZYU010000030.1, read as the reverse complement.
CACAGAGATCAAAGCCTGTAGCGAGTCGGCATAGAGGACACACTGACAATGACTGTGATGGTCCACCCATTCACTTTTACTTTTCCTTAACTAGTTTTACTTTATGTTATATTAGTTTAGAAACTTTTCTTCAGTTGGCATCATCACTTTTCCTCATCCAAGACCATTAAAGGAGTTGAGCATGTGCAACCTTGACTTTTGATTGACAGCCACTAATGTGTGAGGACACCCCTCTCTTGCATCATAGCTAGTGTGAGCGTGTGATCGTAAGATTATGTAAGTGTACTTTCTAGTGTGCAACACACACTTGTCAATTGCACGCCACATGTATAGTGACATTAGATCACGGAGAGAGTAGTTTGAAGTTAGTAGGAAGAATGCTAGTTGAGATGTTAGTAGCTTTTGTGGCAGAGTAGAGAATGTGAGCTGTAGAGATGTTTGTTAGTTTGTAGTTGTGATTTGACAATGTAGGTGGAGTGTTGTTTTGAGTGAGCTTTTAGTTGCTCAGAGATTTTTGATGTGAACTGTAAAAGTTTCACTTGGTGAGTCTTGATTTTTTGGAAATAAACTTTGTTTATGAAATAGTTTTGACTTTTCTAATTTTTTTCTCTTGAGAAAGATAATCGATTTTGATTAGATTTAAACTTTAATAATTTAACAATCTTTTGAATTGTTTTCATATTGACTAAGTAACACAAAATATGCTTAGTGAACCCTTTTTAACTTTATTTGGCAAGATTAATTGCCTGGTGCCCGAAGTTATCCAGTAAATTAGTATAATTTGGAACCCTCTATTGCAAATAGAGCAAAAATCGTGGAAAATAAAACGTGTCCAAAATGAAGAGGTTTAACATACATTTGGAGCATTACAGCTTAGTCACTGTGTGGTCCAAGGTGAAGTTGATAGCCTGCAACCCTGCTGTGGGATCTGGTCTTCAATGATTACATCACAGCAGACCATGCTGATCCCACAGATGTGCCAAACTTCGAGTCATCTGTGAAGACAGGCAAGAAGTCCGGGTGCTCATCACGATGGCTGGCAAAGAGACATTCAGAACTACTCATATGCCAGCAGACATTCCTCAAACAGCCATAAGCTTAAGAAACTAACAATGTAATTTCATATAATTTATTTTCATTCACATTTAATGCTACTATATCTGTTCTTAGAACTAGTTCCTACCATTCGGCATGTGTTGATTAGATCAAAATTTTGGATCTCTAGTTTTATAGATCCTCTATGTACAACTTCATTATATGATCTATAGGAAATTAAATACCTACCCTTCACAAATTTTCTTTACTCGGTTTTTTAACTGTTCACCTTGAAAAAATATAATAAAAACTGACTTGTACACTTGATCTCCCTAAAAAAATAAAAATAGCAGTAAATAAACACATTATTAATCAAACTAAGTTTGTCAATATTTAAAATTGAGTCTAAAGCTATTCATCCTCATTGTAGCAAAAGAATAAGGGGCATGGAACTGAAAAGTGAACAACTTATACAATCTACATAGATGCTGTCTACTTTTCAGTTAAAGGTCCTTTATAAAATTAGAATCCTAAATACCAGGTACACATCAAATTATCTATATTGATGTATGAAATCTGGCTCTAAAACTGATTCAGTTACATAATGGCAAAAAACTTAATGCAGGTCATTGGACTTGAATATAGGGTTAGTGTTATGGATGCAGTTTGCCTTTCTAATGTCCCTCCTTCAGTGTGAAGTGGTTCCACGGGCTCATTGGAATTATGGGCCAAAGTAATAAAACATTACTGCATTATTACTTTAGTATATTCCCATAATATATTAACCATGTAATAAAAATTTGGAATTACATACAATAATGTTTTGGAACTTTTTCTTTCTTGTTATACTTTTGCATTATATGTATATTATATGAAAATGCATTTTACCTGTAACAAATGCACCAATGAAACCTACAAAATGATTACACTTATTTTCAAAGTAAAAGAATTGTGTTACAAGCATAATGTAAACAAATGAACCAATGAAACCTACAAATGATTACACTGGATTTTCAAAGTAAAATAATTGTGTTACTAGCCAAAATATAAAAATACATAAAAATCAATTTAAAAATTCTAAAGTAATTATTTGGAAAAAATTATTGCCAATGGTGTCGGACTCAAACCCACAATTCTCCAGATACATACCAGAGTGCTATACCAGCTAAATAAACCAATAATTATATATATATACAGGTAATCTTTGTATTTACTATGGATTAAAATTCTAATTTTCATATATTTCATTACAAACAGAAATATTGAATAAATTCATATAGCAGAGCTACCAAGACCAGAAAATTCAGCATTGCTGCTTCATAAGAAGCATTTCAAATTCTTCAAAAACTTTTTTGTTATCATGCAAGTATTTTAAGATACTGAAATGAGTCTATTTATAAGTACATGGAATATTTGCAATTGCACAGCTGAGGCCATAATGTGCCAAACGAGATGAATATATGGGTAAAAGAAGCAGAAACACACAACCAAAGTTAAAACTGAAGAAAGTAAAGAACAAAACCAATAAATAGGTGTAAAGACATAAATACAAAGATATAGATGGTTGGGTTGTTTTAGTTCTGAGCGGCACTTTTTTGCACACCATAGGCTAAATGGCCAGGTCACATGGACCCCAAATGCTCAGAGAAGGTTGGGGGAGGGGACCCACTGGAACAGCTGTTGGGAGACAGATGGTAGCCTCTCGTCAAGGCCATCCGTGCACAGGTTATGGCTCTCCAGCACACGGGGCCACGGCTTAACGTATTCGGAAATGTACTCGGAAAGGCCATCGTCCAAGAGACGATGGCCTTTCCGAGCCCATCTGTGTCCCCTACTGACAGTGAGCAGGGTGGGGAGTTTTGCGGAGATAAATCACAATGCTGACCCAGCTGAGACTCAAACCTGGGAACTGCAGATTAGATATAAATGGTAAAACCAACCAGGTGTAAAAAACCCAGGTTGCATAGAGTATAAAAGACAAATCCATAAAATTACAATCTGTTAAAATAACCAGTAAAACGTAAAAAAGAAAAGACAGGAGGTAAAAAGGAGTTATCAGATAAATGATGTCAGAGTGTGAGGGGCTCAGATGTAAAATCATGAAAGTTAAAATATAACTGGCATTCAAAGTTAAAAGCAGTATAATAGATTAAAATTTGCTTAATGGTTAAAATGGTTCACAAAACTCACACTAAGGGTAATCATCCACCCGAAGAAGAAAGGAGCGAGTGATAAACGAATGACTAAGCGGAGCCAAGCAAGCACAACTTCCTCCTTGTGATTCCTGCAAAAACAAGATTGCCACGGTTTGACAATGGGCTTGATCTCGAAAAGTTTATTACCAACTTGTTCCAACCAAGATCTCTGCCATTGTGCCCAGAGCTCGATGGAAAAAAGCTGCCAGAAGTCCAGGTATGGAACCAGCAGTGGAGAGCCGGAGAGGGGCGTGGCTGACCTGGCAACAGCATCTGCCAAGTCATTGCCCCTGATCCCGATGTGACTGGGCACCCAACAGAAGAGAATGGTGGTAGCGGTTGCCAGATGATAGAGCTGCTGATGGGTCTTGCAGAGAACAGGGTGAGGCTGATGCCTCACCCTGTTCTCTGCAAGAAGACACCTCACCCTGTTCTCAGCACCGAGATCAAAGCCTATAGCGAGCTAAGCGAGTCGGTGTAAAGCACACACCAATGATGATGCTTAGCTGCTGTGTGGTCCAAGGCAAGACTGATGGCATGCAACTCTCCAGTGAAGATGGAACACTGCTGTGGGACCTTTTTTACACCTGGGTTGGTTTTACCATTTATATCTAATCTGGTCTGCAATGATTACATCACAACATATCATGGCTGATCCCATAGATGTACTGGACTTCGAGCCATCTGTAAAGACAGAGAGAAGTCCGAATGCTCAGCACGATGGCTGGCAAAGAGTTGCCGATACATACAGTCAGGTGTAAAGGCTTCCCTATACTGCAAAGAGAGAAATCGCAGGAAGGGGAAACAGCAAGTTATGGTGGGAGTGACCCAGCTGTTGACTGTGAGATGCTATCAAGACTGGTGTTAATGTGTTGCAGGTAACCTTGGACACACAAACAGAAAGGACAAATGGCAGTCGGCCAATTCTAGTATAACATTTCCCACAAGGGACTGAACATGCAGTCCCAAGTGGGATGGCCTGGCAGGGATAGAAAATTTGCACATACTGCAGTGACAACTGCTGACAGAGAATAGATAAGAAAGGTTTGTCAGTCTCAACGTAAAGACTCTGGACCAGTGAAGTGCGAAAGGCCCCCTTGGAAACATGGAGGGCCTGATGATGGAGGGGATCCAGCACCTTCAAGACTGAATCCCGAGCGGAGTCGTACACCTGGGATCTGTAGTCAAGTTTTGACAAGTACACGGTATAGATGGAGAAAAGAACATCGGTCTGCCCCCAAGAAAGGGAGGAGAGAACCTTGAGGATGTTCAATGCCCATGTGCACTTGGACCTGAGATGTCGAATAGGAGGCAAAAAGGTCAATTTGTGGTCGAATATGAGACTGCACTTGGTCTCTGCCACAACTGGAATGATGTTACCCCCAAGCTGCAGTTTGGAGTTCAGATGAAAATTACACTTGCGGCAAAGGTGTCCACAAGCAATCTGCTATGGAGAGAACCGAAACCCATTTGCCATCGCCCAAACCGAGAGATTGTTCAGGGCAGTTTCAGTTATCATTCAATGACCCTCATGCTGGATGACATGTAAAAGATTCTAAAGTCGTCAACATAGAGGGCATTGCTTACAGTCAGAAGAAGTTGCTGTGTAATAGAATTTATCTTGACAGTGAAAAGGATGCAGCTTTGTGGTACCTCCTCTTCTTGGGGGAAAGTCCACAACAGAGTGTTGCTGACATCAACTCAGAAATTACGAGAAGATAAAAAAATTGGTGATGAAGATCGGCATATGACCTCGCAAGCCGAAGCTATGGAGGTCACAAAGAATGCTGAATCTCCATGTTGTGTTGTACGCTTTTTCGATGTTGAAGAAACTGGACACCAGGTGCTCTCAACGTAAAAGGGAATTCCTGATCATCGATTCGAGGCAGATCAGATGGTCTAAAGTAGACCTGTGCCTGTGAAAGCCACACTGGGTATTGGAAAGAAGGCATGATGTTCCAAATACCAGGTCAGCCTGGCATTTACCATTCTTTTCAACACCTTGCAGATGCAGCTTGTCAATGCAATTGGACGAAACTTTTAAGGAATCTTGGAATCCCAAGGGGGACTCACTTGGGATTCCAGACCAAAGTGAGATCCACTCACTTTGGATCCCTCTTGGGATCAAGGAATCTGGCTTAGGGAAGGTCAAGATAATGGCCTCTCACCAGGAGTACAAAACTGCTTCTCGATGAAAATGCAGTTGAAGAGTGGGAGCAGCCGATCATTACTCTGATCATTACATCTACACATTATGTGTGAGAGATGTTGGAGCATTGCATAATGGACATTGTCTGGCACTACGGAGGATGCATGAGAAGGGTGCAGAGCAAGGCGAAGCTCCTCCGCTGTGAATGGCCTGTTGTAACACTCCCAGCCATTTGAACGGAAGGACAGTTGACAGCGTTTAGCTTTGCTCTTCAGGGCCAGAAACTCGGGGGAGTAGGAGGATAAAGAAGAGATGGAGGAGAATGACTCTCCCAGAGTGTCGGCAATTGCCTGTCCATTGTGCTCCAGGATCAATAATGAGTGGGATGTGTATTTTCCACCCATCTTCCGGACCATATCCCACACGACCTTAGAACTGGTCATGCAGGTGATAGATGACATATTTCATCCAAGATTCCTTTTAGCAATGGCACCGGACAAAACAGGCTTTCACCCAGGCGTGTTTGAATGCTTCTTGGTTATGGGATATCGAATATCTCCGAAACATCCCCCAAGTCTTGTTCTGAGCCTTACGAGCTGCGGTGCAGTCAGGATTCAGTCAGTTTTGGGAACTGTGAAAACCGAGTCGAAGTCTGAGGAATAGTAGAGGCAGCTGCATGGACGATGCAGTCTGTCATCTCTGCCACTACAACATTGATTGGCTCCTGGCTGACAGAGTGCTCATCGAGCTCAGACAAGAGCTTAAAGCCACTCCAGTCAGCCCGATTAAGCCTCTACAGGGATACACATGAAGGGCTGCATGGCCACCCATGGGAGATGGTGCAAACCACAGGGAGGTGATCGTTTTTATATGGGTTGTCCTCGACATCCCATGTAAAGAGCAGAAGGATTGATCAGGAGCAGATGGTGAGATCAATGGCAGTGAATGTGCGGGTTGGGGAGTGAAAGTATGCATTGACACCAGTGTTCAACAGGGAGAGCGATGGATCCAGGAGCCACTGCTCCAGGACCCTGGCCCTCCCATTGGTGTCAGCAGTGCCCCAGAGTGGACTGTATTCGTTGAAGTCCTCCATGATGAGGAAGGGGGATGGCATTTGTGAGACAAAGTCATCAAGGTCATCCCAGAAAATGATGCTTCCAGGTGGTAGACAGAACAGTCAATGAAAATCCCACAAAAAGGCTGATGGCAACTGCCCCTAGGTTGGTGATGAGGGTACCATGTGGAATGGAAAATAGTTGCTCATGAGGATGGTGACACCCCCATGAGCTGCACTATCTATATCCCAGTCCAGGTGAATGAGAGAGAAGTGCCAGAGAGTGGAATCATTGGCTGTTTGCAAGTATGTCTCTTGCAGGCACATGCAGATGGGCTCGTGTGCCCTCAGGAGGACCTTGATGTCTTCAATATTCCTCTGGAATCCACAATACTTTCATTGTAGGAGTGTAGCCATCTCAGGTCTTAGAAGAATTGGTGGATGACTTATGATTTATTTTAACTGTCACCAGCAATGGTTTTGGATGGGTCGGTCTGTGTCCATGCCCTTGGAATTGTCCGAGTGACAAGGATTCAAGACCCCCACTCGAGGAGGGGTGTTGGATTTTTTCTTAGGCTCTGGTGGGAGCCCCTTCAGCTTGGAAGGTCGAGCAGTTTGTGGGCGAGAAGGAGTTCATGTGGTGGAAGCAGAAGGTACCTTATCAGGAATGGAAACAGGAGTTGACATCGAAATGGATACAGACTTCGGTTTCACGTGCTGTAAGAGGTACTTTGCAGCAGGCAAGAAAGACTCAGATGGAGGGACACTAATATCAGTCTGCACCACTACAGAAGAAATTGGAACAATGGGCTTTCCAATGACCACACCTGCTTAGAAAACCTTGCCAGGTGTGGTGCAGCAAGCTTTCACGCCTGAGTGTTGTTGTTTACCTTCTTAAGGTGTTGTACCTCCTTCCATTTGAAGCAGTCACAGAAGTATGTTGGATGCTCACTGCTGCAGTTGACACAGCATGCCCACTCAGCTGTGCAGTCTGGTTCTGCATGATCCACACTGCCACAGCGAGTGCAAGTGGGTTTAACAAGGCATGAGGTGCAGAGGGTTGGGGATGTATGGCCTGACTGCACAATACAGGTAACTGTCCTGATGGCAATAGGCAGGCAAGGAACTTTAAAGGTGAGAATATATCTGATTGATGCTGGATGCTCACAGCTGCAGTTGACACAGCATACCCACTCAGTTGTGCAGTCTGGTTCTGCATGATCCACACTGCCACAGCGAGTGCAAGTGGGTTTAACAAGGCATGAGGTGCAGAGGGTTGGGGATGTATGGCCTGACTGCACAATACAGGTAACTGTCCTGATGGCAATAGGCAGGCAAGGAACTTTAAAGGTGAGAATATATCTGATTGATGCTGGATGCTCACAGCTGCAGTTGACACAGCATACCCACTCAGTTGTGCAGTCTGGTTCTGCATGATCCACACTGCCACAGCGAGTGCAAGTGGGTTTAACAAGGCATGAGGTGCAGAGGGTTGGGGATGTATGGCCTGACTGCACAATACAGGTAACTGTCCTGATGGCAATAGGCAGGCAAGGAACTTTAAAGGTGAGAATATATCTGATTGATGCTGGATGCTCACAGCTGCAGTTGACACAGCATACCCACTCAGCTGTGCAGTCTGGTTCTGCATGATCCACACTGCCACAGCGAGCGCAAGTGGGTTTAACAAGGCATGAGGTGCAAGGCATGAAGTGCAGAGGGTTGGGGATGTATGGCCTGACTGCACAATACAGGTAACTGTCCTGATGGCAATAGGCAGGCAAGGAACTTTAAAGGTGAGAATATATCTGATTGATGCTGGATGCTCACAGCTGCAGTTGACACAGCATACCCACTCAGTTGTGCAGTCTGGTTCTGCATGATCCACACTGCCACAGCGAGTGCAAGTGGGTTTAACAAGGCATGAGGTGCAGAGGGTTGGGGATGTATGGCCTGACTGCACAATACAGGTAACTGTCCTGATGGCAATAGGCAGGCAAGGAACTTTAAAGGTGAGAATATATCTGATTGATGCTGGATGCTCACAGCTGCAGTTGACACAGCATACCCACTCAGCTGTGCAGTCTGGTTCTGCATGATCCACACTGCCACAGCGAGCGCAAGTGGGTTTAACAAGGCATGAGGTGCAAGGCATGAAGTGCAGAGGGTTGGGGATGTATGGCCTGACTGCACAATACAGGTAACTGTCCTGATGGCAATAGGCAGGCAAGGAACTTTAAAGGTGAGAATATATCTGATTGATGCTGGATGCTCACAGCTGCAGTTGACACAGCATACCCACTCAGTTGTGCAGTCTGGTTCTGCATGATCCACACTGCCACAGCGAGTGCAAGTGGGTTTAACAAGGCATGAGGTGCAGAGGGTTGGGGATGTATGGCCTGACTGCACAATACAGGTAACTGTCCTGATGGCAATAGGCAGGCAAGGAACTTTAAAGGTGAGAATATATCTGATTGATGCTGGATGCTCACAGCTGCAGTTGACACAGCATACCCACTCAGCTGTGCAGTCTGGTTCTGCATGATCCACACTGCCACAGCGAGCGCAAGTGGGTTTAACAAGGCATGAGGTGCAAGGCATGAAGTGCAGAGGGTTGGGGATGTATGGCCTGACTGCACAATACAGGTAACTGTCCTGATGGCAATAGGCAGGCAAGGAACTTTAAAGGTGAGAATATATCTGATTGATGCTGGATGCTCACAGCTGCAGTTGACACAGCATACCCACTCAGTTGTGCAGTCTGGTTCTGCATGATCCACACTGCCACAGCGAGTGCAAGTGGGTTTAACAAGGCATGAGGTGCAGAGGGTTGGGGATGTATGGCCTGACTGCACAATACAGGTAACTGTCCTGATGGCAATAGGCAGGCAAGGAACTTTAAAGGTGAGAATATATCTGATTGATGCTGGATGCTCACAGCTGCAGTTGACACAGCATACCCACTCAGCTGTGCAGTCTGGTTCTGCATGATCCACACTGCCACAGCGAGCGCAAGTGGGTTTAACAAGGCATGAGGTGCAAGGCATGAAGTGCAGAGGGTTGGGGATGTATGGCCTGACTGCACAATACAGGTAACTGTCCTGATGGCAATAGGCAGGCAAGGAACTTTAAAGGTGAGAATATATCTGATTGATGCTGGATGCTCACAGCTGCAGTTGACACAGCATACCCACTCAGTTGTGCAGTCTGGTTCTGCATGATCCACACTGCCACAGCGAGTGCAAGTGGGTTTAACAAGGCATGAGGTGCAGAGGGTTGGGGATGTATGGCCTGACTGCACAATACAGGTAACTGTCCTGATGGCAATAGGCAGGCAAGGAACTTTAAAGGTGAGAATATATCTGATTGATGCTGGATGCTCACAGCTGCAGTTGACACAGCATACCCACTCAGCTGTGCAGTCTGGTTCTGCATGATCCACACTGCCACAGCGAGCGCAAGTGGGTTTAACAAGGCATGAGGTGCAAGGCATGAAGTGCAGAGGGTTGGGGATGTATGGCCTGACTGCACAATACAGGTAACTGTCCTGATGGCAATAGGCAGGCAAGGAACTTTAAAGGTGAGAATATATCTGATTGATGCTGGATGCTCACAGCTGCAGTTGACACAGCATACCCACTCAGTTGTGCAGTCTGGTTCTGCATGATCCACACTGCCACAGCGAGCGCAAGTGGATTTAACATGGCATGGTTTTAACATGTGTAGGCATGGCTGTACCTTTGACATTGGAAGCAATGCAGAGGGTTGGGAATGTATGGCCTGACTGCACAATGCAGTAACCTGCCTTGATGGAAGCAGGCAGGCAAGGTACATTAAAAGTGAGAATTAGTCTTAGAGGCTGCCAATTTCCCATCACGGCAGACAGAAATCCATCAGACTGCAACACTCCTGTGGAGCCAATTCAGAGCTGAGCTCCCCACTCTATGGCCACCCCATGAGAAGAATTCAGGGACAGATGAGGTGACACCGAAATAGGTACCCCACCAATTGCTGTGATTTTTAGGAGCAGCTCAGAGTGTTGAGCACAAGCACTCTCAACCTGTAAGTCACCAGATTTTAGGCACTTCATGGACTTTGGAGGTCCCTTGAGACTCTCCAAACCTTTCTGAATGTAGAATGGGAACATATTGCCAAGCACTTGATTGCCTGTTGAGTGGATGACCAAAAATCGCAGCACTGGTAATGTCACAGACAAAGAAGATGAGGATGAAGAACATGAAGATGGTGCCTCATGACGAGAATACTTATTGCTGGAGGTAGGATTGAATTCATGGTGGTGTAAAGGGAATTCAGTGCCCGTTGTCCCCACCCACCACAAAGTCCAAAAAGGGAACACACAATTGAGTGCCATGGCTGCCCGGACACCATACCCACATAGCCAGTGAGCCAAGCCGTCACAACCAAAGAAAAAGAATAGAGAATCAAACGAGTTTCTCACAAAACTCACTTGAGTCTTCACAAAAGAAATAAGCAAAAAAATAATGAAATGTGAGAAGCACACTAACCTCACAAAAGAAATAAAACTATGAAATCAATAAATCAGTGGGGAAAGTTGGAAACCATTGCCCGAATGTGGGCAAGATTACTCACTGCTCTGCATAGTTGATCCTAGCAGGACATAGGTACCACTAGCCGACTGATTCTGAGAGGCCACCCCAGGACCTCCCCATTTACCTGAAGCAGAGGCCAGAGCAGTATATAGAAGTGGTCCTGGAATTCGCTGCCCAGCCCCGTGACAGACAGCCTCCCAAATGGCAAAATAGCCAAAGGTGACCCACCAGTCATGAGTGGGAGAGGAAAGACGAGGACCCCTGAGCAACTGCCAGATGCTAGAATCCTCCTTTCCAGGGACACAGGTCTCCGCACACAGCAAAGACATGGGTGAGCATTCAAGACCCTGTGAAGGTAACCGAGCCAGCAGAACCTTCACAGGGTGGTCCCCTCACCACGGACAAGAGTTCGCATTGAGGGGTTTTAGTAATTGGGAAACCCTACTTGAGTCTTATTCTCATATCATCCCCCCCCCTCAACTAAATCCTGGGTATGTGCCTGAATGAAAGGGTATATCACAGGAACAAAATAATTTCAATGAGAATATTGCAATATTACTTACAGTCACTGGGTCTTCAAGAGGAGTATCAATCTCAGCTTGTCTTAGGAAAACATTACCATGGCATACCCTCCATAACATCCTTTCAAAAGCAGGAAGTCTTTCTCTCAATATCACTCCAGCTACAAACCTTAAAGTGTACAGATTATGTTGAATTTATAAAACTTACTTAACAATCATGTAGTAAAACAGTTTTAATATAGAAGTGGATTGGGTTGTTTTACCTCTGAGGATCACTTTTTTTGCACACAATAAACTAAATAGCCAGGTCACAAGGACCTTGGCTGGTTGGAGTTTTATGGCACATGAGCAGTTCAGGCTATATGCAACAAACAAAATACACTGCTCAACATAGAAAATGCTGCACCAGGAAGTATTGTTGGAGCACCATGCAAATAGGTGGGTATGTGTCAACAGTCGGGTTATATAAATAAGTGCAGTTATGAACCAATCACGTGATAAAAGTAAAGTAATTTAATTTTCTATGACACTGTTAAATGTTTTTAAGCACTTCAACACATGGACTATTCTATTAAGTATCAATAATTATTATAGAGAGATTTACGTATCATGCCGTAGAGGATGGGAAGTAACAACTTTTGGTGAGAAATCTAAAATTCGACGTTCTTGCCGGCAAGTGATGTCTCAGTGGAGATTAAGATAATGATGATTGCTGTCAATGGTCTACTACCCAGAAACAGTGATGCTTTCCTTAACATATGCATAGCTTGGCGATTTCCCATAATCCCGCACTCTCCAAACCTCCGTTACATGCAGATCGCATTACCGCCACCCACACTTCCGTCAACCACTCCAATCCTCGGAGCTGAACCACTGACATGTCAATTTATGGCACCCCACCCCTCCCCTGCGCGTACCAACCAACTGCCTCTCCTCCATTAAGTCCCTCACTTCCTACCTGATGAAGCGCCGATAGGAACGGTGTGGAACGTGTGTCATGGATCTGGAACTTTTTTAAGCACCCTATGCTATCAAAAAGTATAAATAATTATGTCATTTGCCAAGCGGGTAGACCATTGGCAGCAGTCATCATTAACTTAATCTCCACTGAGACGTCACTTGCCAGCAAGAACGTTGAATTTTAAATTTCTCACCAAAAGCATTCCAAGAAGCTCCTGTTACTTCCCATTCTCTACAGCATGGTACATAAATCTCTCTATAATAATTATTGATACTTGATAGAATAGTCCATGTGTTGAAGTGTTTAAAAACATTTAACAGTGTCATAGAGAATTAAATTACTTTACTTTAATTATCGCACTGTGTACATCTATTATAATTTTTGTAATCACGTGATAGTTGAGGGAGATAACAGGGCAAAATGGCTTGGTGTATCTAAGTTTGGTTGTTCTCACCTGGGCATGTGGATCACTGCATCATAGTGATCTAGGTGGGGAAAGTATGTGTAAGGAGTGAGAATGCCTGAGAACACCATCGGGAATCCTACCATCACAGACACCTTTACCAGAGGCTTCATCATAGGAATATGTACAGCTGGTTGATCCCTGCATTGCATCATGGCAGAAATGCATCGGGATGCAACAACTGTTGCATTCCAATGCATTTCTGCCACTGGGTACTGTTGGTCGAATTTGGTGACAGTGGTTGGAAGAAGGTAATGTGCATTGCCATAGTCAGATTCGTGCTACCTGCTTTAAGTGGTCCGAATGCCTCGATCGCTGCATTCGACAACAAACTTTAGCATCACCACAATCCACAGTAGACACATTTGACATGGTGTACAGGCAGCTAGGACATCCCATGTCGACACGGACTGTGAATTGCAGATTGGCCGAGTCAGGTTTGCAATCTCACCAGCCATTACGATGACTGCCACTCACTGCAGTGGGTGCCATACCAGACATTTGTGGTGGGACAAATGGAACCATGTCATATTCAGCAATGAGTTTTGCTTCTGTTTTGGCACCGACAGTCGCTGAGAGTCTGGAGATGACATGATCACAGGGCTGATCTTTCTGCCATCTGTGAGCATCATACAGCTCCTCAGTCTGGTGTCATGGTTTGGGGTGCCATCAGTTTCAACAGCTATCCACCACTCGCACACATGAGTACAATGATAGCACAATGATATATCGATGAGGTGCTTAGCCTGTTTTGTTGCCGTATCTCAGTGGTATCCCTGATGCCCAGTTTCAGCACGACAATGCTCGCCTGCACACTGCCAACACCAGCAGACAGTGCCTACAAGGTGTCTAGGTGCTGTATTGGGCAGTGTGATCCCCAGACTTCTCCTCAATAGAGAGTGTGTGGGATGTCATTGGCACACAACTTCACACCTCTGCACAACCCCCTCACAATGTCGATGAATTATGGACACAGGTCAACGACGCATGGTCTGTGATACCTCAGCACACCATCCATAGAGTTTTTCACTCAATGCCATGCTGCTGAATGTATAGCCCAACATGACAGTCATACAACCTACTGACTTAGGCCAATTATACTGTCTCCTTGTCACATGTAATCCCTCAGAAATTACCTCACTTCTTTCCCACCTACTTGTCTACATGTGTGGTAAGTTTCATCTCATTTTGTGCATTCCTTCATGGTGTGGCATTTTCGACATTGAGCAGTGTAAAATAAGAGAGTAAAAACCCACAATCAAAGTTAAAAGCAAACATAAAAAGGATGTAAATGAGAAAAGCAAAAAAGCTAAAAGATATAAAAAAACATATATACAAAAATAAGAAGAGAAAGCTAACACAGGTATAAAAGACTCAGGTCAGACAAAGAATATAAAATAGGAAAGACAAAAAAAATTATATTCAACTAAAATACAGTTAAAATGTCACTATGTTATGTTTGCTAAAGGCAAGGACAGCCACTAAAAAGGAATGATCAGATAAAAAATGTTCAAGTGTAAATGGTGAGAACTAAAATACATGAGATGTTTGGCATTAAATCATGGACATTCTATTCAAATATGTTTCATGGTTAAAATGGGGTCACAAAACCCACACTTAGGATGGTCAACCACCTGTGGAAGAAACAAATAGTAATAAATCCATGACCTAAACTGAGCGAGTACAACTACAAAAATCACAAGGATGAAAACTCCTTGCAATCCCTGCAAAAGATTATTGCCACGGTTTGATAACAGGCTTAATCTCAAAGAGTTTATTATTAAACTGTTCTAACCAAGATCTTAGGAACTATGCCCAGAACTGGATGGAAAAACAATACCAGAAGTACAAGTATGGAACAGGAAGTGGAGAGCTGGACAGGGACATGATCCAAGACTACTTGGATGCTGCTGCCAAGCCATCTTGGAGAGAACAAGGGAAGGCTGAGGCCTTAATAAGATCAAAGCATGTAACGAACTAAATGAGTCAGTGTAAAGCACACACTGATGATGATGCTCAGCTGCTATGAGATCCAAGGTGAGACTGATAGCATGCAACTCTGCAGTGTAGATGGAACACTATATTGGGATTTGATCAGCAATAATGACATCACAACAGACCATGACCAATCCTACCAATGTGCAGGTCTTCAAGCTATCAATGAAGATAGGCAAGAAGAATGCACAGCATGATGACTGGCAAAGAATTGCTGATACATGCAATTGGGTGTAAAAGCCTTTCCTGTCCTGCAAAGAAAAAAACTGCACGAAGGTGGAGATGGATCAACTGTCAAATGGGTGATACTATCAAGACTTTGTTAATGTCTCTGAGGTAGCCTCAGACATGCAAACTGAAAGGAAGAATGGCAGTTGGGTGATGTAAAGCATTTCCTACCTATGACTAAAAACATAATCCTCACTGGAATGGCCTGACAGAGATTGCAATTTAGATGCATACTCTATGGACAACTACTATGTTTACTGATTTTTTCCGCTGTATGTTCATTTATATTTGTAGTTAGCCTATTTAATCTTATGATACACTTTCAGGCTGTTTCATTTTTTTCTGACACACTGAGAAAAAATTCTACATTGCTTCAGTCTACATTGCTTTTTGTCACTATTTTTTTTCATCACTATGCTTAAATAATAGCTGTACAATTATTGAAATTTCAGATAATATTAACATTCACCTTCAGTATCCCAGCTATACATGTTACCAATTGTTATTTACTGTGGCTGGAATGCAGGTCCCAGTCATTTTTGTCCATAGAATAAGGACTGAAAACTAATCAAATTAGACACCCTAATAATAGAAGTAATAATGAGAATAATTAACATATTAACTTTTGGCAAAAGGGACAGCAAACTGATAGTATAAATCAGAATAGAAAGTTATTCCTACTATTAAATATTATTTTAATTAGTTGATATAGCATTAACTACTTACATTTTTAAATACTGATTTTCTTGTGTGTTTATGAGGGATTAGAATATTGGTCTATACTAATATACTGATACTTCTGACAAATAATTTGGAACACATTAAAATTACAAACATACCATATATTTTCATGTACTATGGGCATATTTTCCCCTGAATTTAGTGCCCAGATAACAAGGTACACACCTTACGTGAGGATAAAGCATTTTACCCATAGCCAAATGAAATCATTTGCTGTGGTAACAACCTCTCTTCACCACTAGACATGGCAAGGTCAGTGTGCTTTTCGTTTCGGAAAGTGGTGTGCACATATCACTTGTTTTCTTTCAATCATGAGTGATATGAAGCAATAATGGCAATTTTTTTGTGTTATTTACACCCAGCTTGGTGTCCATTATTTTTTAAAATTTTTGCCAAAAATTAGGGTCTAAAAATAACATAAGGGCATGTGGTAAGTGCAAATATATAGCAGTTAAAAAATTACTTCTCTATAATACTGTAAAATACATTAGATCAACTTGAAAGTGTGACAAATAGTTTTAGTAATGCATGCCTATTATGAATTATGTAAAACCATTCTTTGTCATACAATATAAAGTTGATTTGCTGTATTTTACAATGTGAGAGAAGTTTCATTTTGAATTATAAACTGTGACTACAAGTAATTTATTAGTTACAAATATAATGTTCAGTACTAGTAGTCAAATCTATTAATAAAAATAATTTTTTTAGGGAATAAAAAAAAAATAAATAAATACCCCCTCAAGCAGCTGCTTGCCACAGAGGTCTGATAGGAGCCTGTCAGTTTATATGCCATAGCATGTTCAAATATATGTCTATTAATATCAGTACATAACATTACAGTTTTATATAAATATGAAATGTTAATACACACCCAAGCTTCAGAGCTTGTCCACCAGCTCGCAGACCTTCTTCCCCCAATAAGGTAACATTCTCTTCTTGCATACTAGGATCGTGCATCTGTACATGATGAAATTCCACCTGTTAAACAAATTTTACTTATTCTCATGCATATGGGGCCATTAAACAAAGGAAGAAGATATGAACATGCAAATGAATAAACAAAATAAAACAGATTAAAAAGAAAATTAAATTCTGAGGACAGGTGAGCAAATAAAGAAAATGCATTCTTAATAGGGAGTGTGTCATTTGATAGTTTCAAAACAAAAAGGTAACAACTTAAAAATTAAATAATTTCTAATAAGTTAAAATATGAATAAAATATGAATCATAATTACTAAATTTGACTAGAGAACTGAATGAGGTTGTGGTCAACAGTCCAAATGGTGAGATGTAAGAGTAAATAGACAGAAAAAATAAACAAAAAAGGCCCCACTTCAAACACAACTAATCATTTAATACAAGTAAAAACACTCATAAAATCAGAAAACAGCTTATATCAATGAAAATTTAGCATTAATCTTTTCACACAAGTATTTAACAAAAGTAATGAAGGCATTCACAGTGCAATAATTAAATTAACAATATATTTAATTCTCTATGTTGTTGTTTATTTTAAAAGCACTTCAATTAAAATACCTATACTACCTAGTATCAGCAGTTATAAATGACAGGTTTTACATACTGTAGTATATCTGTGAGATCTTGGAACTTGATAGTTGCAAATTCATATTGTAGAATGTCCATAACAATGAATTCAGAAACACAAAAAAATTAAAGTGGAGAAATGGTGCTTATAATTGTGCTCACAAGGCTGGAGCCCACTGGTATGACTTTTTCTAAGATTAAGACATAGTCAGAGATGCATCAAAATGTTCTGATGTTGACAATTACACTGTTCTGAAAAGCATTTATTACTAACTTAGAGAACTTTTTCTGAAAGAAGTAATACCTTTAACCCTTCCAGTGTCCAGGTTGATTACACACATTGACAGAATCTGAAATGAGAGGCCGAGGGTGTCTATGTCTGTTTTTTTAGCACAACACAAACTTAAATTTAAAAAAAAAATAGAAACTGCTATTTAAAAATTTCCTTACATATATCTTGCAAGAATAATTCATTCAAGTTTAAAAATTTGAATCGACTTCAAAGTGGTAATTTATTAGTAAATACTAAATAAGTCTAGTTTCTTTCATTATTTATCATCTGATAACCATTTCTTAGAAGTGATATATGGTATTGCCAATCTGTTTGTTAATGTTACTTTGCTGAAGCAACTCCTGATTTAAGATCTCGGTTGGTTGTTTAATTGTTTGGGGTTTAACGGCACAATGGCAACTATGGCCATATTGCACCAAATAAAAAGCTCAAGCACAATCTTGAGCATTAAGCAAAATATCTTCCTGAAACTAGTATAATAGTTCTTTGTTCTTAAAAGAGGGTACTAATCTGTTATTAAGAAGAGTAGTACTCTTCCCTATTAACCCTTCCAGTGTCTAGGCTGAAAAACAGGTTTCTATCCAGGGGCCAAGCTATTTTCTATGCTCAGCCAAAAAACAACTTTAGAACTTTTTTGCCAAATAACTAATGAAAGGAATTATGACATGTTATATACCAAATTAATCATTTAATTATAGATTTTCTAAAAATCAACTATTTAACAAAAAAGACTATATGTTTCATTTTAATAGGACTTTTTTAGAGTCATGTAGTAAAAAAATGCATCTGGCAAAACAAATAAAAATTTATTTAAAAAAAACTAACAGAAATGATTGCAATGCACACGAATAGAATGACTATATATTTCTGAATAACAAAAAAATTACTTTTTTGGTTTTAAGTAAATATTTTTCTCATTTTGTAATTTTTTTCTTGGTACCTTACTTTGAGAAAATTCCCGCCTTTTAGCCAATTGTGCTGAGTCAGATAAACAAGTAAACTTTAGAATTCTTTTAAAAAATAACCAATCAATGGAAATAGGTCATGTTATATACCAAATTAAACAGAATTTAATTACAAAATTTTTGAAAATAAATAATCTGGACAAATTTGCAAGCATATTGATTTTAATAAGCCTTTTTCAATGTGATATTGTGAAAAAAAAAAGATTGCACTATAAAATTAAGGCTTAATTTTGGAAAACCTGCTGAATAAAAATAGTTAAATTATATATTTATTGAAAAGAAATTTCCTCCCGAATAATATAATATTCAACCTGAAATATGATTTTCATTTCTTTTAATGACTCTTTTCAGTATCGTATATTTTAAACACAGCCAGTGTTATACAAAGTGACTTGGCCTTCTCACATTCACGGGATTTTCTGAACTGGTTATGAAATAGAAAAAAATTCCTTGGCTGCTATTTTTACTAAACATTATGAATTTTTTCTTTGGGTGTTGAAGTTTGGCAATCTTAGCTAAGTGCTGAAAAGTTTGTGCACCAAAGAATTTGTGCACCAAGTCCTTCTCGAAATAGATCTCCCAAATGATGGCTGATTTCCGTAGCAAGGAAGTCTATTTTGCTTCCATATCCAAGACATTCGATTTCAGAAAATGGTAAATGCTCAAATTTTTTTATTAAAAAAAAACAAGAAACAATAAAAGAAAAATTACATATAACCTAATGGGATGTTAAATAAAATATCCGCAACAACTTTTAAGCTGGCCTCCGACTAGCATAACTCGGAAAGATCGATAAATCAGCAGATTGAAGATCGCTAACTAACAAAAGTAAATAGACAGAAATGAATTTGCTTTCGTATCCAAGACCTCATTTATTTTCAGAAAATGATACTATATCAAAGTTTTACTGGAAAAGTAATAAAAAATAAAATAAAAATTAACATATAACCTAATGTGATGTTAAAATATCCACAGCAACAAGTTGTAGGCTTTCCATACGATATAACATAACTATGAAAAAATCAATACTTATCGATCGCCAAAAGATCGTTAATCTCTCCGAAAATAAATCTACTGAAATGACAACTAAGGTTTTAATATAAAAAGAAATACTAACTTTACAAAGAGTATCCAATATGCTGGGCCAAAACTGTAAACAATATTTATAGCACACGGAATGGGGATATCATGTATCAGCCATCTGCGTCTTGTTTGACTCAGTGAAGCATATATAACTAATTAAATGCAGGTGCAACCACAATTTCTAAGAAGGATGTGTTTACTTTCAGTTTCGATTTGAAGGATGCTGGGAAAAATGATAAAGATAACTTGGGAATACTGAAATAGGTTTACAACAGAAAAGAGCATGAAACGGAAAAAAAAAATTGTGGAACGTATTTTGCAATTACTTCCAAAATCTATCGTTTTTAAAAATAGCAGTTCTTTTTTTGTTATTTTTAGGAGATTTTCCAAAATTTAAGGAAAAATTTGTTGATAATAGTTCAAATCAAACTTGTGAGCTTAAATTAGAAGGTTGCTTCAGCAAATAGGAACGTTAACACGCAAATCAGCAATACCGTTTAATGCTTCTAAGAAATGGCAATCAGAGGGCTTTATAAAATTATTTATATTGTAGTATAATAAAATATGCATCAAATTAAAAAACAAAATATTATTTTTGAAGCCTGAATTATATATTTTTATAAGTTATATATAAAAAGAAAGTTTCAATGGCGATTTTTATTTTGGTTTTTTTTTTGTTGTACTATATATATATATACATGTCCTTGGCCCCTCAATTCAGATTCTCTGAACATAAACAGACAACGTGGACACTGGAAGGGTTAAAGTTCCATTAGAATACTCTTATCTTACAATATTTAGTGAATATGTGATCATTAGAAAAAAACAAGAGCAAAGACCTACCTCATCAAAGAAAGCTTGAGTTTTTCTTAAGATATGCTTTAGTTCTGTAAGCTCCAAATAAGTTTTCTTCAATGCTTCAGCATTTGTATTCACTTCTCTTAATTCATTTTCTAATTTTTCAAAAGTTGCCTGTTTTAAATAAATATATATATATACATTTTCCACACTGGAAGATATTTACTAATACAAATTATTATTTCAATAATATGCTTTTCTTCAAATTAACTAAATGGTTTCAACAAGTGATAGCCAACTTTGAATCATGTTCAAAGTTCATTTAGAGAGCTTTTGAACATGATTGGTGACGCAATATGTTCAAAACTCTCTAAATATTAAAGAAAAAAGAGAGCAAGAGAGGAGCTCAGTATTATCTTGTGCAATATACACTGTTGCATCACTTATCCAAGTTTTAGGTTCTTGGTTGGTTGGTTGGGTTTTTTTTGGCACATCAGCTACTAAGGCTATAATGCACCAAACGAGATAAACAGAAGCTAAAAGTCAAGTACCCCTGAACCAAAGTTAAAACCAAGTGTTGTAAAAGGCAAGAGATAAAACCAACAAGATGTATAGAGATGCAACAGAAAAAGAATAAAAACAAGATGTAAATATAACAAAAACAACAAGATGTATATTGTAAAAAACAACCCAGGTGTAAAGCCTGGGTTAGACATAAAAAATACGAGGTAAAATCACAGTCGATTAAAATAGCCACAATACTTCAAAAAGGTAAAAACTGGCGGCAAAACACAATGATCAGATAAAAGATGTCCGAGTGTAAGAGGCTCGGACATAAAATTATGAAAGCTAAAATAACATCGAAGTTTGAAATTAAAACACAGACATTCGACTAAAATATGTTTAATAGTTAAAATGGCGTCACAAAACTCGCACTTAGGTTCGTCGTCCGCCTTGAGAAGAAAAGAGTGTGTTAGAAACGAATGACCTAAGTGGTGCAAAGCAAGTACAACTTCCTCCTTGCGATTCCTGCGAAAACAAGACTGCCACGGCTTGATCTCGGAAAGCTTGTTAACAACCTGTTCAGATCAAGATCTCTCCCACAGTGCCCAGAGCTCGGTGGAAAAACGCTGCTGGAAGTCCACATATGGAACCAGCAGCGGAGAGTCGGCCTAGGGCGTGGCTGACTTGGCAGCAGTGTCTGCCAAGTCATTGCCCCTGATTCTGACATGACCTGGCACCCAATGGAAGAGAATCGTGGTGGTGGCTGCCAGATGATGGAGCTGCTGGCGGATCATGGAGAGAACAGGGTGAGGCCGATGCCTCACCGAGATCAAAGCCTGTAGCAAACTAAGCGAGTCGGTGTAAAGCACTCACCGACGATGATGCTTAGCTGCTATGTGGTCCAAGGCAATGCTGCTAGCATGCAACTCTGCAGTAAATATGGAACACTGCTGTGGGATCTGGTCTGCAATGATTACATCACAGCAGACCATGGCCGATCCCACTGATATGTTGGACTTCGAGCCATCTGTAAAGACAGGCAAGAAGTCCAGGTGTACAGCACGATGGCTGGCAAAGAGTTGCCGGTACACACAGTCGGGTGTAAAGGCCTTCCCCATCCTGCATAGAGAAAAATCGCAGGCAGGGGAAACAGCGAGCCAAGGTGGAAGTGGCTCAGCTGTCAACTGTGCGATGCTATCGAGACTGGTGTTGATGTCTTGCAGGTAACCTCGAATAAGCAAACCAAAAGGACAAATGGCAGTTGGCCAATTCTGGTACAACATTTCCCACCGGGGACTAAAAACGTAGTCCCAAGTGGGATGACCAGGCAGGGATCGCAATTTTGATGCATACTGTAGGGACAACTGCTGACAGCAAATAGATAACGATGGTTCATCGGTCTCAACATAGAGACTCTGGACCAGTGAAGTGCAGAAGGCCTCAGTGCAAACATGGAGGGCCTGATTTTTATGTTCTTATATTGTATTTATGCAACTAACTGATGCTGCATATTCTTCCTACCTTTAAGAAGAATTATTTTTGTTTCCTACATTTTGAAGATTTATTGTTCTCAAAAAATGCAAATTGGTTTGATGCTCTCAAATGTTCAGATGCCTCTTCATGATAATCATTGGCTGAGTTAACAATATAATCTCTACAACGTTGAAGTTTTTTAGAGTTAAATTTCAATGCTAATAAACTGAATATGATTGGTGCAGTCAATGTCAGTCAAAAACATGATATAATCTTTTTGACTGCTGAAATTGATATCGAGATGCCAGTCACAGTCAAAAAAGATGTTATCAAGATGACAATCAACAGTCAAAAAAAGATTATATCAAGATAATAGCAGTCACAAATTGATGTGCAAGAGCACTAAAACAGATTGGAGAGGGAGTCTAAACAAAAAAATGAAATGTGTATTGAAATGAAGAAACAAATTCTTTCAAACTTTTGACTTAATAATGCATCATCATTGTTTTGATCTATAACAACTGGAAGGATAATAATTGGGTGGATCTGACAATTATGTGGAAACAAGAAAGGGATAGGAATAACAAGATTAATAAACCTGATGACAAAAGAGTCAACATCAACACTCGTCAGAAGTCACAGCAATCCAACATTCAGTAATATGGATTAGTTCCAGAATTCCTGCCGAAAGTAATGGTAAAAAAAATGAAATACATTCTCCAAGAGAATCAAATGACAGGCTTATTGATTCCCTCTCTTTGAATTGAATGAAACAAAATTTTCTCAATTCCATTCTTCCAAACAAATTAGTTGAAAATCAAATGAACATATTCCAAGAAACCAAAGCACTTAACATTGATAAACATTTTCTCTAATCCAGATTTCAACAAAATAGTATTTTTTTTTCATTTTCTGTTTGTTCCATATGAATAAGTGAGAAATCAAACAAATGCACTCCAGGAATTGAAACAACCAAGAATTATATTTATTTATTCTTTCTAATCCAGATCTCAATAATGCTAAAAACACCACAAGTTTCCAAAAATGAGTTATTGTTCCCCATTTGTCATCCATCTGTCCACCCATTTGTAGACACTTAACCTTATTTGTTTTTAGAGGTTTTTTTGTAGTTGTGTTGATAGGTACTAATGAAATATTAGGATTCACATTTCCTGAATCTTCAAATAATTTTTATTTTCACCATTAGAAGGTGCTAAAATTGAAATATGGCAAAACTTTAAATGACTATTAAATGATTCACTTATGAGAAAAATGTAAAATTCAAATTTGTAGAGTGTTGTGATCAAGTGAAATTTGATTTTTGAATTTTTGAAGTTTGAATTTTGAAAGCTCAAATGAGCTTTCAAAAGAAAATGAAATATTTTGAAGCTGAAAATGACAAAATTGAAATTGAATTGAAAAAAAAAATTGAATTGAAAATGACAAAATGACTCAAGCTGAAAATGACAAACTTCATCCTCTGAACATGTGCATTTCATATTCAATCAAAGCAATATGCTGTTCTTCTAGTTAAATTTTATTATTTTTGAAATGAAACAGTTGAAACAGAATAAATTCACTTCAAGAAACCAAACAAGTTAACATTTATAGCTATTCTCTCTAATCCAGATCTCAATAAAGAATTTTTTTAATTCCATTTCTTTTATATAATCAGTGAAAAAATTAGCATACCACAAGAAACCAAAACAACCAGTATTTGTCTATTCTGTCTAACCGAGATCACAATAAAACAGATTTCCAAATCCATTCTTTCCAAACATATCATTTGGCATTGTTTGCATAAAACCTCCTGATGATTATTAATACACCATTTGTCAAGTCATGCAAAGGTTTGGAAGGGGGGGGGGGAAATGCTTTTTTTTCGCTGAAATTTCAATAACTATAAATTTCTTGATTTTAATAATATTAATAAAATCAATAATTTGTTTCCAATATTATAATTATGCATTATAAGAATATATTGCTTATTCCGTGGCCTCACTTCAGTATGCCAAATATTAGTGTTTCCAGCTTAAATAACAATTAAAAGATAGTAGCTTAAGTCACAATGCAGATTTAAAATTGATAAAATTACTCTATATTACTGTAATGGTGAGAAAAGCTGAGACAATTAATTGGAATTATTATTTATGAGCTTATTATTTAATGAGTTCTATCAATGTCTACAGGACATCTGTGATATTTTACTACTGAATTATTATCTACAAAATTACCTTGTTTTTTCTTGGGTTGATATTTGATGTATAGTTGAGTCTATTGTCCTGTAGTGGGTAGTACAGTCTAGTTTATGAGTTCACAAATGTTCTTGATTTTATGATTGTTCTTGGTGGGGATTCTGTTGCAGGTTGATATCAATTTGGAAGTGGCACAAAGAGACAAAATATGTTGTTGGAATCTATGATTTGTTGCATATGTTAAACAATGTAATTGTTTATTTCTAGCATCTGTCACAACTTTTCAAGAAGAGCGAATAATGTATTCTTTTTACATATGCGCTACACATTTAACATTGTTGCTCCAATGCATCATCGGGGCGGGGGTGGCTCAGTCGGTAGCGCACCAGGCTCGTAATCTGTAGTTCCCAGGTTCGAGTCCCAGCTGGGTCAGCGTTGAGATTTATCTCCGCAAAATTCACCCCCCCTGCCCACGGTCAGTAGGGGATACCGATGGGCTTGGAAAGGCCGCCGTCCATCGGATGGGACGTTAAGCCGTGGCCCCGTGTGCGGGAGAGCCATACCCTGTGCACATTAAAGAACACGCTGGATGGCCTTGACGGGAGGCTACCATCTGTCTCCCAACAGCTGTTCCAGTGGGTCCCCTCCCCCAACCTTCTCTGAGCCTTCGGGGTCCATGTGACCTGGCCATTTAGCCCATGGTGTGCAAAAAAGTGCCGCTCAGAGGTAAAACAACCCAACCCAATGCATCATCAGATGAAATGATTGCTTTGCAGCAGGTACAGATGCATGCAGGTTAGCATGCTGCAGTCAGTGTTTGCATATGTTAGGCTCAGAGCATGTTGTGTGGAAGAGTGGGTGGTAGTACTTGTGATACCCTCTATTGAAGGGTCTGGGAGATTGAATTTTAAAGCTGCAGCATGCTTACATCTATGCCTGCCACAAAACAATGATTTTGCCTGATGATGCATTGGAGCAACAAAGCAAAAAGTGCAGAGCATATGTAAAAGGAATACATTATTCGTTCCCCTTTAAAAGTTGTGACATAAGCTGGAAATCTACAAATTAATGCACTACATTGGTTAATGTGTGCAAAAAGTCACAGATTCGAACAATATATTTAATCTCTCTGTGACACTTCCAAATTGATAACCTGCAATAGAATCCCCCCCAACCAAGTACAATGGCAAAATTAAGAACATTTGTGAACTCATAATAACAAAGATTGTACTAACCACCAGAGGACAAGATTCAACTATATATCGGATATTAATCCAAGGAAAAAAAACAAGGTAATTCTGTAGATAATAATTTCAACTAATTGTCTCAGATTTCCTGGCATTACAGTGATATCATCATAATCGTTCTCCTCAAGCAGCCATGGGCTAAGAGGAATTTTATTAATTTTAATTAACAATACATTTTTAACTGCTTGAGCTTTAATGCCTCAAATACTGCATTTAATTCCAGAATTCACACCAAAAAACTCACTTTTTCTGAATATTTTGTATTAGAATAATATATGCTTTATTTTTCATTATTACAACTGTTAAACAAATAGAAACAAAATATTCTTTAAAAAAAACTGCATTTACTAAATGAGATTAGGGCTATTGTAATACTTTTACTCCATTCCTAATGTTACTCTGGCACAAGAGTATTAAGAGTTCTCTCACCTTGTGATAAATTTTGAAACATGGCATGACACATAATGCAACTTCAGTCTTTGCACCAAAACAAATCATTCGTTTGATGGATCAATACTATCCCTACAAATTTATGTTTCTATTCATTAAAGAATCAACATCAATTCTTTAGGAGTTGTATCCACCCATGATTTAGGCTCATGGAAACTTACTCAAGTTGCTCGGATGTGCATTGGCAAAATATTAGTTTCCAAACAAACAAATTACAGTAGTCATTACAGACAAAACAGTCTAAATAAGTCAAGCTTGAAGGACTACAAATCTATATTTGTTCCTGTATTACAGTAAATAGAAAGTGAGGGAGAGCTAGAGGTAGTCTATCAACAGCTTCTTTATACCCACTAGTGAGCTGATGCAAAAACCTATTCATCAGATAACTCCTCAGGCTCTGAATCAGAAGATATGATGCCTTCAGAATCTTTCATCTCCGCAAAACCCCTTTCTGAGGATGCATCGCTATCAATTTCATGACTAGTTAGCTGAAAAAAAAATTGAGTTTTGCTGTGAGTGGGACTCAAAGCTCACAACTTCAGAATACATGCCATGTGTTTTCATTCTTTCATCTAAAGAAAAATGGGTGCCACTCCTGCATCATATTCTTTTATGTTGCCATTACAATAAACACTCAAAAATTATATTCCTCTTTCCAATTGTTTCTAATAAAACCTTTTCCTAAACTTGACTGGGTATATGAAATCCAAAGATCTTAGCAGTGAAATGGATGGGTGACGCTGTCGAGAACTTTATAAATCATTTAAAATTCCTCTTTTTACATAGAAATGAATGTGATGAGAAATCTTATCAGTCACTTCAGTAGAGAAAAAAAAAGACCACATGACAAGATATCTCATCATTGTCATTGTAATCATTTGACAGTCAAAGAGATAACTTGTCATAATCAGTGAAAGGGTAAAAAAGTGAAAACTTTTAAGACTACATATTATATATAAAGAGAAGTTAAATGTCAGTCAACAGCAAATACACAGATTACCTGTTGACAGAATAGTTGACAATTAGTTCTTAAATGTCAGTTTAAATAATTCTTTCTTTAAATGAAAAGTAAACAGAAAATTATATACTTCAAGGTCAATCATTTCTCTTGGCTGAGGAGCTTCTGGATTGTCTCCAATATCTAACATAGGAATTCCATCTTTTTTTATTTCTTTCTCCAGAAACCCTAAAATATCAATCAATCATTAGAAAGTGTAAAAGAATTTTCATTTTAATAAAGCTTAATCAGTGGTAAAAAAAAACAATATTATAACATTTAAAACAAAGCTTTCATTACATTCATTTCTCTCAAGACAGCTGCAACATATCTACTAAAAGAATAATATATATGAATACCTTGTGTAGCATCCTCAATAAGTCATTAAAAAGGAATAAGTTTATAGTTTAAATCAGTGGTTCACAAACTATCATGTGCAAGCGATTCCAAAAGAGATGGGAGTGCAAATATGTACTAACACCAGTGTTCAACAGGGAAAACGATAGATCCAGGAACCACTGCTCTAGGACCCCACCCATCCCTTTGGTGTCAGCACTGCCCCAGAGTGGACTGTGTCTGTTGAAGTCCCCCATGATGAGGAAGGAGATACGGCAGCTGAGACTAAGTCATCAAGATCTTCCAGGAAAACGATGCTGCTGGACGGTAAGTAGACAGAGAAGACAGTAAACAAAAATCCCACATAGAAGCAGATCGCAACTGCCTCTAAGGTGGTGGCTAGGGGTACAACCTGGAATGGAGAATGGTTTCTCATGAGGATGGCAACACCCTCACGAGCTGGACCATTCCATTCCGGTTCCAATGAACAAGAGAAAAGTGCTGGATGGTGGGATCATTGGCTGTCTGCAGGTATGTCTCCTGCAGGCACACACAGATGGGCTTGTGCACCCTCAGGGGGACCTTGATGTTACCAATATTCCTCTGGAATCCATGACAACTACATTTTAAGAGAGTGGCCATCTCATGTCTTAGGAGATTGGGCAGATGACTCAGTTTATTTTAACCATCGCCAGCAAAACAGTTTTGTAAAAATAGGGCAGTGGTGTCCATGTCCTCGGAATAATCCAAAGGGCATGGGTCAGAGACTGTTGAACATGAAGGGGTTTAAATTTCGTTCTTAGGTCCTGCTGGGGGCCCCTTGGGTTTGGAAGGGCTGGCTATCTGAAGAGGCAGGAAAAAGGGTGCCTTCCAGTGGTGGAAGTGGAAGGCACCACAGCATGAATGGAAATCGGAGTTGATGTTGAGATGGACATAAACCTTGGCTGTGTAAGTTCATAGCAGACAAGAGAGATTCAGAGGTGGGACGCTGATATCTGTTTGCACCACTGCAACAATGGACTTTCTGATCACCGCACTGGCATAGGAAACCTTGCCATTGAGGCAGGTGGTGCAGTGAGCTTCCTTGCTTCTGGATAGGAGATGCTATTCAGCATTTTGAGGTGCTATACCTCCTTTTCTTCCAGCCACTATGGGCAATCGCGGGAGTAACTTTTCTGCTGTGCAGTCAGGATCGAGGTGATCCTGGCTGCCACAAAGAGAACAGGCGGGTTTGCCCCGGCAAACTATGCAGGCATGGCTATGCCTCCGGCACTGAAAGCAACGCAGAGGGTTTGGGATATATGGCCATACCTTGCAGTGAAGATAACCTGCTTTGATGGAAGTCGGCAGGTGTGGCGTATTGAGGTGAGGTTTAGTACCCAGGTGGGTACTAACTTTCCATCATGGTGTTGCAAAACCCAATGGACTGCCATCACTCTCTGGGATGACAGCTCCAAGAGGATTTCCTCCTCAGAAACTTTGAGGTTATCCCACTCAGATCACACCCCAGGAGAAATTAAGCATCTTGTGGGATAAGGAATAAGTTTATAGTACCAATTACTGTAACATTTAACAGTAGTTCAGAATGTTTAGAGCGAGCAGTTTCCACCTGCAAGTCACCAGATTTTAGGCACTTGACTGATTTCAGAGCTCTCGCGAGACCTTCTAGACCTTTACGAAAAAAACGGGACATGTCCCCAATCACCCGATTACTCATTGAATGGATGATCTGAAAACTTGGGGACAAAGAGACAGACAGATGATGACAGCGACGATGAAGGCGGGGGCTCATGGTGAGCCCTCTTGTCAGTACTGGCTGATGAATTTCCTTTAATGGAATTCGTGATTGGCTCACAGTTTTCAGTGCCTATTGCCCCCATCCACCATGAAGTCCAACAAGGGGATACCCGGCACCATACCCACACAGCCAATGAGCCACGTTCTCACAATTAAATAAGAATGAAAAGGAAAAGAAAAAGGAGAGAAACTCACTCAAGTCTTCTCAAAATAATATAAGCAAAAAAATTAAAAAGAATGAGAACTGAATTGGCCTCACAAAAGAAAAAAAACTACAAAATTAGTAAATGAGGAGGAAACTCATAAACTGTTGTTCAGATGTGGGCAAGGCACTCACCTACTGCACAGTTGGATCTAGCAAGTCCAGCCCACCAGCCGATTGATCCTGGGGGGAGAGGCACCCCAGGACATCCTGAATACCTGAAGCAAAGGCCAATGCAGTGTGTAGAGCAGCCCCAGAATATGCTGTCCAGCCCCACGATGAACAGACTCCCCAATGGCAAGACATGCTAAAGGGAACCCAACTACTCATGAGCTGAGTAAGATCAGATGTGCCCCCCAAACAACTACCAGGATCCTCCTTTCCAGGGACACGGGAATCCAGGCACGATACACATGTGGGTGAGCATTCAGGACCCTGTGAAGGTACCTAGACCAGTGGAACCTTCAAGGATGGTTCACTTACCATGGACAAGAGCTCGCACTGAGGGACAAGATATGATGATTTTTATTTGGTATCAAAATTATAGGACTTTTAAAGGACAGAAAAAAAAATGTGTTTCTGTATTTTTTATAAATATATAGGCTGGTTGGTTATTTGGGGTTTAATGGCACAAGAGTCGCTAGGGCTATATTGCATCAAACATAAGTATATAAACAGATAAAAGTCCTTCAACCAGCAACGAAAGTTAAAAGAGACACAAATACGGGAAAGAACAACACAGTAACTAAACAGTACTACCAACCAGTGTATAAATCAACAACAACAATGGGAGTACAGGACCCATGTAAAATCAGAACTAAGAATAAAATATAGAATATAATGTAAAAACATCATAGACAAGTAAAATAACCTGTATAACATATAAAAGCAAAGACAGGAGGTAAAAAAGAATCGTCGGATAAAAGATGTCCGAGTTGTTGGACGGATAAAGATGTCCGAGATCCAAGATGTCGTCGGATAGATATCTGAGATGTCCGAGTTGTCACTTTTTTGCACACCATGGGCTAAATGGCCAGGTCACAAGGACCCCCAAAGGCTCAGAGAAAGTTGGGGGAGGGGACCCACTGGAACAACTGTTGGGAGACAGATGGTAGCCTCCTATCAAAGCCATCCAGCGTGTTATTTAATGTGCACAGGGTATGCCTCTCCGGCACACAGGGCCACGGCCTAACGTCCCTTCCGACTGACAGCGGGCTTTCCTAGCCCATCAGTGTCCCCTACTGACTATGGGCAGGGCGAGGAATTTTGCAGAGATAAATCTCAACGCTGACCCAGCTGGGACTCGAACCTGGGAACTACAGATTACGAGCCTGACACGCTACCGACTGAGTTACCCCCGCCCCAGATGTCTGAGTGTAAGGGACTCGGATGTAAAATCATGAAAGCTAAAGTAAAATTGATGTTCACGGTTAAAATCTGGTTGGTTGGTTAGTTGGGGTTTATTGGCGCATTAGATAACTAGGCAAAAATTGTGATATATTATCGTGGTATAGCACAGAGTAAATAGGAATGAGCCGTTCTAGTGATGTTAAAATCTGGACAATGAATTAAAATATGCTTAATGGTTAAAACGGTGTTACAAAACTTGCACTTAGGTTTGTCGTCCGTCTGAAGAAGAAAGGAATGAGTGATAAATGAATGACCTAAGCAGAGCTGAGCAAGTACAACTTCCTCCTTGCGATTTCTGCAAAAACAAGACTGCCATGGTTTGATTATGGGCTTGATCTCCAAAAGCTTGTTACCAATCTGTTCAGACCAAGAGATCTGCCACTGTGCATGGAGCTCGATGGAAAAATGCTGCCGAAAGTCCAAGTATGGAACCAGCA
This sequence comes from Ryuthela nishihirai, assembly GCA_038380435.1. Taxonomy (NCBI): domain Eukaryota; kingdom Metazoa; phylum Arthropoda; class Arachnida; order Araneae; family Heptathelidae; genus Ryuthela; species Ryuthela nishihirai. Next base: position 57,411,681 of record JAWZYU010000030.1, on the reverse strand, counting down.
GTGGAGAGTTGGATAGGGACGTCGTGGCTGACCTGGCAGCAGCATCTGCCAAGTCATTGCCCCTGATCCCGAAGTGACTTGGCACCCAACAGAAGAGAATGTTGGTGGTGACTGCCAGACAATAGAGTTGCTGATGGATCTTGGAGAGAACAAGATGAAGACGATGCCTCACTGAGATCAAAGCCTGTAGCGAGCTAAGCGAGTCGGTGCAAAGCACACACCGATGATGACTCTTAGCTGCTATTGGTCCAAGGCAAGACTGATAGCATGCAACTCTGCAGTGAAGATGGAACACTGCTGTGGAATTAGTCTGCAATGATTACATCACAGCAGACCATGGCTTGTTCCACTGATATGCCGGACTTTAAGCATCTGTGAAGGCAGGCAAGAAGTCCGGATGCACAGCACAATGGCTGGCAAAGAGTTGCCGATACACACAGTCAGGTGTAAAGGCCTTCACCATCCTGCAAAGAGAGAAATTGCAGGAAGGAGAAACAGCAAGTCACGGTGGGAGTGGCCCAGCTGTCGACTGTGAGATGCTATCGAGACTGGTGTTAATGTGTCGCAGGTAACCTTGGACACACAAACAGAAAGGACGAATGGCAGTCGGCTGATTCTGGTATAACATTTCCCACCAGGGACTGAGAACGCAGTCCCAAGTGGGATGGCCTGGCAGGGATAGCAATTTTGCAGCATGCTGCAGCGACAACTGCTGACGGTGAATAGATAAGGAAGGTTTGTCGGTCTCAATGTAAAGACTCCGGACCAGTGAAGTGCGAAAGGCCCCCTGGAAACATGGAGGGCCTGATGATGGAGGTGGTCCAGCACCTTCACCATCGAATCCCAGGTGGGTCGTACACCTGAAATCCCTAGTCAAGTTTCAACTGGACAAGAGCATGGTAGAGGTGGAGCAAAGACATCAGTCTGTCCCCCAAGAAAGAGAGGAGAGGACCTTGAGGATGTTAAATAACCACGTACACTTGGATGTGAGATGTCAGATGTGTGGTAAAAAGGTCAATTTCCGGCCCAAGATGAGACCGAGATGGTTGGTCTCTGCCACAACTGGAATGATGTTACCCCCTAGCCGCAGCTCAGGGTCCAGATGAAGATTACAATTGCGGCAAAGGTGCACACAAGAGATGTTCTATGGAGAGAACTGAAAACCATTGGCCATCGCCCAAACTGAGAGATTGTTCAGGGCAGTTTCAGTTGTCATTCAATGACCCTCATGCTGAATGACATGAAAAAGATTCTAAAGTCATCAATACAGAGGGCATTGTCTACAGTCGGAGAAAGTTGCAGTGTAATAGAATTTATCTTGACAGTGAAAAGTGTAACACTCGGGATGCAGCCTTGTGGTACCCCCTGTTCTTGGGGAAAAGGCTACAACAGAGTGTTGCCAACATGAAATCGAAAATTACGAGAAGATAAAAAATTGGCAATGAGGATCGGCATGTGACCTCGCAAGTCGAAGCTATGGAGGTCACGAAGAATGCCGAATCTCCATGTTGTGTCATATGCATTTTTCAATGTTGAAGCAAATGACACCAGGTGCTCTCTATGTAAAAACAATTACTGATCACAGATTCGAGGTGGATCAGGTGAACTAAAATAGACCTGTGCCTGTGAAAGCACACCGGGTGTTAAAAAGACCATGATATTCCAAATACCAGGTCAGCCTGGTATTTACCATTCTTTCGAACACCTTGCAGATGCAGCTCATCAATGCAATTGAACGATAATTTGAAGGAATCTTGAAATCTTTGCCAGGCTTGGGGAAGGCCAAGATCATGGCCTCCCGCCAGGAGTCCGGAAATTGCTCCTCAACGAAAATGCGGCTGAAGAGTCAGAGCAGCCGATCCTTACTCGATGGTGAGAGATGTTGGAGCATAGCATAATGGCCCATTGTCTGGCCCGATGGCAGATGCACGAGAAGTGTGCAGAGCAAGGCGAAGCTCCTCCACTGTATATGGCCTGTTGCAAGACTCCATGCCATTCGAATGGAAAGACAGCAGAGAGTGTTCAGCCATGCTCTTCAGGGCCAGAAACTCTGGGGAGTAGGAGGATAAAGAAGAGATGGAGGAGAATGACTCCCCCAGAGTGTCGGCAATTGCACGAGGATCAGCAATTGCCTGTCCATTGTGCTCCAGGATCGATAATGAGTGGACATGTACTTCCCACCCATCTTCCGGACCTTATTCCACATGATCTTAGAACTGGTCATGTGGGTGATAGATGTATATTTGATGCAAGATTCCTTCTGGCACCGGATGAAACAGGCTTTTGCCCTGGCGCATTTGAATGCTTCAAGGTTGGGGGGACATCAGGTATCTCTAACCCCCCCCCCCCCAAGTCTTGTTCTGAGCATTATGAGCTACAGTGCAGTCAGGATTCCATCGCAGTTTTGTTTGGGGAGTGAAAGTATATACTGACACCGATGTTCAACAGGGAGAGCGATGGATCCAGAAGCCACTGCTCCAGGACCCTAGCCCTCCCATTGGTGTCAGCACTGCCCCAAAGTGGACTGTATTCATTGAAGTTCCCCATGATGAGGAAGGGGGATGGCAGCTGCGAAACGAGGTCATCCCAGAAAACGATGCTTCCATGTGGTAGACAGAACAGTGAACGAAAATCCCACAAAGAGGCTGATGGCAACTGCCTCTAAGTTGATGGTGAGGGGTATGACCTGGAAAGGAGAATGGTTGCTTACAAGGATGGTGACACCCCCACGAGCTGGACCATTTCCATCCCGGCAAATGAGAGAAAGTGCCCAATAGTGGAATCATCAGTTGTCTGCAAATATGTCTCCTGCAGGCACACACAGATGGGTTCATGTGCCCTCAGGAGGACATTGCTGTCATCAATATTTCTCTGGAATCCACGACAGTTCCATTGTAGGAGTGTGACCATCTGAAGTCTTGGAAGAATTGGCGGACGTAAATATATAGGAGTGTCCTTTAAATATAGGGCAAATAGTCCCCATAATTATGTTACTTTTGTTGTTATCCTAAACTTTTCCCTTCAACAATTATTCACTTTGCAGTTACTAATTATGTCACTGCAAGCCTAAAGACAATCTACTAAAAAATGCATCTTCCGTCCTCACTTCTCAAATTCTTGAGCTCACTATTGAAATAATATATGCATTATTTTTTCTCTATTGAAACCATTAAAATAATACTCAAAAACAGAATAACTTTTATGGAGCCACTGTAATATATATATTTATAATCAACCGTATAATTTAATTTTAATACAAGTTGATAGTTAACTACAGATAATAGTCTTTAATGCTAAAAAGAATTTTTTTTAATACTTACGCAACTTCCTCTCCATTTCATCACATCTTCTTACTTCATTCACAAATTTTCTTTGGAAAGCATTTACATCAGGATTTAACTAGGAATGTTAAAAAATTATACATAACCATACCCTACATATATATATATACACAAAATAATTATTTAAAAATACATTACAAATGAACCACCACATTCAGATGTATAAAATGATAACCATTAAGAGCAAATGATATATATAATTAAAAAATATTCAAGACAAAATTTTTGAAATAAAAAAAATCTTACAGTAAGAGCAGCACTGTTTACAAACCGCAAGTTTATTCTTTCTGTCAATGGTAATTTTACGTAGTGGCAAAGATTAGATTTATTTTTATTTTATTTTCAGAAAAAAAAAATTAGAACACATATCATGTCAGGCACATAAGGAAATCTTGTTTTCGAAGGAAATGAAGTTTTTTGTTTACCTATGGAGGCTGTTCAGAAAGTTCTTGACACATGTCTATAGATTTGCACTCATTCCTCTGAAATTAATGAGCTATGATTTGTATGAAAGCTTGTCTAAACTTGTCATGTGTTAAAAAACAAAGGCTGTATCATCATTTCTATCTTTGCTGGTGCTGCATAAAGTTTGGTCTGAAAAAACTGTGCATTGTTATTATGGAGCCTACCAAAGATAGAGAAAAACTTTACATTTTCAAAACAATGCAGCTTGGGGCTGACACAAAAAAATTCATGCCGATTTATCACAAGTATATGGGGATCATGCCTGTTCCTATGGACTACTATGGGATGGATGCACAAATTCAGAGGATGACAGAGCTTCCATGACCACCCTTGTGCAGGAAGACTGAATGAGGCCATGAACAGGAGAATCATTGCTGCTGTTCATCAACTCGTTAAGGAAAACCCACATATCACAGTTCAGATGTCAGCACATTGATTGGCAGTGTGGAAACAATTATTCATCAACATTTAAAGTTCTGAAAGATCTGTGTGAAATGGGCACCCTACAAACTGACAGAACAGCAAAAAAGGGCTGCAACAAGGGCAATATTTCCTTTCTTGATAGAATTCAAAATATCCTGAAGTTGTCCGTAAAACCTATCCTTCTCATCCTCAGTATGAACATAACAGCAGATAGCATTCAAGTCTAATGCTTGCCTGAAATTTTGCTGTTTGAATCCTTTCATTAATGCACTCATATCCTAGAAGAGCATCACTGGCATGTCTGCTGAGAAGCAGACCTACGACTTGGAGATGCTTATTATATTCCCTCCCTGAAAAGAGAAATTTAAGATTATTTTTAAGAATCTGACCTTTATTTGTCCATATGATCTCTTGCAAGACGAGAATATCTAAATTATAATGGTGGAATTCTTTTGTGAGGACATAAAGAGAATAAGCTCTGTGCAGAGTCTTCACATTCCAACTACCTATGGAGAGAAAATGGTTAGTGGGATGTTTTAAGTTTAAGAAACTATGTTTATTGAGAAAGGGAATACTGACAATATCAAACAGCCCCCTAATCGCAGGCAGGCATAAGATCGGTTCCTCCACCACTAAAGGCTGAAACCATCTACAATGGAAGACTTCCTCCAATGTAGAATTTGACAATGTCCATGGAAGCAAGAATTTAGGTACCTGTGATGACCTCTGCCCAGGATTATCCACCAGCTGATAAAACATATCCTGTGAATCTATTCACTTGGGGCTGTCAACTCACAAACAGAAAACACAGCAGAAGATTTTCCCTCCACAGGAGTCCACCAGTGCAGCAAATTCAAGATTCATAATCAGCTCCTCGTCAATTCATCAAGGTTATCAGCACAGAATGCTACTACAGTATTATTAGAAAATGTATTAATGTTTCCATTTATATTCAAAGAACAAAAGTCATTAACGAAAAAAAAAAGCACCATACCTAAGATTGACCCTTAAAGCACACCATATTTAATAGTCATTTCAGAATAATAGTACCATAGCATTTTTTGCTTTGAGATATTAATGAAAATTTCTTTGAGTCTAATACAAAATATAATTCACAAATTGAAGAAATTTTTAGACATTTTTTGTCTAAAAATGCTATCAGGGCCTTAAACTCTTAATTTAAGATCAATATCTAATATCAATCTTTTTGATATGAGCATTAAATATGAGCTCTGATAATGATTCATAGTTTGAAATCTTCCAAAAGGCTTTAATTTACCTTCTTACAGGCTGCTAAATGTAGAAAATGTAAAACTTGAAGCAATATTGCAAATGATATATTTATGCCAGAAATTCTGGTGTTGAAAAATGGATATGAAGACAAGTTACTAACAGAAGTACAATTGATATTTACATGTTTTAAATTTGAATTAAAATTAAAATTTGACCAGTAGCTTTTTATTTATTTTTTAAAGTACTTGATTTTAAATTTGTTAATAATATTTTAATATAGTGTAATATTCTGCTGAGGCCCTGCCAACCTCTCAGATCTTCTACTATGGCATATAAACTGACAGGCTCCTGTCAGACCTCTGTGGCAAGCAGCTGCTTGAGGGGGTAAAGGCAATAAATAAATTACTCTAGCACACTTTGCTACTGATCAAAGGGACCTGGGTTCGAGCCCTGGGTATGGCATGGATGTTTGTGTTGTGTTACTGCTGAGTCCTGCCATCCTCACAGATCTTCCACTATGTATGGCATATAAACTGAGAGGCTCCTATCAGACCTCTGTGTCAAGCAGCTGCTTAAGGGAATATTTATTATTTTTTATTTATATTAGAAAAAAATAATACTGTTAATGGATTTGAACCATTTGTGGACATCCTCTATCTGTTCTAGGCATTAAGAGAAACATCTTTGGATGGGTTTAGATTCCTCACTGTGGGAAAAGCAACTTGTGTTTGTTAAATGGATACTGTTAATCTGTTTACGTTAAAGAACACGCTGGATGGCCTTGACGGGAAGTTACCATCTGTCTCCCAACAGCTGTTCCAGTGGGTACCCTTCACTACTTTCTGTGAGCCTTCGGGGTTCATGTGACTTCGCCATTTAGCCCATGGTGTGGGAAAAAAGTGGGGCTCAGAGGTAAAATGACAATGTAATTTAGGGGAGGGTTACTTGAGCTATAAGATTTTTTTTGTCAGATTTTTTATAATTCGGTCGGCGGTGCACTGTTTCCGATTTTCATGTTTTTCTGTTTTGTTGCCTGGGAGCACATTATTTAGTTCTGGGGCTTTTTTTATAATTCGGTCAGCGCTGCACTGTTTCCGATTTTCATGTTTTTCGGTTTGTGTTACCCGGGAGGATATTATTTAGTTCTGGGGCTTTTTTATAATTTGGTCGGCGGTGCACTGTTCCCGATTTTCATGTTTTTCGGTTTGTGTTGCCTGGGAGGACATTATTTAGTTTTGGGGCTTTTTTATAATTCGGTCGGCGGTGCACTGTTTCTGATTTTCATGTTTTTTGGTTTGTGTTGCCTGGGTGGACATTATTTAGTTCTGGGGCTTTTTTATAATTCGGTCAGTGGTACACTGTTGCCAATTTTTGGCTTTTTGGTATGTGTTACGATGATATTTACTTTTGGGGGCTATTTTATAATGTCGGTTGGCGATGCATTGTTGATGATGAACTTGGTTTTGAGACGTGTTTGATTTCTTTAATTCCAGTGATTTATTTAGGCTAATTATTGTATGTGTGACTGGATTGATCAATTTAGTTTGTGGAAATATATTTGTGTAGTGATTTAATTATTGGAGAAAGGGGGGGGGGGTATTTGTAGTATATTGGAAGGCACTTTATTTTCATTGTTTATGGTTTTTTCAAGAATATGTGGTTGTGTGGGATGTTTTTAGTGAAATCAAGTTTTTTTTTTTGTTACGTTGTTTCTTTACAATGCAAATTACCATTACCATGGTAACGGTACTTTATGTTTGACGTAACCTCGGATTTTTCGTTACTATGGTAACGAAAAAATAATCTATTTTCTAGAAACCCCTGTTTGGGTTAGGGTCTCAGGGGTTGTGGGAATCAACTAAAAGGGCCGTTTTGTTACGTTGCATCAAAAACAAAATGGCGGCTGAGGCCCGTGATCTGTACTACTGCTGTATTTAGGTTTTGAAATTCTTTAATTTTCTAGTCCTATTATTAAAAGTGTTAGTGAAATGTGCTGTAATGTTATGGCCAGGTGATTCAAAAGTGAGAGTTGGGAGGTTAATATGGGTGTACAGAAATGTTTTACATTAAGTTCTTTGAAGTGAGAGTTTGAGAGAGGGGGGAGGGAGTCCCAGAACTGTTTTTACTTGTATAATTGTATGCAATACATTTTTTTTTTTGAGAGTTTGGGAAGAAAATGGCAAAATCATGGTAAAAATTAGAAAGTTTCTTGGGAGGGGGTAGGAGAATAGTTTTTGAGGTAACATGTGTAGGTGGGTTTTCATCAGAGCATTCTAAAATAGTAGCGGTTGGATAAATGGAGAACGATGTTTGAAGCCTATGGAATACAATAGCAGTTGTAACAGTGCAGAGGCGTATCCACGTATGCCCCCACCAAGGAAACTGTTAGTGCAAATACTTATAGTTCTTTTTCAAGTAGATAAGAAAACATATATAGAGATGAATAAGTAAACAGATATATCACAGAAGAGTAACAGGATTGTAGATGAATAAGTAAACAGATATATCACAGAAGAGTAACAGGATTGTGTTACTAAAACTGTTGCGGAATTAAACTTTTTACTCATAAATCTGTTGTTATTTATCCATGGTGAAATCTAAGGAGATAATTATGGAGCATTTTCTGCAGTTCTTGAAGCAATGGATAATGACTAATTATGGTGATAAAATCAGCAGACAACTAAAGACCAATTGTAACTCTAAAACAGTACATAATTTCAACTGTCTTTTGATTAAATGAGATCAAAATCTAAATAAATTAAATAATTGGGTACCATCTTGTATTAGTGGTACTCAGGAATTGGACATACATTTGACATTGCTCGAGGCTATCGAGGTCTAATCAGAAACATAGGGAATAATGGGAGAACAAAAAATACTTTTTGACACAACTAATAGCTATCAATTCTGCCAACAAATTGAGTATGAAACACGTTTTGGGGAACACAATGTGAATTTTGAAAGATTTGTGAGTAAGAAATTAGTGGAAAGGTTCAAGGGAAGTAACAAGAAGCCCTTGTAGGTTTCAAGGCAGTAATAGTAGTCTTCTATCAAGTGGATTTCACAGTTGGGTTGTTTTATCTCTGAACAGCACTTTTTTGTACACCATGGGCTAAATGGCCAGGTCACAAGGACCCCAAAGGCTCATAGAAGGTTGGGGGGAGGGGATCCACTGGAACAGCTGTTGGGAGACAGATGGTAGCCTCCCGTCAAGGCCATCCAATGTGTTCTTTAACATGCACAGGGTATGTCTCTCCCGCACCTGGGGCCATGGCTTAACATCCCATCCGACAGACAGTGGCATTTCCAAGTCCATCGGTGTCCCCTACTGACTGTGGGCAGGGCAGGGAATTTTGCGGAGATAAATCTCAACATTGACCCAGCTGGGAGTCAAACCTGGGAACTACAGATTACAAGCCTGGCACACTACTGACTGTGCCACCCTGCCCAGGTTTTTGCAGTGATGTATCTTTCAAAGCAAAGGAAAGTAAAAGGTTTATTTTCATGTCATTTTTCATTAAAAACTTGACTTCAATGCTGACACTAACAGTATTTATTTGAAACTTTTTCATTTTGCACCAGCCTGGTGGCTAGCATTCTTGGTTGTGGATCAATGGAACCTGGATTTGAGCTCCGTATAAGGCATGGATGCCTCTCTTCTAATTTTTTCAATCTATTGCATTGTGCATAAATGTTTATATTAACAGGTGCTTATAGCACCTATGATTTAATTCAGAAACACTTGAATTAGTTTCTAACCATAATTTATTACATTAATTCTTTTCATTTAAAGAGAGCCAGTTTTTTTTATTAAAAATCATCAAAACTGGAAATTTGATTTAATTTGAAAAAATTTAATTCCATTTCATTATATTGTTAATGAGTTCCTATTTTTTGGTTGGCAACATAACATATAAGGTAAATATAGGATATCCATAGCCCATGGCTGCATGTGGATTTTGTATGTATATTAGAGAGAGGATTTTTGTTTTTTTCCTGAAATCAGGTGCATTTAGTTCTTAATGTAGAGAGAAATTGTGTTTCCTCCAAGAAAATTTTCTGCAGAAACTAATGCTACATAATATGCTTAAATAAATAAAAATAAATACCCCCTCAAGCAGCTGCTTGCCACAGAGGTCTGACAGGAGCCTGTCAGTTTATATGCCACAGTAGGAGATCTGCTTAGGGCATGAAAATATTAAATGCGCTTTTGAGACCATGTTTTTATACACAATTAAAAATATTTTTCTCCGGAAATTTGCTGAAGAAATAAATAATAGTAGCTAACAAGTATTTGAGTACAGCAGAACTTGATTAATCAACATGCACACACATAGAAATATTGGATATTTCGAGTGAAATGCGCAAAATTAATAAAGGCTACAAAAAATGGAAATACTACCTAAGTATGCTTTGCCAAAACGGAACGTACATTACGTTGCATTAAAAAGTATGACACTTGAGAGCCGAAAATTAGTTCTGTCAGAGATACTACACATGAATATAATTATAACAGCACATGAGCAGTATAACAAAGTTGAATCATAAAACAGAATAATATTACTTACATCTCTAAATTGCACGAGTCCAAGTTCTCCAAGCTCCGAAACACAGGCATATGCTGCTTCCGACTGTAAAAACAGCTGACATAATGTCATTTCCTCGCTTCGAAAGAGAGACCCCATTTTGATTTCTTTAGGTATAATTAAACGATAAAACAATCTTATTATACTTTAAGATCGAGATAAGTTGTCCTACTTTATACTTGATTGTTATCTAGTTGCGAAAACGTTTTAAATATCTTGATGTCATTTTCAGTTCTACGTAATTATTGATTTTCAGGACTTGGTTACAGATACCAAAAACATATCATTAGCCATATGCAACTCTTATCAACATTTTTTACTGAGAACTCACTCGATAAAATCCATATGACGGGGTTAGCCCTCTACCGGCCAAATCTGACATATTTTTCACTAGGAGCAATTCTTTTTGATATTATTAAAATCGATGGTTTTCAACGAGGGCAATTAGTGTGTGGGATGCAACTCTTTTGTTTTAACAGAAAATTGTATGTTTTTATAGATCAATTAAAAATTCTGGATAGGTATCGATAAAATATTATGATTTGCCTTTCCGAATCTCCTAAGAGCCTTAATGCCTAAAAGCTGGAATCGCGCCCTCTTACGGTAGAAAAAAATAAAATGAAATTCAAAAATTTAAACCAATGTTGCAAACGGTGCAGTTATGCTAGAGAAATTTGAAATTTTGGTTGGTAGTGGAATGTGATAGTCTTGAAGATTCCACTGACAACAATGAGTTGACCCCTTACGCCCAGGGTAGATAGGAAACGCAAAGGTTTTCTTTAAAAAATAATTGGAAAACTTTTTAGTTGGTATTAATGATATATTATAAATCGCATTAATGATATACTATAGTTCGCATTTTAAAAGCTGGTTCAAATTTATACCGTTAGAGAACAGTAAATATCCAAACGATAAAGCTTTTACTGGATGTTTCAAGTGATATGTTTATGGTCGAAATTTGAAATTTCGGCTGTGGAGTGTCAATGGATATTCCACTAACAGCAACGATCTGCCCCTTTTTTTTCCAGAGAGGTGTGAGAGAAGTAACTTTTTATATTTAAGAACTAATTATGTCGTATAATTATTAATAAAAACTGCTGAGCATTCATCTCCCCCCCCCCCTCATCTATTAGCTGGAATTAAAACTTTTACAGCTTTTAAAAGCAGGTAAAGGGAAAACTTTATTTTCAAACTTCCCTTTGAAACAATATTTTCATACGTGCCAGAGATGATATGCGTTCTTCTAGTTATTTTACACATTTAGTATCCTCTAACAGTGGATGTTCGAACTATGGATGATTGGTAAAAATAAACTATTAATCTTTTATTATATACTTAAATTTATATATTATACAAATTAATTTTAAATTAATTTTAAATATTATACAAATTATATGTTTCACATTTTTCTTAAAGCAGAAAAATTGCATTTAACTCTTGGTATAAAGGGACAAATCATTACTATTATTGTAAACCACTTGACCATTACAGTCTATATCTGAAATTTTAATATCCAGCATATATACTAGATCGTTTGCATTTTAATTTAAATATTTGGTATTTTGCAACATTTTCCGTCACAAGAGGCCGCTTTCTGCGTTTTTATTTACGGCCTTTAGCACTCTCTAACAATGGAAATTTAAACTCATGGATAATTCGAAAAATATAAATATGAATATTTTGTTAGTACCTGCAAAACAAAATTTCTCGTTTATCTCGTAAACTAAAACAGTTTAATTTTCTACCCCTTTGGGATGAAATTCCAAATGTAAATTTAAAGCTGCAATATTTTTCAAGCTAAACGTCAGAGTAATTATTGTTTTTTCCTTACCTTTGTAAAGTGCAAAAAATTAGCTGTTCCTATGGATGGAGGGCATTCCCCTCCCTCACCCTCTTCAGAATGCTAATAAGTGTAACGGAGGAAGAAAAAAATATTAAATTTGTGCATATTTCGCACATTTTTGAAGAATTTTTTTTAAAACGCTTGAAACGAAAGGGAAAAATGTTACACGGAAATGGAAATTAGTCCCTCTTTTATCATTTTCAGCCCAATTGCATCATTTGGTCCTACAAATAAAGGATAGTATAAATCGGCAACTCCCATGGACTCCCATGGCTATAAAGAAACGATGGCAACTGCTCTATGGATGAGGTCCCAAAGCTCTGAGGAGCGTGCCACGAAAAAATAACTGCATCCACGGACAGTTCCGAACCGGAGACCTCTTATCAAGAGACATTGCACGATGCCAAAGAATGATTTCGAAAGTACGGTATTCGTATTTTAATGTAAAACAAATGTGTTATACATTGTTATAATTTCATATTCAGTTTGTTTTCGGATTATAGTAAGACTGAGATTGCACTAGTGAAAGTAAGAGATTGCTAAACTGTTTCAACGGCATTCAACATTGAGTGCCTCTTTCGCAATATATTAAGACTCCGATTGATTCGCATATTCATTTGTGCAGATTCGTTAAGTAATTAAATTGCAACTTTTTTTTCTTTCCTGTTCTTTTACAGCATCTGCACACACCTTTCCACCTTCTGTTGAAAGTCACAAAACAGATTAATGGGGGGTCTTAACGAGAGATAACAGAAATGAATAATTCCGATCTCATTTTAAGTGGTGCTGCAATCCGAATAATTATTCATTCTTAGCTATCTGTCCTCTCCTTTATCTGTGCTTGGACCACTCCTAGGCGCTCCCACATGTGAAAAATGACTTTATGTTAGAGTACAGAGACTTGCCTAAAATAAAAAAGTCCCTTGTTACAGCAATCGGAAGAACAAATTTCTGTAATCTCTTCGCAAATATCATTTTTGTGGGAAAATGTGACAGATGAGTTAAGAACACAAATGAGATCTACGAGAATCTGGATTCTCAACAATATTCATTGAATATTTAACTAGTTATAATAACAGGAACAATCTACAGCTAAGGGCTCGTTTCAAAATAAATTTTGAAGAAACACTCCGAACACTTCTTAAATTTTTGGAAAACAGAGTAAATGGCTGGAAATGCCAATGTTTTTAGAACATTTCAAACGTTAACACAGAACGACTAGTAGACGAAAATCTTTCTGAAGAGATATTCCGAAAATGAGCAATAATTGCTGGTGAAATAAATAAGGAAAACGAGTTGTTTGATTGGTTGGTTGGTTGGTTGTTTGAGGTTTAATGGCGCAAAAGCAACTAAGGCCATGATGCGCTAAACGTGGTGTAAAGGGTACAAAGAAGGATCTAAAAAATCAAGGAAACCCACACCAATGTTAAAAGTAAAAGGACAATAGAAAAAGCAATAAATGTAAACATTGAAACAACAAACGACAAAAAAACATCTATCTAAAAGACAAAAAACAACAATAAAAAGTATGTAAAAGTAACAATGGTGTATATTGGGGTATAGCGAAGGACTATGGTTGGGGCAGATATCGAAAAATTGCCAACTAAAATATCTAATTTGGCCAACTGATAAAATAATATCTCTGTCTGGTTCGTACCTAAATTATTTTCACTACGTGTGTGTGTGTGTGGGGTGGGGGGGGGGGGGGTTGAGGTAATTTTCACAAAAAACAATCTTAAAAATTTATATCTCTCCTGGATTTGCCAAGTCACTGCTAATTTTTTAAACTCCCAAAAATTTTGCCAAGTTTTCTCGATTTTGTCAACTCTCCTTAATTTCACAAACCCAATCCCAATTATCACAACTCGACTGTATTTTACCAAGTGAATTCCAATTTTGCCAACTTGACGTAATTTTACAGAAAAAATCGCAATTATTACATCTTCCCTGAAATTGCCAAGTCACTTTCGAATTTTATCAACTCTCCTTAATTGCACAAGAAAGGCACAATTTTCACAACTCCCCTGTATTTTACCAAGTGGTTTGAATTTTGCCAACTTCCCTAGATTTTGTCAAGAGTTCCCTATTTGTCCAACTCTCTTTAATTTCACAAAACCAATCCCAATTTTCACAACTCACAGTTCAATTTAAGGTTAAAACCTGGACATGAGATTAAAATATACTTAGCAGTTAAAATGGTGTCACAAAACTCGCACTTAGGTTCTTCGTCCGCCCGAAGAAGAGATTAATGAGTGATAAATTAATGACCTAGGAGGAGCCAAGCAAGGACAACTTCCTCCTTGCGATTCCTGTGAAAACAAGACTGCCATGGTTTGACAATTAGCTTGATCTCGAAAAGTTTGTTAGCAACCAGTTCAGGCCAAGGTCTCTTCCACTGTGAACAGAGCTCGATGGAAAAACGCTATCGGTAGTCCAAATAAGGAACCGACAGCGGAACCCAACAGAAGAGAACGGTGGTGGTGGCTGCCAGACGATGCAGTTGCTGGCGGATCTTGAAGAGAACAGGGAGAGGCCGATGCCTCACTGAGATCAAAGCTGTAGCGAGCTAAGCGAGTTGGCGTAAAGCACACACCGACGATGACTCTTAGCTTCTATGTGGTCCAAGGCAAGACTGATAGCATGCAACTCTGCAGAGAAGATGGAACACTTTTGTATGATCTGGTCTGCAATATTACATCACATCAGACCATGGCTGATCCTACTGAAGTGCTGCACTTCGAACCATCTGTGAAGACAGGCAAGAAGTCCAGGTGCTCAACACGATGGCTGGCAAAGAGTTGCCAATACACACAGTCAGGTGTAAATGCCTTCCTCGTCCTGCACAGGGAAAAATCATAGGAAAGGGAATCAGTGAGCAATGGTGGAAGCAGTTTGGCTGTGGACTGTGAAATGTTATCGAGACTGGTGTTAATGTCTGACAGGTAACCTTCGACACGCAAATCAAAAGGACGAATGGCAGTCGTCCGATTCTGGTATAACATTTGCCACTGGCGACTGAAAACGCAGTCCCAAGTGGGATGGCCAGGCAGGGATTGCAACTTTGCTGCATATTGCAGGGAAAACTACTGACAGCGAAGAGATAATGAAAGTTCGTTGGTCTCAATGTACAGACTCTGTACCGGTGAAATGCGGAAGGCCCCCATGCAAACATGGATGGCCTGATGATGGAGAGGGTTCAGTAACTTCAACGCTGAATCCCTGGTGGAGTTGTACACCTGTGATCCGTAGTCCAGTTTCGACTGAACAAGTGCATACTAGAGTCAGAATAAATAACAAAAGTCTGTACGACAAGAGAGAGAGGACAGGACCTTGAGGATGTTTACTGCCCACGTGCGCTTGGACCCGAGATGTCGTATGTGTAGTAAAAAGGTGAGTTTCCAGTGGAAGATGAGACTGAGAAAAAATCTGGACCCCAAGCCGCAGCTCGGGGTCCACATGAAGATTATGCCTGCGGCAAAGGTGCATATAAACGGTCTTCTGTGGGGAGACAGTTTGTTGTTCAATGGCCCCATGACGAACAAAAGATGTTAAAGTCGTCAACATAGAGGGCATTGCCTGCAGTTGGAGGAAGTTGCCGTGTAATGGAATTTATCTTAACAGTGAGAAGTGTAACTCTTGCAGCCTCGTGGCATCCCCTGTGCTTGGGGGAAAGGTTGTGACAGAGTGTTGCCGATACCAACTAGAAAATTTCGGAAAGATAAAAAGTTTCCAATGAAGATCGGCATGTGATCTGTCAACCCTAAAATATGGAGGTCACGAAGAATGCCGAATCTTTACGCTGTGTCGTACACTTTTTCGATGTTGAAGAAAGTGAAATTTCTGAAAAGTTTTCTTTCTTCGACATCGAAATTTCGAATTCGAATTTTTGAAAAAATTTTCGAATGTTGAAAGTTTTTTCGATGTCGAATCGGCGATCAGGAATTCGTTTTATGTCGAGAGCAGACCGGATGCTCTCGACACAGAAACGAATTCCTGATCGTCGATTCGAGGCGGATCAGGTGGTCTAAAGTAGATCTCTGCCAGTGAAAGCCACACTGGGTAACAATAATAATAACAATAATATAACAATATAATAATAATAATAATAATAACAGAAAAAAAACTGCTGGACTGCTTACTGCTTCAATGAATTTTTGATCGTCCAAGTTGATACTATAATTTATACTAAAAGAGGGATTTGTTGTGCAGCAGATTACCTTACTTATATATCCATTAGAAATGCATAGATGGTAATTATCTTTGAAAATAGGTGGCGTTAGTAGGTCGAATTTTGTGTTTATCTGCATAATTGGATGAGACTGCAATATGTCTTTTTTTTCTCTTCTTTATCACCATAGGTAAGGCAAATTACAGTATTTTTATCAACGTATAGTTTCGTAGCAGCATCATTGTTTAGAATTGGGGTGCCAACATTCGTAATTCGTTTTCCCTTTGCATCGCCATTGAAACTGCTCCCACTTGATGCAAAAAGTCCATTTTCATTTCTCAATAGAGCATTGGATGGGTTAGGATCTAACTTGGTCAAGCCATCAACGTCACTTTTTGTTGTCGCATTTCTGTTGTGCCTCGGTTCCCCGAGATTTCCTATTCTCTTATTGTTCGCATTAAAGACATCCTCGCCAGTTAATGCGACTTTTTCCAAATATCCCTTAGTTACAGCAGCAGAATCCGACTCGGGATCGGCAATATCAAGGATTTTTTTTTTTTTTTTCTGCATTGAAACTATCCCCGTCTAATGCAATGCTTCGTGGAACTTAAAGCCCATATTTATTTCTCACCAATGTATTCATTGGATTATTTTGAACAGTGGTCAAGTTGTCGACGTAGTGTTTCGTAGTGGCATTTGGATGAATCGATCGGTTCTGCAAGATTTTTAATGCGTTTATTGCTTGCATCGTAATTATCATCGTCATTGCAAAGTGCCCTTTTTTCCAAATATCGTTTTGTAACTACTCCAGAATCTGCATCCGGTTCAGTAACATTGATTATTTGTTTGTTTCGCGCATCGTAGCGATTGTTCCGAAAAATTAAAGAAGTATTATTAACGTACTGAATGGTGGCGGCATCTCCATTTTCTACAGGTCTGCCTACGTTCGATATTCTTTTAGTATTTGCGTCATAATTTCCCGTGTGATTCAGTGTTATAGACTCTTGTTGCAGATAATGTTATGTCCCAGAGTCCGAACCCTCTTCGGGATTGGCTACATTTCTCAATTTTTTATTACTCATGTCGTAGTCCCCATCGTGTGTCAATCTCAAACCGACACCTGGAATTCCCGCTGGTCCTCTTTCTGAACCGGTCTCAGAGCTGATGACGCCAAACTTTGTCAAGTAATTCATCTTTATTTACCAAAGTTTTTTCTGTACTTGAGAGGCATGTGCTTGGGTTTTTTTTATCGATTAATAAGAAATCGTGTGGTTTTGAAACTGCATAAAAATATCTTTCCTGATTTCTGTTGCATGATCCATTTGTATCTGCAACATTTCTCTCTTGTTCTGCATTTTAAAGAATATAAAATAATTACACTGTAGTCGAATGTCTTTCGGAGTCGAAAAATAACTCTGTCAGGTAAATCAATGATATGTTCTTTTTCCTTCCTCTGACGAATAATTCTTCGATGAGTTTTTGATCTTTTTCTGTTACGAAATCGTCGAAAACAATTAAATTTTGCATGTCGGGATCCAGTTCGTTGAGTTCCTTGGTTCGAGTCCCAGCTGCAGAATACGACTCGGGACAAACCTTGACGATATCTTCTTTACTGGCAGAGAAAGTTGCAATTGAGATTTTTTCGCCAAATGTTTTCTCCAAAATTTCGTGCAAATCGTCGAATATTTCATGCATAAACCGATATTTCGGTTCGGTTAAATCTTTGGCATATAAAAAGATTTTATTATAGTAGAGATGTTTAAATATTAAGTTCAACGAAAGGTTCGTCTTCCCTGAACCCGATGGACCACAGATCAAAAGTCTAAAAGGCCAGAGAGGTGCTAATACGTTTCTGTTCAAGAATTTCTCATCTTCTTCAAAGTCAAAATTTTGAATCTCCATTTGCTTTATTTAAAAAGATCATGTTCTTTGACCCAGGAATTAAATGTTATTATCATAACCAAACCATTGAACATAATACTCTATTTTTATTATTCTTCACTCTAGTTTTCAGAATGGTTTCAACTTTATAAATGTCATCTTGGTTTTCGTATTTCACCATTTCTTGGGAGTAAAAACTACCAATGATTGGTTCTCCTTTCAGATCCTTGATCTTATAGGTTATGGGATCTGTATTCAGAACTTGAGCAATTTCAAAAATTTCTTCTGTAAAATTCGGCAGATAACCTTTTTTAAACGGTGTCTTGTACTTGGCGATTCTCACTCTGTCGGCAATTTTAAATTTTGGTGCTGCAATAGATTTAATTCTTTTACCAAACAGATTAAAATACACAATATCTTTGTTTTTCTGTAAGCTTGCCTCTTTTGGGGTCATTCTTTTTGATCTGTGATCCAGATCCGGTTCCGGGTGCAGTGGCCGTATATGCAATGGTGGTGAACAAACAACGCTAACCACTGCTTACTCTAATAATATCAGTTAACTCTGCTCAGTGTTGAAATGGCTTAATGTAATTAATATAATTATTTATTACTTAATATAATTAACCCTGCTCAGTGTTCGAAATTCTCCTTTTCCTGAAATGTGTTGAATGGGCTTGTAATTAGTTGTGCTTTATGCCCCCCCCCCAAAAAAAAAAGCAAGAGAAGTGCAGAATTCAACGAAATTAATAGCATTGCATTTATCTTGTGGAAAAATGGATGTTCTTTTACCTCGAAATATTTTATTACTAACTCGGAAAATAGGAAACTTCCCCAACCCTCTGTATTGGCATATTGAGGTGACGCACTTCCTTGTAAGAGAGGAAGTGCTCGGCGCCACGAGGCATCTGCCTCTGTCATTTATTATTCGGAAGATGATTTCTTCTGCTGTTGGGAAGGGAGGATCACGTTGCATGACCCTTGACACGAGACTCCAAATGACCCCTCGAAGCGAACCGAGAACCTTGATTGACGACAATCAGCTGCTCCTCTCTGCCAGAAATCGCTTCACGAGAAGATTCGTTCTGTTTCGAAGGGGGGGGGGGGGAGGGATATTTCTAGGATGGGGCAGAAAAGGCATACCTGTTTTCAGAGGGAGGGGTTGCCACCCTCAATATTTAATAATAAAATGGAAAAAAAATGTTTTTTTTTATAAATATTAAATATTGTTTAAAAAAATAAAAAATCTTTTACTGCTATCAATTTCGCTGCTATAAATGAAAGTTCTTAGTGTTTTCAGTTAGTTTTTCAAGATAAGTGGTACATTTGCTACGAGAGTAGCGTGTACACATATTCGGGGGGCCCCTCAGATTTACCGCCCCTAGGCTCCTGACTAATTTGCTTTTGTCAAAACCTGGTTCTGATTAATATTA
Organism: Ryuthela nishihirai; assembly: GCA_038380435.1. NCBI lineage: Eukaryota > Metazoa > Arthropoda > Arachnida > Araneae > Heptathelidae > Ryuthela > Ryuthela nishihirai. The sequence continues at coordinate 57,392,311 of JAWZYU010000030.1, read as the reverse complement.
TTAATTTTTACTATTATTACTATTGCAAAATTTGGATACCATATTTTAAGAGAAAATATTTAATTGCTTTTGAAAAGCATTTGGGGTATTTTATTTTTTAAAAAATTACAAAAAAATAGAAGTGGATGAAATCGAAGATCATTAAGTAGCAGAAAGGCAGAGCAGTCAATTCTGAGGAATGCTTTCAGTAAATTCTTCCCCAATTTAAAGAATTCCCACTTCGCCAGATGAGATGAATTTCCTTCTAGGTGGGAAAGTGAAGCCCCTCTTTAATTTTCATTGAGAGCTCCCTCCTCTGTCTCTTAACTTAAGTCTCCTTGTCTCTTAACTTGTTAAATAACTTTAACTTCGTAGCACTTTTCCAAAGCACGAGGTCAGATCCAATCTCCTTCACGTGATTCATGACGCCTGCTTCCCCTCAGTCCTCTATTTTCATCCAATTACCAAGAAAGGCTCTTTCCCCATTTTCGTTTCTTTAACTCCGAGATATTTTCGTCTCTGCAAGAGCAATGACGTCCTCTCTTGCCAGTAACGAGAGTCTCGAGAACCCCAACTCAGCTCTCATCAGGCAACGTGAAGCTCAACGGACGATTGCTCTGTTGCAGAATTTCTTTACGTGAGCAAATTCTTTATCGGCAATTCTTTCATGTCGAATGTAGGAGAGATTTCAATAAGCGACGGAGGAGGATTCGATCTCGTGGCAGAGAATCGAAGATCTGAGGTCGCTTGGCAAATACCTCTGCTTGGGCTTTCAGATTGATATCATTTCAATTTCTGAAGAGTGAATACCCTTTTCGTCGCTTACAAGCGACCAGAAATCCTTTCCCATGATGCATTTCCTCAGCGTTTCGTCAACACAAGAGACTCCGAAGAGAGAACTTCCTCTCTTTTCCTTTTCTAAGCTGTGACGAGAGAACTTCCTCTCTTTTCCTTTTCTAAGCTGTGACGAGAGAACTTCCTCTCTTTTCCTTTTCTAAGCTGAGTAGTGACGAGAGAGAAAAACTCTCCGATCTGCGAATCGACACTTTTGATCTCAATCACGAAATGATTCATTCAGATGATTCACTCGTTTTCACTCATTCCATTCCCTCAACTCAAACCGGATGATTTACTGCGCATGTCTACCCAAATGCAAAATCGAACCTTTGAAAAACTTGTGAAAGGGCCTTTGTGACTCGGTGTGATCGCTCTAACTCGAGGTGACACTTCAACTGCCGAGATCCGGGTTCGAATCCCGGGATATAGCCTGGTCGTTTGCTCTGTCATATACGTTGCAATTGGTCATTAGGGGAAAAAATTATTCGCTTATCGACAGGTCAAAAAAAAAATCCATGTTGTTCTCCCATTAGGAGATAAAGCGAATCTGACAATGTCGAAAAAGAACCCAGCAACGAAACGGAAAAAAAAAAAGTTGCTCGTAACAATGTGTGGCGGTGTCGAGTGGGTTTTCAATTGGCGGGAACATCAACCTGGTAGCAGACGCGCTTTTTTCTGCCTTTAGTCTTTCGTCGACCTCCAAGGGAGAGCGAGCTCTTTCAAATATTTCTCTCCACACGCTCAACTTTTCTTCCTAATTGCGCCCTTTTGCCTCGCTTGGCCATCCCCGAGCCATCTGCGCACATCTCCCTCCGAAGGTTGACGCTGCTGCGTCTCACCGCTCCAGAGCAACGGAAACGAGGCCCTGTCGGCCATTGGCATCCCTCTCTTACCTCTGGCAGTCAGGAACACTCTTCAGAAGCATATTCGCCGTTAAGGTCGTTAAGTATACAGGCAAGCCCCATCGACAAAAATAAATCAATAAATAAATAAAGGAGCTCATAAGGTTGGGTGGGGTCTATTTCCCAACAATGAAACTGTTACACTATGTGCAGAGTCACATAATGAGATGCATGATGAAACGAAGAAAATTTGAAAACGTTGCAAATGTATACAATGAATTAGGTATTTTACAAATAAGGAACCTTTATGTATTTCAGGTACTGAAATACATAAGGATGAATTTTAATGTTCAAACTTTACGGACATTTGAAAAGAATACTCGACTGTCAAAAAACCTTTTCTTACTTGATTTAAAAGCGAACAAAACTATTGTTGAAAAACATTATGTTTATTTGGCGCCAAAGTTTTTTAACTGCTTACCAGAGTACATCAAAGGAATAAGAAATGATAACTTTTTCTATAAGGAATTAAGAAAATGGATTTTGAATGTGGTGAATATTGAGACTATGTTTCAGAAATAAAAGAGATTTAAATGTGATATAATTTCATTTGATGCTGAGTTGCCCTTAAAGTGCTCAACTGAACCACTTACTAACGCACAGTTCAATATAGATTTTTATATTTTTTTCTGTTTTTCTACCCAGTAAAGTCTTTTTATTTTTTATTTTTTTATTTCATTTATTCTTAATGATAATTTTCAAACTTATAAATATTTACTTAGATTTTTTGATCAAGCTAGCAAAGTGTGAGGAAATGTGAAACTGAAGCATGTTGCCTTTTCATTTTATTACAACATAACTGTTAAATTTCTTCCACAAGCGAGTTTTTACTCTCGTGGAAGACTCGACATTTTTTCTCAGACTGGACAATGATTTTTATTGGACAAACTATGTATAAAGAAGAATATATATTAGAAAATGTAATACTTTAAGATTGTGCATCTGAGATATACAACATTATATATATTTCATTATAACTTCAGTTCTAAGGTAAAAAACATGTAAATGTAAAGCACTGTATATTCTGAGAATAAATTATCTATCTATCTATCTATCTATAAATGAATTCACGCAATCGAGCGGGAAGAAAGCGAAATGGGGGCGGGGGGGGAAGGAAATGGATTTTTCTTTGCAGCTTAAAAATCTCCACCCCGTTTCTGGAGGTATTTAAAAATGTTCACGAAAAATGTGCGCAATGCGCACAAAATAAATAATGTTCCGTTGTTCTTCCCCCCCACCTCTGGCATTCTCGAAGGAGTCGTAACCTTGGCAACACGGCGAAACCAACGCAAACTCTGCGGGAGATTTTGCTTGAAAGGGATTTCTGACTTCTTTTCAATTTTCTCCTTCTTCTAATTCTTTTAAAACCGTAGAAAGTTTTTGTTCTATCGCAGAGGAGCATTTTTCTTTCGTGCGCAAATCAGCTGGGTGTCCATTGATCAAGGTCACCCAAGGACTCAGAGAAGCGTCGGGAAGGATGTCCATTACACGGCTTTTAGCAGACAGATGGAAACCTCTGTCAAGGTTATCCAGAGGGTGCACAAGGAGAGGGGGAGTCATAACCCTGCTGCCCCCACGGCAACAGGAGAGAAAAAGGAAGAGCCAGGCTGCTGAGGAGAGCAGACGTCATAATGGAGGACATGTTCCGTCGTACATCGGGAAAAAACGAAATTATAATGTTCAATATTTCGATATAGAGGCGCGCCATGCCAATTATTTTGAACTATATAGATATTTATCAATCGTTTTTCCCCTTTCTTTAACAGCGATTAAATTTTGCGGAAATTCCCTCCCCCCTGACACCCCCACACTAATCAGAACTTCCTTCGCGGCTCTGCCCTTCACCGAATCTGATTCTGTCCGCAGAGGAAGCGAAAAGTTTCCCCTCCTTTTGAAAAGATGTCGCAAAAGAGATTTTCCTACACCAGTGGATCATGGGAAGGGCGTTGGCGATTCCGATGATGTAGGTCAGCTGAAAGGGGTCAAACTGAGCTGCGGTGAGTGTTCTCATCGAAGGTTTATCGTTCAACAAGCGCCGGTTTGACCTCGATCACTGAAGGAGAAATCGCTCAGCCTCGGGGAAAGATTCGATGCAAGATGGTGCGATGGAGGAGGAGGAGGCGAGAAGAGGAAATTGAACGACTTCATTGGCTTCGATTCGCATGGAGACAGCGATTCAGATTCAAATGAACTCTGTTGAAGAAGAGACAACACGGAGAGGAGTACGGAATAGACATTTCGGAGGAAGGGGGAAGATGAGGGAGGCAAGTGGGGGGAAGGGAAGATCAAGCTAGAGGGAGGCAAGTGGGAGGACTAAGGAGAGGGAGGCGAGTGGGAGGACTAAGGAGAGGGAGGCGAGTGGGAGGACTAAGGAGAGGGAGGCGAGTGGGAGGACTAAGGAGAGGGAGCCGAGTGGGAGGACTAAGGAGAGGGAGGCAAGTGGGAGGACTAAGGAGAGGGAGGCGAGTGGGAGGACTAAGGAGAGGGAGGCGAGTGGGAGGACTAAGGAGAGGGAGGCGAGTGGGAGGACTAAGGAGAGGGAGGCGAGTGGGAGGACTAAGGAGAGGGAGGCGAGTGGGAGGACTAAGGAGAGGGAGGCAAGTGGGAGGACTAAGGAGAGGGAGGCAAGTGGGAGGACTAAGCAGAGGGAGGCAAGTGGGAGGACTAAGGAGAGGGAGGCGAGTGGGAGGACTAAGGAGAGGGAGGCGAGTTGTGCCCAGAGTTTGATGTCTCTGCCATTGTGCCCGGAGTTCGATGGAAAAACGCTGCCGGAAATCCAGATAGGGAACCGACAACGGAGAGTCGGACAGGGGCGTTGGTGACTTGGCAGCAGCGTCTGCCAAGTCATTGCCCCTGATGCCAACATGACCGGGCACCCAACAGAAGAGAATCGTGATGGTGGCTGCCAGACGATGGAGCTGCTGGCGGATCTTGGAGAGAACAGAGTGAGGCCGATGCCTCACGGAGATCAAAGCCTGTAGCGAGCTAAGCGAGTCGGTGTAAAGCACACACCGACCATGATGCTTAGCTGCTATGTGGTCCAAGGCAAGACTGATAGCATGCAACTCAGCAGCAAAGATGGAACACTGCAGTGGGATCTGATCTGCAATGATTACATCACAGCAGACCATGGCCGATCCCACCGATGTGCCGGACTTCCAGCCATCTGTAAAGACAGGCAAGAAGTCTGGGTACTCAGCACGATGGCTGGCAAAGAGTTGCTGACAGACACTGTCGGGTGTAAAGGTCTTCCCTGTCCTGCACAGGGAAAAATCACAGGAAGGGGAAACAGCGAGCCAAGGTGGAAGTGGCTCAGCTGTCGACTGTGTGATGCTATCGAGACTGGTGTTGATGTCTCGCAGGTAACCTCGGACACGCAAACCGAAAGGACGAATGGCAGTCGGCCGATTCTGGTATAACATTTCCCACCTGGGACTGAAAATGCAGTCCCAAGTAGGATGGCCTGGCAGGGATGGCCATTTTGCTGCGTACTGCAGGGACAACTTCTGACCCCGAATAGATAACAATGAGGTGTGGAAGACCCGCGTGCAAACACCTGATGGGGGAGGGGCTCCAAAAGAGACTCTTTACAAGAGGGACAAAGAAGATGGGATGCAAGGGACAACCTTAAAAAAGAGGCAAAGAATATGGGGGCAAAAGGGTCTCCCTAAAAGGGGGACAAAATGGATGGGGGAGCAAGTAGTATTCTTAAAAGAGGGAGAAAGAAGAAGGGGGAAAAGACTTCTTAAAAGAGAAATAAAGAAGATGGAGGTAAACGAAACTTATTAATTAGGGTCTAAAGAGGAAGTGTGGTCTCCTTAAAGAATAGATCGAAGAGCAAGAGAGAAGAGAGTTGAAGGAATTCATATGACTGATTAGAGACGTTTCCGAAGTCGTTTCCTTTGAAAGAGACATTCTCATCATTCAGATGCACAAGAAATTCTCTTTCGGGATCATTTTCTGAACCATTTGCAAACGCTTTCTGAAATCGAGTTTCGATACGAAATGGAGATGAGGAGGGATTTGGCCTGTTTCGTTTGGAAAGAGTTTCTTAGAAGAAATGTTATCACCTCTTTTTTGTGTGAAAGAGAGATAAGAATATCTTTGGCTCTTCGCTTTCATGCAAGTGCAGGCAGATGATAAAAAGATATTTAACATTTGGGCATCTTCTGTGGGAAGTGGCAGACGGGACGAAAGAGATAAATGTTTAGCCAAGAAGAAGACGGGGCGTGCGAAGAGCGTCATTCCTCTGTTGTCGGCAACACGAAAAGCAGACGATGAAGGCAACTTCCGTTGTCGTATGCGCCATTTTCTTGGTCCTCGCAGATGCAAGTAAGGCATTTTTTTTGTTGTTTGTTCATTTTCCCTTTTCCATTTCTGTTGCTTCAAATATCGGAAGTTTTCAAACTTAAATTTAGTAACCATATATCCACTGTGCCTCATCTGAAAGAACACACTGCCAGAAAAGAACGCAGTCATTACATTGACCAACGTCAGTTCTGTTAGTTTAACGAAATTTAGTGAATCTTAGAAACCTTTTTGGCTGTTTCGCGAATTGTACTTCGATTTTTTTTTTTAACTTTCCTTTTTTGGCACGAAGATAAAATGCGTAATTCATCACCAAATCTCTGAAATGTGAAAATTGGAATATCAGGATTAGGGATGTAATAAGTCAGACAAGATTCATTTCTTAGATGGCAATATCGAATAATACCCCCATGAACTATTTAATTGGTGAGCGAGGGATAAGACGAAAGGTAAAATGAGGATGTGGCAAAGACGCACAGTGGGTTCATAATAATAATAATAATTTTTATTTCCATTTTATTATGCAATACAAAGATGGTATGCTCGTTGCAACGTAATAGAATTCACATAAAACAAGAAAGGCACACTCAGTTAAAAAGATTCAATACAGAATTTGACAAGACTGAGCACCTTAACTAAACTCCATTAAATCATAAACTTGTAGCAAATATCTACTGTATGACACGACAGCATTTTAAGCGTTTTAAGCATTAAAAATATTAATGAGTTAAAGTAGTTAACAAACTATGTTTAGATGCAGAAAACTTTTCAGCTCCTTTTAAATTATCTAAATTATTGCAAACTTTCGCACCCTGAAAAGTTAGTGATGCTTGTCCATAGTTTGTTCTGCATGATGGCAATTCCAGGTCAAGTTGCTGTCGACTTGGCTAATGATAACACTTCCTTTGGAAATGGATATCGTATTTTTCAGAACATAAAGAGGGCTATATTTAATTTCTATAGATCCAGAAGATGTATAATTTTAGCTTTTCCAAAAAATTCTTTAACGTTTAGATTATACAGTTATTAATTCATTAATGTTTTCATTATACAGAGTTCTGACGAATGTTTTTTTGAAGATATAGTAGTTTATTAATATTCTGGTCACCTGTGTTACCCCATATTAAAATGCAATAATGTAGATGAGGATAAATAATGGAGTTATGCAATTGCAATTTCATTCCAAAAGGAAACATGAATCTGTTGCGTCTAATAAGGCCAATATTCCTGGAAATGTTTATCCTAATGTATGTAACGTGTTCATTCCATTTTAAGTTGCCAGTAAGCCATACACCTAAGAATTTAATTTTGTTAACCCTTTCGATTGCATTTCCATCAATGCACATTTCTTGTAGGTAAAGATTTACAGTTTTTACAGTTGGACCGAATAAGACATATTTAGTTTTGCCAATATTTAACTGGAGTTTATTGGCTCTAAACCATTTTGCATAAATTTTTAAATCGTTATTAACGATGTCAATTAAGTTATCAATGGTTTTACCTGCATAAAATATACTTGTATCGTCTGCAAATAATATCGGAGAAGAATTATTCGAAATGTTAATAATATCTTTAACATATAAGAGAAAAAGTAGTGGTCCTAGATTAGAACCTTGAGGTACACCGCTTTTAAGGCTACAAGTCTCGGATACATTATAAGAAACAACTTATTTTCTATTGGATAAGTAATTTTGAAACCATTTGTAAACAAGGCCCCGAAAACCACAATGGAAAAACTTGAACAACAAAATTTCGTGACAGAGTGAAATGCTTCAGATAAGTCTAGAAAAATGCCTCGAGTGAATACCTCGTTTTTAATATTTTTGTCCATAGACTCTGTTATGTTTTTTAAAGCTTCTTCTGTTGACTTCCCAGATAGGAAACCAAATTGTTTCTTATGTAAAATATTTAAATTAAAAACAAAATCTAGTTCTCTTTTATAAATTATTTTTTCCAAGACTTCATCGAAAGTAGAAAGAACTGATATTGGTCGATAATTTGATGCGTCATTTTTATCTCCAGATTTGTAAACAGCTACTACACGAGCAATTTTTAATTTATTAGGAACCCCCTTTCGCCATTGAAGCATTTCAAATAGCGGCCCAGTGGCGCAGCGATGAATTAGCAACAAACTGAATGGGTTTTGCAGGAATGCCATCCTTTCCATAACTTTTCTTAACATTTAGTTTTAATAATTCCTGATTTCTTCGTTTGTGGAAATGGGAAAGAGATTATTAGTGCAACTCTTATCCTTAAATATGGGAAGAAATTATATATCTTATCATTAAATATGGATAGAACTGTCCAACTCTGCAATCCTAGCTTCTTTGTGTGTGTGTGTGTATCGATGCTCTCCATGGCAGCCATCCTTTGAGATGAGGCAATTTCAGTGGAGGAGAGTTTCAACACGGGATCGATGAACAGGCGATATTCATTGAGATCCCAGGAACGAAATCTAAGTTTCTCATTAGTCGGGAAGTTTGGGGCCGAAATAAAATATTCATTTCCGATGGAAAAGGGAAAATTCTACTTCCGCCATTGCATTGATGAATTGCATTGAAAGATCATCTTTCTTTTCTTTTTATATTTAGGTGCAGAAAAACCGGAGTGCCACCTGGATCCTGACTCAGGTCCTTGCGAGGCCTACATGCCGATGTACTACTACAACGCCTTCACTGGGGAGTGCCACGAATTCGTCTATGGAGGATGTCAAGGGAATGGCAACCGATTCACGACAGCAGAGGAATGCCTCGACCACTGCGAAGGTGCGAACGCTTCCCTATCAAGGTCATCCTTTTCATTTTCCCATCGGGGCTTCATTATGAAACTCCTTTTAATGTAAATAAGAGATGCACAACTTCTACGAACTAGGTTTATCTGAATTAGGGATGGCCAACATCAATATTGTCCACAATATTTAATTATTTCACGGTGTAGTACTTCATTGTCACTATATTTCATTATTTTCACCGATTTTTGAACAAGATTATGGCCGTGCTATTTCACGAGGCTCTCCTTTACCTGCATCACCTGACCTCGTCTTTCCGTCGTCTGCAACGCCTGAATCATTTTCTGTCTGCAGACTCCTCGACCAGTTCGTCCAAGTCGCACAATTCCTCTCAACTCAGCTTTGCTTTTCACAAATAACACCACGTGACATTCTCTGTCATAAATAGCTTTGAACATAAAAATATGCAAATGCTATGCAACCTCAACTCAAAGAGATCCCTCCTAACCCATTGGGACCAATCTCTTCGCTTCTTCAGAAGTATTGCGTCAGTTCGCCTCTCCTGTTGCTTGAGTTGGCCCACATGACGTCATGCCACGTAGTTTCTCCCTTCCACCATTGAACGGATTTTCCTCCAGAAGCAGTAGTTCCCAAGGTAACGGCGGTTCTACTGTTTATTCATCTGCATATATTTGTAGATTTTTTAAAATAAAGCAATTTTCTGCTGCGGCCAATTGAAACTGGAAGCTGTAAGACGGGCAGAGTCTTCTTTAAAAAGCGCTGAAGATTCCGGAATATACGAATACTCAACATTCGACGATCTCCTAATTCAAAAGTGGCCAAATCTTTACACGATCCTTTCTGATGCAATCAGAAGGCAAATGCAAATATGCTCAGTTCTTGTGGATCAGGGATGATCCACTTCAAGAGGCTCCGTTATGGTGGATCAAAGAGGGCCACCCCGATGGGCTCAGTTCTTATTGATCCACGTGAACGGGCTCGGTCCTTGTGGATCAGGGATGAGCAATGCCCCGAACATTATGGATCAGGAATGAGCAATGCCTCGGACCTTATGGATCAGGGATGAACAATGTCTCGGACCTTATGGATCAAGGATGAGCAATGTCTCGGACCTTATGGATCAGGGATGAGCAATGTCTCGGACCTTATGGATCAAGGATGAGCAATGTCTCGGACCTTATGGATCAGGGATGAGCAATGTCTCGGACCTTATGGATCAGGGATGAGCAATGTCTCGGACCTTATGGATCAGGGATGAGCAATGTCTCGGACCTTATGGATCAGGGATGAGCAATGTCTCGGACCTTATGGATCAGGGATGAGCAATGTCTCGGACCTTATGGATCAGGGATGAGCAATGTCTCGGATCTTATGGATCAAGGATGAGCAATGTCTCAGACCTTATAAATCAGGGATGAGCAATGTCTCGGACCTTATGGATCAGGGATGAGCAATGTCTCTGACCTTATGGATCAGGGATGAGCAATGTCTCTGACCTTATGGATCAAGGATGAGCAATGTCTCAGACCTTATGAATCAGGGATGAGCAATGTCTCGGACCTTATGGATCAGGGATGAGCAATGTCTCGGACCTTATGGATCAGGGATGAGCAATGTCTCGGACCTTATGGATCAGGGATGAGCAATGTCTCGGACCTTATGGATCAGGGATGAGCAATGTCTCGGACCTTATGGATCAGGGATGAGCAATGTCTCGGACCTTATGGATCAGGGATGAGCAATGTCTCGGACCTTATGGATCAGGGATGAGCAATGTCTCGGACCTTATGGATCAGGGATGAGCAATGTCTCGGATCTTATGGATCAAGGATGAGCAATGTCTCAGACCTTATGGATCAGGGATGAGCAATGTCTCGGACCTTATGGATCAGGGATGAGCAATGTCTCGGACCTTATGGATCAGGGATGAGCAATGTCTCGGACCTTATGGATCAGGGATGAGCAATGTCTCGGATCTTATGGATCAAGGATGAGCAATGTCTCAGACCTTATAAATCAGGGATGAGCAATGTCTCGGACCTTATGGATCAGGGATGAGCAATGTCTCTGACCTTATGGATCAGGGATGAGCAATGTCTCTGACCTTATGGATCAAGGATGAGCAATGTCTCAGACCTTATGAATCAGGGATGAGCAATGTCTCGGACCTTATGGATCAGGGATGAGCAATGTCTCGGACCTTATGGATCAGGGATGAGCAATGTCTCGGACCTTATGGATCAGGGATGAGCAATGTCTCGGACCTTATGGATCAGGGATGAGCAATGTCTCGGACCTTATGGATCAGGGATGAGCAATGTCTCGGACCTTATGGATCAGGGATGAGCAATGTCTCGGACCTTATGGATCAGGGATGAGCAATGTCTCGGACCTTATGTATCAGGAATGAGCAATTCAGGTGGGTTGGTTCAACTTTCAGAAAAACGAAAACTGCCTCCCACGATGAAAAGAATTGTAATTATCATTGATTTTGTCAGAGAAATTAATTCCAATGTTAAATTTAGAGGACAATTCAGGTTCTGCCCATTTTATAATACGACCCCCGATTAGGGGTCTTTGTCGCTGATGGCAAATTCAGCGAAAGAGAACTGGATACAAAAATCTTCCATGAGTGGATTGATGAGAGGAAGAAAGTGAATTCCACTCGATCAGAAATCATCTTGGTCTCTTTCACTATATTTTTGTCAAATAGCGCAATATGCATTTTTTTTGTATGTGTGTAAGTAATATTTGGTTGATTCCAAGTTTTTGACTTGTCTTACTTACAAAGATATTCACTTGTCTGTGAACTAGTGCGCAGACTTCTGAAGATCGTTTGGATCTCTCTTCCAATTGAAATGCATTCGTCTTCTGCTATTCTATCCTTCAATGATTTCATTTTTTAGCCAAAATGTTCATTATGGTTTTTCCCTCATTTTGATCCCATCATCAACGAAGAGGCAATGTGAATTGGGAATCCCACTGAAAGAGCTCATTCAATTTTAAAAAAATTTAAAAAAAAAAAAGAGCCATTAAGAGCTTTGAAAGCTCTTAATGGAAAAATGTAACTAAACAAGATCTTTTAGTGGCTGGACCCTTTGCGATCTCTTGGAAATGAATTTCCAACTCCATCAGATATCCGGTTGGCTTGTGCAACGGAAATTCATCGAAACTCGTTAAATGAAGTAAGGAAAAGAAATGGAATCTAAAATCTAGATTTTTTGAAATATTCTTTCGGTGTTTTAAGATCTATGGAAGCAAACATATAACAACTCAGTTCGTTCTACAAGTTATTCAAACTTCTTCGAAGTTAAAATATTCTCATTTTAAAACAATCTTTCATTTTAGTCGGTTGCAATTTACTCTTCAGATCAGTTATTTGTAACTGGCATCGATGCTGTTAAAGGTTTCGGCTTCTATAACTCCTTAAACGTTGAACGAAGACTGTTCAAACAAATTTTTTTGAAAGTGTCAGTTTTCAAATCTTCGATCAATATTTGAAGAGTCATTGGGACCATTCAACAGCAGACGACACTGTCACATTGCCTCCAAATTGATGAAATCTTAAAAAGTCGTCATACCAACTTCAGATTTTAATTTATGTTAGTGGACAAATTGTTACAAGAGTTGTGTGTTTTATCTATTGAAGTATTTTCTCACAAGTGTCAAAAGTTGAAGACAAATGCTTCACCTTCCATTCATTCTTTAAATATTGAACGAATATTGCGGGAAATATAATTAGAGAGATTTGAGTGACATCTGCAATTTATCGCCAATAACAATTTTTACCTAAAAGGTTTATTTTTCGATGTTAGGGAGCTTTGAAAGTGGCTTTCCATTCACATAACATGGAAGTGTCAGGACACTTTTTTCCACATAGTGTACGTTTAATTGAGATCTCGAATCCTACTTTCCCACAAAACACTTATTTAAGAAGTTTCCGACTCCCTCTCTCCCAACATGAGTCTGTTCCTCTCGGAATGGCCATCGAATCGAAATGCAGGCGTTAACCTTTGCTTCCCCATTGCCATTCCACTTAAACCTTTTTTTTTAATTTTTAACCAACCCATAAGATTCATCCCTAGATATTTTTTCTTGAGAATTCCTCGCATCTTCTATCTTTGTGAGAAAAGTTAGAAGAAAAGCAGAAGAAATTTATTCCTTTCCTTTTCTTTCCTTCCGCAGACGTGAGAAACAACAGGCAAGTGGACTGCCGGGCGCCTGCTGATCCGGGTCCGTGCAAAGGCCTCATTCAACGCTATTTCTACGATCCGTCTGCCAAGAGCTGTTCCACTTTCGACTACGGAGGGTGCCAAGGGAATTACAACAACTTCAAGTGTTTCGACGATTGCATGATCGCATGCTTCGGAGTGTAAGACCTTCTCCGCCTTCGGAAAATAAATCGCTCTGATCGCAAAGGAAAGCAGCTCTCGATTTCAAATTCATTCTCATCAAATCGGCTGCTTGCTTTTACACTTACTCTAAATAATCAAAAGATTCCCCCCCCCCGCGATCTAAATCTGTGGCATTGTTCACTAATTGCCGAAAGAAAGTTTCCCTGTAAAGCCCTCGCTGTTCGATACTTGTGAAGTTGCCAGTAACGTTAGCAAACCCTGCACAGCATACGTCTGTCAAGGCATGACTCTCAGTGAGCTCAAACATACAAAACTTTCACATTAGGGAAGAATTTGGATGCTTTAAATTCGAGTAGAATCACCTTTTAATGTTATATTAATTTTAAATTAAAACACTAGCACATGACTCAAATGTCTGAGATACTCTGTCGAAAGTGGAAAAAAATTAAAGGTCTATACGTTGCCTGTCATAGAAATTGAGCCACCTGCACGCAAAGCTCCCTCTCAGCTGAAAACGTGAAGGTGTCGTCACAGATGGCAATTCCCGCGAGAAATCATTGTGTCCCAAATCAGCAGAGTGTTGACTTAACACAATGCCGTGAACTTCAATACGTTTGACCTCAATGAACAGCGATACAGGGGGGGAGGGGGTCAAAGGTCGCGGTAGTGAGTCTGAAAGATGGCGAATGTTATCCTCTGTCAGAGGCAGACGGGGGCGAAGCAACAGTCGGGGAGGGGGAGGTATGCCTCCCTCCCTCTCCGTTAGAAAATGGTTTCAGTAAAGAGTTCGAATGAAGTTTCTGTTATGCATGGAGATTTAGATGTGCAGCATATTGACACTCATATAAAGCAGATATCTAAGAAATTCTTAGAAACTGTGGACACAAATCCTCGTGGACTTATTTCAAATATTTTGAAATTGGAGCTACACCGCTGGTTTTACAACTGGAAACCTTTTCGGTCTGACTCTCTGAATCATCCTGTTCATCACTGTTCTTTACTGTCCTCTTTGTCTTTTGACTCATAACATTTATTCGAGGTCTGTAAATGGTAGCTAGGTAGTCACTGGAAGGAGAGCTATGCACCAATCCCCTGTGACGATGACGCATAGAACCGGCCAGGCCTAGCATCTAATGTCTGACCCTGCTTTCTTGTGGTGCAGGCCGTTAGTACCTTTCAAAAGAGATACTCTCTTGTGGAAGTGAACGGAAGGGGAGGGCTGCCAGATTAGTGTGGCCTACTGATCTGGACAACTATGGCTACTTTTCTTTTTTTTCTACCCTGCTGAGGAGTGGTCAACCATACAGGGTCCTGGTGCTGACCATATAAACCCACTGGACTGGACAGATATATGGCTCTGAGCTTGATTATGGATCCTGATTTTGCTGCACTGGTGGGCTTCTGTGGAGGGAAAATCTTCCGCTGTATTTTCTGTTTCTTTGTCGGTTGACAGCCCCAAGTGAATAGATTCACAGGATATGTTTATTAGCTGGTGGATAATCCTGAGCAGAAGTCATCGCAGGCACCTGAACTCTTTGCTTCTATTGGCATCGTCAAATTCTACATTGGAGGAAGTCTTCCAGTGTAGATGGCTTCAGCCTTTAGTAGTGGGGGAACGGGTCTTTGCCCCATGTCTGCGATTAGGGGGCTGTTTGATATTGTCGGCATTCCCTCTCTCAATAAACATAGTTTCTTTAAACATCCCACTAACCATTTTCTCTCCATAGGTAGTTGGAATGTGAGGACTCTGCACAGAGCTTTTTCTCTTGATGTCCTCACACAAGAATTCCACCATTATAATTTAGATATTCTCGGCTTGCAAGAGACCAGATGGACAGATAAAGGTCAGATTCTTAAAAATAATCTTAAATTTCTCTTTTCAGGGAGGGACGGCAATAAGCATCACCAAGGCGTGGGTCTGCTTCTCAGCAGACACGCTAGTGATGCTCTTCTAGGATATGAGTGCATTAATGAAAGGTTTCTTACAGCAAAATTTCAGACAAGCGTTAAAGACTTGAATGTTATCTGCTGTTATGCCCCCACTGAGGATGCCGATGAGGATGAGAAGGATAGGTTTTATGGACAACTTCAAGATATTTTGAATTCTGTCAAGAAAGGAGATATTACCCTTGTTCTTGGTGACTTCAATGTCAAAGTTGGTAGTGACTCTGACCTTTTGGGGAGGAGTAATAGGCCCTTTTGGTATTGGTAGCTGCAATGGCAATGGGCAACGTCTCCTACAGGTAAGTAAACTCAATGGTTTCAGAATAACTAACACTTATTACAAACACCACGACATACATAAGTACACAAGGGTTTCACCTGATGGGCTGCATAAGAATATGATTGATTACATAAATAATTAACAGCAAATGGGCTAGTTCTGTTAGGAATACCAGGGCATATAGGGGAGCTGAAATTGGATCTGACCATTTCCTTGTTAAAAGTGTCTTGCAACTTAAACTTAAAAAGTGTTGTGCTAGTATTAAAAAATTTACTTTTAATACTGAAGCTCTGAAAGACCCAGTTACAGCTAAAGCTTACCATGATAGGTTACTTAGTCATTATGACAGTCATGGTTTGCTTTTTTGGAAATTGACAGTACTCTTTTAGGAAAAAAGGAGCAGAGGAGACAGAATTATCTGAGTGATAAGGCACTTGAGCTTATTTCGGAAAGAATGGGTTGGGTTGTTTTACCTCTGAGTGGCACTTTTTTGCACACCATGGGCTAAATGGCCAGGTCACATGGACCCCGAAGGCTCAGAGAAGGTTGGGGGAGGGGACCCACTGGAATAGCTGTTGGGAGACAGATGGTAGCCTCCCGCCAAGGCCATCCAGCGTGTTCTTTAACGTGCACAGGGTATGGCTCTCCCGCACACGGGGCCACGGCTTAACGTCCCATCCGACGGACGGCGGCCTTTCCAAGCCCATCGGTGTCCCCTACGGACCGTGGGCAGGGCGGGGAATTTTGCGGAGATAAATCTCAACGCTGACCCAGCTGGGACTTGAACCTGGGAACTACAGATTATGAGCCTGGCGCGCTACCGACTGAGCTACCCCCGCCCCTATATTTCGAAAAGAAAGAACTGCAGTAATGTCCTTAATCAATATCCTTCTAGTCCTAATATACTATAGTCCTAATAATAATCCGAAATTTCAAATTCATCTAAGAGGAGGGGACGCCGGTCTTTGCCACTTCCCACTGTTTGTTGATAAAATTTTAAGACCAATTTTTCCGATCTCGAGGTCGGCCAATGCACCAGCAGAACGAATGGTTCTTGAGTAATTTTTTAGCATTGAGATTAATGCTGCAATTATCATATCAGCAATTGCCAGAGGTGCGAATTGTTTTATTTTTACTTTCCCCTGTGTACTTGGCAAAATGGATTCTGTCAAACTTCAAAGGACTTGATTTATTACCATTAAACCGAACCTTACCTGCACGAGGGTTTCTCCTCCACGTGTTTCGTGAATTACTATTTTTATCTCCTAGAGACCACGTGCCATGACATTCGCTCATTTTTATAGCCTCGTTCCAGACATTGAAAAATCCCATCCCCGCAATTCAAATGCCAAAGAAAACGAACTTGGACCTTTTACAGTTTCCTTCTCACACACAGCAGGAATTAAAATGCCGGAAGAAATTGAAAACGACACTGTTTTTAATTATAAATAAATACATTTCGAGTGAAACACATAAATACAATTGCATAATGGTGATTTTCGGAGTTAGTGTCCCCAACTGACACCCTTTGAGAAAACCCACAACAGATATCTGTTTCACGATATCGAAAAGATGAAAATGGCGGATGACGTAACGGGGCTTTCTTACGAAAGGAGCGAAGATTTAATGACGTCACGGCTGAAACTTTCAGTTGGCCGGCCATTCGAACGATAGAGAAAAACAACCATTTCCACCTGAATCAGATTTCAGTTTTTTACGAAATTCGTTTACGGATTTCTTTGGCATTGTGACGTCACAGGAATCTTCTCAAAAATCTGAAAAAATAAACGAAACAGTTATTAATGATATTTGCTTTCATTTCAACTGGAAAGTTCGCTTTCAATAAAAATAAGTAAAAGACAAAAACATTTATTTAAAAAGCATCTAAACCTGAAGATCGTGATATATACTTTTCTAGGAGTCTAAAATTCAAAATCAGTTACTTTTCAAAATAATGGGAGGCCACTTTTAAAGTTTCATCAATCGTAGAGCAGCCAAATCATTTCCTTCACAATATATGGCAGGTCGCATTTTATCTTAAGCACTTATAAGCGAGCATAACTGCTTATATTTTTGTGACAAATAACAAAACAAACAAAGATTTCATTTGTAATGGCTTCATTTGAAAGGGATCATTACAGTCAAGCTAGCATAGTACCATTTGCTGCCATGAAGATAATTTTGCTCCAGACTTTTGTGCTCTTCATTCGAATGGAAGAATTCTTTCATTAGGTCGCATTTTGTGTATTGCAGCTTTGTTAAGATTTCAGGTATTTCTTAAACTTTGAAGAGTCCGCAAATCGTTGATATTGGTTCTTAATAAGAGATGCAATCGCAGTTATTGTAAAATTCCACGCAGAGTATTTATTAAATGCAGAAGTTTCCGTCAAATACCAAATTTCTACGAAGCCACATTAAAATGGGAGGAAAACGATTGGCCAAGTTGCATTCGAAGTATTGCTTGCTCAAATGTCTGATTAAAATGGAAGATGACGTCATCGAAAGCGTTTCAGAAAATTTCATAATTTAGCAATCAATGATTCTGAAAATCCATTGAATTTCGCATTGTTCAGAAATCGGAGAACACGCCCTTCCTATTTGCCTTCCGAGTTGCATCGCCAAAGCCCGATGAACCATTCCTTGATAATTGTTTAGCCAATTGCATTTCGATTCTGCCCATAGAGCAATTCACAAACTGTTCAATGTCTCGTGAACGACTGAAATGATGAAGATAACATTTCGTGTGCCAATGAAATGCAACACGCGCAAGCTCTTACGTCTCCGAAAAATCACCTCACTGGACAAAATTTGCATCCGTAACTCTAAAAGCAACTCCTGGGTGCTTTAAAAGTTGTCTTTCATTCTGTGGCACTCGATTCTTGTTCAGCAAGCTTCGTGCTCGTGTCGGTAAAGCATCGTGCAACGAATAAAGCAATCGGAATGTCGAAGCCCAACTGATCAGGCAGCGATCTCGCAATCAGGGCTTTCAACAGACGAAGATGTCAGCTGCACACCACGTGCCAGAATAAGAAAAGTTACCTTCTGCTGAGAGAGTGAAGCCATAGAGCGAAGTGAGCCTTGACGCGCTCTCTCTGCAGCTCTCTACATCCACTGAGAGGCCAACTGTTTAAAGAAGACTTCGCCACAGAGGGCGCTATGTTGCCATTCCCCTCAATCTCTCATATAGGTGGCAAACTACATTCATGAATTTTCCATTCCGTTTTCGTACTGCTCTGAAGAGAGGCGAGGAACGCGTTGCCAACCCTTGACGTCACAGAATGCCACCACGATGCTTCGAAGGCCTCTCCGTCTTTGCTGAGGTAATGGGGAATGAGCTCCTTCAATGATATCGGAGGATTTCCAGGGGTGCTGTTGGCCTTCAGTTATTTTGACGAACGTCAATATAGGGGGACTCGGCAGAGAATTGAAGGAGTGCGGGCCTGGGTCGCCATTTTGGCGGAGTGCCTTTCTCATCTAGCGACAGAACGCCGCCGGCAGGTCCAGTTCGGGAAGCCAGACGAAGAAAGGCGACAAGAGTCCTCCTGGCACTGCGACCGTGTTCGAACACTATTGGCCGAGACACCCTAACTTCCCCCGAAGGACACGTGACATCATCCGGCGGATTCTTCAAACTGTACTTGCGCGCGGACCACGAGGCGGTCCGGATGTTAAGACCGTTCGTTTGCAGCTCGTTTTCAGCTTTGCCTGTATCTGGCGGTGGGGACCGCTGAGGCTCGTTAGAGTCTGTGTTATATTCGGCGAGGGACTGCACCGGGTGGGCAGTCACTGTATGCATATAATTAAATGTAAATGAATGTACATAGTTGAAATACATGAGTTTGTGTGTTCGGCCATCTAAGTCGTCATCCTGACGAGGTAGTACCCTTCTGCAAAAGCTCTCACACACAGAGTTAGAAAAAGAACTCAGCACAGACAGGCAGAGTCAGAATGCCGTCTACAGTCAATATCTGCCCCTTGTAGGACTCAGTGAGTGCTAATTCTTCGAAATCAAGATCTTCATTGGATGGAGTGGTCAGCTTCTTCTGCGGACACGAAATCCACAAAGCACGCTCCAGGTGCGCGTGGAGACATATCTCGAGATCGTCAACCACCTCGTAGCGTCGATCTGATCTCTTGGATGAGGGAGATGCATTGCCATCTCATCACCAGACTGGGAAGCATTAGGAAAAGTTATTGGGATGTTGAGGCAGATATTCGGGGTCATCACACTCCATATTAACCTCTTCGTTTTGCTGAAACAGATCCCTTAACTAGGGACTCTCTTGCCTTCATTTGCATAACCCCCCCCCCCCCCCCCCCCCCCCATAATCATGGGATTCTTTTGCTCTCTGCCTCAAATCAATTCCTTCACATTACAATGCGTTGCCACCTCAAATCTCACTGCATTTCATTCTCATATTCTTGAGATCTTCCACAATTTGCATATTGCAGTGCAGGTAAGATATATTTAAAGTAGAGGGGGGGGGGGGGGTCATATTCGTCGAATTGTGCGCGCGAAATTCATTGAGCCCATAAGAACTGAGCGCCTATCTTCATGAAAGTGATGGATGTCATGATCCAAGGCGTTCCTTGCACTGCAACAAAGTGCTGATCTCTATTTTTATCTTCTTCCATTGAATAATAACAACAACATAAAGAAATGAATGCGGATGCGGGAATCGTCTGTTTACGACTCACCTGCACATGCCCTTTGGCAGTCTTCCATGGACCGGAAGTTGTTCTCATTCCCTCCGCATCCTCCGTAGAGGAATTGTTCGCATCTGTTGCTTTGGGAATTGAATCGGAATCGATTGAATGCCGCCTTGCAGAAGCCGCTCATCAGGGGCAGCAGACACCGACCGAGCGCAGATCGCTTCTTACGGAAACCTGAAATGGAGAAGTAAGAGAAGAAGACTTTTAGCGAAAGGGATTTTGGAAGGAGGGTCTTTGGTGGTGGGGGGGGGGAGACATCTCGTGTTTTATATGCAAAAGATAAAAATATTCGCAATTTAAAAGAAGCAATCATTGGATTGGATTGTTTTACCTCTGAGCGGCACTTTTTTGCACACCATGGGCTAAATGGCCAGGTCACAAGGATCCCGAAGGCTCAGAGAAGGTTGGGGGAGGGTACCCACTGGAACAGCTGTTGGGAGACAGATGGTAGCCTCCCGTCAGGGCCATCCAGCGTGTTCTTTAACGTGCACAGGGTATGGCTCTCCCACACACGGGGCCACGGCTTAACGTCCCATCCGACGGACGGCGGCCTTTTCAAGCCCATCGGTGTCCCCTACTGACCTTGGGCAGGGCGGGGAAATTTTGCGGAGATAAATCTCAACGCTGACCCAGCTGGGACTCGAACCTGGGAACTACAGATTACGAGCCTGGCGCGCTACCGACTGAGCCACCCCCGCCCCGAAAGAAGCAATCAAAAGAGGCGCTTTTTTTTGCACATCTATTGAATTTTTGTTCTTTTTTTTTGAACAAAGTGCATTAAATGAAAACGGCATAACGGACGATGCCTTTTTAATTCAGTGCAGTTGCCTTGCTTCAGGATAGATGGCACCTAATAGGGCGGCATTAGGGCGGCATTAGGGTGCCACTTCGATCACTTCCTCGCCACTTTATTCCGAATAGTGGATGAATAATTAGTCTCCCTTTGCAAAACAATCCTCCTTCGTAAGCGTTGGGCGCCAACAGCTCCCTCTCTTGGAGGGCGTTTCGTTTCGTAAATCGACAACAGGGCGCTATCCGACGTCTAATTTTGATGTAGAAAAAGAATATTTTAATTCCCGCGAATCATTTCGTTTGAAGATAACACTTCGAAGCCTCAGGGGAAAATTGAAATTCACAAATAGAAAATGCGATTTTGAAGAAATGTCTTCGTTTTGGTGGCAACTCACCTGAGCATGCGCTTTGACAGTCTTGGGTGGAGCGGAAGTTGTTCTCGTTTCCTCCGCATCCTCCGTAGACGAAATCCCTGCAGACGTCTCCCTTGCTGTCGTAATAGTAGCGGGTGATGGAGCCCTTGCAGAGCCCCGCCTCTGGAGACAGGCCGCACGAGATCGCTCGGATCGCTCGTTTCGGACGGGAATCTGGCAAAAAGAGACGAACAGTCACTGAAAACGATCATCATCGAGTTGGATTGTTTTACCTCTGAGCGGCACCCTTTTTGCACACCATGGGCTAAATGGCCAGGTCACGAGGACCCCGATGACTCAAAAAAGTTTGGGGGCCCATTGGATAACTGTTGGAAGACAGATGGTGACCTCCCGTCAAGGACATCCAGAACGTTCTTTAACGTGAAGAGGGTGTGGCTCTCCCGAACACGGAACCACGGCTCAACGTCCCATCCGATGGACGGCGGTCTCTTCAAGTAGAGGGGGGGGACCCCGATGACTCAAAAAAGTTTGGGGGCCCATTGGATAACTGTTGGAAGACAGATGGTGACCTCCCGTCAAGGACATCCAGAACGTTCTTTAACGTGAAGAGGGTGTGGCTCTCCCGAACACGGAACCACGGCTCAACGTCCCATCCGATGGACGGCGGTCTCTTCAAGCACATCGGTGTTCCGTTTCTTCGAAGAACCTGGGAGTTTGGCCGAAATAAATCTCAACGCTGGCTCTGGTGGGACTCGAACTTGGGAACTGCAAATTTCGAGCCTGGGGCACTACTGACTAGCCCCCCCCCCCCTTCCCCTGCCCCAGATACATGGAGAGGATGCAACAGGAGGAATAGGCTTCAGTGGGAGGAATAGGCTTCAATGGGAGGAATAGGCTTCAATGGGAGGAATAGGCTTCAATGGGAGGAATAGGCTTCAATGGGAGGAATAGGCTTCAATGGGAGGAATAGGCTTCAACAGGCTCGGAAAACGAGCAGAGCTTTTTTTTCCCCCGCAGTTGGGAGGATAAAAATCACTGTTTCAATTTGATGGAAATCCGTTTCTCTCTCTCCCCCTTTAAATTTATTCCCCCCCCCCGTGCTGAGTGAGTGTCAGAAACTTTCCAATCCGAAGGGTCCATCCGAGGTTGAAGTTTCAGTTGCGTTTGCAGTGAGATTTACTTTTCTCATCCCGCTCTGAATGATTTCCGGTATTTCGTTGTGGCAGTGAGAGTGAGACGCGGACCCTTTGCAAAGGAAAAGAGAACGGCAAACTGGATGCAATGGATTGGAGAGGCTGAGACAATATTTTCGCCCGTATTGGATTTCGCTCTGCTGCAACAGCTGCGGAGCAAGGGACTCCGGGCACGAAGTCACCCGAACATTCGAAGCACGGTGGCTGTTGCTATGCAACTGACCAATACTAACTGCATAGTGTAAGTAATTATCAATGAGCTAAGTAAGCAATGATGAGGTGAGGCAAAGGAGTCGGCAGTTATCTTTGGTGAGCATAGGTGCGCTGGTTTGGCCACAGATCAGCGAATGGAATTATGGGCCTCAGGAAAAGAGGAGGCCGTGAAGTGTGTTGGGTCTTGTGAAGTGTTTTAGGATTCGCTTGCAGTGGCCGAGTGAAACTGCCTTTGAGAGGAAGTGTGCTGGCACTTACAGATGGCATCCTTCGCTGCCTCAGGATGGCATTCAGAAGAAAGCAAGAGTTGAAAAAGATCTTAAAAGAAATTCTCTAACGATATTTGTTTCTAATTTTGAAAGCCCGATGAAGTGCGAACTCTTCGAATGCCTTTGTGAGGCTTTCCTTTCGAAGAACCATCTTTTCTTTACATCTGTCTTCAGATTTTCACGAAGAAGAATTATGCGTAAGACATCCAATTAACTCTTTCCTTTCTTTTTCAGTATGCGGTATTAATCGTAATCGTTCCTCTGTTGCTAGAGGTGGGGCAATGGGGGGTGGGGGGAGTGGGGGGGTCACATCTTCAAGGGGCTCAAATCCATCCCTGATCCTGAGCCAAAAATAGTTTCAAAGAGAGGTGTTTAAGATAACTGACTTCCTATTCCAAGATTTCGCTTCCTGCTCTATATCCAATTCATTTCCCTACTTGAGAATTCCTTCTCCATAAAGAGAGAGTCTTTTTTTCTTTTAAACTGTTTCAAAGAGTGAATTCTTTTCTCTTCGAAGCAGCGAGCGTGGTCTTACCTCCGCACCTTTCGTTGCACTGAGTCCAACTGTTGAATCTGTTGGCATTTCCGTTACATCCTCCGTAGATAAAGATTTCGCACTTCCGTTTCGAAGAGTCAAAGTAGTACTTGGGCATGTAGGCGTAACAGTGGCCGCTCTCGGGGCTCAGGAAGCATTCGTTCGGTTTTTCCTTTCCTTAAAAAAAAAGAAAACAATAAAACGACTTCGGATATTTTCAGAACGAAAAAAAAAATTCTGTAAATACCCTTTTTTTGCCAATTTTTTTTTTCGCAACTCAAGAAGTTCTAAAGGTCCCCAGAATGCAATGCGACCTCATCGAAAGAGGACCATTTAGCCGAGCAGCGACAGAACTCCGCTTTTCGGCTTACCCGGGAAATGCTCCTCATCCATGGAATATCAATTTTTTTTCCCTTCATTATTTTTTCAAGCAGTTACTTTTTTTAAAAAATAATGTGAAGTTCATCAGTTTGTACTTTGCACAATAAAATAAAAGGAGAAAAAAAAATTCATTCAAAAAGTTTCTTTCATTAAACGTACATGAAATGGATTTTTAAATTATAGAAATATGTTTCATTTTAAATCTGTTGAAGAAAACTACAACTTCGGAATTCTTCAAAGATTATAACCAACGAACTCCAAAAATAAGAATTTTTTTTCCCGACCAATTGAAAACGTATATGAAAATATTTCACTTTAACGAATAACGTTATAATGAAAATATCACTTTAACGAAATAAAAAATTATTCCGATGCAAAAAATAAAAAAAGACCATTATAACGAAATTTAAAAAAAAATCCTTAAACAATATGTAAAATGCAGATTTTAGCACCTGGCAACGCTGCAATAACTTAAACGGTGCGAAATATTTAACCAATCACAGAGCCATGAATCACGTGTCATTGCATGTTTATGGTCCTGGAAGCATTTCGGCGATCTCAGTGCGTGGCCGAGACGCTCTCAACACGCGCCGGCCATAATGCTTTAAAACGACGTTGCCACATTTTCCGACCTTAAAAGGAGATTTTTCAAACTAGGAGACTCGTTGGATTCTTTCACCTCTGAACAACACTTTTATGTGCACATAATGGGTTAAATGGCCAGGTCACAAGGACCCCGAGGGCTCAGAATAGTTTGGAGAAAGGGGACCCACTGGGTAGCCATTAGACATCGCGAATGGGATGCGCCGTGGAGACATATTTCGAGCTCGTCAACCACCTCGAGCGTCGATCTGATCTCTTGGATGAGGGAGATGCATTGCCATCTCATCACCAGATTGGCAAGCATTAGGAAAAGTTATTGTGATGTTGAGGCAGATATTCGGAGTCATCACACTCCATATTAACCTCTTCGTTTTGCTGAAACAGATCCCTTAACTAGGGACTCTCTTGCCTTCATTTGCATAACCCCCCCATAATCATGGGATTCTTTTGCTCTCTGCCTCAAATCAATTCCTTCACATTACAATGCGTTGCCACCTCAAATCTCACTGCATTTCATTCTCATATTCTTGAGATCTTCCACAATTTGTGTATCATGCTTCACGTTTGCTATGACATGTGAAATCAAGAAATAAGGAAATTTTTAGCCACATTCTCGAAACTAAAAGAAATTATCGAAATCTGATTCCATTGGAGCCAATTTGTTCTCATTATTATTCATCATCCTCATCCTCAAGCAGCCATGGGCTACGGAGGTCCAACCAGACCGTGCAATTTAGTTCTCCAAGCAAGTCTATCCTGAGCTATATCTACTGCATCTGGCCACTGCACACCAATTCTAACAAGGTCCTGTTTGACATTGTCTGCCCACCGCATCCTAGGTCTCCCCTTCTTTCTGAGACCTTTAGGCACACTGTTCATAATCCTATTCGCCAATCTATAACTATTCATACGGGCAATATGGCCAAACCAACGGAGTCTCTCTCTGCACAATATGCTGCTTAAAGGAGGTTGCAAACTCCTTTGCCTAACCTCATCATTAGTTACAAAGTTGAACCACCTAATGCCCAAGATACTGCGTAAGCATCTGGAATCAAAAAGCATCTAGTTTCCTGTTATCTTGTTTACAAAGTGTCCAAGTTTCACTACCATAACTAACCCTAGAAAGAACCAAACTATTATACAGTCTAATTTTAGTCTTTAGGTGTATACGCCTATTTCTCCACACTCTCCATAGATTCTTAAAAGTCCCGGCAGCAATCCCTATTCGTCTGTTAATCTCATGCCGCACATCACCATTATCTGTTACATAGCTCCCAAGATAATTAAACTGTGACACCTGTTCAAGATTGGAACCCTTCAGATTAACTGAATCACAGTCTGCCTGACCAATTTTCATCACTTTAGTTTTCTCTCTGTTTATAACCAAACCTACTCTACTACCAGTTTCATCAACAGGTCGAATGAAAGAGTTCATCTCATCAACATCATTTGCCAAAAGGTCTAAATCATCAGCATAATCTAAATCAGAGATTTTGAGATCTCTAGACCATTGTTAGAATTTTCCTTCTCATTAAATAAATAAATAAATAAATATTTCAACTTGATAACTCATAACGATAAACTGTTTTCATATTCCTTAAGGATCGTACAAAAAATGACATTTTATGGCCTCAGGAAAAAATTCCCTGAAAATAAAAGTGAGTCGAGGATTGAAAAATCCTCGACTTTTAATAATCTGTAAGACTTTTAATAATCTGTAAGAGCAGATTAAGAAATAATTTTAATTATGATGATGTCAATTTTTCTGACTTACCAGAATCGACGATGAAGATTCCGAATAGAAAGAAAACAATAATCGTTAGGGGGCGCTTCATGCTGAGCAAATGATGTTGCCTGTTGGAGAAAGGAAACTCTGAGATCCAAAATTCAATCACGTTGATAGAATAATATTAATGACGTCAGGAGTCAACCTATCAAAGGAAGAGATGACATGCAACTCGTGGAGGAGATCTGAAAGTGGACCAGGGAGATTTGAAATTAAATCCAAATATCATTTAACATAAATATCTTTAAACATGCAAAAATCGAATTCTATTTATTTTAAATTAACAGAAAGTCTAATATATAAACAGAAAGTGTTATATAGAAATGAATTTTATTTCCCTGGTTATAGAAAGCGTTTATAGATAAAATATTCAGTTTACTTGGTCTACAATCTATAACGGAAAACTCTTGAAGATAACATGGCACAAAAATAAGATCTATTCCATAGAGGTTATATCATTCGAAATCTTGGGACAACCAAATTTCTGATAAATCTATGTTATTCTTGGATATATTCTACATTCAATATGGTATTTGAGGTTGGGGATATGAAAATAATTCGCATAATGGGATTTTCATATAGAAAAAATTTATAAATTATTGTTTGATGCGCATTGTTACTCCAACATGTCTCCCTATCCATCATCAGCATTTCTATTTACAAAAATCAAATTCATTTGCATAAAATTCTGTCCTTGTTTCCAAATCAGCAATGGCTGACGCCTCTTCTGGCATCTTATTTCTGAAGGTGAAAAGGTCATTTCATGCACCTCAAAAATATAATGAAAGGACATTTTGTATTTAGAGCTCCAAAAGTATTTAATAGTCTGGATATTGGAACAAAATAAGTGTAAGCATGGTTGAAAAAAAATCGGCAGTTTGTGTTTGATGTAGAAAACGTTAAAAATGCAACAAAAAGTGATTTTTATTGAAATCTGATCACAATGCCCTCTAGCGGCAGAATGTTGCCATACGTTTAATAATATATTAATTTTACTAGCAACCTGGTCGAGGGTTGTTGTTCCTTGGTATGCACAGAATATCATTTTTAAAACTTTTAAGTTTTTGTTTATTCTTTTTTCATTTCTTATCTCACTTTTTCCCCTCAAAATATTTAAAAACTGATCGTCTTGTATTATATTTCAATTTATAAGGAGGAACAATGATTACGATTATTATAATTATCATGAGTAATCAAAAGTGGAATACAGGGTCTTCTTTAGGAACGCAACCTCCAAGGGTTAAGTTATTAGCCTCCCCCCCCGCCCCCCACGGTCGAGAAATAGGCGCAAACCGGCGAGAAATACACCGAATAGACAAAACGTTATGAATGCCTAATATGATGCCTAATACGATGTTGATAATCCACGCGCTGCCAAAACAGCTCTTACCCAGTGAGGCATGAAGGCTACAAGATTTCTAAAGGTGTCTTCTGGTATCTGGTACCAACACGTTATCAGCAGATCCTTTAACTCTTGTAAGTTATGTGGTTGAGACGCCACAAATCGGGTATGCTTCCAACACAACCATAGATGCTCAATTGGATTGATGTCTGGGGAATTTGGAGGCCAGGGCAATACCTGAAAGTCTTCCTCGTGTTCAACGAACCATTCTCGAACAATCCGGGCAGTATGTCATGGCATATTATCTTGCTGAAAGAAGGCATTACTAGAGGGGAATATGCCATGAATGTTGCCATGAAAGGATGTACCTGGTCTGTAATGACGTTTAGGTAGGTGGTAGACGTCATAGATCCAGGATTTCCCAGCAAAACATTGCCCAAAGCATTACACTTCCTCCAGCGGCTTGTTTCCGTCCCACAGTGCATCCTGGTGCCAACACTTCCCCAGGTAAATGATGCACACTTACCCGGCCTTCCACATGGTGCAATAGGAAACGAGATTCATCAGACCTGTTTTGATGCTCACGTGCCCATTGTAGGTGCTTTTGATGGTGAACTGAGGTTAACATGGGCACTTGGAGCAGCCAAGCAGCCCCATTTTCAGCAGAGCTTGATGTATTGTGCGTTGTGACACATTACTCCCATCACCAACATTCAAATTACAGGCAAGTTGCACCACAGTATCTCTTCTGTTGGCTCGTACCATATGGGATAGCCTTCGCTCACCTGTAGCACCGATGAGTGTGGTTGGCCCACACGTTGTCGACGGTTTGTGATTTTTCCCTCTTCAGACCACTTTTTGAAAGTACTAACCATGGCTGACCGTGAGCACCCCACAAGCCTTGCCATATTCGGAAATGCTCTGACCCAGTTGTCTGGCCATTACAATTTGGCCCTTGTCAAATTCACTTGAGTCCGTTGCCTTTCCCATCTGAAGAACAAGAATAACACTGATTAATAGAGCTCAGTATCAGGTGTTATTTACCGTTTCATGACCTTCACACGCTCTGTCGTTCACCTGCAGTTGCTTCGATTTGCATAAAGACGAACTGGTAATAATGTTTTGGCTCTTCGGTGTATAAAAAAAGGAGAGGCTGGGGGGGGGGCAATTTAGAAGAAGAGTGAAAGAAATGATGAAGATGAAAGAAAATAAGACGAAAAGGCGTTCGTGGATTGTTTTCTGTTCTCTTACCGCTGAGTGGCGCTTTTTGACAACACAACAATGGGCTGCATGGTCAGGTGACAGTTCACGAGGAAAGGTCTCAATTTCTGGAAATGGAAAGAGGGGTGGAAATGGAAAGAGGGGTGGACCTGATGGAAAGTTAGTTTTCGTTCGTTTTAGTTCGGTTGGCTTGGTCTACTTCTGAGCGAAAACTTTTTTGCACACCATGGGCTAAATGGCAGGTCACAAGGACCCCGAAAGCTCAGAGAAGGTTGAGGGAGGGAACCCAATGGAATAGCTGTTGGGAGACAGATGGTATCGTCCCGTCAAGGCCATTCAGTATGTTCTTTAACGTGCACAGGGTACGACTCTCCCGCACACGGGGCCACGGCTCAGCGTCCCATCCGACGGACGGCGGTCTTTTCAAGTCCATTGCTTTCAAGACCGATGGCAAGGTGTGGTTTTTCGGAGATGAATCTTAACAGTAGCCCAGGTGGGCTCAAACCTGGGAACTGCAGATTACGAGCCTGCAGAGGAGGGGGGAGGGGGGGGGGGTAAGAAGGTGGCATTAGTATCGAAAGAACCACACAGCCGGACGGATATTTTTAATTAATATTCTCGCTGAAGAGGGCAAAATATACAGGGTGGGTGAAATTAAACTGACCGTCCCCAGAGCGATGCGCAGAAGGGGACTGCTCCACCCATCACAGCGAAAAGTGGTGGACACCTTAATAAGAACATGGGGAAGAGAATTGGCGAATGAAAAAATTTAGTGTTAGTGCCACCAGGTGGCGTTGGTGCACTAAAATAAAGAAAATACCAAATTGAACAAACACAACCTTTATTTTGCAAATCAAGATTCGTACGCAAAATGTGCTGGAAACGTAATATGGCCCGGTCCACAGTCTCTTGAAACATGTCTCGCGGGAATGTCTGCAACGATGCTGTGTGATTCTTGCCTTCCGTTCAGCAAGCGATTCAATATTGCCTTGGCAAACTCGACTTTTCAAATAACTCCATAACCAAAAATTGCGTGGGTTTAGATCGGGGGAATCTGGTGGCCAAGCATCGGAAAACTTCTGAGAAATGATTCTCTCCGCACAGCATGGGATATGCAACAGTTGTGTTGCTGCCACAAGGTGCAATAGGGGGGGGGGGGTGCCCCCTCCTGCATGAAGGTTATGGAGTCTAAGCAATTTCTTTCTTGCAAACCCGGAATAATCTTGCAGCAGAGAAGATCTGTGTAACGTGGTCCATTCACCAATCGCCGCACGGGGCCACGCCACCTGGTGGCACTAACACTAACTAATTTTTTTTCATTCTCCAATTCTCTTCCCCATGTTCTTATTAAGGTGTCCACCACTTTTCGCTGCAATGGGTGGAGCAGTTCCCTTCTGCGCGCGCATCGCTCTGGGGACGGTCAGTTTAATTTCGACCACCCTGTATTTGTCTTGGGAAGTGGAAGCAGGAGATCGGGCTGGTGGGGGAGGAAAAGATGGGTTCGGAGGGAAATTCTCTCGTTCCATGCAGGGCTCGAGCTAGGGGGGGGAGGCAAGAGGGTTCCTCCCCCCACTTGAGGTAATGGAGGCAGGAAGGGATTAAGCTCTTGCACATTTAGTGCATTTTGCAACATATTTTTTGAAGGCTTCTAAAATGGGGAGGGAAATGTTCTGCAGTCTCTTGCCCCCCCCCCCCCCCCCCTGTTTGTTTCATCTGAGATCTGGTGGCCTGGCTCGTGCAGTGCAGCAGAATAATAAAATGATTGGTTATAAAGAAATTAATGCAGAGGTCAAATTATTTTTTGAAGCTCAATATTCCCAAACATTTTACAGTCGTTGGATTTGGGAATCGATTTCTGACTTTCGAAGGCCTTCTTATCCCCCCCCCCCCCCGCCCTTTTTATTTTTATTTTCCTGGTTCAGTCCTCACATTATTGGTAATATATGTCATGAGCATAAAACCTCAT
Source organism: Ryuthela nishihirai (assembly GCA_038380435.1). Classification (NCBI taxonomy): domain Eukaryota; kingdom Metazoa; phylum Arthropoda; class Arachnida; order Araneae; family Heptathelidae; genus Ryuthela; species Ryuthela nishihirai. Next base: position 57,361,569 of record JAWZYU010000030.1, on the reverse strand, counting down.
CTATGTAATAAGAAGCAAAAGAGAAAATGAAATTCTTTTCTGTCTTACCTCTTCGTTCAGGGATCTTCTTTTCCTGTGTGTCGGACTCGAGAGTGTGAGTCTCGTGGCGAGGCGAGGCACCGGGGATCACTGAGGGCGAAGAGAAGCAAGCGCCGCTATTCATTCGCCGAGGGAGGCGAGCTGCACGGGTGGATGAGCTCAGGTGGGACACGGACAACAGATTCACGAGACGAACACGCGACGGACATTTAGAAACAGATGGCGCAGATGCCAATCACGGATGGGGAAATCACTGAATGCGACGGAGAACTTTTCCGTTGCGAGATCGTTTGGCAACCGAATTAAAAAGCGTGGCCTTTCCCCCCCCCCCCTACTTTTGACTCCTACAATCCTTGACTCGCTGAGATTCCATTCGCCGATCTCGTTCATCACGTGACCCATTCACTCACTCACCCAAAGAGATCTTGACCGATTTATCTGAAAGTCGTCTGCTGAAGATGAGATTTAAAGAAAAAAAAAACATCCCTTAATCGTCACTTATTTCAAAATGATGATTGTTGCGGAAAAGGACAAAGAAAGAAATCAAAAAAGGAAGTTGTCGAATAATAAAAAAGTGGACAGAACATAGAAGGATCGTTTTCTGAGAGATTGCAATTCGACATTTTTCGACTTGAGCGCCTTCTAAGAGTGGAACTTCGGAAAAGGGCAACAGTCGCGAATTGGATTATCACCTCCGACACAACGAGTAGTGTCGGTGACAAAATAAAAACGTCGAACCCTTAGAGGGACTCAATGAGGTGGGGGGGGGGGGGTTCAAATTAAAAAAACTTTTTAACCACCGCATTCTAACAACCAAATTTCGAATTTCTATCATGAATAGATCGTTTGAAATAATCGTTAAAAGTTTTGCCTTTTTCCCACTTTGCATCCCCCGTGGAAAGGATTTGTTTTCGAAATTTGATTGGTTACTTAATGGCGCCAAAATCGGATCTATGGGGATCATTAATCAGTTTCTCTCTCTGTCGTGTCATGATTAGGGCCCACTGATAGAAGAGCCACTGAACTCTCGAGATGTTGATGGAAGCCCGTGAATGGGGCATCGCATTTAGGGATTGTTCAGGAAGGCAAACCTGGCATCCAACAATCCCAATTCAATCCCCAATTGTCAACTTTTTACCTCCTTTGAATGCGAAATTCTTCGGCTAAGGTGACGCAATTGAGGCTTTTTCTTGCAAGCATGCCCTTTGGCGCTCTTTTCACAGATTTCAGCTGAGCCCATTGAGATGCAGGGGTGAGGGGCAGAACCCTCGCCACCCGAAAACATCCCTATCAATATCCCATTTCCAATAATCCAGGAGATATTCAGAAATCAGAGGATCACCAGAAAGGAATGTTTTGAAACATTTAAGTACCGTATATTTCCGCAGATAAGACGACCTTCAGATAAGACGAGATATAAATTTTCGTCAAAGTTTTATAGTTTTAGCATATATCTGTCCTATAAGACGACCCCAAACTATCAACGGCCTATGAATTTAGTTTAGATCGGCGATCATCATCTGGATAATAATGCTGTATAGCGTATACGGAATTATGTCCTATTCGCAAACATTCGCACTGATTCGGGCATTCGGGTAATGACCTTGACTTTTCACAAAAGCGTCGTATGGGCTATTCTATTTCGTGGACATACCCTACTCTGTACTAGTAAATAATTACGGTTTGTCCGTTTTTTCCTCAGTAGCTCAATAAAAATAACTTTTAATATTTATTTTGTTTTAGTATTGTTTTACTATTACAATGTAATGTATTATTTACTATTACAATGTAATGTATTATCATATAGCGTATTTAAATAATATGATAGATTTTTTGAATAGTTGTAGTAATAATGGTTTCAATTTATATAAATTTCAATCTAATTTTTTTTGTATCTGTCCTATAAGACGACCCGGATTTTGGGGGCCTTTTTTTATGATTCAACTATCGTCTTATCTGCGGAAATATACGGTAATCATTTCTGTGATGAGGAGTCAGAAAGGCGGAATCTCTGAATTGCTGTTCGGAATTCTCTTCACCGGAAACAGTCCAATCTCCAGAATATAGAATTCAGATCGTCTTTGACTGCCAGCAGACGATTATTTTCCTCTCATTAGAAATCAATTCGTGGGGGGGGGGGGGGGGGGGGGGGCAGGGGCGAGATGTTGCAAGAAAGGTCTCGATTAGGGGAAATGGAGTATGACTCTGTTAAGCGCTGACAAATTAACACTTAATCCTTAGGAAATATTCCTTCTATCCATTAACGATTTAAAAAAAAATTAGCACCATTCGCCCCCCCCCCCAAAAAAAAAAAAAAAATAAAATCAGGGCCAGATTGCAACCTATACGAAAAGAAATCCGCACTTTTGAACAGATATTTCGATCCCGTAGCGCGCTTGACTACTGATCCAAGGGACCTGGGTTCGAGATGAGGCCTGGATGTTGGTGTCGTCTTTCTGCTGAGGTCTCGCCATCCCCACGGATATTATGGCGTATTCAACTGGCAGGCTCCTGTGGCAAGCAGCTGCTTGAGGGAATATTTATTATTTCATTTATGAACAACTTCAGGATGACAACCCTTTTCCCGCTTCATTTTCGTTCTCGTTCCACTTCCTCTTCCCCTGCGAACAGATGTCACTTCGAAATAATCATCGTATGCAAACGAAGCCTTCGATTCCCTTCATTTTGCATTCGTTTCATTTCCTGTTATCAATGTGTGTTATTAATGTTTATTAATGTGGATGCCCCAAAACAGACATTGGTGTCTGCAAAGGGACGGCGCAGATGAAATGCAACATCGCCTTTCGCTTTTGCACAATCAGTGGAAATACATTTCAGCCAGATTTACAGAGCTTAATGCAATTTAAAAAAAATGTTATTTAGTTTTTTCATCAACAGTTCTTTAAGATGCAGTAAACTCTCGGTTATCCGGCATTTACGGGGAATGGGGTTTGCTGTTTGGATGAATCTGCCGGTTGCATGAGAATATATTTGGTTTCTATAAAAATATTTAAGTACAATCTTGTAGTCGGATATTAGTTGAAATAAAAATACAATATAATGCCCTTAATAGAAATGTCAATATCTAAAATATATTGAAATACAGGTAAATAAAATAAATAAATTAAATTCTTCAGTTGATATCGTATCTGCAAATTTCTATTCGTCTGATACGTCAAGTTCTCGGATCCCATGTAGTATTTTAAAGCGAGTGAGCCATCCCACAGAAAATGTATATGTAAAGGCCATCCAGCGTGTTCTTTAACGTGCAGAGGGTATGGCTCTCCCACACACGGGGCCACGACTTAACGTCCCATCCGACGGACGGCGGCCTTTCCAAGCCCATCGGTGTCTCTTACTGACAGTGAGCAGGGTGGGGAATTTTGCGGAGAAAAATCTCAGCGGTGACCCAGCTGGGACTCGAACCTGGAAACTACAGATTACGAGCCTGGCGCGCTACCGACTGAGCCACCCCCGCCCCCATGTATCCAGGATACAGTGTCGATGGGTCCGATAATTTTGTTTCGGGGGGGGGGGGAATTGAATAGGGATTCACAATTACTAAAATATTCCACTCGACAGGATATGATTAAAATGATATTCTGTACGGGAAAAAATTTACCGTTGTTTTTTAAATCTTTTTTTTTGTGTCGAACGTATACTGTGGGACTAAAATAAAATTATTCAAAGACAACTCTTTTGGATTTCAAAGCAGGGAGACAAGTTTGAGATTTCGTATAACACGATAGAATTTTCGGAGGGGGGAGGCGTTGTTCTTCCCCCTGGGTTATTATTATTCCCTTGCAGAAGAATCTTTTAATGGGAAGATTACGTTCTACTGAATATTGCAATAGGCTAATATGCATGCCCCATATAAACAGAAGAGTCTGAGTAGAATATTTTCATAAATTAATCAAACTGGTGAAGATGCTAATATTTAATCATATTGAACAGTCGCTAGTTTTCAAATCTCATTCCTTATTGGTTTTGTTTCGTTAACCAGATACAGCAGCCAGGTCGGCGTTCCTCAACTGCCACAACCCCACTGAGTGAGATAAACCCTGTCGTCAGCACTGCACTTCGTAATCTCACTGAGTCAAAAGAGCAACTCGTTTTCCCAACTGTTGTTATCTTTCTACGAGAACTTAAAAAAAGATAACTGCAACATATTGAAGAAGACAACGACCCTGTGTGAGATCCGTTACAGGGTTATGAGAAGAGGGCGTTGAGTTTACAAGACACAGAGTTTTTCTCTTTGCAAATATTCCGTGAATTGGATTATCTACCGAAAATGTCGGAGGTTGAAAATGTGAGTGATAATTAATTTTAATTCTTTATTTTCATACGATTTTATTTTGAAATCTGCAGTATAATGGAGCAGTTGATAAAATTACAATTTCGGTTTTGATCTGGGTCTCGTCACATTACAAGTTGTATAGTTCAAATGTTTCCGTTTCACTTTTTACACCGTTGGAAAAGACTTCTTTTGTTCCGTTTCCAAATTTCTGAGTTAGTAATGATCCACTGTCTTCAACAAAATAACAATTCCTCTATTCTTCTTCTTTTTAACTTCTCCAAATATATAAGTACCCTGAGTAATCAAAATAATAGTTTCTGTCTGTCTTCTAGATCACCTCTCTGAGTCTATCTAACTTCTCTGAACCTTCACAACAACTTCTCTACGTCTTATTCTACCTAACTTCTCTAAATATAAAATTTCCCTGAGAAATCAAAATAACAATTCCTCTAAAATTTCTGCTGTGTTACGTCTCTGAGCCTATGTAACTTCTCTGAACTTCCAAAACAATTCCTCTATGTCTTCTTCTAGTCAACTTTTCTGAATATATGTTCATTTAGGGCATTGGTGGAAAAAGAAATTCTATGAAATATGATATCGTCTGATAATCTTCTCGACAGGAGCCTGTCTCTCTCAGAGAGGTGAGACAGGAGCCTGTCTCTCTCAGACAGGTGAGACAGGAACCTGTCTCTCTCAGACAGATGAGACAGGAGCCTGTCTCTCTCAGACAGATGAGACAGGAGCCTGTCTCTCTCAGACAGGTGAGACGGGAGCCTGTCTCTCTCAGACAGGTGAGACGGGAGCCTGTCTCTCTCAGACAGGTGAGACAGGAGCCTGTCTCTCTCAGAGAGGTGAGACAGGAGCCTGTCTCTCTCAGAGAGGTGAGACGGGAGCCTGTCTCTCTCAGAGAGGTGAGACGGGAGCCTGTCTCTCTCAGAGAGGTGAGACAGGAGCCTGTCTCTCTCAGAGAGGTGAGACAGGAGCCTGTCTCTCTCAGAGAGGTGAGACAGGAGCCTGTCTCTCTCAGAGAGGTGAGACAGGAGCCTGTCTCTCTCAGAGAGGTGAGACAGGAGCCTGTCGGCATAAATACAGCACAGAGGAGATCGGTGAGGAAGACGAGACCTCAGCAGAAGGAGAAGAGGGAGAGGAAACTCCCTCGTTCATTGAGGTCCCGTAGACCTTTTGAGCGCCTGTCAAGTCGGAGAACAGTCAAATGGACGACAGTTTCCGAAGAAAAAACAAAGGGGAAAAATTGAATTTTTACTTCTTAGATAATTAACTGATTTAAAATCTATTTAAAATTTTTTAATTCTTTTCAGTTGCATTGCATAGCGTGAGGGAAGGTTCTGAGCATGCGCCCTTGAAGTAACGACATTTCTTCTGAGACTGAAGTGGTCGAGCATTTTCTTCCGATCCGTATGTGCACTGGTTCGGGTTGCGATTACATCTTTCAAAATAAAATTCCTCTGTGGGGCAGAATGCAACCTATATGCATAATGAGACTATATCACGCATACCAGGATGTACCTCTATATTATGCATAATGAAACTATAATAAAACTATATATATTATAATACTTGAAAAGCACTCGAGCACGAATATTTCACTCCATGGTGATATATATTTGAATGGTTTAAATAAAGAACTCTCACAAACAATACTGATTGCTACTTCCGTTAGAGATAACATCCAACTTTTGTATAATCTGCTGAAGAAGTTTTATTATTTCTTATTCAAAAAAAAAAAGCTGTTCCCGCAGAAACTAAATAACAACTACAGAAAGTGAACGGAATGTTCAATTAGCTTCTCGGTTGGATCAAACTTGTTAATTTTTTTTTTATTAAAGTAATATTTTCTCTTGACTGAAACCAATTTTCTATTCTTCCCAATAACTTCTTCGATCCGATTTGTTATCTCCCCCCCCCCTCGCATCCCTCCCACCCGAAAAATCTCCCGATCCCAACTGATGAATTCATCCTACTAAATGTCAATGAACAACTCGAATGTCGTCTGAAGTCAGTTTCAATTTAAGTCGCATTTATAAATGGATCGTTCCTATATTGCAAACGGCAATAGCCATGCGATAGCCCTTCGGTGGGAGGGGGGGGGGGCGGATTTCAAAACCGAGTTTTAATTGGGGGGGGGAATGAGATCGAAGCAAAGATTATATTTGTTGAAAGAATTAAGATGGAAAGAAATCGAAGAAAGATTTTATCCAAATGAATGGCGTATTCCACGATGCTTGGTTTTCGGGGTTGAATGATTCCCCAAGGATTCGGGGGGAGGAATTCGATCACCCCCCGAACCCTCAATGTTAAGAATGATTCATTTTGAAATTATCTGACAGTGGCTTTTTGTCGACTGCTTCTATCTCCCCCTCCCCTGCCCAGAAATGGACCGTTCCGAATCCGAAGGTGTCCGATGGTTGACCTTACACTCTTTTCAATTGCACGAGCTTGAGAAGTCCCCCTCCCCCTGATTTTTCTAAGTTTCAAGGCCACGTGTTCAAATGAATCAACTTATCACTAATTCATAATTTCTAAAATTATGTTTTGGTGGGATGTTTGGATGAATGAGACCGCGTCACGGGGATCACCGAAAGTCCCTTCGAAAGAAAATGGCCGAAAAGTCCTTCCAAACTCATCATTCCGTTCATGATTATTTCGAAAGAAAATTTCGCCTCCTGCAAACTCGGAGGATGTTTTCAGCATTTCAGCAACCTTTCAGTAGTTTTTGAGGCACAAAATGTTTCCGAAATGTTTAAAATGGGGAAATTTGAGCCGGTCGTTGACCTTCTTAAATGACCTCTAGATAAGGACGAAATCATCAGAATGAAGAGAAAAGGATTTCGATCATCTGCAGAATGAGACGATTATTCATCCAAATTTCATCCAAATTGCAAAATGGTTGAGAGAACAATGATCCAGAACCTTCTCAATTTCATTGCGAACGAGACGGAAGCTTTTGGTTTTTTATTCAAATATTGTAAATAGAAATGATATAATTATTTTGTTCTGATGGAGATTCAACACCAAATATAAAACTATTTGAAATTCAAGGGATTTGTCTGAAACCCACATTGTGATTGATGCGAATAAATTCAATTTTTGAAAAATTGTTTCTGTTTTTTCCATCGTATGCCAAACACGCGAAGAAAATAAACATTCGGATCATTTCGTCACCAATAGATTCCTTTCAATCGTCAAAGGTTCGTCCTGGAATTATCGACGGTTTTGGAGTTTTTTAACTTTTATAAAAATGACCCTTTTATAAATTTTAAATCTTAAAAAAACTATCTGCTAGTCCGAAAAGAAAACGTGCTCTCTTAGAGAAAGAGTAGAAAAAAATTCAGAAAATTTATACGTTAACCGTTGGAAATGATGCTGAGGAGTTTCGTAGCAGTCCGGCCCCGAGGATCCGTATTTCCGCCATTTCGCAAATCTCGCTGCCCCCCCCCCCTCCCTCTTTCGAAACTTCAACAAACAGATTTCATTTTTCATATTCTGAATCATAAATAATTAATTAAGTCTAATTAAAACCAGATAATTATAATTAAACGAATTCATCATCATCGCAATACACGTCATCGCTGAGAGCAAGTAGCCATGCATTCTTGAAAGGATCGGAAGTTGTTTCCGTTGCCACGGCAACCGCCATACTCGAAGCGTTCGCATCCGTCCGTCCATTCGTCGTAATAGAAGCGCTGAAGGTGACCCCTGCAGGGACCAGAGTCCGGAGGTTTTCGGCAGTCTGCGCTCTTCTCTCTTCTCATACCTAGGGGGAAGGAAAGGGGGGGGGAGAGTCATGAAATTAACCTCGAACCAGTCAGGGTGAAGAGAAGGAAAATAAAATCAGAATCTCAAACGCTGCAAACGACTCCTGCCAGCAACAGATGGCAGTGGAAAACTTTTTAACTTATTTAGCAGCAAATTAATAGAATTTATGCTATTATATTATTAAAAGAATTATTGCATCGCATAGGATGACTGCATCCCTTCTTGGAATGACCTCTTTCTCCTCCTCAGTGCTCGTGCTGTTTGAAAACAACAAAATAACGCCAATAAATAGAAGTCCATAGTTAAGTGCACGTGGAATGCGAAATGTTATAGTTAGGGAAGGAATCGGAATTTTCGGAAGGAAAAAAATTAAATTCTCAAAAGGGAACTGATCACTACTAACTATTATTACTATTATTAAAATACGAGTGAAATAGTTCCTGTATAACTTCGTGTATTACAGAGCATTTTTTATAACATGTTTTGTTAATAATGATAATGATTTATATGTGTACTACACGAATTAATTGAAATCGCCGATGGATTAGTTAGCGTTAAAAGATGTTGCCAATCCAAATTTCGATACAAATGGACCATTGATCCGAAATTGTGTGTCGCTTGCAATGTGGACCCGGGGATGGAAATTCCTTAATTGAAAGCGCCCTTCCCGAAACCGAAACCGAAATCAAAAGAGATATTGGCAAACGCTCTCCTGTCTTCGCGAAGGAACATCCGGCATCACCATCTCATCTCAGGAGACATCCTCCACTCCGTGAGAGGGGGGAGGGTCTCGAAAATGGCTGTTGCAGGGGGAAAAGACTCCGAGGTTTTTTTTTCCAATGACCTCTTCTCTCCGTAGCTTCTCTCCGTTGATCTTTTGCATCTGGCAAAGTCCAATTTCTCTTTGCAGCCCTTCAGTCGTCTGCGCAATACTGTTATTTAAATACTTCAACTATTATTTAATTATTTAACTATAACTCTAATCAGAGAATTCAGGTGTTTCGCACCTTTCATTTCATGTCAGCGCTTGATATGCAAATATCTCCCAATGCAGGTCCAATTGAATGGCTCGTGTCCCTCAGTTTAAGACAAAGCATTGAAATATCTTGCGAAAGGATTTTCATCTCAGAATTAAAGCCCCTCTCCATGGCCTAGTAGAGTTCGAATCTCGAAGTCGGCTAACAACACGAGTTCAGGTGAATGAAGATCTGCGCGAGGACAGAAAGGAGAGGGGAATTGAGGAGGGGGGGGGGGCTCTCGTGGCATCAGAATTGGCAAAATGGATTCGCCTGCCTTGGCAAAAAATGTGTCGATCGCATGAAACGAAAAAAAAAAAACTTTGCCCCTTCCAATGGCTGTGCAACTGAGAGCAAAAGTGTGGTTTGCCCCCTGGTGGGATATTCCCACTCGAGCTGATCTACGCCATCCGACGAGCAGACGAAGATTTCCGATCATGTAATCTTTGTTAAACGTTTAGTTAACAGATGCCAAAAGATGTCCTTCAGAGATAAAGGATCGTATTGATTAAGTGTCGCCTTGATTAAGGATTGTATTAACAAAGGATCATACTTATTGAGGATCGCATTGATAAGGAGCAAACTCAATTCTTTAGTAACTCCTGAGCGCGTGGAATGGGGCTTGGCTCGTTCGGTAGCGGATGAGGCTCGGCATCTGCCCTTTCGAGATTCGAGTCCCTCCCGTCACATCGTTCAGATTTAAATCCGTTCCATTCCCGGCGCGCCCTTGGTGAAAAGGAGGACACCGATTGGCTTAGAAAGTTCGTCGTCCGTCGGCTGCGAGGTAAGGGTGTGTCCCCGTGTGCACGAGAGCATTCTCTCTGTCGCTGGAGGCTTTCGTCTGCCTCCTATCGCACAGCTCTCCAGTCGACTCCCAAACTTCTATTGACACTCGGGGGGGGGGGGGGGGAGCATTGTGGCATCACTATTTTGTCGATATTTTGCCGAGCTAAAAAAAAAAACATTTCTGCGCATGCCCCTCATTTAAGAACTAGTGTTTCGTCATCAGAAGTGAAACCAACTGATACTTAGTCGAAACTTCCGTAAGAGAGGACTTTTCCTCTTTTGTTTGAAAGTGTTCTTACAGAATCCTTGCAATCGCAGCTGACGACAGAGAGAGAGAGTTTTCCAAGGGGCATCTCCAAGGGGAGCCCCCCCCCATTAATCGAATCGGATACAAAAGTGTCGGTGAGAAATTCCAGATGAAATAATTGAGAAACAAACAACTTCCCATCTGATCAGTTTTCAATAAAAGAAATTTTTTTCAGGTATCTTTTGTTTCCGTTTCCCGCATCAATATAAGTTTCTCCTCTCCCTGGTTCCCCCTCAGACAGCGAAAATGGGTTCTTCCACTTTTCCCCCTGTTTGCTTCTTTTTTCTCTCCCCCCCACCTCCATTGCATTAAAAGAAGAGAATCAAATTCCATCTTCTGCTGCGGAAATTCTCATTCAAGAATCGATTCCTTTCAACTCAGGATCCATATTTGCAAATGTGCGTCTGCAATGTTTCAGGTGACAGATTTTTCCTATTCTCTGTCCTTCAGTTGGGTTGGTTTACTTTTCAAGATCAACATGATAACGATGCAGGGGGGGGGGGCGGCACTATGGAATCGTCTTCCCCTCTTTAATTGGAAGAATTTTAGGAATTGGAATGTGAGGCGAAAGAAATCTCAAAACACTAAAAAGAAAGAGAAAAACGATCCCACATCCCTCTCCAGCGCAAATCATTTCCCACAAAAAAGAAACTTCCAGTTTAATCCCCCTCTTCGCCCCCTCCCTTATAATTTTCGTCGATCTGGGTTATCAATGACACCTCTGCTGCATCATTCATTCGTTCTTCTTTCCATCAATTCCCGATTGATTCCCCTCCTTCAAGGCAATGCAATAAAAGAGAGAAAGAGGCTGAAGAAGAGAAAGAGGCTTTCCTTCTCTTACCTCTGCATCCCTCAAAGCATTCATCCATGGAGATGAATCGGTTCTCATTTCCTCCGCATCCTCCGTAGATGAACTCGTGACATTCTGACGTGTAAGGATTGAAATAAAATCGGATCATGTAAGCACGGCAAGGTCCCGTTTGGGGCTCCAGCTGACATCTCGCCCCCTCGCCGCCTGAAAAGAAATCGAAAAGAAAAGGAAAATCATTTCCATTCAGTTGATTAGAAAAAGGGAACAGAAGTAATTGAAACTGATTAGGTTGGATATTTGTCTTCATCTGCAACCATGGCAACGGCAGAAGCAGTGGCGTGATTGCAATTATTTCATTGCAGATGGGAGAGGGGGGCCTCAAGTTATTCCCCTCTCTCATTATTTATGAACATCCCACCATTTGTAAAGAGAAATTCCCTTTGCAGAGGGATTTTCCTGATATTTCGGAATGGCATCCCCCCGCAGGTGGTTATGTCCCCCCAGCCAGCAAAAGGGGAAGGGAAATGGGGAGCAGAGTCTCGGGCACTTCCGCGGGAAACTCGCAATGGATATTAAAAGAAAAAAAAACATCACCCAGATGTTCATGGAACCTCTTTAAAAACCCTTAAAATATTGTTTGGCAGAAACCCTCAGAACAGAAGATCCTGAAAAGGGAATTTCCACTTTACAATTGGAGGGGTGCTCATAAATAATGAGAGAGGGGAATATCTCTTCCCATGGTTGCAGACGAAGATAAATAAATATCCAACCTAATCTGTAAAGTAGCAGACCCAAGAGGGGAGGAGTTTATTCGCTTATTTTTCTCCCCCCTTCAATTAAATATATTTTCTAAGGCAGTTTAAGAAAATCAGAACACAAAACATTAGACTTAACCATAGTAACCTCTCTGGGTGCGATCCTAACCCTGACTGTCTCTGAATAGCGGAAAACTGAAGGAGTACAGTTGCGCACACACACTCCCGAAAAATTTCTGTGGGAAGGGGGCACGCCACTGAACTTTGACCTTCCCCCACACACTCCCGAAAGATTTCTGTGGGAAGCCAGTGAACTTTGACCTTCCCCCACACACTCCCGAAAGATTTCTATGGGAAGGGGGCACGCCAGTGAAATTTGACCTTCCCCCACACACTCCCGAAAGATTTCTGTGGGAAGGGGGCACACCAGTGAACTTTGACCTTCCCCCACACACTCCCGAAAGATTTCTGTGGGAAGGGGGCACACCAGTGAACTTTGACCTTCCCCCACACACTCCCGAAAGATTTCTGTGGGAAGGGGGCACACCAGTGAACTTTGACCTTCCCCCACACACTCCCGAAAGATTTCTGTGGGAAGGGGGCACACCAGTGAACTTTGACCTTCCCCCACACGCTCCGAAAGATTTCTGTGGGAAGGGGGCACACCAATGAACTTTGACCTTCCCCCATACCCTCCCGAAAGATTTCTGTGGGAAGGGGGCACACCAATGAACTTTGACCTTCCCCCACACGCTCCGAAAGATTTCTGTGGGAAGGGGGCACACCAATGAACTTTGACCTTCCCCCATACCCTCCCGAAAGATTTCTGTGGGAAGGGGGCACACCAATGAACTTTGACCTTCCCCCACACACTCCCGAAAGATTTCTATGGAAAGGGGGCACGCCAGTGAAATTTGAACTTCCCCCACACACTCCCGAAAGATTTCTGTGGGAAGGGGGCACACCAGTGAACTTTGACCTTCCCCCACACCCTCCCGAAAGATTTCTGTGGGAAGGGGGCACACCAATGAACTTTGACCTTCCCCCACACACTCCCGAAAGATTTCTGTGGGAAGGGGGCACACTAATGAACTCTGACCTTCCCATTCGCCTAATCTCGGCGGCGCAATTATCCTTCTGCTCTCAACAAAGCGTCTGATTTCTCAAAAGGCAACGAAACTGAACCGAGGGCACTGCACGTGACCTCCACTTCGTCATTGTGGTTGTGGGCGCCGAAGCGTAGGGCAGCGAGTTCCGTCGCGAGACATCGAGAGCCGTTTCAAGGACTGCATTCGAGCACTGAGCAGAGAGATTGCGCCAAGCGGAAAGTGATTCATTTGTTTCAATTCCTTGAGATGCAGTCCTTGAGATTCCTTGAGATGACGTCGCGAATATCGAGCCAGGCATTCAGGGGTCAATTCTGCCCCCGGGATCGCTCCCAATGAATGCGATTCTTAGCATTCCCCCTTTCTCCTTTTTTCCCCCTTTGTTTTTTAAGAGAAGCTTCTGCTTATTGCCGAAGGGGTAAAAACGAAGAAGATGCATTTCCGCAAACGATTCCATTGCTTGTGTTTTCGTCTTCATTTTTTTTATAATAATAATATCTTTATTAAGCCTTAGTATGGTTATATACATAGATTACCCCGCTGAGCCTTGTGGCTTGTCTTCATTTGGCAGACGATTTCGGGGGCCCCTGCAAAAGTTGCGTCTCTGACGATCTGATTTCAGCGTCATTTTCAGGAACTCTCTTAATTGCGGCTCGCGCCACTCTCAAAATTAATTACTAATTCAGAATTACAAATCTTAGAAATTAAAAGCAAAATTTATTTTAGAAGAAAATATCGTTGCATTCCTTTATTCCCTTTTCCAGCTAGAAAGATTTTGGATCAAACCAGGAAATACTCTGAAAGTTTTATCCCGTTTCTTGCATAAAATGAAAATGGTTCTCATGATGAAAGCATTCATTGAAGATGTCTGCAGTTTCGTACCTTTTATTTATGTGAGCATTCGGTAGAAGAAGAGGAAGAGACGAGATTGGCATTCGAATTGGTGTAAAAGCGCATCGAAAACAGAAAATATAGAAAGGGCAAAAAAAAATATATATATGAATGAAATGGTTTTATGGGGTTTTATTTTGCAAGTGGGTGGGGCAGGAGGACGCAGAAGCGTTCACATATTTTGATCCCACATAAACCAAACAGCTAAAATATCGCAATTAACTTCATTTTTTTCCAATATTCGCGGAATTAAATTTTTTCGGGTCGGGGAAATAAAAGTTTCGTTTACATCTGCGAATCGTCTGCAGAATGCCGGCAATATAAATAGGAACCAAACGAGGAAAAATTAACCTCACGTGGGAAAAAATATCTCCTTTAAAAACAAAAACATACATTTCTAATGAAAAACGAATTAGGAAAAAAAATCATATTTTAAAAAATAAAAAAAAAAATTTTTGGTGAAAAATGTCCGTTGCCACTGAGCATTTTGAATTGGCGACGTCATTTAGTGATGCAAATTTAAATATCTTTGGCCAAAAATTTGAAGGAAAGAAGATGAGCCAGATTTCCTGATTATTTGCTTTGAGGGAAAAAGTCGTTTGCAATGAATGACACGAGGAGACGAGGCTCGGAAAAGAGCCGCGGCATCGAGAGTGTTCGTATTAGGAGCCAAATTCCGACTCGCGTCGTGCAGCGCGGCAATTGCAAACCTCTCTTTCATTTCGTTGAAACGGAAGCGTTCGTCGAACCACTCAGTACGCCGTGTTGCCATCGGTAGTAATCTTAATAACACCTTATTCTCGTGGTAAATGACTTCGAGCCCGATAGTTTCCCTTTCGTTTGGCCAAAGAACAAGGGCTTCTCTCCCGGCAGGTCACGTGGTGAGCATCCCATAGGCTCCTCCATCTCGTGCCAATTCGGTCTCGCTTTCCGAGTGCAGTGATTCGACGATTCCGAGAGAAGGTCATCGCCATTTTCTCTTCGATATCCTAAGCGTCAAATCGTCTGCTATTTGTCCTCTTGCATCGTTTTTGAACCATTTGCTTTTCCCCATTACTGAATCTGTTTCTCAATCCCAAGGGCAGATTTTGTCGATGGCGCCACAGTCGGCTTCGCTTCGCCGCGTTGCCACCTTTACTCTCGAAGGCCTTCCATGATTTCCGCTTCGGTGGCAACAGCTGTTGCACTTCCGTTCATCGGATCATTAGCAGACGAAGTGTTTGCCACTGATTATCAGCAACAAGAAACCTTTCGGTGACGTCACTAATGAGACGTTTATTCACTTCAAGTGGACTGAAATGGCGGAGAGTTCGGTCGTTTTACCTCTGAGTGGCACTCTTTTTTTTTGCATCAAATGAATGGCCAGGTCACAAGGACCCCGAGGCCTCAGGAGAGCTGTTAGCAGGCAGAGGGCTGTCTCGTGTGTTCTTTAACGTGCACAGTCTCCACACAGCCCCACGGCTTCACATCGCATCCGAAGGACAGCGGCCCTTCTAACCCCATCGGGGTCTCCTTCTGACCGAGGGAGAGGCTTCAGCGGAGATTAATCTTAATGCTGGTCCAAGGGGGAATCGAACCTGGGAACTGTCTGACCAACACCTCCTGCAACAGAAAACCGGCGGACCAAGATATGACGTCAGCACAGGGAGTTCTATAACCTAGAGCAGGGGTTCTCGACGTGGGGTACGAGGTAAAATTTTTTGGGGTACGCCGTCAGTTTTTGAAAAAGTGAGTAACGGGTTGCCTAGTTGCAGAGGAGTGCAATCCTTGTAGAGGAGTGCAATGATCGTGATTCAGAAGTCGCTAGATCTAGTAACAAAGTCGCTAAGTTGGCAACGCTGCTACTGATTTTTTAAATGTTTATGTCATTTTTTCTGTTTTTCGATATAGGCAATTTATGAATACAAAATTTAATGTATATATATACATATATGTTTTATTTTATTCCCATTGCTATACTATAACTATAGTTTTATCTATCTATACAAGGGGTACGCCAGTTACAGACACATTTCCAGGGGGTATGTGAGGCATAAAAGGTTGAGAACCACTGATATATATGTTTTATTTTATTCCCATTGCTATACTATAACTATAGTTTTATCTATCTATACAAGGGGTACGCCAGTTACAGACACATTTCCAGGGGGTATGTGAGGCATAAAAGGTTGAGAACCACTGATATATATGTTTTATTTTATTCCCATTGCTATACTATAACTATAGTTTTATCTATCTATACAAGGGGTACGCCAGTTACATACACATTTCCAGGGGGTATGTGAGGCATAAAAGGTTGAGAACCACTGATATATATGTTTTATTTTATTCCCATTGCTATACTATAACTATAGTTTTATCTATCTATAAAAGGGTAGGCCAGTTACATACACATTTCCAGGGGGTATGTGAGGCATAAAAGGTTGAGAACCACTGATATATATGTTTTATTTTATTCCCATTGCTATACTATAACTATCGTTTTATCTATCTATACAAGGGGTACGCCAGTTACATACACATTTCCAGGGGGTATGTGAGGCATAAAAGGTTGAGAACCACTGATATATATGTTTTATTTTATTCCCATTGCTATACTATAACTATAGTTTTATCTATCTATACAAGGGGTACGCCAGTTACATACACATTTCCAGGGGGTATGTGAGGCATAAAAGGTTGAGAACCACTGATATATATGTTTTATTTCATTCCCATTGCTATACTATAACTATAGTTTTATCTATCTATACAAGGGGTACGCCAGTTACATACACATTTCCAGGGGGTATGTGAGGCATAAAAGGTTGAGAACCACTGATATATATGTTTTATTTTATTCCCATTGCTATACTATAACTATAGTTTTATCTATCTATACAAGGGGTACGCCAGTTACATACACATTTCCAGGAGGTATGTGAGGCATAAAAGGTTGAGAACCACTGATATATATGTTTTATTTTATTCCCATTGCTATACTATAACTATAGTTTTATCTATCTATACAAGGGGTACGCCAGTTACAGACACATTTCCAGGGGGTATGTGAGGCATAAAAGGTTGAGAACCACTGATATATATGTTTTATTTTATTCCCATTGCTATACTATAACTATAGTTTTATCTATCTATACAAGGGGTACGCCAGTTACATACACATTTCCAGGGGGTATGTGAGGCATAAAAGGTTGAGAACCACTGATATATATGTTTTATTTTATTCCCATTGCTATACTATAACTATAGTTTTATCTATCTATAAAAGGGTAGGCCAGTTACATACACATTTCCAGGGGGTATGTGAGGCATAAAAGGTTGAGAACCACTGATATATATGTTTTATTTTATTCCCATTGCTATACTATAACTATAGTTTTATCTATCTATACAAGGGGTACGCCAGTTACATACACATTTCCAGGGGGTATGTGAGGCATAAAAGGTTGAGAACCACTGATATATATGTTTTATTTTATTCCCATTGCTATACTATAACTATAGTTTTATCTATCTATACAAGGGGTACGCCAGTTACATACACATTTCCAGGGGGTATGTGAGGCATAAAAGGTTGAGAACCACTGATATATAGGTTTTATTTTATTCCCATTGCTATACTATAACTATAGTTTTATCTATCTATACAAGGGGTACGCCAGTTACAGACACATTTCCAGGGGGTATGTGAGGCATAAAAGGTTGAGAACCACTGATATATATGTTTTATTTTATTCCCATTGCTATACTATAACTATAGTTTTATCTATCTATACAAGGGGTACGCCAGTTACATACACATTTCCAGGGGGTATGTGAGGCATAAAAGGTTGAGAACCACTGATATATATGTTTTATTTTATTCCCATTGCTATACTATAACTATAGTTTTATCTATCTATAAAAGGGTAGGCCAGTTACATACACATTTCCAGGGGGTATGTGAGGCATAAAAGGTTGAGAACCACTGATATATATGTTTTATTTTATTCCCATTGCTATACTATAACTATAGTTTTATCTATCTATACAAGGGGTACGCCAGTTACATACACATTTCCAGGGGGTATGTGAGGCATAAAAGGTTGAGAACCACTGATATATATTGTTACGACAGAAGGAATCTGGCAACCGAAAGCAAAAAGTTTCAGCCAACGAACAAGAACGTTGGGAGAATTTGGAGAAGAAGAGTGGAGCGTTAACGGTCATTTTTGTATTGTAACGGTCGTTGTGTTGTAACGGTTGGAGAGTTCGAAAATGGACGGTGAGCTGTTCTGAGACAGTGCGCGTAAGTATCAAGAAGTAACTTGATGTGTTGTGTTTACGCGGAAGGATAAAAGTGGGATCTTTTATCGTTAAGTATCAAGAAGTAACTTGATGTGTTGTGTATACACGGAAGTATAAAAGTGGGAACTTTTATGGCTAACTTCGAATGTCTACACGGACTGTCTTTTTGTTCGGCTAGTGTGTGAACAGTTATTAGCACAGGACGAGAATTGGTTTACGAGTGAAGATCTTCGGGTGACCTGGTAAATCAAGTAAAAGGTAGTATTTAGTAAAATACACAGAGCTGATATTGTGTGCTCTACGCAGGAAGATTGATGACTTGTGCATGTTAATAGTTAATTTGTTAATAAGATACTTCATCCATATTTCCTTTGTAACAATTTACCTTGTATTGAATTTGGTTTTGAAATATAGCTTTTAATACTCACGCTCAGTGGCTATCCATTTTTGTAATCCGCAACATTTGGTGTCAGGAGTGGGATTATAATTATTTAATTGAATGCCTTTCACTAGAAGTATGGATGAGTTAATAAAGCTGATGACTGATATGAAAGCCGATATGGCTAATAAAATAGATGACTTGAAAGCCGAAATGGCCGCGCAAAATACTGAGATTAAAGGTGATATAGCTGCCCAAAGCGATAAAATAGGTGACTTGAAAGTCGAAATGGCCGCACAAAATACTGAGATTAAAGGTGATATAGCTGCCCAAAGCGATAAAATAGGTGACTTGAAAGCCGAAATGGCCGCACAAAATACTGAGATGAGAGCTGAAGTGGCTTCTCAAATTGATAAGATTACTGATCAGTGTAAGGACATTAAAACCGAACTTAATAAACAATGTGATTGTTTAAAGGTTGAAATTGACAGTGTAAAATATGATCTTGATACTGTTAAGTTAGATTATAAACATGAAATAGAAATTGTAAAAACTGATTGTGAACGCCAGTTTCAGATTTTGAGAAATGAAATGTTACCTTCTTCTTTTGATAATAATAATTCTAGTGGAAATAATGTTATTACACATATCGCTAAAAATACAACTAAACCTTCTACATATGATGGTCAATCATCTTGGACAGTATTTAAAACACAATTCGAAGTTATCGCTACAGCCAATGAGTGGAATGAATTCCAAAAGGCCAGTTTTCTTGCAGCTTCCTTAAGAAATTCTGCTGCGGAAGTTTTGCAGTCTGTTCCAGAAGAAAAACGACTTGATTATCAAAGTCTAGTTTCTGCATTAGAACTAAGGTTTGGTGATAGTTATTTAAAACAATATTACGTGACTCAATTTAAACATCGCATGCAGAAAAGTGGTGAAACTTTGCAAGAGCTTGCTAGTGATATTGAGCGTCTAGCTAGATTGGCTTATAGTAACTGTCCACCAGAAATTCAAGATAATTTAGCTCAATTACAATTTATTGATGCTATTGCTGACCCTGACACTCAGCAATCTCTGAGGATGTTGGAAGGTGAATCCTTAAAGTCAGCTGTGGTACATGCTATGAAATACGAGTGCTCCAGGCTTTCCTCCCGAGCGAACAAACGTGCAGTGAGATTTGTGAGTGCAGAAGAAACTGTAGAAAAGGATAATGAAATGAAAGAACTAACCAAAGCCATACTATCCGTTTTGAAAGATATAAAAGGTTCTTCTTCAAAACCTACAACAGACCTTCAGTGTTGGAATTGTGGCAAGACCGGACACATTCGTACCAACTGCACTAGGAAACGAATGAGGAGTCCAAGTCCATCAACTAGACAACAGGATCAGGGAAACAGAAATTAGTCAGTCTTGCGGGGCAAAGGCTGGCAGTTGATTGGATGGCCCCAGGGGAAGTCGCCCACGTTTCGACATTACATGGCGATAATAATGGATTAGTAGCTGATGGAGCCATAAATGGAATACCTTGCCGTATGATAGTCGACACTGGTGCAAATGTAACTTTACTCAGAACGGATATAATAAAGAAAATAATACCTCACCCAAACTTGAATACTACACAGTCTAAAATAAGCCTACAAACAGCCACTGGAGATCGTGCAAAAGTCCATGGAAAAATAGAACTTAATATCCGAGTTGGTAGCTGTCTGGTACACCACCCTGTTTACATCGCTGACATCTACGACGAATGCATATTAGGCCTTGATTTTCTTAAGAAACATGGATTCAACATTAGACCCAGTGATAACCTACTCATCTATGAGACAGAAGAGATTCCTCTGCTTAGCCGGACGTCTGATTCTTTATCAAGCGTAACTCCAATATTAGTGACGGAAGACACAGAGATCCCAGCACAAAGTGAAGTTATAGTCCGTGGACATCGGGCGGAGACTTCTGGGGCCTTCCGATTGGCAGTTACCGATGCCTCTGGTAAAGGAGCTTTGGCTCATAATATCCTGGTTGCAAGGACTTTAGTCAGAATAGATAAAGAACAGATCCCTATCAGAGTGATGAACTGTAACAAATCCAATAGAATGTTAAAAAAAGGTGAGGAATTAGCAATATGTGAAGCTGTTACCTGTGTAACAAGTATAAATAAAATAGAAGTTACCGATTCATATCAAAATCATACAGACATCCCGTCTCATCTTACTGAATTATGGAGAGAAACCAGACAAATATTAACTGAAAACCAAGCTGTTAAGGCCGAGAACCTATTAAAAGAATTTTCTGACATTTTTTCTGCCACATCAAATGATTATGGCCGTACGAACCTGACAGAACATAAAATCAACACTGGTGATTCTCCTCCAGTCCATCTGCCGGCAAGAAGGCTTCCATTGGCAAAAAGAGAGGAGACGGAACAACTCATAAAGGACATGGAAACTCAGGGCATTATAGAACCATCACAGAGTCCCTGGACATCACCAGTAGTTCTTGTCAAGAAAAAGGATGGATCTACACGATTTTGTGTAGATTATCGCAGATTAAATGACGTAACAAAGAAAGATTCCTTTCCTTTACCCAGGATTGACGATACACTAGACACTTTATCTGGGTCAGAATGGTTCTCAACATTAGATTTAAAGAGCGGCTATTGGCAAGTTGGTATACGTCCTGAAGACCGTGAGAAAACAGCTTTCAGTACAGGGAATGGACTTTGGCAGTTTAAGGTGATGCCATTTGGACTTTGTAATGCACCTGCCACATTTGAGCGACTAATGGAGTCAGTGCTCAAAGGTTTGTCTTTGGAGGTCTGCCTGGTTTACTTGGACGACATCATAGTTCTTGGAAGAACTTTTGAAGAACATTTGAGAAATCTTCGTCAAGTATTTGAAAAACTTAAGGCAGCCAAGTTAAAATTGGGACCGACAAAGTGTAAACTGTTCCAGCAAGAAGTTCATTACCTTGGTCATGTGATCACTACAGCAGGGATTAAGACTGATCCTAGTAAGATAGAAGCTGTAAGAGACTGGCCTCCACCACAAGATGTTCATCAACTTCGTAGTTTTATTGGACTTTGCACCTACTATAGAAGATTTGTCAAAGGTTTCTCCAACATCGCAAGACCATTACATCGTCTGACAGAAGAGGGCCAGCGGTTTATGTGGACCACCGAATGCGATATAGCCTTTCAACAGCTAAAGAACACTCTTTCCACAGCACCAGTGCTAGCGTACCCACAAACTGGAAAACAATTCGTAATAGATACTGACGCAAGTAACACAGGAGTTGGTGCTGTGCTTTCACAGGAACAAGACGGACAAGAGAGAGTTATTGCATACTTTAGTAAAACTTTATCCAAACCAGAGCGGAATTACTGTGTAACACGCAAAGAACTGTTAGCAATAGTAAAAGCAATAGAACATTTTCATCATTATCTCTATGGCCAGAAATTCCTTATACGTACTGATCATGCTGCACTTAGATGGTTATTAAACTTCAAAAACCCTGAAGGACAAATCGCTAGGTGGATACAACGGTTACAAGAATACGATTTCTCCATCGAACATCGAAGTGGTAAAATGCATAAGAATGCAGATGCTCTTTCCAGGCGCCCATGTATTGACAACTGTAAACATTGCTATAATGCAGAACTGAAATTTGGAACTAAAGAGATAATGCCCGTAAGACAAATAGTATCGACACAAACAAACAATGACACCCCTAACATCTGGAATCCAATTGAAATCAGGAAGGCTCAACTAGATGATGAAGACATAAAACCAATATTAGAATTGATTGAAAAATCTGATGTAAGACCTAAATGGGAGCAAATCTCGAGGTATAGTCCAACTACTAAAAGTTACTGGGCACAGTGGGACTCCTTAAAAATGGAAGACGGAGTATTATACAGAAGATGGGAGAATCCCACTGGACGGCTGATCCGTTGGCAGATAATCCTTCCTCGATCCCGAGTGGAACTTGTGATGAAAGATGTACATGATAGTGCCACTGGAGGACACTTCGGTGTTAATAAGACATTAGCCAAAGCCAGGGAACGATTTCATTGGCTGAAAAGTAGGGCAGACGTTGAGAGATGGTGTAGGCAATGTGAAGCCTGTGCAGCAAAGAAAGGCCCTAAGACTAGGAGTCGGGGTAAGCTGCAGACGTATAACGTTGGTGCCCCTTTTGAAAGAATAGCCATTGATGTAATGGGTCCGTTTCCTAGAACTGATGATGGAAATCGATATTTATTAGTGGTAATGGATTATTTCACAAAGTGGCCTGAGGTATATCCCATCCAAGACCAGGAAGCAACAACAGTGGCTGAGATGATAGTTAATAACTTCATTAGTAGGTATGGAGTACCTTTACAACTCCACTCTGATCAAGGACGGAATTTTGAATCCAATGTGTTTAAAGGCATCTGTCAACTATTAGGCATTCAGAAAACCAGAACAACTCCCTTACACCCTCAGTCGGATGGTATGGTTGAAAGGTTCAATAGAACAATTGCTCAGCATTTAGCATTATTTGTGAACGACCACCAACGTGACTGGGATCGCCATGTACCACTCCTTTTGCTGGCATATAGGACGGCAGTGCATGAGACAACTGGACAGACACCTTCCATGATGCTTTTTGGAAGAGAGTTACGTCTTCCCTGTGACCTTTTATATGGTCGGCCCGAAGCAATGCCTGTGTCCACTCCACAATACGTACAAGAATTGCAACAACGACTAGAAGAAATCCATCACTCCGTTAGACATAACATCGACATAACAAGTGACAGAACCAAAACAAGATATGACAGTAAAATAAATGGAACTATTTTCAATCAAGGAGATCTTGTCTGGCTATACAGTCCACATAGAAAGAAAGGACTATCTCCAAAACTTCAGAAACCTTGGGAAGGCCCATATACAATAGTTAACAGGATTAATGACGTGGTATATCGCATTCGTCGACGTCCAGCTACAAAGTGCAAGGTGGTTCACGTGGATCGTTTGGCCCCGTTTCATCGAAGAACTGAAGAAACTTTGGAATCCAGAATTGTTCGGGACGAACAAGACCTAGGAAGGGGGCAGTGTTACGACAGAAGGAATCTGGCAACCGAAAGCAAAAAGTTTCAGCCAACGAACAAGAACGTTGGGAGAATTTGGAGAAGAAGAGTGGAGCGTTAACGGTCATTTTTGTATTGTAACGGTCGTTGTGTTGTAACGGTTGGAGAGTTCGAAAATGGACGGTGAGCTGTTCTGAGACAGTGCGCGTAAGTATCAAGAAGTAACTTGATGTGTTGTGTTTACGCGGAAGGATAAAAGTGGGATCTTTTATCGTTAAGTATCAAGAAGTAACTTGATGTGTTGTGTATACACGGAAGTATAAAAGTGGGAACTTTTATGGCTAACTTCGAATGTCTACACGGACTGTCTTTTTGTTCGGCTAGTGTGTGAACAGTTATTAGCACAGGACGAGAATTGGTTTACGAGTGAAGATCTTCGGGTGACCTGGTAAATCAAGTAAAAGGTAGTATTTAGTAAAATACACAGAGCTGATATTGTGTGCTCTACGCAGGAAGATTGATGACTTGTGCATGTTAATAGTTAATTTGTTAATAAGATACTTCATCCATATTTCCTTTGTAACAATTTACCTTGTATTGAATTTGGTTTTGAAATATAGCTTTTAATACTCACGCTCAGTGGCTATCCATTTTTGTAATCCGCAACAATATGTTTTATTTTATTCCCATTGCTATACTATAACTATAGTTTTATCTATCTATACAAGGGGTACGCCAGTTACATACACATTTCCAGGGGGTATGTGAGGCATAAAAGGTTGAGAACCACTGATATATATGTTTTATTT
This sequence comes from Ryuthela nishihirai, assembly GCA_038380435.1. Taxonomy (NCBI): domain Eukaryota; kingdom Metazoa; phylum Arthropoda; class Arachnida; order Araneae; family Heptathelidae; genus Ryuthela; species Ryuthela nishihirai. The sequence goes on along the minus strand of JAWZYU010000030.1, from coordinate 57,337,241 downwards.
TATTCCCATTGCTATACTATAACTATAGTTTTATCTATCTATACAAGGGGTACGCCAGTTACATACACATTTCCAGGGGGTATGTGAGGCATAAAAGGTTGAGAACCACTGATATATATGTTTTATTTTATTCCCATTGCTATACTATAACTATAGTTTTATCTATCTATAAAAGGGTAGGCCAGTTACATACACATTTCCAGGGGGTATGTGAGGCATAAAAGGTTGAGAACCACTGATATATATGTTTTATTCTATTCCCATTGCTATACTATAACTATAGTTTTATCTATCTATACAAGGGGTACGCCAGTTACATACACATTTCCAGGGGGTATGTGAGGCATAAAAGGTTGAGAACCACTGATATATATGTTTTATTTTATTCCCATTGCTATACTATAACTATAGTTTTATCTATCTATACAAGGGGTACGCCAGTTACATACACATTTCCAGGGGGTATGTGAGGCATAAAAGGTTGAGAACCACTGATATATATGTTTTATTTTATTCCCATTGCTATACTATAACTATAGTTTTATCTATCTATAAAAGGGTAGGCCAGTTACATACACATTTCCAGGGGGTATGTGAGGCATAAAAGGTTGAGAACCACTGATATATATGTTTTATTTTATTCCCATTGCTATACTATAACTATAGTTTTATCTATCTATACAAGGGGTACGCCAGTTACAGACACATTTCCAGGGGTTACGTGAAGCATAAAAGGTTGAGAACCACTGATATATATGTTTTATTTTATTCCCATTGCTATACTATAACTATAGTTTTATCTATCTATAAAAGGGTAGGCCAGTTACATACACATTTCCAGGGGGTATGTGAGGCATAAAAGGTTGAGAACCACTGATATATATGTTTTATTTTATTCCCATTGCTATACTATAACTATAGTTTTATCTATCTATAAAAGGGTAGGCCAGTTACATACACATTTCCAGGGGGTACGTGAAGCATAAAAGGTTGAGAACCACTGATATATATGTTTTATTTTATTCCCATTGCTATACTATAACTATAGTTTTATCTATCTATAAAAGGGTAGGCCAGTTACATACACATTTCCAGGGGGTATGTGAGGCATAAAAGGTTGAGAACCACTGATATATATGTTTTATTTTATTCCCATTGCTATACTATAACTATAGTTTTATCTATCTATAAAAGGGTAGGCCAGTTACATACACATTTCCAGGGGGTATGTGAGGCATAAAAGGTTGAGAACCACTGATATATATGTTTTATTTTATTCCCATTGCTATACTATAACTATAGTTTTATCTATCTATAAAAGGGTAGGCCAGTTACATACACATTTCCAGGGGGTATGTGAGGCATAAAAGGTTGAGAACCACTGATATATATGTTTTATTTTATTCCCATTGCTATACTATAACTATAGTTTTATCTATCTATACAAGGGGTACGCCAGTTACAGACACATTTCCAGGGGTTACGTGAAGCATAACCACTGATATATATGTTTTATTTTATTCCCATTGCTATACTATAACTATAGTTTTATCTATCTATAAAAGGGTAGGCCAGTTACATACACATTTCCAGGGGGTATGTGAGGCATAAAAGGTTGAGAACCACTGATATATATGTTTTATTTTATTCCCATTGCTATACTATAACTATAGTTTTATCTATCTATAAAAGGGTAGGCCAGTTACATACACATTTCCAGGGGGTACGTGAAGCATAAAAGGTTGAGACCCACTGGCGTACACTATTCGTTTTCATTTCTTTCTATTATTATTATTAGTGGTGGTCATTCATAGTAATCTTCATATTAATGCTTATTTATAAATGTTCCTGATTTAGAAGTAAATTTATTTAGATTTATTACCATTGTGATAATTTTCCATCTAATATTCTTAACATCAGTATAAATATTTGCAGATTTCGTCAGAATAAAAGTTTTAACAATAGAAATGAATTAATTGTCTAGCTGATGTCCTAACTTGGTCCACGAGGCCTTGTGTTGTAGGAGGCGCTGCCCTCGCTCGCCACCTGTTTACCCATCCCTCGTCCCATCGCCAGTTGGGTCTTCCTCTCGGTGGGAAGGGTTCCCTCACCCGAGAGAAAATTATTTAGCAAATACATCGAACGCATTATTTTGAAACACGTGAGCCAAGGGTTGCTTAGTTGTAAAAGGGGGCGGAGTTCAATTCTCCGCTTAACGATTCAATTTGCTCTCTTTCAGTGATTATACTTTAATACACATATGCTGCTCACAAAAATTGGGGGACATTTCTTCGCTTCATATTCATTTTGAAATATCCCCTAATATTTGTGAGCAGTATATCTGTCGCAGGGAGATGATGAAAATAGGGATTTGATCAAATCCCTAAGGTATATGATCAATTCACGGAAGATGTTGAAATAACAACTCTGTGGGGTGATTTCCCTGAAGAAAGTAAGTGATTTGATCAAATCCCTTAACTGTTTTAGTGAAAAGATGAAATGAACAAGTCAGGACTCGCACAGCTCTATGTTTCGCTTGTTACCACTCCCCTTTACCTCCCAGCTCCCCTCTGGCGTCCGTGCCGGCCACCGCCCAAACATTACGCGAGGAAGGTTGCGCGCAGTTTTATTATTGTTTTCTATATTTTGAGTTTTATCAAGTACCTACCGTAGAAAAATGAGTTCAGATATAGAAAAAAATCAAACTCTGACTGAATTTGTATCTGAAGAACAGTTTAATGAAACTATCAGGACGTTTTTGAACAAGCGGCATGAGAAAGAAAAACCTTTGTGGACTCGTGAAAGGATAGAAGCTGTCACAATCATTGAACAATTTAAATTAGCACCACTACTTAAACATTTTTCCCAGAAAGGTAAAAAGAGGACCCTTTCTAGTGTCCAAAGTAGTGTCACGTGAGCTAAAGATTCATACTCAAGAGATTCACCACTTGACGGATTCGTTCTCACTTGGCCTCCGCTCATTCGGGGCGTTTCATTATAATTCGGACCACGGAGTCACGTGACCCGAAGATTCATACTCAAGAGATTCATCACTTTACAGATTCGTTCTCACTTGGCCTTCGCTCATGAAGGGCGTTTTGAATAATTCGGCACGCGGTGTATTGTAGATCGAGATACATTAAGAATACCTTAAAAAGGCGATTCGGAAAGGAGATAATAAGAGGTGAAAAAGGCGATTCGGAAAAAACGAAAAAAGTACAATGTACCGGCTATTACAATTCCGTAATAGCCGAAATAATTTGTGTTTCAATGACTATTGTTGTATTAACTATTCTACATTTAATAATGCATGGTCTACTAAATAAATACTTTTAATATCTAAACAATATTATTTCATCTTTTCACTAAAACAGTTAAGGGATTTGATCAAATCACTTACTTTCTTCAGGGAAATCACCCCACAGAGTTGTTATTTTAACATCTTCGGTGAATTGATCATATACCTTAGGGATTTGATCAAATCCCTATTTTCATCATCTCCCTGCGACAGATGTACTTTTCTATACTCTAACATGGAAGCAATTCATTCGTTGTCTCAGCGCATGCGTCAGTGTTCCCGTCTTGCATCACTAGAGCTCGTGTCCTATCACCTAACAGAGAACAGATTCATTAAATAAGAATTCGCCTTCTCTTCGGTCCTCTCTGGCCACTTAGTGTTGGCCAATAAAAACAGATCTCCTTCTTCTTCTTTAGAGGAAGCAGCAGCAGACAATTGCGAAATGCATTGTTTCATTTCGGGTTTAGGGGGCAATCACGGATGAAATGGTGTAAAACGCGAAAAGGACTTTTTACCACTGATCAGTGATGCCCCCAGAATCTTCGAATCCTCCAGGTGGGCGTTGAGGTTGTGACCTTTCCCCTTTTGTGCGCCACTGACATTACTTCGCAACGGCATTTCTTTGGCACTAAGACACTTCAAAATGAACCCAAATAAAGACAATATTAAATAGGAAAATGAACACGTGGGTATTGAAATCCTCTTCCTTGTTGTCCTTCTGTCTCCAAGAGAATGTCTCATTTAATCACTCTCTCTCTCTTTTACAGTTCGGGTTCTGGTGGGTCTCGCTCCCGTCGCTTTCCTTTATCTCGAGAACGGATGACGCAAATGCATCCCTGTTATCAGGCGCAGGTTTAGGAGATAAGCCCCCCTCCCTTCCCGAACTTATTTCTTTGTAGATCCGGAATATCTCGTTATATCAGCAAGGGATGCAAACTCCAGATGCGCCTTTCCCTTGAAACAGATTCTGAATCGCACAGTCTGAAGAACGTCCCCCACAGTAAAAAAATAAAGTATTCAGAAAGCTTTGCTCTGAGAAGTGTTCATTCTAAATTCCGAGAAACAGAAAAATATTTAAAACTTTTAATATTTTGATTTTATTATTTTGAAAATTATATTTTGAACTTTAAAAAAAAAATTATTTCAGTTTAACACGTTTCGTTGCAGATCCAAAACAAATTCCAATTTTCTTTCTTCGTGTTTGAAATATGGGAATGTTCCAACACAATCTTATCTCGTCCTCTCAATTGGAGGGACATTGGCACAATCGAAAATTGGACCATTCTGTAATCACTATTATGCTGCTTAGTTATTAAAAGAGATGTATATATGATATGTATAAACAAGTCCTGGATCTTAAAAAAAATAAAAAGGGTTGGTTGGAGATCGGATTTAAAAATTTAGATGTCTTTAAAAAATTTCTTGGAAAATGAATGAAATGTAAAGTTTAATAATCTTTTGCCTTTATTGCTAGCATTCTCCAAAGGGGGCGTTGCCCACCCAACCTAGAAGCGGCCCTAGGAGCAAAGATGCTTAAAGCCTCGAGCCTCAGTCAGGTATGCCGAAACACGGAGAATAATATAACATCAGATTTTTATTTTAAAGGTTTCTAAGAGCTTGCGATCATCTGTAAAGCACAGATTTAATGCGACAGATCCAGTTTGGATGAAAAGGGAAATGTTAAACGAACTGCGAATGGATCACGTGACCACAGAATGCAGCCTCTGCATCAAGGCAAAAGAAAAAGGTCTGGATATTCGCCAATGGGAATTTTAAGGAGCTTAATTATGTTAAACAGTTACAGAGTGCATTTTCAGAAAGTAATTAATGAGTTGATTCATGATTCGAATCCTATTCTGAAAAGACTTCCACTTTCCCCTTCAGAAAAGAATTCAGGAGAAGGAATCGCAAAATATTTAGGTTGGGTTGTTTTACCTCTGAGCGGCACTTTTTTGCACACCATGGGCTAAATGGCCAGGTCACATGGACCCCGAAGGCTCAGAGAAGGTTGGGGGGAGGGGACCCACTGGAACAGCTGTTGGGAGACAGATGGTAGCCTCCCGTCAAGGCCATCCAGCGTGTTCTTTAACGTGCACAGGGTATGGCTCTCCCACACACGGGGCCACGGCTTAACGTCCCATCCGACGGACGGCGGCCTTTCCAAGCCCATCGGTGTCCCCTACTGACCGTGGGCAAGGGCGGGGAATTTTGCGGAGATAAATCGCAACGCTGACCCAGCTGGGACTCGAACCTGGGAACTACAGATTACGAGCCTGGCGCGCTACCGACTGAGCCACCCCCGCCCCCCAAAATATTTAGGAGGGAGATTCTATCACGTAAAACAACTTTATCGCTCGGCAGATTTCGAACGTTTTCTTGCCTTTCTCTTTTCCTGACTAGATACCGAGGACTGCCAAGAGAGCTAATCATTCCGTGTCATATTTAAGTTGCTTTGACGACGGCATTCAACAGAACCTTTACCTTGTAACTGAAACTAGCCCAGGGCATGCAACACAATGTTGGCAGCCATCGATTTGGAAACGAGTGTCGATTTTCAAGATTTCGGTTACATCATGAGACCAGAAAGACTGATTAGCATAATAAGAGATAAAGGAAAATAATTCTGAATGATCTTACTTTGGGCAGACGCAGCAAAGAGCAAAGAGCAGACGAAAAGAGAGACTTTCATCGTTCTGTTTCCAGATTAGGTGCGCAGATGTCCCAAAGTCCTCTTCGTCGTCTGCCGCCGCCCGCACTGCTCCCATCGCCCCCCCCCCCACTCGCCCCCCGAAGACAGCAGATGTTCGTTTGCCATTATCTTGATTGCCCAGACGAGTATTAAGGCGAGGTGCCCTTTATCTTTTGGTGGTGATAAAGGTAATGCTTAATCTAATGAGGTTCTCTTGCTGGTCAACTGAAGGACCATGATCATAACAGAATTAATAAAACCGACCTTCAGAAAATCTTCTCTCCCCCTCCTCCCCCCCCCAACCTCCCAGGCCATAAAAGGAATGCCCTCTTATTTCCAATGTAAACACATTTAGCCAACCCGCACAAATGTAGGGATGAGGCGTTGAATTCAAATTTTGTTCCATTTCCCCATGTTCACATAAACAATTTCTAATTAGAATATATTGAAGGAAATTGAAGATCGGGAACGCTCCTTAAAATTTTTTCGCTCCCTGCTTTGCTGATTTCGTTTGGCTTCCATTGTGCCTCATTCCTAATATGGAAATCACTAATCTCTATTTGTAATTAAAACATTTAATAAAATGCCCCCTTTAAGAAAAGTCTCCCCTAAGAGAACAACCAATATATTTGCAACATTTTTGTGTTCCGATGCCATTTTGTTTCACAATTATCTTTCTAGTTTTGCAGGAATAAATTATTTGCATAAAAGTCCCTCCCCCCCATTCGAAGATCAAGTCAGTCTGGCTCATAAATCTCAGTCAGAATGATAGTCAGTCAGAATGATAGTCAAATGATCAGTCAAAATGATACGAACAATGGGTCGAGGGATATACAACTATCCCTCAATCATTAATTATTATATCTAATTAGTATTATTAATGAGATTAAAAAAATGTCCGCCATCGATACCAGTTACAGATTAATCCCTCGTCGGTTTGCGGGCTCAATTCATTATTCCAAAACTGGTCGTAAAAAAGGGAAATTAATTAATGATCACTTCCAGTGTTTTGAATTTTGATTGGTTCCAGAGGTCAAATATTTATCCCCAAACATTCGAAGCGCACCTTAGAGAACGGCTGCTACCGAAGTATGAAAAAAAAAACATTAACGGTCAATTGCTGCCTTGAAAAGAGATCTTTAGACATTGTCTTTGAATAAACGAAACTTAAATGATTAAAGTGGCATGGAACAAGCCTTCTTATAAATATGAATGTAACACAAACAAATACTTACAATACACGATAAAAAACTAAATTCCTGCATTGATGGCCCCTTTTTCCGAAATTAAATTTTCGCTTCCTCTCTGAAACCATCTCTTTAGGAGAGGAAGGGGGGGGGGGGGGGGGCAGGCGAAAAGCAGATATTGATTGGTCCCCACCTCCTCGACGCGAAAACTCGCCAAACGATTGCTCGTGTAGTGTATTCAGATGACTTCCTTCTGGCCATAGAATAATGCTGTCTGGCGTCTGACAACTGCTGCGAATCTCTCAGGCAGGGAAGCAACCCGCAGACATCGAAACAAACAAGCAATATGTGGAATCTGGCGGATTTTTCAAAAATTCATCGCCAAACATTCTTAGGAGCATAACCAAACGATTTGGCCAATTCCTGGTACTTATCAAGAATGTATATATATATATTCCTGATTCCTTCAAAACTTTTTTTCTTTTCCTAATTTATTATTCATGCATGTTTTCCTTTTTAAGCAGAGAATTTTTCCTTCCGATTTTTTAGCATTCCTAGTGACTTTTCATTAAGTTTCGGTTGGAAGGGGATGATCCAAAACATTTCAGAGCTTTAATTATCGTTCTCCTTTCGAATAATCTGATAGTAGCCCAATGCGTTTCCTTATAGATTTCCTCTCAATCCATATCCAAGTTTTCCTCTCAATCCATATCCAAGTTATCCTCTCAATCCATATCCAAGTCATGCTCTCAATCCATATCCAAGTTTTTCTCTCAATCCATATCCAAGTCATGCTCTCAATCCGTATCCAAGTCATGCTGACAATCCATATCCAAGTTATCCTCTCAATCCATATCCAAGTTATCCTCCCAATCCATATCCAAGTTATCATCTCAATCAATATCCAAGTTTTCCTCTCAATCCATATTCAAGTTTTCCTCTCAATCAATATCCAAGTTTTCCTCTCAATCCATATCCAAGTTATGCTCTCAATCCATATCCAAGTTATCCTCTCAATCCATATCCAAGTTTTCCTCTCAATCCATATCCAAGTTATCCTCTCAATCCATATCCAAGTTACCCTCTCAATTCATATCCAAGTTTTCCTCTCAATCCATATCCAAGTTTTCCTCTCAATCCATATCCAAGTTTTCCTCTCAATCCATATCCAAGTTATCCTCTCAATCCATATCGAAGTTTTCCTCTCAATCCATATCCAAGTTTTCCTCTCAATCGATATCCAAGTTATCCTCTCAATAAATATCCAAGTTTTCCTCTCAATCCATATCCAAGTTATCCTCTCAATCCATATCCAAGTTATCCTCTCAATCCATAGCCAAGTTTTCCTCTCAATGCATATCCAAGTTATCCTCTCAATCCATATCCAAATTTTCCTCTCAATCCATATCCAAGTTATCCTCTCAATCCATTTCCAAGTTATCCTCTCAATCCATATCCAAGTTATCCTCTCAATCCATATCCAAGTTATCCTCTCAATCCATATCCAAGTTATCCTCTCAATCCATATCCAAGTTATCCTCTCAATCCATATCCAAGTTTTCCTCTCAATCCATATCCAAGTTATCCTCTCAATCCATATCCAAGTTATCCTCTCAATCCATATCCAAGTTATCCTCTCAATCCATATCCAAGTTTTCCTCTCAATCCATATCCAAGTTATCCTCTCAATCCATATCCAAGTCATGCTCTCAATCCATATCCAAGTCATGCTGACAATCCATATCCAAATTATCCTCTCAATCCATATCCAAGTTATCCTCTCAATCCATATCCAAGTTATCCTCTTAATCCATATCCAAGTTTTCCTCTCAATGCATATCCAAGTTATCCTCTCAATCCATATCCAAGTTTTCCTCTCAATCCATATCCAAGTTATGCTCTCAATCCATATCCAAGTTATCCTCTCAATCCATATCCAAATTATCCTCTCAATCCATATCAAAGTTTTCCTCTCAATCCATATCCAAGTTTTCCTTTCAATCCATATCCAAGTTTTCCTCTCAATCCATATCCAAGTTATCATCTCAATCCATATCCAAGTTATCATCTCAATCCATATCCAAGTTATCCTCTCAATCCATATCCAAGTTTTCCTCTCAATCCATATCCAAGTTATCCTCCCAATCCATATCCAAGTTTTCCTCTCAATCCATATCCAAGTTATCCTCTCAATCCATATCCAAGTTATCCTCTCAAACCATATCCAAGTTATCCTCTCAATCCATATCCAAGTTTTCCTCTCAATCCATATCCAAGTTTTCCTCTCAATCCATATCCAAGTTTTCCTCTCAATCCATATCCAAGTTATCATCTCAATCCATAGCCAAGTCTTCCTCTCAATTAATATCCAAGTTATCCTCTCAATCCATATCCAAGTTATCCTCTTAATCCATATCCAAGTTTTCCTATCAATCCATATCCAAGTTTTCCTCTCAATCCATATCCAAGTTATCCTCTCAATCCATATCCAAGTTATCCTCTCAATCAATATCCAAGTTATCCTCTCAATCCATATCCAAGTTATCCTCTCAATCCATATCGAAGTCATGCTCTCAATCCATATCCAAGTCATGTTCTCAATCCATATCCAAGTCATGCTGACAATCCATATCCAAGTTATCCTCTCAATCCATATCCAAGTTATCCTCTCAATCCATAGCCAAGTCTTCCTCTCAATTAATATCCAAGTTATCCTCTCAATCCATATCCAAGTCATGCTGACAATCCATATCCAAGTTTTCCTCTCAATCCATATCCAAGTTTTCCTCTCAATCCATATCCAATTTTTCCTCTGAATCCATGTCCAAGTTATCCTCTCAATCCATATCCAAGTTATCCTCTCAATCCATATCCAAGTTTTCCTCTCAATCCATATCCAAGTTATCCTCTCAATCCATATCCAAGTTATCCTCTCAATCCATATCCAAGTTTTCCTCTCAATCCATATCCAATTTTTCCTCTGAATCCATATCCAAGTTATCCTCTCAATCCATGTCCAAGTTATCCTCTCAATCCATATCCAAGCTATCCTCTCAATCCATATCCAAGTTTTCCTCTCAATCCATATCCAAGTTATCCTCTCAATCCATATCCAAGTTATCCTCTCAATCCATATCCAAGTTATCCTCTCAATCAATATCCAAGTTATCCTCTCAATCCATATCCAAGTTATCCTCTCAATCCATATCGAAGTCATGCTCTCAATCCATATCCAAGTCATGTTCTCAATCCATATCCAAGTCATGCTGACAATCCATATCCAAGTTATCCTCTCAATCCATATCCAAGTTATCCTCTCAATCCATATCGAAGTCATGCTCTCAATCCATATCAAAGTCATGTTCTCAATCCATATCCAAGTCATGCTGACAATCCATATCCAAGTTTTCCTCTCAATCCATATCCAAGTTTTCCTCTCAATCCACATCCAAGTTTTCCTCTCAATCCAAATCGAAGTTATGCTCTCAATCGATATCCAAGTTTTCCTCTCAATCCATATCCAAGTTATCCTCTCAATCCATATCGAAGTCATGTTCTCAATCCATATCCAAGTCATGTTCTCAATCCATATCCAAGTCATGCTGACAATCCATATCCAAGTTATCCTCTCAATCCATATCCAAGTTATCCTCTCAATCCATAGCCAAGTCTTCCTCTCAATTAATATCCAAGTTATCCTCTCAATCCATATCCAAGTTATCCTCTCAATCCATATCCAAGTTATCCTCTCAATCCATATCCAAGTTTTCCTCTCAATCCATATCCAATTTTTCCTCTCAATCCATATCCAAGTTATCCTCTCAATCCATATCCAAGTTTTCCTCTCAATCCATATCCAAGTTATCCTCTCAATCCATATCCAAGTTATCCTCTCAATCCATATCCAAGTTATCCTCTCAATCCATATCCAAGTTTTCCTCTCAATCCATATCCAAGTTATCCTCTCAATCCATATCCAAGTCATGCTCTCAATCCATATCCAAGTCATGCTGACAATCCATATCCAAGTTATCCTCTCAATCCATATCCAAGTTATCCTCTCAATCCATATCCAAGTTATCCTCTCAATCCATATCCAAGTTTTCCTCTCAATCCATATCCAAGTTATCCTCTCAATCCATATCCAAGTTTTCCTCTCAATGCATATCCAAGTTATCCTCTCAATCCATATCCAAGTTTTCCTCTCAATCCATATCCAAGTTATGCTCTCAATCCATATCCAAGTTATCCTCTCAATCCATATCCAAATTATCCTCTCAATCCATATCAAAGTTTTCCTCTCAATCCATATCCAAGTTTTCCTTTCAATCCATATCAAAGTTTTCCTCTCAATCCATATCCAAGTTATCATCTCAATCCATATCCAAGTTATCATCTCAATCCATATCCAAGTTATCCTCTCAATCCATATCCAAGTTTTCCTCTCAATCCATATCCAAGTTATCCTCCCAATCCATATCCAAGTTTTCCTCTCAATCCATATCCAAGTTATCCTCTCAATCCATATCCAAGTTATCCTCTCAAACCATATCCAAGTTATCCTCTCAATCCATATCCAAGTTTTCCTCTCAATCCATATCCAAGTTTTCCTCTCAATCCATATCCAAGTTTTCCTCTCAATCCATATCCAAGTTATCATCTCAATCCATAGCCAAGTCTTCCTCTCAATTAATATCCAAGTTATCCTCTCAATCCATATCCAAGTTATCCTCTTAATCCATATCCAAGTTTTCCTATCAATCCATATCCAAGTTTTCCTCTCAATCCATATCCAAGTTATCCTCTCAATCCATATCCAAGTTATCCTCTCAATCAATATCCAAGTTATCCTCTCAATCCATATCCAAGTTATCCTCTCAATCCATATCGAAGTCATGCTCTCAATCCATATCCAAGTCATGTTCTCAATCCATATCCAAGTCATGCTGACAATCCATATCCAAGTTATCCTCTCAATCCATATCCAAGTTATCCTCTCAATCCATAGCCAAGTCTTCCTCTCAATTAATATCCAAGTTATCCTCTCAATCCATATCCAAGTTATCCTCTCAATCCATATCCAAGTTATCCTCTCAATCCATATCCAAGTTTTCCTCTCAATCCATATCCAATTTTTCCTCTGAATCCATGTCCAAGTTATCCTCTCAATCCATATCCAAGTTATCCTCTCAATCCATATCCAAGTTTTCCTCTCAATCCATATCCAAGTTATCCTCTCAATCCATATCCAAGTTATCCTCTCAATCCATATCCAAGTTTTCCTCTCAATCCATATCCAATTTTTCCTCTGAATCCATATCCAAGTTATCCTCTCAATCCATGTCCAAGTTATCCTCTCAATCCATATCCAAGCTATCCTCTCAATCCATATCCAAGTTATCCTCTCAATCCATATCCAAGTTTTCCTCTCAATCCATATCCAAGTTATCCTCTCAATCCATATCCAAGTTATCCTCTCAATCCATATCCAAGTTATCCTCTCAATCAATATCCAAGTTATCCTCTCAATCCATATCCAAGTTATCCTCTCAATCCATATCGAAGTCATGCTCTCAATCCATATCCAAGTCATGTTCTCAATCCATATCCAAGTCATGCTGACAATCCATATCCAAGTTTTCCTCTCAATCCATATCCAAGTTTTCCTCTCAATCCACATCCAAGTTTTCCTCTCAATCCAAATCGAAGTTATGCTCTCAATCGATATCCAAGTTTTCCTCTCAATCCATATCCAAGTTATCCTCTCAATCCATATCGAAGTCATGCTCTCAATCCATATCCAAGTCATGTTCTCAATCCATATCCAAGTCATGCTGACAATCCATATCCAAGTTATCCTCTCAATCCATATCCAAGTTATCCTCTCAATCCATAGCCAAGTCTTCCTCTCAATTAATATCCAAGTTATCCTCTCAATCCATATCCAAGTTATCCTCTCAATCCATATCCAAGTTATCCTCTCAATCCATATCCAAGTTTTCCTCTCAATCCATATCCAATTTTTCCTCTGAATCCATGTCCAAGTTATCCTCTCAATCCATATCCAAGTTTTCCTCTCAATCCATATCCAAGTTTTCCTCTCAATCCATATCCAAGTTATCATCTCAACCCATATCCAAGTTACCCTCTCAATCCATATCCAAGTTATCCTCTCAATCCATATCCAAGTTATCCTCTCAATCCATATCCAAGTTATCCTCTCAATCCATATCCAAGTTATCCTCTCAATCCATATCCAAATTATCCTCTCAATCCATATCCAAGTTATCATCTCAATCCATATCCAAGTTTTCCTCTCAATCCATATCCAAGTTTTCCTCTCAATCCATATCCAAGTTTTCCTCTCAATCCATATCCAAGTTTTCCTCTCAATCCATATCCAAGTTATCATCTCAATCCATATCCAAGTTATCATCTCAATCCATATCCAAGTTATCATCTCAATCCATATCCAAGTTATGCTCTCAATCCATATCCAAGTTATCATCTCAATCCATATCCAAGTTATCCTCTCAATCCATATCCAAGTTATCCTCTCAATCCATATCCAAGTTATCATCTCAATCCATATCCAAGTTATCCTCTCAATCCATATCCAAGTTTTCCTCTCAATCCATATCCAAATTTTCCTCTCAATCCATATCCAATTTTTCCTCTGAATCCATATCCAAGTTTTCCTCTCAATCTATATCCAAGTTATATTCACAATCCATGTCCAAGTTACCCTCTCAATCCATATCCAAGTCATGCTCTTAATCCACATCCGAGTGGGCTCTTGGTCAAAAAGCCAGTGGTTTGTATCCTTCTAACCCTGTCTGACTTGTTGCTTCTGTTTTATAACGAATCTCGGTTTAGCCTTCAGCCAGATTGTAGACATTTCATCTCGAGAGAATGAGGAATGCGACACCATCCCTACAATAACCAAGAGAGAGAGATCTTTGCTCATCTGCGGGTGGCATAAACATCAACAACTCAATTTCTATTTCACGTTTCCATGGAGGCTCTGTAACTGTTCAGAAGTACTATAGAAGACATCGACCTTATATTTAGAAGGTTCAAGATTGTTTTATACGTCAATATAATATTTAGGAGGTTGAGAAGTGCAAGAAGAAATTCTTGAATCTAGTATGTGACTTTTTTAGCGGTGTGGTTTGCTTTTCCTTTTGATGGAGGGACAAAGCCTGTCCGCATACAGCTAACCTGACGCAGGAATACTTAAAAGCGAATGATATCCGATGAATGACCAGTTCACTGAATGAAAAATCCCATCGGACATGTGTGGGATGCCTTTGGGAGATGTCAGCTTCCTCTCCGATGCAGAGTCAGCTGTTGTGCAAGAATGGAATTGGTTTCTTTGCCTTTTGGTAGAAAACCTTCCTCTTGTTCGGCTATCAGAAGAGATCGTATCGACATCATGTTATAAGAATATTTTGCAGCATCTGAAGTCAACTTCTTTTTTGCAGAATATTTTCCTGTTTTAATGACGTCGTTGTATATTTTCATTTCAGCTCTAAGGATTCTTACTTTCTTTGCACTTCCTCTTTATAACAAAATACATTTCTTGACAAATTTTCGATTAATTGATATCGTAAAGCAAAAAGTTATGCCCCATTTTGTGAGTTATTTTGTAGAGCACTTTATTTATATAAATATGATTTCGAAACTATCGAACATTATATTGGCTATTATTTATCGTCATTTCATTTACTCATTTTTCATTTTGCCATTTGCTTTCTCAATGAAAAACTTCAATGATCGACAAAAATCGAACGACCCCTAAAATTTGCAATGTCGCGTAATTAGCGTCTTCTGTTGAGTGATTGTTACGTGCAATCCACGTCTGATGGACGGTACTACTTCCGTCCGAAGAGGGGGAGGGAGGGTTATCTCCTGACGCAAGAGATGCTCTCAGATGCAGAAGAAATATCTGAGAAATGAAAAATTGTCATTTTTTGAACAAACAAATCCAAAATTCTAAAAAAGATGATCTTGATGGCCGTCATTGCCATCATTCATTCCGGCATTGAGGGATTCATCCCATCATTGCCCCTTCATCCCATAGATGGCCGTCATTGCCATCATTCATTCCGGCAATGATGGATTCATCTCATCATTGCCCCTTCATCCCATAGATGGCCGTCATTGCCATCATTCATTCCGGCAATGATGGATTCATCCCATCGTTGTTACTTCATCCCATAGATGGTCGTCATTGCCATCATTCATTTTGGCAATGATGGATTCATCCCATCGTTGCCCCTTCATCCCATAGATGGCCGTCATTGCCATCATTCATTCCGTCAATGATGGATTCATCCCATCATTGCTCCTTCATCCCATAGATGGCCGTCATTGAAATCATTCATTCCGGCAATGATGGATTCATCCCATCGTTGCCCCTTCATCCCATAGATGGCCGTCATTGTCATCATTCATTCCGGCAATGATGGATTCATCCCATTGTTGCCCCTTCATCCCATAGATGGTCGTCATTGCCATCATTCATTTTGGCAATGATGGATTCATCCCATCATTGCCCCTACATCCCATAGATGGCAGTCATTGCCATCATTCATTCCGGCAATGATGGATTCATCCCATCGTTGCCCCTTCATCCCATAGATGGTCGTCATTGCCATCATTCATTTTGGCAATGATGGATTCATCCCATCGTTTCCCCTTCATCCCATAGATGGCCGTCATTGCCATCATTCATTCCGGCAATGATGGATTTCCCATCGTTGCCCCTTCATCCCATAGATGGCCGTCATTGTCATCATTCATTCCGGCAATGATGGATTCATCCCATCATTGCCCCTTCATCCCATAGATGGTCGTCATTGCCATCATTCATTTTGGCAATGATGGATTCATCCCATCATTGCTCCTTCATCCCATAGATGGCCGTCATTCCCATCATTCATTCCGGCAATGATGGATTCATCCCATCGTTGCCCCTTCATCCCATAGATGGCCGTCATTGCCATCATTCATTCCGCCAATGATGGATTCATCTCATCATTGCTCCTTCATCCCATAGATGGCCGTCATTGCCATCATTCATTCCGTCAATGATGGATTCATCCCATCATTGCCCCTTCATCCCATAGATGGCCGTCATTTCCATCATTCATTCCGGCAATGATGGATTCATCCCATCATTGCTCCTTCATCTCATAGATGGCCGTCATGCCATCATTCATTCCGGCAATGATGGATTCATCCCATCGTTGCCCCTTCATCCCATAGATGGCCGTCATTGCCATCATTCATTCCGGCAATGATGGATTCATCCCATCATTGCTCCTTCATCCCATAGATGGCCGTCATTGCCATCATTCATTCCTGCAATGATGGATTCATCCCATCATTGCCCCTTCATCCCATAGATGGCCGTCATTGTCATCATTCATAGATGGCAGTCATTGCCATCATTCATTCCGACAATGATGGATTCATCCCATCGTTGCCCCTTCATCCCATAGATGGTCGTCATTGCCATCATTCATTTTGGCAATGATGGATTCATCCCATCGTTGCCCCTTCATCCCATAGATGGCCGTCATTGCCATCATTCATTCCGGCAATGATGGATTCATCCCATCATTGCTCCTTCATCCCATAGATGGCCGTCATTGCCATCATTCATTCTGGCAATGATGGATTCATCCCATCATTGCTCCTTCATCCCATAGATGGCCGTCATTGTCATCATTCATTCCGGCAATGATGGATTCATCCCATTGTTGCCCCTTCATCCCATAGATGGCCGTCATTGCCATCATTCATTCCGGCAATGATGGATTCATCCCATCATTGCCCCTTCATCCCATAGATGGTCGTCATTGCCATCATTCATTTTGGAAATGATGGATTCATCCCATCGTTGCCCCTTCATCCCATAGATGGCCGTCATTGCCATCATTCATTCCGGCAATGATGGATTCATCCCATCATTGCTCCTTCATCCCATAGATGGCCGTCATTGCCATCATTCATTCCGGCAATGATGGATTCATCCCATCATTGCCCTTTCATCCCATAGATGGCCGTCATTGTCATCATTCATAGATGGCAGTCATTGCCATCATTCATTCCGGCAATGATGGATTCATCCCATCGTTGCCCCTTCATCCCATACATGGTCGTCATTGCCATCATTCATTTTGGCAATGATGGATTCATCCCATCGTTGCCCCTTCATCCCATAGATGGCCGTCATTGCCATCATTCATTCCGGCAATGATGGATTCATCCCATCATTGCTCCTTCATCCCATAGATGGCCGTCATTGCCATCATTCATTCCGGCAATGATGGATTCATCCCATCGTTGCTCCTTCATCCCATAGATGGCCGTCATTGCCATCATTCATTCCGGCAATGATGGATTCATCCCATCGTTGCCCCTTCATCCCATAGATGGCCGTCATTGCCATCATTCATTCCGGCAATGATGGATTCATCCCATCATTGCTCCTTCATCCCATAGATGGCCGTCATTGCCATCATTCATTCCGGCATTGATGGATTCATCCCATCGTGGCCCCTTCATCCCATAGATGGCCGTCATTGTCATCATTCATTCCGGCAATGATGGATTCATCCCATCGTTGCCCCTTCATCCCATAGATGGTCGTCATTGCCATCATTCATTTTGGCAATGATGGATTCATCCCATCGTTGCCCCTTCATCCCATAGATGGCCGTCATTGCCATCATTCATTCCGGCAATGATGGATTCATCCCATTGTTGCCCCTTCATCCCATAGATGGCCGTCATTGCCATCATTCATTCCGGCAATGATGGATTCATCCCATCATTGCTCCTTCATCCCATAGATGGCCGTCATTGCCATCATTCATTCCGGCAATGATGGATTCATCCCATCATTGCTCCTTCATCCCATAGATGGCCGTCATTGCCATCATTCATTCCGGCAATGATGGATTCATCCCATCATTGCCCTTTCATCCCATAGATGGCCTTCATTGTCATCATTCATAGATGGCAGTCATTGCCATCATTCATTCCGGCAATGATGGATTCATCCCATCGTTGCCCCTTCATCCCATACATGGTCGTCATTGCCAGCATTCATTTTGGCAATGATGGATTCATCCCATCGTTGCCCCTTCATCCCATAGATGGCCGTCATTGCCATCATTCATTCCGGCAATGATGGATTCATCCCATCATTGCTCCTTCATCCCATATATGGCCGTCATTGCCATCATTCATTCCGGCAATGATGGATTCATCCCATCATTGCTCCTTCATCCCATAGATGGCCGTCATTGCCATCATTCATTCCGGCAATGATGGATTCATCCCATCATTGCCCCTTCATCCCATAGATGGCCGTCATTGTCATCATTCATTCCGGCAATGATGGATTCATCCCATTGTTGCCCCTTCATCCCATAGATGGCCGTCATTGCCATCATTCATTCCGGCAATGATGGATTCATCCCATCATTGCTCCTTCATCCCATAGATGGCCGTCATTGCCATCATTCATTCCGGCAATGATGGATTCATCCCATCATTGCTCCTTCATCCCATAGATGGCCGTCATTGCCATCATTCATTCCGGCAATGATGGATTCATCCCATCGTTGCCCCTTCATCCCATAGATGGCCGTCATTGTCATCATTCATTCCGGCAATGATGGATTCATCCCATCATTGCCCCTTCATCCCATAGATGGTCGTCATTGCCATCATTCATTTTGCCAATGATGGATTCATCCCATCGTTACCCCTTCATCCCATAGATGGCCGTCATTGCCATCATTCATTCCGGCAATGATGGATTTATCCCATTGTTGCCCCTTCATCCCATAGATGGCCGTCATTGCCATCATTCATTCTGGCAATGATGGATTCATCCCATCATTGCTCCTTCATCCCATAGATGGCCGTCATTGCCATCATTCATTCCGGCAATGATGGATTCATCCCATCATTGCTCCTTCATCCCACAGATGGCCGTCATTGCCATCATTCATTCCGGCAATGATGGATTCATCCCATCGTTGCCCCTTCATCCCACAGATGGCCGTCATTGCCATCATTCATTCCGGCAATGATGGATTCATCCCATCGTTGCCCCTTCATCCCATAGATGGCCGTCATTGTCATCATTCATTCCGGCAATGATGGATTCATCCCATCATTGCCCCTTCATCCCATAGATGGTCGTCAGATGGCCGTCATTGCCATCATTCATTCCGGGAATGATGGATTCATCCCATCATTGCTCCTTCATCCCATAGATGGCCGTCATTGCCATCATTCATTCTGGCAATGATGGATTCATCCCATCGTTGCCCCTTCATCCCATAGATGGCCGTCATTGTCATCATTCATTCCGGCAATGATGGATTCATCCCATCATTGCCCCTTCATCCCATAGATGGTCGTCATTGCCATCATTCATTCCGGCAATGATGGATTCATCCCATCATTGCCCCTTCATCCCATAGATGGCCGTCATTGTCATCATTCATAGATGGCAGTCATTGCCATCATTCATTCCGACAATGATGGATTCATCCCATCGTTGCCCCTTCATCCCATAGATGGTCGTCATTGCCATCATTCATTTTGGCAATGATGGATTCATCCCATCGTTGCCCCTTCATCCCATAGATGGCCGTCATTGCCATCATTCATTCCGGCAATGATGGATTCATCCCATCATTGCTCCTTCATCCCATAGATGGCCGTCATTGCCATCATTCATTCCGGCAATGATGGATTCATCCCATCATTGCTCCTTCATCCCATAGATGGCCGTCATTGCCATCATTCATTCCGGCAATGATGGATTCATCCCATCATTGCCCCTTCATCCCATAGATGGCCGTCATTGTCATCATTCATTCCGGCAATGATGGATTCATCCCATTGTTGCCCCTTCATCCCATAGATGGCCGTCATTGCCATCATTCATTCCGGCAATGATGGATTCATCCCATCATTGCCCCTTCATCCCATAGATGGTCGTCATTGCCATCATTCATTTTGGCAATGATGGATTCATCCCATCGTTGCCCCTTCATCCCATAGATGGCCGTCATTGCCATCATTCATTCCGGCAATGATGGATTCATCCCATCATTGCTCCTTCATCCCATAGGTGGCCTTCATTGCCATCATTCATTCCGGCAATGATGGATTCATCCCATCGTTGCTCCTTCATCCCATAGATGGCCGTCATTGCCATCATTCATTCCGGCAATGATGGATTCATCCCATCGTTGCCCCTTCATCCCATAGATGGCCGTCATTGTCATCATTCATTCCGGCAATGATGGATTCATCCCATTGTTGCCCCTTCATCCCATAGACGGCCGTCATTGCCATCATTCATTCCGGCAATGATGGATTCATCCCATCATTGCTCCTTCATCCCATAGATGGCCGTCATTGCCATCATTCATTCCGGCAATGATGGATTCATCCCATCGTTGCCCCTTCATCCCATAGATGGCCGTCATTGTCATCATTCATTCCGGCAATGATGGATTCATCCCATCATTGCCCCTTCATCCCATAGATGGTCGTCATTGCCATCATTCATTTTGGCAATGATGGATTCATCCCATCGTTGCCCCTTCATCCCATAGATGGCCGTCATTGCCATCATTCATTCCGGCAATGATGGATTTATCCCATTGTTGCCACTTCATCCCATAGATGGCCGTCATTGCCATCATTCATTCCGGCAATGATGGATTCATCCCATCATTGCTCCTTCATCCCATAGATGGCCCTCATTGCCATCATTCATTCCGGCAATGATGGATTCATCCCATCATTGCTCCTTCATCCCATAGATGGCCGTCATTGCCATCATTCATTCCGGCAATGATGGATTCATCCCATCGTTGCCCCTTCATCCCATAGATGGCCGTCATTGTCATCATTCATTCCGGCAATGATGGATTCATCCCATCATTGCCCCTTCATCCCATAGATGGTCGTCAGATGGCCGTCATTGCCATCATTCATTCCGGCAATGATGGATTCATCCCATCATTGCTCCTTCATCCCATAGATGGCCGTCATTGCCATCATTCATTCTGGCAATGATGGATTCATCCCATCGTTGCCCCTTCATCCCATAGATGGCCGTCATTGTCATCATTCATTCCGGCAATGATGGATTCATCCCATCATTGCCCCTTCATCCCATAGATGGTCGTCATTGCCATCATTCATTCCGGCAATGATGGATTCATCCCATCATTGCCCCTTCATCCCATAGATGGCCGTCATTGCCATCATTCATTCCAGCAATGATGGATTCATCCCATCATTGCTCCTTCATCCCATAGATGGCCGTCATTGCCATCATTCATTCCGGCAAGGATGGATTCATCCCATCGTTGCCCTTTCATCCCATAGATGGCCGTCATTGTCATCATTCATTCCGGCAATGATGGATTCATCCCATCATTGCACCTTCATCCCATAGATGGTCGTCATTGCCATCATTCATTTTGGCAATGATGGATTCATCCCATCATTGCTCCTTCATCCCATAGATGGTCGTCATTGCCATCATTCATTCCGGCAATGTGGATTCATCCCATCGTTGCCCCTTCATCCCATAGATGGCCGTCATTGTCATCATTCATTCCGGCAATGATGGATTCATCCCATCATTGCCCCTTCATCCCATAGATGGCCGTCATTGCCATCATTCATTCCGGCAATGATGGATTCATCCCATCATTGCTCCTTCATCCCATAGATGGCCGTCATTGCCATCATTCATTCCGGCAATGATGGATTCATCCCATCGTTGCCCCTTCATGCCATAGATGGTCGTCATTGCCATCATTCATTTTGGCAATGATGGATTCATCCCATCATTGCTCCTTCATCCCATAGATGGCCGTCATTGCCATCATTCATTCCGTCAATGATGGATTCATCCCATCGTTGCTCCTTCATCCCATAGATGGTCGTCATTGCCATCATTCATTTTGGCAATGATGGATTCATCCCATCATTGCTCCTTCATCCCATAGACGGCCGTCATTGCCATCATTCATTCCGGCAATGATGGATTCATCCCATCGTTGCTCCTTCATCCCATAGATGGTCGTCATTGCCATCATTCATTTTGGCAATGATGGATTCATCCCATCATTGCCCCTTCATCCCATAGATGGTCGTCATTGCCATCATTCATTCCGGCAAGTGGATTCATCCCATCGTTGCCCCTTCATCCCATAGATGGCCGTCATTGTCATCATTCATTCCGGCAATGATGGATTCATCCCATCGTTGCCCCTTCATCCCATAGATGGCCGTCATTGTCATCATTCATTCCGGCAATGATGGATTCATCCCATCATTGCCCCTTCATCCCATAGATGGTCGTCATTGCCATCATTCATTTTGGCAATGATGGATTCATCCCATCATTGCCCCTTCATCCCATAGATGGCCGTCATTGTCATCATTCATTCCGGCAATGATGGATTCATCCCATCATTGCCCCTTCATCCCATAGATGGCCGTCATTGCCATCATTCATTCCGTCAATGATGGATTCATCCCATCATTGCTCCTTCATCCCATAGATGGCCGTCATTGCCATCATTCATTCCGTCAATGATGGATTCATCCCATCGTTGCCCCTTCATCCCATAGATGGTCGTCATTGCCATCATTCATTTTGGCAATGATGGATTCATCCCATCATTGCTCCTTCATCCCATAGATGGCCGTCATTGCCATCATTCATTCCGTCAATGATGGATTCATCCCATCGTTGCTCCTTCATCCCATAGATGGCCGTCATTGCCATCATTCATTCCGGCAATGATGGATTCATCCCATCGTTGCCCCTTCATCCCATAGATGGCCGTCATTGTCATCATTCATTCCGGCAATGATGGATTCATCCCATCATTGCCCCTTCATCCCATAGATGGCCGTCATTGCCATCATTCATTACAGCAATGATGGATTCATCCCATCATTGCTCCTTCATCCCATAGATGGCCGTCATTGCCATCATTCATTCCGGCAATGATGGATTCATCCCATCATTGCCCCTTCATCCCATAGATGGCAGTCATTGCCATCATTCATTCCGGCAATGATGGATTCATCCCATCGTTGCCCCTTCATCCCATAGATGGCCGTCATTGCCATCATTCATTCCGGCAATGATGGATTCATCCCATCGTTGCCCCTTCATCCCATAGATGGCCGTCATTGCCATCATTCATTCCGGCAATGATGGATTCATCCCATCGTTGCCCCTTCATCCCATAGATGGCCGTCATTGCCATCATTCATTCCGGCAATGATGGATTCATCCCATCGTTGCCCCTTCATCCCATAGATGGCCGTCATTGCCATCATTCATTTTGGAAATGATGGACTCATCCCATCATTGCTCCTTCATCCCATAGATGGCCGTCATTGCCATCATTCATTCCAGCAATGATGGATTCATCCCATCGTTGCCCCTTCATCCCATAGATGGTCGTCATTGCCATCATTCATTTTGGCAATGATGGATTCATCCCATCATTGCTCCTTCATCCCATAGATGGCCGTCATTGCCATCATTCATTCCGTCAATGATGGATTTATCCCATCGTTGCTCCTTCATCCCATAGATGGCCGTCATTGCCATCATTCATTCCGGCAATGATGGATTCATCCCATCCTTGCCCCTTCATGCCATAGATGGCCGTCATTGTCATCATTCATTCCGGCAATGATGGATTCATCCCATCATTGCCCCTTCATCCCATAGATGGCTGTCATTGCCATCATTCATTCCAGTAATGATGGATTCATCCCATCATTGCTCCTTCATCCCATAGATGGCCGTCATTGCCATCATTCATCCCGGCAATGATGGATTCATCCCATCATTGCCCCTTCATCCCATAGATGGCCGTCATTGTCATCATTCATTCCGGCAATGATGGATTCATCCCATCGTTGCCCCTTCATCCCATAGATGGCCGTCATTGCCATCATTCATTCCGGCAATGATGGATTCATCCCATCGTTGTCCCTTCATCCCATAGATGGCCGTCATTGCCATCATTTATTCCGGCAATGATGGATTCATCCCATCGTTGCCCCTTCATCCCATAGATGGCCGTCATTGCCATCATTCATTCCGGCAATGATGGATTCATCTCATCATTGCCCCTTCATCCCATAGATGGCCGTTATTGCCATCATTCATTCCGGGCAATGATGGATTCATCCCATCGTTGCCCCTTCATCCCATAGATGGTCGTCATTGCCATCATTCATTCCGGCAATGATGGATTCATCCCATCATTGCCGGAAGTCTGCCATGATCTCTTTACCAACCGATAATAGGTGGCGCCACGAGGAGCGACCACTGGAGAAATCTCTCTACAGTCAGTGGGGGGGGGGGGGGGGGGGTAGAAGACCGTTTCAGGAGGAGATCATCAGTCCAATTCCCACTTCCAAAATTTCATGGTATCTTTTGTTGGTTCCTCCCCCCCAAACATTTCTAAAAGTGAAAACATTAGTGTATGTAAAAAAACAGAAATGACGAAAGAGTTTTTTTTTCACCGATTGCGTCATTCATGATCCGAAGAACCAATGGGAAAAGAGAGAAGAATTTTCGAAATGAACTCCCTTCGCTGTCTCGCACAGCTTCTCCATTGTGCAGTTACATCCGGGTGCGTCGGTGATTTCCAGTTTCTCTAGTGCACGCGGCAAGTGGGACCCACCAGCGGATGCTGTCCGAATAGAAGAAAAATCAAAGATGCAATTGGGCAGGAAATGCAATATCACGAGGAAAACACTCTTCCGAAATAATTCATCGCCATTAAATCGTTTTAAGCTCTTTCTTTATGAACTGTGGGCTTCGATCGATGCATTACGGGATCTGTGTGATGCGTTATGGGATCTGTGTGATGCGCTACGGGATCTGTGTGATGCGTTATGGGATCTGTGTGATGCGCTACGGGATCTGTGTGGTGCGCTACGGGATCGCTGTGATGTGTTTTACGAGATCTGTGTGATGCGTTATGGGATCTCTGTGATGTGTTACGTGATCTGTGTGATGCGTTATGGGATCTGTGTGATGCGTTGCAGGATCTGTGTGATGCGTTACGGGATCTCTGTGATGTTTTACGAGATCTGTGTGATGCGTTATGGGATCTGTGTGATGTGTTACGAGATCTGTGTGATGCGTTACAGGATCTCTGTGATGTGTTACGAGATCTGTGTGATGCGTTGCAGGATCTGTGTGATGCGTTACGGGATCTATGTGACGTCCCCGTTTTCAATGACGTCCACAGAGCCTCATTTTAAAGAGTGTAAGTGGCATCGTTGAACCAATCTCTCATCTGATTGATGATTCGTTAAGAGAACGGTTTCATTTTCACCAAGGTGTGTTCTTTCCATTGAATTCCCCCCCCCCTCACACTCCTGAGTGGTTTGATCGTCTTCCTGATATTGCAAAACATTTGCATCTTCCCTTGCCCTTCCCTTCCATCAATTATCGCAACGACTCCGCCCCGCGAGAGAGCTTCTGATGCGGGGAGGACACTCAGAGACTGCGAAAGAAATTCTGCAAGCGATTGTTTCCCTGTATCTGACGAAGACGAGGACTCGGCGTTACCAGTTGAATGGGAAACGGAAGCTCGTGACTTGGAGCGTGTCGCCCCCCCCCCGTCCTTTTCGTCACCTCCAAAAGTTAAGAGGTTGGGTTGTTTTACCTCTGAGCGGCACTTTTTTGCACACCATGGGCTAAATGGCCAGGTCACGTGAACCCCGAAGGCTCAGAGAAGGTTGGGGGAGGGGACCCACTGGAACAGCTGTTGGGAGACAGATGGTAGCCTCCCGTCAAGGCCATCCAGCGTGTTCTTGAACGTGCACTGGGTATGGGTCTCCCGCACACGGGACCACGGCTTAACGTCCCATCCGACGGACGGCGGCCTTTCCAAGCCCATCGGTGTCCCCTACTGACCGTGGGCAGGGCGGGGAATTTTGCGGAGATAAATCTCAACGCTGACCCAGCTGAGACTCGAACCTGGGAACTACAGATTACGAGCCTGGCGCGCTACCGACTGAGCCACCCCCGCCCCATCCAAAAGTTAAGAGGGGTCGACCTTGAAGATTTATGAATTGGATTATTAATTGCAATCCTCTGTTGATTTAATCGAAGCCAATGTTTGCTTCCGATTCCTCTTCTTCGCATTTGATGAAACCAATGTTCGCTTCCGATTCCTCTTTTTCGCATTTGATGTGACGAGTGATGAAATGGCGATTGAGTGGGAGGCGCGCGCTTTTTATCACTGGATGGTACGAATGGCGCAGCGGGAGGGCTGACACTGACACGTGCACTTCTCAACCATTACAATACGAGGAGAGGGGGGGGGGGGCAAACGGGACTAAGATTATAGCTCACGTAATACCCCTTCAGCGATCAGAGGGCTGACGAGGGTGACTGAGGCTCTGAATCTGCAATTCCCAGGTTCGAGTCCCACTTGAGCGAGCGTTGTGATTTATCTCCGCAATAAATAGGTGACCCCCGTGGACTCGTCCCCTTCTCCATTTCTCTTCCCCTCCCACCCCTGTACATACCACCGCCATTAATTATTCCCACCGTTTTTTAACCTGCGCATAAGCATGAAAGTCTTTTGGGAGAATTCGTCCCTTTGGCTCTCTTGCTGTTGTTCGATTCACTCCGCCCATTCCAATAACACTTTACGTTGATAAGTTGTAGCAAATTTCAGAATAGCCTTCTTACATTAATTGAAAAAATTTCGAATTTCGACACAGAAGTCGTTTAAATGAATCATTTCTTGTTTATAAAAGAGAAACTCTTCTAATTCAATTAAATGTTAACCTGACAGCTGGGATTCATTTGGTAGTTGAAATTAACCACGACAGATGGCGACACTATTCACTGCAAAGTTTGAATCGCGCTCATGAAAGAACGCCCACTAAATGACTCTGATGGGAGGCTACCATCTTCAACCGAGTCCCAAATTGGCCGCCAAAAAAGTATAATTAAGATGCATGATCTAAGAACGATCGATTAAACGAACGTTGCATCGATTCGAACGTTCTCATTTCCCCTTCACTGTAGGCCTCTACATAAATAATATATATATAAGAGAAATCTTACCTTTTTCACTTGAAAGAGAAATCTTACCTTCTTCACTTGAAAGAGAAATCTTACCTTTTTCACTTGAAAGATAAATCTTACCTTTTTCACTTGAAAGAGAAATCTTACCTTCTTCACTTGAAAGAGAAATCTTACCTTTTTCACTTGAAAGAGAAATCTTACCTTCTTCACTTGAAAGAGAAATCTTACCTTTTTCACTTAAAAGAGATATCTTACCTTCTTCACTTGAAAAAGAAATCACCTTTTTCACTAGAAAGAGGAATCTCACCTTTTTCACTTGAAAGAGAAATCTTACCTTTTTCACTTGAAAGAGAAATATTACCTTTTTCACTTGAAAGAGAAATCTTACCTTCTTCACTTGAAAGAGAAATCTTACCTTCTTCACTTGAAAAAGAAATCACCTTTTTCACTAGAAAGAGGAATCTCACCTTTTTCACTTGAAAGAGAAATCTTACCTTTTTCACTTGAAAGAGAAATCTCACCTTCTTCACTTGAAAGAGAAATCTTACCTTCTTCACTTGAAAAAGAAATCACCTTTTTCACTAGAAAGAGGAAGCTCACCTTTTTCACTTGAAAGAGAAATCTTACCATTTTCACTTGAAAGAGAAATCTTACCTTTTTCACTTGAAAGAGAAATCTTACCTTCTTCACTTGAAAAAGAAATCACCTTTTTCACTTGAAAGAGGAATCTTACCTTCTTCACCTGAAAGAGGAATCTCACCTTCTTCACTTCAAAGATGAATCTCACCTTTTTCACTTGAAAGAGAAATCTCACCTTTTTCACTTGAAAGAGGAATCTTACCTTCTTCACCTGAAAGAGGAATCTCACCTTCTTCACTTCAAAGATGAATCTCACCTTCTTCACTTGAAAGAGAAATCTCACCTTCTTCACTTGAAAGAGAAATCTTACCTTCTTCACTTGAAAGAGAAATCTCACCTTCTTCACTTGAAAGAGGAATCTCACCTTCACTTGAAAGAGGAATCTCACCTTCCTCACTTGAAAGAGAAATCTCACCTTCTTCACCTGAAAGAAGAATCTCACCTTCTTCACCTGAAAGAGGAATCTCACCTTCTTCACTTGAAAGAGGAATCTCACCTTCTTCGGTTGAAAGAGAAATCTCACCTTCTCCACTTGAAAGAGAAATCTCACCTTCTTCACTTGAAAGAGGAATCTCACCTTCTTCGGTTGAAAGAGGAATCTCACCTTCTTCGGCTGAAAGAGAAATCTCACCTTCTTCGGTTGAAAGAGAAATCTCACCTTCTTCGGTTGAAAGAGAAATCTCACCTTCTTCACCTGAAAGAGGAATCTCACCTTCTTCACCTGAAAGAGGAATCTCACCTTCTTCACTTGAAAGAGGAATCTCACCTTCTTCACTTGAAAGAGGAATTTTATCTTCTTCACTTGAAAGAGGAATCTCACCTTCTTCACCTGAAAGAGGAATCTTACCTTCTTCACCTGAAAGATGAATCTCACCTTCTTCACCTGAAAGAGGAATCTCACCTTCTTCACTTGAAAGAGAAATCTTACCTTCTTCACTTGAAAGAGAAATATCACCTTCTTCACTTGAAAGAGGAATCTCACCTTCTTCACTTGAAACATAAATCTCACCTTCTTCACTTGAAGCATAAATCTCACCTTCTTCACTTGAAAGAGGAATCTCACCTTCTTCACTTGAAAGAGAAATCTCACCTTCGGGGCCAGGACGAGGCAGACCATCCTCAGCAAGATCCGAGTGTCCATGGCGCTCGAGACTTCCAAAATATAGACGTCCTTTTTACTTCAAGGCATGAATTCTCTACCCAAGAGATGGTGATTCTCATCTTCATCTCGTTGCCATGGCAGAGATAACTCTGCTGATTCGCTTCAGAGATCTTTCCGAAGTCTCCTTCATTTTTTCGTCTCGTTTTCTTCTCAGATATTTTTGTGCCCTCGTGACACACAAAGAATATTTCAGGACGGGGGAGGGGTTAAAAGAAAGCTCCAATTATGTCCGTGAGACGGAAAAGGGAAGAAGAAACTCTTTTTCGAAGCAGTTCCCTTTTTCTTCATTTCTTCGCAATTAAAAAATAGCATCCCTCATTAGAGTGAAAGTCCTCTTCCTCGAGGCAAATTCCTCTCGGAGGATTTGGGGACGCTGTTCGTCTTCGGCAATCCAAACATGTCTGGGATTTGGGTGGTAAAAAAAACTGCGTGTAGACTCTAATGGCAAAAAATAAGATTTGAGGATGGTTGGTTGTTTGGGGTTTTTTGGCGCATGAGCAACTGAGGCTATAATGCGCCAAATGAGATAAATAGAAGCTAAAAGTCAAGTACCCCAGAACCAAAGTTTTTTAACTTTGGTTCTGGGGTACAGTAAAAGTACCAAGTGCTGTAAAAGGCAAAAGATAAAATCAACAAGTTGTATAGAGATATAACAGAGAAACAATAAAACCAATAAAAACAAGATGTAAATATAATAAAAACAACAAGATGTATATAGTAAAAAACAACCCAGGTGTATAGCCTCGGTTTGACATAAAAAATACAAGGTAAAATCAAAGTCGATTAAAATAGCCACAATGCTTCAAAAAGGTAAAAACTGGCGGTAAAACACAATGATCATTTAAAAGATGTCCGAGTGTAAGAGGATCAGACATAAAATTACGAAAGCTAAAATAACATTGACGTTCGAAATTAAAACACGGACACTCGACTAAAATATGTTTAATAGTTAAAATGGTGTCACAAAACTCGCACTTAGGTTCGTCGTCTGCCTTGAGAAGAAATGAATGAGTTCTAAACAAATGACCTAAGTGGAGCCGAGCAAGTACAACTTCCTTCTTGCGACTCCTGCGAAAAGAAGACTGCCACGGTTTGACAATGAGCTTGATCTCAAAAAGCTTGTTAGCAACCTGTTCAGACCAAGATCTCTGCCGCAGTGCCCGGAGCTCGATGGAAAAACGCTGCTGGAAGTCCAGGTATGGAAACGGCAACGGAGAGTCGGACAATGGCGTGGCCGACTTGGCAGCAGCGTCTGCCAAGTCATTGCCCTTGATACCGACATGACCAGGCACCCAACAGAAGAGGATCGTGGTGGTGGCTGACAGATGATGGAGCTGCTGGCGGATCTTGAAAAGAACAGGGTGAGGCCGATGCCTCATGGAGATCAAAGCCTGTAGCGAACTAAGTGAGTCAGTGTAAAGCACACAGCGACGATGATGCTTAGCCGCCACGTGGTCTAAGGCGAGGCTGATAGCGTGCAACTCTGCAGTGAAAATGGAAGACTGCAGTGGGATCTGGTCTGCAATGATTACTTCACAGCAGACCATGGGCGATCCCACCGATGTGACGGACTTCGAGCCATCTGTGAAGACAGGCAAGAAGTCCGGGTGCTCAGCACGTTGGCTAGCAAAGAGTTGCCGGTACACACAGTCGGGTGTAAAGGCCTTCCCTGTCCTGCATAGGGAAAAATCACAGGAAGGGGAAACAGGGAGCCACGGTGGAAGTGGCTCCGCTGTCGACTGTGCGATGCTATCGAGACTGGTGTTCGTCTCTGAGGTAGCCTCAGACATGCAAAACAAAAGGAGGAATGGCAGTCGGCCGATTCTGGTATAACATTTCCCGCCGGGGACTGAAAATGCAGTCCCAAGTGGGATGGCCAGGCAGGGATCGCAATTTAGATGCATATTGTAGGGACAACTGCTGACGGCGAATAGAGGTTTGTCGGTCTCTATATAGACTCTGAACCGGTGAAGTGTGGAAGGCTCCCATGCAAACACAGAGGGCCTGATTATGGAGGGGGAGCACAGGTGGTCAGGTGGGTTTGCCCCGACATGCTGTGCGGGCATGACCGTATATCTGACACTGAAAACAGCGCAGAGAGTTCGGTATATATGGCCGTACCTCACAATGTAAATAACCTGCCTTGATGGAAGAAGGCAGGCGTGGCATGTTGAATGTCGCAATCAGCATCCGGCTTGGTGCCAATTTTCCATCACGGCGTCATCATGTCGAAACCCGGTGGACCACTGTTACTCCTTGAGGTGTGAGCTCCGAGAGGATTTCCTCCTCAGTGACTTTGAGGAGGTCCCACTCAGTGATCACACCCCGAGAGGAATTCAGAGTTTTGTGGGGAGTGACCTCAACAGCCACCCCACCAATCTCTGTAACCTTAAGGAGTAGTTCTGAATATTTAGAGCAAGCGGTCTCAACTTGTAAGTCACCAGATCGTAAGCGCTTGACGGATTTCGGCTCTCCCGCAAGACCTTTCAAATCTTTATTGACGAAAAATGGGGACATGTCCCCAAGTACCTGATCGCCAGTGGACGATCAGGAATCTCGGGAATGAAGACACAGACACAGAAGACGACGGCAGAGATAACGGAGACAATGAGGAAGATGGGGGCTCATGGCGAGCCCTCTTAGCGGCATTGAACGCATTATTTTTTTCATCTACTCTCATTTTTGTATTTTGTGTGGTTCAGTGCCCGCTGTCCCCACCCTCCACAGACCCCAACAAGGGGATGCCCAGTCGGGCACCAGGGCTACGCAGGCACTATACCCACACAGACAGTGAGCCAAGCCCTCACAAATAAATAGAAGGAAAATGAAAAGAGAAATGTGCAGAAACTTTCTACACAAAAGGAACAAAGCGTAAAACAGCAAAATTGAGAAAGACCAAACTGGCCTCACAAAGAAATTATAACTGCAAAATGAAAATAATCTGTGAGGAAGCTTTTGAACCTGTACCCGGACTGTGGGCAAGGTTACTCACTGCTCTGCACGTTTGACCCTAGCAGGACCTGCCCACCAGCCAATTGCTCCCAGGAGTTCCTGTTTACCGGAAGCAGAGGCCCCAGAATCCACTGCCCAGCCCCACGACAGACAGGCTCCCCAATGGCAAAGCGGCCAAAGGGGACCCTGCCAGTGGTGAGCTGAGGAGAGAAGATGGGGACCTCCGAGCAACTACCAGGATCCTCCTTTTCCTTTCCTGCGACACGAGTCCTGGCGCACGGCAAACACGTGGGTGAGCATTCAGGACCCTGTGAAGGTAACTGAGCCAGCGGAACCTTCACAGGATGGACCCCCCCCACCGCGTACAGGAGCCCGCACGGAGGGGAACAGTGCGTGTAAAATAAGATTTGCTGAAAAATAAAATGTCAGCCAGGAGGCAGGTGGCGCGCGACAGGAAAGCTGTGGAGCCTCGCTCTGCACTCAAGAGATGTGCAAATGGCTGACCCAGCGATGATGAGGACTGACATCATCAAATAGAGGAAATCTTGATCGCCAGCAGGCTAGAGACAATTTTTACTCAACTGGATACTTACACTGCGTAATATGGGTTCAAAACCTATCTTTAAGTATGCAACCATTTCCCTCCCATGTGGTGCCTTTTGAAAGCACAGAATATCCGGGTCGTGCGGCGGGGATTTCTGTCTGAGGACAGGAACGACCTCTGTGCAGAGTCCTCACATTCCAAATACATGTGGAGAGAAAATGATTAGTTTTCGGGATCTTTAAAGAAATAGAAATAGGGACGTCCCTTAATCGCAGTCACGAGGCAAAGACCCATTTCCCCCCATCCCTCTGACGAAGATCATCCCCCAGCTGAAAAAGTATCCTCTTTAGGCGGGGCTGTCCAATCAGAGAGAAAAAAAGCAGGAGATTTTCGTCGAACAGAACCCCTCAGGAGCCATTAGGGTCACGATTCGTATCAATGCCGAGGGACGAGAATCCTCATTTCTTAAATGGCTTCAAAGGCATTTCTCACTCACCAATTCTTAAACCAGCTCTGCAACCATTCAACGTTTCGATCTTCAGAACTCTCTTAATGTTGAACGAAGATCATCAAATATCAAGATTCAGATCGGTTTTTTATCTTTAACTTTAGCAACCTTTTCTAGTTAAGAGTTATTTCAGAATTAATAGAGATTGCAATTACCTTTCATCAGGTCCGGATGGGGAAAAAATATTGAGGAGGGGGGGGGACAGGGAGGAAGGAAGTGGATTTCCAAAGAAGTGTAACATTTCACTCTGAGTTTTAGAAGTCTTTAAGAGATTTATTGGAAAACTCACGACATGTCAATTGAGCTTAATAATTTCTTTCTTCAATTTCCCTTATTAGAGTTCCGAAGGGGGATGCCCCCCCCCTACCTTTGACGCAGCAGATGAAAAATAACGTTTGAACACCAGTGCACATTCTTTAACTTAAAAATACTGGGATTTGAGACGAAGAACGCATTTTAAATTTTTGGCTCCGTGAATTCCAGATTAGTGAATCTCTCTGTAGTTGTCGCAATTGTTGAAGTGGGATGATAAAAGAGGAAGTTCTAAAAGAAGGGATCAGAATGAATTTTGTATTGAAGCGTTTATCGTGGCGCTCACATAGCATTTGGGATTGACCCCAAAGCTCCGTGGCCCTGCAGCGATATTGCGCAAGGGGTCACTCTCCGAATATTCCGGTGATCCTTCGCATAGTGTCGAGATTGCCGACTCTTTCGCCTTTTCGTAACAGCAGAGTGTTCGTTTGGGCAGTGGTGTTAATTTCTGTTAAGCCTTCTTCCTTTATGCATTCAAAAAACTGCATCTGTGAAAACAAAAGTAAAATTTAGCCTTCACCAGGAGCACAAAGGAGATCATCCTCATCCTCATCATCATCCCTCTTCCCAATTCAGGAACGCCAATAAGTGGAACGGAGGGGGGGGGGAAGGAAATTCAAGCAAAATAAATTAAATGTATTTTGAAAGAAAATTCTTTAAAGATTTCTAAAACGGAAGGAGACAGGAAAGTCCTTCCGGTCTTTTTTGGCCCTTCCGGTCCTTTTTGGCTCAATCCCAAATCCTTTCGTTCATTTCTTACATGAAAATTTTTTTTTCTAACTTGCTAAAAATATTTTAGAAAACTTCTCCGACAGGGACACAATTTGGTTCGCAGATTTTGTCTCTTTTTTATGAGACAACTTTTCCTTTTCACTTGGAATGACGATCCGAGGCACGATTCCGGAAATGGTGGCGTCGTCTGCTGTGAGCAGCTCGCTTATTTCCGCACGTGGACTGCGTCGTCATCTTGTTGATGTCATTTCGCAATGGATATCTTCCAGCAACGAAGATTATTCGCTGACACGAAAGAGTCACCTTCGACTCTCTTTATCTCGAAGAGCATCTTTCACTCTTCGTTTTCCCACGAGAGAGTTCGCCATCTGTCTCTGACTGCTCTTAAAGAGATTTGGCTCGTTCTGCATCTGCTCTCCGTTTTCCGTCATGAAGCTGCTCGTGGTGTTCGTCTCTTCGCTTGCGGTCACCTTGGCCGCCACAAGTAAGTCACGTGATCGTTCTTAATTCTCCCAACGGCGACCGCTTCGTGAGCCATTCGGTTACGGTTGGCAGAAACGGAAAAAATTCCTTGCCAATGAGAGGTGAAGGATTTTAAAATGACGTCACGCTTCCATTTATGATTCCATTAGAATTCAACATTTCAGCAGTAAACCAAAAAAAAATAACCCTCAAAAAACTCTCTGGTTTTTGTTTTTTATTTTCCCTCTCTTCCCCTCGAGTCCCGGAAGAGGAATTCTCTCCGCGAAGCCTCAATTCCTAATCAATGCTGACGAAGAGTCGGAAACCCAGGAGTCGGCTGCAATGGGACTGCGGAGTCTGCTGCAGCAGAAGAGCTCCTCTTGTGAGCAACTGAGCAGAGGAACTCCTCTTGTGAGCAACTGAGCAGAGGAGCTCCTCTTGTGAGCAACTGAGCAGAGGAGCTCCTCTTGTGAGCAACTGAGCAGAGGAACTCCTCTTGTGAGCAACTGAGCAGAGGATCGCTCACTGGGGAAGATTCCGTCGCCGCCTTTCAACCAAGCTCAAGCAAACACTTCCGCTTCCGCTTAATTCTCAGGGCACTAAGGTGGGTTTTTTTTTTCTTCCAATAATGAGGTAAAATTGCACGAGTTTCAATACTTAACTGACTTGCAATATACGTTTGTAACGATGGCAACCCGGACTCTGATCCCCACTTGTGTTAATCGTGGCCTGGCACACTTCCCCCCAGCACTACGTTCCCTGATAGGCAGAGGCAATGCGGTGAAGCCTTTTGCATGTCGAAAAGCACAGGCACTGACCAATCACCGTTCTGATATTATCACGTGTGTTTCATCATTTATGACAATGTAATCCGAGTTTTTGATTTAAGTCAGGATTGGGATTTTGGCCCCCTCAAAACAGACAGCTGGATCTCATTCGATGCATTTGATTCGCCTTCGGAACCTTCACTGAATCCATCGTCAAAAGAGCTAACAGAGACCCCTGTCGGCAGATATCTCCGCGAAATCTGATAAAAGGAAAAAGAGGTAACTCACCTGAATTAATTTCATTTCGAGAAATGAGTGTGAACAGAAATTCCCGAAAGGAAAGGCTTTCGAGCCATTGCTCTTCCGTTGCAGGAATCTCTGATAATCCGGCTTCTCTGAGGACACGTCACCTGAGATTCGAGGGCTGCATTCGGTGGCAACAGAAACCTCTGTACGGCCTCGCAGGTGACAGCAGAGATCGGTGTCGATGTTCTTTAATGATTGCAAACTCACATACGATTTGAGATCAGCCTGACCTTTATTTGAATGGCTTAACTTTTGATTGGCTGTTTCTAAAATCAGCGCTGACATTGTAACGGAGGTCTCTTTCGGATGCGGCCTCGAGAGTTGCGCACATCTCTGATCTTTACGTCTGCTCAATCGTAGTTGAAGTCATTACGTTTAATAGTTTTCGTTTAATTCTGATAAATTACGGGGTGGCAACAGTTTCCTTCGCTTCCATGAACACCTCCCCCCCGCCTTTGCCTTCTTCATCCAATGAACAATCTCGGATGATCTAGGAGGGGGGGGGGGGCGTCACGATTCATATTTTAAAAAGCGATGCCAAATTTCATCACTCCATTTGCTAAGTGAAATGTTAAACTAAGAAGAATCTTCGATTTCCCATCTGAATCGTTATCGAAGTCACGTGATCTTTTTCTCCCCCCAGGTGAGCTACCGAAGGGCTCCGATTGCGACCAATTCCCCGAGCGAGGTCCCTGCGAAGGAGCCTTGCACCGATACTACTACGACAGGTTCGCCGGGATCTGCCGATATTTCGTCTACGGAGGATGCGGAGGAAATGGGAACAATTTCCTCACCGAGAAAGAATGCTTACGGAGCTGCAGAGGTAAAAACTTCGCTCATTCCGAAACACATCTTCAAAACTTTAGAATAAATTATTTTTTTTCAGAAATTAATTTCCCAAAAGAGAAATATAATGTTGCAAAATCTGATCTACGCCGATTTCCGTAAGTTAGGAACAACCCGAAAGCGAGTCGGATCTGCTGAGGGACGCACTTTGACCTTCCGAGGCCCTAAAAAAAAAGTTAAGATTAAGATTAAGATTAAGTTAAGTTTAAGATCCCCAAAAATTT
The DNA here is from genome assembly GCA_038380435.1 of Ryuthela nishihirai. Lineage (NCBI taxonomy): Eukaryota > Metazoa > Arthropoda > Arachnida > Araneae > Heptathelidae > Ryuthela > Ryuthela nishihirai. Next base: position 57,300,467 of record JAWZYU010000030.1, on the reverse strand, counting down.
CGAAAGTGAAAATAAGTTATATAATTATCACTCTGGTTGAAGGGAACATTACAAAATAAATATGAAACTGATGTCGTGAAAATGTTATCCTAACGCTACATAAAATAATGGCTCTGTGAAATTGAGATAAACAGTGTTTTCACAATAGATTAATTTAAATAAAATTTAGTCACACAGTAAACTTCAAACTTAAGTGTTTGAGGATCCTCCCAATGATGAGGGCCTAAGTGGTAGCTTCGTCAGCTGATGCGTAAAACCGACCCTGCTGCGTGGCAATCGACTTTTTTTTCTTTTGGAACTAATAATGAAAGGCGTCGAGTTCAGTGGCATCGTCGGGTGCTCCATTCTAGGAAAGGTTTCATTCTCTCTATCTTAAAATCATCACTGCATCTGCTGCAACAGGAATATATCTTTTATTTCTTGAATCTCTCCCAGAAGGAGAATTCATCGGAGAATCTTCGATATCGTATTTTAATCTCTGTAAGCGCCTTCCAAAGCCTCACCTTTATTTGAATGTTTCGTTCGTCTCTTCCTCGGCCTCAGTTTCATTTCTTCGTTCTGCCTCTCCCGCAAATGCACACTTCGTCACTTCTTTCGCCACCGAAATGCAGAAGCTCACAGTGCTTCTGCGCACTCTCTGGCAGTTCGTTTTCGGTTGTTCAGAAAGGGAATCGAACCACAGAACACTCTCCTGAATGCGTCTGATTCGTCAACTTTACTCACAGAATTGATGACAAATTTCGATGAAATGAGCAGCTTCTTTGAAAACATTTCGGATAACGTCCAACGGGCCAGACCTCATTGGCATCATCCGCAATGCGTTCTCCTTCCACTGAAACAGACACCGAACACTCCGCAAATATTTATCGCGATGAGACGAGTCCACTCCCTCTGGTGTCTATTTCGAAAGGTGAGCTCTGATCTCGAGAGTAAAGTTGACGTCGTGCTTCGAGAACAAACGGATTGCATCACTGCTGAAGGGATTTCTCTCAAGGGGGAAACAAATTCTGATAGCAGTCGCCAAACGAAACATGTGACTATTGGTGGCAATTCCAGAAGAACCCCGAAAGCATTTTCTGCTGAAGTCGTCTCACCCGACGACAGACAGACAGACAGACAGGCAGGCAGGCAGGCAGGAAGGAAGGAAGGAAGGAAGGAAGGAAGGAAGGAAGGAAGGAAGGAAGGAAGGAAGGAAGAGGGGGGGGGGGGGGGGCTCTCCAGGATCTCTCGCGTGTCTGAAGCAAAGCAGCGTCTCTGGCATACGCGTTCCCCGATCCCAACCATCCAGATCCCATATCCCTGGAACGAAGAACGAAGAGACCTGGTCATTTCTTTCCGGGGACATAGGTGTCTCTGCGAGCAGCAAACACTCGTGCGAGAATTTAGGACCCTGTGAAGGGATCCGAACCAGGTTCCGCTGATTCGGATAGACAGAACTCGCGCAGAGGAGATTTTGCTTTAAAAAAAGAGGAGGGGGGGGGGAAAGAAATAGAATCTGGGAATCGTTTTCTGTTAAAAATAAATTGATTGTTTTAAATAATGAATAGCAATGAAACAATGCATATAATGCAAGCTCTGTTAGGCGTGTTTGAATTCAATTTTAACAAATAAAGTTTTCCATCGGAATCCTAAAGTGTGAAAAATTAAAAAATCAGAAAAGTTTTTAAAATGCTTCTCGGGTCAGTTGCGCTGAAATCGAAACCTTTGGTCCCTTCACGTGACCTCGAACTGGTCAGGAGGTCATCGGGGGGAACGCAATTTCTCTACAGAGAGTGTTAATGGAAAGAATGAAAAGGTCATTTCGATTGTCTCTGGTTGCGAAACTGTTCATTGGCTGCACAAGAATCGGAAACAGCCAATCGCAGAACTCGAATTCCGCAGACGACAAGCTTCGATTTCGAGAGCACGGAAGGGTGACCTTTCGAAAGAGGATATTGCGAACCACGTGGTCTGTATGGATATATCTACATTATAATGACACGTGTATATAGAGATTTAGTTATATCTACATTATAATGACACGTGAATATAGAGATTTAGTGATATCTACATTATAATGGCACGTGTATATAGAGATTTAGTGATATCTACATTATAATGACACGTGTATATAGAGATTTAGTTATATCTACATTATAATGACACGTGTATATAGAGATTTAGTGATATCTACATTATAATGGCACGTGTATATAGAGATTTAGTCATATCTACATTATAATGGCACGTGTATATAGAGATTTAGTGATATCTACATTATAATGGCACGGGTATATAGAGATTTAGTGATATCTACATTATAATGACTCGTGTATGTAGAGATTTAGTGATATCTACATTATAATGACACGTGTATATAGAGATTTAGTGATATCTACATTATAATTCAATTTTAACAAATAAAGTTTTCCATCGGAATCCTAAAGTGTGAAAAATTAAAAAATCAGAAAAGTTTTTAAAATGCTTCTCGGGTCAGTTGCGCTGAAATCGAAACCTTTGGTCCCTTCACGTGACCTCGAACTGGTCAGGAGGTCATCGGGGGGAACGCAATTTCTCTACAGAGAGTGTTAATGGAAAGAATGAAAAGGTCATTTCGATTGTCTCTGGTTGCGAAACTGTTCATTGGCTGCACAAGAATCGGAAACAGCCAATCGCAGAACTCGAATTCCGCAGACGACAAGCTTCGATTTCGAGAGCACGGAAGGGTGACCTTTCGAAAGAGGATATTGCGAACCACGTGGTCTGTATGGATATATCTACATTATAATGACACGTGTATATAGAGATTTAGTTATATCTACATTATAATGACACGTGAATATAGAGATTTAGTGATATCTACATTATAATGGCACGTGTATATAGAGATTTAGTGATATCTACATTATAATGACACGTGTATATAGAGATTTAGTTATATCTACATTATAATGACACGTGTATATAGAGATTTAGTGATATCTACATTATAATGGCACGTGTATATAGAGATTTAGTCATATCTACATTATAATGGCACGTGTATATAGAGATTTAGTGATATCTACATTATAATGGCACGTGTATATAGAGATTTAGTCATATCTACATTATAATGACTCGTGTATGTAGAGATTTAGTGATATCTATGACACGTGTATATAATGACACGTGTATATAGAGATTTAGTTATATCTACATTATAATGACACCTGTATATAGAGATTTAGTGATATCTACATTATAATGACACGTGTATATAGAGATTTAGTCATATCTACATTATAATGACTCGTGTATGTAGAGATTTAGTGATATCTACATTATAATGACACGTGTATATAGAGATTTAGTGATATCTACATTATAATGACACGTGTATATAGAGATTTATTGATATCTACATTATAATGACACGTGTATGTAGAGATTTAGTTATATCTATGACACGTGTATATAATGACACGTGTATATAGAGATTTAGTTATATCTACATTATAATGACACATGTATATAGAGATTTAGTTATATCTTTGGCCAGAAAATGATTTGAAATTTGATCGTCCATTATGATAATAGATAAGCAACGGATGATCGTGAATTTCCATTTATTTCTCAATTTCTTTTCCAGTGCAAGTTCACCAAATGTGAAAAAAAAATATTTGTTCTCTTTTTTCCCCCATGTGTTGAGAATTTAATAATTTCAGTTTTAATTCCTGATCCCATTGTTTTCCTCTCTGTCTCTCTCATAACAATAGAAATCATTTTTTTTCTCTAATTTGCTAAAACCGTAAGAAATAAAAGAAATTTCTAAATCCCCCTCCCCTTTCAGTTTTGCCCCCTCGTTCTGCCTGCGGAGAGCCCCGAGAGAAGTCTTGCAGGAAAACCTTCTACATCCGCTACTATTACGACGAAGCGTCGGCCAGGTGCGTCGCCTTGTCGATCGCCGAGTGTCCAGGCAAAGAAAACAACTTCCGCAGCATCGAGGATTGCGAAGAGGTCTGCGCAACGCGTAAGTGAAAAATGCGTTTCAATTCATTGTCATAGCAACTGGAAGTTATATAACAATATTAATTATCGCTATAATAGCGATCAATACTCACGCATTTACTCATGACATCCACAAAGAGATGAGAGCAGCGTGCAACCTCCATCCTCATCACATTTTCCTCTACCTGAGATGAGATTTATCCTTTGATGGAGAAAGCGGACATTAGCGAGCTCCAGGAGGGACGCCGTCCGCCTGGAGGGACCTTAAGCCGTGGCCCCTCGTGGTTCCTCTTTCTCCGCATTCTCGCGCAGTCGCAGAGATCATTTCCAAGATTCCCATTTTAGTTTATGATCAGAGGTCATAGCGATGAATGTCGTCTTAATCTTCCAGAAGAGAGTCATAACGATGAATAAAAATAAAATAAAAACTCTAAAAGCTAGCTAAAAAAACTAACAAATTAAAAATAAATAACTCCAACAGTGAAGGAATGGGAAAGGGACTTACGAAAGGGAGGAGAAGAATCGCTTGGGCTGCAACAGGCAGTTCGAGACTGAGCCGAACGGTCTGGAAAAAATCGACTCTAAGGTAAGGTCCCGCAGTTGGAAAACGCACTTTTCTATCTCGCAGTGGTCGACGGGCAAGAAGCAACGAGAGGTGACCTCACGCTCCCCCGACGATCCCCTTCGCAGCTCGAACCACAACAATGGGATGACTACGAGGCGGAGGGGAGAAGGGATTCAGATGCGGAGGTTGCGGGGCGAAGAAACGAGAATTTCGATGACTTGAAAATCATCGGAGATGAAATAATGATCGGAAATTCCCTGAAGACGAAAAAGGTTTTAGTTCCCTTTAGTAGAGCACGAGCCAGAGTGTTGCCATCATTGCTTAGAAAAATTAATTCCTCTGAATTCGATCGGAAAAGAATTTCCCTCTTTTCGCTCTCAAGTGTAACTTTCAATAATTACCGGTAGATGGCTATTAGGATAAAAAAAATTAGTTTCGCTCTCAGATGCGAAATTTCTTTCTCCTCTTCGGTATTTCGCCCAAATGAAACTAAAAGCTACAGGGGGGCGGAAGGGGGGGGGTCAAGAAAGACGAATCGTCTGTTAAGACTGAGGAATTTCGTTCCCAAAGAGAAAGGAAGTTCGCTGCACTTAAAGGTGAAGAATTGTGTTTTGCAAACTCTAAACAGACATTTAAGTCTTTCCCAATTCTTTCCTTGCATTTCAGTCGTCTGCTTATTTCGAACGAGGCAATTGGCAAAACCTCATCGTGATAACAACAGAGCTCGACATTTTTTACTAATCGAGATGCTGGCGTTGCTTAGCAACGCAGTCTCTTGGAAATCATCAATCAAGTGCCATCAACGACGAAGCGATTTGCAGGGAAAGGAATCGCCATCCTTCGCAAACAATATTTCTATTAATAGCAGCGATTCCATTTCTATCGGTTTCGATTTTTTAAATCTTGACAGAAGGATTCGCCGAGGAGACGATTCACCGGAAGGCTTGGGATCCTACAAATCGCTCGGTGGAATTCTGACAGTTTCTTAATGCCCCCCCCCCCCGGAAGACCCTTTGGACCATTGAATCGTCTGCTCAGTGATATCATCTGCAAGCGACAGTTTCCTTCAGCGAATCTTTGGCAGCGTGGAAATGGATGGGACGATTCATCAGGAGATGCCAGATGCGAATGAAGAATTTTATTGCTTGCGAGGAAGGCACCATGGGAAAAAATAAATTCATTATTACGCAATCGACAGAAGGAGAATTCCACGAAATGGGAATCGTATTAGAATCTGATTCTGGCAATGCAACGAATGAGATCGAAATTTTGGGATGACTTCATTGTAGAAGAAAAAAAAAATATCGTTTGGATGATTCCATTCATAATATTAAAATAGAATTTTTATTTGAAGGGGGAGGGGGCTTTCTTCCCACCCCTTGTAATTAAGCATGTTTCTACCTCCACTTAGTAGTTATTCCTTTTACTGCGTTAAGACACGATTTCCGGTTGGGGGAAAGGGATCCCCCCCACATCTCCCTCTCCTTTCTTTTGTCCTCACGAGAATCGAAGGGGGAAATATTTCTGCAAGCTCAAATAATATTTTCTGTTAAAAATGCGTTTAAAGAGAACTCCAACAGATAGAGAGAGATATCGCTTGGCCGCTTCCTATTCCTGAGTGCAGATGGCGCTCCCGTCGCTTCCTTTCGATTTCGTTTCGTTTTCTCATTCCTATCACGTGCGACGTTAATCTCGCTAGCAGACGATGGTCTGCAGCAGTGATTCCCGATCTCTCTTTTATCAAAAATTCTTTTCTAACTCCATATTTCTGTTGTTTTTTTTAACTATGTAAATTTTTAGAAATAATTTCTTCTCTTCATCTGAATAAAGATACTTTTCCTCGAATAGAAAGAGTTGGATACCAGATGGCGCTAACAGCCCTTATCGGTTTCTCAAACCAAAAATGGGTAAAACTCTTCCGTTGCGTAACACCAGTGTCGAACTGGGTCTAAAAATATTGGTTGCCAGGAGACAAAGGGGGCCCACCCACAACTATAACGCTCTCATTTTTAACATATTGCCATTGGGCAAGCTGACACCCTGGCCAGCGCCGCCACTGAGTAACCCTGCTGTTGACCCCAGAGTTTAAAAAAAAGCCCAAAATATTTTCATTTCATTTTGCATTACGTATTTTCGAAAGCTACGATTGGTTGGTTGTTTAGGTTTTTATGGCGCATTAGCATCTAAGGCTATAATGCGCCAAACAAATGTCCAAAATGTAAAAAGATTTAAAGTCATGAAACCCTCAACCAGTTTGTAAAAATAAACTACAAAGTCAACAACACAAGTGCAGAACAATAAAATGACAAGCAGTAAATAACAATTAACAAATGTAGAAATATGTTGTAAAAATAAATAAAAGTAACCCATGTGTAAGCAACCCGGGTTAATCATATATATTGTTGCGAATTACAAAATATGGATAGCACTGGGCGTCAGTTTCAATAAGTATATTTTAAAACCAATTGTAATACAATGCAAATCGTTACAAAGAAAATATGGATGTAGTATCTCATAAACAAATTAACTACTAACATGCAAAAATCATCAATCTTCCTGCACAGAGTACCCAACAACAACTCTGTCTATTCTACTAAATACTACCTTTTCAACCTTGTTTACCATGTCACTTGAACATCTTCAGACGTCAACAAATTCTCGTCCTGTGCTAGTTCACTAAACTTCTCACACTAGCCAAAACAAGAGGACCGTCCGCGCACACATCACATAAAAGATTCTTCTTGTCTTTTACTTATATTTTTTTATATTTTTACTTATTTCTTGTCTTAACATCGCGCACAGACTCAGACCATCTGAACATCCTCTCAGATCTCACAACTTTTAACACACTGCACTGCTACATTTTCATTCTTCTTCTTCAGAACTGTTCTAAGTTCCAAATCGTTGGCTAATTGAATCTCACGCAGAAGCACACACGAGGGCTACAATCACGTTAACTCGTGAAGTCACTGTTGCTCGTTCATCTGTCGTAACAATATAATAAACAGTAGAGTAAAATTATAGACGAGTAAAATAACCTGTAAATTATAAAAATTCAAAGACAGCGTTAATAATAAGAATACAGCGTTATACATAAGAACAGTGCGTGTTGGTTGGTTGGTTGTTTTGGGGGGTTATTGGCGCATTAGCAACAAAGGCTGTAATACACCAAACGTATGTCCAAAAAGTAAAAGGATAAAAATCATGTCACCCCTCAACCAAAGTTAAAAATAAACTACAAAGACCAATGCAAAAAATAGAATTCAGTAAAATCGAACACATAGAACAACAATGAACAGATTTATAAATGTTATATCAATATAAACATAAAAATAACCCAGGTGTAAACAACCTGGGTTAAAGATAAAGAAGAATAAAATGGGAGTAAAACTACAAGCGTTTAAAATAACCAGTATATCGTAAAAATTTAAATATAGAGGTAAAACCACAATGGTCGGATAAGAGATGTCCGTGTGTAAGGGGCTCGGACGTAAAATTATGAAAGTTAAAAAACATACGTCGTTCGAAGTTAAAACAGTGACATTCAGTTAAAATATGTTTCATAGTTAAAATGGTGTCGCAGAACTCGCACTTAGGTATGTCGTCCGCCCGTAAAAGAAACGAATGAGTAATAAACGAGTGACCTAAGCGGAGCAGAGCAAGTACAACTTCCTCCTTGCAATTCCTGTGGTAACAAGACTGCCATGGTTTGATGATAGGTTTGATCTCAAAGAGCTTGTTCGTAAGCTGTTCTGATCAAGATCTCTGCCACTGTGCCTGGAACTCGATCGCGAAACGCTGCCGGAAATCCAGATACGGAACTGGCAATGGAGAGCCGTTCCAACTTGGCAGACTTGGCAGCAGCATCTGCCAAGCAATTACCGGTGATACCAACGTCACCGGGCACCCAACAGAAATGAATGGTTGTTGTAGCTGCCAGACGATGTAGCTGCTGGCAGATCTTAGTAAGAACTGGGTGAGGCCGATGCCTCACCAAGATCAAAGCCTGTAGCGAGCTAAGTGAGTCGGTTGAAAACACACATCGACGATGATGCTTAGTCCCCATGTGGTCCAAGGCGAGGCTGATAGCGTGCAACTCTGCAGTGAAGATGGAACACTGCTGTGGGATCTGGTCTGCAATGATTACATCACAGCAGACCATTGCCGATCCCACCGATGTGCCGAACTTCGAGCCATCTGTGAAGACAGGCAAGAAGTCTGGATGCTCAGCACGATGGCTAGCAAAGAGTTGCCGGTACACACAGTTGGGTGTAAATTCCTTCCCTGTCCTGCATAGGGAAAAATCACAGGAAAGGGAAACGTGGAGCCACGGTGGAAGTGGCTCCACTGTCAACTGTGCGACGCTATCGAGACTGGTGTTGATATCTCTGAGGTAGCCTCGGACGCGCAAACCGGAAAGACGAATGGCAGTCGGCCGATTCTGGTATAACATTTCCCACTGGGGACTGAAAACACAGTCCCAAGTATGATGGTTGGTAATGTGCCAAACATATGTCCAAAAGGTAAAAGGATAAAAATCATGTTACCCCTTAACCAAAGTTAAAAATAAACTACAAAGACCAACAAAAAATAGATTTCAGTAAAATAGAACATGCAGAGCAACAATGAACAAATGTAAAAATATGTTATACGAATTAAAACATAAAAATAACTCGGCTGTAAGCAAACTGGGTTAAAAATATAGAGTAATAAAAAGGGAGTAAAACTACAAGCGATTAAAATATCCAGTATATTTTAAAAATTGAAAAACAGCGTTAAAACAACAATGATCTGATAAAAGATGTCCGAATGTAAGGGGCTCGGACGTAAAATCGTGAAAGTTAAAAAAACATAGGACGTACGATGTTAAAACATTGACATGATATTAAAATGTGTTTGATAGTTTAAATGGTGTCACAAAACTCACACTTGGGTATGTCATCCGCCAGTAGAAGAAACGAATGAGTAATATACGAATGACCTAAGCGGAGCCGAGCAAATACAACTTGCTCTTTGCGATTCCTATGGTAACAAGACTGTCATGGTTTGACGATAGGTTTGATCTCAAAGAGCTTGTTTGTAAGCTGTTCTGACCAAGATCTCTGCCACTGTGCCCGGAGCTCGATGGTAAGACGCTGCCAGAAATCCAGATAGGGAACCGGCAACAGAGAGTCAGACAGCGGCGTGGCTGACCTAGCAGCAGAATCTGCCAAATCATTACCCTTGATTCCAACGTGACCAGGCACCCAACAGAAATGGATGGTGATTGTGCCTTCCAGAAGATGTAGCTGCTGGCGGATCTCAGTAAGAATAGGGTGAGGCCGATGCCTCACCGAGATCAAAGCCTGTAGCGAGCAAAGCGAGTTGGTTGAAAGCACACACCGACGATGATGCTTAGCTGACAGGTGGTCCAAGGCGAGACTGAAAACGTGCAACTCTGCGGTGAAGATGGAACACTGCAGTGAGATCTGGTCTGCAATGATTACATCACAGCAAACCATGGCCGATCCCACCGATGTGACGGACTTCGAGCCATCTGTAAAGACAGGCAAGAAGTCCGGGTGCTCAGCACGATGGCTGGCAAAGAGTTGCCGGTACACACAGTCGAGTGTAAAGGACTTCCCCGTCCTGCACAGGGAAAAATCACAGGAAGGGGAAACAGCGAACCATGGTGGAAGTGGCTCAGCTGTCGACTGTGTGATGCTATCGAGACTGATGTTAATGTCTCTGAGGTAGCCTCAGACACGCAAACCAAATGGACGAATGGCAGTCGGCCGATTACTGTAAAGTATTTCCCACTTCGGACTGAAAACACAGTTCCAAGTGGGATGGCCAGGTAGGGATCGCAATTTAGATGCATATTGTAGGGACAACTGCTGACAGCGAAGAGATAAAGAAGGTTCGTCGGTCTCAACGTAAAGACTCTGGAAGGTGAGGTGCGGAAGGCTCCCATGCAAACACGGAGAGCCTGATGATGGAGGGGGTCCAACACCTTCACCATCGAATCCCAGGCCAAGTCGTACACCTTGGATCCGTAGTCCAGTTTCGATCGGACAAGTGCACAGTAGAGGCAGAGCAATGAACATCGCCCCCCAAGAAAGGTGGGAGAGGATCTTCAAGATGTTCAATACCTACGTGCACGTGGACCTGAGATGACGTATGTGAGGTAAAAAGGTCAATTTCCGATCAAATATGAGACCGAGGAACTTGGTCTCCGCCACAACTGGAATGATGTTATCCCCGAGGCAGCTCGGGATCAAGGTGAAGATTACGCTTGTGGCAAAAGTGCACACAAGCGATCTTCTGTGGGGAGAACCGAAACCTGTTTGCCGTCGCCTAAACTGAAAGATTGTTCAGGGCAATTTGCAGTTGTCTTTCAATGACCCTCATGCTGGATGAAGAGCAAAAGATGCTAAAGTCATCAACATAGAGGGCATTGCCTACTGATGGAGGAAGTTATCTAGTAATAGAATTAATCTTGACAGCGAAAAGCGTAACACTCAGAACGCAGCCTTGTGGCACCCCCTGTTCTTGGGGGTACAGCAGCGACAGAGTGTTACCGACACGGACATGAAAAGAACGTGTCGATAAGAAGTTGGAGATGAAGATCGGCATGTGACCTCTCAAGCCGAAGCTGTGAAGGTCACAAAGAATGCCGAATCTCCAAGCCGTGTACGCTTTTTCGATTTCGAAGAAAATTGACACCAGGTGTTCTCTACATAAAAATGAGTTTTTGATAGCCAATTCGAGGCGTATCAGATGGTCAAGAGTTGACCATTGATTGCGAAAGCCACACTGGGTGTTGGAAAGAAGGTTGTGGTGTTATAAATACCAGATGAGTCTGGCATTTACCATTCTTTCCAACACCTTGCACATGCAGCTCGTCAACGCGATGGGACGATAATTAGAAGGAATCTTGGAATCCTTTCCTGGCTTTGGGAAGGCCAAGACGATGGCCTCCCGCACAGGAGTCCGGAAACTGCTCCTTGAGAAAAATACGATTGAAGAGATGGAGCAGCCGATCCTTACTCGATGGTGAAAGATGTTGGAGCATGGCAAAATGGACATTGTCCGGCCCTACAGCAGAGGCACGAGAAGAGTGAAGAGCAATGCGAAGGTCCTTCGCTGTGAATGGCCTGTTGTTAGGTTCCAGGCCATTCGAGTGGAAAGACAGCGGAGAGCGTTCCGCCCTGCTCTTCTGGGCCAGAAACTCGGAGCAGTAAGAGGAAGATGAAGAGATGGAGGAGAAGGACTCCCCCAGAGTGTCGGCAATTGCTTTGGGATCAGCAGTTGCCTGTCCATTGTGCTCCAGGATCGATAACGAGTGGGACGTGTAGTTCCCACCCATCTTCCGGACTTTATCCCACACGACCTTAGAACTAGTTGTGCGGGTGATAGAAGACGTATACTTGATCCAAGATTCCTTCTGGCTCAGGCATCGGACGAAACCAGCTTTCGCACTGGTGCGTTTGAACTTTTCGAGGTTGGGGGTTGTCGGTTATCTCCGAAACACCCCCCAAGCCTTGTTCTGAGCCTTACGAGCTGTGGTTCAATCTGGATTCCACCACGGTTTCGGAAAGCGAGGAAACCGTGTCGAAGTTTGAGGAATTGTTGATGCAGCTGCATCTACGATACAGTCCGTTATTTCCGCTACTGCCACATTGATGGGCTCCTGTCTGACAGAGTGGTCATCGAGCTCAGAGAGCAGCTCGAAACCACACCAGTCAGCCCGATCGAGCCTCCACCGCGACCCAAGTGGGATGGCCTGGCAGGGATCGCAATTTAGATGCATGTTGTAGGGACAACTGCTGAAGGCAAAGAGAAAAACACTCGAAAGCTATGAATTAACGAAAATACAAAAAACAAATTTCAACCGCTGAATCTGTTACATGGCCGTCTTTTATCGACAACACAGCACTTCTTCTGGATGACCACGTCACAAAGACCCCAAAACCTCGGTGAGGACGGATGGGGGTGGGGGGGAAGCAGAGACGTTGGCAACTTACTCGAGTGTCGCGGATTTTGAATTTCTGTTCCTTTCTGCAGCGCTTCGATCTGCTGGCACTTGCACCGAGGATTCAGATGGCGGCCCCTGCAAAGCGTATTTCCAGCGATTCTTCTTTAACCAGAGGAGCGGCAGGTGCGAGGCTTTCGTCTATGGAGGATGCGGTGGCAACAGAAACAATTACGAAACGATCGAGGACTGCCTCGAGACCTGCAGAGGTAAGGTTTCGTTTCGTTGTTTCGGGTTTAATGGGGCAAAAGCAGCTAAGGCCACGAGGGGCCAAACGAGGTGTAAAGGGTAAAAAGAAAGATCTAAAAAACCAAGGAAACCCACACCCATTGTTAAAAGTGAAAAGACAATACAAAAGAAAACAAATGTAAACACTGAAATAACTAACAACAAAAATATCGATCTAAAAGACAAAAAATAATAAGGAGTACATTAAAATAACAATGGGTGTATAGGACCCATGTAAAAAACAATGTCAAAAGGTAAAAATCAGAGACGGTTAAAATAGCCAGAAAAACGTAAAAAGGCAAAAACAGCAGATAAAATACAGTCATGGGATAAAAGACGTCCGAGATTAAGAGGCTTGGACGTAAAATCATGAAAGTTAAAATACAAACGGCTTTCAAGGTTAAAACCTGGACATGAGATTAAAATATGTTTAATGGTTAAAATGGTGTCACAAAACTCGCACTTAGGTTTGTCGTCCACTTTAAGAAGAAATGAATGTCTGAGAAACGAATGACATAAGCGGAACCGAGCAAGGACAACTTCCTCCTTGCGATTCCTGCGAAAACAAGACTGCCACGGTTTGACAATGAGCTTGATCTCGAAAATCTTGTTAGCAACCTGTTCAGACCAAGATCTCTGCCACTGTACCCGGAGCTCGATGGAAAAACGCTGCCAGAAGTCCACATATGGAACCGGCAACCGAGAGTTGGACAATGGCATGGCCGACTTGGCAGCAGTGTCTGCCAAGTCATTGCCCCTGATTCCGACATGACTGAGCACCCAACAAAAGAGAATCGTGGTGGTGGCTGCCAGATGGTGGATCTGCTGGCAGATCTCCTCTGGCAGCCACCACCACGATTCCTCACCAACAACAAAGCCTGTAGCGAACTAAGCGAGTCGGTGTAAAGCACACACCGACGATGATGCTTAGCTGCTATGTGGTCCAAGGCAATGCTGATAGCATGCAAATCTGCAGCAAAGATGGAACACTGCAGTGGGATCTGATCTGCAATGATTACATCACAACAGACCATGGGCGATCCCACCGATGTGCCGCACTTTAGTTAGCTTGTCTCAGTTGGTAGCATGCCAGTCTCGTAATCTGCACTTTCCAGGTTCGAGTCTCGTCTGTGCCAGTGCTGAGGTTTATCTTCACTAAATCCTCTGTCTCTTTATATATATATATATTTCATATTCCCTTTCTCCATGAGGGGCACCTCGTGGAGAAAGGGGATACCGATGAGAAATGGAAAGGTCGTCATCCATTGGAACGTATTTTAAACCCGTGGCCCTGTGTGCATAGGAGCTGTATCCTATGCCCGTTCAAGAACTCTCCCCTGGGATGGGGCGGGGGTTGCTCAGTCGGTAGTGCGCCAGGCTCGCAATCTGCAGTTCCCAGGTTCGAGTCCCATCTGGGTAGGCGTTGAGATTTATCTCCGCAAAACTCCACGGTCAGTAGGAGACACCGATGGGCTTGGAAAGGCCGCCATCCATCGGATGGGACGTAAAGCCGTGGCCCCTTGTGCGGGAGAGCCATACCCTCTGCATATTAAAGAACACGCTGGATGGCCTTGACGGGGGGGCTGCCATCTGTCTCCCAACAGCTGTTCCAGTGGGTCCCCTCCCCCAACCTTCTCTAAGCCTTCGGGGTCCATGTGACCTGGCCATTCAGTCCATGGTGGGCAAAAAAGTGTCGCTCAGAGGTAAAACAGCCCAACCCAACTGGGTTGCCCCCTTACCCAACTCTTAGTCCTCGTGATCAAGCCCGTTGGGTGGAAAAACAAACTGCCATTCGGACCAGACAAAAATGAACATTTTAATAAGATGAAGATATGGAACTTACAATCTTGCAATCAAACGATGTTATAAAAAAAATATTTTAAACAGAAATAATCTGTAGATTTTTAATAATATATTCTCGATTAGTTGGCGCCTCTCTCGTAGCAGACGACATAATGGAGATACGATCCAATTGTTATAAGGCAAGATTCGTCTGCAAAATCAATGCAGCGTCTGTTTCGTTTTTGTCAAACGAGTGTTGCCACATATCGAGCAAAAATCCAGTCGAATTCCTTACAAGGCTTTTCATCTTTTGTCTTTAGAGATGATGATCCAGTTTGTGAGGATTTTAAAAAATACGAAATTATATTTTCAGTGAGCAAATTACAGTTCAGGTTACAGCACATATGGGCCACCTGCGGCCCTCTACTTCTTTTGATCCGGCCCTAATCTATTTCAGCGAATATCTGATTCATGATGGGAGAAAACATGGCGTGTTATACTAACTCACATTAAGCTGACGTCATATGACTTGCGCAAAACTCACCATGTTTTCTCCCACCAAAGTCTCTTTCTCACTTTGACTAGCGGCGTGTGTGAACGTGTTACAACGTGTCAGTTCGGTACTTGCGTTGGGTGTTGTGCTTTGTTAAGTGCCTGCATTGATGTTGTGTTCTGTTCGGTACCTGCTTAGATGTGTTCTCATCGGTACCTGCTTAGATGTGTTCTGTTCAGTGCCTACGGTGCAGAAGAGTTTTGTTTGAAAGCTCTGAATATCGCTTATAAATTTGGGACAATGTCAGGGGTTATGCCAAAAAATGAAAAGTAGATGCAGAGAATCGTCAATTTCAAGACTGGACGGAGGATTATTATTTTATTCTGAATAAAGGTTTGCCAGTATGTTTGCTGTGCAACGAATCCGTATCCGTCAATAAAGAATACAACTTGAAGAGACACTTTACTTCGAGACATGCGGATCACCAAAAAAATTGATGGACAACTACGAAAAGATGAAATACAGAAGTTGAAGAAGAACTTGGATACCCAGCAGCAAATGTTCAACAAGCAAAGAACGCAGCACCTCAGCATTGTCAAAGCCAGCTTTGTGGTAAGCGAAAAAATCGCTAAGCATTCTAAGTCATTTGGTGAAGGAGAATTTATCAAAGAATGTCTGTTGGATGTTGCAAGTATATGTCCTGAAAAGAAAAAAAGACTTCGAGAATATTCGTTTGTCGAGACGTACTCTGTTATCCGACGGATAGAAATTATGGCTGATGATATCGAAAAAAGTTTAAAAGAGAAGATTGCTAGATTGGAAGCATTTTCAATTGCTTTGGATGACAGCACCGATGCCTCCGATACAGCACAACTGGCAATATTTATTCAACATCACAGAAGAATTATTAGCGCTTCGGCCGTTAAAAGGAACAACTACCGGTGAAGATATATTTGAAACAGTCAACACAGTCTTCGAGAGATTTGGGCTTAAATGGAGTTCACTATCTGGCATATGCATTGATGGAGCCCCTGCAATGGTTGGTGCACGGAAGGGATTTATTGGAACAGTTCATGAAAGAGCAATAGAACTACAGATCCATCCGGAAAATTTAACAAATTTTCACTGCATTATCCACCAACAAAATCTGTTTGCAAAATCGATTAAATTCACAAATGTTATGGATGTTGTAGTAGCCAGTATTTACTTTATTAAGTCACGTGCACTTAATCACCGCCAATTTAAGGAGTATTTGGCAGACCTATTTTCGGATTATGAAGATGTCTTATTATTGTACAGTGAGGTGGTTGAGTAAAGGTAAAATGTTAAAACGATTTTATTATCTGAAACAAGACGTTGCAGATTTTATGGACATAAAAGGAAACACAATTAACCAAGTAAAAGATGATGAGTGGGTGTGTGATTTAGCATTCCTTGTAGATGTCACCGGATACCTAAACGAACTGAATATTAAATTGCAAAAACAAGGGCAATTGGTTCATGAACTGTCTGGACATGTCAAAGCTTTCTGTAATAAACTAAGATTGTTGGAAAGTCAGATAAGAGCTAAAAATTGTTATCATTTTCCTACTCTAGCAACTCATAAAAATATCCCTTATAATTGTTATGGAGATGAACTGAAAGCACTAATAGAGCAATTTGATACAAGGTTTGCAGACTTCCAAAACAAAGACTCCACATTCGTTATATTTGCTCGTCCGATGGATGCTGATGTAAATAATGTGCCAGAAAACTTACAGATGGAACTTATTGAGCTTCAGGCGGATTTAGTTCTAAAATCACAATTTAACAACATTGCTTTGACGAATTTTTATAAATTTTATTTGGTGGAAAAAAAATATACAAATTTACGCGAATTTTCAAGAAAAATCCTTTGTCTTTTCGGCAGCACATATATGTGGGAACAGTTTTTTTCGAGGATGAAATACAATAAATCAAAAATTCGGACAAGAATAACGGACGAAAACCTCGAAAATTCGATGCGATTATCCTTAAGTAATATTAACGTCAATATTGATAATCTCCTAGTTCAAGTACAAGGCCAATCTTCAGATTAAATTGTTATGTCGTTCATTATATTATAAAAATTATGTAGAGCTTTATACGAAAGCATTATATTATAAATAAATGAAATATGGATTAGCACCTTGTTTTAATTCATTTAATATTAATTTATTTTATTTAATAATTTGGTCCGGCCTTTGACCCAGGAGACAGAATGATAATTTGGCCCCCCAACTAGGAAAGGTTGCCCATGCCTGGGTTATAGTGATACCTATTTATCTGGCATTTATTTCAAAAAAGTATTTTTATTTCTTTCTTTAATGTTGATTGTCTTTTTAATCAGAGAGATAAATTTTCCCTTCCCGTCTCCCACAACAGTTTCAAATTTCCTTCCCATGGTCCATTGCTGGCCATTGGTAAGCACTCTCCCATGAACGCTCGGAGGGGAGGGGGGTGCAGTGGGGAGTTCGGGTGCGCCCCTTTCAGCTCTAAAGTGAAAACATTTTATGGGCAGAGCAAATATTGTTCTTTTCCCCCTGTCGGTATTGGTTATTTCCTGAATCAGATACATTATTTTATATTTCACGATTTAAAGCTGCGAAATCTTTTCGTTTTGTTTTCGGGGGCAGAAGATCTTCCTATGAAAATACGAAACTAACAAAAGGCTAATTGTATAATCTTAATTTCATCGGATGACTCGGATGTCATTGCGAAGGTAAAATTGTGAAGCAAGAAAGCGATTGGTTCCCACGAATCACTTGATTTTTTAAAGGCATTTTTTTTCTTCATTTCCCATAACACGATTTCTGCATCTAATAATCTTTTCACGTTTTTTCTTTCTCTCAGGTCTGTTTTGAGGTCGATACAAGAAGAGCAGAAAAGGATTTTGAAAGTGACGAAAAACCACGTGTCAGAAAAATGCGCATGTGAGGTTTTGGTGACGTCATTGTATTAATAAAATAAAATTTAAATAAAATGCTAAAACAAGCTTTCTTGCGACGACCTGCTTTCATTTCAGTGAGCATGCGCAATGGCATGCTCAAAGGGAGCGTTCCTGAGGCCGCTCTAAGCATTCAATATTGACCACCGAAAAGGCGTTCCCTCTGAAAACTGATTTCTCCTTCGGATTCTTTTCCCAGGGATTTACCAACTCCTCTCATGTACATCCACTCTCACCGATCCAAATTCCTTGAAGAGAATACTTTCCCTCTTGGGGCATCTCTCTGTCCCTTCCCTATTCATCACCTTTTCAATTCATCCTATCTTAATCTGGACATCAGCATGAGAGTCACAAAATGCTTTCCATCATCGTATCTTAAAGAGATTTTGAGAAAAAAACGATTGATAAAGGGATTCCCCCCCCCACAATATATTTTGTCGACTGCTGCCAGGGGCGAGTATGCTTAGTCACAGTGGCTGTGTGGTTAGCATTCTTGGATACTGATTAAAGGGACCTGGGTTCTACTCCCCTAGTGGTAGTAGTAGTAGTAGCAGCAGTAGGCGTAAGAACCCTCATCCCCCCTCCTACTCTGGGTTAATGGAATGGCCTTTGTGCCGAAATGGCGCTCCTTCCTTCCCCCCCCCCTTCCGCCCCAGCTGACCGAATCCCTTCAGGTAGCGAATCGGATGCTTCTTTTGGGAACTTCCTTTTGCCGCTTATTCGGGTTTTCTGTAATTCCGCAGACTCTTGAGTGACTGGTCCTAGATTTGGCTTCCCTACATAGCCTCGTGTTCATTTAAAAAGCCCTCACCGAGTGTAGGATACTGCGAGAGAAAACATTTATCTTCGTCGATCATCACGGAGGAGAAGAATTCTCTCTTCGCCAATCGACGACTTCAGAGCTGCGCTGGAAGCTCTACTGCTTCGAACGTTTTCTTCAAAGTACGCTACAAGCTCTCATTTGCGTGAAACTCATTCCGATCGTTTCACTCCCCTTCGAGAAAAATTTTGTCCCCCTCTTTTAGAGGATTTCTGAAGCACTTACAATAGCAGATGGCACTCCCCATGCTCGAAGCTTTCATTTGGCAAAAAATTCATTACCATCGCCCCCTCTCGGAATAGTTTTTATCCTCCTCTTTTAGGGGAAATCTGAACTGAACTGAATGCTAAAGTGTATAGCAGATGCCCACGTGATTTTGAATAGCTGCCAATACTAGGTCTATGAGAGACATCGGTTTTTAATCGCTATGTTGAGTCTATGGGGATTTCGAGAAATTCAAAACCCTGCAATCCCAGTTTTATTTCACCCAAGCACGTTCGCACATAGCTTACATTCTTCCCCGGTGTGAAGGAAAATGCAAAGTTTGGTTAGGCTGGTTGGTTGGTTGGTTGGTTGTGGTTTTTTGGCGCATGAGCTACTGAGGCTATAATGCGCCAAATGAGATAAATAGAAGCTAAAAGTCAAGTACCCCTGAACCAAAGTTAAAACCAAGTGCTGTAAAAGGCAAAAGATAAAATCAACAAGATGTATAGAGATATAACAGAAAAACAATAAAAACAATAAAAACAAGATGTAAATATAACAAAAAACAACAAGATGTATATAGTAAAAAACAACCCAGGTGTAAAGCCTTGGTTAGACATAAAAACACAAGGTAAAATCAAAGTCGATTAAAATAGCCACAATGGCGTGGCCGACTTGGCAGCAGCGTCTGCCAAGTCATTGTCCTTGATACCGACATGACCAGGCACCCAACAGAAGATGATCGTGGTGGTGGCTGCCAGACGATGGAGCTGCTGGCGGATCTTGAAAAGAACAGGGTGAGGCCGATGCCTCATGGAGATCAAAGCCTGTAGTGATCTAAGGGACTCGGTGTAAAGCACACACCGACGATGATGCTAAGCTGCTATGTGGTCCGAGGCGAGACTGAAAGCGTGCAACTCTGCAGTGAAGATGGAACACTGCAGTGGGATCTGGTCTGCAATGATTACATCACAGCAGACCATGGGCGATCCCACCGATGTGCCGAACTTCGAGCCATCTGTGAAGACAGGCAAGAAGTCTGGGTGCTCAGCACGATGGCTAGCAAAGAGTTGCCGGTACACACAGTCGGGTGTAAAGGCCTTCCCTGTCCTGCATAGGGAAAAATCACAGGAAGGGGAAACAGGGAGCCACGGTGGAAGTGGCTCCGCTGTCGACTGTGCGATGCTATCGAGACTGGTGTTCGTCTCTGAGGTTGCCTCAGACATGCAAACCAAAAGCACGAATGGCAGTCGGCCGATTCTGGTATAACATTTCCCACCGGGGACTAAAAACACAGTCCCAAGTGGTTGGTTGGTTGGTTGTTTGGGGTTTATTGGCGCAATAGCAACTAAGGCTGTATTGCGCCAAACAAACGATAAAAAGGGTAAAAGACATGAAACCCACAACCAAAGTTAAAAAGAACACAAACGAAACGACACAAATTCGATAAGTAAAAAGTGTAAAAAGAAACAACAAGAGTAGAAGTTAACAATAAAAATGGGTGTATAGGACCTATGTAAAATTGCAAACAGTAAAACTAGAAAATATAGTAAAAATCAGAGACGTGTAAAATAACCAGTAAAACGTAAAAAGTCAAAAACTGGAGTTAAAAACGATTCATCAGATAAAAGATGGTTGAGTGTAAGAAGCTCAGCCATAAAATTGTGGAAAGTAAAATACAATTTACGTTCAAGGTTAAAAGCTGGACACTGAATTAAAATATGTTTCACAGTTGAAACGGTGTCACAAAACTTACACTT
Source organism: Ryuthela nishihirai (assembly GCA_038380435.1). Classification (NCBI taxonomy): domain Eukaryota; kingdom Metazoa; phylum Arthropoda; class Arachnida; order Araneae; family Heptathelidae; genus Ryuthela; species Ryuthela nishihirai. The sequence continues at coordinate 57,279,667 of JAWZYU010000030.1, read as the reverse complement.
AAGTACTGCGTCCGCCTTAACTAGAAAAGAGTGGGTTAAAAACGAGTGACTTAAGCAGAGCCGAGCAAGGACAACTTCCTCCTTACGATTCCTGCGGTAACAAGACTGCCATGGTTTGACGATAGGTTTGATCTCAAAGAGCTTGTTCGTAAGCTCTTCTGACCAAGATCTCTGCCACTGTGCCCGGAGCTCGGTGGAAAAACGCTGCCGGAAATCCAGATAGGGAACCGGCAACGGAGAGTCGGACAGGGGCATGGCTGACCTGGCAGCAGAATCTGCCAAATCATTGCCCCTGATTCCGACATGACCGGGCACCCAACAGAAGAAAATCGTGGTGGTGGTTGCCAGACGATGGAGCTGCTGGTGGATCTTGGAGAGAACAGGGTGAGGCCGATGCCTCACTGAGATCAAAGCCTGTAGCGAGCTAAGCGAGTCGGTGTAAAGCACACACCGACGATGATGCTTAGCTGCTATGTGGTCCAAGGCAATGCTGATAGCATGCAACTCAGCAGTGAAGATGGAACACTGCTGTGGGATCTGGTCTGCAATGATTACATCACAGCAGACCATGGCTGATCCCACAGAAGTGCCGGACTTCGAGCCATCTGTGAAGATAGGCAAGAAGTCCGGGTGCGCAGCACGATGGCTGGCAAAGAGTTGCCGGTACACACAGTCGGGTGTAAAGGCCTTCCCCGTCCTGCACAGGGAAAAATCGCAGGAAGGGGAAACAGCGAGCCAAGGTGGAAGTGGCTCAGCTGTCGACTGTGTGATGCTATCGAGACTGGTGTTGATGTCTCGCAGGTAACCTCGGACACGCAAACCGAAAGGACGAGTGGCAGTCGGCCGATTCTGGTATAACGTTTCCCACCTGGGACTGAAAACGCAGTCCCAAGTGGGATGGCCTGGCAGGGATCGCAATTTTGCTGCATATTGCAGGGACAACTGCTGACGGCGAATAGATAAAGATGGTTCATCGGTCTCAACATAGAGACTCTGGACCGGTGAAATGCGGAAGGCCCCCGTGCACACACGGAGGGCCTGATGATGGAGGGGGTCCAGCACCTTAACCACCGAATTCCGGGCGGAGTCATACACCTGGGATCCGTAGTCCAGTTTCGACCGGACAAGTGCACGGTAGAGGCGGAGCAATGAACGTCGGTCCACCCCCCAAGAGAGGGAGGAGAGGACCTTGATGATGCTCAATGCCTGCGTGCACTTGGACCTGAGATGTCGAATATGAGGTAAAAATGTCAATTTCCGGTCGAAGATGAGACTAAGAAACTTGGTCTCCGCCACAACTGCAATGATGTTACCCCCGAGCCGCAAATCGGGGTCCAGATGAAGATTACGCTTGCGGCAAAAGTGCACACAAGCGGTCTTCTGTGGGGAGAACCGGAACCCATTGGCCGTCGCCCAAACCGAGAGATTGTTCAGCATGAGGGTCATTGAACGACAACTGCAGTTTGCAGTTGTCGTTCAATGACCCTCATGCTGGAAGATGAGCAAAAGATGCAAAAGTCATCAACATAAAGGGCATTGCCTACAGTCGGAGGAAGTTGCCGTGTAATGGAATTTATCTTCACAGCAAAAAGCGTAACACTCAGGACGCAGCCTTGTGGCACCCCCTGTTCTTAGGGGAATGGCCGCGACAGAGTGTTGCCGTCACGAACTAGAAAAGTACGAGAAGATAAAAAGTTTGCAATGAAGATCGGCATGTGACCTCGCAAGCCGAAGCTGTGAAGGTCACGAAGAATGCCGAATCTCCATGCCGAATCTCCATGCCGTGTCGTACGCTTTTTCGATGTCGAAGAAAATTGACACCAGGTGCTCTCGACTTAAAAAAAGAATTCCTGATCGCCGATTCGAGGCGGATCAGGTGGTCTAAAGTAGACCGGTGCCTGCAAAAGCCACACTGGGTGTTGGAAAGAAGGCCGTGATGTTCCAAATACCAGGCCAGCCTGGTATTGACCATCGTTTCCAACACCTTGCAGACGCAGCTCGTCAACGCAATTGGACGATAATTGGAAGGAATCTTGGGATCTTTGCCTGGCTTAGGGAAGGCCAAGACGATGGCCTCCCGCCATGAGTCCGGAAACTGGTCCTCGATGAAAATACGGTTGAAGTGTCGGAGCAGTCGATCCTTACTCGATGGTGAGAGATGTTGGAGCATGGCATAATGGACATTGTCTGGCCCCACAGCAGATGCACGAGAAGTGTGCAGAGCAAGGCGAAGCTCCTCCGCTGTGAATGGCCTGTTGTAAGACTCCAGGCCATTTGAATGGAAGGACAGCAGAGAGCGTTCGGCCCTGCTCTTCTGGGCCAGAAACTCGGGGGAGTACGAGGAAGATGAGGAGATGGAGGAGAATGACTCCCCCAGAGTGTCGGCAATTGCACGAGGATCAGCAATTGCCTGTCCATTGTGCTCCAGGATCGATAATGAGTGGGACGTGTACTTCCCACCCATCTTCCGGACCTTATCCCACAGAACCTTAGAACTGGTAGTGCGGATGATAGAAGATGTATATTTCATCCAAGATTCCTTCTGGCTCTGGCGCCGGACGAAACGGGCTTTCGCCCTGGCGCGTTTGAATGCTTCGAGGTTGGGGGACGTCGGATATCTCCGAAACACCCCCCAAGCCTTGTTCTGAGCCTTACGAGCTGCGGTGCAGTCGGGATTCCACCACAGTGTTGGGAACCGTGGAAACCGAGTCGAGGTCTGAGGAATAGTAGAGGCAGCTGCATGGACGATGCAGTCCGTCAACTCCGCCACTGCAACATTGATGGGCTCCTGGCTGACAGAATGCTCATCAAGCTCAGACAAGGGCTCAAAGCCACTCCTGTCAGCCCGATCAAGCCTCCACCATGAGACACGCGAAGGGCTGCAAGGCCCCCACGAGAGATGGTGCACACCACGGGGAGGTGATCGCTTCCATATGGATTGTTCTCGACCTCCCATGTAAAGAGTGGAAGGATCGAGGAGGAGCAGATGGTGAGGTCAATGGCAGTGAATGTGCGGGTTGGGGTGTGAAAGTAGGTACTGACACCGGTGTTCAACAGGGAGAGCGATGAATCCAGGAGACACTGCTCCAGGACCCCGCCCCTCCTATTGGTGTCAGCACTGCCCAAGAGTGGACTGTGTCCATTGAAGTCCCCCATGATGAGGAAGGGGGACGGCAGCTGCGAGACGAGGTCATCAAGGTCGTCCCGGAAAACGATGGTTCCGAGTGTGAGATAGACAGAACAGATAGTCAACGAAAATCCCACAAAGAGACAGCAGCAGGACCAGCCCACTAGCCGAATGATCCTGAAGGGGCCGCCCCAGGACCTCCCGTTTACCTGCAGAGGCCAAAGCAGAGTATATGACAATGGCCCCCGAAACTGCTGCCTAGCCCCGCATCAGACAAGCTCCCCAATGGCAAGGAGGCCAAAGGGAACCCCACCTGTCATGAGCTGGGGAGAGAAGACGGGGACCCCTGAGCAACTGCCAGGATCTTCCTTTCCATGGACACGGGTCACTGCGCACCGCAAACACGCAGGCGAGCGTTTAGGACCCTGTGAAGGTACCCGAGCCATCAGAACCTTCACAGGGTGGTCCCCTCACCACGAACAGGAGCTGGCACCGAGGGGTTTGATTGGGCCGAGTGCAAAACATTCTTCTTCATTAGATTAAAGTATAAGAGGACGATGACTCTCACTTCCTGATTTTGGAGTTCGGATATCGGGTTTTTTGTTCATTAACATGTAATTTAAAATATTTTCAGAATTTAATCTGAACGAAATTCTGTTTTGTATTCTTGTGGCCCTTGCCCCATGAACTTCCGTAACTTTTGCCATCTTAGGATGTTTTTTTTTTCCAATAGAATCTCCCTCCTCCCACTTCCGCTGAGGGTAAAGCCTCTTAACTCTTGTTACTATGGAAACAGAAGATCCGCATCTTAAGGGGACTTCTCTCTGCAGTGAATGGGATGAAATGATATCGTAATCGATTCTCCTTGAATGCGAACGAACTAGAGGTGATGGAAGAAGTGGACAGATCGAAGCAGAAGTGCACAGCTAATCCAGTTCCCTCCCCGCCCCCTAAATCTCTCTCTGTTGCCATGTCCATCCTTTTGGGTCTTTGATATCAATGATTAGAGGGGGGCCGGATGTAGGCAGGAGGGATGCAAGGAATCATCCCTTTCAGAAGAATCCCTTTCACAACACACATCTCTCTCAGAATGCTAGTAAAGGTATTGGGTGGAAATATTATTTAAACTTGTCCATATTTCCCAAGCTTTTAAGAAAAGGAAAAAAACCCATTGAAACGAAGGGGAAAATGTTCTTCTGAAATGGAAATCCATGTCTCCGCTTTTTTTCTAGATCCTGGCCTCCATAATTATCATTGAATGAGTTCGGTTATGAATGCCGGTTCGTTTAAAAGGCCGAACTGCACTTCTGTTGAAATTTAAGAAACTGTTAAGAGCACGTGAGTCTCGATTGCCTTTAGCAGGATTTGCTTTCTAAATTTCATAATATGAAAGCGTTTGGTTTATATACGAATCAAGAGTAATATTTGGAAGCGATTTTGGCATCCCACTACCAAATGGAAAAAGAATCGTTTCTAATAGCAAATGAATATTCCAAAAATGAATAAATAATGCAAGATACGAGGGAATAAGATTTTGAGTTTTTTATTTCACACGAATAAAGAAGGCTTACAGAAAATGAAGCTGATTCTTCTTGTCCAGAATCGCCCTCAATAGATGGCGGAAAGATGACGTCACATTTAGGCTGAAAAGAAGAAAGCATCATCATCATCATCATCATCATCATCAACATCCTTCATGTAACTAATGCATAAGTCAATGCAAGATATTTTTCGAAAAGTTCGGAGGAATTAGTCATTTAAGATGGATTTGAAACGTGGCATGGATGGATATGCATATAGGATGGATGGATATGCATATAGGATGGATGGTATATGATCGATGGCTAAAGGGGCCTAGCGAAGGACTGTGGTGGGGGGGAGAAGGAAATTTTTCTAACTCGGAGATCAAATTTTGCGAATTGCGAAAATAAGTGAATCAATTGAATTCTGTCTCTGTGAGGAACATTCCCAAGATTTCGTTCAGTGGGGGTGGGACGAGTTTTGTAAATATGGCATCTCGACATATTTTTGCAGAAAAATTCCCTACTTTTACATCTCACCAAGATTTTGCCAAGCTGCCTCGATTCTCGCAACTCTCCTTAATTCTACAGAAACAATCCCAATTTTCATAACTCTATTTTACCAAGTGGCTCCGAATTGAATTCTGCCAATTCTCCTTAATTTCAGGAAAACAATTCCAATTTGCATAACTCACCTGTATTTCACCAAGTGTCTTTGAATTTTGCCAACTTCCCAACATTTTGTCAAGTTGCCTCGATTTGGCCAACCTCCCTACATTTTGTCAACTCTCCATAATTTTACAGAATAAATCTCGGTTTTCACATCTCACTCAATTTTACCAAATCACTTCGAATTTTGCCAAAAAAATCCCAAATTTTGCAACTCTCCTGGATTTCATCAAGTCACTTCGAATTCCGCTGAACTAAATTTCATCACTGAATTAAATCTACAATTAAGTTCAGTGATGGTGTGTGTGTGTGTGGGGGGGGGGGGGCATTCCTTAACTTCCATCTTTCAAAATCTATCTCTTCTGATTCCGGTGTATAATAAATAAATAAAATATAAATAAATACCCCCTCAAGCAGCTGCTTGCCACAGAGGTCTGACAGGAGCCTGTCAGTTTATCTGCCACAGTAGGAGATCTGAGAGGATGGCAGGACCTCAGCAGAAAAACGACACACACATCCATGCCTAATACCGGGGCTCGAACCCAGGTCCCTTAGATCAGTAGCCAAGTGTGCTAACCACTCGGCCACGGGACGGCTGTCCGGTGTATAATGACTGTCATTAATGTAAGACAAAATAATACAAAGTAGATAGAAATCCGAGAATAATAATATCCCCGCCCCCCCTCAGGAGAATTCCTTTTTCAACACTGTGATCTGCAATTACAACTTACCAAGGCACGTGCTCGTGCAGTCATCCTCGGTCAGGAAGTTGTTATCGTTACCGCGGCAACCGCCGTAGATGAATTTCTCGCATTTTCCGGAATCCTTGTTGAAGAAGTATCGGGGGAAAGCAGCCTTGCAGGGGCCGACCTCTTTCTCTTGGTAGCAGGAGGTGGGGGCCATCAGAGCTGAAATTAGGAAGAGGAGTACAATGGAGGAGTACAAAGAGGAGAACAATCGATTTGATTCACCAAATTTTTTTTGTTTCTCAAGGTCAAGAGGTCATTCCCATTTCATTTTTTAGTTTTTAACCTGTATTTTTTATCCCTTGTGCTGCATTTAACCCAACTTTCAGTCAAAAATTCCCTAAAGTTTCGTTTCCAATTTTTTTCGCAAAAGTCCGACAAATGAACTCCAAATTTTGTCCATTTTTTTTCTTCCTTACAGTCGCCATTTCTCCTCCATATTTTCAGGTTGTGAGAGTTCCATTTGCTTAAACGAAATTAAGTTCGAAAATGAGAGATATTTCCAAAGGGAAATTTATTCCGATGTGGTTTGCAAAGGTTCATTTTGCGGAGTGAATCGATTCATCTCCGGGGGCGAGGGGGGGGGGGGGGGCTCAGTCGGTAGCGCGCCAGTCTTGTAGTCTGCAGTTCCCAGGTTCGAGTCCCAACTGGGTCAGCGTTGAGATTTATCTCTGCAAAATTCCCTTCCCACAGTCAGTAGTGGACACCGATGGGCTTGGAAAGGCCGCCGTCCGTCGGATGGGACGTTAAGCCGTGGCTCCCTGTGCGGGAGAGCCATACCCTGTGCACATTAAAGAACACGCTGGATGGCCTTGACGGGAGGCTACCATCTGTCTCCCAACAGCTGTTCCAGTGGGTCCCCTTCCCCAACCTTCTCTGAGCCTTCGGGGTCCATGTGACCTGGTCATTTAGCCCATGGTGTGCAAAAAAGTGCCGCTCAGAGGTCAAACAACCCGATCCAACGGTTCTCCTCCTCCTAAGCTCTCCCGAAGGATTCTTACCTCCGCACTTGTTGTAGCATTCGTCCTCGGTCTGGAAATTGTTTCCGTTTCCTCCGCATCCTCCGTAGATGAATTTTTTGCACATCCCTTCTTCCTGGTCGTAATAGTAGCGAGGCATGTAAGCGTCGCACAAGCCGGGGTCAGCGGATTTCTCGCAGTCTGAACGGTCTAGCCTCCTCCTGGCAACCGTTGCTAGGGAAGGAAACAAGAAGACTCAGAAATGGAGATCCCATTGTCACGAGAGAAAAGGGAATTGTTAATTCTAGAAATTATTTTGGGGGCGGGATAATGAAGCTATTTCTGTACATTGAGAGGAAACATTTCATTCTAAAATCTTAAAACCCAGATCCTCATTATCGCCATCATCATCATCATCATATATCGCTATCTCCCTTCACTTTGAATTGTGATGACTTAACTAATGTGAACGATTGGTTTCAAGGGTCGGGTGATAAAATATTAAAATTGATGTATTTCAATATTAGATCACTGAAAAAATATTGGGATAATTTACTAGTTCACATTGAACTTCTTGAATTCCAGTAGGATTTGATTATTTTGGTTGAAACTATGATAACTGAACAGGAATCAGCTACATTTAATATTGAAGGGTATAACAAGCTTATTTTAACTGCAAAAGAAAATAAACAACGTGGGATCATTATTTTTTATGTAAACAAAATTAATTTAGTACAACTGGATGAAACTATTGGAGAATCAACAGAAGCAATAATTACTAAATTATTAATTAATAATATTGAAATTAATATCATCGCAGTATATAGATCTCCTAGTAAAAATATTAACTATTTCCTAAAAGAAATTTCTGAGTATTTATTAAAAAGGGCAGGAATTAAAAATTTAATTATTGTTGGTGATATTAATATTGATGTGGCAAATACTAATAAATAGGGTTGTGATATGTAATTAAATACTTTGATTGAATTTGGTTTAGAACAAATCGTTAAGGGTTTTACTAGAGAGGACAAAACATTAACTAAATTTACAAGGACGTTAATTGATCATGTTTTGGTTAAAACAAGTAGTTTTGATGTTAAAAGTAAAACATATAGAAATCAATTTGCAGACCATTATGGTATCTTAATTAAGATTTTGAAAAAGAATATTAGCTCTAATGATGTTACATTTTTGGAAGAGGATTCAAACCTAGATTTTAAAAAATTTTATAATGATACTCTTATTATTCAAAAATTGCAAATGACACAGTGGAATGATATAGTTGAAGACATGAGTACAAAATTAGAATATCAGGAAATATTAAGTAAAATTGATGAAATTCGGGAAAATTCTTGTTGTAGTAAACAAATTAATAATTGTAAAACTAAGAGAATAAGGAAAGAATGGATTACAGATGACATTATTTTAGCAATTAAAAATAGAGATAAATTATGGAAAAGATATAAAGATAATGTTAATAATATACAAAATTATGACTTATATAAAATGGAAAGAAATAGGATAAACATCATTATAAGGAACCAAAAACGCATATTTTATTCAAATAAATTAGCAATTCATAAAGGTAATAATACTAGAATGTGGGAATTAATTAATGATATTATTGATGATAAAAAAAAAGGATGTCAATCGACGAAAATGTTGAAAGACAATTGATTAGAGATAACACTCCAAAAGAAATTCTAAATAGTTTGGTTAAGTTTTTTTGTAACAATTATGTTTTTTTGTAACAATTATTAGTGAGATGCAAGCAGAATATGCGACGATGAATACCAGGTCAGATAAGGTTTACGAATTATGTTACATAAATAAGAATTCTACGCATTTTCCACTAGCTAGTAACTTCGATGTTGCCAATATTATAGATCACTTAAAATATAACACATCTCCTGGATTTGACAATATATTAAACCAAAATACATGAAGGAAAGTGAATGCAATTTTGTTCATGTAATAACAATTCTTATAAATAAAATTTTTGAAAATTCGCAAATCCCAATAGCTTTGAAAATTGAAATTATTCGTCCGGTATATAAAAGTGGATCAAAAAAGAATTTTAATAATTATAGACCAATCACTCTATTAACAATTTCTTGATAAGATAATGGAAAAATACGTTGGAGATCGCTTGCAAAATTTTTTGAATAAAATAAATTTTCTGTCAAGTCAGCAATTTGGGTTCCGCAAAGTCTTTTGGAAGATCTTATTAATAATATAAATATTAATTTAAATATGGGAAAGAAATGCGTTGCAGTATTTATGGACTTAAATAAAGCATTTAATTCAGTTGACATTGTCATTTTGCTACAGAAATTATATTTACTTGGTATAAGAGGGAATATTTTTGAAGTTTAAAAGCTACTTATTACATAGAGAAATAGTTGTGAAAATAAATTATAATTTTAGCGATAAATTTCAGATCAATTTTGGAGTTCCACAAGGGTCTATTCTCGGACCTATGCTATTCCAAATATACATAAATGATTTGGCTAATACAGGTAACCCCCGTTCATCGCGACCCCGGCGAGTGCGGATTCGTTATATCGCGATCTTTTTTTATCTCGGCACTTGCGTGGCTTTGAAACATGCCAGGAAAAGTCAAAACCAATGTTGAAGGTGCGTGATAACTTTCTTTCTCGCTCAATTACATCATACACATGTACAGTCGCTCAAAAAGTATCCGAACACTATGGTTGATTAAAAAAATTCAGAAAAAATATCTAGCAACGTATTTTATAAATTAGTAATCTGCCAACCTTCGTGTCACGTGACACAAGGTTGGCAGATCACTAATTTATAAAAAAATCGTTGCCAGATATTTTTTCTGAATTCTGTAATCAACCATAGCGTTCTGATACTTTTTATTAGAATTAATAATATTTATTTTATTAACAAAGTGTTTTTTCGAATTTTTAAATATTTTTTTTAAAATCCTCCGTTGATCGCGAAATTTCGCTTATCGCGACCATGTCCAGAACGTATCCTTCGCGATGAACGGGGGTTATCTGTATTAATTTCGAAAGTAAATTATATATGTATGCTGATGTTACAGTGCTAATCAACTTCCACTCTGATATGGAATACGCTATTTGCAATCTACAAAATGATTTTAATAAAGAGTTAAATGGTTTGTTCTTAACAAACTGAGTGTAAACGAGAAAAAAACTAAATTTATGTGTATTGGTTCTCAACAACCTACACTTAATAGAAGAATTACTAAGCATCGAATAAGTTGTACTATGCTGGATGGTTGATCACTTGGCATATGCAATTGTCCTAAAATAGAAGTAAACGAAATAATTTACCTAGGCTTGAAAATGAATTCGAAAATGAAATGGAATAAACGTATTGATTGGATGTGTTCAAGACTACGATTTGTAGCATTTAAAATGAGGAAACTTAACTTGTTTGTTGATACACAGATAACTATTTTAGTATATAAAGCACTTTTTGAATTAAACACAGATTTAAATAAAATTAAAAGAATACAATTTAGTCTGCTAAAAGGATTGTGTAATACAGAAGTTAAATATTCCCTTACAACGAAAGATGATATATTCAGTTTGTTCAAAACTTTACCTTTTGAAAGTTTATATGTGTTTGTTACTGTTATCAATAACTTCTTTGACGATACCTATAAGCAAAATATTTGCCACAATAAGTTTACTAGAAAAAAGGCTATTGGTTTTTTGAAACAACCAAAATTTTATAATAATTATGGACGAAATTCCAAAGAATATCAAATTCCCTACCTATTTAACTTGCTTCCTAGAGAAATAGTTAACTTAAAAAAAATTTGTGATGTTAAAGAAAACTTTTTTCAATGGTTGATGAAAATGTGATGTTTTTATTTGGAAACTTTCATCATTTTGTCGGTTTTCTTTTTCATTTATTCTTATTTTTTCTCTCCTTCATTTTATGTGCTACTGCTGTAATCTAGATCTTATCTGTAAAACATATATGTACATTCCCGCTGATAAGCTTCGGCTTAGTGGGATTTTTTATGTCAAAAAATTATAGAAAATACTTATTGAAAAAAAATTTGAATTCGAAAAAAAAGAAATCTCTCCGTTTTCGTATTCATGAAAAGATCTTTAAAACTCGAAATTGATTGAAAACTCGTTTATGGCAATGATCGAGCAGACGAAGAAATCTCTTATAACAATTATCGACATAATTTTAAAAGTATTCGTCTGAATCTGAAAAGAAATCCTGATGAGCTCCGATTGCTACCCGGATGAATCGCCCACCTGAGGTGACTGAAAGGTGCTCACCACCGCAACTGGATTGGCAGTCTTTTTCCGTCAGAAAGTTGTTCCCATTGCCATCGCAACCGCCGTAGACGAATGTCTTGCATTGGCCCGTCGCTCGGTCGAAATAGAAGCGGGGGAAGTAACCTCTGCACATGCCCGTCTCGGGCTCCAAATCGCAAACGTTGGCTTCTGGGGCACGAGCTGCAAACAGAAAATAAGACATCTGCAGATCGAATAACGGAAATGGGAATTAAACAGAAAAGCGATTCCTTTAACAATGTCAAAATGGATCATGGCAGACGTAAGTGGCCACAGAAAAACAAAATCATAGAATTGGAATATATTTATATTTTATCACAATTATATCTTAAGTTGCAATTCAATTTAAAAAAAAAATTTTATTCGAAATATGCTCATAAAAATGAGGTTCACATTTTTCTCAATGTTTATTTGTTGGGGAAATTGGAAAATGTTTTAAAGCTACAAAATTCTGAATTTTTATTTTAGTTGTGAAGTGAGCTCACTTTTTTAAAGAATGCCGCAAATAATGGGACTAAAAATGGGCGATGCCCACTTTAAGAGAAAGGGTTGAGGAACACTCTTATGGGGGATTAGTTTTCCTATGAGCGGCGTTTTCTTTTTTGCACCACATCGAGGGCTGGTTAAGGTTGAGGGAAGGGAACCAACTGTGGGGGAGATGGAGGCCATCGAACATGCTGTGACTCTCGTGCAGGCAGAGCCCCCCTCCCCCTCCCACAGAAGGAGGATTTCTTGGACTCGCCCGAGTCCTTGTCGTGTGGGAAGAGGGAGGAAGTAGCTGTGCACGTGCGTCGCCTCCTCCGCGTGCTCGCAAAACAGGTAGAGAAGCTCGCGACGGAAGGAGAAGAGGAATTTGCAAAAGATCAATTTTTCATGTCCCAAGAAGAAAGGGAACCGAAAGTAGCCAAGCCGAAAGTGAGTCCCACGCGGCAGCTCATCGTCTGTTAGATGATTTGAATAGCAGGTTAAGAGAAAAATGATTTCTTTGTTTTTGGGATTGGATGAAGCCTTCCTAACTGCTGATTAAGATCCTCGTGGAACCTCTCGCGGAGGCATTTTTATGGGTGGGTCGATTTCGGGGGGGATGAAAATGATCTGGAGTAATTTTCCTCAGATATGAAAACTGCCTTAACAGCTGATTTAATCGACAGGAGATCATTGTTACAGTTTTTTTTTATCGTCCAAAGGAAAAACACGTGGACAAAATTTTCTTTCCTGCGCCCAATGCCTATTGGGTAGGGGACGGGGGGGCGCAGTCGGTAGCGCGCCAGGCTTGCAGTTCCCAGGTATCCAGCTGGTCAGCGTTGAGATTTATCTCCGCAAAACTCCCCGCCCTGCCCACGGTCAGTAGGGGTTGGTTGGTTGGTTGTTTTGGGTTTTATGGCGCATCGGCGACTAGGCCATAATGCGCCAAACAAAAGACAATATAAAAGATAAAAGACATGTAAACCCGCAACCACATTTAAAAGAGATTAGCAAAATTGTAAAAAGGTAAAACAACAAAGAACAAGTGTAAAAATACAAAAGAAAACTATAGAATACCAGGTGTAAATGACCTGGGATACACAAACAATGTATAAGGTGGTAAAATCATAGATATAAAAAGCTGAAGAGTAAAAACTATATGCGATTAAAATATCCAGTAAATCGTAAAAATTGAAAGAGAGAGGTAAAAGTACAATGGTCGGATAAAAGATGTCCGAGTGTAAGGGGCTCGGACGTAAAATCATGAGAGTTAAAAAACATACGTCTTTCAAAGGTAAAACAACAGCAATCAATTAAAATGTGTTTAATTGTTAAAATGGTGTCACAAAACTCGCACTTGGGTTCGTCGTCCGCCCGTAAAAGAAACGAATGAGTAATAAACGAATGACCCAAGCGGAGCCGAGCAAGTACAACTTCCTCCTTCCGATTCCTACGGTAACAAGACTGCCATGGTTTGACGAGAGGTTTGATCTCAAAGAGCTTGTTCGTAAGCTGTTCTGACCAAGATCTCTGCCACTGTGCCCGGAGCTCGATGGTAAAACGCTGCCGGAAATCCAGATATGGAACCGGCAACGGAGAGTCAGACAGGGGCGTGGCTGACCTGGCAGCAGAATCTGCCAGATCATTACCCCTGATTCCGACGTGACCGGGCACCCAACAGAAATGGATGGTGGTGGTGGCTGCCAGACGATGCAGCTGCTGGCGGATCTTAGTAAGAACAGGGTGAGGCCGATGCCTCACCGAGATCAAAGCCTGTAGCGAGCTAAGCGAGTCGGTGTAAAGCACACACCGACGATGATGCTTAGTCGCCACGTGGTCCAAGGCGAGGCTGATAGCGTGCAACTCTGCAGTGAAGATGGAACACTGCAGTGGGATCTGGTCTGCAATGATTACATCACAGCAGACCATGGCTGATCCCACCGAAGTGCCGGACTTCGAGCCATCTGTAAAGACAGGCAAGAAGTCCGGGTGCTCAGCACGATGGCTGGCAAAGAGTTGCCGGTACACACAGTCGGGTGTAAAGGCCTTCCCCGTCCTGCACAGGGAAAAATCGCAGGTAGGGGAAACAGCGAGCCATGGTGGAAGTGGCTCAGCTGTCGACTGTGCAACGCTATCGAGACTGGTGTTGATGTCTCTGAGGTAGCCTCGGACTCGCAAACCAAAAGGACGAATGGCAGTCGGCCGATTATTGTAAAGCATTTCCCACTTCGGACTGAAAACGCAGTCCCAAGTGGGATGGCCAGGCAGGGATCGCAATTTAGAAGCATATTGTAGGGACAACTGCTGACGGCGAAGAGATAAAGACGGTTCGTCGGTCTCAACGTAAAGACTCTGGACCGGTGAGGTGCGGAAGGCTCCCGTGCAAACACGGAGAGCCTGATGATGGAGGGGGTCCAGCACCTTCACCACCGAATCCCGGGCCGAGTCGTACACCTGGGATCCGTAGTCCAGTTTCGATCGGACAAGTGCACGGTACAGGCGGAGCAAAGAACATCGGTCCGCCCCCCAAGAAAGGGAGGAGAGGACCTTGACGATGTTCAATGCCCGCGTGCACTTGGACCTGAGATGACGTATGTGTAGTAAAAAGGTCAATTTCCGATCGAATATGAGACCGAGAAACTTGGTCTCCGCCACAACTGGAATGATATTACCCCCGAGCCGCAGCTCGGGATCCAGATGAAGATTACGCTTGTGGCAAAAGTGCACACAAGCGGTCTTCTGTGGGGAGAACCGAAACCCGTTTGCCGTCGCCCAAACCGAAAGATTGTTCAGGGCAATTTGCAGTTGTCTTTCAATGACCCTCATGCTGGAAGATGAGCAAAAGATGCTAAAGTCATCAACATAGAGGGCATTGCCTACGGATGGAGGAAGTTGTCTAGTTATGGAATTAATCTTGACAGCGAAAAGCGTAACACTCAGAACGCAGCCTTGTGGCACCCCCTGTTCTTGGGGGTACGGCCGCGACAGAGTGTTACCGACACGGACACGAAAAGAGCGTGTCGATAAGAAGTTGGAGATGAAGATCGGCATGTGACCTCTCAAGCCGAAGCTGTGGAGGTCACGAAGAATGCCGAATCTCCAAGCCGTGTCGTACGCTTTTTCGATGTCGAAGAAAATTGACACCAGGTGCTCTCTACGTAAAAATGAATTCCTGATAGCCGATTCGAGGCGTATCAGGTGGTCAAGAGTTGACCGTTGCCTGCGAAAGCCACACTGGGTGTTGGAAAGAAGGTTGTGGTGTTCTAAATACCAGATGAGTCTGGCATTTACCATTCTTTCCAACACCTTGCACACGCAGCTCGTCAATGCGATGGGACGATAATTAGAAGGAATCTTGGGATCTTTCCCTGGCTTGGGGAAGGCCAAGACGATGGCCTCCCGCCAGGAGTCCGGAAACTGCTCCTCGAGAAAAATGCGATTGAAGAGATGGAGCAGCCGATCCTTACTCGATGGTGAAAGATGTTGGAGCATGGCATAATGGACATTGTCCGGCCCTACAGCAGAGGCACGAGAAGAGTGCAGAGCAAGGCGAAGCTCCTCCGCTGTGAATGGCCTGTTGTAAGGCTCCAGGCCATTCGAGTGGAAAGACAGCGGAGAGCGCTCCGCCCTGCCCTTCTGGGCCAGAAACTCGGGGGAGTAAGAGGAAGACGAAGAGATGGAAGAGAAGGACTCCCCCAGAGTGTCGGCAATTGCTTTGGGATCAGCAATTGCCTGTCCATTGTGCTCCAGGATCGATAACGAGTGGGACGTGTAGTTCCCACTCATCTTCCGGACTTTATCCCACACGACCTTAGAAGTAGTCGTGCGGGTAATAGAAGATGTATACTTGATCCAAGATTCCTTCTGGCTCTGGCGTCGGACGAAACGAGCTTTCGCCCTGGCGCGTTTGAAATTTTCGAGGTTGGGGGTTGTCGGATATCTCCGAAACACCCCCCAAGCCTTGTTCTGAGCCTTACGAGCTGCGGTGCAATCTGGATTCCACCACGGTTTCGGAAAGCGAGGAAACCGTGTAGAAGTTTGAGGAATCGTTGATGCAGCTGCATCTACGATACAGTCCGTTATCTCCGCTACTGCCACATTGATTGGCTCCTGGCTGACAGAGTGGTCATCGAGCTCAGAGAGCAGCTCGAAACCACCCCATTCAGCCCGATCGAGCCTCCACCGCGAGACGCGTGAAGGGCTGCAAGGCCCCCCACGCGAGATGGTGCACAACACGGGGAGGTGATCGCTTCCATAAGGGTTGTCCTCGACCTCCCATGTAAAGAGTGGAAGGATCGAGGAGGAGCAGATGGTGAGATCAATGGCAGTGAAAGAGCGGGTTGGGGAGTGAAAGTAAGTACTGACACCGGTGTTCAACAGGGAGAGAGAAGGATCCAGGAGCCACTGCTCCAGGACCCCGCCCCTCCCGTTGGTGTCAGCACTGCCCCATAGTGGACTGTGTCCGTTGAGGTCCCCCATAATGAGGAAGGGGGACGGCAGCTGCGAGACGAGATCATCAAGGTCTTCCTGGAAGACGATGCTCCCAGGTGGAAGATATACAGAGCAGACAGTCAGCGAGAACCCCACGAAGAGACGGATGGCTACCGCCTCTAAGTTGGTGGTGAGGGGTACGACCTGGAATGGAGAATGGTTGCTCACGAGGATGGCGACACCCCCGCGAGCTGGACCATCTCCATCCCGGTCCCGGCGAACTAGTGAAAAGTGCCGGATCGTGGGATCTGTGACTGGCTGCAAGTACGTCTCCTGCAGGCACACACAGATGGGCTGGTGTGCCTGAAGGAGGGCCTTGATGTCGTCTAGATTCCTCTGGAATCCACGACAATTCCATTGTAGGAGTGTGGCCATCTCAGGACTTAGAAGAGTGGGCGGACGACGTGTTTCTATTCAACTTAACCGCCGCGGAGGACGGTTTAGTGAACAGGGGGCGGTCGGTATCCATGTCCTCGGAATTGTCCGAGGGGCATGGATCGGTGACCGCCCTTTGCGGTGCTGTTATTTTCTTTTTTGGCCCCGGTGGGGGCCCCTTCGGTTTGGAAGGTCTTGCTGTCTGAGGACGGGAGGGAGGAGGCCTTCCGGTGGAGGTGGAAGGCTGAGCTGCAGGAATGGAAACCGGGGTTGATGTCGAAGTCGACACCACCCTCGGTCTCGCCTGCGTGAGGAGGTACTTCGCAGCTGGCGAGAAAGACTCAGTAGGTGGTACACTGATGTCAGTCTGCACCGCAACCGAAGTCATTGGAACGATGGGCTTTCCAATGACTGCACTGGCATAGGAAACCTTGCCAGGCGGGGCGGGCGGTGCAGCAAGCTTTCTCGCTTCAGCATACGAGATGTTGTTGATGACTTTGAGGCGTTGTACCTCCTTTTCCTCCTTCCACTTCGGACAGTCGCGGGAGTACGCCGGATGTTCGCCACTGCAGTTCACACAGCATGCCTTTTCAGCTGCGCAGTCAGGATCTAGATGATCCTTACTGCCACAGCGAGCACAGGTGGGCTTGCCCCTGCATGCTGTGCGGGCATGACCGTATATCTGACACTGAAAACAGCGCAGAGGGTTCGGTATATACGGCCGTACCTCACAATGTAAGTAACCTGCCTTGATGGAAGAAGGCAGGCGTGGCGTGTTGAATGTCACGATTAGCACCCGAGTGGGTGTTAATTTCCCATCACGGCGTGTTGAAACCCGGTGGACCGCTGTTACTCCTTGAGGTGTGAGCTCCGAGATGATCTCCTCCTCAGTGACTTTGAGGAGGCCCCACTCGGTGATCACACCCCGAGAGGAATTCAAAGTTTTATGGGGAGTGACTTCGACAGCCACCCCACCAATTTCTTTGACTTTCAGGAGTAGTTCTGAGTGCTTTGAACAAGCGGTCTCTACTTGTAAGTCGCCAGATCGTAAGCGCTTTACGGATTTCGGTTCTCCCGCAAGACCTTTCAAACCTTTATTAACGAAAAAAGGGGACATGTCCCCAAGTACCTGATCACCCGTGGAGTGGATGATCAGGAACTTTGGGAACGAAGACACAGACAGAGAAGACGACGGCAGAGATAACGTGGAAGATGGGGGCTCACGTCGAGCCCTCTTGTTGGCGGCGATCGCATTATTTTCATCACTCTCTCTCATGTTTTTTAATGTGTGGTTCAGTGCCCGCTGTCCCCACCCTCCACGGAGCCCAACAAGGGGACGCCCAGTCGGGCGCCAGGGCTACGCAGGCACTATACCCACACAGACAGTGAGCCAAGCCCTCACAAATAAATAGAAGGAAAATAAAAAGAGAAATGTGCAGAACAAAAACGTTCTACACAAATGAAACAAAGCGTAAAATAAGAAAATTGTGAATGGCCAAACTGGCCTCACAAAGAAAAGATAACGACAAAATGAAAATAAGTTGTGAGGAAACTTGTAAACCTGTACCCGGACCGTGGGCAAGGTTACTCACCGCTCTGCACGGTTGACCCTAGCAGGACCTGCCCACCAGCCGATTGCTCCTGGGGGGGCCACCCCAGGAGCTCCCGTTTACCGGAAGCAGAGGCCAAAGCAGTGTATAGCAGAGGCCCCGGAATCCGCTGCCCAGCCCCGCGACAGACAGGCTCCCCAATGGCAAGACGGCCAATGGGGACCACGCCAGTCATGAGCTGAGGAGAGAAGACGGGGACCCCCGAGCAACTACCAGGATCCTCCTTTCCCGGGACACGGGTCTCCACGCACGGCAAACACGTGGGCGAGCGTTTAGGACCCTGCGAAGGTAGCCGAGCCAGCGGAACCTTCACAGGGTGGTCCCCCTCACCACGTACAGGCGCTCACACCGAGGGGGGTCAGTAGGGGAAAGGCCACCGTCCGTCGGATGGGACGTTAAGCCGTGGCCCCGGTGTGCGGGAGAGTCATACCCTGTGCACGTTAAAGAACACGCTGGATGGCCTTGACGGGAGGCTACCATCTGTCTTCGGACAGCTGTTCCAGTGGGTCCCCTCCGCCAATCTTCTCTGAGCCTTCGGGATCCTTGTGACCTGGCCATTTAGCCCATGGTGCGCAAAAAAGTGCCGCTGAGAGGTCAACCAACCCGACCTATTGGATAATTGGCCCTGACCACTTCCTGTGTTAATGATCCGTCAACTGAGCTCACCTTCTTGGAGTCACGAAATCAGTTCCAGATTTGGCAGAAAATAAGATCGGTAAAATAATCCTTTCCTTTCATCATTATG
This sequence comes from Ryuthela nishihirai, assembly GCA_038380435.1. Classification (NCBI taxonomy): domain Eukaryota; kingdom Metazoa; phylum Arthropoda; class Arachnida; order Araneae; family Heptathelidae; genus Ryuthela; species Ryuthela nishihirai. Next base: position 57,260,647 of record JAWZYU010000030.1, on the reverse strand, counting down.
TCCGTTTCATCCCTCTGTTCGAGTCGCCCAATGCTCACAGGTGAGATAATTACCCGCGAAAAGGAGCAAAATCGAAGAAAACTCAGACATGTTTTGAGCTGGGTTCGATCATTGCGTGCCACGAGGAAGTTTTATCTTATTATTGTGCAGACATCCCTTTCAGGTACAAAGTCTCCAAACTCTCCCATCAGATGAATCAGATGAATCATCAGTTAGAATGATCCGAATCAAATCACGTGACGCCCGCTCGTGGTTTTGGGTCGGCACGAGATGAACAGCCTCTATCCCCAAAGATTCGATTCCTTCTGTGGCAGCAAGCGGACTTTGCGAATGAGTCTCAGGGAACCACCTCAGAGAGAGAGGAAAAAGCGTTCGTGACGTAAGTAGTGGGAATCCAAGAGCAAACTCCTCTTGCACGTGAGTTTCAGTTATCGTGCAAATCGAGAATCTCTTGCAGCTTCATTAATATTATGGGTTGCATTCGTCTGCAAAATCTCAGTTGTTGCCGGGATCAGTTTCTGCCCGGAAACACGTGAATTCGGCTTTCTGCTCTGAATTCACAGCAGAAGATTTTCGGTACAAATAAATTCCCTGCCATAATTATAAAGTTATATAAAATAAAATCCATTTAAGTGCCACAAAAACTCCACCAACTCCCTCGTGCAGGGGAACGTCCTCGAAGTATAAGAGTCGTTGGCTAAAGTCTCATCAAGTACGTCAAGTTCAGCGGACTTGCGCAGTGCTTTCTCTTTCCCCCATCAAAGGCCTCCTCAGTTTTGTGCCTCTTAGATTCACTATGTACACTGAATCTGATGGCTTCGATAGAGGTCTCCAAAGAGGGGCGGCATTTGGAAAATTCCGATACATCTGTAATTTAATCGTAATCGAAAATTAGCGTGGCGCGAATGAAAGGTTCCTACTTACAGGCGCCACCACATCGGGCCTTGCAGTCGTCCTCGGTGTGGAAGTTGTTTTCGTTTCCTTGGCAACCCCCATAAATGAATTGCTCGCACTTCCCTGTGGAGGGATCGTAATAGAAGCGGGGCATATACGCCAGGCACATCCCTCTCTCAGCTGGAAGACTGCACACGTCGTCATCCGATTCATCGCTCAACTGGAATCCTGAAATCACAAAAAAGAGTCATTCTTCATTTTAATTTGAAAATAGGCGATAATTAACATCCATTTAATACCGAAAAGGGTTACGCTGCCCGAAATACACAAATTAACACTTTCTTTAAAAATTAAAGCTGAAGTTTTTCCTCCATAGATGATATCGCCCCCCCCCCCCCCAGGGCATCATCGAATAGCCTAGCACGAGCGATGATGCCACAAGCTTCATTTATTTGCGAGTTTGTTTCACTCTCTAATGGAGGTTCCAAAGGGGCGGGGGGGGGGCAGTCGGAAGCGCGCCACGCTCGTAATCTGCTGTTCCCAGGTTCGAGTCCCAGTTCTGGTAGCATTCAGATTTATCTCCTCAAAAGGTCCCCGCCCTGCCCACGGTCAGTAGGAGACACCGATGGGCTTGGAAAGGCCTCCGTCCCTCGGATGGGACGTTAAATCGTGTGCCATACCCTGCGCACGTTAAGGAACACGCTGGATGGCCTTGACGGGAGGTTACCATCTGTCTCCCAATAGCTGTTCCAGTGGGTCCCCTCCCCCAACCTTCTCTGAGCCTTCGGGGTCCTTGTGACCTGGCCATTTATCCCATGGTGTGCAAAAAAGTGCCGCTCAGAGGTAAAACAACCCACCAATCTAAGTGAAGAAGAGGGGTCGACATCTCCCCCCTCCCCCATCTTCGGTATGTCGTAATCCAAAAAGTAATGAATGCGATTCATTGTAATCGCTATTCACCAAGAACACTTAACTTTTCTTTCGACAAAAATGGCATCACGGGGTTTAAGAAATGGCTGAACACATTGTGAAAAGACCTGCTCTTTTTACGATATGTGCACGTGGAAGCCAGATATCAGAAATAATATTGGATACATTAAGCATCCATTTTGTAACAGTTGAGGAAATTGATGATCTGTTAAATATATTTGAAACTGAAACTAGTCCCTCGTGCAGGAATTGCAAGGAAACGGTAAACGCACAAAATAAGGAATTTTGCTAAAAAATAAAAGATCACTAGTGAGAAACTGAATCATTAAAAGTTCTCCAGTGATGCTTTTTTTTGTAAAGAATAAAATTTTTATTCATAAGAGTAAGTAATACAAATACCTTACAATTTGACCCGCAAAGCTAAATTGCTTATCTGCAGGAAAATGAATAAATTATATTAAACATAGGTCATTCAGTCACAAAAATGGTGTACATCAAATAAATCCACAAAACGCAACACATAATAATCAGCTAACTAGAAAATACCAAATAATTATTTAATTCCATTTTTAAGTCTTCTAAAAGAATCTATATTTAGTAATTCTTTTGGAATAGCATTAAATATAAGTGGTACTTGATATTCGGAGGTATGTTTCCCGTAATTATTTCGAAACTTTGGCAATTTGTAATAACCTTGGTTTTGAAGTCTTGTATTTTTGTTATGTTGAATTTTAGTTTGTAAGTTTCGTGAAAGAATTTTTTAATTATTACATTATATTTATATAAATTGCTGTAAGATAAAAGATTTAAAAATTTTAATCTTTCGGTGGAAGTTTTATAAATTTTTTGTTGCTTAAGTTTTTTCTGTTGCTTATGAAATGTGTGATGGAGGAAATGCGATGGCTGCTCCCAAGGGATGCATGCAGAAAACAGATAGGTCGGCGTCGTCCATTTCCCAAGTCTTGTGCTGCTTACTCTCAGACTCAGGTGAACCTTTCCCACAATTGCTTGCGGGTGATTTTAACAAGTGCCAAAAAAGGTGGCAGCAGGAAACACTGGCGCATCAGCTCTCACTTAGGGACGAGTGGTCACTTAGTCTCATTAGGTCTCACTTAGTCTCACTTAGGGACGAGTGGTCACTTAGTCTCATTAGGTCTCACTTAGTCTCACTTAGGGACGAGTGGTCACTTAGTCTCATTAGGTCTCACTTAGTCTCACTTAGGGACGAGTGGTCACTTAGTCTCATTAGGTCTCACTTAGTCTCACTTAGGGACGAGTGGTCACTTAGTCTCATTAGGTCTCACTTAGGGACGAGTGGTCACTTAGTCTCATTAGGTCTCACTTAGGGACGAGTGGTCACTTAGTCTCATTAGGTCTCACTTAGTCTCACTTAGGGACGAGTGGTCCCTTAGTCTCATTAGGTCTCACTTAGTCTCACTTAGGGACGAGTGGTCCCTTAGTCTCATTAGGTCTCACTTAGGGACGAGTGGTCACTTAGTCTCATTAGGTCTCACTTAGTCTCACTTAGGTTCATTAGGTCTCACTTAGTCTCACTTAGGGACGAGTGGTCACTTAGTCTCATTAGGTCTCACTTAGTCTCACTTAGGGACGAGTGGTCACTTAGGCTCATTAGGTCTCACTTAGTCTCACTTAGGGACGAGTGGTCACTTAGTCTCATTAGGTCTCACTTAGTCTCACTTAGGGACGAGTGGTCACTTAGGCTCATTAGGTCTCACTTAGTCTCACTTACGGACGAGTGGTCACTTAGTCTCATTAGGTCTCACTTAGTCTCACTTAGGGACGAGTGGTCCCTTAGTCTCATTAGGTCTCACTTAGTCTCACTTAGGGACGAGTGGTCCCTTAGTCTCATTAGGTCTCACTTAGTCTCACTTAGGGACGAGTGGTCCCTTAGTCTCATTAGGTCTCACTTAGGGACGAGTGGTCACTTAGTCTCATTAGGTCTCACTTAGTGTCACTTAGGGACGAGTGGTAACGTTAAGAAGCAGGCCATTATTAAGTGACGAAGGAATAAGGCAGTCGTCTGCCCAAGTGGTAATTGCCAGTTCCCATCCCGGCATGCAGCAGCGTACGGCGATCAAGAGAGCGTCCGGCCTCGTCTCCAATCCTCGCCCAGAGGTCAGGGGAGCGCTTCCGTTTCGAGTCGCCTTTAACACTCTCAGAACAAAGGAGTCGGTAGCGCGCCAGGCTCGTAATTGTAGTTCCCGAGTTCGAGTCCCAGCTGGGTCAGCGTTGAGATTTATCTCAGCAAAATTCCCTGCCTTGCCCACGGTCAGTAGGAGACACCGATGGGCTTGGAAATGCCACTGTCCGTCGGATGGGACGTTAAGCTGTGACCCCGTATGCGGGAGAGACATACCCTGTGCACGTTAAAGAACACGCTGGATGGCCTTGAGGGGAGGCTACCATCTGACTCTCAACAGCTGTTCCATTGGGTCCCCTCCCCCAACCTTCTCTGAGCCTTCGGGGTCCATGGGACCTGGCCATTTAGCCCATGGTGTGCAAAAAAGTGTCGCTCAGAGGTAAAAACAACCCAACCCAACTCAGAACAAAGGCCTCCGAATCCCTTCCCTTCCACAATGAAACACTCTCAGAACAAAGGCCTCCAAATCCTTTCCCTTCGACAATGAAACACTCTCAGAACAAAGGCCTCCGAATCCTTTCCCTTCCACAATGAAACACTCTCAGAACGAAGGCCTCCCAATCCTTTCCCTTCCACAATGAAACACTCTCAGAACAAAGGCCTCCAAATCCTTTCCCTTCCACAATGAAACACTCTCAGAACAAAGGCCTCCGAATCCTTTCCCTTCCACAATGAAACACTCTCAGAACAAAGGCCTCCGAATCCCTTCCCTTCCACAATGAAACCATCCCACTTACCTCTGCAGTGATCAAGACATTCCTCTTCGGTGGAGTAGCGGTTACCGTTGCCCTCGCAACCGCCATACACGAATTTGTGGCAAGTTCCGGTGCTGACGTCATAGTACCAACTGGGGAAGTAGGCCAGGCAGCGGCCAGTTTCCGGTGCCTCGTCGCAAGTCTTCTTCGTCTCTGAGAAGGAAAAGATCAACTTTAATAATCGCTTGCATTGAGATCGTTCAGTCAAAATGCGAGGTGAGATTTTCTTAAAGGAAATCCTCGCTCCACAAAACTTACATTTCCTGCAAAAGGGTAAATATTATTATGATTTCCAATTTTATAAATTCCTTTCAGATATTATTGCTCTAATTGAACTTTAGATTAAAAAATCAATTACATTAAAACCTTGGATTGCGAGTAACTTTGTTTGCGAGTATTTTGCAAGACGAGCAAATTTTTAAAATAAATTTTAACTTGATAAGCGAGCTAAGTCTTGTAATACGAGTAACATGTATGCGCATGTCTACCAACCGTCACGTTCGGTTTCAGTCGGTCGGTGTCGGTGTGCTTTACATATTTACTCAACATACGTACGAAGTATTATTTATTTTCTTTCTAAACGTGGTTAATGAGTATTTTTTGATAACAGTACTGTAACCATGGCTCCCAAAAAGAAAACTGTTGAAAAAGAAAGTGATAAGAAGAAGAAAATGATTACGGTGGAAGTTAAGAAGGAAATCATCGAGAAGCACTCACGAGGTATGCGAGTGGTCGACATCGCAAGATTTTATAATAAGTCTACATCGACTATTTGCACAATATTAAAGAAGAAAAAAGAATTAAGGGGACTAGATGTAGCAAAAGGAGTCACGCGACTATCAAAGCAACGGCCACGTGTTCTGGAAGATGTAGAAAAGTTGCTTCTCGTGTGGATAAACGAGAAACAACTAGCAGGTGATACTGTGACGGAAAACTGTATCTGCGAGAATGCAAAGATTTTGTACGCCGACCTCATAAGTAAACTGCCAGATACGTCGATAAGATACGAAGAAGGCTTCAAAGCGAGCAGGGGCTGGTTTGACAACTTTAAGAAGCGAAGTGGTACCCATAGTGTTGTGCGACACGGAGAAGCTGCGAGTTCGGTCGTTAAGGCAGCTGAGGCGTTCGCCACCGAATTTCCGAAACTCATGATTTCCGAGGGTTACCTACCACAGCAAGTTTTTAACTGTGACGAGAAGGGATTTTTTGGAAAAAGATGCCAAAGAGGACTTACATTACTATAGAAGAGAATGCAATGCCTGGTCACAAGCCCATGAAAGACCGTCTCACCCTCTTGTTTTGTGCTAATGCAAGCGGGGATTTTAAAATTAAGCCCTTGCTGCTGTATCATTCCGAGAATCCACGAGCCTTCAAGAAATGCAAGGTACAGAAGAGTCAGTTAAACGTTATGTGGAGGTCCAACAGCAAAGCTTGGGTCACTCATATCTTGTTCGTTGAGTGGATCAATGAGGTCTTCGGTCCTACAGCGAAAAAATACCTTTTAGAAAATAATCTGCCACTCAAAGTTTTGCTAATTATGGACAATGCCCCTGCTCATCCTCTAGGTCTCGAGGATGACTTACTGGAGGAATTCGAGTTCATTAAGGTGAAGTTCCTTCCTCCCAATACCACTCCACTACTTCAGCCCATGGATCAGCAAGTCATTTCGAACTTTAAAAAGCTTTACACCAAAGCATTATTTCAGCGGTGCTTTGAGGTAACTGAAGGAACAAATCTTACCCTCCGAGAATCCTGGAAAAATCATTTCCACATCGTGAACTGTCTCAAGATCATCGATAAAGCTTGGAATGGGGTCACCAAGAGAACGCTCAATTCTGCTTGGAGAAAACTGTGGCCTGACTGCATTCTAGGAGATAACTGTGAGGGATTAGCTCACGAAGAGGAACTGCCAGTTCTCGATGAAATTGTCTCCTTGGGGAAGAACATGGGACTGGAAGTGAATGAGGACGACATTCAAGAGCTGGTGGAGGAACATCGCCAGGAGCTGACCACCGACGAAATAATGGATCTGCATCGCGAGCAACAGCAAAAGTTTGTGGAGGAGATCTCGTGTGAGGAAGACGAGAAAAAGGAGGAGGAATCACTCACTTCAAATGAGATTAAGGACATGTGTAAAATGTGGGAAACAGTCCAATATGTTGTAGAAAAACACCACCCAAATAAGGCTGTGGCAATGCGAGCAGTCAACCTTTTTAATGACAATGCAATGTCACATTTTCGGGAAATTATAAAGAGAAGGCAGAAGCAAATGTCCCTTGATAGTTTCGTCGTTAGAGTTACACAAAAGAAAAAAGATTCCAGTGTTCCAAACGCAAATTAATTGTGTGTATTATTTTTATGTACCTATATGTATTCTTTTTATTTTGTATTAAACATTTTATTTGAATAAATTTTTTGTTGTGGAACGAATCATTGGGGTTTCCATTATTTGTTATGAGTTATTCGCTTTGATATACGAGTGCTTCGGATTACAAGTACGTTTCCGGAACGAATTAAGCTCAGTAACCGAGGTACCACTGTATTTACTTAATTAATTAAACGAATCAGAATCGTACTGATTAGAAAAATTCCTAAATTCTCCTAGCACAAACCAAATGTCGATCTCTAAGAGTTACCATTTTTTGATTGGCCGTCTGCTTCCCGGTAACTATGGCAACATTCTGATGCAGGCCTTGCGCGCTTTTCCAATATTCGAATTCTTTACCAAATGTTTGTTCTCCGATTCGTAGATGAAATTCATCAGCCTCTTCAATGAGGAAATGGGGAACGAACAACCGCTCATTAAACAAGGGAACGAGATTTCGGAAACTGAAATTCATCAGCCTCTTCAATGAGGAAATGAGGAACAAACAACCGCTCATTAAACAAGGGAACGAGATTTCGGAAACTGAAATTCATCAGCATCTTCAATGAGGAAATGGGGAACGAACAACCGCTCATTAAACAAGGGAAGAGATTTCGGAAACTGAAGTTCATCAGCCTCTTCAATGAGGAAATGGGGAACCAACAACCGCTCATTAAACAAGGGAACGACATTTCGGAAACTGAAATTCATCAGCCTCTTCAATGAGGAAATGGGGAACCAACAATCGCTCATTAAACAAGGGAACGACATTTCGGAAACTGAAATTCATCAGCCTCTTCAATGAGGAAATGGGGAACCAACAACCTCTCATTAAACAAGGGAACGAGATTTCGGAAACTGAAATTCATCAGCCTCTTCAATGAGGAAATGGGGAACCAACAACCGCTCATTAAACAAGGGAACGACATTTCGGAAACTGAAATTCATCAGCCTCTTCAATGAGGAAATGGGGAACCAACAACCGCTCATTAAACAAGGGAACGACATTTCGGACTGAAATTCATCAGCCTCTTCAATGAGGAAATGGGGAACGAACAACCGCTCATTAAACAAGGGAACGACATTTCGGAAACTGAAATTCATCAGCCTCTTCAATGAGGAAATGGGGAACAAACAACCGTCCATTAAACAAGGGAACGAGATTTCGGAAACTGAAATTCATCAGCCTCTTCAATGAGGAAATGGGGAACCAACAACCGCTCATTAAACAAGGGAACGAGATTTCGGAAACTGAAATTCATCAGCCTCTTCAATGAGGAAATGGGGAACCAACAACCGCTCATTAAACAAGGGAACGAGATTTCGGAAACTGAAATTCATCAGCCTCTTCAATGAGGAAATGGGGAACCAACAACCGCTCATTAAACAAGGGAACGAGATTTCGGAAACTGAAATTCATCAGCCTCGTCAATGAGGAAATGGGGAACCAACAACCGCTCATTAAACAAGGGAACGAGATTTCGGAAACTGAAATTCATCAGCCTCTTCAATGAGGAAATGGGGAACCAACAACCGCTCATTAAACAAGGGAACGAGATTTCGGAAACTGAAATTCATCAGCCTCTTCAATGAGGAAATGGGGAACCAACAACCGCTCATTAAACAAGGGAACGAGATTTCGGAACTGAAATTCATCAGCCTCTTCAATGAGGAAATGGGGAACCAACAACCGCTCATTAAACAAGGGAACGAGATTTCGGAAACTGAAATTCATCAGCCTCTTCAATGAGGAAATGGGGAACCAACAACCGTTCATTAAACAAGGGAACGACATTTCGGAAACTGAAATTCATCAGCCTCTTCAATGAGGAAATGGGGAACCAACAACCGCTCATTAAACAAGGGAACGATATTTCGGAAACTGAAATTCATCAGCCTCTTCAATGAGGAAATGGGGAACCAACAACCGCTCATTAAACAAGGGAACGAGATTTCGGAAACTGAAATTCATCAGCCTCTTCAATGAGGAAATGGGGAACCAACAACCGCTCATTAAACAAGGGAACGAGATTTCGGAAACTGAAATTCATCAGCCTCTTCAATGAGGAAATGGGGAACCAACAACCGCTCATTAAACAAGGGAACGAGATTTCGGAAAGTGAAATTCATCAGCCTCTTCAATGAGGAAATGGGGAACCAACAACCGCTCATTAAACAAGGGAACGAGATTTCGGAAACTGAAATTCATCAGCCTCTTCAATGAGGAAATGGGGAACCAACAACCGCTCATTAAACAAGGGAACGAGATTTCGGAAACTGAAATTCATCAGCCTCTTCAATGAGGAAATGGGGAACCAACAACCGTTCATTAAACAAGGGAACGACATTTCGGAAACTGAAATTCATCAGCCTCTTCAATGAGGAAATGGGGAACCAACAACCGTTCATTAAACAAGGGAACGACATTTCGGAAACAGAAATTCATCAGCCTCTTCAATGAGGAAATGGGGAACCAACAACCGCTCATTAAACAAGGGAACGAGATTTCGGAAACTGAAATTCATCAGCCTCTTCAATGAGGAAATGGGGAACCAACAACCGTTCATTAAACAAGGGAACGACATTTCGGAAACTGAAATTCATCAGCCTCTTCAATGAGGAAATGGGGAACCAACAACCGCTCATTAAACAAGGGAACGACATTTCGGAAACTGAAATTCATCAGCCTCTTCAATGAGGAAATAGGGAACCAACAACCGCTCATTAAACAAGGGAACGATATTTCGGAAACTCAAATTCATCAGCCTCTTTAATGAGGAAATTGGGAACGAACAACCGCTCATTAAACAAGGGAACGACATTTCGGAAACTGAAATTCATCAGCCTCTTCAATGAGGAAATGGGGAACCAACAACCGCTCATTAAACAAGGGAAAGAGATTTCGGAAACTGAAATTCATCAGCCTCTTCAATGAGGAAATGGGGAACCAACAACCGCTCATTAAACAAGGGAACGAGATTTCGGAAACTGAAATTCATCAGCCTCTTCAATGAGGAAATGGTGAACCAACAACCGCTCATTAAACAAGGAAACGAGATTTCGGAAACTGAAATTCATCAGCCTCTTCAATGAGGAAATGGGGAACCAACAACCGCTCATTAAACAAGGGAACGAGATTTCGGAAACTGAAATTCATCAGCCTCTTCAATGAGGAAATGGGGAACCAACAACCGTTCATTAAACAAGGGAACGACATTTCGGAAACTGAAATTCATCAGCCTCTTCAATGAGGAAATGGGGAACCAACAACCGCTCATTAAACAAGGGAACGAGATTTCGGAAACTGAAATTCATCAGCCTCTTCAATGAGGAAATGGGGAACCAACAACCGCTCATTAAACAAGGGAACGAGATTTCGGAAACTGAAATTCATCAGCCTCTTCAATGAGGAAATGGTGAACCAACAACCGCTCATTAAACAAGGGAACGAGATTTCGGAAACTGAAATTCATCAGCCTCTTCAATGAGGAAATGGGGAACCAACAACCGCTCATTAAACAAGGGAACGAGATTTCGGAAACTGAAATTCATCAGCCTCTTCAATGAGGAAATGGGGAACCAACAACCGCTCATTAAACAAGGGAACGAGATTTCGGAAACTGAAATTCATCAGCCTCTTCAATGAGGAAATGGGGAACCAACAACCGCTCATTAAACAAGGGAACGAGATTTCGGAAACTGAAATTCATCAGCCTCTTCAATGAGGAAATGGGGAACCAACAACCGCTCATTAAACAAGGGAACGAGATTTCGGAAACTGAAATTCATCAGCCTCTTCAATGAGGAAATGGGGAACCAACAACCGTTCATTAAACAAGGGAACGACATTTCGGAAACTGAAATTCATCAGCCTCTTCAATGAGGAAATGGGGAACCAACAACCGCTCATTAAACAAGGGAACGAGATTTCGGAAACTGAAATTCATCAGCCTCTTCAATGAGGAAATGGGGAACCAACAACCGCTCATTAAACAAGGGAACGAGATTTCGGAAACTGAAATTCATCAGCCTCTTCAATGAGGAAATGGGGAACCAACAACCGCTCATTAAACAAGGGAACGAGATTTCGGAAACTGAAATTCATCAGCCTCTTCAATGAGGAAATGGGGAACCAACAACCGCTCATTAAACAAGGGAACGAGATTTCGGAAACTGAAATTCATCAGCCTCTTCAATGAGGAAATGGGGAACCAACAACCGCTCATTAAACAAGGGAACGAGATTTCGGAAACTGAAATTCATCAGCCTCTTCAATGAGGAAATGGGGAACCAACAACCGTTCATTAAACAAGGGAACGACATTTCGGAAACTGAAATTCATCAGCCTCTTCAATGAGGAAATGGGGAACCAACAACCGCTCATTAAACAAGGGAACGAGATTTCGGAAACTGAAATTCATCAGCCTCTTCAATGAGGAAATGGGGAACCAACAACCGCTCATTAAACAAGGGAAAGAGATTTCGGAAACTGAAATTCATCAGCCTCTTCAATGAGGAAATGGGGAACCAACAACCGCTCATTAAACAAGGGAAAGAGATTTCGGAAACTGAAATTCATCAGCCTCTTCAATGAGGAAATGGGGAACCAACAACCGCTCATTAAACAAGGGAACGAGATTTCGGAACCTTAAATTCATCAGCCTCTTCAATAAGGAAATGGGGAACCAACAACCGCTCATTAAACAAGGGAACGAGATTTCGGAACCTTAAATTCATCAGCCTCTTCAATGAGGAAATGGGGAACCAACAACCGCTCATTAAAGAAGGGAACGTGATTTCGGAAACTGAAATTCATCAGCCTCTTCAATGAGGAAATGGGGAACCAACAACCGCTCATTAAACAAGGGAACGAGATTTCGGAAACAACCTTAAGGTGGTGTTCCGCCATTCGGATTCCCCTCAGCACTTCCTGTAGAGGCCGGATGAGGCAACAGTCGATTCAAAATTAAGGCTTTTGGCAGAGATCAATTAAATATTCGCCGGGGGGGGGGCTTCCTCTAAGAGCAACATGAGAGGAAGCGCTGAAGCAATCATCTCCTGTTGAGGGAAATGCAATCGCGCTCACATTTAAAAGATAGAAGAAAGAAAAAAAATTAATTTTTTTAATTAAAATTAATTTAAAATTTATTATTAAAATAAATACTCTGTCGGTGGCCAGAGGAAAGGCGGTCTCGAGGCACCCTCTGTGCAGGACCCAGAGGTCCTTCGTTTGCACACAGACCAAAGCCCCCCTCCCCCCTTCAACAGAAGAGGTCGTTTAAGACATCATCACCTCTGGAGACGAGCCAGCCCAGTGGACAAATCTCTCCACGTGCACTTCGAACACCAATTCTCGATGCGTGTCGTGAAGAGAAGAAAAGAACTTGCCACGATCTCTTTGATACGGGGCCTTCATCTAGGGGAGGAAACCCCCCCCCCCCAAGAATGCTAGTAAAGGCAAAAGAGGAAAGAAAATTGCTTAGGTCTATTGCTGAAGATAAAGTTGGAAACATAACGTCATCTTATGTGTGTTTCATGAATTTTTTAAGACCCTAAAACAGAGGATGAGATGTTCTCCTTCCGTGCCAATTCAGTCCCTGTTGCAACATCAGAGAAAGAGATCATATCAGCATCTGTTGTGGGAATCGGTTCCGGAAATCTCTCTCTCTGCTCAGCCATAAACAGACGAGATTCTTGTCTCCTCGAAGTGAAACTTTTCGGGGATGCCCTCGTGCATTGGATGTCCACAGGGATCCTCCGAAATGAAGATATTCGTAGGATGGAGTGATCAGCCAGATCCCAGGACCTGAATCCAACTGAAGATGCTATGGATGCCCTGGGGAGGCGAATCACGGGATGCTGCTATCCACCTCCCTGAAACCTCAATAAACTCAATTTAGACTCTTTCAGGTTCGACTTTGCCAACTGTCGTTTCATTCAGATTTTCATTTCATTTAAGAGTCCTTACCTTGCGCTTGGCATTTATATTGTGGATTTCCTTCTCGTCGTCGAGGGGAGAAAATAAGTTAACGCTCTCAGTGGTGAGGTTTCGCCTTCAGTGGTGAGGATTCGCCTTCAGTGGTGAGGTTTCGCTTTCAGTGGTGAGGATTCGCCTTAAGTGGTGAGGATTCTCCTTCAGTGGTGAGGTTTCGCCTTCAGTGGTGAGGATTCGCCTCAAAACCTCCGCCACTGCTCATTCCTTCTCTTGAAACAAATTCTCCGAAACGCCCCCTGCCCGAATTAATCTCTGCCGTTAAGTGAGCGGAACTAAATCAGCCTTTCAGGGTTCTCTTTGGAAAGAAGGAAATCATCGAAGGTAAGCAAGAGGGGGGGAGAGCAGAATCATGGAATGGCATCTCACTTACCACGAAGAGCAAAGGCTGCGCCGATGACGCACAAGAGAAGGAGAACTTTCATCATGGTGAGTTGATTCTCGTCTGCACTGGGAGAGGCAGACGAGGCATCGTCCTCGGCTTATAAATGCCTTTCTCTTCGCCAACAGATTGTTCCGTTCTCAGGATCCTTCGCCACTCTCCACGGAAATCGTTTGCCATCCCCTGGGAATCGACAGATGATCGATTCCTAGACGAGTCACTCGCATAATCTAATCGCTGCTTATCGTTTGGTAATCGTCGTTTCGGATAAGAAGGAAATGAATACGCAAAAGTTCAAAGGTGAAAGAAGGCGAACGGCGAATGGAATCCACTTAAGACAGGGGTGGGCAAATATCGGCCCGCGGACCACATGCGGCCCGCTAAGAGTTTTTTGTGGCCCGCCAAGACAGTCAGAAAAATCCGCCTTGAACCGAGATTTCCTTCCCGTGCGCGACCGAAGATTCGTCTCGTATTTTCCACCAGGACGGCCACGTCAATACGCATGCGCAGTGCTTCTCCGGTTGATCTGGTTAATTTCCATTTTGTCTTTGCAACAGTAAATATATAAATTTCCAACTTTAGTGAAACCATGAACCCTCCGAAAAAACGTAAAATCGGTGATGAATGCTACGAATTAACGAAAATACAAAAAACAAATTTCAACCGCTGAATCTGTTAAGTGGCCGTCTTTTATCGACAACACAGCTCTTCTTCTGGATGACCACGTCACAAAGACCCCAAAACCTCGGTGAGGGCGGATGGGGGTGGGAGGAGGTAGAGACGTTGGCAGCTGACTCGAGTGTCGCGGATTTTGAATTTCTGTTCCTTTCTGCAGCGCTTCGATCTGCTGGCACTTGCACCGAGGATTCGGATGGCGGCCCCTGCAAAGCGTATTTCCAGCGATTCTTCTTCAACCAGAGGAGCGGCAGGTGCGAGGCTTTCGTCTATGGAGGATGCGGTGGCAACAGAAACAATTACGAAACGATCGAGGACTGCCTCGAGACCTGCAGAGGTAAGGTTTCGTTTCGTTGTTTCGGGTTTAATGGGGCAAAAGCAGCTAAGGCCACGAGGCGCCAAATGAGGTGTAAAGGGTAAAAAGAAAGATCTAAAAAACCAAGGAAACCCACACCCATTGTTAAAAGTGAAAAGACAATACAAAAGAAAACAAATGTAAACACTGAAATAACTAACAACAAAAATATCGATCTAAAAGACAAAAAATAATAAGGAGTACATTAAAATAACAATGGGTGTATAGGACCCATGTAAAAAACAATGTCAAAAGGTAAAAATCAGAGACGGTTAAAATAGCCAGAAAAACGTAAAAAGGCAAAAACAGCAGATAAAATACAGTCATGGGATAAAAGACGTCCGAGATTAAGAGGCTTGGACGTAAAATCATGAAAGTTAAAATACAAACGGCTTTCAAGGTTAAAACCTGGACATGAGATTAAAATATGTTTAATGGTTAAAATGGTGTCACAAAACTCGCACTTAGGTTTGTCGTCCACTTTAAGAAGAAATGAATGTCTGAGAAACGAATGACATAAGCGGAACCGAGCAAGGACAACTTCCTCCTTGCGATTCCTGCGAAAACAAGACTGCCACGGTTTGACAATGAGCTTGATCTCGAAAATCTTGTTAGCAACCTGTTCAGACCAAGATCTCTGCCACTGTGCCTGGAGCTCGATGGAAAAACGCTGCCGGAAGTCCACATATGGAACCGGCAACCGAGAGTTGGACAATGGCATGGCCGACTTGGCAGCAGTGTCTGCCAAGTCATTGCCCCTGATTCCGACATGACTGAGCACCCAACAGAAGAGAATCGTGGTGGTGGCTGCCAGATGGTGGATCTGCTGGCAGATCTTGGAGAGAACAGGGTGAGGCCAATGCCTCACCAACAACAAAGCCTGTAGCGAACTAAGTGAGTCGGTGTAAAGCACACACCGACGATGATGCTTAGCTGCTATGTGGTCCAAGGCAATGCTGATAGCATGCAAATCTGCAGCAAAGATGGAACACTGCAGTGGGATCTGATCTGCAATGATTACATCACAACAGACCATGGGCGATCCCACCGATGTGCCGCACTTTAGTTAGCTTGTCTCAGTTGGTAGCATGCCAGTCTCGTAATCTGCACTTTCCAGGTTCGAGTCTCGTCTGTGCCAGTGCTGAGGTTTATCTTCACTAAGTCCTCTGTCTCTTTATATATATATATATCTCATATCCCCTTTCTCCACGAGGGGCACCTCGTGGAGAAAGGGGATACCGATGAGAAATGGAAAGGTCATCCATTGGAACGTATTTTAAACCCGTGGCCCTGTGTGCATAGGAGCTGTATCCTATGCCCGTTCAAGAACTCTCCCCTGGGATGGGGCGGGGGTTGCTCAGTCGGTAGTGCGCCAGGCTCGCAATCTGCAGTTCCCAGGTTCGAGTCTTATCTGGGTAGGCGTTGAGATTTATCTCCGCAAAACTCCACGGTCAGTAGGGGACACCGATGGGCTTGGAAAGGCCGCCATCCGTCGGATGGGACGTAAAGCCGTGGCCCCATGTGCGGGAGAGCCATACCCTGTGCATATTAAAGAACACGCTGGATGGCCTTGACGGGGGGGCTACCATCTGTCTCCCAACAGCTGTTCCAGTGGGTCCCCTCCCCCAACCTTCTCTAAGCCTTCGGGGTCCATGTGACCTGGCCATTCAGTCCATGGTGGGCAAAAAAGTGTCGCTCAGAGGTAAAACAGCCCAACCCAACTGGGTTGCCCCCTTACCCAACTCTTAGTCCTCGTGATCAAGCCCGTTGGGTGGAAAAACAAACTGCCATTCGGACCAGACAAAAATGAACATTTTAATAAGATGAAGATATGAAACTTACAATCTTGCAATCAAACGATGTTATAAAAAAAATATTTTAAACAGAAATAATCTGTAGATTTTTAATAATATATTCTCGATTAGTTGGCGCCTCTCTCGTAGCAGACGACATAATGGAGATACGATCCAATTGTTATAAGGCAAGATTCGTCTGCAAAATCAATGCAGCGTCTGTTTCGTTTTTGTCAAACGAGTGTTGCCACATATCGAGCAAAAATCCAGTCGAATTCCTTACAAGGCTTTTCATCTTTTGTCTTTAGAGATGATGATCCAGTTTGTGAGGATTTTAAAAAATACGAAATTATATTTTCAGTGAGCAAATTACAGTTCAGGTTACAGCACATATGGGCCACCTGCGGCCCTCTACTTCTTTTGATCCGGCCCTAATCTATTTCAGCGAATATCTGATTCATGGTGGGAGAAAACATGGCGTGTTATACTAACTCACATTAAGCTGACGTCATATGACTTGCGCAAAACTCACCATGTTTTCTCCCACCAAAGTCTCTTTCTCACTTTGACTAGCGGCGTGTGTGAACGTGTTACAACGTGTCAGTTCGGTACTTGCGTTGGGTGTTGTGCTTTGTTAAGTGCCTGCATTGATGTTGTGTTCTGTTCGGTACCTGCTTAGATGTGTTCTCATCGGTACCTGCTTAGATGTGTTCTGTTCAGTGCCTACGGTGCAGAAGAGTTTTGTTTGAAAGCTCTGAATATCGCTTATAAATTTGGGACAATGTCAGGGGTTATGCCAAAAAATGAAAAGTAGATGCAGAGAATCGTCAATTTCAAGACTGGACGGAGGATTATTATTTTATTCTGAATAAAGGTTTGCCAGTATGTTTGCTGTGCAACGAATCCGTATCCGTCAATAAAGAATACAACTTGAAGAGACACTTTACTTCGAGACATGCGGATCACCAAAAAAATTGATGGACAACTACGAAAAGATGAAATACAGAAGTTGAAGAAGAACTTGGATACCCAGCAGCAAATGTTCAACAAGCAAAGAACGCAGCACCTCAGCATTGTCAAAGCCAGCTTTGTGGTAAGCGAAAAAATCGCTAAGCATTCTAAGTCATTTGGTGAAGGAGAATTTATCAAAGAATGTCTGTTGGATGTTGCAAGTATATGTCCTGAAAAGAAAAAAAGACTTCGAGAATATTCGTTTGTCGAGACGTACTCTGTTATCCGACGGATAGAAATTATGGCTGATGATATCGAAAAAAGTTTAAAAGAGAAGATTGCTAGATTGGAAGCATTTTCAATTGCTTTGGATGACAGCACCGATGCCTCCGATACAGCACAACTGGCAATATTTATTCAACATCACAGAAGAATTATTAGCGCTTCGGCCGTTAAAAGGAACAACTACCGGTGAAGATATATTTGAAACAGTCAACACAGTCTTCGAGAGATTTGGGCTTAAATGGAGTTCACTATCTGGCATATGCATTGATGGAGCCCCTGCAATGGTTGGTGCACGGAAGGGATTTATTGGAACAGTTCATGAAAGAGCAATAGAACTACAGATCCATCCGGAAAATTTAACAAATTTTCACTGCATTATCCACCAACAAAATCTGTTTGCAAAATCGATTAAATTCACAAATGTTATGGATGTTGTAGTAGCCAGTATTTACTTTATTAAGTCACGTGCACTTAATCACCGCCAATTTAAGGAGTATTTGGCAGACCTATTTTCGGATTATGAAGATGTCTTATTATTGTACAGTGAGGTGGTTGAGTAAAGGTAAAATGTTAAAACGATTTTATTATCTGAAACAAGACGTTGCAGATTTTATGGACATAAAAGGAAACACAATTAACCAAGTAAAAGATGATGAGTGGGTGTGTGATTTAGCATTCCTTGTAGATGTCACCGGATACCTAAACGAACTGAATATTAAATTGCAAAAACAAGGGCAATTGGTTCATGAACTGTCTGGACATGTCAAAGCTTTCTGTAATAAACTAAGATT
Source organism: Ryuthela nishihirai (assembly GCA_038380435.1). Lineage (NCBI taxonomy): Eukaryota > Metazoa > Arthropoda > Arachnida > Araneae > Heptathelidae > Ryuthela > Ryuthela nishihirai. The sequence continues at coordinate 57,242,318 of JAWZYU010000030.1, read as the reverse complement.
GTTGGAAAGTCAGATAAGAGCTAAAAATTGTTATCATTTTCCTACTCTAGCAACTCATAAAAATATCCCTTATAATTGTTATGGGGATGAACTGAAAGCACTAATAGAGCAATTTGATACAAGGTTTGCAGACTTCCAAAACAAAGACTCCACATTCGCTATATTTGCTCGTCCGATGGATGCTGATGTAAATAATGTGCCAGAAAACTTACAGATGGAACTTATTGAGCTTCAGGCGGATTTAGTGCTAAAATCACAATTTAACAACATTGCTTTGACGAATTTTTATAAATTTTATTTGGTGGAAGAAAAATATACAAATTTACGCGAATTTTCAAGAAAAATCCTTTGTCTTTTCGGCAGCACATATATGTGGGAACAGTTTTTTTCGAGGATGAAATACAATAAATCAAAAATTCGGACAAGAATAACGGACGAAAACCTTGAAAATTCGATGCGATTATCCTTAAGTAATATTAACGTCAATATTGATAATCTCGTAGTTCAAGTACAAGGCCAATCTTCACATTAAATTGTTATGTCGTTCATTATATTATAAAAATTATGTAGAGCTTTATACCAAAGCATTATATTATAAATAAATGAAATATGAAGTAGCACCTTGTTTTAATTCATTTAATATTAATTTATTTTATTTAGTAATTTGGTCCGGCCTTTGACCCAGGAGACAGAATGATAATTTGGCCCCCCAACTAGGAAAGGTTGCCCATGCCTGGGTTATAGTGATACCTATTTATCTGGCATTTATTTCAAAAAAGTATTTATATTTCTTTCTTTAATGTTGATTGTCTTTTTAATCACAGAGATAAATTTTCCCTTCCCGTCTCCCACAACAGTTTCAAATTTCCTTCCCATGGTCCATTGCTGGCCATTGGTAAGCACTCTCCCATGAACGCTCGGAGGGGAGGGGGGTGCAGTGGGGAGTTCGGGTGCGCCCCCTTCAGCTCTAAAGTGAAAACATTTTATGGGCAGAGCAAATATTGTTCTTTACCCCTGTCGGTATTGGTTATTTCCTGAATCAGATACATTATTTTATATTTCACGATTTAAAGCTGCGAAATCTTTTCGTTTTGTTTTCGGGGGCAGAAGATCTTCCTATGAAAATACGAAACTAACAAAAGGCTAATTGTATAATCTTAATTTCATATGATGACTCGTATGTCATTGCGAAGGTAAAATTGTGAAGCAAGAAAGCGATTGGTTCCCACGAATCACTTGATTTTTTAAAGGCATTTTTTTTCTTCATTTCCCATAACACGATTTCTGCATCTAATAATCTTTTCACGTTTCTTCTTTCTCTCAGGTCTGTTTTGAGGTCGATACAAGAAGAGCAGAAAAGGATTTTGAAAGTGACGAAAAACCACGTGTCAGAAAAATGCGCATGTGAGCTTTTGGTGACGTCATTGTATTAATAAAATAAAATTTAAATAAAATGCTAAAACAAGCTTTCTTGCGACGACCTGCTTTCATTTCAGTGAGCATGCGCAATGGCATGCTCAAAGGGAGCGTTCCTGAGGCCGCTCTAAGCATTCAATATTGACCACCGAAAAGGCGTTCCCTCTGAAAACTGATTTCTCCTTCGGATTCTTTTCCCAGGGATTTACCAACTCCTCTCATGTACATCCACTCTCACCGATCCAAATTCCTTGAAGAGAATTCTTTCCCTCTTGGGGCATCTCTCTGTCCCTTCCCTATTCATCACCTTTTCAATTCATCCTATCTTAATCTGGACATCAGCATGAGAGTCACAAAATGCTTTCCATCATCGTATCTTAAAGAGATTTTGAGAAAAAAACGATTGATAAAGGGATTCCCCCCCCCCCCACAATATATTTTGTCGACTGCTGCCAGGGGCGAGTATGCTTAGTCACAGTGGCCGTGTGGTTAGCGTTCTTGGATACTGATTAAAGGGACCTGGGTTCTACTCCCCTAGTGGTAGTAGTAGTAGTAGCAGCAGTAGGCGTAAGAACCCTCATTCCCCCTCCTACTCTGGGTTAATGGAATGGCCTTTGTGCCGAAATGGCGCTCCTTCCTTCCCCCCCCCCTTCCGCCCCAGCTGACCGAATCCCTTCAGGTAGCGAATCGGATGCTTCTTTTGGGAACTTCCTTTTGCCGCTTATTCGGGTTTTCTGTAATTCCGCAGACTCTTGAGTGACTGGTCCTAGATTTGGCTTCCCTACATAGCCTCGTGTTCATTTAAAAAGCCCTCACCGAGTGTAGGAGACTGCGAGAGAAAACATTTATCTTCGTCGATCATCACGGAGGAGAAGAATTCTCTCTTCGCCAATCGACGACTTCAGAGCTGCGCTGGAAGCTCTACTGCTTCCAACGTTTTCTTCAAAGTATGCTACAAGCTCTCATTTGCATGAAACTCATTCCGATCGTTTCACTCCCCTTCGAGAAAAATTTTGTCCCCCTCTTTTAGAGGATTTCTGAAGCACTTACAATAGCAGATGGCACTCCCCATGCTCGAAGCTTTCATTTGGCAAAAAATTCATTACCATCGCCCCCTCTCGGAATAGTTTTTATCCTCCTCTTTTAGGGGAAATCTGAACTGAACTGAACTCTAAAGTGTATAGCAGATGCCCACGTGATTTTGAATAGCTGCCAATACTAGGTCTATGAGAGACATCGGTTTTTAATCGCTATGTTGAGTCTATGGGGATTTCGAGAAATTCAAAACCCTGCAATCCCAGTTTTATTTCACCCAAGCACGTTCGCACATAGCTTACATTCTTCCCCGGTGTGGAGGAAAATGCAAAGTTTGGTTAGGCTGGTTGGTTGGTTGGTTGGTTGTGGTTTTTTGGCGCATGAGCTACTGAGGCTATAATGCGCCCAATGAGATAAATAGAAGCTAAAAGTCAAGTACCCCTGAACCAAAGTTAAAACCAAGTGCTGTAAAAGGCAAAAGATAAAATCAACAAGATGTATAGAGATATAACAGAAAAACAATAAAAAAATAAAAACAAGATGTAAATATAACAAAAAACAACAAGATGTATATAGTAAAAAACAACCCAGGTGTAAAGCCTTGGTTAGACATAAAAACACAAGGTAAAATCAAAGTCGATTAAAATAGCCACAATAGCGTGGCCGACTTGGCAGCAGCGTCTGCCAAGTCATTGTCCTTGATACCGACATGACCAGGCACCCAACAGAAGATGATCGTGGTGGTGGCTGCCAGACGATGGAGCTGCTGGCGGATCTTGAAAAGAACAGGGTGAGGCCGATGCCTCATGGAGATCAAAGCCTGTAGTGATCTAAGGGACTCGGTGTAAAGCACACACCGACGATGATGCTAAGCTGCTATGTGGTCCGAGGCGAGACTGAAAGCGTGCAACTCTGCAGTGAAGATGGAACACTGCAGTGGGATCTGGTCTGCAATGATTACATCACAGCAGACCATGGGCGATCCCACCGATGTGCCGAACTTCGAGCCATCTGTGAAGACAGGCAAGAAGTCTGGGTGCTCAGCACGATGGCTAGCAAAGAGTTGCCGGTACACACAGTCGGGTGTAAAGGCCTTCCCTGTCCTGCATAGGGAAAAATCACAGGAAGGGGAAACAGGGAGCCACGGTGGAAGTGGCTCCGCTGTCGACTGTGCGATGCTATCGAGACTGGTGTTCGTCTCTGAGGTAGCCTCAGACATGCAAACCAAAAGCACGAATGGCAGTCGGCCGATTCTGGTATAACATTTCCCACCGGGGACTAAAAACACAGTCCCAAGTGGTTGGTTGGTTGGTTGTTTGGGGTTTATTGGCGCAATAGCAACTAAGGTTTATTGCGCCAAACAAACGATAAAAAGGGTAAAAGACATGAAACCCACAACCAAAGTTAAAAAGAACACAAACGAAACGACACAAATTCGATAAGTAAAAAGTGTAAAAAGAAACAACAAGAGTAGAAGTTAACAATAAAAATGGGTGTATAGGACCTATGTAAAATTGCAAACAGTAAAACTAGAAAATATAGTAAAAATCAGAGACGTGTAAAATAACCAGTAAAACGTAAAAAGTCAAAAACTGGAGTTAAAAACGATTCATCAGATAAAAGATGGCCGAGTGTAAGAAGCTCAGCCATAAAATTGTGGAAAGTAAAATACAATTTACGTTCAAGGTTAAAAGCTGGACACTGAATTAAAATATGTTTCACAGTTGAAACGGTGTCACAAAACTTGCACTTAAGTACTGCGTCCGCCTTAACTAGAAAAGAGTGGGTTAAAACTTAAGCAGAGCCGAGCAAGGACAACTTCCTCCTTACGATTCCTGCGGTAACAAGACTGCCATGGTTTGACGATAGGTTTGATCTCAAAGAGCTTGTTCGTAAGCTCTTCTGACCAAGATCTCTGCCACTGTGCCCGGAGCTCGGTGGAAAAACGCTGCCGGAAATCCAGATAGGGAACCGGCAACGGAGAGTCGGACAGGGGCATGGCTGACCTGGCAGCAGAATCTGCCAAATCATTGCCCCTGATTCCGACATGACCGGGCACTAAACAGAAGAAAATCGTGGTGGTGGTTGCCAGACGATGGAGCTGCTGGTGGATCTTGGAGAGAACAGGGTGAGGCCGATGCCTCACTGAGATCAAAGCCTGTAGCGAGCTAAGCGAGTCGGTGTAAAGCACACACCGACGATGATGCTTAGCTGCTATGTGGTCCAAGGCAATGCTGATAGCATGCAACTCAGCAGTGAAGATGGAACACTGCTGTGGGATCTGGTCTGCAATGATTACATCACAGCAGACCATGGCTGATCCCACAGAAGTGCCGGACTTCGAGCCATCTGTGAAGATAGTCAAGAAGTCCGGGTGCGCAGCACGATGGCTGGCAAAGAGTTGCCGGTACACACAGTCGGGTGTAAAGGCCTTCCCCGTCCTGCACAGGGAAAAATCGCAGGAAGGGGAAACAGCGAGCCAAGGTTGTGGCTCAGCTGTCGACTGTGTGATGCTATCGAGACTGGTGTTGATGTCTCGCAGGTAACCTCGGACACGCAAACCGAAAGGACGAGTGGCAGTCGGCCGATTCTGGTATAACGTTTCCCACCTGGGACTGAAAACGCAGTCCCAAGTGGGATGGCCTGGCAGGGATCGCAATTTTGCTGCATATTGCAGGGACAACTGCTGACGGCGAATAGATAAAGATGGTTCATTGGTCTCAACATAGAGACTCTGGACCGGTGAAGTGCGGAACGCCCCCGTGAACACACGGAGGGCCTGATGATGGAGGGGGTCCAGCACCTTAACCACCGAATCCCGGGCGGAGTCATACACCTGGGATCCGTAGTCCAGTTTCGACCGGACAAGTGCACGGTAGAGGCGGAGCAATGAACGTCGGTCCACCCCCCAAGAGAGGGAGGAGAGGCCCTTGATGATGCTCAATGCCTGCGTGCACTTGGACCTGAGATGTCGAATATGAGGTAAAAATGTCAATTTCCGGTCGAAGATGAGACTAAGAAACTTGGTCTCCGCCACAACTGCAATGATGTTACCCCCGAGCCGCAGCTCGGGGTTCAGATGAAGATTACGCTTGCGGCAAAAGTGCACACAAGCGGTCTTCTGTGGGGAGAACCGGAACCCATTGGCCGTCGCCCAAACCGAGAGATTGTTCAGCATGAGGGTCATTGAACGACAACTGCAGTTTGCAGTTGTCGTTCAATGACCCTCATGCTGGAAGATGAGCAAAAGATGCAAAAGTCATCAACATAAAGGGCATTGCCTACAGTCGGAGGAAGTTGCCGTGTAATGGAATTTATCTTCACAGCAAAAAGTGTAACACTCAGGACGCAGCCTTGTGCCACCCCCTGTTCTTAGGGGAATGGCCGCGACAGAGTGTTGCCGACACGAACTAGAAAAATACGAGAAGATAAAAAGTTTGCAATGAAGATCGGCATGTGACCTCGCAAGCCGAAGCTGTGAAGGTCACGAAGAATGCCGAATCTCCATGCCGTGTCGTACGCTTTTTCGATGTCGAAGAAAATTGACACTAGGTGCTCTCGACTTAAAAAAAGAATTCCTGATCGCCGATTCGAGGCGGATCAGGTGGTCTAAAGTAGACCGGTGCCTGCGAAAGCCACACTGGGTGTTGGAAAGAAGGCCGTGATGTTCCAAATACCAGGCCAGCCTGGTATTGACCATCGTTTCCAACACCTTGCAGACGCAGCTCGTCAACGCAATTGGACGATAATTGGAAGGAATCTTGGGATCTTTGCCTGTTTTAAGGAAAGGCCAAGACGATGGCCTCCCGCCAGGTGTCCGGAAACTGGTCCTCGATGAAAATACGGTTGAAGTGTCGGAGCAGTCGATCCTTACTCGATGGTGAGAGATGTTGGAGCATGGCATAATGGACATTGTCTGGCCCCACAGCAGATGCACGAGAAGTGTGCAGAGCAAGGCGAAGCTCCTCCGCTGTGAATGGCCTGTTGTAAGACTCCAGGCCATTTGAATGGAAGGACAGCAGAGAGCGTTCGGCCCTGCTCTTCTGGGCCAGAAACTCGGGGGAGTACGAGGAAGATGAGGAAATGGAGGAGAATGACTCCCCCAGAGTGTCGGCAATTGCACGAGGATCAGCAATTGCCTGTCCATTGTGCTCCAGGATCGATAATGAGTGGGACGTGTACTTCCCACCCATCTTCTGGACCTTATCCCACAGAACCTTAGAACTGGTAGTGTGGATGATAGAAGATGTATATTTCATCCAAGATTCCTTCTGGCTCTGGCGCCGGACGAAACGGGCTTTTGCCCTGGCGCGTTTGAATGCTTCGAGGTTGGGGGACGTCGGATATCTCCGAAACACCCCCCAAGCCTTGTTCTGAGCCTTACGAGCTGCGGTGCAGTCGGGATTCCACCACAGTGTTGGGAACCGTGGAAACCGAGTCGAGGTCTGAGGAATAGTAGAGGCAGCTGCATGGATGATGCAGTCCGTCAACTCCGCCACTGCAACATTGATGGGCTCCTGGCTGACAGAATGCTCATCAAGCTCAGACAAGGGCTCAAAGCCACTCCAGTCAGCCCGATCAAGCCTCCACCGGGAGACACGCGAAGGGCTGCAAGGCCCCCACGAGAGATGGTGCACACCACGGGGAGGTGATCGCTTCCATATGGATTGTCCTCGACCTCCCATGTAAAGAGTGGAAGGATCGAGGAGGAGCAGATGGTGAGGTCAATGGCAGTGAAATAGCGGGTTGGGGAATGAAAGTAAGTACTGACACCGGTGTTCAACAGGGAGAGAGAAGTATCCAGGAGCCACTGCTCCAGGACCCAGCCCCTCCCGTTGGTGTCAGCACTGCCCCAAAGTGGACTGTGTCCTTTGAAGTCCCGCATGATGAGGAAGGGGGACGGCAGCTGCGAGACGAGGTCATCAAGGTCGTCCCGGAAAACGATGCATCCGGGTGGGAGATAGACAGAACAGACAGTCAACGAAAATCCCACAAAGAGGCGGATGACTACCACCTCTAAGTTCGTGGTAAAGGGAATGACCTGGAAAGGAGAATGGTTGCTCACGAGGATGGCAACACCTCCGTGGGCTGGACCATCTCCATCCCGGTCCCGGCAAACGAGAGAAAAGTGCCGGATAGTGGGATTGTTGGCTGTTTGTAAGAATGTCTCCTGAAGGCACACGCAGAGGGGTTCGTGAGCCCTCAGGAGGACCTTGATGTCGTCAATATTCCTCTGGAATCCACGACAGTTCCATTGAAGGTGTGTGGCCATCTCAGGTCTTTGAAGAATTGGCAGACGACTTTCGATTTATTTTAACCGTCGCCAGCGACGGTTTCGGAAACATGGGGCGGTCGGTGTCCATGTCCTCGGAGTCGTCCGAGCAACATGGATCAGAGACCACCGAACGAGGAGGTAAAATTTTCTTTTTGGGCCCCGGCGGGGGCCCCTTGGGTTTTGTAGGTCTTGCTGTCTGTGGGCGGGGAGGAGGGGGCCTTCCAGAGGTGGAAGTGGAAGGCACAGACACAGGAATAGAAACCGGTGTCGATGTCGAGATTGATAAAGACATCGGCTTCGCCTGCGTCAAGAGGTACTTAGCAGCAGGCGAGAAAGATTCAGCTGGTGGAGCGCTGATATCGGTCTGCACCGCCATGGAAGCCATCTTAACGACGGGCTTTCCGACCACCGCACCGGCATAGGAGACCTTGCCAGGTGGGGCAGGCGGTGCAGCGAGCTTTCTCGCCTCTGGATAGCTGATGTTGTGGAGGGTCTTCAGGCGCTGTACCTCTTTCTCCTCCAGCCACTTCGGACAGTTGCGGGAGTACGCCGGATGTTCACCACGGCAGTTTACACAGCATGCCTTTTCTGCTCTGCAGTCAGGTTCAAGGTGATCCTGACTGCCACAACGAGCACAGGTGGGCTTGCCCCGGCATGCGGTGCGGGCATGGCCAAACCTCTGGCATTGAAAGCAATGCAGAGGATTGGGGATAACCGGCCGCACCTCGCAGTGTAAGTATCCTGCCTTGATGGAAGTAGGCAGGCGTGGTGTGTTGAAAGTTAGAATAAGTACCCGGCTGGGCTCTAACTTTCCATTACGGCGTGAAGAAACCCGGTGGACTGCGATCACTCCCTGGGCTGAAAGCTCCGAGAGGATTTCCTCCTCAGAAACCTTGAGGAGGCCCCACTCGGAGATCACGCCCCGGGAGGAATTGAGCGTCTTGTGCAGAGTGACTTCGACAGCCACTCCACCAATCGCTGTAACCTTTAATAGAAGCTCCGAATGCTTGGAGCACGCAGTTCCACCTGCAAGTCACCAAATATTAGGCGCTTGACAGATTTCGGCTCTCCCGCAAGACCTAGAATACCCTTATGTATAAAAAAAGGGGACATGTCTCCAAGAACCTGATCACCCATAGAGTGGATGATCAGGAACTTTGGAGACGGAGACACACACGAAGACGAAGGCAAAGACAAAGAAGTTGGGGGTTCATGGCGAGCCCTCTTGGCAGCATTGACAGAAGAATTTTGAGTTGTGGAACTCATATTTGTTTTAGAAAATTCAGTGCCCGTTGTCCCCACCCACCATGGAGTCCAACAAGGGGACGCCCAGTTGGGTGCCAGGGCACCATACCCATACAGGCAGTGAGCCAAGCCCGCACAACGAAACAAAAAGAAAAGAAAAAGAGAAATGGTGAGAAACTCATCTGAGTTCCCACAAAAGAAAATAAGCAACAAATCAATAAAATGTGAGGTAAGAGCTGGCCTCACAAAAGAAAGAAAACTACAAAATTAGTGAATGTGTGGGGAAACTCGCAAACCGTTGTCCGGACGGTGGACAAGGTTACTCACAGATCTGCATAGTTGACCCTAGCAGGACCAGCCCACCAGCTGATTGATCCTGAGGGGGCCACCCCAGGACCTCTCGTTTACCTGAGCAGAGGCCAAAGCAGTGTATAGCAGCGGCCCCAGAAGTCGCTGCCCAGCCCCGCGACAGACAGGCTCCCCAATGGCAAAACGGCCAAAGGGGACCCCACCAGTCATGAGCTGGGGAGAGAAGATGGGGACCCCTGAGCAACTGCCAGGATCCTCCTTTCCAGGGACACGGGTCTCCGCGCATGGCAAACACGCGGGCGAGCGTTTAGGACCCTGCGACGGTAACCGAGCCAGCAGAACCTTCACAGGGTGGTCCCCCTCACCGCGTACAGGCGCTCACACCGAGGGGGCAGTCCCAAGTGGAATGACCAAGCAGGGATCGCAATTTCGATGCATATTGTAGGGACAACTGCTAACGGCGAATAGAGGTTTGTCGGTCTCTACATAGACTCTGAACCGGTGAAGTGTGGAAGGCTCCCATGCAAACACGGAGAGCCTGGTGGTGGAGGGGGTCCAGCACCTTCACCACTGAATCCCGGGCGGAGTCGTACACCTGGGATCCAAAGTCCAGTTTCAAATGGACAAGTGCACAATAAAGGCGAGCAAAGAACATCGATCCGCCACCCAAAAAAGGGAGGAGAAGACCTTGATGATGTTCAATGCCAGCGTGCACTTGGACCTGAGATGAGGTATGTGTGGTAAAAATGTCAATTTCCAGTCGAAGATGAGACTGAGAAACTTGGTCTCCGGCAGAACTGAAATGACGTTACCCCCGAGCCACAGCTCAGGATCCAGATAAAGATTACGCTTGTGGCAAAAGTGCATGCAAGCGGTCTTCTGTGGGGAGAACTGGAACCCATTGGCCGTCGCCCAAACCTAGAGATTGTTCAGGGCAGTTTGCAGTTGTCGTTCAATGACCCTCATGCTAGATGATGAGCAAAAGATGCTAAAGTCATCAACACAGAGGGCATTGTCTACAGTCGGAGGAGTTGCCGTGTAATGGAATTTATCTTCACAGCGAAAAGCGTAACACTCAGGACACAGCCTTGTGCCACCCCCTGTTCTTGGGGGAAAGGCCGCGAGAGAGTGTTGCCGACACAAACTCGAAAAATACGAGAAGATAAAAAGTTTGCGATGAAGATTGGCATGTGACCTTGCAAGCCGAAGCTGTGAAGGTCACGAAGAATGCCAAATCTTCATGCCGTGTCGTACGCTTTTTCGATGTCGAAGAAAATTGACACCAGGTGCTCTCGACTTAAAAAAAGAATTCCTGATCGCCGATTCGAGGCGGATCAGGTGGTCTAAAGTAGACCGGTGACTGTGAAAGCCACACTGGGTGTTGGAAAGAAGGCCGTGATGTTCCAAATACCAGGCCAGCCTGGTATTTGGACATCGTTTCCAACACCTTGCAGACGCAGCTCGTCAACGCAATTGGACGATAATTGGAAGGAATCTTGGGATCTTTGCCTGGCTTAGGGAAGGCCAAGACGATGGCCTCCCGCCATGAGTCCGGAAACTGGTCCTCGATGAAAATACGGTTGAAGTGTCGGAGCAGTCGATCCTTACTCGATGGTGAGAGATGTTGGAGCATGGCATAATGGACATTGTCTGGCCCCACAGCAGATGCACGAGAAGTGTGCAGAGCAAGGCGAAGCTCCTCCGCTGTGAATGGCCTGTTGTAAGACTCCAGGCCATTTGAATGGAAGGACAGCAGAGAGCGTTCGGCCCTGCTCTTCTGGGCCAGAAACTCGGGGGAGTACGAGGAAGATGAGGAGATGGAGGAGAATGACTCCCCCAGAGTGTCGGCAATTGCACGAGGATCAGCAATTGCCTGTCCATTGTGCTCCAGGATCGATAATGAGTGGGACGTGTACTTCCCACCCATCTTCCGGACCTTATCCCACAGAACCTTAGAACTGTAGTGCGGATGATAGAAGATGTATATTTCATCCAAGATTCCTTCTGGCTCTGGCGCCGGACGAAACGGGCTTTCGCCCTGGCGCGTTTGAATGCTTCGAGGTTGGCGGACGTCGGATATCTCCGAAACACCCCCCAAGCCTTGTTCTGAGCCTTACGAGCTGCGGTGCAGTCGGGATTCCACCACAGTGTTGGGAACCGTGGAAACCGAGTCGAGGTCTGAGGAATAGTAGAGGCAGCTGCATGGACGATGCAGTCCGTCAACTCCGCCACTGCAACATTGATGGGCTCCTGGCTGACAGAATGCTCATCAAGCTCAGACAAGGGCTCAAAGCCACTCCTGTCAGCCCGATCAAGCCTCCACCATGAGACACGCGAAGGGCTGCAAGGCCCCCACGAGAGATGGTGCACACCACGGGGAGGTGATCGCTTCCATATGGATTGTTCTCGACCTCCCATGTAAAGAGTGGAAGGATCGAGGAGGAGCAGATGGTGAGGTCAATGGCAGTGAATGTGCGGGTTGGGGTGTGAAAGTAGGTACTGACACCGGTGTTCAACAGGGAGAGCGATGAATCCAGGAGACACTGCTCCAGGACCCCGCCCCTCCTATTGGTGTCAGCACTGCCCAAGAGTGGACTGTGTCCATTGAAGTCCCGCATGATGAGGAAGGGGGACGGCAGCTGCGAGACGAGGTCATCAAGTTCATTCCGGAAAACGATGGTTCCGAGTGTGAGACAGACAGAACAGATAGTCAACGAAAATCCCACAAAGAGACAGCAGCAGGACCAGCCCACTAGCCGAATGATCCTGAGGGGGCCGCCCCAGGACCTCCCGTTTACCTGCAGAGGCCAAAGCAGAGTATATGACAATGGCCCCCGAAACTGCTGCCTAGCCCCGCATCAGACAAGCTCCCCAATGGCAAGGAGGCCAAAGGGAACCCCACCTGTCATGAGCTGGGGAGAGAAGACGGGGACCCCTGAGCAACTGCCAGGATCTTCCTTTCCATGGACACGGGTCACTGCGCACCGCAAACACGCAGGCGAGCGTTTAGGACCCTGTGAAGGTACCCGAGCCATCAGAACCTTCACAGGGTGGTCCCCTCACCACGAACAGGAGCTGGCACCGAGGGGTTTGATTGGGCCGAGTGCAAAACATTCTTCTTCATTAGATTAAAGTATAAGAGGACGATGACTCTCACTTCCTGATTTTGGAGTTCGGATATCGGTTTTTTTGTTCATTAACATGTAATTTAAAATATTTTCAGAATTTAATCTGAACGAAATTCTGTTTTGTATTCTTGTGGCCCTTGCCCCATGAACTTCCGTAACTTTTGCCATCTTAGGATGTTTTTTTTTTCCAACAGAATCTCCCTCCTCCCACTTCCGCTGAGGGTAAAGCCTCTTAACTCTTGTTACTATGGAAACAGAAGATCCGCATCTTAAGGGGACTTCTCTCTGCAGTGAATGGGATGAAATGATATCGTAATCGATTCTCCTTGAATGCGAACGAACTAGAGCTGATGGAAGAAGTGGACAGATCGAAGCAGAAGTGCACAGCTAATCCAGTTCCCTCCCCGCCCCCTAAATCTCTCTTTGTTGCCATGTCCATCCTTTTGGGTCTTTGATATCAATGATTAGAGGGGGGCCGGATGTAGGCAGGAGGGATGCAAGGAATCATCCCTTTCAGAAGAATCCCTTTCACAACACACATCTCTTTCAGAATGCTAGTAAAGGTATTGGGTGGAAATATTATTTAAACTTGTCCATATTTCCCAAGCTTTTAAGAAAAGGAAAAAAACCCATTGAAACGAAGGGGAAAATGTTCTGAAATGGAAATCCATGTCTCCGCTTTTTTTCTAGATCCTGGCCTCCATAATTATCATTGAATGAGTTCGGTTATGAATGCCGGTTCGTTTAAAAGGCCGAACTGCACTTCTGTTGAAATTTAAGAAACTGTTAAGAGCACGTGGGTCTCGATTGCCTTTAGCAGGATTTGCTTTCTAAATTTCATAATTTGAAAGCGTTTGGTTTATATACGAATCAAGAGTAATATTTGGAAGTGATTTTGGTAAATGGCGTTTGGCATCCCACTACCAAATGGAAAAAAAATCGTTTCTAATAGCAAATAAATATTCCTAAAATGAATAAATAATGCAAGATACGAGGCAATAAGATTTTGAGTTTTTTATTTCACACGAATAAAGAAGGCTTACAGGAAATGAAGCTGATTCTTCTCGTCCAGAATCGCCCTCAATAGATGGCGGAAAGATGACGTCACATTTAGGCTGAAAAGAAGAAAGCATCATCATCATCATCATCAACATCCTTCATGTAACTAATGCATAAGTCAATGCAAGATATTTTTCGAAAAGTTCGGAGGAATTAGTCATTTAAGATGGATTTGAAACGTGGCATGGATGGATATGCATATAGGTTGGATGGATATGCATATAGGATGGATGGTATATGATCGATGGCTAAAGGGGCCTAGCGAAGGACTGTGGTGGGGGGGAGAAGGAAATTTTTCTAACTCGGAGATCAAATTTTGCGAATTGCGAAAATAAGTGAATCAATTGAATTCTGTCTCTGTGAGGAACATTCCCAAGATTTCGTTCAGTGGGGGTGGGACGAGTTTTGTAAATATGGCATCTCGACATATTTTTGCAGAAAAATTCCCTACTTTTACATCTCACCAAGATTTTGCCAAGCTGCCTCGATTCTCGCAACTCTCCTTAATTCTACAGAAACAATCCCAATTTTCATAACTCTATTTTACCAAGTGGCTCCTAATTGAATTCTGCCAATTCTCCTTAATTTCAGGAAAACAATTCCAATTTGCATAACTCACCTGTATTTCACCAAGTGTCTTTGAATTTTGCCAACTTCCCAACATTTTGTCAAGTTGCCTCGATTTGGCCAACCTCCCTACATTTTGTCAACTCTCCATAATTTTACAGAATAAACGGTTTTCACATCTCACTCAATTTTACCAAATCACTTCGAATTTTGCCAAAAAAATCCCAAATTTTGCAACTCTCCTGGATTTCATCAAGTCACTTCGAATTCCGCTGAACTAAATTTCATCACTGAATTAAATCTACAATTAAGTTCAGTGATGGTGTGTGTGTGTGGGGGGGGGGGGCATTCCTTAACTTCCATCTTTCAAAATCTATCTCTTCTGATTCCGGTGTATAATGACTGTCATTAATGTAAGACAAAATAATACAAAATAGATAGAAATCCGAGAATAATAATATCCCCGCCCCCCCCCTCAGGAGAATTCCTTTTTCAACACTGTGATCTGCAATTACAACTTACCAAGGCACGTGCTCGTGCAGTCATCCTCGGTCAGGAAGTTGTTATCGTTACCGCGGCAACCGCCGTAGATGAATTTCTCGCATTTTCCGGAATCCTTGTTGAAGAAGTATCGGGGGAAAGCAGCCTTGCAGGGGCCGACCTCTTTCTCTTGGTAGCAGGAGGTGGGGGCCATCAGAGCTGAAATTAGGAAGAGGAGTACAATGGAGGAGTACAAAGAGGAGAACAATCGATTTGATTCACCAAATTTTTTTTGTTTCTCAAGGTCAAGAGGTCATTCCCATTTCATTTTTTAGCTTTTAACCTGTATTTTTTATCCCTTGTGCTGCATTAAACCCAACTTTCAGTCAAAAATTTCCTAAAGTTTCGTTTCCAATTTTTTTCGCAAAAGTCCGACAAATGAACTCCAAATTTTGTCCATTTTTTTTCTTCCTTACAGTCGCCATTTCTCCTCCATATTTTCAGGTTGTGAGAGTTCCATTTGCTTAAACGAAATTAAGTTCGCAAATGAGAGATATTTCCAAAGGGAAATTTATTCCGATGTGGTTTGCAAAGGTTCATTTTGCGGAGTGAATCGATTCATCTCCGGGGGCGAGGGGGGGGGGCTTAGTTGGTAGCGCGCCAGGCTCGTAATCTGCACTTCCCAGGTTCGAGTCCCAGCTGGGTCAGTGTTGAGATTTATCTCCGCAAAATTCCCCGCCCTGCCCACGGTCAGTAAGGGACACCGATGGGCTTGGAAAGGCCGCCGTCCGTCGGATGGGACGTTAAGCCGTGGACCCGTGTGCGGGAGAGCCACACCCTGTGCACGTTAAAGAACACGCTAGATTGCCTTGACGGGAGGCTACCATCTGTCTCCCAACAGCTGTTCCAGTGGGTCCCCTTCCCCAACCTTCTCTGAGCCTTCGGGGTCCATGTGACCTGGTCATTTAGCCCATGGTATGCAAAAAAGTGCCGCTCAGAGGTCAAACAACCCGATCCAACGGTTCTCCTCCTACTAAGCTCTCCCGAAGGATTCTTACCTCCGCACTTGTTGTAGCATTCGTCCTCGGTCTGGAAATTGTTTCCGTTTCCTCCGCATCCTCCGTAGATGAATTTTTTGCACATCCCTTCTTCCTGGTCGTAATAGTAGCGAGGCATGTAAGCGGCGCACAAGCCGGGGTCAGCGGATTTCTCGCAGTCTGAACGGTCTAGCCTCCTCCTGGCAACCGTTGCTAGGGAAGGAAACAAGAAGACTCAGAAATGGAGATCCCATTGTCACGAGAGAAAAGGGAATTGTTAATTCTAGAAATTATTTTGGGGGCGGGATAATGAAGCTATTTCTGTACATTGAGAGGAAACATTTCATTCTAAAATCTTAAAACCCAGATCCTCATTATCGCCATCATCATCATCATATATCGCTATCTCCCTTCACTTTGAATTGTGATGACTTAACTAATGTGAACGATTGGTTTCAAGGGTCGGGTGATAAAATATTAAAATTGATGTATTTCAATATTAGATCATTGAAAAAATACTGGGATAATTTACTAGTTCACATTGAACTTCTTGAATTCCAGTTGGATTTGATTATTTTGGTTGAAACTATGATAACCGAATAGGAATCAGCTACATTTAATATTGAAGGGTATAACAAGCTTATTTTAACTGCAAAAGAAAATAAACAACGTGGGATCATTATTTTTTATGTAAACAAAATTAATTTAGTACAACTAGATGAAACTATTGGAGAATCAACAGAAGCAATAATTACTAAATTATTAATTAATAATATTGAAATTAATATCATCGCAGTATATAGATCTCCTAGTAAAAATATTAACTATTTCCTAAAAGAAATTTCTGAGTATTTATTAAAAAGGGCAGGAATTAAAAATTTAATTATTGTTGGTGATATTAATATTGATGTGGCAAATACTAATAAATAGGGTTGTGATATGTAATTAAATACTTTGATTGAATTTGGTTTAGAACAAATCGTTAAGGGTTTTACTAGAGAGGACAAAACATTAACTAAATTTACAAGGACGTTAATTGATCATGTTTTGGTTAAAACAAGTAGTTTTGATGTTAAAAGTAAAACATATAGAAATCAATTTGCAGACCATTATGGTATCTTAATTAAGATTTTGAAAAAGAATATTAGCTCTAATGATGTTACATTTTTGGAAGAGGATTCAAACCTAGGTTTTAAAAAATTTTATAATGATACTCTTATTATTCAAAAATTGCAAATGACACAGTGGAATGATATAGTTGAAGACATGAGTACAAAATTAGAATATCAGGAAATATTAAGTAAAATTGATGAAATTCGGGAAAATTCTTGTTGTAGTAAACAAATTAATAATTGTAAAACTAAGAAAATAAGGAAAGAATGGATTACAGATGACGTTATTTTAGCAATTAAAAATAGAGATAAATTATGGAAAAGATATAAAGATAATGTTAATAATAAACAAAATTATGACATATAAAATGGAAAGAAATAGGATAAACATCATTATAAGGAACCAAAAACGCATATTTTATTCAAATAAATTAGCAATTCATAAAGGTAATAATACTAGAATGTGGGAATTAATTAATGATATTATTGATGATAAAAAAAAAGGATGTCAATCGACGAAAATGTTGAAAGACACTTGATTAGAGATAACACTCCAAAAGAAATTCTAAATAGTTTTGTTAAGTTTTTTTGTAACAATTATTAGTGAGATGCAAACAGAATTTGCGACGATGAATACCAGGTCAGATAAGGTTTACGAATTATGTTACATAAATAAGAATTCTATGCATTTTCCACTAGCTAGTAACTTCGATGTAGCCAATATTATAGATCACTTAAAATATAACACATCTCCTGGATTTGACAATATATTAAACCAAAATACATGAAGGAAAGTGAATGCAATTTTGTTCATGTAATAACAATTCTTATAAATAAAATTTTTGAAAATTCGCAAATCCCAATAGCTTTGAAAATTGAAATTATTCGTCCGGTATATAAAAGTGGATCAAAAAAGAATTTTAATAATTATAGACCAATCACTCTATTAACAATTTCTTGATAAGATAATGGAAAAATACGTTGGAGATCGCTTGCAAAATATTTTGAATAAAATAAATTTTCTGTCAAGTCAGCAATTTGGGTTCCGCAAAGTCTTTTGGAAGACCTTATTAATAATATAAATATTAATTTAAATATGGGAAAGAAATGCGTTGCCGTATTTATGGACTTAAATAAAGCATTTAATTCAGTTGACATTGTCATTTTGCTACAGAAATTATATTTACTTGGTATAAGAGGGAATATTTTTGAAGTTTAAAAGCTACTTATTACATAGAGAAATAGTTGTGAAAATAAATTATAATTTTAGCGATAAATTTCAGATCAATTTTGGAGTTCCACAAGGGTCTATTCTCGGACCTATGCTATTCCAAATATACATAAATGATTTGGCTAATACAGGTAACCCCCGTTCATCGCGACCCCGGCGAGTGCGGATTCGTTATATCGCGATCTTTTTTTATCTCGGCACTTGCGTGGCTTTGAAACATGCCAGGAAAAGTCAAAACCAATGTTGAAGGTGCGTGATAACTTTCTTTCTCGCTCAATTACATCATACACATGTACAGTCGCTCAAAAAGTATCCGAACACTATGGTTGATTAAAAAAATTCAGAAAAAATATCTAGCAACGTATTTTATAAATTAGTAATCTGCCAACCTTCGTGTCACGTGACACAAGGTTGGCAGATCACTAATTTATAAAAAAATCGTTGCCAGATATTTTTTCTGAATTCTGTAATCAACCATAGCGTTCTGATACTTTTTATTAGAATTAATAATATTTATTTTATTAACAAAGTGTTTTTTCGAATTTTTAAATATTTTTTTTAAAATCCTCCGTTGATCGCGAAATTTCGCTTATCGCGACCATGTCCAGAACGTATCCTTCGCGATGAACGGGGGTTATCTGTATTAATTTCGAAAGTAAATTATATATGTATGCTGATGTTACAGTGCTAATCAACTTCCACTCTGATTTGGAATACGCTATTTGCAATCTACAAAATGATTTTAATAAAGAGTTAAATGGTTTGTTCTTAACAAACTGAGTGTAAACGAGAAAAAAACTAAATTTATGTGTATTGGTTCTCAACAACCTACACTTAATAGAAGAATTACTAAGCATCGAATAAGTTGTACTATGCTGGATGGTTGATCACTTGGCATATGCAATTGTCCTAAAATAGAAGTAAACGAAATAATTTACCTAGGCTTGAAAATGAATTCGAAAATGAAATGGAATAAACATATTGATTGGATGTGTTCAAGACTACGATTTGTAGCATTTAAAATGAGGAAACTTAACTTGTTTGTTGATGCACAGATAACTATTTTAGTATATAAAGCACTTTTTGAATTAAACACAGAATTAAATAAAATTAAAAGAATACAATTTAGTCTGCTAAAAGGATTGTGTAATACAGAAGTTAAATATTCCCTTACAACGAAAGATGATATATTCAGTTTGTTCAAAACTTTACCTTTTGAAAGTTTATATGTGTTTGTTACTGTTATCAATAACTTCTTTGACGATACCTATAAGCAAAATATTTGCCACAATAAGTTTACTAGAAAAAAGGCTATTGGTTTTTTGAAACAACCAAAATTTAATAATAATTATGGACGAAATTCCAAAGAATATCAAATTCCCTACCTATTTAACTTGCTTCCTAGAGAAATAGTTAACTTAAAAAAAATTGTGATGTTAAAGAAAATTTTTTTCAATGGTTGATGAAAATGTGATGTTTTTATTTGGAAACTTTCATCATTTTGTCGGTTTTCTTTTTCATTTATTCTTTTTTTTTTCTCTCCTTCATTTTATGTAATACTGCTGTAATCTAGATCTTATCTGTAAAACATATATGTACATTCCCGCTGATAAGCTTCGGCTTAGTGGGATTTTTTATGTCAAAAAATTATAGATAATACTTATTGAAAAAAAATTTGAATTCGAAAAAAAAGAAATCTCTCCGTTTTCGTATTCATGAAAAGATCTTTAAAACTCGAAATTGATTGAAAACTCGTTTATGGCAATGATCGAGCAGACGAAGAAATCTCTTATAACAATTATCGACATAATTTTAAAAGTATTCGTCTGAATAGAAATCCTGATGAGCTCCGATTGCTACCCGGATGAATCGCCCACCTGAGGTGACTGAAAGGTGCTCACCACCGCAACTGGATTGGCAGTCTTTTTCCGTCAGAAAGTTGTTCTCATTGCCATCGCAACCGCCGTAGACGAATGTCTTGCATTGGCCCGTCGCTCGGTCGAAATAGAAGCGGGGGAAGTAACCTCTGCACATGCCCGTCTGGGGCTCCAAATCGCAAACGTTGGCTTCTGGGGCACGAGCTGCAAACAGAAAATAAGACATCTGCAGATCGAATAACGGAAATGGGAATTAAACAGAAAAGCGATTCCTTTAACAATGTCAAAATGGATCATGGCAGACGTAAGTGGCCACAGAAAAACAAAATCATAGAATTGGAATATATTTATATTTTATCACAATTATATCTTAAGTTGCAATTCAATTTAAAAAAAAAATTTTATTCGAAATATGCTCATAAAAATAAGGTTCACATTTTTCTCAATGTTTATTTGTTGGGGAAATTGGAAAATGTTTTAAAGCTACAAAATTCTGAATTTTTATTTTAGTTGTGAAGTGAGCTCACTTTTTTAAAGAATGCCGCAAATAATGGGACTAAAAATGGGCGATGCCCACTTTAAGAGAAAGGGTTGAGGAACACTCTTATGGGGGATTAGTTTTCCTATGAGCGGCGTTTTCTTTTTTGCACCACATCGAGGGCTGGTTAAGGTTGAGGGAAGGGAACCAACTGTGGGGGAGATGGAGGCCATCGAACAGGCTGTGACTCTCGTGCAGACAGAGCCCCTCCCCCCCCCCTCCCACAGAAGGAGGATTTCTTGGATTCGCCCGAGTCCTTGTCGTGTGGGAAGAGGGAGGAAGTAGCTGTGCACGTGCGTCGCCTCCTCCGCGTGCTCGCAAAACAGGTAGAGAAGCTCGCGACGGAAGGAGAAGAGGAATTTGCAAAAGATCAATTTTTCATGTCCCAAGAAGAAAGGGAACCGAAAGTAGCCAAGCCGAAAGTGAGTCCCACGCGGCAGCTCATCGTCTGTTAGATGATTTGAATAGCAGGTTAAGAGAAAAATGATATCTTTGTTTTTGGGATTGGATGAAGCCTTCCTAACTGCTGATTAAGATCCTCGTGGAACCTCTCGCGGAGGCATTTTTATGGGTGGGTCGATTTCGGGGGGGATGAAAATGATCTGGAGTAATTTTCCTCAGATATGAAAACTGCCTTAACAGCTGATTTAATCGACAGGAGATCATTGTTACAGTTTTTTTTTATCGTCCAAAGGAAAAACACGTGGACAAAATTTTCTTTCCTGCGCCCAATGCCTATTGGGTAGGGGACGGGGGGGCGCAGTCGGTAGCGCGCCAGGCTTGCAGTTCCCAGGTATCCAGCTGGTCAGCGTTGAGATTTATCTCCGCAAAACTCCCCGCCCTGCCCACGGTCAGTAGGGGAAAGGCCACCGTCCGTCGGATGGGACGTTAAGCCGTGGCCCCGGTGTGCGGGAGAGTCATACCCTGTGCACGTTAAAGAACACGCTGGATGGCCTTGACGGGAGGCTACCATCTGTCTTCCAACAGCTGTTCCAGTGGGTCCCCTCCGCCAATCTTCTCTGAGCCTTCGGGATCCTTGTGACCTGGCCATTTAGCCCATGGTGCGCAAAAAAGTGCCGCTGAGAGGTCAACCAACCCGACCTATTGGATAATTGGCCCTGACCACTTCCTGTGTTAATGATCCGTCAACTGAGCTCACCTTCTTGGAGTCACGAAATCAGTTCCAGATTTGGCAGAAAATAAGATCGGTAAAATAATCCTTTCCTTTCATCATTATGTCCGTTTCATCCCTCTGTTCGAGTCGCCCAATGCTCACAGGTGAGATAATTACCCGCGAAAAGGAGCAAAATCGAAGAAAACTCAGACATGTTTTGAGCTGGGTTCGATCATTGCGTGCCACGAGGAAGTTTTATCTTATTATTGTGCAGACATCCCTTTCAGGTACAAAGTCTCCAAACTCTCCCATCAGATGAATCAGATGAATCATCAGTTAGAATGATCCGAATCAAATCACGTGACGCCCGCTCGTGGTTTTGGGTCGGCACGAGATGAACAGCCTCTATCCCCAAAGATTCGATTCCTTCTGTGGCAGCAAGCGGACTTTGCGAATGAGTCTCAGGGAACCACCTCAGAGAGAGAGGAAAAAGCGTTCGTGACGTAAGTAGTGGGAATCCAAGAGCAAACTCCTCTTGCACGTGAGTTTCAGTTATCGTGCAAATCGAGAATCTCTTGCAGCTTCATTAATATTATGGGTTGCATTCGTCTGCAAAATCTCAGTTGTTGCCGGGATCAGTTTCTGCCCGGAAACACGTGAATTCGGCTTTCTGCTCTGAATTCACAGCAGAAGATTTTCGGTACAAATAAATTCCCTGCCATAATTATAAAGTTATATAAAATAAAATCCATTTAAGTGCCCCAAAAACTCCACCAACTCCCTCGTGCAAGGGAACCTCCTCGAAGTATAAGAGTCGTTGGCTAAAGTCTCATCAAGTACGTCAAGTTCAGCGGACTTGCGCAGTGCTTTCTCTTTCCCCCATCAAAGGCCTCCTCAGTTTTGTGCCTCTTAGATTCACTATGTACACTGAATCTGATGGCTTCGATAGAGGTCTCCAAAGAGGGGCGGCATTTGGTAAATTCCGATACATCTGTAATTTAATCGTAATCGAAAATTAGCGTGGCGCGAATGAAAGGTTCCTACTTACAGGCGCCACCACATCGGGCCTTGCAGTCGTCCTCGGTGTGGAAGTTGTTTTCGTTTCCTTGGCAACCCCCATAAATGAATTGCTCGCACTTCCCTGTGGAGGGATCGTAATAGAAGCGGGGCATATACGCCAGGCACATCCCTCTCTCAGCTGGAAGACTGCACACGTCGTCATCCGATTCATCGCTCAACTGGAATCCTGAAATCACAAAAAAGAGTCATTCTTCATTTTAATTTGAAACTAGGCGATAATTAACATCCATTTAATACCGAAAAGGGTTACGCTGCTCGAAATACACAAATTAACACTTTCTTTAAAAATTAAAGCTGAAGTTTTTCCTCCATAGATGATATCGCCCCCCCCCCCCCCAGGGCATCATCGAATAGCCTAGCACGAGCGATGATGCCACAAGCTTCATTTATTTGCGAGTTTGTTTCACTCTCTAATGGAGGTTCCAAAGGGGCGGGGGGGGGGGCAGTCGGAAGCGCGCCACGCTCGTAATCTGCTTTTCCCAGGTTCGAGTCCCAGTTCTGGTAGCATTCAGATTTATCTCCTCAAAAGGTCCCCGCCCTGCCCACGGTCAGTAGGAGACACCGATGGGCTTGGAAAGGCCTCCGTCCCTCGGATGGGACGTTAAATCGTGTGCCATACCCTGCGCACGTTAAGGAACACGCTGGATGGCCTTGACGGGAGGTTACCATCTGTCTCCCAATAGCTGTTCCAGTGGGTCCCCTCCCCCAACCTTCTCTGAGCCTTCGGGGTCCTTGTGACCTGGCCATTTAGCCCATGGTGTGCAAAAAAGTGCCGCTCAGAGGTAAAACAACCCACCAATCTAAGTGAAGAAGAGGGGTCGACATCTCCCCCCTCCCCCATCTTCGGTATGTCGTAATCCAAAAAGTAATGAATGCGATTCATTGTAATCGCTATTCACCAAGAACACTTAACTTTTCTTTCGACAAAAATGGCATCACGGGGTTTAAGAAATGGCTGAACACATTGTGAAAAGACCTGCTCTTTTTACGATATGTGCACGTGGAAGCCAGATATCAGAAATAATATTGGATACATTAAGCATCCATTTTGTAACAGTTGAGGAAATTGATGATCTGTTAAATATATTTGAAACTGAAACTAGTCCCTCGTGCAGGAATTGCAAGGAAACGGTAAACGCACAAAATAAGGAATTTTGCTAAAAAATAAAAGATCACTAGTGAGAAACTGAATCATTAAAAGTTCTCCAGTGATGCTTTTTTTTGTAAAGAATAAAATTTTTATTCATAAGAGTAAGTAATACAAATACATTACAATTTGACCCGCAAAGCTAAATTGCTTATCTGCAGGAAAATGAATAAATTATATTAAACATAGGTCATTCAGTCACAAAAATGGTGTACATCAAATAAATCCACAAAACGCAACACATAATAATCAGCTAACTAGAAAATACCAAATAATTATTTAATTCCATTTTTAAGTCTTCTAAAAGAATCTATATTTAGTAATTCTTTTGGAATAGCATTAAATATAAGTGGTACTTGATATTCGGAGGTATGTTTCCCGTAATTATTTCGAAACTTTGGCAATTTGTAATAACCTTGGTTTTGAAGTCTTGTATTTTTGTTATGTTGAATTTTAGTTTGTAAGTTTCGTGAAAGAATTTTTTAATTATTACATTATATTTATATAAATTGCTGTAAGATAAAAGATTTAAAAATTTTAATCTTTCGGTGGAAGTTTTATAAATTTTTTGTTGCTTAAGTTTTTTCTGTTGCTTATGAAATGTGTGATGGAGGAAATGCGATGGCTGCTCCCAAGGGATGCATGCAGAAAACAGATAGGTAGGCGTCGTCCATTTCCCAAGTCTTGTGCTGCTTACTCTCAGACTCAGGTGAACCTTTCCCACAATTGCTTGCGGGTGATTTTAACAAGTGCCAAAAAAGGTGGCAGCAGGAAACACTGGCGCATCAGCTCTCACTTAGGGACGAGTGGTCACTTAGTCTCATTAGGTCTCACTTAGTCTCACTTAGGGACGAGTGGTCACTTAGTCTCATTAGGTCTCACTTAGTCTCACTTAGGGACGAGTGGTCACTTAGTCTCATTAGGTCTCACTTAGTCTCACTTAGGGACGAGTGGTCACTTAGTCTCATTAGGTCTCACTTAGTCTCACTTAGGGACGAGTGGTCACTTAGTCTCATTAGGTCTCACTTAGTCTCACTTAGGGACGAGTGGTCACTTAGTCTCATTAGGTCTCACTTAGGGACGAGTGGTCACTTAGTCTCATTAGGTCTCACTTAGGGACGAGTGGTCACTTAGTCTCATTAGGTCTCACTTAGTCTCACTTAGGGACGAGTGGTCCCTTAGTCTCATTAGGTCTCACTTAGTCTCACTTAGGGACGAGTGGTCCCTTAGTCTCATTAGGTCTCACTTAGGGACGAGTGGTCACTTAGTCTCATTAGGTCTCACTTAGTGTCACTTAGGGACGAGTGGTAACGTTAAGAAGCAGGCCATTATTAAGTGACGAAGGAATAAGGCAGTCGTCTGCCCAAGTGGTAATTGCCAGTTCCCATCCCGGCATGCAGCAGCGTACGGCGATCAAGAGAGCGTCCGGTCTCGTCTCCAATCCTCGCCCAGAGGTCAGGGGAGCGCTTCCGTTTCGAGTCGCCTTTAACACTCTCAGAACAAAGGAGTCGGTAGCGCGCCAGGCTCGTAATCTGTAGTTCCCGAGTTCGAGTCCCAGCTGGGTCAGCGTTGAGATTTATCTCAGCAAAATTCCCTGCCTTGCCCACGGTCAGTAGGAGACACCGATGGGCTTGGAAATGCCACTGTCCGTCGGATGGGACGTTAAGCTGTGACCCCGTATGCGGGAGAGACAT
Organism: Ryuthela nishihirai; assembly: GCA_038380435.1. Classification (NCBI taxonomy): domain Eukaryota; kingdom Metazoa; phylum Arthropoda; class Arachnida; order Araneae; family Heptathelidae; genus Ryuthela; species Ryuthela nishihirai. The sequence continues at coordinate 57,216,974 of JAWZYU010000030.1, read as the reverse complement.
ACCCTGTGCACGTTAAAGAACACGCTGGATGGCCTTGAGGGGAGGCTACCATCTGACTCTCAACAGCTGTTCCATTGGGTCCCCTCCCCCAACCTTCTCTGAGCCTTCGGGGTCCATGGGACCTGGCCATTTAGCCCATGGTGTGCAAAAAAGTGTCGCTCAGAGGTAAAAACAACCCAACCCAACTCAGAACAAAGGCCTCCGAATCCCTTCCCTTCCACAATGAAACACTCTCAGAACAAAGGCCTCCAAATCCTTTCCCTTCGACAATGAAACACTCTCAGAACAAAGGCCTCCGAATCCCTTCCCTTCCACAATGAAACCATCCCACTTACCTCTGCAGTGATCAAGACATTCCTCTTCGGTGGAGTAGCGGTTACCGTTGCCCTCGCAACCGCCATACACGAATTTGTGGCAAGTTCCTGTGCTGACGTCATAGTACCAACTGGGGAAGTAGGCCAGGCAGCGGCCAGTTTCCGGTGCCTCGTCGCAAGTCTTCTTCGTCTCTGAGAAGGAAAAGATCAACTTTAATAATCGCTTGCATTGAGATCGTTCAGTCAAAATGCGAGGTGAGATTTTCTTAAAGGAAATCCTCGCTCCACAAAACTTACATTTCCTGCAAAAGGGTAAATATTATTATGATTTCCAATTTTATAAATTCCTTTCAGATATTATTGTTCTAATTGAACTTTAGATTAAAAAATCAATTACGTTAAAACCTTGGATTGCGAGTAACTTTGTTTGCGAGTATTTTGCAAGACGAGCAAATTTTTAAAATAAATTTTAACTTGATAAGCGAGCTAAGTCTTCTAATACGAGTAACATGTATGCGCATGTCTACCAACCGTCACGTTCGGTTTCAGTCGGTCGGTGTCGGTGTGCTTTACATATTTACTCAACATACGTACGAAGTATTATTTATTTTCTTTCTAAACGTGGTTAATGAGTATTTTTTGATAACAGTACTGTAACCATGGCTCCCAAAAAGAAAACTGTTGAAAAAGAAAGTGATAAGAAGAAGAAAATGATTACGGTGGAAGTTAAGAAGGAAATCATCGAGAAGCACTCACGAGGTATGCGAGTGGTCGACATCGCAAGATTTTATAATAAGTCTACATCGACTATTTGCGCAATATTAAAGAAGAAAAAAGAATTAAGGGGACTAGATGTAGCAAAAGGAGTCACGCGACTATCAAAGCAACGGCCACGTGTTCTGGAAGATGTAGAAAAGTTGCTTCTCGTGTGGATAAACGAGAAACAACTAGCAGGTGATACTGTGACGGAAAACTGTATCTGCGAGAATGCAAAGATTTTGTACGCCGACCTCATAAGTAAACTGCCAGATACGTCGATAAGATACGAAGAAGGCTTCAAAGCGAGCAGGGGTTGGTTTGACAACTTTAAGAAGCGAAGTGGTATCCATAGTGTTGTGCGACACGGAGAAGCTGCGAGTTCGGTCGTTAAGGCAGCTGAGGCGTTCGCCACCGAATTTCCGAAACTCATGATTTCCGAGGGTTACCTACCACAGCAAGTTTTTAACTGTGACGAGACAGGGATTTTTTGGAAAAAGATGCCAAAGAGGACTTACATTACTATAGAAGAGAATGCAATGCCTGGTCACAAGCCCATGAAAGACCGTCTCACCCTCTTGTTTTGTGCTAATGCAAGCGGGGATTTTAAAATTAAGCCCTTGCTGGTGTATCATTCCGAGAATCCACGAGCCTTCAAGAAATGCAAGGTACAGAAGAGTCAGTTAAACGTTATGTGGAGGTCCAACAGCAAAGCTTGGGTCACTCATATCTTGTTCGTTGAGTGGATCAATGAGGTCTTCGGTCCTACAGTGAAAAAATACCTTTTAGAAAATAATCTGCCACTCAAAGTTTTGCTAATTATGGACAATGCCCCTGCTCATCCTCTAGGTCTCGAGGATGACTTACTGGAGGAATTCGAGTTCATTAAGGTGAAGTTCCTTCCTCCCAATACCACTCCACTACTTCAGCCCATGGATCAGCAAGTCATTTCGAACTTTAAAAAGCTTTACACCAAAGCATTATTTCAGCGGTGCTTTGAGGTAACTGAAGGAACAAATCTTACCCTCCGAGAATCCTGGAAAAATCATTTCCACATCGTGAACTGTCTCAAGATCATCGATAAAGCTTGGAATGGGGTCACCAAGAGAACGCTCAATTCTGCTTGGAGAAAACTGTGGCCTGACTGCATTCTAGGAGATAACTGTGAGGGGTTAGCTCACGAAGAGGAACTGCCAGTTCTCGATGAAATTGTCTCCTTGGGGAAGAACATGGGACTGGAAGTGAATGAGGACGACATTCAAGAGCTGGTGGAGGAACATCGCCAGGAGCTGACCACCGACGAAATAATGGATCTGCATCGCGAGCAACAGCAAGAGTTTGTGGAGGAGATCTCGTGTGAGGAAGACGAGAAAAAGGAGGAGGAATCACTCACTTCAAATGAGATTAAGGACATGTGTAAAATGTGGGAAACAGTCCAATATGTTGTAGAAAAACACCACCCAAATAAGGCTGTGGCAATGCGAGCAGTCAACCTTTTTAATGACAATGCAATGTCACATTTTCGGGAAATTATAAAGAGAAGGCAGAAGCAAATGTCCCTTGATAGTTTCGTCGTTAGAGTTACACAAAAGAAAAAAGATTCCAGTGTTCCAAACGCAAATTAATTGTGTGTATTATTTTTATGTACCTATATGTATTCTTTTTATTTTGTATTAAACATTTTATTTGAATAAATTTTTTGTTGTGGAACGAATCATTGGGGTTTCCATTATTTGTTATGAGTTATTCGCTTTGATATACGAGTGCTTCGGATTACAAGTACGTTTCCGGAACGAATTAAGCTCAGTAACCGAGGTACCACTGTATTTACTTAATTAATTAAACGAATCAGAATCGTACTGATTAGAAAAATTCCTAAATTCTCCTAGCACAAACCAAATGTCGATCTCTAAGAGTTACCATTTTTTGATTGGCCGTCTGCTTCCCGGTAACTATGGCAACATTCTGATGCAGGCCTTGCGCGCTTTTCCAATATTCGAATTCTTTACCAAATGTTTGTTCTCCGATTCGTAGATGAAATTCATCAGCCTCTTCAATGAGGAAATGGGGAACGAACAACCGCTCATTAAACAAGGGAACGAGATTTCGGAAACTGAAATTCATCAGCCTCTTCAATGAGGAAATGGGGAACAAACAACCGCTCATTAAACAAGGGAACGAGATTTCGGAAACTGAAATTCATCAGCATCTTCAATGAGGAAATGGGGAACGAACAACCGCTCATTAAACAAGGGAACGAGATTTCGGAAACTGAAGTTCATCAGCCTCTTCAATGAGGAAATGGGGAACGAACAACCGCTCATTAAACAAGGGAACGAGATTTCGGAAACTGAAATTCATCAGCCTCTTCAATGAGGAAATGGGGAACGAACAACCGCTCATTAAACAAGGGAACGAGATTTCGGAAACTGAAATTCATCAGCCTCTTCAATGAGTAAATGGGGAACGAACAACCGCTCATTAAACAAGGGAACGAGATTTCGGAAACTGAAATTCATCAGCCTCTTCAATGAGGAAATGGGGAACGAACAACCGCTCATTAAACAAGGGAACGAGATTTCGGAAACTGAAGTTCATCAGCCTCTTCAATGAGGAAATGGGGAACCAACAACCGCTCATTAAACAAGGGAACGACATTTCGGAAACTGAAATTCATCAGCCTCTTCAATGAGGAAATGGGGAACCAACAATCGCTCATTAAACAAGGAAACGACATTTCGGAAACTGAAATTCATCAGCCTCTTCAATGAGGAAATGGGGAACCAACAACCGCTCATTACACAAGGGAACGACATTTCGGAAACTGAAATTCATCAGCCTCTTCAATGAGGAAATGGGGAACCAACAACCGCTCATTAAACAAGGGAACGACATTTCGGAAACTGAAATTCATCAGCCTCTTCAATGAGGAAATGGGGAACGAACAACCGCTCATTAAACAAGGGAACGACATTTCGGACTGAAATTCATCAGCCACTTCAATGAGGAAATGGGGAACGAACAACCGCTCATTAAACAAGGGAACGACATTTCGGAAACTGAAATTCATCAGCCTCTTCAATGAGGAAATGGGGAACCAACAACCGTTCATTAAACAAGGGAACGAGATTTCGGAAACTGAAATTCATCAGCCTCTTCAATGAGGAAATGGGGAACAAACAACCGCTCATTAAACAAGGGAACGACATTTCGGAAACTGAAATTCATCAGCCTCTTCAATGAGGAAATGGGGAACAAACAACAGCTCATTAAACAAGGGAACGAGATTTCGGAAACTGAAATTCATCAGCCTCTTCAATGAGGAAATGGGGAACCAACAACCGTTCATTAAACAAGGGAACGACATTTCGGAAACTGAAATTCATCAGCCTCTTCAATGAGGAAATGGGGAACCAACAACCGCTCATTAAACAAGGGAACGACATTTCGGTAACTGAAATTCATCAGCCTCTTCAATGAGGAAATGGGGAACCAACAACCCCTCATTAAACAAGGGAACGACATTTCGGAAACTGAAATTCATCAGCCTCTTCAATGAGGAAATGGGGAACCAACAACCGCTCATTAAACAAGGGAACGAGATTTCGGAAACTGAAATTCATCAGCCTCTTCAATGAGGAAATGGGGAACCAACAACCGCTCATTAAACAAGGGAACGAGATTTCGGAAACTGAAATTCATCAGCCTCTTCAATGAGGAAATGGGGAACCAACAACCGCTCATTAAACAAGGGAACGACATTTCGGAAACTGAAATTCATCAGCCTCTTCAATGAGGAAATGGGGAACCAACAACCGTTCATTAAACAAGGGAACGAGATTTCGGAAACTGAAATTCATCAGCCTCTTCAATGAGGAAATGGGGAACAAACAACCGCTCATTAAACAAGGGAACGACATTTCGGAAACTGAAATTCATCAACCTCTTCAATGAGGAAATGGGGAACAAACAACCGCTCATTAAACAAGGGAACGAGATTTCGGAAACTGAAATTCATCAGCCTCTTCAATGAGGAAATGGGGAACCAACAACCGTTCATTAAACAAGGGAACGACATTTCGGAAACTGAAATTCATCAGCCTCTTCAATGAGGAAATGGGGAACCAACAACCGCTCATTAAACAAGGGAACGACATTTCGGTAACTGAAATTCATCAGCCTCTTCAATGAGGAAATGGGGAACCAACAACCCCTCATTAAACAAGGGAACGACATTTCGGAAACTGAAATTCATCAGCCTCTTCAATGAGGAAATGGGGAACCAACAACCGCTCATTAAACAAGGGAACGACATTTCGGAAACTGAAATTCATCAGCCTCTTCAATGAGGAAATGGGGAACGAACAACCGCTCATTAAACAAGGGAACGATATTTCGGAAACTCAAATTCATCAGCCTCTTTAATGAGGAAATGGGGAACGAACAACCGCTCATTAAACAAGGGAACGACATTTCGGAAACTGAAATTCATCAGCCTCTTCAATGAGGAAATGGGGAACCAACAACCGCTCATTAAACAAGGGAAAGAGATTTCGGAAACTGAAATTCATCAGCCTCTTCAATGAGGAAATGGGGAACCAACAACCGCTCATTAAACAAGGAAACGACATTTCGGAAACTGAAATTCATCAGTCTCTTCAATGAGGAAATGGGGAACCAACAACCGCTCATTAAACAAGGGAACGACATTTCGGAAACTGAAATTCATCAGCCTCTTCAATGAGGAAATGGGGAACGAACAACCGCTCATTAAACAAGGGAACGATATTTCGGAAACTCAAATTCATCAGCCTCTTTAATGAGGAAATGGGGAACGAACAACCGCTCATTAAACAAGGGAACGACATTTCGGAAACTGAAATTCATCAGCCTCTTCAATGAGGAAATGGGGAACAAACAACCGCTCATTAAACAAGGGAACGATATTTCGGAAACTCAAATTCATCAGCCTCTTTAATGAGGAAATGGGGAACGAACAACCGCTCATTAAACAAGGGAACGACATTTCGGAAACTGAAATTCATCAGCCTCTTCAATGAGGAAATGGGGAACCAACAACCGCTCATTAAACAAGGGAAAGAGATTTCGGAAACTCAAATTCATCAGCCTCTTTAATGAGGAAATGGGGAACCAACAACCGCTCATTAAACAAGGAAACGACATTTCGGAAACTGAAATTCATCAGCCTCTTCAATGAGGAAATGGGGAACCAACAACCGCTCATTAAACAAGGGAACGATATTTCGGAAACTCAAATTCATCAGCCTCTTTAATGAGGAAATGGGGAACGAACAACCGCTCATTAAACAAGGGAACGACATTTCGGAAACTGAAATTCATCAGCCTCTTCAATGAGGAAATGGGGAACCAACAACCGCTCATTAAACAAGGGAAAGAGATTTCGGAAACTGAAATTCATCAGCCTCTTCAATGAGGAAATGGGGAACCAACAACCGCTCATTAAACAAGGGAACGAGATTTCGGAACCTTAAATTCATCAGCCTCTTCAATGAGGAAATGGGGAACCAACAACCGCTCATTAAACAAGGGAACGAGATTTCGGAACCTTAAATTCATCAGCCTCTTCAATGAGGAAATGGGGAACCAACAACCGCTCATTAAAGAAGGGAACGTGATTTCGGAAACTGAAATTCATCAGCCTCTTCAATGAGGAAATGGGGAACCAACAACCGCTCATTAAACAAGGGAACGAGATTTCGGAAACAACCTTAAGGTGGTGTTCCGCCATTCGGATTCCCCTCAGCACTTCCTGTAGAGGCCGGATGAGGCAACAGTCGATTCAAAATTAAGGCTTTTGGCAGAGATCAATTAAATATTCGCCGGGGGGGGGGCTTCCTCTAAGAGCAACATGAGAGGAAGCGCTGAAGCAATCATCTCCTGTTGAGGGAAATGCAATCGCGCTCACATTTAAAAGATAGAAGAAAGAAAAAAAATTAATTTTTTTAATTAAAATTAATTTAAAATTTATTATTAAAATAAATACTCTGTCGGTGGCCAGAGGAAAGGCGGTCTCGAGGCACCCTCTGTGCAGGACCCAGAGGTCCTTCGTTTGCACACAGACCAAAGCCCCCCTCCCCCCTTCAACAGAAGAGGTCGTTTAAGACATCATCACCTCTGGAGACGAGCCAGCCCAGTGGACAAATCTCTCCACGTGCACTTCGAACACCAATTCTCGATGCGTGTCGTGAAGAGAAGAAAAGAACTTGCCACGATCTCTTTGATACGGGGCCTTCATCTAGGGGAGGAAACCCCCCCCCCCCCAAGAATGCTAGTAAAGGCAAAAGAGGAAAGAAAATTGCTTAGGTCTATTGCTGAAGATAAAGTTGGAAACATGACGTCATCTTATGTGTGTTTCATGAATTTTTTAAGACCCTAAAACAGAGGATGAGATGTTCTCCTTCCGTGCCAATTCAGTCCCTGTTGCAACATCAGAGAAAGAGATCATTTCAGCATCTGTTGTGGGAATCGGTTCCGGAAATCTCTCTCTCTGCTCAGCCATAAACAGACGAGATTCTTGTCTCCTCGAAGTGAAACTTTTCGGGGATGCCCTCGTGCATTGGATGTCCACAGGGATCCTCCGAAATGAAGATATTCGTAGGATGGAGTGATCAGCCAGATCCCAGGACCTGAATCCAACTGAAGATGCTATGGATGCCCTGGGGAGGCGAATCACGGGATGCTGCCATCCACCTCCCTGAAACCTCAATAAACTCAATTTAGACTCTTTCAGGTTCGACTTTGCCAACTGTCGTTTCATTCAGATTTTCATTTCATTTAAGAGTCCTTACCTTTCGCTTGGCATTTATATTGTGGATTTCCTTCTCGTCGTCGAGGGGAGAAAATAAGTTAACGCTCTCAGTGGTGAGGTTTCGCCTTCAGTGGTGAGGATTCGCCTTCAGTGGTGAGGTTTCGCTTTCAGTGGTGAGGTTTCGCCTTCAGTGGTGAGGTTTCGCCTTCAGTGGTGAGGATTCTCCTTCAGTGGTGAGGATTCTCCTTCAGTGGTGAGGATTCGCCTTAAGTGGTGAGGATTCGCCTCAAAACCTCCGCCACTGCTCATTCCTTCTCTTGAAACAAATTCTCCGAAACGCCCCCTGCCCGAATTAATCTCTGCCGTTAAGTGAGCGGAACGTAAATCAGCCTTTCAGGGTTCTCTTTGGAAAGAAGGAAATCATCGAAGGTAAGCAAGAGGGGGGGAGAGCAGAATCATGGAATGGCATCTCACTTACCACGAAGAGCAAAGGCTGCGCCGATGACGCACAAGAGAAGGAGAACTTTCATCATGGTGAGTTGATTCTCGTCTGCACTGGGAGAGGCAGACGAGGCATCGTCCTCGGCTTATAAATGCCTTTCTCTTCGCCAACAGATTGTTCCGTTCTCAGGATCCTTCGCCACTCTCCACGGAAATCGTTTGCCATCCCCTGGGAATCGACAGATGATCGATTCCTAGACGAGTCACTCGCATAATCTAATCGCTGCTTATCGTTTGGTAATCGTCGTTTCGGATAAGAAGGAAATGAATACGCAAAAGTTCAAAGGTGAAAGAAGGCGAACGGCGAATGGAATCCACTTAAGACAGGGGTGGGCAAATATCGGCCCGCGGACCACATGCGGCCCGCTAAGAGTTTTTTGTGGCCCGCCAAGACAGTCAGAAAAATCCGCCTTGAACCGAGATTTCCTTCCCGTGCGCGACCGAAGATTCGTCTCGTATTTTCCACCAGGACGGCCACGTCAATACGCATGCGCAGTGCTTCTCCGGTTGATCTGGTTAATTTCCATTTTGTCTTTGCAACAGTAAATATATAAATTTCCAACTTTAGTGAAACCATGAACCCTCCGAAAAAACGTAAAATCGGTGATGAATGCTACGAATTAACGAAAATACAAAAAACAAATTTCAACCGCTGAATCTGTTACGTGGCCGTCTTTTATCGACAACACAGCTCTTCTTCTGGATGACCACGTCACAAAGACCCCAAAACCTCGGTGAGGGCGGATGGGGGTGGGAGGAGGTAGAGACGTTGGCAGCTGACTCGAGTGTCGCGGATTTTGAATTTCTGTTCCCTTCTGCAGCGCTTCGATCTGCTGGCACTTGCACCGAGGATTCGGATGGCGGCCCCTGCAAAGCGTATTTCCAGCGATTCTTCTTCAACCAGAGGAGCGGCAGGTGCGAGGCTTTCGTCTATGGAGGATGCGGTGGCAACAGAAACAATTACGAAACGATCGAGGACTGCCTCGAGACCTGCAGAGGTAAGTTTCGTTTCGTTGTTTCGGGTTTAATGGGGCAAAAGCAGCTAAGGCCACGAGGCGCCAAATGAGGTGTAAAGGGTAAAAAGAAAGATCTAAAAAACCAAGGAAACCCACACCCATTGTTAAAAGTGAAAAGACAATACAAAAGAAAACAAATGTAAACACTGAAATAACTAACAACAAAAATATCGATCTAAAAGACAAAAAATAATAAGGAGTACATTAAAATAACAATGGGTGTATAGGACCCATGTAAAAAACAATGTCAAAAGGTAAAAATCAGAGACGGTTAAAATAGCCAGAAAAACGTAAAAAGGCAAAAACAGCAGATAAAATACAGTGATGGGATAAAAGACGTCCGAGATTAAGAGGCTTGGACGTAAAATCATGAAAGTTAAAATACAAACGGCTTTCAAGGTTAAAACCTGGACATGAGATTAAAATATGTTTAATGGTTAAAATGGTGTCACAAAACTCGCACTTAGGTTTGTCGTCCACTTTAAGAAGAAATGAATGTCTGAGAAACGAATGACATAAGCGGAACCGAGCAAGGACAACTTCCTCCTTGCGATTCCTGCGAAAACAAGACTGCCACGGTTTGACAATGAGCTTGATCTCGAAAATCTTGTTAGCAACCTGTTCAGACCAAGATCTCTGTCACTGTGCCCGGAGCTCGATGGAAAAACGCTGCCGGAAGTCCACATATGGAACCGGCAACCGAGAGTTGGACAATGGCATGGCCGACTTGGCAGCAGTGTCTGCCAAGTCATTGCCCCTGATTCCGACATGACTGAGCACCCAACAGAAGAGAATCGTGGCGGTGGCTGCCAGATGGTGGAGCTGCTGGCAGATCTTGGAGAGAACAGGGTGAGGACAATGCCTCACCAACAACAAAGCCTGTAGCGAACTAAGCGAGTCGGTGTAAAGCACACACCGACGATGATGCTTAGCTGCTATGTGGTCCAAGGCAATGCTGATAGCATGCAAATCTGCAGCAAAGATGGAACACTGCAGTGGGATCTGATCTGCAATGATTACATCACAACAGACCATGGGCGATCCCACCGATGTATCGCACTTTAGTTAGCTTGTCTCAGTTGGTAGCATGCCAGTCTCGTAATCTGCACTTTCCAGGTTCGATTCTCGTCTGTGCCAGTGCTGAGGTTTATCTTCACTAAGTCCTCTGTCTCTTTATATATATATATATATCTCATATCCCCTTTCTCCATGAGGGGCACCTCGTGGAGAAAGGGGATACCGATGAGAAATGGAAAGGTCGTCATCCATTGGAACGTATTTTAAACCCGTGCCCCTGTGTGCATAGGAGCTGTATCCTATGCCCGTTCAAGAACTCTCCCCTGGGATGGGGCGGGGGTTGCTCAGTCGGTAGTGCGCCAGGCTCGCAATCTGCAGTTCCCAGGTTCGAGTCTTATCTGGGTAGGCGTTGAGATTTATCTCCGCAAAACTCCACGGTCAGTAGGAGACACCGATGGGCTTGGAAAGGCCGCCATCCGTCGGATGGGACGTAAAGCCGTGGCCCCTTGTGCGGGAGAGCCATACCCTCTGCATATTAAAGAACACGCTGGATGGCCTTGACGGGGGGGCTGCCATCTGTCTCCCAACAGCTGTTCCAGTGGGTCCCCTCCCCCAACCTTCTCTAAGCCTTCGGGGTCTATGTGACCTGGCCATTTAGTCCATGGTGGGCAAAAAAGTGTCGCTCAGACGTGAAACAGCCCAACCCAGCTGGGTTGCCCCCTTACCCAACTCTTAGTCCTCGTGATCAAGCCCGTTGGGTGGAAAAAACAAACTGCCATTCGGACCAGACTAAAATGAACATTTTAATAAGATGAAGATATGAAACTTACAATCTTGCAATCAAACGATGTTATAAAAAAAATATTTTAAACAGAAATAATCTGTAGATTTTTAATAATATATTCTCGATTAGTTGGCGCCTCTCTCGTAGCAGACGACATAATGGAGATACGATCCAATTGTTATAAGGCAAGATTCGTCTGCAAAATCAATGCAGCGTCTGTTTCGTTTTTGTCAAACGAGTGTTGCCACATATCGAGTAAAAATCCAGTCGAATTCCTTACAAGGCTTTTCATCTTTTGTCTTTAGAGATGATGATCCAGTTTGTGAGGATTTTAAAAAATACGAAATTATATTTTCAGTGAGCAAATTACAGTTCAGGTTACAGCACATATGGGCCACCTGCGGCCCTCTACTTCTTTAGATCCGGCCCTAATCTATTTCAGCGAATATCTGATTCATGATGGGAGAAAACATGGCGTGTTATACTAACTCACATTAAGCTGACGTCATATGACTTGCGCAAAACTCACCATGTTTTCTCCCACCAAAGTCTCTTTCTCACTTTGACTAGCGGCGTGTGTGAACGTGTTACAACGTGTCAGTTCGGTACTTGCGTTGGTGTTGTGCTTTGTTCAGTGCCTGCATTGATGTTGTGTTCTGTTCGGTACCTGCTTTGATGTGTTCTGTTCAGTGCCTACGGTGTAGAAGAGCTTTGTTTGAAAGCTCTGAATATCGCTTATAAATTTGGGACAATGTCAGAGGTTATGCCAAAAAATGAAAAGTAGATGCAGAGAATCGTCAATTTCAAGACAACTGGACGGAGGATTATTATTTTATTCTGAATAAAGGTTTGCCTGTATGTTTGCTGTGCAACGAATCCGTATCCGTCAACAAAGAATACAACTTGAAGAGACACTTTACTTCGAGACATGCGGATCACCAAAAAAATTGATGGACAACTACGAAAAGATGAAATACAGAAGTTGAAGAAGAACTTGGATAACCAGCAGCAAATGTTCAACAAGCAAAGAACGCAGCACCTCAGCATTGTCAAAGCCAGCTTTGTGGTAAGCGAAAAAATCGCTAAGCATTCTAAGTCATTTGGTGAAGGAGAATTTATCAAAGAATGTCTGTTGGATGTTGCAAGTATATGTCCTGAAAAGAAAAAAAGACTTCGAGAATATTCGTTTGTCGAGACGTACTCTGTTATCCGACGGATAGAAATTATGGCTGATGATATCGAAAAAAGTTTAAAAGAGAAGATTGCTAGATTGGAAGCATTTTCAATTGCTTTGGATGACAGCACCGATGCCTCCGATACAGCACAACTGGCAATATTTATTCAACATCACAGAAGAATTATTAGCGCTTCGGCCGTTAAAAGGAACAACTACCGGTGAAGATATATTTGAAACAGTCAACACAGTCTTCGAGAGATTTGGGCTTAAATGGAGTTCACTATCTGGCATATGCATTGATGGAGCCCCTGCAATGGTTGGTGCACGGAAGGGATTTATTGGAACAGTTCATGAAAGAGCAATAGAACTACAGATCCATCCGGAAAATTTAACAAATTTTCACTGCATTATCCACCAACAAAATCTGTGTGCAAAATCGATTAAATTCAGAAATGTTATGGAAGTTGTAGTAGCCAGTATTTATTTTATTAAGTCACGTGCACTTAATCACCGCCAATTTAAGGAGTATTTGGCAGACCTATTTTCGGATTATGAAAATGTGTCTTATTATTGTGAAGTGAAGTGGTTGAGTAAAGGTAAAATGTTAAAACGATTTTATGATCTGAAACAAGACGTTGCAGATTTTATGGACATAAAAGGAGACACAATTAAAAAAGTAAAAGATGATGAGTGGGTGTGTGATTTAGCATTCCTTGTAGATGTCACCGGATACCTAAACGAACTGAATATTAAATTGCAAAAACAAGGACAATTGTTTCATGAACATGTCAAAGCTTTCTGTAATAAACTAAGATTGTTGGAAAGTCAGATAAGAGCTAAAAATTGTTATCATTTTCCTACTCTAGCAACTCATAAAAATATCCCTTATAATTGTTATGGGGATGAACTGAAAGCACTAATAGAGCAATTTGATACAAGGTTTGCCGACTTCCAAAACAAAGACTCCACATTCGTTATATTTGCTCGTCCGATGGATGCTGATGTAAATAATGTGCCAGAAAACTTACAGATAGAACTTATTGAGCTTCAGGCGGATTTAGTGCTAAAATCACAATTTAACAACATTGCTTTGACGAATTTTTATAAATTTTATTTGGTGGAAGAAAAATATACAAATTTACGCGCCTTTTCAAGAAAAATCCTTTGTCTTTTCGGCAGCACATATATGTGGGAACAGTTTTTTTCGAGGATGAAATACAATAAATCAAAAATTCGGACAAGAATAACGGACGAAAACCTCGAAAATTCGATGCGATTATCCTTAAGCAATATTAACGTCAATATTGATAATCTCGTAGTTCAAGGAGAAGGCCAATCTTCAGATTAAATTGTTATGTTGTTCATTATATTATAAAAATTATGTAGAGCTTTATACCAAAGCATTATATTATAAATAAATGAAATATGAAGTAGCAACTTGTTTTAATTCATTTAATATTAATTTATTTTATTTAATAATTTGGTCCGGCCTTTGACCCAGGAGACAGAATGATAATTTGGCCCCCCAACTAGGAAAGGTTGCCCATGCCTGGGTTATAGTGATACCTATTTATCTGGCATTTATTTCAAAAAAGTATTTTTATTTCTTTCTTTAATGTTGATTGTCTTTTTAATCAGAGAGATAAATTTTCCCTTCCCGTCTCCCACAACAGTTTCAAATTTCCTTCCCATGGTCCATTGCTGGCCATTGGTAAGCACTCTCCCATGAACGCTCGGAGGGGAGGGGGGTGCAGTGGGGAGTTCGGGTGCGCCCCTTTCAGCTCTAAAGTGAAAACATTTTATGGGCAGAGCAAATATTGTTCTTTTCCCCCTGTCGGTATTGGTTATTTCCTGAATCAGATACATTATTTTATATTTCACGATTTAAAGCTGCGAAATCTTTTCGTTTTGTTTTCGGGGGCAGAAGATCTTCCTATGAAAATACGAAACTAACAAAAGGCTAATTGTATAATCTTAATTTCATCGGATGACTCGGATGTCATTGCGAAGGTAAAATTGTGAAGCAAGAAAGCGATTGGTTCCCACGAATCACTTGATTTTTTAAAGGCATTTTTTTTCTTCATTTCCCATAACACGATTTCTGCATCTAATAATCTTTTCACGTTTCTTCTTTCTCTCAGGTCTGTTTTGAGGTCGATACAAGAAGAGCAGAAAAGGATTTTGAAAGTGACGAAAAACCACGTGTCAGAAAAATGCGCATGTGAGGTTTTGGTGACGTCATTGTATTAATAAAATAAAATTTAAATAAAATGCTAAAACAAGCTTTCTTGCGACGACCTGCTTTCATTTCAGTGAGCATGCGCAATGGCATGCTCAAAGGGAGCGTTCCTGAGGCCGCTCTAAGCATTCAATATTGACCACCGAAAAGGCGTTCCCTCTGAAAACTGATTTCTCCTTCGGATTCTTTTCCCAGGGATTTACCAACTCCTCTCATGTACATCCACTCTCACCGATCCAAATTCCTTGAAGAGAATTCTTTCCCTCTTGGGGCATCTCTCTGTCCCTTCCCTATTCATCACCTTTTCAATTCATCCTTGAAGAGAATTCTTTCCCTCTTAGGGCATCTCTCTGTCCCTTCCCTATTCATCACCTTTTCAATTCATCCTTGAAGAGAATTCTTTCCCTCTTGGGGCATCTCTCTGTCCCTTCCCTATTCATCACCTTTTCAATTCATCCTTGAAGAGAATTCTTTCCCTCTTGGGGCATCTCTCTGTCCCTTCCCTATTCATCACCTTTTCAATTCATCCTTGAAGAGAATTCTTTCCCTCTTGGGGCATCTCTCTGTCCCTTCCCTATTCATCACCTTTTCAATTCATCCTTGAAGAGAATTCTTTCCCTCTTGGGGCATCTCTCTGTCCCTTCCCTATTCATCACCTTTTCAATTCATCCTTGAAGAGAATTCTTTCCCTCTTGGGGCATCTCTCTGTCCCTTCCCTATTCATCACCTTTTCAATTCATCCTATCTTAATCTGGACATCAGGATGAGAGTCACAAAATGCTTTCCATCATCGTATCTTAAAGAGATTTTGAGAAAAAAACGATTGATAAAGGGATTCCCCCCCCCCACAATATATTTTGTCGACTGCTGCCAGGGGCGAGTATGCTTAGTCGCAGTGGCCGAGTGGTTAGCGTTCCTGGATCTGATTAAAGGGACCTGGGTTCTACTCCCCTAGTGGTAGTAGTAGTAGTAGCAGCAGTAGGCGTAAGAACCCTCATTCCCCCTCCTACTCTGGGTTAACGGAACGGCCTTTGTGCTGAAATGGCGCTCCTTCCTTCCCCCCCCCCCCTTCCACCCCAGCTGACCGAATCCCTTCAGGTAGCGAATCGGATGCTTCTTTTGGGCACTTCCTTTTGCCGCTTATTCGGGTTTTCTGTAATTCCGCAGACTCTTGAGTGACTGGTCCTAGATTTGGCTTCCCTACATAGCCTCGCGTTCATTTAAAAAGTCCTCACCGAGTGTAGGAGACTGCGAGAGAAAACATTTATCTTCGTCGATCATCACGGAGGAGAAGAATTCTCTCTTCGCCAATCGACGACTTCAGAGCTGCGCTGCAAGCTCTACTGCTTCGAACGTTTTCTTCAAAGTACGCTGCAAGCTCTCATTTGCATGAAACTCATTCCGATCGTTTCACTCCCCTTCGAGAAAAATTTTGTCCCCCTCTTTTAGAGGATTTCTGAAGCACTTACAATAGCAGATGGCACTCCCCATGCTCGAAGCTTTCATTTGGCAAAAAATTCATTACCATCGCCCCCTCTCGGAATAGTTTTTATCCGCCTCTTTTAGGGGAAATCTGAACTGAACTGAACTCTAAAGTGTATAGCAGATGCCCACGTGATTTTGAATAGCTGCCAATACTAGGTCTATGAGAGACATCGGTTTTTAATCGCTAATGTTGAGTGTATGGGGATTTCGAGAAATTCAAAACCCTGCAATCCCAGTTTTATTTCACCCGAACATAGCTTACATTCTTCCCCTGTGTGTAGAAAAATGCAAAGTTTGGTTGGGCTGGTTGGTTGGTTGGTTGTTTGCGGTTTTTTGGCGCATGAGCTACTGAGGCTATAATGAGCCAAATGAGATAAATAGAAGCTAAAAGTCAAGTACCCCAGAACCAAAGTTTTTAACTTTGGTTCTGGGGTACAGTAAAAGTACCAAGTGCTGTAAAAGGCAAAAGATAAAATCAACAAGTTGTATAGAGATATAACAGAAAAACAATAAAAACAATAAAAACAAGGTGTAGATATAATAAAAACAAGATGTATATAGTAAAAAACAACCCAGGTGTATAGCCTCGGTTAGACATAAAAAATACAAGGTAAAATCAAAGTCGATTAAAATAGCCACAATGCTTCAAAAAGGTAAAAACTGGCGGTAAAACACAATGATCATTTAAAAGATGTCCGAGTGTAAGAGGATCAGACATAAAATTACGAAAGCTAAAATAACATTGACGTTCGAAATTAAAACACGGACACTCGACTAAAATATGTTTAATAGTTAAAATGGTGTCACAAAACTCGCACTTAGGTTCGTCGTCTGCCTTGAGAAGAAATGAATGAGTTGTAAACGAATGACCTAAGTGGAGCCAAGCAAGTACAACTTCCTCCTTGCGACTCCTGCGAAAACAAGACTGCCACGGTTTGACAATGAGTTTGATCTCAAAAAGCTTGTTAGCAACCTGTTCAGACTAAGATCTCTGCCGCAGTGCCCGGAGCTCGATGGAAAAACGCTGCTGGAAGTCCAGGTATGTAAACGGCAACGGAGAGTCAGACAATGGCGTGGCCGACTTGGCAGCAGCGTCTGCCAAGTCATTGGCCTTGATACCGACATGACCAGGCACCCAACAGAAGAGGATCGTGGTGGTGGCTGCCAGACGATGGAGCTGCTGGCGGATCTTGAAAAGAACAGGGTGAGGCCGATGCCGCACGGAGATCAAAGCCTGTAGCGAGCTAAGTGACTCAGTGTAAAGCACACACCAACGATGATGCTTAGTTGCTATGTGGTCCAAGGCGAGACTGAAAGCGTGCAACTCTGCAGTGAAGATGGAACACTGCAGTGGGATCTGGTCTGCAATGATTACATCACAGCAGACCATGGGCGATCCCACTGATGTGCCGCACTTCGAGCCATCTGTGAGTCTGGGTGCTTCAGCAGGATGGCTAGTAAAGAGTTGCCGGTACACACAGTCGGGTGTAAAGGCCTTCCCTGTTCTTTCTAGGGAAAAGTCATAGGAAGGGGAAACAGCGAGTCACAGTGGAAGTGGCTCCGCTGTCGACTGTGCGATGCTATCGAGACTGGTGTTGATGTCTCTGAGGTAGCCTTGGACATGCAAACCAAAAGAACGAATGGCAGTCGGTCGATTCTGGTATAACATTTCCTACCGGGGACTAAAAACGCAGCCCCAAGTGGAATGACCAAGCAGGGATCGCAATTTCGATGCATATTGTAGGGACAACTGCTAATGGTGAATAGAGGTTTGTTGGTCTCTACATAGAGACTCTGAACCGGTGAAGTGTGGAAGGCTCCCATGCAAACACGGAGAGCCTGGTGGTGGAGGGGGTCCAGCACCTTCACCACCGAATCCCGGGCAGAGTTGTACACCTGGGATCCATAGTCCAGTTTCAAATGGACAAGTGCACAATAAAGGCGGAGCAAAGAACATCGATCCGCCACCCAAAAAAGGGAGGAGAGGACCTTGATGATGTTCAATGTCAGCGTGCACTTGGACCTGAGATGAGGTATTTGTGGTAAAAAGGTCAATTTCCAGTCGAAGATGAGACTGAGAAACTTGGTCTCCGGCAGAACTGAAATGATGTTACCCCCGAGCCACAGCTCCGGGTCCAGATAAAGATTACGCTTGTGGCAAAAGTGCACGCAAGCGGTCTTCTGTGGGGAGAACTGGAACCCATTGGCCATCGCCCAAACCTAGAGATTGTTCAGGGCAGTTTGCAGTTGTCGTTCAATGACCCTCATGCTAGATGATGAGCAAAAGATGCTAAAGTCATCAACACAGAGGGCATTGCCTACAGTCGGAGGAAGTTGCCGTGTAATGGAATTTATCTTCACAGCGAAAAGTGTAACACTCAGGATGCAGCCTTGTGCCACCCCCTGTTCTTGGGGGAAAGGCCGCGACAGAGTGTTGCCGACACAAACTCGAAAAATACGAGAAGATAAAAAGTTTGCGATGAAGATCGGCATGTGACCTCGCAAGCCGAAGCTGTGAAGGTCACGAAGAACGCCAAATCTTCATGCCGTGTCGTAGGCTTTTTCGATGTCGAAGAAAATTGACACCAGGTGCTCTCGACTTAAAAAAAGAATTCCTGATCGCCGATTCGAGGCGGATCAGACGGTCTAAAGTAGACCGGTGCCTGAGAAAGCCACACTGGGTGTTGGAAAAAAGGCCGTGATGTTCCAAATACCAGGCCAGCCTGGTATTGACCATTCTTTCCAACACCTTGCAGACGCAGCTCGTCAACGCAATTGGACGATAATTGGAAGGAATCTTGGGATCTTTGCCTGGCTTAGGGAAAGCCAAGACGATGGCCTCCCACCATGAGTCCGGAAACTGCTCCTCGATGAAAATACGGTTGAAGAGTCGGAGCAGTCGATCCTTACTCGATGGTGAGAGATGTTGTAGCATGGCATAATGGACATTGTCTGGCCCCACAGCAGATGCACGAGAAGTGTGCAGAGCAAGGCGAAGCTCCTCCGCTGTGAATGGCCTGTTGTAAGACTCCAGGTCATTCGAATGGAAGGACAGCGGAGAGCGTTCGGCCCTGCTCTTCTGGGCCAGAAACTCGGGCGAGTAGGAGGACAGAGAACAGATGGTGGAGAATGACTCCCCCAGAGTGTCGGCAATTGCTCGAGGATCAGCAATTGCCTGTCCATTGTGCTCCAGGATCGATAATGAGTGGGACGTGTACTTCCCACCCATCTTCCGGACCTTATCCCACACGACCTTAGAACTGGTCGTGCGGGTGATAGAAGATGTATATTTCATCCAAGATTCCTTCTGGCTCTGGCGCTGGACGAAACGGGCTTTCGCCTTGGCGCGTTTGAATGCTTCTAGGTTGGGGGACGTCGGATATCTCCGAAACACCCCCCAGGCCTTGTTCTGAGCCCTATGAGCTACAGTGCAGTCGGGGTTCCACCACGGTTTGGGGAACCGTGGAAACCGAGTTGAGGTCTGAGGAATAGTAGAGGCAGCTGCATGGATGATGTAGTCCGTCGAATCCGCCACTGCAACATTGATGGGCTCCTGGCTGACAGAGTGCTCATCGAGCTCAGACAAGAGCTCGAAGCCACTCCTGTCAGCCCAATCAAGCCTCCACCATGAGACACGGGAAGGGCTGTATGGCCTGTCAAGAGAGATGGTGCACACCACGGGGAGGTGATCACTTCCATATGGATTTTCCTCGACCTCCCATGTAAAGAGTGGAAGGATCGAGGAGGAGCAGATGGTGAGGTCAATGGCAGTGAATGTGCGGGTTGGGGTGTGAAAGTAGGTACTGACACTGGTGTTCAACAGGGAGAGCGATGAATCCAGGAGACGCTGCTCCAGGACCCCGCCCCTCCCATTGGTGTCAGCACTGCCCAAGAGTGGACTGTGTCCATTGAAGTCCCCCATGATGAGGAAGGGGGACGGCAGCTGCGAGACGAGGTCATCAAGTTCATTCCGGAAAACGATGCTTCCGGGTGTGAGATAGACAGAACAGATAGTCAACGAAAATCCCACAAAGAGACAGCAGCAGGACCAGCCCACTAGCCGAATGATCCTGAGGGGGCCGCCCAGGACCTCCCGTTTACCTGCAGAGGCCAAAGCAGAGTATAGCAACTGCCCCCTAAACCGCTGCCTAGCCCCTCAACAGACAAGCTCCCCAATGGCAAGGAGGCCAAAGGGAACCCCACCTGTCATGAGCTGGGGAGAGAAGACGGGGACCCCTGAGCAACTGCCAGGATCTTCCTTTCCATGGACAAGGTCACCGCGCACGGCAAACACACAGGCGAGCGTTTAGGACCCTGTGAAGGTACCCGAGCCATCAGAACCTTCACAGGGTGGTCCCCCTCACAGCGTACAGGAGCTCGCACTGAGGGGTTTGGTTGGGCCGAGTGCAAAACATTCTTCTTCATTAGATTAAAGTATAAGAGGACGATGACTCTCACTTCCTGATTTTGGAGTTCGTATATCGGGTTTTTTATTCATTAATATGTAATTTAAAATATTTTCAGAATTTAATCTGAACGAAATTCTGTTTTGTATTCTTGTGGCCCTTGCCCCATGAACTTCCGTAACTTTTGCCATCTTAGGATGTTTTTTTTTTCCAATAGAATCTCCCTCCTCCCACTTCCGCTGAGGGTAAAGCCTCTTAACTCTTGTTACTATGGAAACAGAAGATCCGTATCTTAAGGGGACTTCTATCTGCAGTGAATGGGATGAAATGATATCGTAATCGATTCTCCTTGAATGCGAACGAACTAGAGCTGATGGAAGAAGTGGACAGATCGAAGCAGAAGTGCACAGCTAATCCAGTTCCCTCCCCGCCCCCTAAATCTCTCTCTGTTGCCATGTCCATCCTTTTGGGTCTTTGATATCAATGATTAGAGGGGGGCCGGATGTAGGCAGGAGGGATGAAAGGAATCATCCCTTTCAGAAGAATCCCTTTCACAACACACATCCCTTTTAGAATGCTAGTAAAGGTATTGGGTGGAAATATTATTTAAACTTGTCCATATTTCCCATGCTTTTAAGAAAAGGAAAAACCCCATTGAAAGGAAGGGGAAAATGTTCTTCTGAAATGGAAATCCAGGTCTCCGCTCTTTTTCTAGATCCGGGCCTCCATAATTATCATTGAATGAGTTCGGTTATGAATGCCGTTTCGTTTTAAAGGCCGAACTGCTCTTCTGTTGAAATTTAAGGAACTGTTAAGAGCACGAGCCGTCCCGTGGCCGATTGGTTAGCACGCTTGGCTACTGATCTAAGGGACCTGGGTTCGAGCCCCGGATTTAGGCTATGGATGTGTGTGTCGTTTTTCTGCTGAGGTCCTGCCATCTTCTCAGATCTCCTACTGTGGCATATAAACTGACAGGCTCCTGTCAGACCTCTGTGGCAAGCAGCTGCTTGAAGGGGTATTTATTTTTAAGAGCACGTGAGTCTCGATTGCCTTTAGCAGGATTTGCTTTCTAAATTTCATAATTTGAAAGCGTTTGGTTTATATACGAATCAAGAGTAATATTTGGAAGTAATTTTGGCATCCCACTACCAAATGGAAAAAAAAATCGTTTCTAATAGCAAATGAATATTCCTTAAATAAATAAATAATGCAAGATACGAGGCAATAAGATTTTGAGTTTTTTATTTCACACGAATAAAGAAGGCTTACAGGAAATGAAGCTGATTCTTCTCGTCCAGAATCGCCCTCAATAGATGGTGGAAAGATGACGTCACATTTAGGCTGAAAAGAAGAAAGCATCATCATCATCATCATCAACATCCTTCATGTAACTAATGCATAAGTCAATGCAAGATATTTTTCGAAAAGTTCGGAGGAATTAGTCATTTAAGATGGATTTGAAACGTGGCATGGATGGATATGCATATAGGATGGATGGTATATGATCGATGGCTAAAGGGGCCTAGCGAAGGACTGTGGTGGGGGGGAGAAGGAAATTTTTCTAACTCGGAGATCAAATTTTGCGAATTGCGAAAATAAGTGAATCAATTGAATTCTGTCTCTGTGAGGAACATTCCCAAGATTTCGTTCAGTGGGGGTGGGACGAGTTTTGTAAATATGGCATCTCGACATATTTTTGCAGAAAAATTCCCTACTTTTACATCTCACCAAGATTTTGCCAAGCTGCCTCGATTCTCGCAACTCTCCTTAATTCTACAGAAACAATCCCAATTTTCATAACTCTATTTTACCAAGTGGCTCCGAATTGAATTCTGCCAATTCTCCTTAATTTCAGGAAAACAATTCCAATTTGCATAACTCACCTGTATTTCACCAAGTGTCTTTGAATTTTGCCAACTTCCCAACATTTTGTCAAGTTGCCTCGATTTGGCCAACCTCCCTACATTTTGTCAACTCTCCATAATTTTACAGAATAAATCTCGGTTTTCACATCTCACTCAATTTTACCAAATCACTTCGAATTTTGCCAAAAAAATCCCAAATTTTGCAACTCTCCTGGATTTCATCAAGTCACTTCGAATTCCGCTGAACTAAATTTCATCACTGAATTAAATCTACAATTAAGTTCAGTGATGGTGTGTGTGTGTGGGGGGGGGGGGGGGGGCATTCCTTAACTTCCATCTTTCAAAATCTATCTCTTCTGATTCCGGTGTATAATGACTGTCATTAATGTAAGACAAAATAATACAAAATAGATAGAAATCCGAGAATAATAATATCCCCGCCCCCCCTCAGGAGAATCCCTTTTTCAACACTGTGATCTGCAATTACAACTTACCAAGGCACGTGCTCGTGCAGTCATCCTCGGTCAGGAAGTTGTTATCGTTACCGCGGCAACCGCCGTAGATGAATTTCTCGCATTTTCCGGAATCCTTGTTGAAGAAGTATCGGGGGAAAGCAGCCTTGCAGGGGCCGACCTCTTTCTCTTGGTAGCAGGAGGTGGGGGCCATCAGAGCTGAAATTAGGAAGAGGAGTACAATGGAGGAGTACAAAGAGGAGAACAATCGATTTGATTCACCAAATTTTTTTTGTTTCTCAAGGTCAAGAGGTCATTCCCATTTCATTTTTTAGCTTTTAACCTGTATTTTTTATCCCTTGTGCTGCATTAAACCCAACTTTCAGTCAAAAATTTCCTAAAGTTTCGTTTCCAATTTTTTTCGCAAAAGTCCGACAAATGAACTCCAAATTTTGTCCATTTTTTTTCTTCCTTACAGTCGCCATTTCTCCTCCATATTTTCAGGTTGTGAGAGTTCCATTTGCTTAAACGAAATTAAGTTCGAAAATGAGAGATATTTCCAAAGGGAAATTTATTCCGATGTGGTTTGCAAAGGTTCATTTTGCGGAGTGAATCGATTCATCTCCGGGGGCGAGGGGGGGGGGGCTTAGTTGGTAGCGCGCCAGGCTCGTAATCTGCACTTCCCAGGTTCGAGTCCCAGCTGGGTCAGTGTTGAGATTTATCTCCGCAAAATTCCCCGCCCTGCCCACGGTCAGTAAGGGACACCGATGGGCTTGGAAAGGCCGCCGTCCGTCGGATGGGACGTTAAGCCGTGGACCCGTGTGCGGGAGAGCCACACCCTGTGCACGTTAAAGAACACGCTAGATTGCCTTGACGGGAGGCTACCATCTGTCTCCCAACAGCTGTTCCAGTGGGTCCCCTTCCCCAACCTTCTCTGAGCCTTCGGGGTCCATGTGACCTGGTCATTTAGCCCATGGTATGCAAAAAAGTGCCGCTCAGAGGTCAACCAACCCGACCCAACGGTTCTTCTCCTCCTAAGCTCTCCCGAAGGATTCTTACCTCCGCACTTGTTGTAGCATTCGTCCTCGGTCTGGAAATTGTTTCTGTTTCCTCCGCATCCTCCGTAGATGAATTTTTTGCACATCCATTCTTTCTGGTCGTAATAGTAGCGAGGCATGTAAGCGTCGCACAAGCCGGGGTCAGCGGACTTCTCGCAGTCTGAACGGTCTAGCCTCCTCCTGGCAACCGTTGCTAGGGAAGGAAACAAGAAGACTCAGAAATGGAGATCCCATTGTCACGAGAGAAAAGGGAATTGTTAATTCTAGAAATTATTTTGAGGGCGGGATAATGAAGCTATTTCTGTACATTGAGAGGAAACATTTCATTCTAAAATCTTAAAACCCAGATCCTCATTATCGCCATCATCATCATCATATATCGCTATCTCCCTTCACTTTGAATTGTGATGACTTAACTAATGTGAACGATTGGTTTCAAGGGTCGGGTGATAAAATATTAAAATTGATGTATTTCAATATTAGATCATTGAAAAAATACTGGGATAATTTACTAGTTCACATTGAACTTCTTGAATTCCAGTTGGATTTGATTATTTTGGTTGAAACTATGATAACCGAATAGGAATCAGCTACATTTAATATTGAAGGGTATAACAAGCTTATTTTAACTGCAAAAGAAAATAAACAACGTGGGATCATTATTTTTTATGTAAACAAAATTAATTTAGTACAACTGGATGAAACTATTGGAGAATCAACAGAAGCAATAATTACTAAATTATTACTTAATAATATTGAAATTAATATCATCGCAGTGTATAGATCTCCTAGTAAAAATATTAACTGGTTCCTAAAAGAAATTTCTGAGTATTTATTAAAAAGGGCAGGAATTAAAAATTTAATTATTGTTGGTGATATTAATATTGATATGGCAAATACTAATAAATAGGGTTGTGATATGTATTTAAATACTTTGATTGAATTTGGTTTAGAACAAATCGTTAAGGGTTTTACTAGAGAGGACAAAACATTAACTAAATTTACAAGGACGTTAATTGATCATGTTTTGGTTAAAACAAGTAGTTTTGATGTTAAAAGTAAAACATATAGAAATCAATTTGCAGACCATTATGGTATCTTAATTAAGATTTTGAAAAAGAATATTAGCTCTAATGATGTTACATTTTTGGAAGAGGATTCAAACCTAGGTTTTAAAAAATTTTATAATGATACTCTTATTATTCAAAAATTGCAAATAACACAGTGGAATGATATAGTTGATGAAGACATGAGTACAGAATTAGTATATCAGGAAATATTAAGTAAAATTGATGAAATTCGGGAAAATTCTTGTTGTAGTAAACAAATTAATAATTGTAAAACTAAGAGAATAAGGAAAGAATGGATTACAGATGACATTATTTTAGCAATTAAAAATAGAGATAAATTATGGAAAAGATACAAAGATAATGTTAATAATAAACAAAATTATTACTTATATAAAATGGAAAGAAATAGGATAAACATCATTATAAGGAACCAAAAACGCATATTTTATTCAAATAAATTAGCAATTCATAAAGGTAATAATACTAGAATGTGGGAATTAATTAATGATATTATTGATGATAAAAAAAAAAGGATGTCAATCGACGAAAATGTTGAAAGACACTTGATTAGAGATAACACTCCAAAAGAAATTCTAAATAGTTTTGTTAAGTTTTTTTGTAACAATTATTAGTGAGATGCAAACAGAATTTGCGACGATGAATACCAGGTCAGATAAGGTTTACGAATTATGTTACATAAATAAGAATTCTATGCATTTTCCACTAGCTAGTAACTTCGATGTTGCCAATATTATAGATCACTTAAAATATAACACATCTCCTGGATTTGACAATTTTAAACCAAAATACATGAAGGAAAGTGAATGCAATTTTGTTCATGTAATAATTCTTATAAATAAAATTTTTGAAAATTCGCAAATCCCAATAGCTATGAAAATTGGAATTATTCGTCCGGTATATAAAAGTGGATCCAAAAAGAATTTTAATAATTATAGACAATCACTCTATTAACAGTTTTTGATAAGATAATGGAAAAATACGTTGGAGATCGCTTGCAAAATTTTTTGAATAAAATAAATTTTCTGTCAAGTCAGCAATTTGGGTTCCGTAAAGGTATGGGAACGCAAAGTCTTTTAGAAGATCTTATTAATAATATAAATATTAATTTAAATATGGGAAATAAATGCGCTGCGGTATTTATGGACTTAAATAAAGCATTTGATTCAGTTGACATTGACATCTGGCTACAGAAATTATATTTACTTGGTATAAGAGGGAATATTTTTGAATGGTTTAAAAGCTTCTTATTACATAGAGAAATAGTTATGAAAATAAATGATAATTTTAGCGATAAATTTCAGATCAATTTTGGAGTTCCACAAGGATCTATTCTCGGACCTATTTGGCTAATATTAATTTCGATAGTAAATTATATATGTATGCTGATGATACAGTGCTAATCAACTTCCACTCTGATTTGGAATACGCTATTTGCAATCTACAAAATGATTTTAATAAAGCAATTAAATGGTTTATTCTTAACAAGCTGAGTGTAAACGAGAAAAAACTAAATTTATGTGTATTGGTTCTCAACAACCTACACTTAATAGAAGAATTACTAAGCATCGAATAAGTTGTACTATGCTGGATGGTTGATCACTTGGCATAAGCAATTGTCCTAAAATAGAAGTAAACGAAATAATTTACCTAGGCTTGAAAATGAATTCGAAAATGAAATGGAATAAACATATTGATTGGATGTGTTCAAGACTACGATTTGTAGCATTTAAAATTAGGAAACTTAACTTGTTTGTTGATGCACAGATAACTATTTTAGTATATAAAGCACTTTTTGAATTAAACACAGATTTAAATAAAATTAAAAGAATACAATTTAGTCTGCTAAAAGGATTGTGTAATACAGAAGTTAAATATTCCCTTACAACGAAAGATGATATATTCAGTTTGTTCAAAACTTTACCTTTTGAAAGTTTATATGTGTTTGTTACTGTTATCAATAACTTCTTTGACGATACCTATAAGCAAAATATTTGCCACAATAAGTTTACTAGAAAAAAGGCTATTGGTTTTTTGAAACAACCAAATTTTATAATAATTATGGACGAAATTCCAAAGAATATCAAATTCCCTACCTATTTAACTTGCTTCCTAGAGAAATAGTTAACTTAAAAAAAATTGTGATGTTAAAGAAAATTTTTTTCAATGGTTGATGAAAATGTGATGTTTTTATTTGGAAACTTTCATCATTTTGTCGGTTTTCTTTTTCATTTATTCTTATTTTTTCTCTCCTTCATTTTATGTGCTACTGCTGTAATCTAGATCTTATCTGTAAAACATATATGTACATTCCCGCTGATAAGCTTCGGCTTAGTGGGATTTTTTATGTCAAAAAATTATAGATAATACTTATTGAAAAAAAATTTGAATTCGAAAAAAAAGAAATCTCTCCGTTTTCGTATTCATGAAAAGATCTTTAAAACTCGAAATTGATTGAAAACTCGTTTATGGCAATGATCGAGCAGACGAAGAAATCTCTTATAACAATTATCGACATAATTTTAAAAGTATTCGTCTGAATCTGAAAAGAAATCCTGATGAGCTCCGATTGCTACCCGGATGAATCGCCCACCTGAGGTGACTGAAAGGTGCTCACCACCGCAACTGGATTGGCAGTCTTTTTCCGTCAGAAAGTTGTTCCCATTGCCATCGCAACCGCCGTAGACGAATGTCTTGCATTGGCCCGTCGCTCGGTCGAAATAGAAGCGGGGGAAGTAACCTCTGCACATGCCCGTCTGGGGCTCCAAATCGCAAACGTTGGCTTCTGGGGCACGAGCTGCAAACAGAAAATAAGACATCTGCAGATCGAATAACGGAAATGGGAATTAAACAGAAAAGCGATTCCTTTAACAATGTCAAAATGGATCATGGCAGACGTAAGTGGCCACAGAAAAACAAAATCATAGAATTGGAATATATTTATATTTTATCACAATTATATCTTAAGTTGCAATTCAATTTAAAAAAAAAATTTTATTCGAAATATGCTCATAAAAATAAGGTTCACATTTTTCTCAATGTTTATTTGTTGGGGAAATTGGAAAATGTTTTAAAGCTACAAAATTCTGAATTTTTATTTTAGTTGTGAAGTGAGCTCACTTTTTTAAAGAATGCCGCAAATAATGGGACTAAAAATGGGCGATGCCCACTTTAAGAGAAAGGGTTGAGGAACACTCTTATGGGGGATTAGTTTTCCTATGAGCGGCGTTTTCTTTTTTGCACCACATCGAGGGCTGGTTAAGGTTGAGGGAAGGGAACCAACTGTGGGGGAGATGGAGGCCATCGAACATGCTGTGACTCTCGTGCAGGCAGAGCCCCCCTCCCCCTCCCACAGAAGGAGGATTTCTTGGACTCGCCCGAGTCCTTGTCGTGTGGGAAGAGGGAGGAAGTAGCTGTGCACGTGCGTCGCCTCCTGCGCGTGCTCGCAAAACAGGTAGAGAAGCTCGCGACGGAAGGAGAAGAGGAATTTGCAAAAGATCAATTTTTCATGTCCCAAGGAGAAAGGGAACCGGAAGTAGCCAAGCCGAAAGTGAGTCCCACGCGGCAGCTCATCGTCTGTTAGATGATTTGAATAGCAGGTTAAGAGAAAAATGATATCTTTGTTTTTGGGATTGGATGAAGCCTTCCTAACTGCTGATTAAGATCCTCGTGGAACCTCTCGCGGAGGCATTTTTATGGGTGGGTCGATTTCGGGGGGGATGAAAATGATCTGGAGTAATTTTCCTCAGATATGAAAACTGCCTTAACAGCTGATTTAATCGACAGGAGATCATTGTTACAGTTTTTTTTTATCGTCCAAAGGAAAAACACGTGGACAAAATTTTCTTTCCTGCGCCCAATGCCTATTGGGTAGGGGACGGGGGGGCGCAGTCGGTAGCGCGCCAGGCTTGCAGTTCCCAGGTATCCAGCTGGGTCAGCGTTGAGATTTATCTCCGCAAAACTCCCCGCCCTGCCCACGGTCAGTAGGGGAAAGGCCACCGTCCGTCGGATGGGACGTTAAGCCGTGGCCCCGGTGTGCGGGAGAGTCATACCCTGTGCACGTTAAAGAACACGCTGGATGGCCTTGACGGGAGGCTACCATCTGTCTTCCAACAGCTGTTCCAGTGGGTCCCCTCCGCCAATCTTCTCTGAGCCTTCGGGATCCTTGTGACCTGGCCATTTAGCCCATGGTGCGCAAAAAAGTGCCGCTGAGAGGTCAACAACCCGACCTATTGGATAATTGGCCCTGACCACTTCCTGTGTTAATGATCCGTCAACTGAGCTCACCTTCTTGGAGTCACGAAATCAGTTCCAGATTTGGCAGAAAATAAGATCGGTAAAATAATCCTTTCCTTTCATCATTATGTCCGTTTCATCCCTCTGTTCGAGTCGCCCAATGCTCACAGGTGAGATAATTACCCGCGAAAAGGAGCAAAATCGAAGAAAACTCAGACATGTTTTGAGCTGGGTTCGATCATTGCGTGCCACGAGGAAGTTTTATCTTATTATTGTGCAGACATCCCTTTCAGGTACAAAGTCTCCAAACTCTCCCATCAGATGAATCAGATGAATCATCAGTTAGAATGATCCGAATCAAATCACGTGACGCCCGCTCGTGGTTTTGGGTCGGCACGAGATGAACAGCCTCTATCCCCAAAGATTCGATTCCTTCTGTGGCAGCAAGCGGACTTTGCGAATGAGTCTCAGGGAACCACCTCAGAGAGAGAGGAAAAAGCGTTCGTGACGTAAGTAGTGGGAATCCAAGAGCAAACTCCTCTTGCACGTGAGTTTCAGTTATCGTGCAAATCGAGAATCTCTTGCAGCTTCATTAATATTATGGGTTGCATTCGTCTGCAAAATCTCAGTTGTTGCCGGGATCAGTTTCTGCCCGGAAACACGTGAATTCGGCTTTCTGCTCTGAATTCACAGCAGAAGATTTTCGGTACAAATAAATTCCCTGCCATAATTATAAAGTTATATAAAATAAAATCCATTTAAGTGCCCCAAAAACTCCACCAACTCCCTCGTGCAAGGGAACCTCCTCGAAGTATAAGAGTCGTTGGCTAAAGTCTCATCAAGTACGTCAAGTTCAGCGGACTTGCGCAGTGCTTTCTCTTTCCCCCATCAAAGGCCTCCTCAGTTTTGTGCCTCTTAGATTCACTATGTACACTGAATCTGATGGCTTCGATAGAGGTCTCCAAAGAGGGGCGGCATTTGGAAAATTCCGATACATCTGTAATTTAATCGTAATCGAAAATTAGCGTGGCGCGAATGAAAGGTTCCTACTTACAGGCGCCACCACATCGGGCCTTGCAGTCATCCTCGGTGTGGAAGTTGTTTTCGTTTCCTTGGCAACCCCCATAAATGAATTGCTCGCACTTCCCTGTGGAGGGATCGTAATAGAAGCGGGGCATGTACGCCAGGCACATCCCTCTCTCAACTGGAAGACTGCACACGTCGTCATCCGATTCATCGCTCAACTGGAATCCTGAAATCACAAAAAAGAGTCATTCTTCATTTTAATTTGAAACTAGGCGATAATTAACATCCATTTAATACCGAAAAGGGTTACGCTGCTCGAAATACACAAATTAACACTTTCTTTAAAAATTAAAGCTGAAGTTTTTCCTGCATGGATGATATCGCCCCCCCCCCCCAGGGCATCATCGAATAGCCTAGCACGAGCGATGATGCCACAAGCTTCATTTATTTACGAGTTTGTTTCACTCTCTAATGGAGGTTCCAAAGGGGCGGGGGGGGGGCAGTCGGTAGCGCGCCACGCTCGTAATCTGCTGTTCCCAGGTTCGAGTCCCAGTTCTGGTAGCATTCAGATTTATCTCCTCAAAAGGTCCCCGCCCTGCCCACGGTCAGTAGGAGACACCGATGGGCTTGGAAAGGCCTCCGTCCCTCGGATGGGACGTTAAATCGTGTGCCATACCCTGCGCACGTTAAGGAACACGCTGGATGGCCTTGACGGGAGGTTACCATCTGTCTCCCAACAGCTCTTCCAGTAGGTCCCCTCCCCCAACCTTCTCTGAGCCTTCGGGGTCCTTGTGACCTGGCCATTTAGCCCATGGTGTGCAAAAAAGTGCCGCTCAGAGGTAAAACAACCCACCAATCTAAGTGAAGAAGAGGGGTCGACATCTCCCCCCTCCCCCATCTTCGGTATGTCGTAATCCAAAAAGTAATGAATGCGATTCATCGTAATCGCTATTCACCAAGAACAGTTAACTTTTCTTTCGACAAAAATGGCATCACGGGGTTTAAGAAATGGCTGAACACATTCTGAAAAAGACTTGCTTTTTTTACGATATGTGCACGTGGAAGCCAGATATCAGAAATAATATTGGATACATTAAGCATCCATTTTGTAACAGTTGAGGAAATTGATGATCTGTTAAATAAATTTGAAACTGAAACTAGTCCCTCGTGCAGGAATTGCAAGGAAACGGTAAACGCACAAAATAAGGAATTTTGCTAAAAAAAATAAAAGATCACTAGTGAGAAACTAAATCATTAAAAGTTCTCTAGTGATGCCTTTTTTTTTAAAGAATATAATTTTTATTCATAAGAGTAAAGAATACAAATACATTTACAATTTGACCCGCAAAGCTAAATTGCTTATCTGCAGGAAAATGAATAAATTATATTAAACATAGGTCATTCAGCCACAAAAATGGTGTACATCAAATAAATCCACAAAACGCAACACATAATAATCAGCTAACTAGAAAATACCAAATAATTATTTAATTCATTTTTAAGTCTTCTAAAAGAATCTATATTTAGTAATTCTTTTGGAATAGCATTAAATATAAGTGGTACTTGATATTCGGAGGTATGTTTCCCGTAATTATTTCGAAACTTTGGCAATTTGTAATAACCTTGGTTTTGAAGTCTTGTATTTTTGCTATGTTGAATTTTAGTTTGTAAGTTTCGTCGAAGAATTTTTTAATTATTACATTATATTTATATAAATTGCTGTAAGATAAAAGATTTAAAAATTTTAATCTTTCGGTGGAAGATTTATAAATTTTTTGTTGCTTAAGTTTTGTCTGTTGCTTATGAAATGTGTGATGGAGGAAATGCGATGGCTGCTCCCAAGGGATGCATGCAGAAAACAGATAGGTCGGCGTCGTCCATTTCCGAAGTCTTGTGCTGCTTACTCTCAGACTCAGGTGAACCTTTCCCACAATTGCTTCCGGCTGATTTTAACAAGTGCCAAAAATGGTGGCAGCAGGAAACACTGGCGCATCAGCTCTCACTTAGGGACGAGTGGTCACTTAGTCTCATTAGGTCTCACTTAGGGACGAGTGGTCACTTAGTCTCATTAGGTCTCACTTAGTCTCACTTAGGGACGAGTGGTCACTTAGTCTCATTAGGTCTCACTTAGTCTCATTAGGTCTCACTTAGTCTCACTTAGGGACGAGTGGTCACTTAGTCTCATTAGGTCTCACTTAGTCTCACTTAGGTTCATTAGGTCTCACTTAGTCTCACTTAGGGACGAGTGGTCACTTAGTCTCATTAGGTCTCACTTAGTCTCACTTAGGGACGAGTGGTCACTTAGTCTCATTAGGTCTCACTTAGTCTCACTTAGGGACGAGTGGTCACTTAGTCTCATTAGGTCTCACTTAGTCTCACTTAGGGACGAGTGGTCACTTAGTCTCATTAGGTCTCACTTAGGGACGAGTGGTCACTTAGTCTCATTAGGTCTCACTTAGGGACGAGTGGTCACTTAGTCTCATTAGGTCTCACTTAGTCTCACTTAGGGACGAGTGGTCCCTTAGTCTCATTAGGTCTCACTTAGTCTCACTTAGGGACGAGTGGTCCCTTAGTCTCATTAGGTCTCACTTAGGGACGAGTGGTCACTTAGTCTCATTAGGTCTCACTTAGTCTCACTTAGGTTCATTAGGTCTCACTTAGTCTCACTTAGGGACGAGTGGTCACTTAGTCTCATTAGGTCTCACTTAGTCTCACTTAGGGACGAGTGGTCACTTAGGCTCATTAGGTCTCACTTAGTCTCACTTAGGGACGAGTGGTCACTTAGTCTCATTAGGTCTCACTTAGTCTCACTTAGGGACGAGTGGTCACTTAGGCTCATTAGGTCTCACTTAGTCTCACTTACGGACGAGTGGTCACTTAGTCTCATTAGGTCTCACTTAGTCTCACTTAGGGACGAGTGGTCCCTTAGTCTCATTAGGTCTCACTTAGTCTCACTTAGGGACGAGTGGTCCCTTAGTCTCATTAGGTCTCACTTAGTCTCACTTAGGGACGAGTGGTCCCTTAGTCTCATTAGGTCTCACTTAGGGACGAGTGGTCACTTAGACTCATTAGGTCTCACTTAGTCTCACTTAGGGACGAGTGGTCACTTTGTCTCATTAGGTCTCACTTAGTCTCACTTAGGGACGAGTGGTCACTTAGTCTCATTAGGTCTCACTTAGTCTCCCTTAGGGACGAGTGGTCACTTAGTCTCATTAGGTCTCACTTAGGGACGAGTGGTCACTTAGTCTCATTAGGTCTCACTTAGGGACGAGTGGTCACTTAGACTCATTAGGTCTCACTTAGTCTCACTTAGGGACGAGTGGTCACTTAGTCTCATTAGGTCTCACTTAGTCTCACTTAGGGACGAGTGGTCACTTAGTCTCATTAGGTCTCACTTAGTCTCACTTAGGGACGAGTGGTCACTTAGTCTCATTAGGTCTCACTTAGTCTCACTTAGGTTCATTAGGTCTCACTTAGTCTCACTTAGGGACGAGTGGTCACTTAGTCTCATTAGGTCTCACTTAGTCTCACTTAGGGACGAGTGGTCACTTAGTCTCATTAGGTCTCACTTAGTCTCACTTAGGGACGAGTGGTCACTTAGTCTCATTAGGTCTCACTTAGTCTCACTTAGGGACGAGTGGTCACTTAGTCTCATTAGGTCTCACTTAGTCTCACTTAGGGACGAGTGGTCACTTAGGCTCATTAGGTCTCACTTAGTCTCACTTAGGGACGAGTGGTCACTTAGTCTCATTAGGTCTCACTTAGTCTCACTTAGGGACGAGTGGTCACTTAGTCTCATTAGGTCTCACTTAGTCTCACTTAGGGACGAGTGGTCACTTAGTCTCATTAGGTCTCACTTAGGGACGAGTGGTCACTTAGACTCATTAGGTCTCACTTAGGGACGAGTGGTAACGTTAAGAAGCAGGCCATCACTAAGTGACGAAGGAATAAGGCAGTCGTCTGCCCAAGTGGTAATTGCGAATTCCCGTCCCGGCATGCAGCAGCGTACGGCGATCAAGAGAGCATCCGGCCTCGTCTCCAGTCCTCGCCCAGAGGCCAGGGGAGCGCTTCCGTTTCGAGTCGCCTTTAACACTCTCAGAACAAAGGAGTCGGTAGCGCGCCAGGCTCGTAATCTGTAGTTCTCAGGTTCGAGTCCCAGCAGGGTCAGCATTGAGAATTATCTCCGCAAAATTCCCCGCCTTGCCCACGGTCAGTAGGGGACACCGATGGGCTTGGAAAGGCCGCCGTCCGTCGGATGGGACGTTAAGCCGTGGCTCCGTGTGGGGAAGAGCCATACCCTGTGCACGTTAAAGAACACGCTGGATGGCCTTGACGGGAGGCTACCATCTGTCTCCCAACAGCTGTTCCAGTGGGTCCCCTCCCCCAACCTTCTCTGAGCCTTCGGGGTCCATGTGACCTGGCCATTTAGCCCATGGTGTGCAAAAAAGTGCCGCTCAGAGGTAAAACAACCCAACCCAACTCAGAACAAAGGCCTCCGAATCCTTTCCCTTCCACAATGAAACACTCTCAGAACAAAGGCCTCCGA
This sequence comes from Ryuthela nishihirai, assembly GCA_038380435.1. Classification (NCBI taxonomy): domain Eukaryota; kingdom Metazoa; phylum Arthropoda; class Arachnida; order Araneae; family Heptathelidae; genus Ryuthela; species Ryuthela nishihirai. The sequence continues at coordinate 57,182,218 of JAWZYU010000030.1, read as the reverse complement.
ATCCTTTCTCTTCCACAATGAAACACTCTCAGAACAAAGGCCTCCGAATCCTTTCCCTTCCACAATGAAACACTCTCGGAACAAAGGCCTCCGAATCCTTTCTCTTCCACAATGAAACACTCTCAGAACAAAGGCCTCCGAATCCTTTCCCTTCCACAATGAAACACTCTCAGAACAAAGGCCTCCGAATCCTTTCCCTTCAACAATGAAACCATCCCACTTACCTCTGCAGTGACCAAGACATTCCTCTTCGGTGGAGTAGCGGTTACCGTTGCCCTCGCAACCGCCATACACGAATTTGTGGCAAGTTCCAGTGCTGACGTCATAGTGCCAACTGGGGATGTAGGCCCGGCAGGGGCCAGTTTCCGGTGCCTCGTCGCAAGTCTTCGTCGTCTCTGAGAAGGAAAAGAGGAACTTTAACAATCGTTTGCATTGAGATCGTTCAGTCAAAATGCGAGGTGAGATTTTCTTAAAGGAAATCCTCGCTCCACAAAAATCATAATAATATTTTCCCTGCAAAAGGGTAAATATTATTATGATTTCCAATTTTATAAATTCCTTTCAGATATTATTGTTCTAATTGGACTTTAGATTAAAAAATCAATTATTTACTTAATTAATTAAACGAATCAGAATCGTATTGATTAGACAAATTCCTAAATTCTCCTAGCAACAACCAAACGTCCATCTCTAAGAGTTGCCATTTTTTGATTGGCCGTCTGTTCCCGGTAACTATGGCAACATTCTAATGCAGGCCTTGCGCGCTTTTCCAATATTCGAATTCTTTACAAAATGTTTGTTCTGCGATTCGTAGATGAAATTCATCAGCCTCTTCAATGAGGAAATGGGGAACCAACAACCGCTCATTAAACAAGGGAACGAGATTTCGGAAACTGAAATTCATCAGCCTCTTCAATGAGGAAATGGGGAACCAACAACCGCTCATTAAACAAGGGAACGAGATTTCGGAAACTGAAATTCATCAGCCTCTTCAATGAGGAAATGGGGAACCAACAACCGCTCATTAAACAAGGGAACGACATTTCGGAAAGTGAAATTCATCAGCCTCTTCAATGAGGAATTGGGGAACCAACAACCGCTCATTAAACAAGGGAAAGAGATTTCGGAAACTGAAATTCATCAGCCTCTTCAATGAGGAAATGGGGAACCAACAACCGCTCATTAAACAAGGGAACGACATTTCGGAAAGTGAAATTCATCAGCCTCTTCAATGAGGAAATGGGGAACCAACAACCGCTCATTAAACAAGGGAAAGAGATTTCGGAAACTGAAATTCATCAGCCTCTTCAATGAGGAAATGGGGAACCAACAACCGCTCATTAAACAAGGGAACGAGATTTCGGAAACTGAAATTCATCAGCCTCTTCAATGAGGAAATGGGGAAACAACAACCGCTCATTAAACAAGGGAACGAGATTTCGGAAACTGAAATTCATCAGCCTCTTCAATGAGGAAATGGGGAACCAACAACAGCTCATTAAACAAGGGAACGAGATTTCGGAAACTGAAATTCATCAGCCTCTTGAATGAGGAAATGGGGAACCAACAACCGCTCATTAAACAAGGGAACGACATTTCGGAAAGTGAAATTCATCAGCCTCTTCAATGAGGAATTGGGGAACCAACAACCGCTCATTAAACAAGGGAAAGAGATTTCGGAAACTGAAATTCATCAGCCTCTTCAATGAGGAAATGGGGAACCAACAACCGCTCATTAAACAAGGGAACGACATTTCGGAAAGTGAAATTCATCAGCCTCTTCAATGAGGAATTGGGGAACCAACAACCGCTCATTAAGCAAGGGAAAGAGATTTCGGAAACTGAAATTCATCAGCCTCTTCAATGAGGAAATGGGGAACCAACAACCGCTCATTAAACAAGGGAACGACATTTCGGAAAGTGAAATTCATCAGCCTCTTCAATGAGGAAATGGGGAACCAACAACCGCTCATTAAACAAGGGAAAGAGATTTCGGAAACTGAAATTCATCAGCCTCTTCAATGAGGAAATGGGGAACCAACAACCGCTCATTAAACAAGGGAACGAGATTTCGGAAACTGAAATTCATCAGCCTCTTCAATGAGGAAATGGGGAAACAACAACCGCTCATTAAACAAGGGAACGAGATTTCGGAAACTGAAATTCATCAGCCTCTTCAATGAGGAAATGGGGAACCAACAACAGCTCATTAAACAAGGGAAAGAGATTTCGGAAACTGAAATTCATCAGCCTCTTCAATGAGGAAATGGGGAACCAACAACCGCTCATTAAACAAGGGAACGAGATTTCGGAAACTGAAATTCATCAGCCTCTTCAATGAGGAAATGGGGAACCAACAACCGCTCATTAAACAAGGGAACGAGATTTCGGAAACTGAAATTCATCAGCCTCTTCAATGAGGAAATGGGGAAACAACAACCGCTCATTAAACAAGGGAACGAGATTTCGGAAACTGAAATTCATCAGCCTCTTCAATGAGGAAATGGGGAACCAACAACCGCTCATTAAACAAGGGAACGAGATTTCGGAAACTGAAATTCATCAGCCTCTTCAATGAGGAATTAGGGAACCAACAACCGCTTATTAAACAAGGGAACGAGATTTCGGAAACTGAAATTCATCAGCCTCTTCAATGAGGAAATGGGGAACCAACAACCGCTCATTAAACAAGGGAACGAGATTTCGGAAACTGAAATTCATCAGCCTCTTCAATGAGAAAATGGGGAAACAACAACCGCTCATTAAACAAGGGAACGAGATTTCGGAAACTGAAATTCATCAGCCTCTTCAATGAGGAATTGGGGAACCAACAACCGCTCATTAAACAAGGGAACGAGATTTCGGAAACTGAAATTCATCAGCCTCTTCAATGAGGAAATGGGGAACCAACAACAGCTCATTAAACAAGGGAAAGAGATTTCGGAAACTGAAATTCATCAGCCTCTTCAATGAGGAAATGGGGAACCAACAACCGCTCATTAAACAAGGGAACGAGATTTCGGAAACTGAAATTCATCAGCCTCTTCAATGAGGAAATGGGGAACCAACAACCGCTCATTAAACAAGGGAACGAGATTTCGGAAACTGAAATTCATCAGCCTCTTCAATGAGGAAATGGGGAACCAACAACCGCTCATTAAACAAGGGAACGAGATTTCGGAAACTGAAATTCATCAGCCTCTTCAATGAGGAAATGGGGAAACAACAACCGCTCATTAAACAAGGGAACGAGATTTCGGAAACTGAAATTCATCAGCCTCTTCAATGAGGAAATGGGGAACCAACAACCGCTCATTAAACAAGGGAACGAGATTTCGGAAACTGAAATTCATCAGCCTCTTCAATGAGGAATTAGGGAACCAACAACCGCTCATTAAACAAGGGAACGAGATTTCGGAAACTGAAATTCATCAGCCTCTTCAATGAGGAAATGGGGAACCAACAACCGCTCATTAAACAAGGGAACGAGATTTCGGAAACTGAAATTCATCAGCCTCTTCAATGAGAAAATGGGGAAACAACAACCGCTCATTAAACAAGGGAACGAGATTTCGGAAACTGAAATTCATCAGCCTCTTCAATGAGGAATTGGGGAACCAACAACCGCTCATTAAACAAGGGAACGAGATTTCGGAAACTGAAATTCATCAGCCTCTTCAATGAGGAAATGGGGAACCAACAACCGCTCATTAAACAAGGGAACGAGATTTCGGAAACTGAAATTCATCAGCCTCTTCAATGAGAAAATGGGGAAACAACAACCGCTCATTAAACAAGGGAAAGAGATTTCGGAAACTGAAATTCATCAGCCTCTTCAATGAGGAAATGGGGAACCAACAACCGCTCATTAAACAAGGGAACGAGATTTCGGAAACTGAAATTCATCAGCCTCTTCAATGAGGAAATGGGGAACCAACAACCGCTCATTAAAGAAGGGAACGAGATTTCGGAAACTGAAATTCATCAGCCTCTTCAATGAGAAAATGGGGAAACAACAACCGCTCATTAAACAAGGGAACGAGATTTCGGAAACTGAAATTCATCAGCCTCTTCAATGAGGAATTGGGGAACCAACAACCGCTCATTAAACAAGGGAACGAGATTTCGGAAACAACCGCTCATTAAACAAGGGAACGAGATTTCGGAAACAACCTTAAGGTGGTGTTGCGCCATTCGGATTCCCCTCAGCACTTCCTGTAAAGGCCGGATGAGGCAACAGTCGATTCAAAATTAAGGCTTTTGGCAGAGATGAATTAAATATTCGCGGGGGGGGGGAGATTTTTCTTCCTCTAAGAGCAACATGAGAGGTAGCGCTGAAGCAATCATCTTCTGTGGAGGGAAATGCAATGGCGCTCACATTTAAAAGAATAATCTTGCATCTGGAAAATCTCAGCTGAGAGGAAAGAAAAAGGAAAGAGAAAAAGGCGCGCACATTTCACCAACATAATCACGAGCATTTCAAATCGGGGCTGCTAAAAAAAAGCACTTGGTTGGGGTCGCCGCCGATTCTCCGTTCTAGAGAATCTGGAGTTAACTTGGGAAGCAATTTCATTTCAAGCACCTCCTCACAAAGACCAACTATGGAGGATTAGGTGGTGGCGGAGGACCTCGGGTGGGAGGGGGGGACGAGGGAATCGACCACAAGGTGTCCTCTCAAGAGTTAGGAGACAATTTCCAGAAAAGAGTCAATCGGACAAGGGTCTTTCATCATTGACGACAACACGAAGAGGAAGTAATAGGTTGTACCTTTCTGCAGCTGTCGGTAGCCACAGGAAATGCAGTCTCAAGGCACGCTCTGTGCAGGACCCAGAGGTCCTTCGTTTGCACACAGACCAAAGCCCCCCTCCCCCCTTCAACAGAAGAGGTCGTTTAAGACATCATCACCTCTGGAGACGAGCCAGCCCAGTGGACAAATCTCTCCACGTGCACTTCGAACACCAATTCTCGATGCGTGTCGTGAAGAGAAGAAAAGAACTTGCCACGATCTCTTTGATACGGGGCCTTCATCTAGGGGAGGAACCCCCCCCCCCCCAAGAATGCTAGTAAAGGCAAAAGAGGAAAGAAAATTGCTTAGGTCTATTGCTGAAGATAAAGTTGGAAACATGACGTCATCTTATGTGTGTTTCATGAATTTTTTAAGACCCTAAAACAGAGGATGAGATGTTCTCCTTCCGTGCCAATTCAGTCCCTGTTGCAACATCAGAGAAAGAGATCATTTCAGCATCTGTTGTGGGAATCGGTTCCGGAAATCTCTCTCTCTGCTCAGCCATAAACAGACGAGATTCTTGTCTCCTCGAAGTGAAACTTTTCGGGGATGCCCTCGTGCATTGGATGTCCACAGGGATCCTCCGAAATGAAGATATTCGTAGGATGGAGTGATCAGCCAGATCCCAGGACCTGAATCCAACTGAAGATGCTATGGATGCCCTGGGGAGGCGAATCACGGGATGCTGCCATCCGCCTCCCTGAAACCTCAATAAACTCAATTTAGACTCTTTCAGGTTCGACTTTGCCAACTGTCGTTTCATTCAGATTTTCATTTCATTTAAGAGTCCTTACCTTTCGCTTGGCATTTATATTGTGGATTTCCTTCTCGTCGTCGAGGGGAGAAAATAAGTTAACGCTCTCAGTGGTGAGGTTTCGCCTTCAGTGGTGAGGATTCGCCTTCAGTGGTGAGGTTTCGCTTTCAGTGGTGAGGATTCGCCTTAAGTGGTGAGGATTCTCCTTCAGTGGTGAGGTTTCGCCTTCAGTGGTGAGGATTCGCCTCAAAACCTCCGCCACTGCTCATTCCTTCTCTTGAAACAAATTCTCCGAAACGCCCCCTGCCCGAATTAATCTCTGCCGTTAAGTGAGCGGAACGTAAATCAGCCTTTCAGGGTTCTCTTTGGAAAGAAGGAAATCATCGAAGGTAAGCAAGAGGGGGGGAGAGCAGAATCATGGAATGGCATCTCACTTACCACGAAGAGCAAAGGCTGCGCCGATGACGCACAAGAGAAGGAGAACTTTCATCATGGTGAGTTGATTCTCGTCTGCACTGGGAGAGGCAGACGAGGCATCGTCCTCGGCTTATAAATGCCTTTCTCTTCGCCAACAGATTGTTCCGTTCTCAGGATCCTTCGCCACTCTCCACGGAAATCGTTTGCCATCCCCTGGGAATCGACAGATGATCGATTCCTAGACGAGTCACTCGCATAATCTAATCGCTGCTTATCGTTTGGTAATCGTCGTTTCGGATAAGAAGGAAATGAAGACGCCAAAGTTCAAAGGTGAAAGGAGGCGATCGGCGAATGGAATCCACTTAAGACAGGGGTGGGCAAATAGCGGCCCGCTAAGAGTTTTTTGTGGCCCGCCAAGACAGTCAGAAAAATCCGCCTTGAACCGAGATTTCCTTCCCGTGCGCGACCGAAGATTCGTCTCGTATTTTCCACTAGGACGGCCACGTCAATACGCATGCGCAGTGCTTTTCCGGTTGATCTGGTTAATTTCCATTTTGTCTTTGCAACAGTAAATATATAAATTTCCAACTTTAGTGAAACCATGAAACCTCCGAAAAAACTTAAAATCGGTGATGAATGTTATGTGTGTAATGAAGAATGGACAAACAAATATTTCTTTGGTAACACAGGGAATAAAGCAGTGTGTTTATTGTGTCATGAAACGATAGCCGTATTTAAGGAGTACAACCTGAAACGACATTACGAAACAAAACATAGCGAATTTGGCTGCAAACTTTCCAAGCAAGAACGCAAAATAAAAGCTGCGGAGTGTGTGAAAAGGCTGAAGAAGCAACAAACATTTTTTACAAAGCAATCAACACTTCAAAATAGCGCTACAGAAGCAAGTTTCATGGTAGCCAACAACCTTGCTAAACGCAACAAGCCTTTTTCGGATGGCGAGTTTATTAAGCAGTGTAGGGTAGAGTGTGCAAGCGTATTGTGTCCTGATGTTAGAAGCAAATTTGAAAGCATTTCATTGTCAAGAAGGACTATAGTGCGGCGCATTGACTCAATTAGTGAAGAACTCACAGAACAGCTGAAGACTGAGAGCAAAGATTTTGTTTGGTTTTCTTTGGCACTGGCTGAGAGCACAGATAACGAAGACACTGCACAATTACTCATCTTTATCCGTGGAATTAATGAAAATTTCGTCATCACAGAGGAATTACTTGGCCTAGAATCAATGAAAGATAGAACCACTGGTCAGGACTTGCTTGAGTGTGCTGTGAATTGTGTGGAGAAAAGTGGCTTGTCCTGGAACAAAATGGCAAGCATTACAACGGATGGGGCCAGAGCTTTCAATGGGAAAAATGTAGGTATGGTTAAGCTTTTAAAAAACAAGTTACATACAGACAGTGATATATTGTCTTTTCATTGCATTTTGCATCAGGAGAGCCTTTGTAAAGCTGCACTGGACTTAAAGCATGTGGCAGATCCTATTGTAAGTGTGGTGAACACAGTCAGAGCAAGGGCACTCCACCATCGACAGTTCAAATCTTTTCTTGAGGATGTGGAGGCAGAGTATGAAGACGTAATTTACCCCAACAGTGTGAGGTGGTTGAGCCTGGGCAAAGTGATATAAAGAGTCTGGGCATTGCAGAATGAAATCCTCTTATTTCTGGACACGAAGGAGATATCTCATGATTTTGTTACAAAAATAGGATGTGAGGAGTGGAGATATGAGATGATGTTTGCAGCTGATGTATTTGAGAAATTGAATGAACTGAATGTGACATTGCAGGGAAAGGGGTTGTTTGCACATGAAATGTGGAAGCATGTAAAATCATTCAAAGCAAAACTAGGTCTATTTGCAAGGCAAGCAGGTGAAGGCAATTTTTGTCATTTCCCTTTATTAGGAAAACAGAAAGTGCCTGAAAGTGTTTCTGCTAAGATTAGGGATCATCTGCAGAGTTTGGAGGACGAGGTCACAAGAAGATTTCGGACTTTAAGAAAATTGAGCCTAAATTCAATTTGCTCTCTTATCCCATCACTGCTGATATTGACACAGCACCTGAGGAGCTGCAGCTTGAACTTATTGACATGCAGTCAGATCACACTGTGAAAGAAATGTTTAATGCTGTGACATTAGTTGACTTTTACAAATCTTTGTGTGCTGAAAAATTTCCATGTATGAAGAAATTTGCTGGGAAAATGTTCTCTATATTTGGGTCTACATATATTTGTGAGCAAAGTTTTTCTTGCTTGAAGATCAACAAGAGTAAATATAGATGCTCTTTGACAGACTTTAACTTGCAGGCTGTGATGAGAATCTCAACAAGCAATCTCACTCCTGATTTCAAAAAAATTGTAGAAAAGTGTGATAGGGTACATTTGTCTCATTAAACTGATTCTAAAATTAAATGTGCTTGCAGCTATAGATGATATGAAATTAGCACAATAAATAAGTTGAATAAAACTGCCACTATTTTATTTAATTTATATTTATTGATTTTTATGGTACAATTTATACCTTTTCTGAAATGCAAAGTTAACTAATGAATGCAATCAATTTAAAAAGTGCGGCCGTCCGCTAACCTCCGCTTCCACAAAGTGGCTCCCGAGCCAAAACAATTGCCTACCCCTGACTGAAGAGATCATCTTAGTTCAGGTTGAAACCGATTCTTTCGGTCATTTCTTTCTCTGTTGCCATTCAGGGGGACAGGGCTTTCGCAATGGCAGCAGATTTAAGGAGTTTCGCTTGGAGGAAAAAATTGAAACAGCCGAAATATATAAGGAATACTTTGAAAGTTTTAGTTACGAAAATTCTAAAAAATTTTAAACATGCTAACATAAGTAATAAAAAAATTGAATTTTAATATTTTTCGATTAAATTTCGATTTTTGGATTTCGTCTGTCCGTCTTTGTGATCTAGCCATCAAGCTCATTGTTCATCAAAGTGTCGTGCAGAGGTCAAACAACAGAGGCTTGGCACTGGGCAAACGATATTTCGAGTCTCGTGTGCTGCACACACGGAGTCTGCTTTTTCCGATTTCCATGAAACACTAGTTGCATTCAAAAAATGGATTTAAATGTAATCTTGAAATGAAAAGAAGTGCAAAACAATCTGTAAGAAGTATTGATGCGGAGGGGAGGCGAGGGGGGATTACTTGCTCCTCCCCCTCGCCCCTCGAAAGAGGAGGAGGGTTCGATTTTTCAAGACGATACAAAAAAAAGGAAAAAAAAATCTCATTCGAGAAGATCGCATTCTGAAAATCATTGGCACACTGCAAACGATATTCCGTTGAAAGCGAATCCTTCAATCGATGGTCATCAGACGGGCACGAGAAATGAAGCAATATGGCGGCATCGGAATCGTCTGTTAATTGCGCAAAAACTTAAAATTTTCTCTGCAAAATAGGAAAAAATAAATTGAAAATGTTAATAACATTATAATCATTACTTTGCTATAAAAATGCATTATTCTCAATTAAATCAAAAAATGTATTACGATTTGGAAAGGGGAATGGTTTATTCCTTAGGATTCGAACCCGCCCCCTCCCAATCACCCTCTTTGGCAGATTTCTAATTGCCTCGTGACTGCAGCAGAAGTGAACAGATAATGGACGACGACTTTGAGGCTGAAAACATTTCACAAAACTTTCAAGAAAATTAATCCCTGATACTGAAAGCAGACTTTTTCAACAATCAGTGATTTCTATCTCGACATCGGATTCGTTTCGTATTTAAATAACACTCTTGTGTTTGCACAGCATCAGCGTCTCACAGCTTCAGCAGAAGCGTTCTTCACAGATGTCGTCTGCTCCCTCTGATGTTCCAAGGTCATCCCTCAAAGACTGCGAATTGAAGAATCTCTCTGCCGCTGTGTCTCTCTCTCCCCATCATCATCTCCCGATCTTCTCTTTCCTCAGTGCCAATGAAAATCTCCGAGACCAGTCTCCGTCATTTGCTGCTAGTTGCTGCTCGTTCCCATGGTGACGGGTCGCCGGCATAATAACGCTGCCAGACGACCCCAGCAGCCGTAGCGTGCCCTCGGGCTGTTGTCCTGACACGGGCAGTGCGCACCGACCTGCGAGGGAATTTGCCAGTAGCGTCCCTTTCTCGAATGCAAACTGGACTAGGATGTAAAAAATCGTTGTTAAGAGCGAAGCGAGCTGCGCGACGCTCCCCCGGAGCGCTGGCGCCTCGCCGACCACCACCCGCGGCAAACCGCGACTGAGCAGTCCTTCGTGTTTGCCGAGGGTTACTCCTCCAACCATTCTGTGGGCTCCACTGCCGCAGAGCGTCGCACCTAATCGCTCTGTCCTCTTGAATAAAGTTCTCCGTGCTCCCCTGAGACTACAGACTCCCTGCAGAGGAGGGAGCGACACAGAGGGGAAAGTGGGAGAAACCCCTCAGCATTTATCGTTTGCTCTGAAGGCTTTTCCTTCTTCACCAACCACAACTCTTTGTCGACTGCTGCGATGGGTGCATGCAAATAAAGACACGAAGCCGAGAGACATTGTGATACACTCTAATTAGAGCAAACAGAAGCCAACAGACACTGGGTGCACTCTAATTAAGACAAGAAGAAGCCAACAGACATTTGAATGCACTTTAATTAAGACAAGAAGAAACCAAGAGACACTGGGATGCACTCTAGTTAAGACAAGGAGAAGCCAACAGTCACACTGGGATGCACTCTAATTAAGACAAGGAGAAGAAAACAGACATTTGAATGCACTTTAATTAAGACAAGAAGAAACCAAGAGACACTGGGATGCACTCTAGTTAAGACAAGGAGAAGCCAACAGTCACACTGGGATGCACTCTAATTAAGACAAGGAGAAGCCAAGAGTCACACTGGGATGCACTCTAGTTAAGACAAGGAGAAGACAACAGACACTGGGTGCACTCTAATTAAGACAAGGAGAAGCCAACAGACATTTGAATGCACTTTAATTAAGACAAAAAGAAACCAAGAGACACTGGGATGCACTCTAATTAAGACAAGGAGAAGCCAACAGTCACACTGGGATGCACTCTAATTAAGACAAGGAGAAGCCAAGAGTCACACTGGGATGCACTCTAGTTAAGACAAGCAGAAGACAACAGACACTGGGTGCACTCCAATTAAGACAAGGAGAAGCCAACAGACATTTGAATGCACTTTAATTAAGACAAGAAGAAACCAAGAGACACTGGGATGCACTCTAGTTAAGACAAGGAGAAGCCAACAGTCACACTGGGATGCACTCTTGTTAAGACAAGGAGAAGCCAACAGACACTGAGATGCCCTCTAGTTAAGACAAGGAGAAGCCAACAGTCACACTGGGATGCACTCTTGTTAAGACAAGGAGAAGCCAACAGACACTGAGATGCCCTCTAGTTAAGACAAGGAGAAGCCAACAGTCACACTGGAATGCACTCTAATTAAGACAAGGAGAAGCCTACAGTCACACTGGGATGCACACTAATTAAGACAAGGAGTAGCCAACAGTCACACTGGGTGCACTCTAGTTAAGACAAGGAGAAGCCAACAGACACTGTGTGCACTCTAATTAAGACAAGGAGAAGCCAACAGACATTTGAATGCACTTTAATTAAGACAAGAAGAAACAGAGACACTGGGATGCACTCTAATTAAGACAAGGAGAAGCCAACAGTCACACTGGGATGCACTCTAGTTAAGACAAGGAGAAGCCAACAGTCACACTGGGATGCACTCTAGTTAAGACAAGGAGAAGCCAACAGTCACACTGGGATGCACTCTTGTTAAGACAAGGAGAAGCCAACAGAAACTGGGATGCACTCTAGTTAAGACAAGGAGAAGCCAACAGTCACACTGGAATGAACTCTAATTAAGACAAGGAGAAGCCTACAGTCACACTGGGATGCACTGTAATTAAGACAAGGAGAAGCCAAGAGTCACACTGGGTGCACTCTAGTTAAGACAAGGAGAAGCCAACAGACTCTGGGTGCACTCTAATTAAGACAAGGAGAAGACAACAGACATTTGAATGCACTTTAATTGAGACAAGAAGAAACAGAGACACTGGGATGCATTCTAATTAAGACAAGGAGAAGCCAACAGTCACACTGTGATGCACTCTAGTTAAGACAAGGAGAAGCCAACCGTCACACTGGGATGCACTCTAGTTATGACAAGGAGAAGCCAACAGTCACACTGGGTGCACTCTAATTAAGACAAGGAGAAGCCAACAGTCACACTGTGATGCACTCTAGTTAAGACAAGGAGAAGCCAACAGTCACACTGGGATGCACTCTAATTAACACAAGGATAAGCCAACAGACACTGGGTGCACTCTAATTAAGACAAGGAGAAGCCAACAGACACTGGGATGCACTCTAGTTAAGACAAGGAGAAGCCAACTGACACTGGGTGCACTCTAATTAAGACAAGGAGTAGCCAACAGACATTCGAATGCACTTTAATTAAGACAAGAAGAAACAGAGACACTGGGATGCACTCTAATTAAGACAAGGAGAAGCCAACAGTCACACTGGGATGGACTCTAATTAAGACAAGGAGAAGCCAACAGTCACTCTGTGATGCACTCTAATTAAGACAAGGAGAAGCCAACAGTCACACTGGGATGCACTTTAATTAAGACAAGGAGAAGCCAACAGACACTGTGATGCACTCTAATTAAGACAAGGAGAAGCCAACAGACTCTGGGTGCACTCTAATTAAGACAAGGAGAAGCCAACAGTCACACTGGGATGCACTCTAATTAAGATAAGGAGAAGCCAACAGCCACACTGGGATGCACTCTAATTAATACAAGGAGAAGCCAACAGTCACACTGGGATGCACTCTCATTAAGACAAGGAGAAGCCAACAGTCACACTGTGATGCACTCTAATTAAGGCAAGGAGAAGCCAACAGTCACACTGGGATGCACTCTAATTAAGACAAGGAGAAGCCAACAGTCACAGTGGGATGCACTCTAATTTAGACAAGGAGAAGCCAACAGTCACACTGGTATGCACTCTAATTAAGACAAGGAGAAGCCAACCGTCACACTGGGATGCCCTCTAGTTATGACAAGGAGAAGCCAACAGTCACACTTGGTGCACTCTAATTAAGACAAGGAGAAGCCAACAGTCACACTGGGATGCACTCTAATTAACACAAGGATAAGCCAACAGACACTGGGTGCACTCTAATTAAGACAAGGAGAAGCCAACAGACACTGGGTGCACTCTAATTAAGACAAGGAGAAGCCAACAGTCACACTGGGGTGCACTCTAGTTAAGGCAAAAAGAAGCCAACAGTCACACTGCGATGCACTCTAGTCAAGACAAGGAGAAGCCAACAGACACTGGGTGCACTCTAATTAACACAAGGAGAAGCCAACAGACACTGGGTGTACTCTAATTAAGACAAGGCGAAGCCAACAGACATTTGAATGCACTTTAATTAAGACAAGGAGAAGCCAACAGTCACATTGGAATGCACTCTAATTAAGAGAAGGAGAAGCCAACAGACACTGGGTGCACTCTAAATAAGAGAAGGAGAAGCCAACAGACACTGGGTGAACTCTAATTAAGACAAGGAGAAGCCAAAAGACATTTGAATGCACTTTAATTAAGACAAGTAGAAGCCAACAGACACTGGGTGCACATTAATTAAGACAGGTAGAAGCCAACAGTAACACTGTGATGCACTCTAATTAAGACAAGGAGAAGCCAACAGTCACACTGGGATGCACTCTAATTAAGACAAGGAGAAGCCAACAGTCACACTGGGATGCACTCTAATTAAGACAAGGAGAAGCCAACAGTCACTCTGTGATGCACTCTAATTAAGACAAGGAGAAGCCAACAGTCACACTGGGATGCACTCTAGTTAAGACAAGGAGAAGCCAACAGTCACACTGGGATGCACTCTAATTAAGACAAGGAGAAGCCAACAGTCACACTGGGATGCACTCTAATTAAGACAAGGAGAAGCCAACAGACACTGGGTGCACTCTAATTAAGACAAGGAGAAGCCAACAGTCACAGTGGGATGCACTCTAATTAAGACAAGGAGAAGCCAAAAGACATTTGAATGCACTTTAATTAAGACAAGTAGAAGCCAACAGACACTGGGTGCACATTAATTAAGACAGGTCTTATGTCACATTAATTAAGACAGTCACACTTGGGTGCACTCTAGTTAAGGCAAAAAGAAGCCAACAGTCACAATGTGATGCACTCTAATTAAGACAAGGAGAAGCCAACAGACTCTGGGTGCACTCTAATTAAGACAAGGAGAAGCCAACAGTCACATTGGGATGCACTCTAATTAAGACAGGGAGAAGCCAACAGTCACACTGTGATGCACTCTAATTAAGACAAGGAGAAGCCAACAGTCACACTGGGATGCACTCTAATTAAGACAAGGAGAAGCCAACAGTCACACTGGGATGCACTCTAATTAAGACAAAGAGAAGCCAGCAGTCACACTGGGATGCACTCTAATTAAGACAAGGAGAAGCCAACAGTCACACTCTGATGCACTCTAATTAAGACAAGGAGAAGTCACACTGGGATGCACTCTAATTAAGACAAGGAGAAGCCAACAGCCTAACTGGGATGCACTCTAATTAATACAAGGAGAATCCAACAGTCACACTGGGATGCACTCTAATTAAGGCAAGGAGAAGCCAACAGTCACACTGGGATGCACTCTAATAAAGACAAGGAGAAGCAAACAGTCACAGTGGGATGCACTCTAATTAAGACAAGGAGAAGCCAAAAGACATTTGAATGCACTTTAATTAAGACAAGTAGAAGCACACAGACACTGGGTGCACATTGATTAAGACAGGTAGAAGCCAACAGTAACACTGTGATGCCCTCTAATTAAGACAAGGAGAAGCCAACAGTCACACTGGGATGCACTCTAATTAAGACAAGGAGAAGCCAACAGTCACACTGGGATGCACTCTAATTAAGACAAGGAGAAGCCAACAGTCACTCTGTGATGCACTCTAATTAAGACAAGGAGAAGCCAACAGTCACAATGTGATGCACTCAATTAAGACAAGGAGAAGCCAACAGTCACACTCTGATGCACTCTAATTAAGACAAGGAGAAGCCAACAGTCACACTGGGATCCGCTCTAATTAAGACAAGGAGAAGCCAACAGTCACACTGGGATGCACTCTAGTTAAGACAAGGAGAAGCCAACTGACACTGGGTGCACTCTAATTAAGACAAGTAGAAGCCAACAGACATTTGAATGCACTTTAATTAAGACAAGAAGAAACAGAGACACTGGGATGCACTCTAATTAAGACAAGGAGAAGCCAACAGTCACACTGCGATGCACTCTAGTTAAGACAAGGAGAAGCCAACCGTCACACTGGGATGCACTCTAGTTATGACAAGGAGAAGCCAACAGTCACATTGGGTGCACTCTAATTAAGACAAGGAGAAGCCAACAGTCACACTGTGATGCACTCTAGTTAAGACAAGGAGAAGCCAACAGTCACATTGTGATGCACTCTAGTTAAGAGAAGAAGCCAACAGTCACATTGTGATGCACTTTTGTTAAGACAAGGAGAAGCCAACAGTCACACTGGGATGCACTCTTGTTAAGACAAGGAGAAGCCAACAGACACTGGGATGCCCTCTAGTTAAGACAAGGAGAAGCCAACAGTCACACTGGAATGCACTCTAATTAAGACAAGTAGAAGCCTACAGTCACACTGGGATGCACTCTAATTAAGACAAGGAGTAGCCAACAGTCACACTGGGTGCACTCTAGTTAAGACAAGGAGAAGCCAACAGACACTGGGTGCACTCTAATTAAGACAAGGAGAAGCCAACAGACATTTGAATGTACTTTAATTAAGACATGAAGAAACAGAGACACTGGGATGCACTCTAATTAAGACAAGGAGAAGCCAACAGTCACAATGTGATGCACTCTAGTTAAGACAAGGAGAAGCCAACAGTCACACTGGGATGCACTCTTGTTAAGACAAGGAGAAGCCAACAGAAACTGGGATGCACTCTAGTTAAGACAAGGAGAAGCCAACAGTCACACTGGGATGCACTGTAATTAAGACAAGGAGAAGCCAACAGTCACACTGGGATGCACTGTAATTAAGACAAGGAGAAGCCAACAGTCACACTGGGTGCACTCTAGTTAAGACAAGGAGAAACCAACAGACACTGGGTGCACTCTAATTAAGACAAGGAGAAGACAACAGACATTTGAATGCACTTTAATTGAGACAAGAAGAAAACAGAGACACTGGGATGCACTCTAATTAAGACAAGGAGAAGCCAACAGTCACACTGTGATGCACTCTAGTTAAGACAAGGAGAAGCCAACCGTCACACTGGGATGCACTCTAGTTATGACAAGGAGAAGCCAACAGTCACACTGGGTGCACTCTAATTAAGACAAAGAGAAGCCAACAGTCACACTGTGATGCACTCTAGTTAAAACAAGGAGAAGCCAACAGTCACACTGGGATGCACTCTAATTAACACAAGGTTAAGCCAACAGACACTGGGTGCACTCTAATTAAGACAAGGAGAAGCCAACAGACACGGGGTGCACTCAAATTAAGACAAGGAGAAGCCAAGAGTCACACTGGGGTGCACTCTAGTTAAGGCAAAAAGAAGCCAACAGTCACACTGGGATGCACTCTAGTCAAGACAAAGAGAAGCCAACAGTCACACTGGGATGCACTCTAATTAAGACAAGGAGAAGCCAACAGACACTGGGTGCACTCTAATTAACACAAGGAGAAGCCAACAGACACTGGGTGTACTCTAAATAAGACAAGGAGAAGCCAACGGACATTTGAATGCACTTTAATTAAGACAAGGAGAAGCCAACAGTCACACTGGGATGCACTCTAATTAAGAGAAGGAGAAGCCAACAGACACTGGGTGCACTCTAAATAAGAGAAGGAGAAGCCAACAGACACTGGGTGAACCCTAATTAAGACAAGGAGAAGCCAAAAGACATTTGAATGCACTTTAATTAAGACAAGTAGAAGCCAACAGACACTGGGTGCACATTAATTAAGACAGGTAGAAGCCAACAGTAACACTGTGATGCACTCTAATTAAGACAAATAGAAGCCAACAGTCACACTGGGATGCACTCTAATTAAGACAAGGAGAAGACAACAGTCACACTGGGATGCACTCTAATTAAGACAAGGAGAAGCCAACAGTCACTCTGTGATGCACTCTAATTAAGACAAGGAGAAGCCAACAGTCACACTGGGATGCACTCTACTTAAGACAAGGAGAAGCCAACAGTCACACTGGGATGCACTCTACTTAAGACAAGGAGAAGCCAACAGTCACAGTGGGATGCACTCTAATTAAGACAAGGAGAAGCCAAAAGACATTTGAATGCACTTTAATTAAGACAAGTAGAAGCCAACAGACACTGGGTGCACATTAATTAAGACAGGTCTTGAGTCACATTAATTAAGACAGTCACACTTGGGTGCACTCTAGTTAAGGCAAAAAGAAGCCAACAGTCACAATGTGATGCACTCTAATTAAGACAAGGAGAAGCCAACAGACTCTGGGTGCACTCTAATTAAGACAAGGAGAAGCCAACAGTCACACTGGGATGCACTCTAATTAAGACAAGGAGAAGCCAACAGTCACACTGTGATGCACTCTAATTAAGACAAGGAGAAGATAACAGTCACACTGGGATGCACTCTAATTAAGACAAGGAGAAGCCAACAGTCACACTGGGATGCACTCTAATTAAGACAAGGAGAAGCCAACAGTCACACTGGGATGCACTCTAATTAAGGCAAGGAGAAGCCAACAGTCATACTGGGATGCACTCTAATTAAGACAAGGAGAAGCCAACAGTCACAGTGGGATGCACTCTAATTAAGACAAGGAGAAGCCAAAAGACATTTGAATGCACTTTAATTAAGACAAGTAGAAGCCAACAGACACTGGGTGCACATTGATTAAGACAGGTAGAAGAAAACAGTAACACTGTAATGCCTCTAATTAAGACAAGGAGAAGCCAACAGTCACACTGGGATGCACACTAATTAAGACAAGGAGAAGCCAACAGTCACACTGGGATGCACTCTAATTAAGACAATGAGAAGCCAACAGTCACTCTGTGATGCACTCTAATTAAGACAAGGAGAAGCCAACAGTCACAATGTGATGCACTCAATTAAGACAAGGAGAAGCCAACAGTCACACTCTGATGCACTCTAATTAAGACAAGGAGAAGCCAACAGTCACACTGGGATGCACTCTAATTAAGACAAGGAGAAGCCAACAGACACTGGGTGCACTCTAATTAAGACAAGGAGAAGCCAACAGACATTTGAAAGCACTTTAATTAAGACAAGGAGAAGCCAACAGACACTGTGATGCACTCTAGTTAAGACAAGGAGAAGCCAACAGTCACACTGGGATGCACTCTAATTAAGACAAGGAGAAGCCAACAGAATCTGGGTGCACTCTAATTAAGACAAGGAGAAGCCAACAGTCACACTGGGATGCACTCTAATTAAGACAAGGAGAAGCCAACAGTCACACTGGGATGCACTCTAATTAAGACAAGGAGAAGCCAAAAGTCACACTGGGATGCACTCTAATTAAGACAAGGAGAAGCCAACAGTCACACTGGGATGCACTCTAATTAAGACAAGGAGAAGCCAACAGTCACTCTGTGATGCACTCTAATTAAGACAAAGAGAAGCCAACAGTCACACTGGGATGCACTTTAATTAAGACAAGGAGAAGCCAACAGACACTGTGATGCACTCTAATTAAGACAAGGAGAAGCCAACAGTCACACTGGGATGCACTCTAATTAAGACAAGGAGAAGCCAACAGACTCTGGGTGCACTCTAATTAAGACAAGGAGAAGCCAACAGTCACACTGGGATGCACTCTAATTAAGACAAGGAGAAGCCAACAGCCACACTGGGATGCACTCTAATTAATACAAGGAGAAGCCAACAGTCACACTGGGATGCACTCTCATTAAGACAAGGAGAAGCCAACAGTCACACTGTGATGCACTCTAATTAAGGCAAGGAGAAGCCAACAGTCACACTGGGATGCACTCTAATTAAGACAAGGAGAAGCCAACAGTCACAGTGGGATGCACTCTAATTTAGACAAGGAGAAGCCAACAGTCACACTGGTATGCACTCTAATTAAGACAAGGAGAAGCCAACAGTCACACTGTGATGCACTCTAATTAAACAAGGAGAAGCCAACAGTCACACTGTGATGCACTCTAATTAAAACAAGGAGAAGCCAACAGTCACACTGGGATGCACTCTAATTAAGACAAGGAGAAGCCAACAGTCACACTGGGATGCACTCTAATTAAGACAAGGAGAAGCCAACAGCCACACTGGGATGCACTCTAATTAATACAAGGAGAAGCCAACAGTCACACTGGGATGCACTCTCATTAAGACAAGGAGAAGCCAACAGTCACACTGGGATGCACTCTAATTAAGACAAGGAGAAGCCAACAGTCACTCTGTGATGCACTCTAATTAAGACAAGGAGAAGCCAACAGTCACAATGTGATGCACTCTAATTAAGACAAGGAGAAGCCAACAGTCACACTCTGATGCACTCTAATTAAGACAAGGAGAAGCCAACAGTCACACTGGGATGCACTCTAATTAAGACAAGGAGAAGCCAACAGTCACACTGCGATGCACTCTAGTTAAGACAAGGAGAAGCCAACCGTCACACTGGGATGCACTCTAGTTATGACAAGGAGAAGCCAACAGTCACACTGGGTGCACTCTAATTAAGACAAGGAGAAGCCAACAGTCACACTGTGATGCACTCTAGTTAAGACAAGGAGAAGCCAACAGTCACATTGTGATGCACTCTAGTTAAGAGAAGGAGAAGCCAACAGTCACATTGTGATGCACTTTTGTTAAGACAAGGAGAAGCCAACAGTCACACTGGGATGCACTCTTGTTAAGACAAGGAGAAGCCAACAGACACTGGGATGCCCTCTAGTTAAGACAAGGAGAAGCCAACAGTCACACTGGAATGCACTCTAATTAAGACAAGGAGAAGCCTACAGTCACACTGGGATGCACTCTAATTAAGACAAGGAGTAGCCAACAGTCACACTGGGTGCACTCTAGTTAAGACAAGGAGAAGCCAACAGACACTGGGTGCACTCTAATTAAGACAAGGAGAAGCCAACAGACATTTGAATGTACTTTAATTAAGACATGAAGAAACAGAGACACTGGGATGCACTCTAATTAAGACAAGGAGAAGCCAACAGTCACAATGTGATGCACTCTAGTTAAGACAAGGAGAAGCCAACAGTCACACTGGGATGCACTCTTGTTAAGACAAGGAGAAGCCAACAGAAACTGGGATGCACTCTAGTTAAGACAAGGAGAAGCCAACAGTCACACTGGGATGCACTGTAATTAAGACAAGGAGAAGCCAACAGTCACACTGGGATGCACTGTAATTAAGACAAGGAGAAGCCAACAGTCACACTGGGTGCACTCTAGTTAAGACAAGGAGAAACCAACAGACACTGGGTGCACTCTAATTAAGACAAGGAGAAGACAACAGACATTTGAATGCACTTTAATTGAGACAAGAAGAAAACAGAGACACTGGGATGCACTCTAATTAAGACAAGGAGAAGCCAACAGTCACACTGTGATGCACTCTAGTTAAGACAAGGAGAAGCCAACCGTCACACTGGGATGCACTCTAGTTATGACAAGGAGAAGCCAACAGTCACACTGGGTGCACTCTAATTAAGACAAAGAGAAGCCAACAGTCACACTGTGATGCACTCTAGTTAAAACAAGGAGAAGCCAACAGTCACACTGGGATGCACTCTAATTAACACAAGGTTAAGCCAACAGACACTGGGTGCATTCTAATTAAGACAAGGAGAAGCCAACAGACACGGGGTGCACTCAAATTAAGACAAGGAGAAGCCAAGAGTCACACTGGGGTGCACTCTAGTTAAGGCAAAAAGAAGCCAACAGTCACACTGGGATGCACTCTAGTCAAGACAAAGAGAAGCCAACAGTCACACTGGGATGCACTCTAATTAAGACAAGGAGAAGCCAACAGACACTGGGTGCACTCTAATTAACACAAGGAGAAGCCAACAGACACTGGGTGTACTCTAATTAAGACAAGGAGAAGCCAACGGACATTTGAATGCACTTTAATTAAGACAAGGAGAAGCCAACAGTCACACTGGGATGCACTCTAATTAAGAGAAGGAGAAGCCAACAGACACTGGGTGCACTCTAAATAAGAGAAGGAGAAGCCAACAGACACTGGGTGAACCCTAATTAAGACAAGGAGAAGCCAAAAGACATTTGAATGCACTTTAATTAAGACAAGTAGAAGCCAACAGACACTGGGTGCACATTAATTAAGACAGGTAGAAGCCAACAGTAACACTGTGATGCACTCTAATTAAGACAAATAGAAGCCAACAGTCACACTGGGATGCACTCTAATTAAGACAAGGAGAAGACAACAGTCACACTGGGATGCACTCTAATTAAGACAAGGAGAAGCCAACAGTCACTCTGTGATGCACTCTAATTAAGACAAGGAGAAGCCAACAGTCACACTGGGATGCACTCTACTTAAGACAAGGAGAAGCCAACAGTCACACTGGGATGCACTCTACTTAAGACAAGGAGAAGCCAACAGTCACAGTGGGATGCACTCTAATTAAGACAAGGAGAAGCCAAAAGACATTTGAATGCACTTTAATTAAGACAAGTAGAAGCCAACAGACACTGGGTGCACATTAATTAAGACAGGTCTTGAGTCACATTAATTAAGACAGTCACACTTGGGTGCACTCTAGTTAAGGCAAAAAGAAGCCAACAGTCACAATGTGATGCACTCTAATTAAGACAAGGAGAAGCCAACAGACTCTGGGTGCACTCTAATTAAGACAAGGAGAAGCCAACAGTCACACTGGGATGCACTCTAATTAAGACAAGGAGAAGCCAACAGTCACACTGTGATGCACTCTAATTAAGACAAGGAGAAGATAACAGTCACACTGGGATGCACTCTAATTAAGACAAGGAGAAGCCAACAGTCACACTGGGATGCACTCTAATTAAGACAAGGAGAAGCCAACAGTCACACTGGGATGCACTCTAATTAAGGCAAGGAGAAGCCAACAGTCATACTGGGATGCACTCTAATTAAGACAAGGAGAAGCCAACAGTCACAGTGGGATGCACTCTAATTAAGACAAGGAGAAGCCAAAAGACATTTGAATGCACTTTAATTAAGACAAGTAGAAGCCAACAGACACTGGGTGCACATTGATTAAGACAGGTAGAAGAAAACAGTAACACTGTAATGCCTCTAATTAAGACAAGGAGAAGCCAACAGTCACACTGGGATGCACACTAATTAAGACAACGAGAAGCCAACAGTCACACTGGGATGCACTCTAATTAAGACAATGAGAAGGCAACAGTCACTCTGTGATGCACTCTAATTAAGACAAGGAGAAGCCAACAGTCACAATGTGATGCACTCAATTAAGACAAGGAGAAGCCAACAGTCACACTCTGATGCACTCTAATTAAGACAAGGAGAAGCCAACAGTCACACTGGGATGCACTCTCTTTAAGACAAGGAGAAGCCAACAGTCACACTGTGATGCACTCTAATTAAGGCAAGGAGAAGCCAACAGTCACACTGGGATGCACTCTCATTAAGACAAGGAGAAGCCAACAGACACTGTGATGCACTCTAGTTAAGACAAGGAGAAGCCAACAGTCACACTGGGATGCACTCTAATTAAGACAAGGAGAAGCCAACAGAATCTGGGTGCACTCTAATTAAGACAAGGAGAAGCCAACAGTCACACTGGGATGCACTCTAATTAAGACAGGGAGAAGCCAACAGTCACACTGGGATGCACTCTAATTAAGACAAGGAGAAGCCAACAGTCACACTGGGATGCACTCTAATTAACACACGGTGCAGTTAACAGACAGTGGGATGCACTCTAGTTAAGATAAGGAGAAGCCAACAGTCACAGTGGGATGCACTCTAATTAAGACAAGGAGAAGCCAACAGACACTGGGTGCACTCTAATTAAGACAAGGAGAAGCCAACAGACATTTGAATGCACTTTAATTAAGACAAGGAGAAGCCAACAGACACTGTGATGCACTCTAGTTAAGACAAGGAGAAGCCAACAGTCACACTGGGATGCACTCTAATTAAGACAAGGAGAAGCCAACAGACTCTGGGTGCACTCTAATTAAGACAAGGAGAAGCCAACAGTCACTCTGGGATGCACTCTAATTAAGACAAGGAGTAGCCAACAGTCACACTGGGATGCACTCTAATTAAGACAAGGAAAAGCCAACAGTCACACTGGGATGCACTCTAATTAAGACAAGGAGAAGCCAACAGTCACTCTGTGATGCACTCTAATTAAGACAAGGAGAAGCCAACAGTCACAATGTGATGCACTCTAATTAAGACAAGGAGAAGTCAACAGTCACATTCTGATGCACTCTAATTAAGACACGGAGAAGCCAACAGTCACACTGGGATGCACTCTAATTAAGACAAGAAGCCAACAGCCACACTGGGATGCACTCTAATTAAGACAAGGAGAAGCCAACAGACACTGTGATGCACTCTAGTTAAGACAAGGAGAAGCCAACAGTCACACTGGGATGCACTCTAATTAAGACAAGGAGAAGCCAACAGACTCTGGGTGCACTCTAATTAAGACAAGGAGAAGCCAACAGTCACACTGGGATGCACTCTAATTAAGACAAGGAGAAGCCAACAGCCACACTGGGATGCACTCTAATTAATACAAGGAGAAGCCAACAGTCACACTGGGATGCACTCTCATTAAGACAAGGAGAAGCCAACAGTCACACTGTGATGCACTCTAATTAAGGCAAGGAGAAGCCAACAGTCACACTGGGATGCACTCTAATTAAGACAAGGAGAAGCCAACAGTCACATTGTGATGCACTCTAATTAAGACAAGGAGAAGCGAACAGTCACACTGGGGTGCACTCTAATTAAGACAAGGAGAAGCCAACAGTCACACTGGGATGCACTCTAATTAAGACAAGGAGAAGCCAACAGTCACACTGGGATGCACTCTAATTAACACACGGGGCAGTTAACAGACAGTGGGATGCACTCTAGGTAAGATAAGGAGAAGCGAACAGTCACAGTGGGATGCACTCTAATTAAGACAAGGAGAAGCCAACAGACACTGGGTGCACTCTAATTAAGACAAGGAGAAGCCAACAGACATTTGAATGCACTTTAATTAAGACAAGGAGAAGCCAACAGACACTGTGATGCACTCTAGTTAAGACAAGGAGAAGCCAACAGTCACACTGGGATGCACTCTAATTAAGACAAGGAGAAGCCAACAGACTCTGGGTGCACTCTAATTAAGACAAGGAGAAGCCAACAGACTCTGGGTGCACTCTAATTAAGACAAGGAGAAGCCAACAGCCACACTGGGATGCACTCTAATTAAGACAAGGAGAAGCCAACAGCCACACTGGGATGCACTCTAATTAATACAAGGAGAAGCCAACAGTCACACTGGGATGCACTCTCATTAAGACAAGGAGAAGCCAACAGTCACACTGGGATGCACTCTAATTAAGACAAGGAGAAGCCAACAGTCACTCTGTGATGCACTCTAATTAAGACAAGGAGAAGCCAACAGTCACAATGTGATGCACTCTAATTAAGACAAGGAGAAGCCAACAGTCACACTCTGATGCACTCTAATTAAGACAAGGAGAAGCCAACAGTCACACTGAGATGCACTCTAATTAAGACAAGAAGCCAACAGCCACCCTGGGATGCACTCTAATTAAGACAAGGAGAAGCCAACAGTCACACTGGGATGCACTCTCATTAAGACAAGGAGAAGCCAACAGTCACACTGGGATGCACTCTAATTGAGGCAAGGAGAAGCCAACAGTCACACTGGGATATACTCTAATTAAGACAAGGAGAAGCCAAGAGTCACACTGGGATGCACTCCAATTAACACACGGGGCAGTTAACAGACAGTGGGATACACTCTAGTTAAGATAAGGAGAAGCCAACAGTCACAGTGGGATGCACTCTAATTAAGACAAGGAGCAGCCAATAGACACTGGGTGCACTCTAATTAAGACAAGGAGAAGCCAACAGACATTTGAATGCACTTTAATTAAGACAAGTAGAAGCCAACAGACACTGTGATGCACTCTAGTTAAGACAAGGAGAAGCCAACAGTCACACTGGGATGCACTCTAATTAAGACAAGGAGAAGCCAACAGACTCTGGGTGCACTCTAATTAAGACAAGGAGAAGCCAACAGACTCTGGGTGCACTCTAATTAAGACAAGGAGAAGCCAACAGCCACACTGGGATGCACTCTAATTAAGACAAGGAGAAGCCAACAGCCACACTGGGATGCACTCTAATTAATACAAGGAGAAGCCAACAGTCACACTGGGATGCACTCTCATTAAGACAAGGAGAAGCCAACAGTCACACTGTGATGCACTCTAATTAAGGCAAGGAGAAGCCAACAGTCACACTGGGATGCACTCTAATTAAGGCAAGGAGAAGCCAACAGTCACACTGGTATGCACTCTAATTAAGACAAGGAGAAGCCAACAGTCATACTGGGATGCACTCTAATTAAGACAAGGAGAAGCCAACAGTCACACTGTGATGCACTCTAATTAAGACAAGGAGAATCCAACAGTCACACTGGGATGCACTCTAATTAAGACAAGGAGAAGCCAACAGTCACACTGAGATGCACTCTAATTAAGACAAGGAGAAGCCAACAGTCACACTGGGATGTACTCTAATTAAGACAAGGAGAAGCCAACAGTCACACTGGGATGCACTCTAATTAACACACGGTGCAGTTAACAGACAGTGGGATGCACTCTAGTTAAGATAAGGAGAAGCCAACAGTCACAGTGGGATGCACTCTAATTAAGACAAGGAGAAGCAAACAGACACTGGGTGCACTCTAATTAAGACAAGGAGAAGCCAACAGACATTTGAATGCACTTTAATTAAGACAAGGAGAAGCCAACAGACACTGTGATGCACTCTAGTTAAGACAAGGAGAAGCCAACAGTCACACTGGGATGCACTCTAATTAAGACAAGGAGAAGCCAACAGACTCTGGGTGCACTCTAATTAAGACAAGGAGAAGCCAACAGTCACTCTGGGATGCACTCTAATTAAGACAAGGAGTAGCCAACAGTCACACTGGGATGCACTCTAATTAAGACAAGGAAAAGCCAACAGTCACACTGGGATGCACTCTAATTAAGACAAGGAGAAGCCAACAGTCACTCTGTGATGCACTCTAATTAAGACAAGGAGAAGCCAACAGTCACAATGTGATGCACTCTAATTAAGACAAGGAGAAGTCAACAGTCACATTCTGATACACTCCAATTAAGACACGGAGAAGCCAACAGTCACACTGGGATGCACTCTAATTAAGACAAGAAGCCAACAGCCACACTGTGATGCACTCTAATTAAGACAAGGAGAAGCCAACAGACACTGTGATGCACTCTAGTTAAGAAAAGGAGAAGCCAACAGTCACACTGGGATGCACTCTAATTAAGACAAGGAGAAGCCAACAGACTCTGGGTGCACTCTAATTAAGACAAGGAGAAGCCAACAGTCACACTGGGATGCACTCTAATTAAGACAAGGAGAAGCCAACAGCCACACTGGGATGCACTCTAATTAATACAAGGAGAAGCCAACAGTCACAATGGGATGCACTCTCATTAAGACAAGGAGAAGCCAACAGTCACACTGTGATGCACTCTAATTAAGGCAAGGAGAAGCCAACAGTCACACTGGGATGCACTCTAATTAAGACAAGGAGAAGCCAACAGTCACAGTGGGATGCACTCTAATTTAGACAAGGAGAAGCCAACAGTCACACTGGTATGCACTCTAATTAAGACAAGGAGAAGCCAACCGTCACACTGGGATGCCCTCTAGTTATGACAAGGAGAAGCCAACAGTCACACTTGGTGCACTCTAATTAAGACAAGGAGAAGCCAACAGTCACACTGGGATGCACTCTAATTAACACAAGGATAAGCCAACAGACACTGGGTGCACTCTAATTAAGACAAGGAGAAGCCAACAGACACTGGGTGCACTCTAATTAAGACAAGGAGAAGCCAACAGTCACACTGGGGTGCACTCTAGTTAAGGCAAAAAGAAGCCAACAGTCACACTGCGATGCACTCTAGTCAAGACAAGGAGAAGCCAACAGACACTGGGTGCACTCTAATTAAGACAAGGAGAAGCCAACAGACACTGGGTGCACTCTAATTAAGACAAGGAGAAGCCAACAGACATTTGAATGCACTTTAATTAAGACAAGGAGAAGCCAACAGACACTGTGATGCACTCTAGTAAAGACAAGGAGAAGCCAACAGTCACACTGGGATGCACTCTAATTAAGACAAGGAGAAGCCAATAGACTCTGGGTGCACTCTAATTAAGACATGGAGAAGCCAACAGACTCTGGGTGCACTCTAATTAAGACAAGGAGAAGCCAACAGCCACACTGGGATGCACTCTAATTAAGACAAGGAGAAGCCAACAGCCACACTGGGATGCACTCTAATTAATACAAGGAGAAGCCAACAGTCACACTGGGATGCACTCTCATTAAGACAAGGAGAAGCCAACAGTCACACTGGGATGCACTCTAATTAAGACAAGGAGAAGCCAACAGTCACTCTGTGATGCACTCTAATTAAGACAAGGAGAAGCCAACAGTCACAATGTGATGCACTCTAATTAAGACAAGGAGAAGCCAACAGTCACACTCTGATGCACTCTAATTAAGACAAGGAGAAGCCAACAGTCACACTGGGATGCACTCTAATTAAGACAAGAAGCCAACAGTCACACTGGGATGCACTCTAATTAAGACAAGGAGAAGCCAACAGTCACATTGGGATGCAGTCTCATTAAGACAAGGAGAAGCCAACAGTCACACTGTGATGCACTCTAATTGAGGCAAGGAGAAGCCAACAGTCACACTGGGATATACTCTAATTAAGACAAGGAGAAGCCAAGAGTCACACTGGGATGCACTCTAATTAACACACGGGGCAGTTAACAGACAGTGGGATACACTCTAGTTAAGATAAGGAGAAGCCAACAGTCACAGTGGGATGCACCCTAATTAAGACAAGGAGAAGCCAATAGACACTGGGTGCACTCTAATTAAGACAAGGAGAAGCCAACAGACATTTGAATGCACTTTAATTAAGACAAGTAGAAGCCAACAGACACTGTGATGCACTCTAGTTAAGACAAGGAGAAGCCAACAGTCACACTGGGATACACTCTAATTAAGACAAGGAGAAGCCAACAGACTCTGGGTGCACTCTAATTAAGACAAGGAGAAGCCAACAGACTCTGGGTGCACTCTAATTAAGACAAGGAGAAGCCAACAGCCACACTGGGATGCACTCTAATTAAGACAAGGAGAAGCCAACAGCCACACTGGGATGCACTCTAATTAATACAAGGAGAAGCCAACTGTCACACTGGGATGCACTCTCATTAAGACAAGGAGAAGCCAACAGTCACACTGTGATGCACTCTAATTAAGGCAAGGAGAAGCCAACAGTCACACTGGGATGCACTCTAATTAAGACAAGGAGAAGCCAACAGTCACAGTGGGATGCACTCTAATTAAGACAAGGAGAAGCCAACAGTCACACTGGTATGCACTCTAATTAAGACAAGGAGAAGCCAACAGTCACACTGTGATGCACTCTAATTAAGACAAGGAGAAGCCAACAGTCACACTGTGATGCACTCTAATTAAGACAAGGAGAATCCAACAGTCACACTGGGATGCACTCTAATTAAGACAAGGAGAAGTCAACAGTCACACTGGGATGCACTCTAATTAAGACAAGGAGAAGCCAACAGTCACACTGGGATGCACTCTAATTAACACACGGGGCAGTTAACAGACAGTGGGATGCACTCTAGGTAAGATAAGGAGAAGCGAACAGTCACAGTGGGATGCACTCTAATTAAGACAAGGAGAAGCCAACAGACACTGGGTGCACTCTAATTAAGACAAGGAGAAGCCAACAGACATTTGAATGCACTTTAATTAAGACAAGGAGAAGCCAACAGACACTGTGATGCACTCTAGTTAAGACAAGGAGAAGCCAACAGTCACACTGGGATGCACTCCAATTAAGACAAGGAGAAGCCAACAGACTCTGGGTGCACTCTAATTAAGACAAGGAGAAGCCAACAGACTCTGGGTGCACTCTAATTAAGACAAGGAGAAGCCAACAGCCACACTGGGATGCACTCTAATTAAGACAAGGAGAAGCCAACAGCCACACTGGGATGCACTCTAATTAATACAAGGAGAAGCCAACTGTCACACTGGGATGCACTCTCATTAAGACAAGGAGAAGCCAACAGTCACACTGTGATGCACTCTAATTAAGGCAAGGAGAAGCCAACAGTCACACTGGGATGCACTCTAATTAAGACAAGGAGAAGCCAACAGTCACAGTGGGATGCACTCTAATTAAGACAAGGAGAAGCCAACAGTCACACTGGTATGCACTCTAATTAAGACAAGGAGAAGCCAACAGTCACACTGTGATGCACTCTAATTAAGACAAGGAGAAGCCAACAGTCACACTGTGATGCACTCTAATTAAGACAAGGAGAATCCAACAGTCACACTGGGATGCACTCTAATTAAGACAAGGAGAAGTCAACAGTCACACTGAGATGCACTCTAATTAAGACAAGGAGAAGCCAACAGTCACACTGGGATGTACTCTAATTAACACAAGGAGAAGCCAACAGTCACACTGGGATGCACTCTAATTAACACACGGTGCAGTTAACAGACAGTGGGATGCACTGTAGTTAAGATAAGGAGAAGCCAACAGTCACAGTGGGATGCACTCTAATTAAGACAAGGAGAAGCCAACAGACACTGGGTGCACTCTAATTAAGACAAGGAGAAGCCAACAGACATTTGAATGCACTTTAATTAAGACAAGGAGAAGCCAACAGACACTGTGATGCACTCTAGTTAAGACAAGGAGAAGCCAACAGTCACACTGGGATGCACTCTAATTAAGACAAGGAGAAGCCAACAGACTCTGGGTGCACTCTAATTAAGACAAGGAGAAGCCAACAGTCACTCTGGGATGCACTCTAATTAAGACAAGGAGTAGCCAACAGTCACA
Organism: Ryuthela nishihirai; assembly: GCA_038380435.1. Taxonomy (NCBI): domain Eukaryota; kingdom Metazoa; phylum Arthropoda; class Arachnida; order Araneae; family Heptathelidae; genus Ryuthela; species Ryuthela nishihirai. The sequence goes on along the minus strand of JAWZYU010000030.1, from coordinate 57,151,935 downwards.
CTGGGATGCACTCTAATTAAGACAAGGAAAAGCCAACAGTCACACTGGGATGCACTCTAATTAAGACAAGGAGAAGCCAACAGTCACTCTGTGATGCACTCTAATTAAGACAAGGAGAAGCCAACAGTCACAATGTGATGCACTCTAATTAAGACAAGGAGAAGCCAACAGTCACACTCTGATGCACTCTAATTAAGACACGGAGAAGCCAACAGTCACACTGGGATGCACTCTAATTAAGACAAGAAGCCAACAGCCACACTGGGATGCACTCTAATTAAGACAAGGAGAAGCCAACAGACACACTGGGATGCACTCTAATTAAGACAAGGAGAAGCCAACAGTCACACTGGGATGCAGTCTAATTAAGACAAGGAGAAGCCAACAGACTCTGGGTGCACTCTAATTAAGACAAGGAGAAGCCAACAGTCACACTGGGATGCACTCTAATTAAGACAAAGAGAAGCCAACAGTCACACTGGGATGCACTCTAATTTAGACAAGGAGAAGCCAACAGTCACACTGGAATGCACTCTAATTAAGACAAGGAGAAGCCAACAGTCACACTGGGATGCACTCTAATTAAGACAAGGAGAAGCCAGCATTCACACTGGGATGCACTCTAATTAAGACAAGGAGAAGCCAACAGTCACACTGGGATGCACTCTAATTCAGACAAGGAGAAGCCAACAGTCACACTGGGATGCACTCTAATTAAGACAAGTAGAAGCCAACAGTCACTCTGTGATGCACTCTAATTAAGACAAGGAGAAGCCAACAGTCACACTGGGATGCACTTTAATTAAGACAAGGAGAAGCCAACAGACACTGTGATGCACTCTTGTTAAGACAAGGAGAAGCCAACAGTCACACTGGGATGCACTCTAATTAAGACAAGGAGAAGCCAACAGACTCTGGGTGCACTCTAATTAAGACAAGGAGAAGCCAACAGTCACACTGGGATGCACTCTAATTAAGACAAGGAGAAGCCAACAGCCACACTGGGATGCACTCTAATTAATACAAGGAGAAGCCAACAGTCACACTGGGATGCACTCTCATTAAGTCAAGGAGAAGCCAACAGTCACACTGTGATGCACTCTAATTAAGGCAAGGAGAAGCCAACAGTCACACTGGGATGACTCTAATTAAGACAAGGAGAAGCCAACAGTCACACTGGTATGCACTCTAATTAAGACAAGGAGAAGCCAACAGTCACTGGGTGCACTCTAAGTAAGACAAGGAGAAGCCAACAGACATTTGAATGCACTTTAATTAAGACAAGGAGAAGCCAACAGACACTGTGATGCACTCTAGTTAAGACAAGGAGAAGCCAACAGTCACACTGGGATGCACTCTAATTAAGACAAGGAGAAGCCAACAGACTCTTGGTGCACTCTAATTAAGACAAGGAGAAGCCAACAGTCACACTTGGATGCACTCTAATTAAGACAAGGAGAAGCCAACAGCCACACTGGGATGCACTCTAATTAATACAAGGAGAAGCCAACAGTCACACTGGGATGCACTCTAATTAAGACAAGGAGAAGCCAACAGTCACACTGGGATGCACTCTAATTAAGACAAGAAGCCAACAGCCACACTGGGATGCACTCTAATGAAGACAAGGAGAAGCCAACAGTCACTCTGTGATGCACTCTAATTAAGACAAGGAGAAGCCAACAGTCACACTGGGATGCACTTTAATTAAGACAAGGAGAAGCCAACAGACACTGTGATGCACTCTAATTAAGACAAGGAGAAGCCAACAGTCACAGTGGGATGCACTCTAATTAAGACAAGGAGAAGCCAACAGTCACACTGGTATGCACTCTAATTAAGACAAGGAGAAGCCAACAGTCACACTGTGATGCACTCTAATTAAGACAAGGAGAAGCCAACAGTCACATTGTGATGCACTCTAATTAACACAAGGAGAAGCGAACAGTCACACTGGGATGCACTCTAATTAAGACAAGGAGAAGCCAACAGTCACACTGGGATGCACTCTAATTAAGACAAGGAGAAGCCAACAGTCACACTGGGATGCACTCTAATTAACACACGGGGCAGTTAACAGACAGTGGGATGCACTCTAGGTAAGATAAGGAGAAGCGAACAGTCACAGTGGGATGCACTCTAATTAAGACAAGGAGAAGCCAACAGACACTGGGTGCACTCTAATTAAGACAAGGAGAAGCCAACAGACATTTGAATGCACTTTAATTAAGACAAGGAGAAGCCAACAGACACTGTGATGCACTCTAGTTAAGACAAGGAGAAGCCAACAGTCACACTGGGATGCACTCCAATTAAGACAAGGAGAAGCCAACAGACTCTGGGTGCACTCTAATTAAGACAAGGAGAAGCCAACAGCCACACTGGGATGCACTCTAATTAAGACAAGGAGAAGCCAACAGCCACACTGGGATGCACTCTAATTAATACAAGGAGAAGCCAACAGTCACACTGGGATGCACTCTCATTAAGACAAGGAGAAGCCAACAGTCACACTGGGATGCACTCTAATTAAGACAAGGAGAAGCCAACAGTCACTCTGTGATGCACTCTAATTAAGACAAGGAGAAGCCAACAGTCACAATGTGATGCACTCTAATTAAGACAAGGAGAAGCCAACAGTCACACTCTGATGCACTCTAATTAAGACAAGGAGAAGCCAACAGTCACACTGAGATGCACTCTAATTAAGACAAGAAGCCAACAGCCACACTGGGATGCACTCTAATTAAGACAAGGAGAAGCCAACAGTCACACTGGGATGCACTCTCATTAAGACAAGGAGAAGCCAACAGTCACACTGGGATGCACTCTAATTGAGGCAAGGAGAAGCCAACAGTCACACTGGGATATACTCTAATTAAGACAAGGAGAAGCCAAGAGTCACACTGGGATGCACTCCAATTAACACACGGGGCAGTTAACAGACAGTGGGATACACTCTAGTTAAGATAAGGAGAAGCCAACAGTCACAGTGGGATGCACTCTAATTAAGACAAGGAGAAGCCAATAGACACTGGGTGCACTCTAATTAAGACAAGGAGAAGCCAACAGACATTTGAATGCACTTTAATTAAGACAAGTAGAAGCCAACAGACACTGTGATGCACTCTAGTTAAGACAAGGAGAAGCCAACAGTCACACTGGGATGCACTCTAATTAAGACAAGGAGAAGCCAACAGACTCTGGGTGCACTCTAATTAAGACAAGGAGAAGCCAACAGACTCTGGGTGCACTCTAATTAAGACAAGGAGAAGCCAACAGCCACACTGGGATGCACTCTAATTAAGACAAGGAGAAGCCAACAGCCACACTGGGATGCACTCTAATTAATACAAGGAGAAGCCAACAGTCACACTGGGATGCACTCTCATTAAGACAAGGAAAAGCCAACAGTCACACTGGGATGCACTCTAATTAAGGCAAGGAGAAGCCAACAGTCACACTGGGATGCACTCTAATTAAGACAAGGAGAAGCCAACAGTCACACTGGTATGCACTCTAATTAAGACAAGGAGAAGCCAACAGTCACACTGTGATGCACTCTAATTAAGACAAGGAGAAGCCATCAGTCACACTGTGATGCACTCTAATTAAGACAAGGAGAATCCAACAGTCACACTGTGATGCACTCTAATTAAGACAAGGAGAAGCCAACAGTCACACTGAGATGCACTGTAATTAAGACAAGGAGAAGCCAACAGTCACACTGGGATGTACTCTAATTAAGACAAGGAGAAGCCAACAGTCACACTGGGATGCACTCTAATTAACACACGGTGCAGTTAACAGACAGTGGGATGCACTCTAGTTAAGATAAGGAGAAGCCAACAGTCACAGTGGGATGCACTCTAATTAAGACAAGGAGAAGCCAACAGACACTGGGTGCACTCTAATTAAGACAAGGAGAAGCCAACAGACATTTGAATGCACTTTAATTAAGACAAGGAGAAGCCAACAGACACTGTGATGCACTCTAGTTAAGACAAGGAGAAGCCAACAGTCACAATGGGATGCACTCTAATTAAGACAAGGAGAAGCCAACAGACTCTGGGTGCACTCTAATTAAGACAAGGAGAAGCCAACAGTCACTCTGGGATGCACTCTAATTAAGACAAGGAGTAGCCAACAGTCACACTGGGATGCACTCTAATTAAGACAAGGAAAAGCCAACAGTCACACTGGGATGCACTCTAATTAAGACAAGGAGAAGCCAACAGTCACTCTGTGATGCACTCTAATTAAGACAAGGAGAAGCCAACAGTCACAATGTGATGCACTCTAATTAAGACAAGGAGAAGCCAACAGTCACATTCTGATGCACTCTAATTAAGACATGGAGAAGCCAACAGTCACACTGGGATGCACTCTAATTAAGACAAGAAGCCAACAGCCACACTGGGATGCACTCTAATTAAGACAAGGAGAAGCCAACAGACACTGTGATGCACTCTAGTTAAGACAAGGAGAAGCCAACAGTCACACTGGGATGCACTCTAATTAAGACAAGGAGAAGCCAACAGACTCTGGGTGCACTCTAATTAAGACAAGGAGAAGCCAACAGTCACACTGGGATGCACTCTAATTAAGACAAGGAGAAGCCAACAGCCACACTGGGATGCACTCTAATTAATACAAGGAGAAGCCAACAGTCACACTGGGATGCACTCTCATTAAGACAAGGAGAAGCCAACAGTCACACTGTGATGCACTCTAATTAAGGCAAGGAGAAGCCAACAGTCACACTGGGATGCACTCTAATTAAGACAAGGAGAAACCAACAGTCACAGTGGGATGCACTCTAATTTAGACAAGGAGAAGCCAACAGTCACACTGGTATGCACTCTAATTAAGATAAGGAGAAGCCAACCGTCACACTGGGATGCCCTCTAGTTATGACAAGGAGAAGCCAACAGTCACACTTGGTGCACTCTAATTAAGACAAGGAGAAGCCAACAGTCACACTGGGATGCACTCTAATTAACACAAGGATAAGCCAACAGACACTGGGTGCACTCTAATTAAGACAAGGAGAAGCCAACAGACACTGGGTGCACTCTAATTAAGACAAGGAGAAGCCAACAGTCACACTGGGGTGCACTCTAGTTAAGGCAAAAAGAAGCCAACAGTCACACTGCGATGCACTCTAGTCAAGACAAGGAGAAGCCAACAGACACTGGGTGCACTCTAATTAACACAAGGAGAAGCCAACAGACACTGGGTGTACTCTAATTAAGAAAAGGCGAAGCCAACAGACATTTGAATGCACTTTAATTAAGACAAGGAGAAGCCAACAGTCACATTGGAATGCACTCTAATTAAGAGAAGGAGAAGCCAACAGACACTGGGTGCACTCTAAATAAGAGAAGGAGAAGCCAACAGACACTGATTGAACTCTAATTAAGACAAGGAGAAGCCAAAAGACATTTGAATGCACTTTAATTAAGACAAGTAGAAGCCAACAGACACTGGGTGCACATTAATTAAGACAGGTAGAAGCCAACAGTAACACTGTGATGCACTCTAATTAAGACAAGGAGAAGCCAACAGTCACACTGGGATGCACTCTAATTAAGACAAGGAGAAGCCAACAGTCACACTGGGATGCACTCTAATTAAGACAAGGAGAAGCCAACAGTCACTCTGTGATGCACTCTAATTAAGACAAGGAGAAGCCAACAGTCACACTGGGATGCACTCTAATTAAGACAAGGAGAAGCCAACAGACTCTGGGTGCACTCTAATTAAGACAAGGAGAAGCCAATAGTCACACTGGGATGCACTCTAATTAAGACAAGGAGAAGCCAACAGCCACACTGGGATGCACTCTAATTAATACAAGGAGAAGCCAACAGTCACAGTGGGATGCACTCTAATTAAGACAAGGAGAAGCCAAAAGACATTTGAATGCACTTTAATTAAGACAAGTAGAAGCCAACAGACACTGGGTGCACATTAATTAAGACAGGTCTTACGTCACATTAATTAAGACAGTCACACTTGGGTGCACTCTAGTTAAGGCAAAAAGAAGCCAACAGTCACAATGTGATGCACTCTAATTAAGACAAGGAGAAGCCAACAGACTCTGGGTGCACTCTAATTAAGACAAGGAGAAGCCAACAGTCACATTGGGATGCACTCTAATTAAGACAGGGAGAAGCCAACAGTCACACTCTGATGCACTCTAATTAAGACAAGGAGAAGCCAACAGTCACACTGGGATGCACTCTAATTAAGACAAGGAGAAGCCAACAGTCACACTGGGATGCACTCTAATTAAGACAAAGAGAAGCCAGCAGTCACACTGGGATGCACTCTAATTAAGACAAGGAGAAGCCAACAGTCACACTCTGATGCACTCTAATTAAGACAAGGAGAAGTCACACTGGGATGCACTCTAATTAAGACAAGGAGAAGCCAACAGCCTAACTGGGATGCACTCTAATTAATACAAGGAGAATCCAACAGTCACACTGGGATGCACTCTAATTAAGGCAACGAGAAGCCAACAGTCACACTGGGATGCACTCTAATAAAGACAAGGAGAAGCAAACAGTCACAGTGGGATGCACTCTAATTAAGACAAGGAGAAGCCAAAAGACATTTGAATGCACTTTAATTAAGACAAGTAGAAGCACACAGACACTGGGTGCACATTGATTAAGACAGGTAGAAGCCAACAGTAAAACTGTGATGCCCTCTAATTAAGACAAGGAGAAGCCAACAGTCACACTGGGATGCACTCTAATTAAGACAAGGAGAAGCCAACAGTCACACTGGGATGCACTCTAATTAAGACAAGGAGAAGCCAACAGTCACTCTGTGATGCACTCTAATTAAGACAAGGAGAAGCCAACAGTCACAATGTGATGCACTCAATTAAGACAAGGAGAAGCCAACAGTCACACTCTGATGCACTCTAATTAAGACAAGGAGAAGCCAACAGTCACACTGGGATGCGCTCTAATTAAGACAAGGAGAAGCCAACAGTCACACTGGGATGCACTCTAATTAAGACAAGGAGAAGCCAACAGTCACTCTGTGATGCACTCTAATTAAGACAAGGAGAAGCCAACAGTCACAATGTGATGCACTCAATTAAGACAAGGAGAAGCCAACAGTCACACTGGGATGCACTCTAATTAAGACAAGGAGAAGCCAACAGTCACACTGGGATGCACTCTAATTAAGACAAGGAGAAACCAACAGACACTGGGTGCACTCTAATTAAGACAAGGAGAAGCCAACAGACATTTGAATGCACTTTAATTAAGACAAGGAGAAGCCAACAGACACTGTGATGCACTCTAGTTAAGACAAGGAGAAGCCAACAGTCACACTGGGATGCACTCTAGTTAAGACAAGGAGAAGCCAACTGACACTGGGTGCACTCTAATTAAGACAAGGAGAAGCCAACAGACATTTGAATGCACTTTAATTAAGACAAGAAGAAACAGAGACACTGGGATGCACTCTAATTAAGACAAGGAGAAGCCAACAGTCACACTGCGATGCACTCTAGTTAAGACAAGGAGAAGCCAACCGTCACACTGGGATGCACTCTAGTTATGACAAGGAGAAGCCAACAGTCACACTGGGTGCACTCTAATTAAGACAAGGAGAAGCCAACAGTCACACTGTGATGCACTCTAGTTAAGACAAGGATAAGCCAACAATCACATTGTGATGCACTCTAGTTAAGAGAAGGAGAAGCCAACAGTCACATTGTGATGCACTTTTGTTAAGACAAGGAGAAGCCAACAGTCACACTGGGATGCATTCTTGTTAAGACAAGGAGAAGCCAACAGACACTGGGATGCCCTCTAGTTAAGACAAGGAGAAGCCAACAGTCAAACTGGAATGCACTCTAATTAAGACAAGGAGAAGCCTACAGTCACACTGGGATGCACTCTAATTAAGACAAGGAGTAGCCAAGAGTCACACTGGGTGCACTCTAGTTAAGACAAGGAGAAGCCAACAGACACTGGGTGCACTCTAATTAAGACAAGGAGAAGCCAACAGACATTTGAATGTACTTTAATTAAGACAAGAAGAAACAGAGACACTGGGATGCACTCTAATTAAGACAAGGAGAAGCCAACAGTCACAATGTGATGCACTCTAGTTAAGACAAGGAGAAGCCAACAGTCACACTGGGATGCACTCTTGTTAAGACAAGGAGAAGCCAACAGAAACTGGGATGCACTCTAGTTAAGACAAGGAGAAGCCAACAGTCACACTGGGATGCACTGTAATTAAGACAAGGAGAAGCCAACAGTCACACTGGGATGCACTGTAATTAAGACAAGGAGAAGCCAACAGTCACACTGGGTGCACTCTAGTTAAGACAAGGAGAAACCAACAGACACTGGGTGCACTCTAATTAAGACAAGGAGAAGACAACAGACATTTGAATGCACTTTAATTGAGACAAGAAGAAAACAGAGACACTGGGATGCACTCTAATTAAGACAAGGAGAAGCCAACAGTCACACTGTGATGCACTCTAGTTAAGACAAGGAGAAGCCAACCGTCACACTGGGATGCACTCTAGTTATGACAAGGAGAAGCCAACAGTCACACTGGGTGCACTCTAATTAAGACAAAGAGAAGCCAACAGTCACACTTTGATGCACTCTAGTTAAAACAAGGAGAAGCCAACAGTCACACTGGGATGCACTCTAATTAACACAAGGTTAAGCCAACAGACACTGGGTGCACTCTAATTAAGACAAGGAAAAGCCAACAGACACGGGGTGCACTCAAATTAAGACAAGGAGAAGCCAACAGTCCCACTGGGGTGCACTCTAGTTAAGGCAAAAAGAAGCCAACAGTCACACTGGGATGCACTCTAGTCAAGACAAAGAGAAGCCAACAGTCACACTGGGATGCACTCTAATTAAGACAAGGAGAAGCCAACAGACACTGGGTGCACTCTAATTAACACAAGGAGAAGCCAACAGACACTGGGTGTACTCTAATTAAGACAAGGAGAAGCCAACGGACATTTGAATGCACTTTAATTAAGACAAGGAGAAGCCAACAGTCACACTGGGATGCACTCTAATTAAGAGAAGGAGAAGCCAACAGAAACTGGGTGCACTCTAAATAAGAGAAGGAGAAGCCAACAGACACTGGGTGAACCCTAATTAAGACAAGGAGAAGCCAAAAGACATTTGAATGCACTTTAATTAAGACAAGTAGAAGCCAACAGACACTGGGTGCACATTAATTAAGACAGGTAGAAGCCAACAGTAACACTGTGATGCACTCTAATTAAGACAAATAGAAGCCAACAGTCACACTGGGATGCACTCTAATTAAGACAAGGAGAAGACAACAGTCACACTGGGATGCACTCTAATTAAGACAAGGAGAAGCCAACAGTCACTCTGTGATGCACTCTAATTAAGACAAGGAGAAGCCAACAGTCACACTGGGATGCACTCTAGTTAAGACAAGGAGAAGCCAACAGTCACACTGGGATGCACTCTAATTAAGACAAGGAGAAGCCAACAGACACTGGGTGCACATTAATTAAGACAGGTAGAAGCCAACAGTAACACTGTGATGCACTCTAATTAAGACAAATAGAAGCCAACAGTCACACTGGGATGCACTCTAATTAAGACAAGGAGAAGACAACAGTCACACTGGGATGCACTCTAATTAAGACAAGGAGAAGCCAACAGTCACTCTGTGATGCACTCTAATTAAGACAAGGAGAAGCCAACAGCCACACTGGGATGCACTCTACTTAAGACAAGGAGAAGCCAACAGTCACAGTGGGATGCACTCTAATTAAGACAAGGAGAAGCCAAAAGACATTTGAATGCACTTTAATTAAGACAAGTAGAAGCCAACAGACACTGGGTGCACATTAATTAAGACAGGTCTTACGTCACATTAATTAAGACAGTCACACTTGGGTGCACTCTAGTTAAGGCAAAAAGAAGCCAACAGTCACAATGTGATGCACTCTAATTAAGACAAGGAGAAGCCAACAGACTCTGGGTGCACTCTAATTAAGACAAGGAGAAGCCAACAGTCACATTGGGATGCACTCTAATTAAGACAGGGAGAAGCCAACAGTCACACTCTGATGCACTCTAATTAAGACAAGGAGAAGCCAACAGTCACACTGGGATGCACTCTAATTAAGACAAGGAGAAGCCAACAGTCACACTGGGATGCACTCTAATTAAGACAAAGAGAAGCCAGCAGTCACACTGGGATGCACTCTAATTAAGACAAGGAGAAGCCAACAGTCACACTCTGATGCACTCTAATTAAGACAAGGAGAAGCCAACAGCCTAACTGGGATGCACTCTAATTAATACAAGGAGAATCCAACAGTCACACTGGGATGCACTCTAATTAAGGCAAGGAGAAGCCAACAGTCACACTGGGATGCACTCTAATAAAGACAAGGAGAAGCAAACAGTCACAGTGGGATGCACTCTAATTAAGACAAGGAGAAGCCAAAAGACATTTGAATGCACTTTAATTAAGACAAGTAGAAGCACACAGACACTGGGTGCACATTGATTAAGACAGGTAGAAGCCAACAGTAACACTGTGATGCCCTCTAATTAAGACAAGGAGAAGCCAACAGTCACACTGGGATGCACTCTAATTAAGACAAGGAGAAGCCAACAGTCACACTGGGATGCACTCTAATTAAGACAAGGAGAAGCCAACAGTCACTCTGTGATGCACTCTAATTAAGACAAGGAGAAGCCAACACTCACAATGTGATGCACTCAATTAAGACAAGGAGAAGCCAACAGTCACACTCTGATGCACTCTAATTAAGACAAGGAGAAGCCAACAGTCACACTGGGATGCGCTCTAATTAAGACAAGGAGAAGCCAACAGTCACACTGGGATGCACTCTAATTAAGACAAGGAGAAGCCAACAGTCACTCTGTGATGCACTCTAATTAAGACAAGGAGAAGACAACAGTCACAATGTGATGCACTCAATTAAGACAAGGAGAAGCCAACAGTCACACTGGGATGCACTCTAATTAAGACAAGGAGAAGCCAACAGTCACACTGGGATGCACTCTAATTAAGACAAGGAGAAACCAACAGACACTGGGTGCACTCTAATTAAGACAAGGAGAAGCCAACAGACATTTGAATGCACTTTAATTAAGACAAGGAGAAGCCAACAGACACTGTGATGCACTCTAGTTAAGACAAGGAGAAGCCAACAGTCACACTGGGATGCACTCTAGTTAAGACAAGGAGAAGCCAACTGACACTGGGTGCACTCTAATTAAGACAAGGAGAAGCCAACAGACATTTGAATGCACTTTAATTAAGACAAGAAGAAACAGAGACACTGGGATGCACTCTAATTAAGACAAGGAGAAGCCAACAGTCACACTGCGATGCACTCTAGTTAAGACAAGGAGAAGCCAACCGTCACACTGGGATGCACTCTAGTTATGACAAGGAGAAGCCAACAGTCACACTGGGTGCACTCTAATTAAGACAAGGAGAAGCCAACAGTCACACTGTGATGCACTCTAGTTAAGACAAGGAGAAGCCAACAGTCACATTGTGATGCACTCTAGTTAAGAGAAGGAGAAGCCAACAGTCACATTGTGATGCACTTTTGTTAAGACAAGGAGAAGCCAACAGTCACACTGGGATGCACTCTTGTTAAGACAAGGAGAAGCCAACAGACACTGGGATGCCCTCTAGTTAAGACAAGGAGAAGCCAACAGTCAAACTGGAATGCACTCTAATTAAGACAAGGAGAAGCCTACAGTCACACTGGGATGCACTCAAATTAAGACAAATAGAAGCCAACAGTCACACTGGGATGCACTCTAATTAAGACAAGGAGAAGACAACAGTCACACTGGGATGCACTCTAATTAAGACAAGGAGAAGCCAACAGTCACACTGGGATGCACTCTAATTAAGACAAGAAGCCAACAGCCACACTGGGATGCACTCTAATTTAGACAAGGAGAAGCCAACAGTCACACTGGGATGCACTCTAATTAAGACAAGGAGAAGCCAACAGTCACACTGGGATGCACTCTAATTAAGACAAGGAGAAGCCAACAGTCACACTCTGATGCACTCTAATTAAGACAAGGAGAAGCCAACAGTCACACTGGGATGCACTGTAATTAACACACGGGGCAGTTAACAGACAGTGGGATGCACTCTAGTTAAGATAAGGAGAAGCCAACAGTCACAGTGGGATGCACTCTAATTAAGACAAGGAGAAGCCAACAGACACTGGGTGCACTCTAATTAAGACAAGGAGAAGCCAATAGACATTTGAATGCACTTTAATTAAGACAAGGAGAAGCCAACAGACACTGTGATGCACTCTAGTTAAGACAAGGAGAAGCCAACAGTCACACTGGGATGCACTCTATTTAAGACAAGGAGAAGCCAACAGACTCTGGGTGCACTCTAATTAAGACAAGGAGAAGCCAACAGTCACACTGGGATGCACTCTAATTAAGACAAGGAGAAGCCAACATCCACACTGGGATGCACTCTAATTAATACAAGGAGAAGCCAACAGTCACACTGGGATGCACTCTAATTAGGACAAGGAGAAGCCAACAGTCACACTGGGATGCACTCTAATTAAGACAAGAAGCCAACAGCCACACTGGGATGCACTCTAATTAAGACAAGGAGAAGCCAACAGTCACACTGGGATGCACTCTAATTAAGACAAGGAGAAGCCAACAGACAGTGTGATGCACTCTAGTTAAGACAAGGAGAAGCCAACAGTCACATTGGGATGCACTCTAATTAAGAGAAGGAGAAGCCAACAGACTCTGGGTGCACTCTAATTAAGACAAGGAGAAGCCAACAGACTCTGGGTGCACTCTAATTAAGACAAGGAGAAGCCAACAGTCGCACTGGGATGCACTCTAATTAAGACAAGGAGAAGCCAACACCACACTGGGATGCACTCTAATTAATACAAGGAGAAGCCAACAGTCACACTGGGATGCACTCTCATTAAGACAAGGAGAAGCCAACAGTCACACTGTGATGCACTCTAATTAAGGCAAGGAGAAGCCAACAGTCACACTGGGATGCACTCTAATTAAGACAAGGAGAAGCCAACAGTCACACTGGGATGCACTCTAATTAAGACAAGGAGAAGCCAACAGTCTCTGGGTGCACTCTAATTAAGACAAGGAGAAGCCAACAGTCACACTGGGATGCACTCTAACACACGGGGCAGTTAACAGACAGTGGGATGCACTCTAGTTAAGATAAGGAGAAGCCAAATGTCACAGTGGGATGCACTCTAATTAAGAGAAGGAGAAGCCAATAGACACTGGGTGCACTCTAATTAAGACAAGGAGAAGCCAACAGACATTTGAATGCACTTTAATTAAGACAAGGAGAAGCCAACAGACCCTGTGATGCACTCTATTTAAGACAAGGAGAAGCCAACAGTCACACTGGGATGCACTCTAATTAAGACAAGGAGAAGCCAACAGACTCTGGGTGCACTCTAATTAAGACAAGGAGAAGCCAACAGTCACTCTGGGATGCACTCTAATTAAGACAAGGAGAAACCAACAGTCACACTGGGATGCACTCTAATTAAGACAAGGAGAAGCCAACAGTCACTCTGTGATGCACTCTAATTAAGACAAGGGGAAGCCAACAGTCACAATGTGATGCACTCTAATTAAGACAAGGAGAAGCCAACAGTCACACTGGGATGCACTCTAATTAAGACAAGGAGAAGCCAACAGTCACACTGGGATGCACTCTAATTAAGACAAGAAGCCAACAGCCACACTGGGATGCACTCTAATTAAGACAAGGAGAAGCCAACAGTTACACTGGGATGCACTCTCATTAAGACAAGGAGAAGCCAACAGTCACACTGGGATGCACTCTAATTAAGGCAAGGAGAAGCCAACAGTCACACTGGGATGCACTCTAATTAAGACAAGGAGAAGCCAACAGTCACACTGGGATGCACTCTAATTAAGACAAGAAGCCAACAGCCACACTGGGATGCACTCTAATTAAGACAAGGAGAAGCCAACAGTTACACTGGGATGCACTCTCATTAAGACAAGGAGAAGCCAACAGTCACACTGGGATGCACTCTAATTAAGGCAAGGAGAAGCCAACAGTCACACTGGGATACACTCTAATTAAGACAAGGAGAAGCCAACAGTCACACTGGGATGCACTCTAATTAAGACAAGAAGCCAACAGCCACACTGGGATGCACTCTAATTAAGACAAGGAGAAGCCAACAGTCACACTGGGATGCACTCTAATTAAGACAAGGAGAAGCCAACAGTCACTCTGGGATGCACTCTAATTAAGACAAGAAGCCAACAGCCACACTGGGATGCACTCTAATTAAGACAAGGAGAAGCCAACAGTCACACTGGGATGCACTCTAATTAAGACAAGGAGAAGCCAACAGTCACACTGGGATGCACTCTAATTAAGACAAGGAGAAGCCAACAGCCACACTGGGATGCACTCTAATTAAGACAAGGAGAAGCCAACAGTCACACTGGGATGCACTCTAATTAAGACAAGGAGAAGCCAATAGTCACACTCTGATGCACTCTAATTAAGACAAGGAGAAGCCAACAGCCACACTGGGATGCACTCTAATTAAGACAAGGAGAAGCCAACAGTCACACTGGGATGCACTCTAATTAAGACAAGGAGAAGCGAACAGTCACACTTGGATGCACTCTAATTAAGACAAGGAGAAGCCAACAGTCACACTGGGATGCACTCTAATTAAGACAAGGAGAAACCAACAATCACACTGGGATGCACTCTAATTAAGACAAGGAGAAGCGAACAGTCACACTGGGATGCACTCTAATTAAGACAAGGAGAAGCCAACAATCACACTGGGATGCACTCTAATTAAGACAAGGAGAAGCCAATAGTCACACTCTGATGCACTCTAATTAAGACAAGGAGAAGCCAACAGCCACACTGGGATGCACTCTAATTAAGACAAGGAGAAGCCAACAGTCACACTGGGATGCACTCTAATTAAGACAAGGAGAAGCGAACAGTCACACTGGGATGCACTCTAATTAAGACAAGGAGAAGCCAACAATCATACTGGGATGCACTCTAATTAAGACAAGGAGAAGCCAACAATCACACTGGGATGCGCTCTAATTAAGACAAGGAGAAGCGAACAGTCACACTGGGATGCACTCTAATTAAGACAAGGAGAAGCCAACAATCACACTGGGATGCACTCTAATTAAGACACGGGGCAGTTAACAGACAGTGGGATTATAGACAGGGACAAAAGAGTTATTTTTAATAATTCTTTATTTTTTATTTTGCATAATTTCCTCGGCAAAAGAATTGCTGAAAATAATTTTTTTTGCGGAGGAAGGGAGGTCAGGTGATCAGCATAAATATAGAAACGTTTGAAGTGAATATTTGTCTGCCTCTCCCCTCCCCCTCCTCTCCCCTCCCCCTGCGCCCACTACGAATAAATATGAAGTAATAATGTCGACGAGATGCCGAAGAGAACTTCGTCGCTTGGTGAGAAGGACGAATTCCTCGCACCAGACGTCCGACATATTTCGAAGGAACAGATGATCCCACTTTTTCTCTAATGGAGGCTGATGCTCGCGCCCTCAAAGCTCCTCTGGGGAACGAATTTTTTCGGAGTGGAATTATTTCTAGAATGGAATGGCCACCGTTATATCCATACGTGAATCCCATTGCGTATGTATGGGATGCCAATTTCATACCAAGTTGACTGCACCGGAAATGAGAGGCGACCCCTAGCTCACGTATTTTTCATAGCAACCTTAATTTTGTTTTAAATCTGCTTTTATTTTTCAATTTGCATGATCGTGGTGACGTCGTTTAAGCTCTTCTGCATTAAAAAATGTACACTTCGTTTGCATCTCATTCCCTCCGATACTTTTCTTAACAAAACAATTTCCTTTAACTAAGAGCACCACTGTACGCCAATATATTTTTTTCTCCCTATAATTTTTTTTCGTTTGCAAAATTTGTGTAAAGAATGTTTTTCCGGATATGGAAGTTATCCGATGGTGGACACGAGCCCCTTTCACTTCCGCCTTCCTTTCTTTAATCGGAAATGAAAAATTTATCGTCTTTCATGCCCAAAGACAATTAATATTAATTCTTTGCAGAAAAGAATTATTTTGAAACCTCAATAGTGAGAGTTTCTTTAATTAAGGCCCACCTGCGATTCGAAATAATTCCTCCGTGAAGAAGTGATGCGCGAGACTTCTTCCTTTCTCCCTGCTATATATGTCGAACGTCTGCGTCCAGACGTCCTGTGGCATCCATCAGTCACCTGATCCTCCTGCCTCTGCTCCTCGCGTCAACATCTTCCTCGCCAGTCGAACATTCGTGGAAATTCCTCGACTCGACAGATCTCCTCTTACCTTCACCTCAACTTGAATTGGTTCATCTTTAGATCGCTTTAAAGAAAAAAAGCGATCTCTTATTTTCACTTGGTCTTCTCTCCATCCTAGGCAGTTTTTTTTTTCACTTTAAGAGATAAAGATTTTTTTTTTACCCCGATAGGTGGCAGAGATGAGTTCAAGACTGAAATAGCGCAGACGGTTTTGTGCTTGGGGCAAAAAAAACCTGTCCCCCGATTCATCTATAATAGGAATTAATAAACACTTTTTATTTCGCCTTTTCAAAATCTTCCACCAATCTAAATTCCCGCTGTCAGAATTGGGAAATAGGAAAACGTTAATATTGAAAACAATCTTACATCTGTGTCTGAATGACTCTAAGTATTTCAGATATTTCATCTCCCCCTGGGGATTTCTAAGGTTTTGATTTCGAGGTAGACAAGTTAGTCTAGATTAGAATGTACGGCTCTAGCAAGTAATAGATCACACAATGGCAGTAGGATGAACCACATTGTTTAGAAGATCCCTGAGATGCTGAGCCCACCTAGCCAAGACAGAATCTTCTATAACCTTATCTTGTTTATCCTTCAGTTCCTCTATACCTTTTCATTTTGATTTTTCCCACACAAAAGAATCCTATTTAAAAGAATTCTTCTAAGTTGCAATGAACCCACAATTCTCACAATCAGTATCATTGCTACGTTTTCAAAATAAGAAATCATTTAGAATCTTCCAAAAGTAGCTAAAGGTTTAAGAAATATCTAAAAAACACGGCAAACTTTAATCAAGATATTAAAATATTTAAAAAAATTAATAAAAAAGCTCCTTTAAAATATGTTTTTATCTATTGTTGTATTGAATAAATTTAAATTACCCTTCGTATTCATTCATTAATATCGTTCGAAAATAAAATCGTTTACGAGTGTACACATCGCGCCAGAAATAATCTGTATCAGAAGTTTTTTCTATTTTTTAAGATATTATTATATGTATGTTGGCCACTTTTTTTTTATCTTCTCGATGTGGGTGAGGGGAATGCCAGATGTCATCATCATAATATCTACAGACTAATAATATCTAAGAATAGTGGAGCAATAAGCTCCTTGAGAAAATTTTTTATCTAGAAAAGACTTCGATTTGTTTTAAAATCCATATTTTTCCGGAAACCTTCGCTGAATTGCGAAAATTTAGAAATTCATTGCGCAACGGTCGTCTAAACATTTTCATCTGCAGCGCCATCTGCTTCGCCTTTGAAATTGTTTTCGAAACAATATCTCGAATACAATTCTGGTGCTTAAGTCGTCTGCCAATATTCTTCGGCTCTCTCTTCTGAAACGAAAGTTTTCGATGCGAGTGAGCTTCGAATGAGAAAATGGGATTCTCAAAGGGCGCTCTTTTTTCTGCAATTTTGCTTCGAAAAGCTTTGTTTGCGCCGCGTGCTTCGCTTCAGTTTTAAAAATGCGATATATCCGCGATTTCTATTCTCAGAATATATCGCTGGCATTATTCGGAGAGAGGGAGCAATCTGAAATCAGTTTTAAGTTCTGACCATTGGTCATTGATTCTTGAAATGGCGCTTGTCAATAAATTTTTAATAAAATACAAAAATCAGCAATGGTGCATAAAGCCCATATAAGGAAAAAAAAGTATGAAGTCGAAATATCAAAATGGTAAAAACGATCTAAAAAATCCAGTAAAACGTAAAAAAAAATCAAAAACAGCGAATAAAAAGATATCCCAGCTCTGAGGTTAAGTGATAAGAATTGAAGCAAATACGACATTCAGAGTTAAAAGCTGGACAAGCGATTAAAATAGGTTCTGCGGTTGTCACGAAACTGGGCACTTTGGTTCGTCGTTTGCCTGTAGAAGAAAAGAACGTGTAATAAACGAAAGAGCAAAGTGGGGACGAGCAAGGAGAACTTCCTCCTTGCGAATCGATGACTGTCACGGCCTGACAATGGCACTCAAAGAGCTTGTTTAGCTATCAGCTGCAACCAAGATCTCTGCCGCTGTGCCCGGGGGGGGGGGGGGAGTCCAACTGTGGAGCCAACAGGGGAGTGTTGGAAAGGGGCGTGGCCGACTTGGCAATGGCATCTGTCAAACTCAGTGCCCCCTGGTGCCGACATCACAGAAGAGGATGGTGGTCGAGGCTATCAGATGATGGAGCTGCTGGTGGATTTGGACCCAACAGGGTGATGCCATAGCCTCACCGATATCACACAAATATCAGCTACCCTGCTTGTATGTTCCCTTGGGGCTCACAATCCACAAATAAACAGAAGCCATAGTGATAGATTCGAACAGAAGCTCACCAGTGCAGCAAATTCAGATCCATAATCAAGCTCAGAGCTTTATTTTAGTCCAGTGGGTTTATATGGTGAGCACCAGGACCCTGTGTGGTTGACCACTCCTCAGCAGGGTAGAAAAAAAAAAGAAAAGTAGCCATAGTTATCCAGATCAGTAGGCCATACTGAACTGACAGCCCTCCTCATCTGTTCACTTCCACAAGAGAGTATCTCTATTGAAAGGTACTAAATGCCTGCACCACGAGAAGGCGGGGTCGGCCGGTTCCATTCATCGTCACAGGGGACTGGTGCCTAGAATCTCCTTCCAGTGTATGCTTAAGTCTTTTTCACATGCAATTGAACTTAAAATGCAAATTACAATATAAACGACCTCGTAACATCACTTTTTTTTTTTCATTTCTCTCTTTTAAAAATTTTCAATTTCAGGATCATGGATATTTCCCTTCCTGTTGAGATGAACGGAATCCAACTTATCACCTGTCACGAGTTTTTAAATTTTAGATTTGAGGAAATGCGTTGATTCGGATCATTCGAAATGAGAAACAACAAAATGGGATGTTCCATCTTTTCTTTCACGTAGGGTTGAGGGGAATTCTTTTCGTAGTAGTTGGAAGCTGAAAGTTTATAATTGTCCGAAAGCAATCGTTTGCAGTGCTTAAAAATCGACCTTCTTTTGACCTTCCTCCTTTGCAGCGGGTGCGATGTTGTCTTCCTCAAGGATCATCTCTTCCCACTGAAGCGCCTTCCTGTCGCCATTCTCTTCACCAGGCAGACAACGATTATCTAGAAAAAATTTAGGGGTGGGGGAAAAAAGCTAAAGGGGGGAGGGGAGTAAGAGACTCGATTTCCATCACAGCAAAAGTCTCATTTCTTCCTCCGTTTTAAAGATCCTTTAAGAGATTTCATGAAAAATCCGTAAGGTTAAAAGCGTTTTGCTTCTATTACCCTTCCTTAAAAGTATTCTGAAATAATAATGGGGGGGTCAGGGGGCAAGAGGGCATGACCCCTCGAGCCGCTCCTGCGCTTCACTAATCACGATTCATCCGTTGTCATTATATCGACGACAATGAAGTTTAAATTAAGAATTCCCAGCATCATTTCTTTTCCCACAAATTTCAAAAAAATGTTGTAGAGCGATACTCCTCCCCCCCCCCTTCACCTTCATGGATGAAACTCTTCTTGGCCAATATTATCGCTTCTGTGGAGACGAGCATGCACGAGAGATGGAACGGCCAATCACGACTACGACAGGTACGAAAGCGTTGCCTTGACAACCGACGGCTGAATGCGGAGGAGCATCATAAAGGGATGGCCGCAGAAGGGGCCAGTCTGGCCGTACCACTGATCGAGGGGCGACCGTCACACCACCGGGCTGCAGGGCGCAATCGAGGCGATGGAATCCCTCGCCGCCGAATCGCCGGAAGACGACGGACTGCTGTGCCCCGCCTCCACGCTGGTCATTCAGCCGCTGCTCGAGGGTCAACTTCACGACAGCATCGCAGAGGTCATGTCCTCTTGTGGAGAGGTCACGCGTCTTGTGGTGAAGCACGAGGAAAGTGACGATTTCATCTCGACATTTGAGAAGTCATCTTCGGCAGATCATCTTCCGATCGTGACTCTAACTCGGATCTCCCCTCCACTGGAGCCGTCCTTCTCCGCCGAGCAAGTGGCGTGCGTCTGCGAAGCCCTTCAGCAAGCGGGGGACATCCAGAGGTTGGCGCGTTTTCTCTGGTCGCTCCCCCCGGGCGAGCCGTGGCAGGACTGCGAATCGGTGTTGCGAGCGCAAGCTTCGGTCGCCTTCCACGCAGGGAGATATCGAGACCTGTACGCCATCCTCGAAGGGCACGAGTTCGGACCACGGCATCACTCCGAGCTGCAACAGATGTGGTTCAAGGCTCATTACAGGGAGGCCGAAAAGTCCCGAGGGAGGGCGCTGGGGGCCGTCGACAAGTACAGACTGAGGAGGAAGTATCCTCTCCCGAAGACCATCTGGGATGGAGAGGAGACTGTCTATTGCTTCAAGGAGAGGTCGAGGCTCGTGCTCAAGGAGTGCTACAGACAGAACAAGTATCCGAGCCCAGAGGAAAAGAAGAGGATGGCCAATCAGACGGGACTCACCCTCACACAGGTGAGCAACTGGTTCAAGAACAGACGACAGAGAGATCGGACACCCGCGCAGCAGCACAGGGGGTGAGTCGCTCTATATATTGCTCAACCATTCTCTCTCTCTCTCACTTAAACGATCCTTCGATGAAAGATGATGCAAAAGGAAAGGGTTTTCTTGGGCGGGAGGGGGGGGGGTCTTCACATCAGTGAGCCAGAAAGTTCCAATAACAGAATGAGAGGGAGTGATCATGTTTTGGGCTCTGTTCTTCCTCTTCTTTGTGAGACTATGTCTATTATCGAAACCTCCAGAGATCATGAATATTTAAGATGATTTCTTTGGTTTCTCTCATCCCTTGAATCATCTAATACCAGTTGAAGGGGCGATGCATGAATATCATAATATGAGGAAAACCTTCAATTAACAGAAGAGTAGAATCGGATCTGGGCCATCAGAGCAAAATCCGATTGCATTTTAATTCAAATGATTCTTCTGAAAACCCATTTTTTTAAGTTGGGCAATAACACATGATAAAAAGCTGAGACTGGTTTGTTCTTTAAAGAGTCGGTGCCTCGTCAGTTATAAGACAAAATTTTGAATCATTGCTTCCTGATTTTTTTTTTTCCATTTATTTGAAAATATGTTCTACGATTCCGATTGGCGCAAAATGAAAAAATGAAGACCAAATGCCCACGTGAAGTCCACTTTTTATTTGTAATTCTTTTTCGTCCTCTCTTTCGGATGGAGTTCTTTTTCTCTTAGCCAAACTGGATTCATAATTGACAGGTGCCAGACAAAATGTTTTCCATTTATCGATAAGGCTTCGTCAATGATGTTTATATCGTTGAATGGTCTTTGATTAATTTTTGCGATTTTTTGGTTTGCTCTGAAAGCAAAATGCATATTCACCTTCCCCCCCCCCCACCTTCTCTTAATGAGGCTTGTCCAACTGTTTCGCTCATCCTCCCTGACTCCCCTTCACAACAATCTTTCTTTAGAAATATGCAAATCATTCTCTCTCTTTAGAACATTTCATGCGACATATTTCTCACAAACTGAACAGCCTATTTTTTTACTTTTAACAATAAGTCCAGAAAAACTTTTCTTTAAGCATCACCTGCTGATTTGAATTCCAACAATCTGGAAATTCTTCTCCCTTAAATCCGAATCTTCGTTTGCTCTCGATGCAACCGATTCTATTGGCAATGATGCTTGAGAGAGATCCGATTCCAGATTTGATGATGATCAACAATAAAACTGATTTGCGATTAACTTAAGAGATTGTTGATTTTCAGTTTTCAAATAAAAAATATCAGTTAACTTAGACCAAGTCGGAGAAAGTGTTTTTGCTAATGATGGCGCTGATTCTGATGCGGACGATGCCTCCTCATATCCCCTTTTCGTCGCAATTGGTCAATTTGAATTTTTTATTAAACAAATCAGTAAGATCCTGAAGGATTAATTAATTACGTATTAATTAATATGTGGAACAGTTATAATTTACTTCAAGCGTGAATCTTGAAGTCGAAAAACTTTACTGGAATGTCTTACAAAGAAATCTAATTCACTTAGACATCCCAGATAAAAATGAATAATTTTTTTATTTCTAAAGAGGAAAAGATGTTCTTCGTTTACATGATGAGGTGTGAAATACTTTTCCTTCATTTTGAAATATCACTGCCTTCATTTTTTAACACTTTGCCTTTCATTTCATGAAGGACATCTTTCAAAGTTTAGGCATTTTATTTCTCATTACCTCGTTCAATATTATAATGAGGCCTCGTAAAGAGAAAAATCTGAATTTGCATGATAAAAAATTCACCTTTTCTTCCTTTCGAAACAGCAATACCTTTCATTCAATTCTTTCCCTTTCGTGTTATGAAAAAAATCTCTTTACAATCTTCGATTTCTTGTTTTTTAAGCACGAAGCATCTTCATTCTGTCGCGATCGTACGATGCGGAACGAAGAAATCATCTCTTCTGTCTGCAGCGATTCCTTTTCGATTTCACCAAAATCAGAACCCCACCCGAGTGCAGAGCCAACTGTTTTGGCGCCTCGAACGAAGTCCTTCCTCCAAGCCAGCTATGAATGGTTAATTTAATGCCATTTTCAGAAGCAACTGAAAGTCGTCCGTTGACGAAACAGCTGCTACTAATCACTGCTGCTATGGACGTTAGTCTGTTCGAAGGTTGATCACCCCTAAGAAAATGCTGCCGGGTGCAGTCGCAGGTGCGATAGCGGCGCCCCTGAGTTTGAGACTAAAACATCTAATCTTACATAGGAGAAAGGAAATCCTTCGTACAATCGTCATCAGAAACCTTCATCACCGATCTCACCCCAATTGCTCTATACTTCTGCTTTCCTCTTCAGGGGCGATCATAAGGTGCAATCCACGAGGGTGCCATTTAGGGGCATACGAAGTACTTTGTAGTGAAAAGTGTCATTTCTGGAGTGCAAAATCCTTTCCAAGTGCTTATATTTTGCCTTCATGTAGAGGTACTGTCGGGAGCGATGGAGGATTTGCCTCCTTGGAAAAGAAATTGGCTGGCTGTTGAAATGTAAAAATGAAACAATTCCAGGTCTCTTGGACCAAGAGACCGCCACTGTTCCTCTTGCGACGAGTGACGATACATCACGTGACGAACACCAACTAGATGGAGGAAAAAAAAAACACTCCTTATAGTAGGGGCTGAACTCCAAACTGTTGTGATTCGGATGACGCCTACGAAACACACGATGCAGACTCCCACTGCTGATGCAGCAACGAGTGGCGGGGGGTCTCTGGTGGGGGAGATTTCGCGTTCTCCTCCTGAAATCAGGGAAGAGCTGCATCGGAAACGAAGGTTGGGTTGTTTTACCTCTGAGCGGCACTTTTTTTGCACACCATGGGCTAAATGGCCAGGTCACATGGACCCCGAAGGCTCAGAGAGAGTTGGGGGAGGCGACCCACTGCAACAGCTGTTGGGAGTCAGATGGTAGCCTCCCGTCAAGGCCATCCAGCGTGTTCTTTAACGTGCACAGGGTATGGCTCTCCCGCACACGGCGCCACGTCTTAACGTCCCATCCGACGGACGGCGGCCTTTCCAAGCCCATCGGTGTCCCCTACTGACCGTGGGCAAGGCGGGGAATTTTGCGGAGATAAATCTCAACGCTGACCCAGCTGGGACTCGAACCTGGGAACTACAGATTACGAGTCTGGAGCGCTACCGACTGAGCCACCCCCGCCCCATTCGGAAATGAAGAGATCAGACTTTTCTTACGGAATAATAATGTGACAAGATTTCCGAAAGCAAAAGCAGTACATCAGTCGATTTTATCGTCTAACATCAGAAATCCGCCCAATATTTCTGTCAGTTAGTGTTTCTCGAAAATAAATTATCATGGAATTTATCTTAATAAAAAACTGTTCAATTAAAGTTCGGCCGATTCGTCGTTAGCATATCACACAGCTGGAGATTGGTCTGTCCAACTCGTCTCCAGATAAATCGCACAGGAGAAGTGCAAGGAAGTGCAAGGAAGTGCAAGGCTTCCTCAAATGAAAACGATCATCTTCTCTGTTCTGGCATCAGGGCAAAGAGAGAACTTTTTGTGTTTCTGATATATGATATCCGAAGGTTTGCTCAGCAGTTGCAACTAGCAAGAAACCTCAGGGTGGCAATTCGATGCTCTTTTTGATGCAACACTGATCGATGCATTTTTGTCTTCTTTCCAGATTTCAATAAATAACTTGAAACTTCCTTCATCCATTCTCAGGTAATTTTTAAAGTCTGGAAAAAGAAATACGTCGAAATAAAGACTCCATTGATCTATTGAGTGCTGGAAACGCATTTTTTATCAATGAGAAATACCAAAAGAAAAATTATGAATTTACTTATCGAATTACAAGGAAAACAGTCGGGGCGTGCAAATAACCTCAAAGCAATGCACGTGCAAGGATATAAACTTAGTAATAATGATGAAAAATTCCAGGGCTCTACGACAGAGGCATACGGCTTCAGTTTTAAAGCAAATGATTCAAATGAGGCCCTCATAAAAGCAATTAAAATGCATTCACTGTAAATTAATTCCTCCTTGAAACCCACGGCAATGACTTATCTTGCCTTATCATAATAGGCCTCTGCTGGCAGAAAATCTCATACCTGTTCATTTCGATAAAGTGGGTTCACTTCTTCTCGAACTCGAATGGCAACGCTTCTCTGCCATCGGAAAAACGAACCGAAAAAAAAAACATTTGTTTTCTCTTCACCGTTCTACTCGGGTTGCGCAAGACTCATTTGTGTTTTTTGTCATCATTCTTACTTCGCTCTTTACCTTTGGCCTCATTTCAATGACATTAACTTCGCTCTTTACCCTTCTCCTCATTTCAATGGTTACGACTTCGCTCTTTACCCTTCTCCTCATTTCAATGGTTACGACTTCGCTCTTTACCCTTCTCCTCGTTTCAATGGTTACGACTTCGCTCTTTAACCTTCTCCTCATTTCAATGATTACGACTTCGCTCTTTACCCTTCTCCTCATTTCAATGATTACGACTTCGCTCTTTACCCTTCTCCTCGTTTCAATGGTTACGACTTCGCTCTTTACCTTTCTCCTCATTTCAATGATTACGACTTCGCTCTTTACCTTTCTCCTCATTTCAATGATTACGACTTCGCTCTTTACCCTCCTCCTCATTTCAATGATTACGATTTCGCTCTTTACCTTTCTCCTCATTTCAATGATGACGACTTCGCTCTTTACCTTTCTCCTCATTTCAATGATTACGACTTGGCTCTTTACCCTTCTCCTCATTTCAATGGTTACGACTTCGCTCTTTACCCTTCTCCTCATTTCAATGGTTACGACTTCGCTCTTTACCCTTCTCCTCGTTTCAATGGTTACGACTTCGCTCTTTAACCTTCTCCTCATTTCAATGATTACGACTTCGCTCTTTACCCTTCTCCTCATTTCAATGATTACGACTTCGCTCTTTACCCTCCTCCTCATTTCAATGATTACGATTTCGCTCTTTACCTTTCTCCTCATTTCAATGATGACGACTTCGCTCTTTACCTTTCTCCTCATTTCAATGATTACGACTTGGCTCTTTACCCTTCTCCTCATTTCAATGGTTACGACTTCGCTCTTTACCCTTCTCCTCGTTTCAATGATTACGACTTCGCTCTTTACCTTTCTCCTCATTTCAATGATTACGACTTCGCTCTTTACCCTCCTCCTCATTTCAATGATTACGACTTCGCTCTTTACCCTTCTCCTCATTTCAATGATTACGACTTCGCTCTTTACCCTTCTCCTCATTTCAATGGTTACGACTTCGCTCTTTACCCTTCTCCTCATTTCAATGATTACGAATTGGCTCTTTACCTTTCTCCTCATTTCAATGGTTACGACTTCGCTCTTTACCCTTCTCCTCATTTCAATGGTTACGACTTCGCTCTTTACCCTTCTCCTCATTTCAATGATTACGACTTCGCTCTTTACCCTTCTCCTCATTTCAATGGTTACGACTTCGCTCTTTACCCTTCTCCTCATTTCAATGATTACGACTTGACTCTTTACCCTTCTCCTCATTTCAATGATTACGACTTCGCTCTTTACCTTTCTCCTCATTTTAATGGTTACGACTTCGCTCTTTACCCTTCTCCTCATTTCAATGATTACGACTTGGCTCTTTACCCTTCTCCTCATTTCAATGATTACGACTTCGCTCTTTACCTTTCTCCTCATTTTAATGGTTACGACTTCGCTCTTTACCCTTCTCCTCATTTCAATGGTTACGACTTCGCTCTTTACCCTTCTCCTCATTTCAATGATTACGACTTCGCTCTTTACCCTTCTCCTCATTTCAATGGTTACGACTTCGCTCTTTACCCTTCTCCTCATTTCAATGATTACGACTTGGCTCTTTACCCTTCTCCTCATTTCAATGATTACGACTTCGCTCTTTACCCTTCTCTCATTTCAATGGTTACGACTTCGCTCTTTACCTTTCTCCTCATTTCAATGATTACGACTTGGCTCTTTACCCTTCTCCTCATTTCAATGATTACGACTTCGCTCTTTACCCTTCTCCTCATTTCAATGATTATGACTTCTTCTTTAAAATGGAGGTTATTATTTAACTTTAGTTTTCTCTCTGTTTATAACCAACCCTACCCTACTACCAGTCTCATCAACAGCTCGAATGAAAGAGTTCATCCCATCAACATCATTTGCCAAAAGGGCTAAATCATCAGCATAATCTAAATCAGAAATTTTCGTATCTCCAGCCCATTTAAGGCCAAAATCTTTCCCTTGAAGTGAATTTCGCATAACATAATCAACAACCAAACTAAAGAGAAAAGGAGACAAAATGCACCCTTGTCAAACACCAGAAGTAATGCTAAACCAATTGCTACAAGCCTTACCAACTCTCACACACGACTCAGTGTTATTATAGAGAGCTTTCATTATGTTAACTAACTTGTCTGGTATACCATATGATCTCACAATCAACCACAAATTATGACGATTAACAGAGTCGAAAGCCTTTTTGAAATCAACAAAGCTAACAACCAAAGGTTTCTGAAACTCTAAACATTTCTCAAGAATCTGCCTAAGTGAAAATATCTGATCCACACATCCCCTACCACTTCTGAATCCACATTGCTCATCACGCAATTGACTGTCAACCAGATTCTTAATTCTATTAAGCACAATCATGGAAAGAACTTTACCTGGAACAGAGAGTAGGCTGATACCCCTAGAGATATCACAAGAACTGCGATCACCTTTTTTAATAACAGGGATAATAATAGCTCTGGTAAAAGCCTTAGGAACTATTCCTTTATCATAAAAGATATTCAAAATTTCAGTCATCCAAATGGTAACCGAAACATTCCCAGCTCTAAGCATTTCCATAGTAATTTCATCTACCCCTGGGGATTTATGAAGTTTAAGTTTAGAAACTAAAGTGATGAAAATTGGTCAGGCAGGTTGTGATTCAGTTAATCTGAATGGTTGCAGTCTTGAGCAGGTGTCACAGTTTAATTATCTTGGGAGCTATGTAACAGATAATGGTGAAGTGCGGCATGAGATTAACAGACGAATAGGGATTGCTGCCGGGACTTTTAAGAATCTATGGAGAGTGTGGAGAAATAGGCATATACACCTAAAGACTAAAATTAGACTGTATAATAGTTTGATTCTTTCTAGGGTTAGTTATGGTAGTGAAACTTGGACACTTTGTAAACAAGATAACAGGAAACTAGATGCTTTTGATTCTAGATGCTTACGCAGTATCTTGGGTATTAGGTGGTTCAACTTTGTAACTAATGATGAGGTTAGGCAAAGGAGTTTGCAACCTCCTTTAAGCAGCATATTGTGCAGAGAAAGACTCCGTTAGGTTGGCCATGTTGCCCGTATGGATAATTATAGATTGGCGAATAGGGTTATGAGCAATGTGCCTAAAGGCCTCAGAAAGAAGGGGAGACCTAGGATGCGGTGGGCAGACAATGTCAAACAGGACCTTGTTAGAATTGGTGTGCAGTGGCCAGTTGCTGCAGATGTAGCTGAGGACAGATATGCTTGGAGAACTAATTTGCACGGTCCAACTCCCCACGATTTTGCCAATTCACTCCGAATTTTGTCAACTCTCCAAGATTTTGTTAAATTGTCCTGATTTTGCCAACTCACCTGTTTTTACTAAGTGGCTTTGAATTTTGCCAACTGCTCTAAATTCTGCCGTCTCTCCATTTTCCAAACTGCCTTAGATTTGCCAAGTTGCCTCGATTTTGACAACTCCCCTTAATTTTCAAAAAAAAAAAAAACAATTTTCACAACTCACCTAAATTTTACGAAGTCGCTTCGAATTTTGCCAACTCCGAGTTACTTTGGGGGAGCCTCCCCCCATCCCCCCCCATGGCTACGCCCCTGGTTGCACGGTCTGGTTGGACCTTTGTAGTCCATGGCTGCTTGATGATGATGGTGATGATTAATTGTTATTTCTGGACGAGTAGTTATCGCGCTTGGCTACTGATCCAAAGGACCTGGGTTCGAGTCCCGGGTAAGGCATGTGTTTGTGTTATCTTTCTCCTGAGATCCCGCCATCCTCACAGACCTTCCACTATCGCGTATATTGTCAGGAAGGGAATACAGTTATTTTATTGTAGATTCCTGTTTGAGTGGAAAATTATTAGTTTGCTATTATATTGCAGGTTACATGGAGCCAGTATTAATATCAGATCTTTCGAAAAAATTAGTAGTAATAGAGGAGAAAGATGATCGCTCACTTGTATCAGGAGTGAAATAATGATGGTGAAGGGAATTTCTCTACTTTCTGTAATCCTCCTCTTCTCTGCAAAGCATACTGAAACGGACCATTTCTCTGCTTTCGCTGGGAGGTGTCGCCTTTGGCAATAAATCTGGCGTAGAATTTCCAGGCATTAAACTTCCCGTGGCAGAGTGGTTAGCGCACTTGGCTACTGATCAGAGGGATCTGGGTTCGAGCCCCGGGTAAAGCATGGATGTCCGTGTTGTTTTTCTGCTGAGGTCCTGCCATCCTCACAGACCTTCTACTATGGCATATAAACTGACAGGCTCCTGTCAGACCTCTGTGGCAAGCAGCTGCTTGAGGGGGTATTTTATTATCATTATGCAGGGAGCTCTCGATTTGTGATGTTGACGCTTTCCTGGGAAAACTACCTCGTAAATCGAGCCCCAAAGGCATAAAATCGTAATCTGTTAAAATAGCCAATGAAGTGTAAGAATGCAAAAAGAGAATAATCGGATAAATGATGGCCAAGGGGACTGACACTTCAAATCATGGAAGTGAAAATAAGCACGACGTTCCAGGTTAAAAGCAGAACATACGAAAATATTTTGTTTCATAATTAAAATGGTTTCCCAAAACTCGCACTTAGGTTCGTCGTCGGCCCGAAGAAGAAACGAATGAGTAAAGCGGATCGAAGCAAAGAAGCACTTTCTCCTTGCGATGGATGCGAAAACATGACTGCCAAGGATTCACAATGGGACGGATCTCGAAAAGTGGGTTGCCAATTTGTTAAGACCAAAATCTCTGCCGGAAGTCCAGGTATGGAACCGGCAGCAGATTGTCCCTGATGCTGACGTAACCAGGCACCCAACAGAAGAGGATTGTGGTTGTGGTTGCCAAACGGTGGAGCTGCTGGTGGACCCAACCTGGTGAGGGGGAGGGGCCTCACCCGAGATCAAAGCCGGTTTAAGTGAAGTCAGTGTAAAGCACACACCGACGATGATGGTTAGCCACGATGGGGTCCAAGGCAGGACTGAGGGCTCGATCTTCACTGCAGTGGGATCTCGTCTGCAATGATGACGTCACAGCAGACCACGGCTGATCGAGCCATCTGTGAAGAGAGGCAAGAAGTCCGGGTGCTCAGCACGATGGCTGGCAAAGAGCTGCCGGTACAGGCCATCGGGTGCAAAGGCAAGGGGCGTAGCGAAGCACCGCCGAAGTTGGAAATCACATTTTGAAAAATGAGGAAATAAAAACTTTGCATAACTTATTTCGCTCCCTCACGGACGAACCATGAATTTCGCTCAGTGTGTGTGTGTGGGGGGGGGGGGGCGTCCGTTACTCTACCAAGTAATCTTAAATCTCGCAATGCAACAATGATCTCAACAGTAGCAAGTCCCCTACTTTATGACGATTTCGCAAACTTTCATTATTTTCACGACACAACACATATCCCAAATATCCCAACCAATTTACCAAGTGGCTTTGAATTTCAACAAATCTCTTAGAGTTTGCCAACTTGCAATAATTTTACAGAAAAATTCCCAATTTTGATAACTCCCCCGATTTCTACCAACTTTGCAATTCATTCACCAAAGATTTTCCCAAATTGTCCCGATCTTGCCAACTCTCCTTAATTTCACAAAACCAATCCCAATTTTCATAGCTCGCCTGTATTTTACCAAGTGGCTACAAAATTTGCCAACCGCCCTAGATTTTGCTAACTCCTCTAAATTTCACCAAAAAATTCCTATTTTTCAGAATTCCTCTGCTGTCGACCGGGCAATGCTATTGAGACAGATGTTGATGCTTCCGAGATAGCCTCGGACTCAAAACCCGAAAGGCCGACTGGTAGTCGAGCGATTCTGGTCAACCATTTCCCCGGGGACTGAAGTAGGATGGCCTGCAGGGATCGTCATTTAGATGGGTCCTGCAGGGACAATGATGACAACGAATAGATTAAGTGAATAGATTAAGTGCAGAGTTCTCAGTTAAATCATTTAAAAAAATAAATACCCCCTCAAGCAGCTACTTGCCACAGAGGTCTGACAGGAGCCTGTCAGTTTATATGCCACAGTA
Source organism: Ryuthela nishihirai (assembly GCA_038380435.1). Taxonomy (NCBI): domain Eukaryota; kingdom Metazoa; phylum Arthropoda; class Arachnida; order Araneae; family Heptathelidae; genus Ryuthela; species Ryuthela nishihirai. The sequence goes on along the minus strand of JAWZYU010000030.1, from coordinate 57,120,761 downwards.
GAAGGTCTGTGAGGATGGCAGGACCTCAGCAGAAAAACGATACAAACAGCCATGCCTTACCCGGGGCTCGAACCCAGGTCCCTTAGATCAGTAGCCAAGCGCGCTAACCACTCGGTACTTGTTTTAAAAATGAAACCCACATCTTTCAAATTGAAGCATGGGGGATAGAAAAGGAAAATGTCTGTCGCATTTTTAAAATACTGCTTTTTAATAACTGTGAATTCAGAAGAAAACCTTGCACACTGTTTTCCTTCCATTTAATACTCAGCCAATAGTGACGAAATCTTCAGTCGTTGATTAGTTGTTGTTCACGTGAGGCGTGCATTAGGAGGAAAAAGATTCCACTGCTCGAGTCGGCCTTCCCCTCAATTATCATTTATTAATTTCAGTTATGAATTGATCCACCTCATCCCAATGCCCCAAGATTGGTGGCCCAGTTCATTCCAAAAGTATCGCATGCATGGTGATATTTATTTCATGGTATCAGAGTGCAAGAAAATGTTCAGATTATTTCGTATTTTTCGTGGGCGCTTTCTTCTTCTGTCTTTCTCCATCCGATGACAAAGGGGCAGGGGAAAAACTCTCTTTAGTCGCGTGAGATGCGAACAGACGGATTGGCCATCATATGAATAAATACAGCACAATACTCAAAATCGGAGTAATAATTAAAATTTCCTTGTAATTACTTGAAAAAATAAAATGAAATTAAAATGTAATTGAGACTAAAAATAATAATGTGTTTGAAAATGTCTTTTAGAGGTATCAGTTTCTAATTTCTTATCGTGTAGAGCATTCCTCTGGAGAGAAAAATTCTCGGCTTTAAAGATTCGACGTCCGTTGCCTCAGAGGTTTGAGCCGACAAGGGCTCCTCGGCCCCAGAGAGAGAAAAAATGGCGAAGGTCTATCATTCGAGGACTGACAAATTCCATTTCAAACGACGGTTACATTTCAATCATTTCAACTTATTTCTAGTGGGGTGTGAAAACGCTGTTTTGCATACGAAGGGGGGGAGGGAAGGAAATGAATCTCTTGCGTTCCCTCTGCTTGTTTATGATCAGTTTGTTATTAATGAGCAACGCCATCGTTCTTCGTGCTCTTTGAACTCCCCCCCCCTCCGCACGTGTTTCATTACGAAGGTCAGAGAGGAGACCGACGCGGACGCAATTCCGAAAACGTTGTCTCGCCAAATTGAAACTCTGGACCCAATGGCAGGAGGCTGCAGACGATTTTCTGCAATTCGGACACTTGATGCGGAAAGAGACGAATCCTGATGGCTCAGCAAAGGTCGAATTCATCGAGGCGAGGAAGGGGGGGAGGTCTCCCTCCCACCATACCTTATGGCGGAAAAAGACTTAGATTTAAGAAAAGAAATTTAACGTGCCTTAACTCCTTTATTATTCTGTTACATGCAAATTAGAGCATAACATTTGGACATTTATTTATTCCCATTCTATAGACAACTTATATTTCATATAAAGAATTTTCCACAATATATTGTCGAAAATTATGCATTTAACAATAGGAACATTGAAAATAACCCCAAGAGTTCAAATACCTCGCATGTGGGTTTGTACAATTTGGTAAAACATTATGAAAAAGGCAACAATTTAATGCACAATTTTTAGATGTGATATCATTTTGTGTTCTGTATTCAAAATAACGAAGACATAAATTCAAAAACAAAATCTATAACTACCAAGATAACGATTATTGACATTTTTAAAGAAGTTTTTCAGTATCATCATATTCAAAAATCCATTTTTTTAACTTATTTTAAAAAAATTTAATTTTTAACATTGCGTAAAGTAAATAAAAAGCGTTTTTGAAATGAAATCTAAGGTCGTCGAATGCTTCGCCAATAATCGTCGCAACAGAAGAATTATCTCTTGCACGTGCAGAGTTCTCTTGTCAACGAGAAAGAGAAATTTTATTTAAAATTCATAACGGACGATTCGGATAATTCGAACCTTAATATTTCTCTAGTTCCTGGCGAATAGAAAAAAAAAACTCTGTTTGCATTCACCTCTAAAAAAGAAAAGCTTGAAAGTCTGGCAGACGACAAAAAGAACGCAACAGTGGAGAGGTATCGTAAGGAGAGGCTATTGAGGCGATGATGAGGCTAACCTCCCCGAAAGGGAGAATGGACGAGAAGAATTTCGTTCAGACTTATTTCAAAAGCGAACAGTACATTCCACCCCCATTGGTAAGTTTGTCAGCCATGACAATCGCATTTCTGTTATTTCTTTAAAACTGAATTGATCATCGCAATGTTATCTGTTTGGCAACTTATCAATAAAACAAGAAAGTCTTTGTGTATCTGGAAGCGGAGTGTGAAGCACTTTTGGTTCAGAAAAGGGAGGGGGGGAGGGGGCTTAAAACGCTGGAATTTTTGTTCATATGAAGGTTAAAAAGTATTCATTGATATATATCTAAAAAAGAAAGGCGTCAAATTGCGTAGCCGTTAAAAGAGCTGATGCAATTCCCGTTGTTTCCTCATCCAAAATAAAGCTCTCAAAATCCGTGCGATGTTCTCCCCCCCCCATTGAAAGGAAAGAGAGTTTCTTTCATTGAGAGCACAACTCTTGAAAGGCGACAAATCGTTCCTTTTCATCTCTGCTTGCGCAACATGCCATCGGATGTATTGCTCGTCAGCGCCACCTGCCTCTTCTCTTTCACGCGCAACTGTCAGACGAAGAATGTCAATCCCATAATGAGAGCAAATATTGCGTTTCTTTTGCCGCCGCTCCTCGCAACAGATGTCTCTCTAACAGCACTTTTTTTCCTTTTCCAGGAGCCCCCCTTTGCATCGTCTGAGCCCCGAGTCCAGTTACCTTTCTCCCGACACTTGTGCCGTTCTCAGCGACGCCGTCAGCTGTCACCTGCCGCAGGAAGTGACGTTCACCACCCAGCTGCTGGAAGACGTGTCGGACGCATCGGACTTGTGTCCGGCAGGGGGGCTGGTGGCCTTTGGTTCGGCCGTTTCCCTGCTCGGCCTGCGTACCAGCGTGGCGTAAAAGTCAGCAGCAAAGAGCCACTCCGCCGCTCACGCCCCCTGGAGAGACGATGCGGCCGAAATGACCATCACGAGCCGATTCTGTGACGTCTTCGCCCCGACGCTTGCCGGCCAGAGCAACAGACGATGCCAGTGAATGAAGGGGTCCGCCCCCTCCCACGCAACCAAATATGCAATGCCAGATACGACTGAACCAAGTGCGTTGCCGATTAACCTTGAGGCTGAGTGACAGATCGTTCCGTCTTCTGTGAGCCAATCGGATAATGGATCACTCTGACACACATGAAAGCCCCTCTCCCCCCATGAAAAATATTCGGTACAAAAGACCGAAATTTTTATTCGATGTAGAAATTCTCAATCCGTCTCCAGATATTCTGATAAAGAGAAAATATCTGAAAAATGGCGAACACTTTTTTACAATCTTTAAGTTTTCTCATGTTTGAGTTTTTTTTTCTTTTCATTTAAAATAATACAAGGTGCGTTTTTATCCTCCTGTTCCCACGTGATGGTGATACACAGAATGCGTCTGTTGAGTTTCGAGCCTTTCAGAGAGAACGCAGAAGGGCAGACGAAAGGTTTCGCCTCCTCCGAAATCATTTCTTCTTCGGCAGAAATGTTTCAATATTTTTATCTTTCGTCGGAGGAGTTGCTCCTGTGATGCAAAAATCCTTTTCTCTTCCCTCAGAGAGATGAGTTTGGGATGAAATTTTCGATCCCAGATGAGAAACATTTCGGCAGACAGAGAAAGCGAAAAGTTGATCTGATGCGGAGTGAATCCTGGCGCGAAACCATTTTAAAAAGCTTCGTATCATCGAGTATTGCAAACTTAAAAATAATTATCTTTCTTTGGTGACAAAATTAAAATTTAAATGTTTTTTGGAACGAAAAACATCGGAAATAATCAGTAAAAAAGTAATAAAAATAAATAAATATCCTTGAAGCCGCTGCTTGCCACGAGAGGTCTGACAGGAGCCTGTCTGTTAATACGTCATAGTCGAAGGTCTGAGAGGATCGCAGCAACGCTTTTATAAACATTAAGAACAATTCATTACAAAGGATGAGAATGGCTAAAAAAGAATTTCTAATTACGAAAGATTCATTAAAAATTAAAATTTTAATGCAAATAAATTATTTTATTTTTGCAATTACAAGAAAAATTAGAGATGAGAATTTTGATTGCGCCGTCCCCGCAGTTGGCTGCGTCATTTTGTGCCAGCTTCATTGCCCTCGAAGGGAGTTGACCTGACCAGGGATTCTGATGCCAACAGATATGCACTTCAAACAATCGACTGCCAGTTCTCATTATAACAGAGGCAACCCTTCCGAATAAAAATTTGAAATAAAAAGAATTTCATGAGGTGGCCGTGAGGAGACGAAAGGAAGGGAAAAGTTCGAATGAGGAGCGAAGGCAGACTCATCCGGGTCTTTCATTCTGCCTGCGCGGAAATTGGAAAATAGAAAAGAAAAAATCCTCTGTCTCGACTTAAGCAAAAGACGTTTTAATGAGACAAAAAAAAAGACGGAAAGGGGTACAACAATCCTTCACCCATCTGCGACGCCAAGGAAGACGAATGTTGAGCTGCTGATTTTCGGGGTTCAATCCCCATCATTCAGATGGAACGCTAAAATTATATTCATATTCAATTTTGTCTTTATATTTTGTACCTATACATATGATAAGCAAAATGTAATAAACAAAATTATTTTTTTTTGTTATTTTTATTCCCCCCCCACTCTATGCCTTCTCCCAACTATTGGCCCTTAATCAAAAAACGTTTCTGCGCCCCCCTCCCCCCTGCGCTCAGCTTTTCCTGATTCCCATTCGTCGAGATCGTAATCCAGTTCCTTTATTGGATTCCTTCAGGTCAGATGGACAACAAGTTTCCCTTTCTGAAGTTATGTCGCCAAGAAAGGATTTCGAAGAACGCCGATTTCTGCAGACCATCGCATTTTAAATTAAGAACATATTTTTGGTTGTTATCTGGCAATTCCGCGTTTCCATTCACCCATCGGAACAGCCATCTTGAAAAATGGACTCCAGGATAACAAAAGAATCGAAAAATCTCACAAAAGATCGCAGGCGCGACTTAAAGGATCGAAAATTATGCCCATCATTGATGTGTGCAGGAAGTTCAGAAGCAGCGGAAAAACGGAGGGAGAGGAATTTAGTCTCCCCCCCCCCCCAAATGCGTTGTAGGAATGCTTGCAATTAAAGAATAAATATTTATGCAGGAAAAAAATATTTTTGCCGCATATGTATTTATTGAATTCTATATCTACAGGTAATTTTTGTATTTACTATGGATTTATTATTCATTCGAAGTTTTTGCTTCTATCATTTCGTTCCGTGTTTCAATTTGAATTCATTAAAAGAAATACTTTCAAAAATGAATCAAAGTCAGAAGATATAAGACAAGTATATATTTTGAAAACCTATCCCCAGTAACCTAGCAACGGGATGAAAGCAATTCTTTGACCAAACGATAATGCGTCGTTTCTTGAAAGACTGTCGTTGTTGCCATCTTCCGTGAAATCATTCCTTGCAGTGCTCAAGTGCATTGTAGGATGACACTGCATCTGTAAATATTTTTTTTTAACATTTGTACGAAAATATTAAAATAAAAAATGTTTAACTTTCTTTCGTGGATATTTGTATATGTCATATCGCGTGCAATGGTAATCAGGCTGTTGCCAAAATATGTTTCATTAAATCATGATTTGCAGAACAACAATCTTAACAAACGTCTGCCTCACTCACCCCGTGCAAATCTTATTCCGACGTCTGCTTTCAAAGTGCTCTGCAGACGATTCCATGTAAAATCAGCAGAGCTCCCAACTTTTACGTTTCTTCCGATTTGCACGAAATTTTCTCTATTGATGGTATTTGTAGGAAAATGGAAGAGGAACAACACATTCAGTTTTTCGTTCTAATCGATCACGGGGCGATGGTCCGTAATATCGAAATCCGTCTCCGCTGTCAACAGCGCTGTACCGTTTATAAGAGAACACTGTACTTTGTTATACAATTAAGTAATATGATAATAATACAGCAGCAGTGTAATAATCTAACGAGTGTGTTAAACCGCCAATTAGCCATTTCGGTGCATTGCTTCGAATGGCGATGGCGCAATGCCCCTTCTTCTGCTGCGATGGCATGCTTCCCAGAATGCTTCTCGTGAGCGAGGTCTGAGAGGATCTTAAAGAAGCTCTCAGTTTTCATCAGGGTAGAGTGTTGAATTACGATCTCCATCAGTCCTCAAATGCTGATAGTGAGGCTGCATTTCCTTGTCAGCTGCCACTCAAAAAGTTCCCAACCTGACTGGAAAAGTTTCGATTTGTCTATTCTGTTCCTTCTCTCTTTCGGCGTCTTGCTCCTCTAAGGTAGCAGCCGAAACATCTCGTGCAAGATCCCTCTCAGTGAGAATCCATCCCTTCTGCAGCATCAGATTCAAGAGAGAGTTCGGTGAACATCTTTTGCTTCCAACAAAGTCAAGATCCTCCTATCTGTGAAAGAGGATATCCTTACATCCATTAGCAAGTCTTTGTAACGAACTGCCAAGCATTAACTCACTTAATGATGTTATCCAATGTCCTCTTCCTATCCTCCAAATTCCCCTCAAGAACTAGCATCACTTCATCCATGTCCTTGATCGATGCTCTGGATGAATGAGTTTCCATTGGGAGGCAAAGCCAAGGATTTCACCTTCTTCTTGATGTTAGGATGAGAGGTGACATTGTCTATGAGCAATAGGGTCTTCACATCCTCAGCAGGAATCTCTTCAGGAATTGTTTCAAATCCTCTTCACAGTCAAAGAGATGATAAAATCAATTACCGGATTTTTCTTCGGTGAGGTTATCCTACAGCACAGGAAACTCTCCATGATGTCATTAAGTACACGAGCTGACCTTGTTCCCCCCCCCCCCCCCCCAATGACTTCCTTTTGACCCCCAAGTGATGACCCGGATTTCTCCCAGCTTCGTGTTTCAGCGACTGACGTCACAGCCACCAGAAAAGTTCCTATCATCTGCTTTCAACTGTTGAGCGAAGGAATCCCAAGCATCTCTGAACATCAGCGCTGAAACCTTCGCTCCATTTCTTCCTTTCATAGCGATTCCGCTTCCTTCGCAATTACCATGGCCAACTGCTGCTAGCAGAAGAATTGGTCGTCCATGACACCAGGATCTCTAGAATCAAGATTTCATTGTATAAACATTGAAAATTGAGAAAATTCTTTAAACTTTGAAATACTGAGCTTTCTTTAAACGTTTATAACTCATATTCCCTTTATGATAAATATTAAAAGTGGTCTGTTTTAAAATTTAGCTTTCAAAAGGTAGCGAAACGTACTTTAAAATGGGTTTATTTAATTATAAATTACGATTTCATTGTCCAAAAGGTTTGACCTTGAATATCTCAAAACACACCCCTTTAATTTTTTTAAAAATATATCAAGCGATAACAATTGAGGAGAATTTCATCTCGGGATGACGATAGGCTCCCAAGTTAGAGACGTCTCAATTAGGAAAGTTTGGGCGAAACCACGCATATATATGTATAGATTGGGTGGTTTTACCTCTGAGGGACACTTTTTGGCACACCATGGGCTAAATGGCCAGGTCACATGGACCCCGAAGGCTCAGAGAAGGTTGGGGGAGGGGACCCACTGGAACAGCTGTTGGGAGACAGATGGTAGCCTTCCGTCAAGGTCATCCAGCGTGTTCTTTAACGTGCACAGGGTATGGCTCTCCCGCACACGGAACCACGGCTTAACGTCCCATCCGACGGACGGCGGCCTTTCCAAGCCCACCGGTGTCCCCTACTGACCGTGGAGTTTTGCGGAGATAAATCTCAACGCCGACCCAGATGGGACTGGAACCTGGGAACTGCAGATTACGACCCTGGTGTGCTACCGACTGAGCTAACCCCGCCCCTATATATGTATATCTCGACAAAGTAGCTTAAGAGGATATAATATTGCACTAACATTTTGAAATAATGAGAAACTAAATTACAGAGAAAAAATTTTAAATATATTTTGTGAATATTCTTACCCAGTAAAATATCTTTGAAACTATCAGCAAATCTCCGAGTCTCTGCAGCCACACCTCGGTGGAAAGTCCCTCAGTCTCTGCAGCCACTGCTGATACACCTCGGTGGAAAGACCCTCAGTCTCTGCAGCCACTGCTGATACCTCGGTGAAAAGTCCCTTAGTCTCTGCAGCCACTGCTGATACACCTCGGTGGAAAGTCCCCAGTGTCTGCATCCATCGTCATCGAAAGGTTGGGATCAAAAGTAACGAACCCTTTCCTACGTGAGATGCAAAGATGGATGAAATAAATTGAATTTTTGTTTTTGATCACACAGGATGCTTTTTCGCATTTTTTGGGGGGCTTAATAGGTTGGTTGTTTGGGGTTTAATGGTGCATTGGCAGCTGAGGCCATAATGCGCCAAACGAGACGAATAAAAGGGTAAAAGAAGCGCAAACCCACAACCAAAGTTAAAAATCAAAAGAGTAAAAGGTAAAAGAAATACAAAAACAAAGATGTGTAAAGCAATAAATATTGATATATAACAGGAAAACCAACCCAGGTGTAAAAGAACCAGGTTGTTTAGGGTATAAAAGACAAAACCATAAAATTACAATCTAGTAAAATAACTGGTAAAACGTCAAAAGGCAAAGAGAGGAGGCAAAAAGGATTCATCAGATAGAAGATATCCGAGTATAAGGGACTCGGAGGTCAAGTCATGGAAGTTAAAATATAACCGCCGTTCAGAGGGGTACAATAGATTAAAATATGTTTAACCGTTAAAATGGTGTCACAAAATTCGCACTCAGGTATGGAACCGGTTGTGGAGACTCAGAGGCGTGGCTGACCTGGCAGCAGCGTCTGCCAAGTCATTGCCCCTGATCCCAACGTGACCAGCACCCAACAGAAAAGAATCGTGATGGAGGCTTCCAGACGATGGAGCTGCTGGCGCATCTTGGAGATAACAGGGTGAGGCCGATGCCTCACTGAGATCAAAGCCTGTAGTGAGCTAAGTGAGTCAGTGTAGAGGACACACTGACGATGACGCTTAGCTGCTAAATGGTCCAAGGCAAGACTGAGCGTGCAACTCTGCAGTGAAGATGGAACACTGCTGTGTGATCTGGTCTGCAATGATTACATCACAGCAGACCATGGCTGATCCCACATAAGTGCAGGACTTCGAGCCATCTGTAAAGACAGGAAGGAAGTCTGGGTACTCCACACAATGGCTGGCAAAGAGTTGTTGATATACACGGTCGGGTGTAAAGACCTTCCCCATCCTGCAAAGAGAGAAATCACAGGAAGGGAAAACAGCAAGCCACGGTGGGAGTGGCCCACCTGTCGACTCTGAGATGCTATCGAGACAGGTGTTAATGTCTTGCAGGTAACCTTGGACACGCAAACAGAGAGGACGAATGGCAGTCGGCCGATTCTGGTATAACATTTCCCACTGGAGACTGAAAACGCAGTCCAAAGTGGAATGCCCAAGCAGGGATCGCAATTTTGCTGCATAATTTAGGAACAACTGCTGACAGTGAAGAGATAAAGAAAGTTCATCGGTCTCAACACAGAGACTCTAGATTAGTGAAGTGCAGAAGGCTCCTGTGCAAACACGGAGGGCCTGATGGTAGAGGGGGTCCAGCACCATCACCACCGAATCCCAGGCAGAGTCGTACACCTGGGATCCGTAGTCCAGTTTTGACCGGACAAGTGCGCGGTAGAGACGGAGCAAGAAACATTAGTCTGCTCCTCCATGAGATGACCTTCAAGTTATTCAATGCCCGCGTGCACTTGGACCTGATATATCGAATGTGAGGTAGAGAAACTTGATCTTCCCCACAACTCGAATGATGTTACCCCTGAGCCGTAGCTCGGAGTCCAGATGAAGATTACGCTTGTGGCAAAAGTGCATGCCAGCGGTCTTCTGTGGGAAGAACCGAAACCCATTGGCCGTCTTGTCTGAGAGATTGGTCAAGGCAGTTTGCAGTTGTAGTTCAATGACCTCATGCTGGACGATGAGCTAAAGTCGTCAACATAGAGGGCATTGCCTACAGACAGACGAAGTTGCCATCTAATGGAATTGATATTGATAGCAAAAAGCAGGACACTCAGGATGCAGCCTTGTGGCATCCCGTTCTTGGGGGAAAGGCCGCGACAGAGTGTTACAGACATGAACTCGAAAATTACGAGATCATAAAAAATTAGCAATGAAGATCGGCATGTGACTTCGCAAGCCGAAGCTATGGAGGTCACAAAGATTGCCGAATCTCCATGCCATGTTGTATGCTTTTTTGATATCGAAGAAAATGTACTCCAGGTGCTCTCTTCGTAAAAGCGAACTCCTGATCGCCGATTCGAGGCGGATCAGATGGTCAAGAGTTGACTGTTGCCTGCAAAAGCCGCACTGCGTGTTGGAAATAAGGCCCTGATGTTCCAAATACCAGGCCAGCCTGGTATTTTCCATTCTTTCCAACATCTGGCAGACGCAGCTTCTCAACTCAATTGGACGATAATTCCAAAGAATCTTGGGATCTTTGCCTGGCTTGGGGAAGGCCAAGACGATGGCCTCCCATCAGGAGTCCGGAAACTGCTCCTCGACGAAAATGTGGTTGAAGAGTCGAAGCAACCGAACCTTACTCGATGGTGAGAGATGTTGGAACATAGTGTAATGGCCATTGTCTCGCCCGACAGCAGATGCAAGGAAAGTGTGCAGAGCAAAGCGAAGTTCCTCTGCTGTGAATAGTCTGTTGTAAGACTCCAGGCTATTCGAATGGAAAAACAGTGGAGAGCATTCGTCCTTGCTCTTCTGGGTTGTTGGGTTGGGTTGTTTTACCTCTGAGCGGCACTTTTTTGCACACCATGGGCTAAATGGCCAGGTCACATGGACCCCGAAGGCTCAGAGAAGGTTGGGGGAGGGGACCCACTGGAACAGCTGTTGGGAGACAGATGGTAACCTCCCGTCAAGGCTATCCAGCGTGTTCTTTAACGTACACAGGGTATGGCTCTCCCGCACACGGGGCCACTGTTTAACGTCCCATCCGACGGACGGCGGCCTTTCCAAGCCCTTCGGTGTCCCCTACTGACCGTGGGCAGGGCGGGAAATTTTGCGGAGATAAATCTCAACGCTGACCCAGCTGGGACTCGAACCTGGGAACTACAGATTACGAGCCTGGCGCGCTACCGACTGAGCCACCCCCGCCCCCTGCTCTTCTGGGCCAGAAACTCGGGGAACAGGAGGATAAAGAAGAGATGGAGGAGAATGACTCCCCCAGAGTGTCAGCAGTTGCTCTGGGATCAGCAATTGCCTGTCCATTGTGCTCCAGAGTCGATAATGAGTGGGATGTGTATACTTTCAACCCATCTTCCGGAACCTTATCCCAAACGCCCTTAGAACTGGTCGTGTGGGTGATAGATGACATATATTTGATCCAAGATTCCTTTTGTCTGTGGACGAAACGGGCTTTCGCCCTGGCGCACTTGAATGCTTCTAGGTTGGGGCACGTCGGATATCTCCTAAACACCCCCAAGCCTTGTTCTGAGCCTTATGAGCTACGGTGCAGTCGGGATTCCACCATGGTTTTGGGAACCGTGGAAACTGAGTCGAGGTCTGAGGAATAGTAGAGGCAGCTGCATGGACGATGCAGTCTGTCATCTCCGCCACTGCAACATTGATGGGCTCCTGGCTGACAGAGTGTTCATCGAGCTCAGACAAGAGCTCGAAGCCACTCCAGTGAGCCCGATCAAGTATCAAGTCTCCACCGGGAGACACGCGAAGGGCTGCAAGGCCTCGCACAGGAGATGGTGCACACCACGGGGAGGTGATCGCTTCCATATGGATTGTCTTCGACCTCCCATGGAAAGAGTGGAAGGATCGAGGAGCAGATGGTGAGGAACTGAGTGTGAAAGTATGTACTGACACCGGTGTTCAACAGGGAGAGCGATGGATCCTGGAGCCACTGCTCCAGGACCCGCCCCTCCCGTTGTTGTCAGCACTGCCCCAGAGTGGATTGTGTCCGTTGAAGTCCCCCACGATGAGGAAGGGGGATGGCAACTATGAGACTAAGTCATCCTGGAAAACGATGCTTCCAGGTGGAAGATAGACAGAAAAGAGAGTCAATGAAAATCCCACAAAGAGGTGGAGTAAGTGGTGTAAATAGGTGGTGAAGGGAACGATCTGGAATGAAGAATAGTTGATCACGAGGATGGCAACATCCCTGCGAGCTGGACCATCTCCATTCTGGTCCTGGCGAATGAGACAGAGTGCCGGATGCATTGCATGTCTGCAAGTATGTCTCCTGCAGGTACACACAGAGGGGGTCGTGTGCCATTAGGAGGACTTTGATGTCGTTAATATTCCTCTGGAATCCACGACAGTTCCATTGTAGGAGTTTGGACATCTCAGGTCTTAGAGGAATTGGTGGACGACTTTTGATTTGTTTTAACCGTCACCAGCGACAGTTTTGGGAAAATGAGGCGGTCTGTGTCCATGTCCTTGGAGTCTTCTGAGTGACATGATCAGAGACCACTGAATGAAATTTTCTTTTTCGGCCCCTGGTGCGGGCCCCTTGGGATTGGAAGGCCTTGTAGTCTGTGGACGGGAAGGACGAGGCCCTTCAGAGGTGAAATTGGAAGGCACAGACGCAGGAATAGAAACCGAAGTAGATGTCGAGATCGACTTCGACTGGGTCAAGAGGTACTTGGCAGCGGGCGAGAAAGATTCAGCAGGTAGGGTGCTAATTGTCGATCTGCACCACTACAGAACCCATCTTAACAACGAGCTTTCCAACGACCGCACTGGCATAGACCTTGCCAGGTGGGGCAGGCAGTACAGCGAGCTTCCTCGCCTCTGGATAACTGATGGTCTTTAGGTGCTGTATGGCTTCCTCCTCCAGTCACTTTGGACAGTTGCATCCAAAGTGGCTGGAGGGAGTACGCCGGATGTTCGCCATGGCAGTTTACGCAGAATGTCTTTTCTGCTGGGCACTTAGGTTCAAGATGATCCTGACTGCCACAACGAGCACAGGTGGGCTTGCTCCAGCATGCAGTGCGGGCATGGCCGAACCTCCTGCATTGAAAACAACGCAGAAGATTGGGTATAAATGGCAGAACCTCGCAATGTAAGTACCCTGCCTTGATGGAAGTAGGCAGGTGTGGCGTGTTGAAAGCAATTATTAGTACCCGGGTGGGTACTAACTTTCCATCACAGCGTATCGAAACCTGTTGGACTGCTGTCACTCCCTGGGATGAAAGCTCCGAGAGGATTTCCTCCTCAGAAACCTTGAGATGGTTCCACTTGGAGATCACGCCCCCGGGAGGTATTAAGCGTCTTGTGTGGAGTGCCTTCGATCGCCACTCTAACAATCGCTGTGACATTTAAGAGTAGCTTTGAATGTTTGGAGCATGCAGTCTCCACCTGCAAGTCACCGAATCTTAGGCACTTGACAGATTTCGGTTCTCCCGCAGGACCTTTCAAACTCTTGTTTATAAAAGGGGGGCATGTCCCCAAGAATCTGATCACCCGTAGAGTGGATGACCAGGGACTTCGAGAACGAAGGAAGACACGAAGATGACGGCGATGATGACAACGAAGACGGGGCTCTTTTTGCGGCATTCTCTGGTGAATTTTCTTTTTTGGAATTCATGGTTGGGTTTTGAGTTTCAGTGCCCGTTGTGTACACCCACCACGGAGTCTCACAAGGGGACACCCAACTGGGCGACAGGGCTGGCCGGGACCCGCACAGTCAGGGAGTCAAGCCCTCACAAAGAAACAAGTGGAAAATTAAAAGGGAAAAGTAAGAATCTCACCTGACGACTCACAAAAGAAAAATGCGGAAAAATAAGGAAAAGTGAGGACCTGTTCTCACAAATGAAAGAAAGCTACAAAATCAGTAAATCAGTGGGGAAATTCGTCAACCGTTGCCGGATGTGGACAAATTTACTCACCGCTCTGTACGATTGACCCTAGCAGGACCTGCCCACCAGCTGATTGCTCTTGGATTGGGGGGCCACCCCAGGAGCTCATCTTTACCAGAAGCCAAGACCAAAGCAGTGTATAGCAGAGGCCCCGCAATTCGCTGTTCAGCCCCGCGACAATAAGGCTCCGCAATGACAAGGCAGATAAAGGGACCCTTGCCGGTCATGAAAGCTGAGAAGACAGGGACCCACAAACAACTACGAGGATCCTCCTGCCGTGGGTCTCTGCACACGGCATACACACGGACGAGTATTCACGATCCTGTGAAGTACCCGAGTCAGCGGAACTTTCACAGGGTGGTCCCCTTACCACGGACAGGAGCTCGCACCGAGGGGATTTTTATTTATTTATTTTTTTTTGGGGGGGGGGGCACCAGATAGGTGATTGTTGTTAATAAAAGTTTTCTTTAGATACAGTCAAATAGAAATTTTACTTCAAAAAGTTTGAAGTCGAGAGAATTTTTTGTAAAGAGGATAAAGTATATAACATTTAATAAATAAAATTGTATTTAAATCATCTGGCAATTATTTATAAAATCTAAAAGGAACGTAAAATAGCAGATTTCTTTTTCTTAATAATCTAGGGAGATTTTTGTTGCAATGTCATAGACGACATCGTTTTATATGTCGTTGTTTTCAATGCTATGCAAGCAGCACTGACCTCATCAGTTAGTCGACTTCGCATATCTGAATTTATGAAGCTCGCAGGTTGGGTTGTTGGGTTGTTTTACCTCTGAGCGGCACTTTTTTGCACACCATGGGCTAAATGGCCAGGTCACATGGACCCCGAAGGCTCAGAGAAGGTTGGGGGAGGGGACCCACTGGAACAGCTGTTGGGAGACAGATGGTAGCCTCCCGTCAAGGCCATCCAGCGTGTTCTTTAACGTGCACAGGGTATGGCTCTCCCGCACACGGGGCCACGGCTTAACGTCCCATCCGACGGACGGCGGCCTTTCCAAACCCTTCGGTGTCCCCTACTGACCGATGGGCAGGGCGGGGAATTTTGCGGAGATAAATCTCAACGCTGACCCAGCTGGGACTCGAACCTGGGAACTACAGATTACGAGCCTGGCGCGCTACCGACTGAGCCACCGCCGCCCAAGCTCGCAGTGGAAGACACTGACATGAATAACTTTAACAATAGAGACAAAAATTATTTTTGTTAAAATGACTATTCCAAAAATTGCATTCTGTGCTCTAAGTGCTTCATCTCCAACATTCTGTGCTCTAAGCGCTTCATCTCCAACATTCTGTGCTCTAAGCGCTTCTTCATCTCCAACATTCTGCGCTCTAAGCGCTTCTTCATCTCCAACATTCTGCGCTCTAAGCGCTTCTTCATCTCCAACATTCTGTGCTCTAAGCGCTTCATCTCCAACATTCTGTGCTCTAAGCGCTTCTTCGTCTCCAACATTCTGTGCTCTAAGCGCTTCTTCATCTCCAACATTCTGTGCTCTAAGCGCTTCTTCGTCTCCAACATTCTGTGCTCTAAGCACTTCTTCATCTCCAACATTCTCTGCTCTAAGCGCTTCATCTCCAACATTCTGTGCTCTAAGCGCTTCTTCATCTCCAACATTCTCTGCTCTAAGAACTTCTTCATCTCCAACATTCTGTGCTCTAAGCGCTTCATCTCCAACATTCTCTGCTCTAAGCGCTTCTTCATCTCCAGCATTCTGTGCTCTAAGCGCTTCTTCATCTCCAACATTCTGTGCTCTAAGCGCTTCTTCATCTTCAACATTCTGTGCTCTAAGCGCTTCTTCATCTCCAACATTCTGTGCTCTAAGCACTTCATCTCCAACATTCTGTGCTCTAAGAATTCTTCATCTCCAACATTCTGTGCTCTAAGCGCTTCTTCATCTCCAACATTCTGTGCTCTAAGCGCTTCTTCATCTCCAACATTCTGTGCTCTAAGCGCTTCATCTCCAACATTCTGTGCTCTAAGCGCTTCTTCATCTCCAACATTCTGTGCTCTAAGAACTTCTTCATCTCCAACATTCTGTGCTCTAAGAACTTCTTCATCTCCAACATTCTCTGCTCTAAGCGCTTCATCTCCAACATTCTGTGCTCTAAGCTCTTCTTCATCTCCAACATTCTGTGCTCTAAGCACTTCTTCATCTCCAACATTCTGTGCTCTAAGCGCTTCTTCATCTCCAACATTCTGTGCTCTAAGAACTTCTTCATCTCCAACATTCTGTGCTCTAAGAACTTCTTCATCTCCAACATTCTGTGCTCTAAGCGCTTCTTCATCTCCAACATTCTGTGCTCTAAGCGCTTCTTCATCTCCAACATTCTGTGCTCTAAGCGCTTTTTCATCTCCAACATTCTGTGCTCTAAGCACTTCTTCATCTCCAAAATACTGCGCCCTAAGCGCTTCTTCATCTCCAACATTCTCTGCTCTAAGCACTTCTTCATCTCCAGCATTCTGTGCTCTAAGCACTTCTTCATCTCCAACATTCTGTGCCCTAAGCGGTTCTTCATCTGCAACATTCTCTGCTCTAAGCGCTTCATCTCCAACATTCTGTGCTCTAAGCACTTCTTCATCTCCAACATTCTGTGCTCTAAGCGCTTCTTCATCTCCAACATTTGTGCTCTAAGCGCTTCTTCATCTCCAACATTCTGTGCTCTAAGCGCTTCTTCATCTCCAACATTCTGTGCTCTAAGCGCTTCTTCATCTCCAACATTCTCTGCTCTAAGCGCTTCATCTACAACATTCTGTACTCTAAGCGCTTCTTCATCTCCAACATTCTGTGCTCTAAGCGCTTCTTCATCTCCAACATTCTGTGCTCTAAGCACTTCTTCATCTCCAACATTCTCTGCTCTAAGCGCTTCATCTCCAACATTCTGTGCTCTAAGCGCTTCTTCATCTCCAGCATTCTGTGCTCTAAGCGCTTCTTCATCTCCAACATTCTGTGCTCTAAGCACTTCTTCATCTCCAACATTCTCTGCTCTAAGCGCTTCATCTCCAACATTCTGTGCTCTAAGCGCTTCTTCATCTCCAACATTCTCTGCTCTAAGCGCTTCTTCATCTCCAACATTCTGTGCTCTAAGCGCTTCTTCATCTCCAACATTCTGTGCTCTAAGCACTTCTTCATCTCCAACATTCTGTGCTCTAAGCGCTTCTTCATCTCCAACATTCTGTGCTCTAAGAACTTCTTCATCTCCAACATTCTGTGCTCTAAGAACTTCTTCATCTCCAACATTCTGTGCTCTAAGCGCTTCTTCATCTCCAACATTCTGTGCTCTAAGCACTTCTTCATCTCCAACATTCTGTGCTCTAAGCACTTCTTCATCTCCAACATACTGCGCCCTAAGCGCTTCTTCATCTCCAACATTCTCTGCTCTAAGCGCTTCTTCATCTCCAGCATTCTGTGCTCTAAGCACTTCTTCATCTCCAACATTCTGTGCCCTAAGCGGTTCTTCATCTCCAACATTCTCTGCTCTAAGCGCTTCATCTCCAACATTCTGTGCTCTAAGCGCTTCTTCATCTCCAACATTCTGTGCTCTAAGCACTTCTTCATCTCCAACATTCTGTGCTCTAAGCGCTTATTCATCTCCAACATTCTGTGCCCTAAGCACTTCTTCATCTCCAACATTCTGTGCTCTAAGCGCTTCTTCATCTCCAGCATTCTGTGCTCTAAGCGCTTCTTCATCTCCAACATTCTGTGCCCTAAGCGCTTCTTCATCTCCAACATTCTCTGCTCTAAGTGCTTCATCTCCAACATTCTGTGCTCTAAGCGCTTCTTCATCTCCAACATTCTCTGCTCTAAGCGCTTCTTCATCTCCAGCATTCTGTGCTCTAAGCGCTTCTTCATCTCCAACATTCTGTGCTCTAAGCGCTTCTTCATCTCCAACATTCTGTGCTCTAAGCGCTTCTTCATCTCCAACATTCTGTGCTCTAAGCGCTTCTTCATCTCCAACATTCTCTGCTCTAAGCGCTTCATCTCCAACATTCTACAGTTTTCCTCCTGATAACCGATTTCCCTCAACAATTTCTAATTCGACCCTTAAATCAACAAACTTTTGCTTTTATGTGTATGTTAGGCTCCGTACCTCCGCCAAGGCTAAGAGAGTCAGAGAGAACCAGTGGGCGGAACTAGGTCGGGGCAACAGGGGCGGTGCTTTCATCTGAAGCGTAGTGATCAACGGCTGAAAATAATTGGTCCTGAAAAATAAGTTTACTTAGCTGCAGTTTTAGAGTACTTGAAGTCTCAAACCTTACAAAGTAGTCAATGTGTAGTTACATTTAGTTTGTTTGCAAGAATTGGTGATGTTATTCTCGATAGGTTGCAGATTTGTTTTCAAACATGATTGTACTGCTCATCGACTGAAATAAGCCTTCTTTTATGATTTGAGTGTTAAGAGGAATAAGATACTGAGTTCTTTTGAAGATTTATTTTTATACTAAGATAGAAATGGTGTCGGTTGACTTTAGTTTATATAAATGATTTTATTCATACTTTTGTAATAAATTGCATTGTTTTAGAATTAGAATTGTTGTATACTATTTATTTGAATTCACACTCAGTTTTCATCCATTTAATTCGTATAAAAATATTTAAAACTTATTTTACGAATTTAAATTTTAAACGAATAAAAATATCTATGAAAGTTCCAAGAGAGGAGTTAAAACGAGTCATCAGATGCAAGAGATTCGAGTGTAAGGAGCTTGGACGGGAAGTGAGAGGAATTAAAATAAAAACGACATTCAGAGTTAAAAACTGGAGAAGCAATAAAAATAGGTTTTAGAGTTGAAACGAAGTCACAAAACTGGCTCTTAGCCCCTGTGCGGGGCTACTAACCTAAGAGCAGAGCACTTGTGACCTGCTCATTTAGCCCATTGTGTAAAAAAGTGTTGCTCAGAGGTAAAACAACCCAATCCTTGATGGAACTGAAGTAGCGACGACGATTTTTTTTTGTGTTCTACGACGAGCAAAAGTTTCCTGTCTCATCGGTGTTTTTTCTTGCTAAAATCCTCTATCATTTCAAAAGAATTGAAGAATTTCAATTTTAAACAGATGCAATAAAACATACTTTCCTAAAATTAACCATCCGAAATCTGTGCGTCTTAGGACCGGAAAAAATGCTTCATATACTAACAGTGATGTTTTAGTTAGCATATGATCAACAATTCCTGATATCAAAATGAGTGGCAATGCTACAGAAGAACCTCTTATTTAAAATTACCTTGAGCACGACCTTATCAGAGAAACACTCTCATCTTTATCTTAGTGATAACTTGCCTATAAGAGAGCAGGTGACCCTTTCTCACGGGGTAGGTCCTGTTGGCTGAAGCAAAAAGGATTAAATTTGAAGTTCTTCGATTTAGAATAAGAGAATTCCAAATTGAATATCCTCGTTGAAAAGATCGTCAATCGCTTTGCACCCCTCTTATCGTCTGCACAGAACTCGTTAATTCGAAATTAAAAGTTTTTCAAATGACTGAGCAAGAAGGGCAAAATGGAGGAAATCTTTCAGTTGCGGTTTCAGAAAAGGCGTCAGGATTTACTCGAAGTGATGAAAAGAAATTGTTTTACTCTCTGCCCATGGTATGAAAGGTCTGTGGCCCAAAACTGTTGGTGCAGGGGGCGTCTCAGTCGATGGCTCTCCAGTTCCCAGGCTGAGATTTATCTTCCCAAAACTGTTGGGGCAGGGGGCGTCTCAGTCGATGGCTCTCCAGTTCCCAGGCTGAGATTTATCTTCCCAAAACTGTTGGTGCAGGGGGCGTCTCAGTCGGTGGCTCTCCAGTTCCCAGGCTGAGATTTATCTTCCCAAAACTGTTGGTGCAGGGGGCGTCTCAGTCGGTGGCTCTCCAGTTCCCAGGCTGAGATTTATCTTCCCAAAACTGTTGGTGCAGGGGGCGTCTCAGTCGATGGCTCTCCAGTTCCCAGGCTGAGATTTCTCTTCCCAAAACTGTTGGTACAGGGGGCGTCTCAGTCGATTGCTCTCCAGTTCCCAGGCTGAGATTTATCTTCCCAAAACTGTTGGGGCAGGGGGCGACTCAGTCGATGGCTCTCCAGTTCCCAGGCTGAGATTTATCTTCCCAAAACTGTTGGTGCAGGGGGCGTCTCAGTCGGTGGCTCTCCAGTTCCCAGGCTGAGATTTATCTTCCCAAAACTGTTGGTGCAGGGGGCGTCTCAGTCGGTGGCTCTCCAGTTCCCAGGCTGAGATTTATCTTCCCAAAACTGTTGGTGCAGGGGGCGTCTCAGTCGATGGCTCTCCAGTTCCCAGGCTGAGATTTATCTTCCCAAAACTGTTGGTACAGGGGGCGTCTCAGTCGATTGCTCTCCAGTTCCCAGGCTGAGATTTATCTTCCCAAAACTGTTGGGGCAGGGGGCGTCTCAGTCGATGGCTCTCCAGTTCCCAGGCTGAGATTTATCTTCCCAAAACTGTTGGTACAGGGGGCGTCTCAGTCGATTGCTCTCCAGTTCCCAGGCTGAGATTTATCTTCCCAAAACTGTTGGGGCAGGGGGCGTCTCAGTCGATGGCTCTCCAGTTCCCAGGCTGAGATTTATCTTCCCAAAACTGTTGGTGCAGGGGGCGTCTCAGTCGGTGGCTCTCCAGTTCCCAGGCTGAGATTTATCTTCCCAAAACTGTTGGTGCAGGGGGCGTCTCAGTCGGTGGCTCTCCAGTTCCCAGGCTGAGATTTATCTTCCCAAAACTGTTGGTGCAGGGGGCGTCTCAGTCGATGGCTCTCCAGTTCCCAGGCTGAGATTTCTCTTCCCAAAACTGTTGGTGCAGGGGGCGTCTCAGTCGATGGCTCTCCAGTTCCCAGGCTGAGATTTATCTTCCCAAAACTGTTGGTGCAGGGGGCGTCTCAGTCGATGGCTCTCCAGTTCCCAGGCTGAGATTTATCTTCCCAAAACAGTTGGTGCAGGGGGCGTCTCAGTCGGTGGCTCTCCAGTTCCCAGGCTGAGATTTATCTTCCCAAAACTGTTGGCGCAGGGGGCGTCTCAGTCGATGGCTCTCCAGTTCCCAGGCTGAGATTTATCTTCCCAAAACTGTTGGTGCAGGGGGCGTCTCAGTCGATGGCTCTCCAGTTCCCAGGCTGAGATTTATCTTCCCAAAACTCCCCACATTGCCCTCAGTCAGTAGGGCAGGAGCTCGGATGGGACGTTAAGCCGTGGTCTCCTGTGCACATTAAAGGACATGCTGGATGACCTTCATGGGAGGCCAGCATCTGTCTCCTGTCCAGTGAGTCTCCTCCCCCGAACCTTCTGTGTGACCTGATCATTTAACACACTGTGTGCAAAAAAAGTGCGGCTCAGAAGTAAACTAATTCAACGGTAAAATTACAAAAATTTAAAGCATTACTACAGTATTAGTTATTCATACTCTTCATCATTTGTATTAACTTCATCTTCAGCTGATCGTGACTGTATTCTCCCTCCTCGCGCGAGACCATTGCAATGGAACCAAGCTACTAAGTCACAGATGTTACCTTCCTTATGATAGAATGAACGGATTACTACGAGGATCTAAAAAATGAATTCTTTGACCATGTTGGTTCAGATTCCTTGAAAGCTGATAAAAATATTCGGGGCGTTGTTTTAAGTGAAATGATAGATATTTGAGAAACGAGGTATGTTTTGTTTATTTATAATTGTTTACCCCCAAGGTTTTAAATTTCACAAATGGTCCATTTCAACCAAGCACATTAACACCATCACAATCAGTTATTTCATCCTAAGCAAAGCGAAGTACTGATTACATTTGCTGCAGAAGGGATGCAAGCTGTAACATTCGTAAAGGTTGGTACATTAAGAAAGTGAAGTGGCAAACGAAACCCTCCGCCTCCCATTCTGAACGTTAATAACTGGAACCCAGGCGAAAAATATCCCGTGGCAGAGTAATTAGCACGCTTGGCTACTGATCTTAAGGGACCTGGGTTCGAACCCCAGATAAGGCATGGATGTTCGTGTCGTTTTTCTACTGAGGTCCCGCCATCCTCACAGACCTACTGTGGCATATAAACTGACAGGCTCTTGTCAGACCTCTGTGGCAAGCAGCAGCTTGAGGGGATTTTTGTTATATATTATTTTGCAAGAAAATTTTTAAACACAACTAAAACGGAGCCAAAAATCATATGTGGTTTCTTTCCCGCCACTTTCCCTCCCCACCTTCCAAACACACTCCTTTCAGTTCCTCCGGAAATAATTCCCCGCCCTGCCCACGGTCAGTAGGGGACACCGATGGGCTTGGAAAGGCCGCCGTCCGTCGGATGGGAAGTTAAGCCGCGGCCCCGTATGCGGGAGAGCCATACCCTGTGCACATTAAAGAACACGCTGGATGGCCTTGACGGGAGGCTACCATCTGTCTCCCAACAGCTGTTCCAGTGGGTCCCCTTCCCCAACCTTCTCTGAGCCTTCGGGGTCCATGTGACCTGGCCATTTAGCCCATGGTGTGCAAAAAAGTGCCGCTCAGAGGTAAAACAACCCAACCCTTTCAGTTCCATTAAGTATCCGTTTCAGTGTCTTAATAAGGATTACCCAGTTTCCTGCGGGCAATGGTTAATTCAGCGATTTCACGCCTCATACCCTTGAAAAAGCTGCCAACCTTCCCTTTCTAGAATTTATAGGAGACCCCCACTTCCTCGCAGTTATGACTCTGATATAGTTCAGAATTTCTGTTTCATTTTTAAAAACTCGTAACTTTTCGTTACAAGAGTAACAATTATTTCGAAGTAAACGGGGGGGGGGGGGAGGTTGGGGGGGCTAAATACCTGCAGAAGCGTTTATCTACAGATAGGGTAACAGCTGAACTAAGTAAGAGATTCACACGGCGTTTCAAGACCTTTTAACTTAATCGTATTAAACGATCTCAAATACATGCGTAGTAGACGACACTCCTCAAGAAGCAGGCTTCCGCTTCACATACTTGTTATGAACGACTACAGGAAATAAGTGGAGGAGGGGGTTAAATAAACGAAGAATATTATCGAAACTTATCTTTTGTCCATCACGTAAAATAGAGTTTCGAATCTAAACACAGAAAACTTAATTTAAAAATGCACCACACTATTATAATTCACTCGATTATTAAAACCAATAGAATGTTACGTATGAACCGCATACTGAAGCGGTCATGTTGCCATTAAATGAAGACTAATCTCACAATCTTCTAAAATACATTTCGACTTTAAGTTTCCTTTGACGATCTGGCAGCTTTATTATGTTGCACAGTTAAAGAGTTCGTCTATTATTATAACAGATTGACACGATTCTCTGTCCCATCAGCACGTGGTCTTGGCGACCTCCCCTCAGGACTTTTGGGCCTCTCAGTTGCCACTAATCGGCAAAAAGGAAATTGTCCTTTCTCACGCCTCCAAAGACACACGAGCGCTGTAAATCAAATCACCTTAAAAAACACGTGTCGGAAATTTATGAGCCACGGCGCAGAAATATGAGAAAAGATATGAAGGGAGGGGTAGAAAAGGGACACGGGACACCCATCACCTGGTAGAAAAGGGACACTCATCACCTGGTAGAAAAGGGACACCCATCACCTGGCAGGCACAAAATTCAAGATCAGTTGAACCATTTTCATTACGAACAGAAATAATTTTGAAAATGATTTTTCTTCCTGCAATAAAACGTTCAAAGAGATGAGAGTAAAAGACCTGTGGATATCGGACCCGGGAAAAAAAAGAGGGTTATTTTATTCAATGGGGCCTCTTCAAACCGGAATTTTTGCTCATCGAAGAAAAAACGTTTCCATTAAAATGCGCTTTATTTATGACCGAAGGAACAAGAATATCAAAAAATTATTTTTTTAACATCATTTCACTGAAATTCAGCAGGTACATTGTAATGTAGAAAGCATCGCAAAAGTTGCAAATTTCTGAAATCCGAGAAAGGAACATAAAAGAATTATAATTTATACGCACTTTGTCATGATCAACAGATCAGATGAACGACACCTGCGAAATGTAACAAAACAGTCCTTGTTGCCTGTCAGGCATCACTGTTATCTTCAATGTTATTATTGTATGTAGTTTCTATTATATCCATTGATGGCACCAAAATTTCAGTCCATTACTCTAGACTAGGGGTTCTCAACGTGGGGTACGCGATAACATTTTTTGGAGTACGCCTTGAGAGCTCAAAAAGCGATTACCCAGTAAAATGTTTATAATTTTATAAGATTAGTTAAATTGTTTATGTCATATTTTGTGTTTATCGAAATACGTAATTTATGAATACAAAATTTAATGTGTGTGTATATATATATGTTTTATTTTATTCCCATTGTTATACCTTCTAGTTCTTAACTATAGTTTTATCTATCTATACAAGGGGTACGCCAGTTACATACACATTTCCAGGGGGTACGTGAAGCATAAAAGGTTGAGAAACACTGATATATATGTTTTATTCCCATTGTTATACTATAACTATAGTTTTATCTATCTATACAAGGGGTACACCAGTTACATACACATTTCCAGGGGGTACATGAAGCATAAAAGGTTGAGAAACACTGATATATATGTTTTATTCCCATTGTTATACTATAACTATAGTTTTATCTATCTATACAAGGGGTACGCCAGTTACATACACATTTCCAGAGGGTACATGAAGCATAAAAGGTTGAGAAACACTGATATATATGTTTTATTCCCATTGTTATACTATAACTATAGTTTTATCTATCTATACAAGGGGTACGCCAGTTACATACACATTTCCAGAGGGTACGAGAAGCATAAAAGGTTGAGAACCACTGATATATATGTTTTATTCCCATTGTTATACTATAACTATAGTTTTATCTATCTATACAAGGGGTACGCCAGTTACATACACATTTCCAGGGGGTACGTGAAGCATAAAAGGTTGAGAACCACTGATATATATGTTTTATTCCCATTGTTATACTATAACTATAGTTTTATCTATCTATACAAGGGGTACGCCAGTTACATACACATTTCCAGGGGGTACGTGAAGCATAAAAGGTTGAGAAACACTGATATATATGTTTTATTCCCATTGCTATACTATAACTATAGTTTTATCTATCTATACAAGGGGTACGCCAGTTACATACACATTTCCAGGGGGTACGTGAAGCATAAAAGGTTGAGAAACACTGATATATATGTTTTATTCCCATTGTTATACTATAACTATAGTTTTATCTATCTATACAAGGGGTACACCAGTTACATACACATTTCCAGGGGGTACATGAAGCATAAAAGGTTGAGAAACACTGATATATATGTTTTATTCCCATTGTTATACTATAACTATAGTTTTATCTATCTATACAAGGGGTACGCCAGTTACATACACATTTCCAGAGGGTACGAGAAGCATAAAAGGTTGAGAACCACTGATATATATGTTTTATTCCCATTGTTATACTATAACTATAGTTTTATCTATCTATACAAGGGGTACGCCAGTTACATACACATTTCCAGGGGGTACGTGAAGCATAAAAGGTTGAGAAACACTGATATATATGTTTTATTCCCATTGTTATACTATAACTATAGTTTTATCTATCTATACAAGGGGTACGCCAGTTACATACACATTTCCAGGGGGTACGTGAAGCATAAAAGGTTGAGAAACACTGATATATATGTTTTATTCCCATTGTTATACTATAACTATAGTTTTATCTATCTATACAAGGGGTACACCAGTTACATACACATTTCCAGGGGGTACATGAAGCATAAAAGGTTGAGAAACACTGATATATATGTTTTATTCCCATTGTTATACTATAACTATAGTTTTATCTATCTATACAAGGGGTACGCCAGTTACATACACATTTCCAGAGGGTACGAGAAGCATAAAAGGTTGAGAACCACTGATATATATGTTTTATTCCCATTGTTATACTATAACTATAGTTTTATCTATCTATACAAGGGGTACGCCAGTTACATACACATTTCCAGGGGGTACGTGAAGCATAAAAGGTTGAGAAACACTGATATATATGTTTTATTCCCATTGTTATACTATAACTATAGTTTTATCTATCTATACAAGGGGTACGCCAGTTACATACACATTTCCAGGGGGTACGTGAAGCATAAAAGGTTGAGAAACACTGATATATATGTTTTATTCCCATTGTTATACTATAACTATAGTTTTATCTATCTATACAAGGGGTACGCCAGTTACATACACATTTCCAGGGGGTACGTGAAGCATAAAAGGTTGAGAAACACTGATATATATGTTTTATTCCCATTGTTATACTATAACTATAGTTTTATCTATCTATACAAGGGGTACGCCAGTTACATACACATTTCCAGGGGGTACGTGAAGCATAAAAGGTTGAGAACCACTGATGTAGACTATTCTACACTTTGCAGACATTGCAAGACTGCAAGCAACTCTTCTTCCGTATATAAATATTCTAAACAGCAATGTACATTGCAATGCACACAGGGTCTGAAGGGGTTATATACGATTAATAAAGTTCACTGTTCAGAAATACGTTACTGGAGTTTTGTGTCATTTCGTCTACGTCACTGCAAACTACAGAAATGTACGTAGGAGGTATCAGAATTTCTTCTTCAAGAATCCTTCACTTAAATGGAATGCAAAAGTCACTCTCAATTCATGAAGCTTCATGCATTCTGAAAAGAAGCTTTTGGCAGAGTATTACACTGCCCCCCCCCCCTCAATCGTTCGAATCAGCAGAAAAAAATCTCAAATGAAAATGTCAGATGTGATGATCTGAAATCGATTAGTTAACATTACCACGCAAATGAATGAATTAATGATGGTACTTTTGTTGTGCGTCGAGAGGCATTCGAAGGTTTTTCCTTTTCAATGCGATTATTTCGCTGCAATGCAAAGCTGGAGTAGCGCGTGCGTCGGTGCCAGCCAAGACTCCATTCTCGCTGCAGCCAGATACAAGGCAGAGGCTTTTGCGAGGGCCTCTCGCGGCGGCTGGCTCCGATTACAGGCGCTGGCTGGATGAAGAGGTCGAGTTTCTGCTGCCATTTCTCTCGGTATCGGGTGACATGCACGCTCCACTGGGGAAGACAGCGAAACTCTCCCAAATGGATTTCGTCTCTTGTTTTTATTATCATTTATCCACTTTTACGAATAAACGACAACCAACCTTCATAAAAACGATTGCATAATCTTTTAAACCATTCACATGATGGATTTAATTTTGATATTTAGTTCCATTCATTTGTTGATATATTCTTTTGCAGGTGAAATATTTACGCGTAAAACAAACTGTTGTCCATTCGACATCGAAATAAAAAGTCTCCAAAGTTTATTTCTTTTGCCTTTACCTTACACCAAGCAAAAAACATTTTTTTTTACGTGTTACAAGAATCTTTTCCTAATCATTTACAGCACTTGCTGCAAAAGTTGAGCAGTTTTCATAAACTAAGATAATTTTTTTTATCCAAAAGTTGCCTTTGTGATCCAATTTATTTCATATTGGGCAACAAACTCTTCGAAAGGATTCTATCATTATACCTTTCTGCATTTTTTCCATTCCAAATTTGCTTCACTATATCTCAGATTATAACTGACATTTGATTCTAATGGATTCTGAAAACATTTCTTTTTATCATTTCACATTTCCAAAACAAATGATCTTACTTTCACATCATAACAGATTCATAAATAAAAGTTTAACCTCTTCAGATCCTGTGTACATCAGGTGTTCCCGAACATTTCGGCATTACGTCTCTCATTTATCCCCCTTTAAAAACAATTTGAATTCATAATTTAAAAAATTCATTCTTGCGCCCTCCCCCCCCTCCTGGAACGTCTTCACCCCCTCGAGTGTGGGAATCCCTGGCCTACAAGAATGAACTGCAATTTGGTGGCTTCTATGGCTACAATAGAAACTGCATACAATGGCATTGAGAACAACTGTTCCTGACACTCAACAAGAAATAGTGTTACATCTCAGGGCAGGACCGCCAATGACATAAGGGCGCTGCGATGGGCTTAATCAAATAAGTAAACTGTTTTTTTTTTCACTTACTAAACTTCACAATATTAATTCAAGCTGTATAATATTCATATTTGAAACTTGTAAAATATATTAAGGTCTGTAAATGGTAGCTAGGCATAAACTGGAAGGAGAGCTGTGTACCAATCCCCAGTGATGATGCACAGAACCGGCCAGGTCTTGCACCTAGTCCGACCCCGCCTTCTCGTGGTGCAGGGCGTTAGTACCTTTCAAAGGAGATATTCTTTTTTGGAAGGGAACGGAAGCCCTGCTGAGGAGTGGTCAGCTTCACAGGGTCATGGTGCTGACCATTTATACCTACCAGACTGGACTTGTTTATGGATTTGAGATTGATTATGGATCCTGGACTTGCTGCACTGGGGGGGGGGGGGGGGAGCTCTGTTGAGGGAGAATCTGTCGCTGTGTTTTCTATTTGCTTCTGGGTTGCCAGCCCCAAGTGAACAGAGGCATGGGATACCTTATATCAGCTAGTGGATAATCCTGATCAGAAACCATCGCAGGTACCTGAACCTCACTTCGCTAGTTGGGCATCGTTAATCCTAAACTGGAGTAATGTGTCACAGGCAGCCCATGTGGCTCTTGAAAAGGTCCATTTGAAAAGGTGGTGCCTGAAGTTCCTCTTAGCATCGGTGACTTCAGCTTTAGCGGAGGAGGAACAGATCTTTGCCCCATGCCTGCGATCAGGGGACTGTTTGATATTGTTGGCCCTAACTATCTCAATAAACTTAGTTTCTTTAAAAATCCTACTAATCATTTTCTCTCTGCAAGAACGTAGAACGTGAGGACATCACATAGAGATTATTCTCTTGATGTCCTCATGCAGGAATTCCAGCGCTGTAACCTAGATATTCTAGGCTTGCAAGAGACCAGATGGGCAGGTAAAGGTGAGATACTTAAAAATAATTTTAAATTTCCCGTTAAAGGGAGGGAAGATGGAAAACATCACCAAGGCGTGGGTCTGCTTCTCAGCAGACACGCTAGTGATGCTCTTCTAGGATATGAGTGCATTAATGAAAGGTTTCTTACAGATAGGTTTTACGAACAACTTCAGGATATTTTGAATTCTGTCAAGAAAGGAGATATTACCCTTGTTCTAGGTGACTTCAATGCTAAAGTTGGTACTGACTCTGACCTTTGGGGAGGAGTAATAGGCCCTTTTGGTATTGATAGCTGCAATGGGCAATGTCTCCTACAGGTAAGTAAACTCAATGGATTCAGAATAACTAACACTTATTACAAACACCGCAACATACATAAGTACACATGGGTTTCACCTGATGGGCTGCATAAGAATATGATTGATTACATATTAATTAACAGCAAATGGGCTAGTTCTGTTAGGAATACCAGGGCATATAGGGGAGCTGAAAATGGATCTGACCATTACCTTGTTAAAAGTGTCTTGCAACTTAAACTTAAAAAGTGTTGTGCTAAGGTTAAAAAATTTACCTTTAATACTGAAGCTCTGAAAGATCTAGTTATAGCCAAAGCTTACCATGAGAGGTTACTTAATCATTATGACAGTCATGGTTTGCTTACTACTGAAGTTGAGGAAGATTGGAATCATTTTAAACAGGCTTTGAGAAACAACTGTTCTTTGGAAACTAACAGTACTGTTTTAGGAAAAAAGGAGCAGAGGAGACAGAATTATTTGAGTGACAAGGTACTTCAATTTATTTCAGAAAGAAAGAACTGCAGGAATGTCCTTAATCGATAACCTACTAGTCCTAATAGAAAGAATTACAGAGAGCTTAATAAATGTGTAAAGGATCAGTTAGCTGCTGATAAGAATCTTTGGCTTGATGGCTTGGCTGACAAAGCCGAGGAAGCAGTTAGATAGCACAACAGCAGAGAGCTCAGTAGTATAGTGCCATTCCACGGATCCCCTTTGCACAGTGCTTTCCCCACTATGACGTCACCGGCCACGCCCCCTATGACGCCACCGGCCACGCCCACTTCCGCCCCCTACCCTATGACGTAGCATGACGTAATCGTTATATAATCATTGCGTAACCGGCCACGCCCACTTATTAATAATTTCCCCCCTCAGTAGCGCCATCTGTTGACAGTGAGAAGTACTATTTTCCCAAAAAAACCCTATTTTTATTCTAATTCTTCGATTTTTGATTTCCCTCTTTATAAAAAAATTCCTTCCCCCTTATGAAAAAACCCCTTGGCGTCATCTGGTGCCTGTGAGGAACACTAATCCCCCCAAAACCCTTATTTGAATTCTTTGATTTCCCCTCCTATTAAAAATTACTCCCCCTATTAAAAATTTCTTCCCCCTTATTAAAAAAAACCCTGGTGCCATCTGTTGACAATGAAGAGTACTATTTTTGGAAAAACCTCCTTATTTTAACTCTAATTTCCGATTTTTCTTTATTTTGCCCCAATGGTTGACCTATATTTTAAGCCCTCCTGCAGACCCCCCAGTTGACCTTTTAAGCCCTACCTATAGTTCAAGCCCTCGGATCGGCTGATGCAAGACTCAGAATAACTGCATAGAAAGGGATGATACAATTATAACGTCTCACCGAAAATCAGGTCCCTAGTAATTAAACACTTACCAAAATTCTCTTCCCTTAAAAATTTAACAGGCTGCGTCCAATGCGTATTTTTAGTACATCTCCTGTATTCATCTGAAATTTTACAAATCCGTTCAACTCTTTTTGAATGTCTAATGCAGATCTCAAATTGTAAATCAACTCGCAGAGTTGTATTTATTCCTTAGTAATTAAAACCCTTTGCTATTCATTTAGCCAGGACGACTAAACGATTCCTTTATAATTAAAATTCCCTGCTATTAAACTCCCTAGTAATTAAACACTCATCAAAATTCCCTTACCTTTATTAAGAAAACCACCGTACGGTTGAAATAAAACACTTTTCTGTAGATGCGTTTTATCGAAAAAAAAAAAACTTCTCCCCGGTCAACTAGAGTCGAACGCGCTACCTCAGTCCCCAGCTTCATTCTGTCAACTCCTAACAAGAACCAACCAGCAATGGAAAAGCCTCTGTTATTGGCATTCCTGAAGTCGTACGTGGAGTTTCATCATGCACATACGTGTCCGCTTACCAGTCAGGTAGCAAGCTTCGAAACATCTCGCGACACATGACGCAATCGCCCGGGGAGGTTGAGTGTCCAGCGCTCAGTGTGATTGGTGATAAGGTTTCAAAAATAGATGTTGTTGTTCTCTAAGGGTAGGTGACATCACAACAAGGGGAAAGTAACGTGGAGTGACCAGCGAGTGACACGTATCAGAAGGCTGCTGAGCGTTGTTTATATATACAGGGACTTGTTAAGACATGGACATTCTGGTCAGCATTCTGTCTGTCTCTCTGGCCGCTATGGAGCTAGCTTACCAAACGTTTTATGAAGCAGCTCGTTCTATATTTGCGTCTACAGACGTTCCCGCACATCAGAAGGGGATAACCTATGAGGAATGCCTGCAGACCTTAATGAATGTTATAACCGACAAGATTCTGCATATGCTGAGCACTATAAAAGACGAGGCGGTCATAGAACCGTGCGAAGTAGCCAAGGAGTTTTTATGCCGTGTACGTTTTGCGGAAGTAGCAGCATTAAATCATGTCAAAACCATGGATTACCGAATGGTGCTCGAGGACGCCATGACCTCGATAGAGATTGCTGACATTGTGGAGGTCATGGAATAACTAAAAAACAACGAAAGGTTCTTTTAAGAACCACTTCACTTGTGTAGAAAGGATTATCGATCGTACAGTTTCTGTTCACAACTCTTCTCTATCTATACATTTTTCTTAATAGGGATGTTTAACCTTCAGTATAATTTTACACAGTGTGTTAGGATTAACAACTGTTATAGCATAGTTATTGCGGGTAGGCTCCCTCTCCACTTTTAAAATTTAGATCTTACACCGACAGTCTTTTCATATACGTATTTTTATAACCATTTTAAAACCAACACTTATTCCTTTTATCCCTAGCGATTACTGGTTGTTGCATTTTTTACTAGAAGAAACCCTACCCCTGCAGTAACAGCCTGCGCAGAAAATAAAAAATGCTATCGGGCGAAAAATTAATAAAATCTGATTTTATTCGTCGTGATGAAAAATATTGATGGGGTAATAGGTTCGACTTAAAAGACTTCGTGTTCGGATCCTCACCACGGACAACCTCTCGCTGACGGACGGTTAAACCCTACGAAATTATTCCAAACGGGGAATCACAAGGTTTT
This sequence comes from Ryuthela nishihirai, assembly GCA_038380435.1. Lineage (NCBI taxonomy): Eukaryota > Metazoa > Arthropoda > Arachnida > Araneae > Heptathelidae > Ryuthela > Ryuthela nishihirai. Next base: position 57,088,549 of record JAWZYU010000030.1, on the reverse strand, counting down.
TATTGACGAATAAATCTTGGACCTGTACTGCTTCCGTACATCGTGAAAACCCACTCACAGCCTTGATCCGTGTTCCCAATTTCCTTTACTAAGTCACTTCAAAAAACATTGTGATTGCAAAAGTATGACTAACTGTTTTATTACGCCATGTTTTAAAAATACTTATTACTGTTGTAATCCGCGGTACGGGAGAGTAACACTGTTCGAAGAAAAATCAGGTAAAACAGTTTTTAAAAATATCGTTTCCTCCGTCGTTTGCGTATGTCTCATCACGCTGGTGAAACCGGGTGAAAAAATATTTTTTTTTGTACGAGGTAGAATGTTAAAAGTACGTCGCGTGAAAAAACTTTAGTTCCATCACGAATGCACATTAATGGAGTAGGGAGGTCGTAGTTTAATACTTCAGCTATAAAAAAAATAATACAATGTCTCACGCACCCCTCTCAACTTGTCTACGCTAATACGCTGAAATTTTATTTGCAACGGGACTGATACTTCGAATCCGCTATATGCTCCGCCTAGTGCTCCCACCCTCGTTTCGACACACACTCACTCCCATGTGATCTGAACGGACACTGCAGGCTGGTGACGTACAAAGGTCACGGGGGGGCTGCAGTGGAATGCATGGCGCCTGCTGAATGCTACGCTGTCAGAAATCCATGTGGCTGTCGCGTTCTCCAAGCGCTCAGAATATTACTATACGTATAACTGATGTAAAGTCCGTTTTAATCAATACTTATTTCTTTCAACTCTGCGACTATTGGCTGGCACATTTTTACTAGAAGAAGGTCTACCTTACAGTAGCAGCTCCGCAGAAAATAAAAAATCTGATTTTATTCCTCGTGATGAAAAATATTGAAGGTAATAGGGTCGACCTAAAAGATCCGTGTTCGGATCCTCACTCCGGATGGCTTTTAACAAAAGTCCTACGAAATTAAAAAACTCCCCCGTTACGCGACATTGTTTAAAAATACTTATTATAGCTGTATCCCCAGTACATGATGCAAACTCTTTCCGAGGAAGTAACGCTATTCGATGCATCCCCCAGTTACATGCTTTTACAGGGTAAAGCCTGTGTGGCAGAATGTTAAAAGTAAAATTCATACGTTTCCGTAAAACTTAAGTTCCAACATGCGTTAAAGGAGTATGGTTCGACTCACTTTGAGAGGAGCAGTCGCTCAGACCAAAAGCCTGATGGGTCTCCTGCCGAATTCTACACTTTATCAGAACACCGTGTCGGGTGCCTTCTAGAAAAGGGAACAATTTTTAATGTCATAAGAAATGTGTGGCGTATAATTCCATGGAAAAAATACGAAACCTTTAGTATTAACATCCTCACTTCAAATTTTCATATGACATTCTGGGGTTAAGTTTCAACTTTTATTTTTTCCAACCGTAATAAAGCGCTATTTCTGTGGAGCACTGGTGACTTCGACGCCAAGGACGACCCGCACTAAACGATACGACCGTGCACTAGAAAACCGTGAACGGACTTGTGTGAAACGTAATGTACAGAGCTTGACAACAGTAATATAGACTGGGATCCTCGCTCACTATACTATCATAACCCTCGAGAAATTATCAAATATGAATAGACCTCTGTAAAGTTCCGACCCCACAATCTTCTGAGTTCATTCCCCGGTCGATGCTGTCAGGATCACAAGGGATGTTTTACACATTCAACGACTTTTTCTGACATTCGCTAACCAAAGTGTGTATCTACACATCAGACTTGTCATTACATCGACAAACTACCTGTCCATAGGCTGAGTAAGCATTTAGAATGAAAGATTGAGTCTGCTTCACGACACAGATTCGTAAAACGCTCATTAATTATTTTGTGAGAGAAAGCATGCATAAAGTTCAAACACTAATACATCTTCCCTTTCTAATAAACCATACGATCAAAGTAGATAAATTGCAAGCATCATCGGATCTGATTCCGTATATCTGCTTACGACGAAAATCTCACAATAGCCTATTCAGTACTTTAACCCCCCCCCCCCCCCCCGATACAGTATGTGACTAGGTCGTTTAACTAAATTACGTGCATAAACGAAAATGTAAAGGGATATCTGTAAATTCGCACAACGGGATAGGTGAATATTTTCGCAATTCTTTTGAAGGCAGAATAACTGTGACGAGAGAGAAAGTATAAAAATGCAGTGGGATGGCTGTAAAAACAACAGATTACAGCGCAAATACTGTAAGATAGAAAAAATGACTATTAACAAGTGTCATATAAGGAGCGACCGATAAAAGTCACACCGTAGCGGAAGGAGTAATACAGGAAAAATCATAAAATATTAACCCCCCTCCCCCACGCTGGTAAATCACGGTCCATTGCGTACACACGGATGAATATCACAAAAATACTTTGCATATAGTAAAGAACCACCGAAGTTTGGAAATTTAAAATCTTAAAACTCACTGTTTATAGTATTTCCGTGAAAAGTCACCCCCCAGAATCGAGATCTAGCTGTGTCGCCAGTTATTCCAGCGTACTATCTCTTTTCCGCACGTTTGAATAAGTGCATGTGAAGGTGGCTAGCTGCAGACACAAGCTTTTCGACAAAGATAGGATGTTTCACTACAATCTAACACGGAGATGTCTGTTAAGTTATTTTTCCCTCCTATTTCTACACTAGTGTGGAAGTCTTAGAACAAGTGGTTCGGGTTAGCACACGTTTTTGATATTATCTTGTTTGGCAATCTGAAAGAACACTGTCTGTGGAACATTACCCCCCTGCAAGCTAGTACTAATTACTTCACGATTCTGAGGGACGAAGGTTGTAATCGTTGGCAGATATTTTTCAGAAATATGTAATCAACCATAGTGTTCGGATATTTGATCCATAGTAAGACATGAATGTTGTTTACCTGCCATCAGCGACCCCTTCTACGGATCGTATGAGAGGTAATTGTTACGACAATTAGCTACGTGAAGTCGTGTTTATTTTTAAAAGCAAAGACACACTAATTACCGACTAGCTAGAGAACGATATATTAACCTGCTAAAGTTAATTCTACCTTCCGCACTGCATTCCAAAATTTACCGTTTTCAAACTGTAGGTGATTGGATCGCATAAATCTGTCAACCGCTGCCACTGTTCGACGCTGAGCCGAACCGATGACGAAAATACAAGTCCTCCGTCACGGGGATGCTTTTTTTAATGACCACGCCGTGTCCACCTTTGAGCACGACGAGGCAAACCATAGCGTCCAGTTCATACTCGCCGTATTCGACATCTTCGAACGCTTCGACGATTGTAGACGCATACGAAACCAGTCCATGCCACTGCTCTTCAGACAGCATAACACCGTCCTTTGTAGGATATAGTTTTAACGAGTCATCACTCTGGAACACACGTATGTGCACTTTAGGATATGACCGATATTCACAAACACTCGCAAACAAATCCGATCCGAGTTGAAACATATGGCTATCATCATCTCTAACAGCAAGTCGCTTCGCAGGAAGATCACCATCGGTCAGGGAACGTTTAGCACAAGCCATAGCAAGTCGATACTGGAAAAAATAATGCCTTACTGCCCGTCGAAGGGTAATACTTATACCTTAAACCTGTGACGTGTCCCTGTAACTCCATCCCATTGGTCGAGATCTGGTAGATTTGCCCTCTCTTAGTAAACATAATGACGTCTACAAATATTTACGAGCCTGTATAGACGTGCTTTCGAAATATGCATGTGGTGCTCCTTTAAAACGGAAATCGTGGGAGCTTTTGATCACAAAAACCTTTCAGAATACCTCTGAAATTACAAACAGATAAGGGGGGTTGAATTCACTAACAGAGTATTTCAAAAGTATCTTAAAAACACACTCATAATGAAACCAAAGCTAGCATCGTAGAACGATTCAACCGTACGTTAAAAACAAAAACGTGGTGATATTTCACAGGTGTGTTCCATGGAGGCGCCACTGAGGGGGAAAGGGGGGGGGGGGTTTAATAAGTGGAGTGACCTGCTACGTAATCATTACGTAATGATTACGTATTCATTACGTAATGATGATTACGTAATCGCGCCTCTGAGGGGGAAAGGGGGGTGTTTTAATAAGTGGAGTGACCTGCTACGTAATCATTACGTAATGATTACCTATTCATTACGTAATGATTACGTATTCATTAATTAGGTAATGATGATTACGTAATCATTACATAATGATTGCGTAACAGGCCACTCCACTTATTAAAACACCCCCCTTTCCCCCTCAGTGGCGCCTCCATGGAACACACCTGTGAAATATCACCACGTTTTTGTTTTTAACGTACGGTTGAATCGTTCTACGATGCTAGCTTTGGTTTCATTATGAGTGTGTTTTTAAGATACTTTTGAAATACTCTGTTAGTGAATTCAACCCCCCTTATCTGTTTGTAATTTCAGAGGTATTCTGAAAGGTTTTTGTGATCAAAAGCTCCCACGATTTCCGTTTTAAAGGAGCACCACATGCATATTTCGAAAGCACGTCTATACAGGCTCGTAAATATTTGTAGACGTCATTATGTTTACTAAGAGAGGGCAAATCTACCAGATCTCGACCAATGGGATGGAGTTACAGGGACACGTCACAGGTTTAAGGTATAAGTATTACCCTTCGACGGGCAGTAAGGCATTATTTTTTCCAGTATCGACTTGCTATGGCTTGTGCTAAACGTTCCCTGACCGATGGTGATCTTCCTGCGAAGCGACTTGCTGTTAGAGATGATGATAGCCATATGTTTCAACTCGGATCGGATTTGTTTGCGAGCGTTTGTGAATATCGGTCATATCCTAAAGTGCACATACGTGTGTTCCAGAGTGATGACTCGTTAAAACTATATCCTACAAAGGACGGTGTTATGCTGTCTGAAGAGCAGTGGCATGGACTGGTTTCGTATGCGTCTACAATCGTCGAAGCGTTCGAAGATGTCGAATACGGCGAGTATGAACTGGACGCTATGGTTTGCCTCGTCGTGCTCAAAGGTGGACACGGCGTGGTCATTAAAAAAAGCATCCCCCGTGACGGAGGACTTGTATTTTCGTCATCGGTTCGGCTCAGCGTCGAACAGTGGCAGCGGTCGACAGATTTATGCGATCCAATCACCTACAGTTTGATGGCTCTGAAGTTTGAAAACGGTAAATTTTGGAATGCAGTGCGGAAGGTAGAATTAGCGGCAAATCTTCCTCGAAGCCCACCATCTAACGATCGACCCTTTGAACAAGACAGCAGTGATTTCGTAAAGCTTATGGACTGTTTAAAGCGGACTTTGAAAACAGATCTCCGAAAAGAACTGTTTACGCTGCTACGTAAGAACCGTTTCGGGTGTGAAGTGGATCATCCGAGTCAAATTCGCCATTCGTGCCTCACCATAAACGCTGAATCAGCTTACGATTATTTCACAGAAGTGGTAAGAAACGTTAATTTAACCGATATTGCCGAACGTTTTGTGGAGGAATCATATGTTGAACTAAATCGTCCTGCTAATATCACATTTATCTCTAAATTGAACTTTGCAACAGTACTAAAAGAGGTGCACGGTGAACTGGTATGTACGAACTAAATATTAATGTGACCTTAATGTAAATAAATATGAATGTCTCTGATATTTTTGTCAATGTTATTTCTTTTGTATAGTTAACGGGGATTTTAAGGTCAGCCTTAGAAGTGTTAATATTGTTCTCTGTATCAAGACCTCGCACAGCTAGCAAGCTATGTTGGGTCGAATGTTTTATATCGGGTGGGTGTAAAAGAAAGGGATGGGAAACCAAAGCTGGCATCGTAGAACGATTCAACCGTACGTTAAAAACAAAAATGTGGTGATATTTCACAGATGTGTTCCATGGATAGTGATCGTTGTCTCTATAGATTTCAAGTATAGAGTGTGTATCTCTTTGTATGTAATCGCTTATAACGAGACAATATTTCCTTTAAAAGTTGGAATATTATTATGAACTAAAAAAAGTGATGATATATACACTATCTGATCGTTAAAATCAAACTTTAGCAGGTTAATATATCGTTCTCTAGCTAGTCGGTAATTAGTGTGTCTTTGCTTTTAAAAATAAACACGACTTCACGTAGCTAATTGTCGTAACAATTACCTCTCATACGATCCGTAGAAGGGGTCGCTGATGGCAGGTAAACAACGTTCATGTCTTAGTATGGATCAAATATCCGAACACTATGGTTGATTTTATATTTCTGAAAAATATCTGCCAACGATTACAACCTTCGTCCCTCAGAATCGTGAAGTAATTAGTACTAGCTTGCAGGGGGGTAATGTTCCACAGACAGTGTTCTTTCAGATTGCCAAACAAGATAAAATAAAAAACGTCTGCTAACCCGAACCACTTGTTCTAAGACTTCCACACTAGTGTAGAAATAGGAGGGAAAAATAACTTAACAGACATCTCCGTGTTAGATTGTAGTGAAACATCCTATCTTTGTCGAAAAGCTTGTGTCTGCAGCTAGCCACCTTCACATGCACTTATTCAAACGTGCGGAAAAGAGATAGTACGCTGGAATAACTGGCGACACAGCTAGATCTCGATTCTGGGGGGTGACTTTTCACGGAAATACTATAAACAGTGAGTTTTAAGATTTTAAATTTCCAAACTTCGGTGGTTCTTTACTATATGCAAAGTATTTTTGTGATATTCATCCGTGTGTACGCAATGGACCGTGATTTACCAGCGTGGGGGAGGGGGGTTAATATTTTATGATTTTTCCTGTATTACTCCTTCCGCTACGGTGTGACTTTTATCGGTCGCTCCTTATATGACACTTGTTAATAGTCATTTTTTCTATCTTACAGTATTTGCGCTGTAATCTGTTGTTTTTACAGCCATCCCACTGCATTTTTATACTTTCTCTCTCGTCACAGTTATTCTGCCTTCAAAAGAATTGCGAAAATATTCACCTATCCCGTTGTGCGAATTTACAGATATCCCTTTACATTTTCGTTTATGCACGTAATTTAGTTAAACGACCTAGTCACATACTGTATCGGGGGGGGGGGGGGGGTTAAAGTACTGAATAGGCTATTGTGAGATTTTCGTCGTAAGCAGATATACGGAATCAGATCCGATGATGCTTGCAATTTATCTACTTTGATCGTATGGTTTATTAGAAAGGGAAGATGTATTAGTGTTTGAACTTTATGCATGCTTTCTCTCACAAAATAATTAATGAGCGTTTTACGAATCTGTGTCGTGAAGCAGACTCAATCTTTCATTCTAAATGCTTACTCAGCCTATGGACAGGTAGTTTGTCGATGTAATGACAAGTCTGATGTGTAGATAGACACTTTGATTAGCGAATGTCAGAAAAAGTCGTTGAATGTGTAAAACATCCCTTGTGATCCTGACAGCATCGACCGGGGAATGAACTCAGAAGATTGTGGGGTCGGAACTTTACAGAGGTCTATTCATATTTGATAATTTCTCGAGGGTTATGATAGTATAGTGAGCGAGGATCCCAGTCTATATTACTGTTGTCAAGCTCTGTACATTACGTTTCACACAAGTCCGTTCACGGTTTTCTAGTGCACGGTCGTATCGTTTAGTGCGGGTCGTCCTTGGCGTCGAAGTCACCAGTGCTCCACAGAAACAGCGCTTTATTACGGTTGAAAAAAATAAAAGTTGAAACTTAACCCCAGAATGTCATATGAAAATTTGAAGTGAGGATGTTAATACTAAAGGTTTCGTATTTTTTCCATGGAATTATACGCCACACATTTCTTATGACATTAAAAATTGTTCCCTTTTCTAGAAGGCACCCGACACGGTGTTCTGATAAAGTGTAGAATTCGGCAGGAGACCCATCAGGCTTTTGGTCTGAGCGACTGCTCCTCTCAAAGTGAGTCGAACCATACTCCTTTAACGCATGTTGGAACTTAAGTTTTACGGAAACGTATGAATTTTACTTTTAACATTCTGCCACACAGGCTTTACCCTGTAAAAGCATGTAACTGGGGGATGCATCGAATAGCGTTACTTCCTCGGAAAGAGTTTGCATCATGTACTGGGGATACAGCTATAATAAGTATTTTTAAACAATGTCGCGTAACGGGGGAGTTTTTTAATTTCGTAGGACTTTTGTTAAAAGCCATCTGGAGTGAGGATCCGAACACGGATCTTTTAGGTCGACCCTATTACCTTCAATATTTTTCATCACGAGGAATAAAATCAGATTTTTTATTTTCTGCGGAGCTGCTACTGTAAGGTAGACCTTCTTCTAGTAAAAATGTGCCAGCCAATAGTCGCAGAGTTGAAAGAAATAAGTATTGATTAAAACGGACTTTACATCAGTTATACGTATAGTAATATTCTGAGCGCTTGGAGAACGCGACAGCCACATGGATTTCTGACAGCGTAGCATTCAGCAGGCGCCATGCATTCCACTGCAGCCCCCCCTGTGACCTTTGTACGTCACCAGCCTGCAGTGTCCGTTCAGATCACATGGGAGTGAGTGTGTGTCGAAACGAGGGTGGGAGCACTAGGCGGAGCATATAGCGGATTCGAAGTATCAGTCCCGTTGCAAATAAAATTTCAGCGTATTAGCGTAGACAAGTTGAGAGGGGTGCGTGAGACATTGTATTATTTTTTTTTATAGCTGAAGTATTAAACTACGACCTCCCTACTCCATTAATGTGCATTCGTGATGGAACTAAAGTTTTTTCACGCGACGTACTTTTAACATTCTACCTCGCACAAAAAAAAATATTTTTTCACCCAGTTTCACCAGCGTGATGAGACATACGCAAACGACGGAGGAAACGATATTTTTAAAAACTGTTTTACCTGATTTTTCTTCGAACAGTGTTACTCTCCCGTACCGCGGATTACAACAGTAATAAGTATTTTTAAAACGTGGCGTAATAAAACAGTTAGTCATACTTGCAATCACAATGTTTTTTGAAGTGACTTAGTAAAGGAAATTGAGAACACGGATCAAGGCTGTGAGTGGGTTTTCACGATGTACGGAAGCAGTACAGGTCCAAGATTCATTCGTCAATAAAAACCTTGTGATTCCCCGTTTGGAATAATTTCGTAGGGTTTAACCGTCCGTCAGCGAGAGGTTGTCCGTGGTGAGGATCCGAACACGAAGTCTTTTAAGTCGAACCTATTACCCCATCAATATTTTTCATCACGATTAATAAAATCAGATTTTATTAATTTTTCGCCCGATAGCATTTTTTATTTTCTGCGGGGGCTGTTACTGCAGGGGTAGGGTTTCTTCTAGTAAAAAATGCAACAACCAGTAATCGCTAGGGATAAAAGAAATAAGTGTTGGTTTTAAAATGGTTATAAAAATACGTATATGAAAAGACTGTCGGTGTAAGATCTAAATTTTAAAAGTGGAGAGGGAGCCTACCCGCAATAACTATGCTATAAGAGTTGTTAATCCTAACACACTGTGCAAAATTATACTGAAGGTCAAACATCCCTATAAAATTTACTCTGTTAACGGGGGTGATAGAGAAGAAAAATGTATAGATAGAGAAGAGTTGTGAACAGAAATTGTACGAACGATAATCCTTTCTACACAAATGAAGTGGTTCTTAAAAGAACCTTTTGTTGTTTTTTAGTTATTCCATGACCTCCACAATGTCAGCAATCTCTATCGAGGTCATGGCGTCCTCGAGCACCATTCGGTAATCCATGGTTTTGACATGATTTAATGCTGCTACTTCCGCAAAACGTACACGGCATAAAAACTCCTTGGCTACTTCGCACGGTTCTATGACCGCCTCGTCTTTTATAGTGCTCAGCATATGCAGAATCTTGTCGGTTATAACATTCATTAAGGTCTGCAGGCATTCCTCGTAGGTTATCCCCTTCTGATGTGCGGGAACGTCTGTAGACGCAAATATAGAACGAGCTGCTTCATAAAACGTTTGGTAAGCTAGCTCCATAGCGGCCAGAGAGACAGACAGAATGCTGACCAGAATGTCCATGTCTTAACAAGTCCCTGTATATATAAACAATGCTCAGCAGCCTTCTGATACGTGTCACTCGCTGGTCACTCCACGTTCCTTTCCCCTTGTTGTGACGTCACCTACCCTTAGAGAACAACAACATCTATTTTTGAAACCTTATCACCAATCACACTGAGCGCTGGACACTCAACCTCCCCGGGTGATTGCGTCATGTGTCGCGAGATGTTTCGAAGCTTGCTACCTGACCGGTAAGAGGACACGTATGTGCATGATGAAACTCCACGTACGACTTCAGGAATGCCAATAACAGAGGCTTTTCCATTGCAGGTTGGTTCTTGTTAGGAGTTGACAGAATGAAGCTGGGGACTGAGGTAGCGCGTTCGACTCTCGTTGACCGGGGAGAAGTTTTTTTTTTTCGATAAAACGCATCTACAGAAAAGTGTTTTATTTCAACCGTACGGTGGTTTTCTTAATAAAGGTAAGGGAATTTTGATGAGTGTTTAATTACTAGGGAGTTTAATAGCAGGGAATTTTAATTATAAAGGAATCGTTTAGTCGTCCTGGCTAAATGAATAGCAAAGGGTTTTAATTACTAAGGAATAAATACAACTCTGCGAGTTGATTTACAATTTGAGATCTGCATTAGACATTCAAAAAGAGTTGAACGGATTTGTAAAATTTCAGATGAATACAGGAGATGTACTAAAAATACGCATTGGGCGCAGCCTGTTAAATTTTTAAGGGAAGAGAATTTTGGTAAGTGTTTAATTACTAGGGACCAGATTTTCGGTGAGACGTTACAATTGTATCATCCCTTTCTATGCAATTATTCTGAGTCTTACATCAGCCGATCCGAGGGCTTGAACTATAGGTAGGGCTTAAAAGGTCAACTGGGGGGTCTGCAGGAGGGCTTAAAATATAGGTCAACCATTGGGGCAAAATAAAGAAAAATCGGAAATTAGAGTTAAAATAAGGTTTTCCAAAAATAGTACTCTTCATTGTCAACAGATGGCACCAGGGGTTTTTTTTTTAATAAGGGGGAAGAAATTTTTAATAGGGGGAGTAATTTTTAATAGGAGGGGAAATCAAAGAATTAAAATAAGGGTTTTTGGGGAATTAGTGTTCCTCACAGGCACCAGATGACGCCAAGGGGTTTTTTCATAAGGGGGAAGGAATTTTTTTATAAAGAGGGAAATCAAAAATCGAAGAATTAGAATAAAAATAGGTTTTTTTTGGGAAAATAGTACTTCTCACTGTCAACACATGGCGCCACTGAGGGGGGAATTATTAATAAGGGGGCGTGGCCGGTTACGCAATGATTGTGTAATGATTACGTCATGTTACGTCATAGGGGTAGGGGGCGGAAGTGGGCGTGGTCGGTGATGTCATAGGGGGCGTGGCCGGTGGCGTCATAGGGGAAAAGCACTGTGCAAAGGGGGATCTGTGGAATGGCACTATACTACTGAACTGTACCAGATAGTTACCGTTTTGTGTGGTAGAAAAAGGACAGGCATACAGGGATTGAAGGATAAACAAGGTAAGGTTATAGAAGGAGAGGATTCTGTCATGGCTAGGTAGGCTGAGCATTTCATTGATGTTCTAAACAATGTGGTTAGTTCTACTCCCATTGTTTGTAATGATGATAGATGCATTACTGACTTTAATGTTGGCCCTATAACACAATCTGAAGTTATTTTGGCTGTTTCTAAACTTAAAACTTCATAAATCCCCAGGGGTAGATGAAATTACTACAGAAATGTTCAGAGCTGGGAATGTTTCGGTTACCACTTGGATGACTGAAATTCTGAATATCTTTTATGATAAAAGCATGGTTCCTAAGGATTTTACCAGAGATATTGTTATCCCTATTTTCAAAAACGGTGATCGCAGTTCTTGTGATAACAATAGGGATATCAGCCTACTTTCTGTTCCAGGGAAAGTTCTTTCCATGATTGTGCTTAATAGAATTAAGAATCTGGTTGACAGGCAATTGCGTGATGAGCAATGTGGATTCAGAAATGGTAGGGGATGTGTAGATCAGATATTTTCACTTAGACAGATTCTTGAGAAATGTTTAGAGTTTCAGAAACCTTTGGTTGCTAGCTTTGTTGATTTCAAAAAGGCTTTCGACTCTGTTGATCGTCATAATTTGTGGTTGATTGTGAAATCATATGGTATACCAGACAAGTTAGTTAACATTATGAAAGCTCTCTATAATAACACTGAGTCGTGTGTGAGAGTTGGTAAGGCTTGTAGCAATTGGTTTAGTATTACTTCTGGTGTTCGACAAGGGTGCATTTTGTCTCCTTTTCTCTTTAGTTTGGTTATTGATTATGTTATGCGAAATTCACTTCAAGGGAAGGATTTTGGCCTTAAATGGGCTGGAGATAGGAAAATTTCTGATTTAGATTATGCTGATGATTTGGCCCTTTTGGCGGATGATGTTGATGAGATGAACTCTTTCATTCGAGCTGTTGATGAGACTGGTAGTAGAGTAGGTTTGGTTATAAACAGAGAGAAAACTAAAGTGATGAAAATTGGTCAGGCAGGCTGTGATTCAGTTAATCTGAATGGTTGCAGTCTTGAGCAGGTGTCACAGTTTAATTATCTTGGGAGCTATGTAACAGATAATGGTGATGTGCGGCATGAGATTAACAGACGAATAGGGATTGCTGCCGGGACTTTTAAGAATCTATGGAGAGTGTGGAGAAATAGGCGTACACACGTAAAGACTAAAATTAGACTGTATAATAGTTTGGTTCTTCTAGGGTTAGTTATGGTAGTGAAACTTGGACGCTGTATAAACAAGGTAACAGGAAATTATATGCTTTTGATTCTAGATGCTTACGCAGTATCTTGGGTATTAATTAGGTGGTTTAACTTTGTAACTAATGATGAGGTTAGGCAAAGGAGTTTGCAACCTCCTTTAAGCAGCATATTGTGCAGAGAGAGACTCCGTTGGTTTGGCCATGTTGCCCGTATGGATAATTATAGATTGGCGAATAGGGTTATGAACAGTGTGCCTAAAGGCCTCAGAAAAAAGGGGAGACCTAGGATGCGGTGGGCAGACAATGTCAAACAGGACCTTGTTAGAATTGGTGTGCAGTGGCCGGATGCAGCAGATGTAGCTCAGGACAGATATGCTTGGAGAATTAAACTGCATGGTCTGGTTGGACCTCTGTAGCCCATGGCTGCTTGAGATGATGATGATGACGACGACGACGATGATGATGATGATGATGATGATGAAATATAAAATCACAATTATTTTGATCACTATATCCGTAACTTACCCTTTTTTTTCAGTTTAAATGATTATATATTTTCTTCTAGTTATTTATGATCAATGTTTTTTCCATTAACATATTTTATAACAATATTTATTTTGTCGACAATTAATGTGATTTGGTGAAATGAAGAAATTTTAAACTTGGGTATATGTAATTTTCCTATTCATTAAATTGGAAGAGGTGGTTGGGGAAAAGAGTTAGGATTCCACACAGCATCGTGAGCTTTTTCGATGTCCACATAAAAACGAATTCTTGATCGCCGATTCGAGGCTGATCAGGTGGTCTAAGGTAGACTGTTGCCAGCTAAAGCCACACTGTATGTTGGAAACACACATGGTATTATTTTTTCCAACACTCTGCATACGCAGCTTGTCAAACGCAATGAGACGATAATTCGAAGGAATCTTGGGATCCTTACCTGGCTTAGGGAAGGCCAAGAAGATAGCCTCCTGCCAGGAGTCCGGAAACTGCTCCTCGAGAAAAAACCGGTGGAAAGTCGGAGCAGTCGATCCTCCCTCGATGGTCAGAGATGTTGGAGCATGGAATAATTAGCATCGTCTGACTCGAAGACAGATGCACGAGAAGTGTACAGCCCAAAGGGAAGCTCTCTCTGCTGTGAATGGTCCGTTGTAAGACACCTGACCATTCGAGTGCAAAGACAGCAGAGAGCGTTCTGCCTTGTTCTTCAAGGCCAGAAACAGGAAGGAGAAGGACTCTGCCAGAGTATCGAAAATTGTCTGGTGATCACCAATTGCCTGTTCACTCTGCTCTAGGATCGACACTGAGTGGAATATGTAGTTTCCACACATCTTCCGGACTTCATCTCACATGACATTTGAACTCGTCATATGAGTCGTAGAAGAGGTGTACTTGATTCAAGAGTCCTTCTGGCTCTGGAGCCAGTTGAAATAGAATTTCACTTTGTCAAATTTCAATAATTCAAGTTTGGGGGATATCTCCAAAACAACCCGCTATGCCTTGTTTTAAGCCTTACGAGCTGAAGTTTCACGAATTGTAGAGGCAACTGCATGGACAACAGTCCGTCATCTCCACCACTGCCACAATGATTGGCTCCTAGCTGACCGAGTGTTCATCCAACTCACTAAGGAGTTCAAAGCCACTCCAGTCAGCCTGATCAAGCCTCCACCATGATACACATGAAAGGCTTCAAGGCCTCCATTGGGAGACGGTGAAGACCACAAGGAGGTGATGCTTCCATAAGGGTTGCCCTCAATCTCCTACGTAAAGAGTGGAAGAATCGTGATATCAAATAGCAGTGAAAGCGGGGGTCAGGGTATGGAGGTAGGTACTGATACTGGTGTTCAACAGGGAGAGTGAAGGATCCAGGACCCATTGCCCGTTCGACCTTACCTCTCCCGTTTGTGTCAGTATTTCCCCAAAGTGGATTGTGCCCTTTGGAGTCCCCCATGATGAGGAAGGGAGTTTGGTTGTTTGGAGTTTTATGGCGCATGAGCTACTAAGGCCATAATGTGCCAAACGGAGTAAAAAGAAGCTAAAAGACAAAACCAACAAGATGTAAATAACAGAAACAATGAAGTGGTAAAACAATATATATATATAGTATATACAATGCATAAAACTAACCCAGGTATAAAAGACCTAGGTCAGAACGAATAAACAACAAATCCATAAAATCACAACCTGGTAAATTAACCTGTATACTGTAAAAAGACAAAAATTGGAGGTAAAAACGTATTATCAGATAAAAGATGTCCGAGTGTAAGTGGCTCGGATGTAAAATCATGAAAAGCAAAATACAAGCGACGTTCGAGGTTAAAACAAGGGCAATGAATTAAAATATGTTTGATAGTTAAAGCACTGTCACAAAACTCGCACTTAGTTTTGTCGTCCGCCCATAGAAGAAACAAATGAGTAATATATGACTTAAGCAAAGCCGAGCAAAAACAATTTCCTCATTGCAATTCCTGTGGTAACATGACTGCCATGGTTTTATCTCAAAGAGCTTGCTGGTAAGCTGTTCTGACCAAGATCTTTGCCACTGTGCCCAGAGCTCGATGTTAAATACTGCCAGAAATCCAGATATGGAACTGGCAATAGAGAGCTGGACAGTGGCGTGGCTGACTTGGGAATAGCATCTGCCAAGTCATTGCCCCTGATACCGACGTAGCTGGGCACCCAACAGAAATAGATGGTTGTTGTGGCTGCCAGACAATGGAGCTGGTGGCTGATCTTAGAAACAACCAGGAAAGCCGATGCTTAACCGAGATCAAAGCCTGTAGCGAGCTAAGCGAGTCGGTGTAAAGTACACACTGACGATGATGCTTAGCCGCCACATGGTCTAAGGCGAGGCTGATAGCGTGCAACTCTGCAGTGAAGATGGAACACTGCAGTGAGATCTGGTCTGCAATGATTACATCACAGCAGACCATGGCCGATCCGACTGATGTGCCAGACTTCGAACCATCTGTGAAGACAGGCAAGAAGTCCACGTACTCAGCACGATGGCTTGCAAAGAGTTGCAGGTACACACAGTCTGGTGTAAAGGCCTTGCCCATCCTGAAAGGGGAAAAAATCACAGGAAGGGGAAACAGTGAGCCACAGTGGGAGTGACTCGACTGTCGAATGTGCAATGCTATCGAGACAGGGGTTAATGTCTCTGAGGTCTAATGTCTCTCGCAAACCAAAGGGCGAATGGCAGTCGGCCGATTAGTGTAAAGCAATTCCCACTTTAAACTGAAAAACAGTCCCAAGTGGGATGGCCTGACAGGGATCGCAATTTAGATGAGTATTGCATGCAGGGACAACTGCTGACGGCAAAGAGATAAAGACGGTTCGTTGGTCTCAAAGTAGAGACTCTGGACCGGTGAGGTGTGGAAGGCTCCCGTGCAAACACAGAGCACCTGATGATGGAAGGGGTCCCAGCACCTTAACCACTGAATCCCAGGCAGAGTCGTACAACTGGGAACCATAGTCTTTTGACTGGACAAGTGCAGTACAGGAGGAGCACAGAACATCAATCAGCTCCCAAGGACAGAGAGAGAGGAGAGGACCTTGACAATGTTCAATGCCCACATGCACTTGGACCTGAGATCACATAGGTGTGGTAAAAAGTTCACTTTCTGATTGAAGATGAGACCGAGAAATTTGGTCCCTGCCGCAACTGGAATGATGTTACCTGCGATCCCTAACTCGGAATTAAGATCAAGATGATGCTTGCGGCACAATGCACACAAGCAGTCTTCTGTGGGGAGAACCGAAACCCGTTTGCCATCGCTCAAACCGAAAGATTGTTCAGGGCAATTTGCAGTTGTCTTTCAATCACCCTCATGCTGGACGATGAGTTGGTTGGTTGGTTGTTTAGGGTTTTATGGCGCATTAGCATCTAAGGCTATAATGCGCCAAACAAATGTCCAAAAAGTAAAAAAAAAAAGTCATGTTACCCTGAACCACTTTTTAAAAAATAAACTACATATTTAACAAGAAAAATGTAAAACAATAAAATACTACGTTGGGAATAACAGTAAACAAATGTAGAAATATGTTGTAAAAAGTGGACGAAGAGCAAAAGATGCTAAAGTCATCAACATAGAGGGCATTATCTACTGACGGAAGTTGTCTAGTAATAGAATTAATCTTGACAGCGAAAAGCGTAACCCTCAGAACGCAGCCTTGTGGCACCCCCTGTTTTTGGGGGTACAGCCGCGACAGAGTGTTACCAACACGGACACGAAAAGAATGTGTCGATAAGAAGTTGGAGACGAAGATCGGCATGTGACCTATTAAGCCGAAAATGTGTAGGTCACAAAGAATGCCGAATCTCCAAGCCGTGTCGTACGCCTTTTCGATGTTGAAGAAAATTGACACCAGGTGCTCTCTACGTAAAAATGAGTTTCTGATAGCTGATTCGAGGCGTATCAGATGGTCAAGAGTTGACCGTTGCCTGCGAAAGCCACACTGGGTGTTGGAAAGAAGGTTGTGGTGTTCTAAATACCAGATGAGTCTGGCATTTACCATTCTTTCCAACACCTTGCACATGCAGCTCGTCAACGCAATGGGACGATAATTAGAAGGAATCTTGGGATCTTTGCCTGACTTGGGGAAGGCCAAGACGATGGCCTCCCTCCAGGAGTCCGGAAACTGCTCTGTCGAGAAAAATGCGATTGAAGAGTCGGAGCAGCCGATCATTACTCGATGGTGAGAGATGTTGGAGCATGGCATAATGGACATTGTCTGGCCCAACAGCAGATGCACGATACGAGTTCAGAGCAAGGCGAAGCATCTCCGCTGTCAATGGCCTGCTGAAAGGCTTCAGGCCATTCAAGTGGAAGGACAGCAGAGAGAGCATTCCGCCCTGCCCTTCTGGGCCAAAAAGTCGAGGGAGTAAGAGGAAGATGAAGAGATGGAGGGGAAGAACTCCCCCAGATTATCTGCAATTGCTTTGGGATCAGCAATTGCCTGTCCATTGTGCTCTAGGATCGATAACGAGTGGGACGTGTAGTTCCCACCCATCTTCCGGTCTTTATCCCACACGGCCTTAGAACTAGTCGTGTGGGTGACAGAAGACGTATACTTGATCCAAGATTCCTTCTGGCTCTGGCGTCAGACGAAACGAGCTTTCGCCCTGGCGCGTTTGAAATTTTCAAGGTTAGGGGACGTCGGATATCTCCGAAACTCCCCCCCAAGCCTTGTTCTGAGCCTTACAAGCTGCGGTGCAATCTGGATTCCACCACGGTTTCGGAAAGCGAGGAAACCGTGTAGAAGTTTGAGGAATTGTTGATGCAGCTGCATCTACGATACAGTCCGTTATTTCTGCTTCTGCCACATTGATGGGCTCCTGGCTGACAGATTGGTCATCAAGCTCAGATAGCAGCTCGAAACCACCCCAGTCAGCCCAATCGAGCCTCCACCGCAAGACGCGTGAAAGGCTACAAGGCATCCCACGGGAGATGGTGCACACCACGGGGAGGTGATCGCTTCCAGAGGGGTTGTCCTCGACCTCCCATGTAAAGAGTGGAAGGATCGAGGAGGAGCAGATGGTAAGGTCAATGGCAGTGAAAGTGCGGGTTTGGGAGTGAAAATAAGTACTGACACCAGTGTTCAACAGGGAGAGAGAAGGATCCAGGAGCCACTGCTCAAGGACCCCGCCCCTCCCATTGGTGTCAGCACTGCCCCAAAGTGGACTGTGTCCGTTGAGGTCCCCCATAATGACGAAGGGGGACGGCAGCTGCCAGACGAGATCATCAAGGTCTTCCTGGAAGACGATGCTCCCAGGTGGAAGATATACAGAGCAGACATCAGCGAGAACTCCACGAAGAGACAGATGGGTACCGCCTCTAAGCTGGTGGTGAGGGGTACGACCTGGACTGGAGAATGGTTGCTCACGAGGATGGCGACACCCCCGCGAGCTGGACCATCTCCATCCCGGTCCTGGCGAACTAGTGAAAAGTGCCGGATCGTGGGATCTGTGACTGGCTGCAAGTATGTCTCCTGCAGGCACACACAGATGGGTTGGTGTGCCTGAAGGAGGGCCTTTATGTCGTCAAAATTCCTCTGGAATCCACAATTCCATTGTAGGAGTGTGGCCATCTCAGGACTTAGAAGAGTGGGCGGATGACGAATTCCTATTCAACTTGACCGCCGCAGAGGATGGTTTAGTGAATAGGGGGCGGTTGGTATCCATGTCCTCGGAATTGTCTGAGGGGCATGGATCGGTGACCGCCCTTTGTGGTGCAGTGATTTTCCTTTTGGGCCCTGGTGGGTTCTTGCTGTCTGAGGACGGGGAGGAGGAGGCCTTCCGGTGGAGGTGGAAGGCTGAGCTGCAGGAATGGAAACCGGGGTTGTTGTCGAAGTCGACACCACCCTCGGTTTTGCCTGCGTGAGGAGGTACTTCGCTGCTGGTGAGAAAGATTCAGTTGGTAGTACACTGATGTCAGTCTGCACCGCCACCGAAGTCATTGGAACGATGGGCTTTCCAATGATTACACTGGCATAGGAAACCTTGACAGGCGAGGCAGGTGGTGAGGCAAGCTTTCTCGCCTCAGCATATGAGATGTTATTCATGACTTTGAGGAGTTGTAGCTCATTTTCCTCCTTCCACTTCGGACAGTCGCGGGAGTACGCCGGATGTTCACCACTGCAGTTCACACAGCATGCCTTTTCTGCTGTGCAGTCAGGATAAAAATGATCCTTACTGCCACAGCGAGCACAGGTGGGCTTGCCCCGGCATGCTGTGTGGGCATGACCGTATATATCTGACACTGAAAACAGCGCAGAGGGTTTGGGATATACGTCCAAACCTCACAATGTAAGTAACCTGCCTTGATGGAAGAAGGCAGGCGTGACATGTTAAAATGTCACAATCAGCACCCGGGTGGGTGCCAATTTCCCATCACGGCATGTTGAAACCCGGTGGACCACTATAACTCCTTGAGGTGTGAGCTCTGAGAGGATTTCCTCCTCAGTGACTTTGAGGAGGCTACACTCGGTGATCACACCCCGAGAGGAATTCAAAGTTTATGGGGAGTGACTTCGACAGCCACCCCACCAATTTCTTTGACTTTCAGGAGTAGTTCGGAGTGTTTCGAACAAGCGGTCTCAACTTGTAAGTCGCCAGATTGTAAGCGCTTAACGGATTTTGGCTCTCCCGCAAGACCTTTCAAACCTTTATTCACAAAAAATGGGGACATGTCCCCAAGTACCTGATCACCCGTGGAGTGGATGATCAGGAACTTTGGGAACGAAGACACAGACACAGAAGACGACGGCAGTGATAACGTAGACGAAGAAGACGGGGGCTCATGTCGAGCCCTCTTAGCTGCACTGATCGCATTATTTTCATCATTTTCTTTCATTTTTGTTTTTTGTGTGGTTCAGTGCCCGCTGTCCCCACCCTCCATGGAGCCCAACAAGGGGACACCCAGTCGGGCGCTAGGGTTATGCAGGCACTATACCCACACAGACAGTGAGCGAAGCCCTCATAAAAAAAAAGGAAAATAAAAAGAGAAATTTCCAAACGAAAGAAACAAAGCGTAAAATAAGAAAATTGTGAATGGCCAAACTGGCCTCACAAAGAAAGGATAACGACAAAAGGAAAATAATCTGTGAGGTAACTTGTAAACCTGTACCCGGACCGTGGGCAAGGTTACTCACCGCTCTGCATGGTTGACCCTAGCAGGACCTGCCCACCAGCCGATTGCTCCTGGAGGAGCCACCCCAGGAGCTCCCATTTACCGGAAGCAGAGGCCAAAGCAGTGTATAGCAGAGGCCCCGGAATCCGCTGCCCAACCCCGCGACAGACAGGCTCCCCAATGGCAAGACGGCCAATGGGGACCATGCCAGTCATGAGCTGAGGAGAGAAGACGGGGACCCCCAGGCAACTACCAGGATCCTCCTTTCCCGGGACACGGGTGTCCACGCACAGCAAACACGCAGGCGAGTGTTTAGGATCCTGTGAAGGTAACCAAGCCAGCGGAACCTTCACAGAGTGGTCACCCTCACCGCGTAAAGGTGCTCACACCGAGGGGGTTTAGCTCCTGTATATAACCTGATACTCCTAACAGAACTAGCCCATTTTCTGTTAATTAATATGTAATGAATCATATTCTTATGCAGCCCATCAGGTGAAACCCATGTGTACTTATGTATGTCGTGGTGTTTGTAATAAGTGTTAGTTATTCTAAAACCATTGAGTTTACTTACTTGTAGGAGACGTTGCCCATTGCAGCTACCAATACCAAAAGCGCCTATCACCCCTCCCCAAAGGTTAGAGTCAGTACCAACTTTGGCACTGAAGTCACCAAGAACAAGGGTAAAATCTCCTTTCTTGACAGAATTCAAAATATCCTGAAGTTGTCCGTAAAGCCCATCCTTCTCATCCTCATCAGCATCCTCAGTGGGGGCATAACAGCAGATAACATTCAAGTCTTTAAAGCTTGTCTGAAATTTTGCTGTATGAAACCTTTCATTAATGCACTCATATCCTAGAAGAGCATCACTAGCGTGTCTGCTGAGAAGCAGACCCACGCCTTGGTGATGCTTATTGTCGTCCCTCCCTGAAAAGAGAAATTTATGATTATTTTTAAGAATCTGACCTTTATCTGTCCATCTGGTCTCTTGCAAGCCGAGAATATCTAAATTATAATGGTGAATTCTTGTGTGAGGACATTAAGAGAAAAAGCTCTGTGCAGAGTCCTCACATTCCAACTACCTATGGAGAGAAAATGGTTAGTGGGATATTTAAAGAAACTATGTTTATTGAGAGAGGGAATGCCGACAATATCAAATAGCCCCCTAATCGCAGACATGGGGCAAAGACCCGTTCCCCCACCACTAAAGGCTGAAGCCATCTACACTGGAAGACTTCCTCCAATGTAAGAATATGACGATGCCAAGAGAAGCAAGGAGTTCAGGTGCCCGAGTTGACCTCTGCTCAGGATTATCTACCAGCTGATGAACATATCCTGTGAATCTATTCACTTGGGGCTGTCAACCCACAAACAAACAGAAAACACAGCGGAAGATTTTCCCTCCACAGAAGCCCACCAGTGCAGCAAAATCAGGATCCATAATCAAGCTCAGAGCCATATATCAGTCCAGTGGGTTTATATGGTCAGCACCAGGACCCTGTGTGGTTGACCACTCCTCAGCAGGGTAGAAAAAAAAGAAAAGTAGCCATAGTTGTCCAGATCAGTAGGCCACACTAATCTGGCAGCCCTCCCCTTCTGTTCACTTCCACAAGAGATTATCTCTTTTGAAAGATATTAACGGTCTGCACCACGAGAAAGCGGGGTCGGACATTAGGTGCTAGGCCTGGCCGGTTCTATGCATCATCACAGGGGATTGGTGCATAGCTCTCCTTCCAGTGACTACCTAGCTACCATTTACAGACCAGAAGTGTATAAATGAACAATAAAAATTGGTGATAGGACCCATTTAAAATCTGTAACAAATGTTTAATCTAGGTAACAAAGAATCATAAATGTATAAAATATCCAGTAAAACGTAAAAACACAAAAACAGCGGTTAAATTAGAGCTATTGGATAAAAGCTGTCTAAGTGTGAGTGGCTCAGACATAAAATCATGAATTAAAAAACATAAGTCGTTCAAAGTTAAAAGAGGGACATGAGATTAAAATATGTTTGATTGTTAAAATGGTGTCGCAAAACTCGCACTTAAGTACGTTGTCCGCCCGTAGAAGAAACGAATGAGTAATAAACGAATGACCTAAGTGGAGCCAAGCAAGTACACTTCCTCCTTGCAATTCCTGTGGTAACAAGACTGCCATGGTTTGATGATAGGTTTGATCTCAAAGAGCTTGTTTGTAAGCTGTTCTGATCAAGATCTCTGCCACTGTGCTCAGACCTCGATGGTAAAACACTGCCGGAAATCCAGATATGGAACTGGCAATGGAGAGTCGGACAGGGACTTGGCAGTAGCATCTGCCAAGCAATTGCCTGTGATACCAATGTGACCGGGCACCCAACAGAAATGGATGATTGTTGCAGCTGCCAGACAATGGAGCTTCTGGATGATCTTAGAAAGAACTGATTGAGGCTGATGCTTCACCAAGATCAAAGCCTGTAGCGAGTTGGTGTAAATTACATACCGACGATGATGCTCAGCTGCCACGTGATCCAAGGCGAGACTGATATAGTATGCAACTCTGCAGTGAAAATGAAACACTGCAGTGGGATCTAGTCTGCAATGATTACATCACAGCAGACCATGGCCACTGATGTACCAGACTTCGAGCCATCTGTGAAGACAGGCAAGAAGTCCGGGTACTCAGCACAATGGCTGGCAAAGAGTTGCTGGTACACACAGACGGTTGCAAAGGCCTTCAACGTCCTGCACAGGGAATAATCACAGGAAGCAGAAACAGCGAGCCATGGCGGGAGTGACTCAACTGTCGACTGTGCGATGCTATCCAGCCTTGGACTCGCACACCAAAAGGACGAATGACTATTTGGTTGGTTGTTTGGGGTTTAATGGCAAAAGAGCCGCTAGGGCTATACTGTGCGGAACAAAAGTATGTAAACAGATAAAAGACCTTCAACCCACAACAAAAGTTAAAAGAAACACTAAAATGGGAAAGAATGACACAGAAACAAAATAGTACTATCAACAAGCGTATAAATCAAGAATAACAATGGGTGTATAGGACCCATTTAAAATTAGAAACAAGAATAAAATCTAGAATACAATGTAAAAATATCATAGACGAGTGAAATAACCAGACAAATGTAAAAAAGCAAAGACAGGAGTTAAAAGAGAGGCATCAGATAAAAGATGTCGAAGTGTAAGGGGCTCGGATGCAAAATCATGAAAGTTAAAATAAAAGTCCAGTCTCAAAATATTCTTAATGGTTCAAATGGAGTCACAAAACTCGCACTTAGGTTCGTCATCCGCCTGGAGGAGAAAGGAACGCGTAACATATGAAAGACCTAAGCGGAGCCAAACATGTACAACTGCCTCCTTGCGATTCTTGCCAAACTGGTGTTGATGTCCCTCAGGTAGCCTTGGACTCGCAAAACAAAAGGGCGAATGGCTGGTTGGTTGGTTGGTTGGTTGGGGTTTTTTGGCGCATGAGCTACTGAGGCTATAATGCACCAAACGAGATAAACAGAAGCTAAAAGTCAAGTACCCCAGAACCAAAGTTAAAACCAAGTGCTGTAAAAGGCAAAAGATAAAACCAACAAGATGTATAGAGATATAACAGAAAAACAACAAAAACAAGATGTAAATATAACAAAAAACAACAAGATGTATATAGTAAAAAACAACCCAGGTGTAAAGCCTGGGTTAGACATAAAAATACAAGGTAAAATCAAAGTCGATTAAAATAGCCACAATGCTTGAAAAAGGTAAAAACTGGCGGTAAAACACAATGATCAGATAAAAGATGTCCGAGTGTAAGAGGCTCGGACATAAAATTATGAAAGCTAAAATAACATTGACGTTCAAAATTCAAACACGGACATTCAACTAAAATATGTTTAATAGTTAAAATGGTGTCACAAAATTCGCACTTAGGTTCGTCATCTGCCTTGAGAAGAAATGAATGAGTTATAAACGAATAACCTAAGTGGAGTCTGCGAAAACAAGACTGCCATGGTTTGACAATGGGCTTGATCTCAAAGAGCTTGTTCGTAAGATGTTCTGACCAAGATCTCTGCCACTGTGCCTGGAGCTCGGTGGTAAAACGCTGCCGGAAATCCAAATATGGAACCGGCAACGGAGAGTCAGACAGGGGCGTGGCTGACTTGGCAGCAGCGTCTGCCAAGTCATTACCCCTGATGCTGACATGACCAGGCACCCAACAGAAGAGAATCATGATGGTGGCTGCCAGACAATGGAACTGCTGGCGGATCTTAGAAAGAACAGGGTGAGGTCAATGCCTCACCGAGATCAAAGCCTGTAGCGAGCTAAGTGAGTCGGTGTAAATCACACACCGATGATGATGCTTAGCCACCAAATGGTCCAAGGCGAGGTTGATAGTGTGCAACTCTGCAGTGAAAATGGAACACTGCAGTGGAATCTGGTCTGCAATGATTACATCACAGCAGACCATGGCCGATCCCACCAATGTGCCGGACTTCGAGCCATCTGTGAAGATTGGCAAGAAGTTTGGGTGCTCAGCACGATGGCTAGCAAAGAGTTGCCAGTACACACAGTCGGGTGTAAAGGCCTTCCCCATCCTCTGCACAGGGGAAAATCGCAGTAAGGGGGAACAGCGAGCTAAGTGAAAGTGGCTCAGCTGTCGACTGTGCGATGCTATCGAGACTGATGTTAATGTCTCTGAGGTAGCCTCGGGCATGCAAACCAAAAGGACGAATGGCAGTCGACCTATTTGTGTAAAGCATTTCCCACTTTGGGCCGAAGCGCAATCCCAAGTGGGATGGCGAGGCAGGGATCATAATTTCGATGCATATTGTAGGGACAACTGCTGACGGCGAAGAGATAAAGAAGGTTCGTCGGTCTCAACATAAAGACTCTGGACCAGTGAGGTGCGGAAGGCTCCCGTGCAAACACAGAGGACATGGTGATGGAGGGGGTCCAGCACTTCCACCACCGAGTCGTACACCTGGGATTCGTAGTCCAGTTTCAATCGGATAAGTGCACGGTACAGGCGGAGCTAAGAACATCGGTCCGCCCCCAAAGAAAGGGAGGAGAGGACCTTGACGATGTTCAATGCCCGCATGCACTTGAACCTGAGATGACGTATGTGGGGTAAAAAGGTCAATTTCCAATCGAATACGAGACCGAGAAACTTGGTCTCCGCCACAACAGGAATGATGTTATCCCCGAGCCGCAGCTCGGGATCCAGGTGAAGATTATGCTTGTCGCAAAAGTGTACACAAGCGGTCTTCTGTGGGGAGAACCGAAACCCGTTTGCAGTCGCCCAAACCGATAGATTGTTCAGGACAATTTGCAGCTGTCTTTCAATGACCCTCATGCTCGACGAAGAGCAAAAGATGCTAAAGTCATCAACATAGAGGGCATTGCCTACTGATGGAGGAAGTTGTCTAGTGATAGAATTAATCTTGACAGCGAAAAGAGCAACACTCAAAACACAGCCTTGTGGCACCCCCCTGTTCTTGGCGGTACGGCCGCAACCAAGTGTTGCCGACACGGACACGAAAAGAACGTGTCGTTAAGAAGTTGGAGATGAAGATCGGCATGTGACCTCTCAAGCCGAAGCTGTGGTCACGAAGAATGCCGACTCTCCAAGCCGTGTCGTACGCTTTTTCGATGAGGTTGTTATGGTTGTTTTACCTCTGAGCGGCACTTTTTTGCACACCATGGGCTAAATGGCCAGGTCACATGGACCCCGAATGCTCAGAGAAGGTTGGGGGAGGGGACCCACTGGAACAGCTGTTGGGAGACAGATGGTAGCCTCCCGTCAAGGCCATCCAGCGTGTTCTTTAACGTGCACAGGGTATGGCTCTCCTGCACACGGGGCCACGGCTTAACGTCCCATCCGACGGACGGCGGCCTTTCCAAGCCCATCGGTGTCTCCTACTGACCATGGGCAGGGCGGGGAATTTTGCGGAGATAAATCTCAACGCTGACCCAGCTGGGACTCGAACCTGGGAATTAGATTATGAGCCTGGCGCGCTACCGACTGAGCCACCCCCGCCCCACCTTTTTCGATGTCGAAGAAAATTGTCACCAGGTGCTCTCTTCGTAAAAAAGAGTTTCTGATAGCCGATTCAAGGCGTATCAGATGGTCAAGAGTTGACCGTTGCCTGCGAAAGCCACACTGGGTGTTAGACAGAAGGTTGTGGTGTTCTAAATACCAGATGTCTCGCATTTACCATTCTTTCCAACACCTTGCACACTCAGCTCGTCAATACAATGGAACGATAATCAGAAGGAATTCTGGAATCTTTTCCTGGCTTCAGGAAGGCCAAGACGATGGCATCCCATCAGGAGTCTGGATACTGCTTCTCAATGAAAATATGGTTGAAGAATCGGAGCAGCCGATCCTTACTCGATGGGGAAAGACGTTGGAGCATAGCATAATGGACATTGTCTGGCCCGACGGCAGATGCACGAGAAGTGTGCAGAGCAAGTCGAAGCTCCTCCGCTGTGAATGGCCTGTTGTAAGACTGCAGGCTGTGTAAATGGAAGGATAGCGGAGAGTGCTTGGCCTTGCTCTTCTGGGCCAGAAAATCGAGGGAGTAGGAGGATAAAGAAGAGATGAAGGAGATCAAGCAATTGCCTCTCCATTGTGCACCAGGATTGATATTGAGTGGGAGGTGTACTTCCCACCCATCTTGCGGACCTTATCCCATACGAACTTAGAACTGGTCATGCGGGTGATAGATGACATATATTTGATCCAAGATTCCTTCTGGGTCTGGTGCCGGACGAAATGGGCTTTCACCCTGGCACGTTTGAATGTTTTACTATTGGGGGACATCGTAAATCTGCAAAACACCCCACAAGCCTTGTTCTGAGCCTTATGAACTGTGGTGCAGTCGGGATTCCACCATGGTTTTGGGAAGTATGGAAACCTAGTCGAGGTCTGAAGAATAGTAGTCAGCTGCATGGATAATACAGTCCATCATCTACGCCACTGCAACATTGGCTCCTGTTTAACAGAGTGGTCATTGAGCTCAGACAGGAGCTTGAAGCCACTTCATTGAGCCCAATTAAGCCTCCCAGGGCTGCAAGACCCCCCCACGGGATATGGTGCACACCACAGGTAGGCGATTGTTCCATATGGATTGTCCTAAACCTCCCATGTAAAGAGCGGAAGGATCGAGGAGGAGCAGATAGTGAGATCAATGGCAGTGAATATGCGTGTTGGGAATGAAAGTATGTACTGACACCAGTGTTCAACAGGAAGAGAAATGGATACAAGACCCCACCCCTCCCATAGGTGTCAGCACTGCCCCAAAGTGGACTGTGTCCGTTGAAGTCCCCCATGATGAGGAAGGGGGACGGCAGCTGCGAGACGAGGTCATCCCGGAAAATGATGCTTACGGGTGGTAGATAAAGACAGAACAGACAGTCAACGAAAATCCCACAAAGAGGTGGATAGCAACTGCATCTAAGTTCGTGGTATGACCTGGAAAGGAGAATGGTTGCTCACGAGGATGGTGACACACTCAGAGAGCTGGATCATCTCCATCTTGGTCCTGGCAAACAAGAGAGGTGCCAGATAGTGGGATCGTTTGCTGTCTGCAAGCATGTCCCCTACAGGCAAACACAGAGGGGGTTCATGTACCCTCAGGAGGACCTAGATGGAGTCAATATTCCTCTGGAATCCACAATTCCATGGTAAAAGTGTGGCCATCTCAAGTCTTTGGAGTTTGTGTGGACGACTTAGTTTATTTTTACCGTTGCCAGCGACGGTTTCGAAAAAATGGAACAGTCTTCGTCCATGTTCTCTGAATCGTCCAAAGAACACAGATTAGAGACCACCAAACAAGGAGTGGATAAAATTTCTTTTTTGGCCCCGGTGGGGGCCCTTTGGCCGTGGAAGGTCTTGCTGTCTGTGGGCGGGATGGAGGAAACCTTCCAGTGGTGGAAGTGGATGGCGTAGACGCAGGTATAGAAACCAAAGTTGATGTCGAGATCAACAGACTTCGGCTCCGCCTGTGCCAAGAGGTTAGTAGCAGGCGGAATGCTGATGTCAGTCTGCCTTGCCACAGAACTCATGTTAACGAGGACTTTCCAACGACTGCACTGGCATGAGAGACCTTGCGATCGAGCTTCCTCGCCTCTGGATAACTGATGTTATGGAGGGTCTTTAGACGCTGTACCTCTTCCTCCTCCAGCCACTTTGGACAGTCACAGGAGTATACCGAATGTTCGCCACGGGCAGTTTACGCAGCATGCCTTTACTGCTGTGCAGCAAGGTTCAAGATGATCCTGACCAGTGGAGCACCCAGAGTGGGGGGAAAGGGCCCTGGCACCCCCAAAGAAAAAGGAAAAAAAAAAACACTAGAAAATTTTCCAAAAATCTTTTTCTAATTAAAATTCATTTTTTATATTTAAGTTGTGTCTTCTATACTACTTATGAATTAGTGGTCACATAAGGTGGATCTATAGCTCTCGGGAATCACGGCCGCTGTGAACACACGGCGAACGAATCGGGTGGAGCGAACGAATCGGGTGGACGAGAGCTACTTCGACGGAAAGGCTTTCCAATGGCAAGGCGACCAAAGGGGACCCCACCAGTCAAGAGCTGAATAGAGAAGATGGGGGGGGGATCCCGAAGCAACTACCAGGATTCTCCTTTCTAGGGACACAAGTATCCACGCAAGGCCGAACATTCAGGGCCCCTGAGAAGCAGATCTTCACATGGTGGTCCCCTCACAAATGGAAAGGAGCTAGCCCTCAGTACTGTGTGTATTCTGAGTACTACTATGTCTACTGTATTCCCTCAATACTATGTAGTAGGTATGCACTTATAAATAACCCTAGTAAAATCACCTAGTATATAATAATTTCCAGATTGCGTCTTATCCACAAAAAAATTTCCTGGTGCCCTATTGTTTTTTAAATTACTATGAATTTAGCAAATGTAAATTGCATGCCATGGTGAAATCTTTTTTTCTTAAGTTTTAAAACATTTTACCCAATTAGTATTTTACTTATTTTGGCAACATATAAGAAGAAAAACTAAAATATAGCATTTTTTTCACAAAAAAGTTATAGTAAGTGAAATGTCACGCTATGTTCTATATCAAACAAAAATAATTTTTTTCCCCTCTTGAAAACCTTATCTACATGCAAGGGTCTCGTCGAACTAATCAGAAGGCCATCCCTGGTACAAACTATACATAAAAAGGCAACAAAAATAAGCAAGGGATTTGATAAAAAAAACTAAGTTTGAAAATGCTTTATTCGAATTTATCTTCGTTACACATACTGACATATTTATTTCTATAAAATATTAACTCTCCTATGTCTTTCAGATATTCTCATTCTCCTGTTCTGCAGCCTCCCCAAAAATGAATTCCAGAGCAGCTTGAACATCACCATCAGTAGCTTGCAATGCACGCAGACTGACAGCATCATCTGTAATACCCATGTCACGTAGCTGTTGCAGTTGCGCCTAAAAAGAAGGGTCATTAAAAACTACATTTCATTTTTCCGTTTCCCTTTAACTACTCCATTTTAAAATATTAAACTGAAATATATATATTTAAACTTGAACGGTGAAACTAAAAATCAAATATGAGTATAACAAGATAATAAGGGAAAGATCCTAAAAGCATCTTTTTCATCATAATACTTATATACAACTTTTTAGTTAATATATGAATCAATGACAAGATTTAAAGGATTCAACTGCCCTGGGGTCCAGTGCTTTTATAGCATCTCCTTAGTTTTTATTATTATATCAGGGATAGGATAAACAAGATGCAATCCAACTTTCTTCTACGGATCTAAAACCATCCAGATGTTTCCTACATTCAAATCCACTCATTTAAAGCTAGGGATATTTGACTCAAATCCGTTCCATGGTAATGAAAAACACATAGGATTTGAAGCAAGCAATATAGCTATGTGGTGGGGGAACATAAAGCATTCAGAGCAAGCAATTTCTTTAAAAACCTTCTTAATTGCCTGCATAATTATAACGCTAAATTTTTAACACTTAAATAAAATCTGAACATAGGAACTTCTGAAGCACCCTATGATTTTTTTTTCAAACAACAATTTTTATTCAAAATCGCAAATATATAATGGCAAATGAGCACACAATCAAAAGTTCACAATCTCCATAATCATTCTTCATTTGAAGTAGGTGTATCTGATTTTGATGCATTCCTTAGTCTTTTTGGAAAGTTGTATCAAAATAAACACAAATACATATAAAAATATCTGAGAAAAAAATAAAATGCAGGTATTATATATCTGGCAGTGGCAAAGCGCGACTTTTTAAATAGAATCAATTACCAAAAGTACTGCTCAATTTACATTTGAACACCATTGTGGTATTGTATTTCCAAATCACTGAACCAGAATGCTGTTCCAGCACTTATGTTTCCAGATCTTTTAATTAGAATACCTTTATCAAATACGAAATTTGCAAATCATTGGAACAGAACACTGTTCTGATATCAGAGTTTTTGCATTAGGAATCTGAACACACTACAATGTCTGGTGTTTTGGAATCACTGAGTGCAGGTAATTCATATAGATTAATTTTTAAAAGGAAATATTTTCATATTAGACCTAAAGACTAAAATTAGACTGCATAACAGTTTGGTTCTTTCTAGGGTTAGTTATGGTTGTAAACAAGATAATAGGAAACTATGCTTTTGATTCTAGATGCTTATGTAGTACCTTGACATTAGGTGGTTCAACTTTGTAAGTAAGGATGAGGTTAGGCAGAGTTGGCAGCCTCCTTTAAACAGCATATTGTGCAGAGAGAGACTGTTGGTTTGGTCATGTTGCCCATATGCATAACTATAAATTAGCGAATAGTGTTATGAATAGTGTAACTAAAGACCTCAGAAAGAGGGGGAGACCAAGGTTTGACAAGGTCAAAGAAGACCTTGTTAGAATTGGTCTACAGTGGAGAGAGGCAGCTCAAGAGAGATGTGTTTGGAGAACTAAATTATACAATCTGGTTGAACCTTCATAGTCCATGGCTGCTTAAGGATGATGATTAGTATTATATGTATATATATAGTGTAGTAGCAAGAAGGGGGATTGAGGGTTTAATATTTCAGGGAATTTATGTTCAAAAAACCATTTTTTCATCAATTTTCACAACAAAAAATGTTAAAAAAAATTTCAAAATCTCAAACTTCCAAGAATTTTAGTTACTCTTGGCTATAACACTGATTAGATTATATAATGTGTAAGTATTGTGCATAATTTCCAAATTATACCATTTCCTTGTTAGATAAAAACTAATTCTCAATGTGTTGTGCATTTCAATAAATGTACTATTATTATTAGGAAATACATAACCATTTCCCCCATCCAATATTGAATTCTATAACAAATATTTGTGCAAGATGAATAATATTTCCCCCAGCCAACACTTGTAAACAGAAAGAAACAGTAGTGCTCTATCATTGCTAAGTGAAAGTACAAAGGGTATTTTGATGACTTTAGATTGGCAGATCAAGAAACAGTGGCAATATCCAAGAGGTTGGGGATATAATCCCCCCCCCCTCCTCCCTTGAGGGCTTTAGTATCATATTTTCTAAGACATCCAGTAATAAATAGGCACTTTTGATGTCGATTTCAATTTTAGAGGAAAAATTGTCTGAGCCAGGTGGGATATGAACCCACGACCTCCTGGTAACATGTCAGGTGCTCTGGACCACTGAGCTACTGGCCACCGATCAAGATTTCCTCTAATTAATCCTATGAACATTCCCTTTATGTCACATGTAGACAAATAAATCTATTGGCAAATAAAAAGCCACTAGGGCTAAAAATTGCCTAAAATAATGCCTACATGTGACATAAAGGGAATGTTCATAGTGTTAATTAGAGGAAATCTTGATCTGCAGCTGGTAGCTCAGTGGTCCAGAGCACCTGACATGTTATCAGGAGGTCGTGGGTTCATATCCCACACGGCTCGAGACAATTTTTCCTCTAAAATTGAATGTTCATAGCTTCAATAATTTCTGCCAGTTTAATCCCTTATTTCTTGATTTGTATTTAGAGTTTGTATTACAGTTTAAACTATTTCAAGTTTGAAATTTATTCCAAGATAGGTATAGAGTTGAATTTTAAATTTTTTTTATAGTACAAATATTTATTATGCTCAGTGATGAGTTTCTGGAAAACATCGACCTCGTTTCAGTAGAAAAGGGAATTGCACTCCACATTACCAATTATATTGGCTGACTGAAAATATTCTGCATTTTTTCCCCTGACACATTTTTGTCTGTTCAATGTTTACATACAGAGTGAGTAATTTTTTTAACCTAGTTCTAGTTTGTCTAACTAGTTACTACTACTACATTGTTAGTAAAAGGAATGCCTTGTCTAGGCATGCCTTTTACTAACAATGCAGATAACACCACCATTATCATTTACAGTTAATCACCTTTTACCATGTTCAAAATGTCCATTGACAAAGTTCTTTTAAGACACACTCTGAAATTCTTTAACAAAGGCAATGGCAATAGAGTTGTTAGGAGAAGTATTCAGGTTGGTTGGTTGTTTGGGATTTAATGGTGCAAGGACAACTGAGGCCATTCTGGGCCAAACACATGATGAAAAATACAAGTAAAAGATAAAAGGCTTGGATCCCCTCAACCAAAAGTTAAAAACAGTAGAAACATAAAAAGGCATAACAGCAACACAAAACAAATGAACAAACAACAAGTAGAAAAGGAACAAAGATAAAGAAAAATAAAATCAACCAGGTGTAGAACGTTTTAGAAGACCTAGGTCATCTAAAACGAATAAATATGGTAAATCCGTAAAATCGTATACAATTAAAATACTCTGTAAATCATAAAAAGTCAAAAATAGGTGATAAAATGGAATTCTCAGATAAAAGATGGTCAAAAGTATGGGGCTCGACCAGAATATCATGATGGCTAAAATATATATGACACAAAATATTCAGGAGGTTTATGGAGAGGGTCTCTGTCAGCTAGGACAGAATGAGAGTCAAAACTGCCATTTTAGCAGTAAGAGCCCTTCCAACCCAGCAATAAAGTACTAGCAGCAGATCCAGCTTGGAGGCTTGGGTGAAGAAAACATGTGTTTAATCATCCAGACATGGGAACAAGACAGCCTATGTGGCACAAGGAATTGTGTCTTCGTCCCATTGGCTCAGATACCCTAATGTCCCTGAAGAAACATCATGTGACCTAATTTGGTAGTTAGTTCGATTGGTTTGGGGTTTTATGGAAAAAGAGCAACATAGGCTACATTGCACCAAACAAGGGTAAATAAAAGGATAAAAGACATCAAAACCCACAACCATAGTTAAAAAATATGCAAATATGAGAAAAAGTAACAAAAATTGAAAAACACACAACAAGAAATATAAGTGTATAAACAAGCAATGCATTAGATTGATGCAAAACTTCGTCCCATTTTTGCCACTTGGCTGCCTAGCCTTACAGTTTCCCAGCATTGTGTATGTGTGTGGCTTGTCAATCGCAGATCCAAACAGTTGTGGCTTAGTTAGGCTCACATTATAACTTAGTTAGACGAGACTTACTATTTTGAATACTGGCTATATTTTTACTTCAACTAAGTCAACACACAATTTTACACACTCCAATTCCATAGCTAAAGAACATCAAAGAGACATAAAAACTAAAAAACAAAAAATTAACTGCCTTAGCTAAAAGAATTATTGAAGGACAGTATATTCTGAAATTTTATGCCATGAAAATTGTAGTTGTACCAACAAAGAACTTTCAGTTAGGTATAGCAAAACAAGACATTTACAAAAAATGGTACAGATGTGCCAATGAAGAATTAATTACCATGGATTATTAATTATTATATATATTAATTATAATTAATTACCATTAATTACCAATCCATTACCATGGAGACTCCTACTTGAAGAAGAAACGCACTGCACAGATTAACATTACCCAAAACTTACCAATGCGTAACAGCTTGTCAGATGTGTGAACTTATTATAACTGAGACCTAACATAGCCAAAGAAAGAAAATTCACTCATGAGAATGTTGGAGTTGGAAAAAATGCATTACGAAATTGAAGTGTGTAAAGTTGTGCATAGCATTATGCACATGTGTAGACCAATAAATTTTTTGGAAAAAATTTCACCAACATAAGGAACGTGAACCTGCATCTCTCCTGAAACATGCCAGAGTATTCTACCATTGAACTAATGCCGACTCATCTTTTTTCCACCAATTTTAAGACTTTAAACTCTTCACCGAGGATTTGGGCACCTACCATTGGCGCCATCTATGATCTTGGATGGCAACGATTTCTTTTCATATTGCGCTAAGTAAGACGGAAATAATTCTCGATGAAGAGTTTAAAGTCATAAAATTAGTGGAAAAAAGATGAGTCACCATTAGTTCAATGGTAGAATACTCTGACATGCTTCTCGACAGATGGCACGTTCATGTTCCGTATCTCAGCAAAATTTTTTCCACAAAATATTGATATACTGACATTAAAAAGTCAACAGGTAATGCTGTCATTGTCACCTATGAAGTAAAAATAAGCCAATATTCAAGATAGAAAGTCTCCTCGTATTACTTAAGAAAAAGAAACTAAGTTGGGATGTGAGTTTAACCAAAATAACTGCTTGAATATGTGATTGATGAGCCAGGCTAGGTGGACAAGTGGCAAAAATGGGCCGAAGTTTTGCATCAACCTAATAGATAAAACCAGGGTAAAAAAAGTCAATGAGTGAAAAACAGAATAAACAAAAATGGGTGTATAGGACACATTTGGTTGGTTGGGGTCTTATGACACATCGGCAGATAAGGCCATAAATGCACCAAGCGAGACATAAAAAGGTAAAAGACACAGAAACCCACAACCATAGTTAAGAGTCGTTACAAGTCAAGACAGTAAAGGACAAAACTAAAAGATATAAAACTAATAAATACATGTAAAGCACTACATATTAAAATATTAAATTAAAGCCAACTGAGGTGTACAAGGCCTTGGTTGGACAGTGTATAAAAAGCAAAGCCATAAAATTTCATTCTGTTAAAATAGCAAAACGTAAAAAACCAAAGACAGTATGCAAAAAGGAGTCATCAGATAAAAGATGTCCAAGTGTAAGGGGCTCAGACAAAAAATTGCGAAAGGTAAAATTAAATTGAAATTCAAGGTGAAAAGCAGTACAATAGATTAAAATATGCTTAATGGTTAAAACTGTGTCACAAAATGCACTTAGGTTCGTCATCTGCCCAAAGAAGAAATGAGTGATAAACGAATGTCCTAGCCAATGAAAAATGAGTGATAAACGAATGCCCTAAGCATAGCCAAGCAAGTACAACTTCCTCCTTGTGATTCCTGTGTAAACAAGACTGCCATGTTTTCACAATGGAATTGATCTAAAAAAGCTTGTTACCAAACCTGTTCAGACAGAGATCTCTGCCACTGTGCCTGGAGCTCAATGGAAAAATGCTGCCAGAAGTCCAACTATGGAACCAGCAGCGGAGAGTCAGAGAAAGCAGATGCTGCTGCCAGGTCAGCCACGCCCAAGTCATTGCCCCTGATCCCAACATGACCGTGCACCCAACAGAAGAGAACGGTGGTGGCGACCACCAGACAATAGAAGATGCTGGTGGATCTTGGAGAAAACAGGGTGAGGTCAACGCCTCACCGAGATAAAAGACTGTAGTGAACTAAGTGAGTCGGTGTAGAGGACACACTGATGATGACACTTAGCTGCTATGTAGTCCAAATCAAGGCTGATAGCATGCAACTCCGCAGTGAAGATGGAACACTGCTGTGGGATCTGATCTGCAATGATTACATCACAACAGACCATGGTTAATCCCACAGGCATGCCAAACTTATAGGCATCTGTGAAGACAGACAAGATGTCAGCACAAGGGCTAGAAAAGAGTTGCTGAATACATAATGAAGGTTCATCGGTTTCAATGTAAAGACCCTGGACCAGTGAAGTGCGGAAGACTCCTGTGCAAACACAGAGAGCCTGATGCTGTAGAGGGTCCAGCATCTTCACCACCGAATCCTGGATGGAGTGTACACTTGGGATCCATAGTCCAGTTTCGACCAGCCAAGTGGATGGTAGCGGAAGAGCAAAGAACATCGGTCCACCCCCCAAGAGAGAGAGGACAAGACCTTGAGGATGTTCAATGCCCGCATGCACTTGGACTTGAGATGTCGAATGTTTGGTAAAAAGGTCAATTTCCAGATGAAGATGAGACCAAGAACCCCGATCTCCACCACAATGGGAATAATGTTACCCCCCGAACCGCAGCTCGAGGTCTAGATGAAGATTATGCTTGCAGCAAAATTGCATGCAAGTGGTCTTCTGTGAGGAGAAACAAAATCCATTGGCTGTCGCTCAAACAGAGATTGTTCAGGGCAGTTTGCAGTTGTCATTCAATGACCCTCATGATGGACGACGAGCAAAAGATGCTAAAGTAATCAACAGAGAGGGCCTACAGTTAGAGGAAGTTGCTGTGTTATGGAATTTATCTTGATTGCGAAAAGCCTAACACTCAGAATGCAGTCTTGTGGCACCCCCTGTTGTAGGGGGAAAGGCTGCGATAGAATATTGCAAAGAAGGCCGTGATGTTCCAAATGCCAGGCCAGCCTGGTATTTACCGCTCTTTCCAACACCTTGCAGACGCAGCTCAACAACACAATTTGACAATAATTCGAAGGAATCTTGGGATCTTAGCCTGGCTTGGAAACGCCAAGACAATGGCCTTCTGCCAGGATTCCTAAAACAGCTCCTCGATGAAAATACAGTTGAAGAGTCGGAGTGGCCAATCCTTACTCAATGGTGAGAGATGTTGGAGCATAGCATAATGAACAATGTCTGGCCTGACAACAGATGCAGGAGAAGTGTGCAGAGTAAGGCAAAGCTCCTCTGCTGTGAATGGCCTATTATAAGGCTCCAGGCCATTTGAATGGAAGGACAGCGAGGAGCATTTGGCCTTGCTCTTCTGGGCAAGAAACTCAGGAGAGTATGAAGATAAAGAAGAGATGAGGGAGAAAGACTCTTCCAGAGTATCAGCAATTGCTTTGAGATCAGCAATTGCCTGTCCATTGTGCTCCAGGATTGATAATGAGTGGGACATGTACTTCGCACCCATCTTCCGGACCTTATCACATATGATCTTAGAACTGATCAAGCGGTTAATAGAAGACATATATTTGATCCAAAATTCCCTCTGGCGCCGGACAAAATGGGCTTTCACTCTGGAGCATTTGAATGCTTCAAGGTTGGAGGATGTTGGATATCTCTGAAACATCCCCAATCATTGTTTTGAGCCTTACAAGCTGCAGTGCAGTCAGGATTCCACTACGGTTTTGGAAACCGAACCAAGGTTGGGTTGTTTTACCTCTGAGCGGCACTTTTTTGCACACCATGGGCTAAATGGCCAGGTCATATGGACCCCAAAGGATCAGAGAAGGTTGGGGGAGGGGAGCCACTGGAACAGCTGTTGGGAGAAAGATAGTAGCCTACCATCAAGGCCATCCAGCATATTCTTTAACGTGCACAGGGTATGGCTCTCCCATACACGGGGCCATGGCTTAACGTCCCATCCGATGGACGGTCGCCTTTCCAAGCACATCGCTGTCCCCTACTGATTGTGTGCAGAGAGGGGACCGAATCGAGTTCTGAGGAACAGTACAAGCAGCTGCATGGATGATGCAGTCTGGCATCTCCACTACTACAACCCCCCCCCCCCCCCACACACACACACACACACAGGAGATGGTGCACACTACAGGGAGATGATCACTTCCATAAGGGTTGTCCTCGATCTTCCATGTAAAGAGTGGAAGGATCAGCAGATGGTGAGGTGAATGGCAATGAATGTGCAGGTTGGGGAGTGAAAGTAAATGCTGACACCCATGTTCAACAGAGAGAAGGATCCAGGAGCCATTGCTCCAAGACCCCACCCCTCCTGTTGGTGTGAGCACTGCCCCAAAGTGGACTGTGTCTATTGAAGTCCCCCAAGATGAAGAAGTGGAACGGCAGCTGTGAGATGAGGTCATCAAGGTCTTTGTGCAAGACGAGACTCCTGGGTGGTGGGTAGACAGAGCAGACAGCCAACGAAAATCCCACAAAGAGGTGGATGACAACCACCTGCAAGTTAGTGGTGAGGGGTAAAACCTGGAGTGGAGAATGGTTGCTCATGAGGATAGTGACACCCCCGTGAGCTGGACCATCTCCATCCTGGTTCCGGCGAACAAGAGAGAAATGCCGGAGAGTGATATCGTTGGCTGTCTGCAAGTATGTCTTCTGCAGGCACACACAGATGGACTTGTGTGCCCTCAGGAGAACTTGATGTCAATATTCCTCTGGAATCCATGACAATTCCATTGTAAAAGTGTGGCCATCTCAAGTCTTTGAAGCTTGGGTGAATGAATTATGGTTTATTTTAACCATCACGAGCAACGGTTTTGGAAAAATAGGGTGTGTCTGTGTCTATGTCCTCGGATTCATCCGAGTGACACGGATCAGAGACCACTGAATGAAGAGGGGTTAAAATTTTCCTTTTTGGCCCTGGTGGGGGTCCCTTGGGCTTGGAAAGTCTTGCTGTCTGTGGGCGGAAAGGAGGTGGCTTTCCAGTGGTGGAAGTGGAAGGCGCAGACACAGGGATAGAAACCGGAGTTGAGATCCACACAGACTACAGTTTCATCTGTGTCAAGAGGTACTTGGCAGCAGGTGAGAAAGATTCAGCAGGTGGAACGCTGATGTCAGTCTGCACCACCATGGAAGACATCGCAACAACGGGCTTTCTGACAACAACACTGAATAGGAAACCTTGCCAAGTGGGGCTGGTAGTGCAGCCAACTTTCTCGCTTCTGTGTAAATGTTGTGTAGTGTCTTTGGATGCTGTATCTTTTTCTCCTGCTGCCACTTTAGACAGTTGTGGGAGTATGCTGGATGCTCGCAACTACAGTTGACACAGCCTGGTTGGCTGTTTTGAGTTTTATGGTGCATGGGCGACTAGGCCATAATGCACCAAACAAATGACAATATAATAGATAAAAGTCGTGTATACCAGCAACCAAATTTAAAATCATAATGCTACAATGTAAAATAACAAAGAACAAGTGTATAAGTACAATTTAAAACTGGAGAAATGAGGAATAAAATAATCCCAGGTGTAAGAGACCTGGGTGAGATATAGAAAATACAAGGTAAAAATCAAATTCTTGCAAATAACCACAATGTTTTAAAAAGGAAAAAAACTGACGATAAAAAGCAATGATCAGATAAAAGATGTCCGAGTGTTAAGAGGCTCGGACATGAAATCATGAAAATTAAAATACATCTTACGCTCAAAGTTAAAAGTGGAGCAATGAATTAAAATATGTTTGATAATTAAAATGGTGTCAAAACTCGCACTTAGGTTCATCGTCCACCCGTAAAAGAAACTAATGAGTAATAAACGAATGACCTAAGCGGAGCCGAGCAAGTACTAATTCCTCCTGGTGATTCCTGCAGTAACCTAACTGCCATGATTTGATGATAGGTTTGATCTCAAAGAGCTTGTTCATAAGCTGTTCTGACCAAGATCTCTGCCACTGTGCCCAGAGTTCGATGGTAAAATGCTGTCGGAAATCCAGATATGGAACTGGCAATGGAGAGTTGGACAGAGGAATGGCTGACCCAGCAGCAGCATCTGCCAAATCATTACCCTTGATCCCGATGTGACCAGGCACCCAACAGAAATGGATGGTTGTTGTGGCTGCCAGATGATGTAGCTGCTGGCGGATCTTTGAATGAACTGGGTGAGGGCGATGCCTCACCGAGGTCAAAGCCTGTAGTGAGCTAAGCGAGTCGGTGTAAAGCAAACACTGACGATGATGCTTAGCCACCACATGGTCCAAAGCAAAACTGATAACGTGCAACTCTGCAGTGAAGATGGAACACTGCAGTGAGATCTGGTCAGAAATGATTACATCACAGCAGACCATTGTCGATCCCACTAATGTGCTGGAAATTCGAGCCATCTGCGAAGACAGGCAAGAAGTCCAGGTACTCAGCACGATGGCTGGCAAAGGGTTGCCGTTACACATAGTCGGGTGTAAAGGCCTTCCCTGTGTCACAGGGAAAAATCACAGGAAGGGGAAACAGCAAGCCAAGGTGGAAGTGGCTCGGCTGTTGACTGTGCGATGCTATCAAGACTGGTGTTGATGTCTCCGAGGTCTAATGTCTCTCACAAACCAAAAAGACGAATGGCAGTTGGCTGATTAGTGTAAAGCATTTCCCACTTTGGACTGAAAACGCAGTCCCAAGTGGGATGGCCAGGCAGGGATCACAATTTAGATGCATATTGTAGGGATAACTGCTGATGGCGAAGAGATAAAGACGGTTCATCGGTCTCAACATAAAGACTATGGACCGATGAGGTGTGGAAGGCTCCAGTGCAAACACAGAGGGCCTGATGATGGAGGGGGTCCAGCACCTTCACCACCGAATCCCAAGGCAGAGTCGTACACCTGGGATCCATAGTCCAGTTTTGATTGGACAAGTGCACGGTACAGGTGGAGCAAAGAACATCAGTCTGCCCCCAAGAAAGGGAGGAGAGGACCTTAATGATGTTCAATGCACACACGCACTTGGACCTGAGATGATGTATGTGTGATGAAAAGGTCAATTTCCGATTCAAAATGAGACCGAGAAACTTGGTCTCCACCACAACTGGAATGATGGTACCCCTGAGTCGTAGCTTGGGATCCAGGTGAAGATTACATTTGTGGCAAAAGTGAACACAAGCGGTCTTCTGTGGGGAGAACCAAAACCTGTTTGCCGTTGCCCAAACTGAAAGATTGTTCAGGGCAATTTGCATTTGTCTTTCAATGACCCTCATGCTTGACGAAGAGCAAAAGACACTAAAGTCATCAATATAGAGGGCATTGCCTTCTGATGTGACACAATCTGCCTTTTCCACTGTGCAGTCAAGTTCGAGATGATCCTGACTGCCACAACGAGAACAGGTAGGTTTGCCCCGGCATGCTGTGCGAGCAAGGTCAAACCTCTGGCACTGAAAACAATGCAGAGGGTTTGGTATATACAGCTGTACTTCACAGTGTAAGTATCATGCCTTGAGGAAAGTAGGCAGGTGTGGTGTGTTAAAAGTTATGATCAGTACCCGGGTGGGTACTAACTTTCCATCACGGCATTGTGAATCCTGGTGGAATGCTATCACTCCCTGGGAAGAAAGCTCTGAGAGGATATCCTTCTCAGAAACTTTGAGGAGGCTACACTCAGAGATCATGCCCCT
This sequence comes from Ryuthela nishihirai, assembly GCA_038380435.1. NCBI lineage: Eukaryota > Metazoa > Arthropoda > Arachnida > Araneae > Heptathelidae > Ryuthela > Ryuthela nishihirai. The sequence goes on along the minus strand of JAWZYU010000030.1, from coordinate 57,046,943 downwards.
GGAAGAATTAAGTGTCTTGTGTGAAGTGACTGTGACTGCCACTCCACTAATTGCTGTAACATTCAAGACCAGCTTGGAATGTTTCGAGCAACAAGTTTCCATTTGCAAGTCACCAGATTTTAGGCGCTTGAGATTTCGGTTCTCCCACCTTTCAAACTCTTGTTGATAAATAAGGGGGACATGTCCCTAATAACCTAATCACCCATAGAGTGGATTACCAGGAATCTTGGAAATGGAAAACACACGAAGACAATGACAATGAAGACATAGGAGACGAGGCTCCTCGTGCTGAGCTCTTTTAGCTGCATTCATTGACAGTTTCATTTTTGGGGCTCATGGTTGGTTTTTGTGGTTCAGTGCCCCATTGTCCCCACCCACCACAGAGTCCAACAAGGCGGGATGCTCAATTGAGCGCTAGGGCTGCCCAGGCATCATACCCACACAGCCAGTGAGCCAAGCCCTCACAACTACAGAAAAGGAAAAGAGAAATAATGAGAAACTCATTGGAATTCCCACAATACAGGGTGATTCAAAACTCTTGGGACAAACTTTAAGGGGTGATAGAACACATCTAAACATGCACTTTTCGTCATACAATGCATGGTCGGAACTCAAGCAGTGAAGTGATAGATGGCGCTTTCCTATAAGTGCTGGTTTTCACACTCCTTTCTACTGTGGATTGCAGAATGGATGGATTGTTTCACAAATCAGGAGAAGGCGGACATGCATTTCACATGTGGAACTGCGGACGGGAATGCGAGGGAAGCCCAAAGACTGCACCGGGAGCGCTTTCCGACCAGACACCTGCCTGATCATAAAACCTTTCAGCAATTGCACTGATATCTGTGCGAAAAGGGCTCCTTTATCAGCAGCTTGCAGGATACAGGGCGTGCAAGGAGTGTGAGGACGCCACGTGTTACAGAGGAAATTCTACGTAAGGTTGGAGATCATCCCGAATGTAGTAAGCGAGCAATTTCCCATGCAGTAATTGTGCCCCAATCAACAGTGTGGCAAGTTCTACGAGACGAACGATTACACCCCTACCATGCACAAAGAGTGCACGCCTTGACACCTGCAGATTATCGGTTTCGTGTGGATTTTGCACAGTGGTTCCTGCAGCAGACTGCAGTGCAACCAGACTTTGATGCATGTCTTATTCACTGACAAATGCACCTTTACATGTGAGGGAATTTTTAATATCCACAATTCACATGTGTGGGCCACCAGTAATCCGCATGCCATACATCCACATTCGTACCAGTGGCGTTTCTCCATAAATGATTGGGCTGGAATCCTCCATGACCATTTGATTGGCCCATACTTTCTGCCAGCCTGACTGAAAGGGAGAACGAACCTTGTATTTTTACATGAAGTCTTGCCAGAATTACTGAACCCTGTTCCAGAAAACATTCAAACACGTATGTGGTTCCAACACTATGGAGCACGACCCCATTTCAGCGTGGATGTGCAGAACGCCTTGGATGCAACATTTCCAAGACAATGGATTGGTCTGCCATGATCGCCCCATCTCTCATGTCTGAACTTTTTCCTATGGGGCCATATGAAAAGCCTCATCTACGATAGCATCATCGATTTCAATGAGGACCTAGTTGCCAGGATTTCTACTGCCACTGCTGGTGTACGAGAAATGCCTGGTGTTTTCACCTGTGTACGCCAATCACTATGTCAAAGGTGTGAAGTCTGCATTAATTTTGGCAGTCGCTCTTTTGAGCAGTTTCTGTAATTTGTTCAATAAAATTCTGTTTTTTCTGCAATTGTTTCAAACCTCTTCTGTCAACCTTGTGTTTCTTCATTTCCTGACACAGTAACTGCTAACCCCTAGCACTTCACCGCTCAAGTTTTGACCATGCATTGTATGATGAAAAGTGCTCGTTTAGGTATGTTCTATCACCCCTTAAGTTTTGAATCACCTTGCATAAAGGAAGCGAAAAAATAAAGTGTGGTGAGAGACAAAAGAAAACTCTTAAAATTAGTTCATATGTGAGGAAAATCGCAAACCTGTACCCGGACGTGGTCAAGGCCAGGTTAACCATAGCAGGTCCTGCCCACCAGCAGATTGATCCTGAGGGGGCTGCCACTGGACCTCCCATTTACCTGAAGCAGAGGTCAAAACAATGCATAGCAGCGACCCCCGAATTCGCTGCCCAGCCCACAACAGACAGGCTCTCCAATGGTAAAATGGCCAAAGGAGACTGCCAGTCAAGAGCCGGGGAGAGAAGATGGGGACCCTTGAGTAACTGCCAGGATCCTCCTTTCCAGGGACACAGGTCTTCGTGCACAGCAAACATGCAGGCGAGCGTTCAGGACCCTGTAAAGGTACCCAAGCCAGTGGAATCTTCACAGGGTGCTCCCCTCACTACAGACTGGAGGAGCTCATGCCGAGGGGTTGAGAAAGGACATTGATCACACGCGTGAAGTGATTCAATGTTTATTTTATCTTTTAATGAGTATTACATTTTATAGAAGGCACATTTTAATAAGGTGTTGAACTTCCTCGAGCACCAATACAAGCTTCCAATCTGGCATGCAATCAGTTGTACAAATGCTGGATATCATGCTGGGGGATACCTTGGTTGGTTGGTTGTTTGAGGTTTATTGGCGCATCGGCAACTGAGGCCATAATGCACCAGACAAAGACAAATAGTAAATAAGAGATAAAAATCGTGTAAACCTACAACCAATGCTAAAAGCAACATCTAACTGTGATAAAATACAATACAAAAATAGCAACAAGTGTAAAACAAGGAAAGACAAAACCAACAAATATATATAACAAAAAACCCACGATAAATATTTGTGTAAAAAAACAAATATTTATATATATATACATACAGTATATACAATGGATAAAACTAACCCAGGTGTAAATGACCTAGGTCAGATGGCGAATAAATAAGAAATCCATAAAATCATAACCTGTTAAAATAACCTGTAAATTGCAAAAAAGCAAAAATTGGAGGTAAAAAGCAATGATCAGTTAAAAGATGTCCGAGTGTAGGAGGCTCAGATGCAAAATCATGAAAGTTAAAATACGATTTCCGTTCAATATTAAAAGTTTCATATTCAATTAAAACATGTTTAACGGTTAAAACCGTTAGTCGTCCGTCCGTAGAAGAAACGAATGAGTAAGAAACGAATGACCTAAGCGGAGCTGAGCAAGTACAACTTCCTCTTTGCGATTCCTGCGATAACAAGACTGCCATGGTTTGATGATAGGTTTGATCTCAAAGAGCTTGTTCATAAGCTGTTCTGACCAAGATCTCTGCCACTGTACCTGGAGCTCGGTGGTAAAACGCTGCCGGAAATCCAGATAGGGAACTGGCAACGGAGAGTCGGACAGGGGCGTGGCTGACTTGGCAGCAGTGCTGGGGGATACCATTCCATGCGCTTTCAACTTGGATGCGTAATTCAGCGATGGTCATTGCCTACAACAGTCCGCAGAAAAATCTTTGTCAGATCCAGTCCTAGACATGCTCAATTGGAGAAAAGTCCAGAGAGCGTGATGGCCAAGGGAGTTGGTGCACTGCCTGAAGAGAATGTTGAGTTGCCTGGGCAGAGTGTGGGCAGGCATTATCCTGCTGGAATATCGCATTTGAGATTACACTCAAATATGGCAGGACAACTAACTGTACGAGGTTGCTGACGTACATATTGCTATTCATTCAAGTATTCAGTGTACTGAATGACTTGAGTACCCTGTACAAATACCAGACACGTATGAGAGTGAAAGCTAATTGCTCCCCACACCATGATGCTCGCTGTCGGCCCTGTGTGTCACTGCAGATGCAAAATGGAAGAAACCGCTCACCTGGTCACCTTTGGACACGTAAACGACCATCAGACGCTCCTAAGCTGAACTGGCTTTCATCACTGAAGACCAAAGACTGCCATTCTTTCCTCCAACAAATTCGTTCTTGACACCACTGCAAGCGTGCTCGACAGTGACGAGGTAACAGTCCCATAGTCCTGCCTCCAAAAGATGATTGCGTATCATTCTTGTAGACACCCTTGGTACAATAGAGGATCGAATTTGTGATGCCGCAGCTGTCCGCTCTGCCACCCTCCACCAGATCTTAGGCACTTAACTGATAATGGTTCTCCCACAAGACCTTTCAATCCCTTATTAATAAAAATGGGAACATGTCCCCAAGAACCTGATCACCCGTAGAGTGGATGACCAGGAACCTCGGGGACAACGAAAGACACGAAGACGATGGCAATGATCACAAAGAAGACACTGATGATGGGGGTTCATGCAAAGCTCTTCTAGCTGCATTCACCTCTAAATTTTCAGTTTTGGGACTCATGTTTGGGTATTGAGTTGCAGTGCCCATTGTCCCCACCCACCATGGAGTCCAACAAGGGGACGCCCAACAAGGGGACGCCCTCACAACTACAGAAAATGAAAAGAAAAATGTGAGAAACTCATTTGAGTCTTTACAAAATAAAATAAACGAAAAAAGAATAAAGAGTGAGGAAAGAACTGTCATTACAAAAGAAAACTAGAAAATTAGTAAATGTGTAAGGAAACTAGTAACCATTCTCCGGATGTAAACAAGGTTACTCATCACTCTGCATGGTTGACCTTAGCAGGACCTGCCCACCAGCAGATTGATCCCGAGGGGGCTGCCCTAGGACCTCCTGTTTACATGAAGCAAAGGAAAAAGCAGTGTATAGCAGTGGCTCTGGAATTCGTTGCCCAGTCCTGCGATGGACAGGCCCTCAATGGCAGGATGGCCAAAGGAGACCCCATCAGTCATGAGCTGAGGAGATAAGACAGGGACCCTCAAGCAACTGCCAGGATCCTTCATTCCAGGGACAGGTGTCTCCATGCATGGCAAACATTCAGGACTCTGTGAAGGTACTCGAGCCAGCAGAACCTTCACAGGGTGGTTCCCTCGCCATGGACAGGAAAGTGGGGCAAAGAACATTGGCCTACCCCCAAGAGAGGAAGGACAGGATCTTGATGATCTTCAATGCCTGCATGCACTTGGACCTGAGATGACGTATATGGAGTAAAAAAGTCAAATTTGGTCGAAGATGACAACGAAAAACTTTGTGTCCATCACAACTGGAATGCTATTACCCCTGAACTACAGCTGGGGGTGCAGATGGAGATTATAGTTGCGGCAAAAATGCACACAGATGGTCTTCTGTAGGGAGAACTGGAACCCATTAGCTGTCGCCAAACAGAGAGATTGTTCGTGGCAGTTTGCAGTTGTTCAATGACCCTCATGCTGGACAATGAGCAAAAGATGCTAAAGTCGTCAAAATAGAGGGCATTGACTCAGTCAGAGGAAGTTGCTGTATAATGGAATTTATCTTGACAGTGAAAAGCATAACACTCAGGTTGGGTTGTTTTACCTCTGAGCAGCACTTTTTTTGCACACAAAAATGCTAATGGCTAGGTTACAAGGACCCTGAGGGCTCAGAGAAGGTTGAGGGAGGGGACCCACCAGAACAGCTGTTGAAAAACGTATGGTAGCCTCCCGTCAAGGCCATCCAGCATGTTCTTTAATGTGCACAGGGAACGGCTTTCCTGCACACGGGGCCACGGCTTAATATCCCATCCAACAGATGATGGCCTTTCCAAGCCATTGGTGTCCCCTACTGATCGTGAGCAGGGCGGGGAGTTTTGCAGATAAATCTCAATGCTACTAAGCTGGGACTCAAACCTAAGAACTGTAAATTGAGAGCCTGGCACGCTATTGACTGAGCCACCCCCGCCAGGATGCAGCCTTGTGGCACCCCCTGTTCTTAAGGAGCAAGTTGCCAGATCGCAGGCATTTTGCTATATTTTGGAGAACCTGCAAGACCTTCCAAACCTTTATGAACAAAAAATGGGGAAATGTCCCCAATTACCTCATCACCCGTGGAATGGATGATCAAAAATCTCAGAGAGAAAGACACAAAAAAGACAATGGTGTAGACATTAGATGTTTGAGGTTTTATGGTACAATGGCAACTAAGGCTCTACTGCAAAAACACATGATATATACTTACGATTTCAATATTGTTATTGGTTTGGTTGTTTGGGGTTTTATGGCCATAATGTGCCAAAAGAGGTAAAAAGCTGCTAAAAGACAAATAACCCTTAACCAAAGTTAAAACCACATGCTGTAAAATGCAAATGATAAAACCAACAAGATGTATATAATAGTAACAACAATAAAGGGATAAAACAATAAATAAATATATATATACAGTATATAAATAATAAAATAAATAAATACCCCCTCAAGCAGCTGCTTGCCACAGAGGTCTGACAGGAGCTTGTTAGTTTATATGCCGTAGTAGAAGGTCTGTGAGGATGGCAGGCCCTCAGCAGAAAAACGACACAAACAGCCATGCCTTACCTGGGGCTCGAACCCAGGTCCCTTAGATCAGTAGCCAAGCGCGCTAACCACTTGGCCATGGGACACAATGTATAAAACTAACCCAGGTGTAAAACACCTAGGTCAGACAGCAAATAAACAACAAATCCATAAAATCAAAACCTGGTAAAATAACCTGTATACTGTAAGAAAGCAAAAAGTGGAGGTAAAAACATTATCAAATAAAAGATGCCAAAGATTAATTAATAGATTCTGAAAAAAATTCATCGCCATGGCGGCGATGAATTTTTTTTTCAGAATCTATTAATTAATGTTTGATATCTATCTTAACAGGGAATACTGTGCATTCACTTTGGATTGATTTTTAAAAGACGCCTGCCTGAGTGTAAGTTGCTCGGACATAAAATCATGAAAAGTAAAATACAAACAATGTTTGAGGTTAAAACAAGGGCAATGAATTAAAATATGTTTGATAATTAAAATGGTGTCACAAAACTCGCACTTAGATTTGTTATCCACCCGAAGAAGAAAAGAGTGAGTAATAAACAAATGATCCAAGTGGAGCAGAGCAAGTACAACTTCGTCCTTGTGATTCTGGCAGTAACATGACTGCCATGGTTTGATGATAGGTTTGATCTCAAAGAGCTTATATGTAAGATGTTCTGACCAAGATCACTGCCTCTGTGCCCGGAGCTCGATGGTAAAACGCTGCCGAAAATCCAGATATGGAACCAGCAATGGAGAGCCGGACAGGGGCATGGCTAACTTGGCAGTAGCATCTGCCAAGTCATTGCCCCTGATACCGACATGACTGGGCACCCACAGAAGAGAACGGTTGTGGTGGCTGTCAGATGATGTAGATGTTGGCAGATATTACATTGTTATTGACTGATACCACTTGTATGGTATCAGTTGATACCGTATGAAGTAGCAACAGTTAACACTTTGCTGTAAATGGAACTTTTATATTTTGAAAAAAATTTCAATTTCTTCAAGGGATTTTCATAGGCCTTCGTTTATATTTCAATATGTTTCTTTTTACCTTTAAGTGGCCCTTTTTTGCACATAATGGGATAAAATGTAAAGGTCGCATTTTCCAAAATATCAAGCTGTGTAAGGAATCAACTGAACAACAGTTAAGGAACAGATAGTAACCTGCTATGAAGGCCATCCAGTGTCCTCTTTTAAGTTCACAGAGTGTGACTGTCCTGCACAAAGGGTTAGGCTGGCATGTCTCATCAAATGTTAGTTGGTTGGTTCTTTGGGGTTTTATGCGCATGAGCTACTGAGGCTATAATGTGTCAAATGAGGTAAATAGAAGCTAAAAGACAAGTACCCCTTAACCAAAGTTAAAACCAAATGCTGTAAAATGCAAAAGACAAAACCAACAAGATGTATATATGTAACAGAAAAACAATAAAAACAAGATGTAAATATAACAAAAAAGAAACCAACAACATGTATATATTACCTAAATAACCCAGGTGTAAGGCCTGGATTAGACATGAAAAATACAAGGGAAAATCAAAGTCGATTAAAATAGCCACAACGTTTCAAAAAGGTAAAAAACTGGCGGTAAAACACAATGATCAGATAAAAGATGTCTGAGTGTAAGAGGCTGAGACAAAATTATGAAAGCTAAAATAAAACTGACGTTCGAAATTAAAACATGGACATTTTATTAAAAGATGTTTAATAGTTAAAATGGTGTCGCAAAACTCGCACTTAATTCGTCATCCGCCCGATGACGAAAAGAGTGTGTAATAAACGAATGACTTAAGCTCTCATCAAATGAATAGTGAACTTTACAACTCTATGAATCACTGGAGAAAACCTCATACAAGCCCACTGGAAACTCAAACCTGGGAACATCAGATTAAAAGTATGGGTCACTCCAACTGAGTCAACCCCTGTTTCATTTACTAAAGTCTCAGAATGTTTACATTCTTGTAAATCAAAGACCTGCATCAAATATTTAATTCTCTGGGAAGAATGATTCAGAAATTTCCTGAAATTGAATAATGAAGATGAGAAACACCTACCTGTATATTTTGTCCTAATGCTTGCTGCATGGCTTGAGTAAACATTTCCGACGTTATGAAGGGGTGTGGAGTTGGTGGAGGAGCATGAAGCTGTGGTGAAGATGGAGGCTGAGAAGTGGATGCTGAGAATGCATCTTGGCTCCCAGAGGCAACAGCAGCAAGGGCTGAAGCTAAATGAGCTGGAGTAATGGTGCCAGGAGACAAAGCTCCAGCTTCACTTGCAACTAATGCTGCCATGCTCTAAAAATTGGTGACAAAAAAAAACTTAAAAACAAAAAAAATTAATAAAAAATTAAAAATATAATTAAAACATTACTTTTAAAACATATGTATTAGTATTAAAATTTTGAAAAATTATATTTTAACGTTTTTGGTAACTATCACAAACATTAAATCAATGAGCACAAAAAATCATCTAACAGTAACATTCACTAATATCTAGATATAATGCCTAGACACTTTTCTTGAATCTAGTATTTGCACCTAGATATGATTATTTCAGCATCTTGTATCTATATGTATACATTGAGTTGGCTTTGCTTTAGCAACACCTACCTAATACCTTGTGGGGCAACCTCTGGCCCATAATACAGACCATACTCACCAGGGCATGGACTCCACTAGGTGTCACACTGTGTCCTGTGGTAGGCTATTCATGCATTCCATGTGTCATACAATGCTTGCCAGGTAGAGATAATGCCAGGTAGAGAGTCAGAACATCATTTTAAAACATGCTGAATTAAAACTATTAAGAGAGGGTTCCCTCTGATGGGCTGCATAAGAATACGATTGATTATATATTAATTAACAGCAAATGGGCAAGTTCTGTTAGGAAACCAGGCCATATAAGAAAGCTGAAATTGGATCTGACCATTTCCTTGTTAAAAGTATCTTGCAACTTAAACTTAAGAAGTGTTTTGCTAAGGTAAAAAAATTTACCTTTAATTCTGAAGCTCTGAAAGACCCAGTTATAGCTAAAGCTTACCACGACAGGTTACTTAGTCATTATGACAGTCATGGTTTGCTTACTACTGAAGTTGAGGAAAAATGGGACCATTTTGAACAGGCTTTTTTGGAAACTAACAGTATTATTTTAGGAAAAAAGGAGCAGAGGAGGCAGAATTATTTGAGTGATAAGGCACTTTAGCTTATTTCAGAAAGAAAGAACTGCAGGAATGTCCTTAATCAATACCCTACTAGTCCTAATAGAAAGCATTACAGAGAACTTAATCAACGTGTAAAGCAGTGTCTCGCAAACTGTGTGCCACGGCAGACTAGTGTGCCGCGAGAGATTCCAAGTGTGCCGCAAGAGATTTTCAAATTGACACCAGATATTCCAAAGATTTCATTTTGACTTGACTTGTGTTATCGACGTGCCTTAATAAAAACCTTTCAGATTTTATCTACTGGGATCTTGTAAGTATTTATCAAGCTTTTTCCAAATTTTGGTATTAATTTTTGATTATTTCAAGCCATAGAATGGACAAATATTTAAAACAAACACCGAGTTATGATTAATTATATTTATTATTATATTTATTTTAAATAAAATGCATTTAACGAAACTTCATTTTTCCTCTTTATGTAACCATAAAAAAAATCTTTTTTAGGTGTGCCACGGAAAAAAAATTAGATTCAGTGTGTCGCAGAAAAAAAATTAGATTCAGTGTGCCGCAGAGTAAAAAAGGTTTGCGAGACACTGGTGTAAAGGATCAGTTAGCTGCTGATAAGAATCTTTGGCTTGATGGCTTGGCTGACAAAGTCAAGGAAGCAGTTAGACAGTACAACAGCAGAGAGCTGTACCAGATAGTTAATGTTTTGTGTCATAGAAAACAGACAGGAATACAGGGATTGAAGGATACACAAGGTAAGGTTATAGAAGGTAAGGATTCTGTCATGGCAGTGAGAACTTAATAAATCCCCAGGGGTAGATGAAATTACTATGGAAATGCTTACAGCTGGGAATATTTTGGTTACCACTTGGATGACTGAAATTTTGAATATCTTTTATGATAAAGGCATGGTTCCTAAGGATTTTACCAGAGCAATTATTGTCCCTATTTTCAAAAAAGTGATGGCAGTTCTTGTGATAACTATAGGGGTATCAGTCTACTCTCTGTTCCAGGGAAAGTTCTTTGCATGATTGTGCTTAATAGAATTAAGAATCTGGTTGACAGTCAATTGTGTAATGAGCAATGTGGATTCAGAAGTGGTAGGAGATGTGTGGATCAGATATTTTCACTCAGGCAGATTCTTGAGAAATGTTTCGAGTTTCAGAAACCGTTGGTTGCTAGCTTCGTTGATTTCAAAAATGCTTTCGACTCTGTTGATCATCATAATTTGTGGTTGATTGCGAGATCATATGGTATACCAGACAACTTAATTAACGTAATGAAAGCTCTCTATAATAACACTGAGTCGTGTGTGAGAGTTGGTGAGGCTTATAGCAATTGGTTTAGCATTACTTCTGGTGTTAGACAAGGGTGCATTTTGTATTCTTTTCTCTTTAGCTTGGTTATTGATTATGTTATGCAAAATTCACTGCAAGGGAAAGATTTTGGCCTTAAATGGTCTGGAGTTGGTTGGTTGGGGTTTTTTGGCACAAGAGCAACAAGGCTATATTGCGCCAAACAAAAAGATTGAAACTGATAAGTCATTTAACCCACAACCAAATTTAAAAAGACACAGAAATATAACCAGCACAAGAAAGATAAGTAAAAAGTGCAAAAAGTAACAACAAGTGTAAAAATCGACAATTAAAATGGGTGTATAGGACCCATTAAAAAACAGAAACAAGTGTAAAATCAAGTTAAAGTAAAAAAGGGTTCATAAACACATAAAATACCCAGTAAAACGTAAAAAATCAAAGACAAGTGTTAAAAGCGAGTCATCGGATAAAAGTTGTCCGAGTGTAAGTGGCTGGTTGGTTGTTGGTTGTTTTGGGTTTTATGGCGCATTGGCAACTGGGCCATAATGCGCCAAACAAAAGACAACATAAAAGATAAAAGAAGTGCAACCCGCAACCAAGTTTAAAAACAAATGAGCTAATTGTAAAAAAGTAAAACTACAAAGAACAAGTGTAAAAATACAAACTAAAACAATAGAATATCAGGTGTAAGTGACCTGGAAAATATATACAATGTATAAGGTGGTAAAATCAAAATCCAGTAAAATATCGACGTCAAAAATATAATATAAGTTAAATCAATCCCAGGTGTAAAAGACCTGGCCTATACAAAATATTAGGTAAAATCAAAATCTATTAAAATAACCACAATATTTTAAAAAGGAAAAAACCGAGGGTAAAAAGCTATGATCGGTTAAAAGATGTCCGAGTGTAAGAGGCTCGGACGCAAAATCATGAAAGGTAAAATACAATTTTCGGTCATTATTAAAAGCTTCGCATTCGACTAAAATGTGTTTGATTGTTAAAATGGTGTCACAAAACTCGCACTTGGGTTCGTCGTCCGCCCGTAAAAGAAATGAATGTGTAATAAACGAATGACCCAAGCAGAGCCGAGCAAGTACAACTTCCTCCTTGCGATTCCTGCGGTAACAAGACTGCCATGGTTTGACGATAGGTTTGATCTCAAAGAGCTTGTTTGTAAGCTGTTCTGACCAAGATCTCTGCCACTGTGCCCGGAGCTCGGTGGTAAAACGCTGCCGGAAATCCAGATAGGGAACCGGCAACGGAGAGCGGGATAGGGGCGTGGCTGACTTGGCAGCAGCATCTGCCAAGTCGTTGCCCCTAATCCCGACGTGACCGGGCACCCAACAGAAATGGATGGTGGTGGTGGCTGCCAGACGATGTAGTTGCTGGCGGATCTTAGTAAGAACAGGGTGAGGCCGATGCCTCACCGAGATCAAAGCCTGTAGCGAGCTAAGCGAGTCGGTGTAAAGCACACACCGACAATGATGCTTAGTCGCTACGTGGTCCAAGGCAAGACTGATAGCGTGCAACTCTGCAGTGAAGATGGAACACTGCAGGGGGATCTGGTCTGCAATGATTACATCACAGCAGACCTTGGCTGATCCCACTGAAGTGCCGGACTTCGAGCCATCTGTAAAGACAGGCAAGAAGTCCGGGTGCTCAGCACGATGGCTGGCAAAGAGTTGCCGGTACACACAGTCAGGTGTAAAGGCCTTCCCGGTCCTGCACAGGGAAAAATCGCAGGAAGGGGAAACAGCGAGCCAAGGTGGAAGTGGCTCAGCTGTCAACTGTGCAACGCTATCGAGACTGGTGTTGATGTCTCTGAGGTAGCCTCGGACACGCAAACCAAAAGGACGAATGGCAGTCGGCCGATTATTGTAAAGCATTTCCCACTTCGGACTGAAAACACAGTCCCAAGTGGGATGGCCAGGCAGGGATCGTAATTTAGACGCATATTGTAGGGACAACTGCTGACGGCGAAGAGATAAAGAAGGTTCGTCGGTCTCAACGTAAAGACTCTGGACCGGTGAGGTGCGGAAGGCTCCCGTGCAAACACGGAGAGCCTGATGATGCAGGGGATCCAGCACCTTCACCACCGAATCCCGGGCCGAGTCGTACACCTGGGATCCGTAGTCCAGTTTCGATCGGACAAGTGCACGGTACAGGCGGAGCAAAGAACATCGGTCCGCCCCCCAAGAAAGGGAGGAGAGGACCTTGACGATGTTCAATGCCCACGTGCACTTGGACCTGAGATGACGTATGTGTGGTAAAAAGGTCAATTTCCGATCGAATATGAGACCGAGAAACTTGGTCTCCGCCACAACTGGAATGATGTTACCCCCGAGCCGCAGCTCGGGATCCAGGTGAAGATTACGCTTGCGGCAAAAGTGCACACAAGCGGTCTTCTGTGGGGAGAACCGAAACCCGTTTGCCGTCGCCCAAACCGAAAGATTGTTCAGGGCAATTTGCAGTTGTCTTTCAATGACCCTCATGCTGGAAGATGAGCAAAAGATGCTAAAGTCATCAACATAGAGGGCATTGCGTACTGATGGAGGAAGTTGTCTAGTTATAGAATTAATCTTGACAGCGAAAAGCGTAACACTCAGAACGCAGCCTTGTGGCACCCCCTGTTCTTGGGGGTACGGCCGCGACAGAGTGTTACCGACACGGACATGAAAAGAACGTGTCGATAAAAAGTTGGAGATGAAGATCGGCATGTGACCTCTGAAGCCGAAGCTCTGAAGGTCACGAAGAATGCCGAATCTCCAAGCCGTGTCGTACGCTTTTTCGATGTCGAAGAAAATTGACACCAGGTGCTCTCTTCTTAAAAATGAATTTCTGATAGCCGATTCGAGGCGTATCAGATGGTCAAGAGTTGACCGTTGCCTGCGAAAGCCACACTGGGTGTTGGAAAGAAGGTTGTGGTGTTCTAAATACCAGATGAGTCTGGCATTTACCATTCTTTCCAACACCTTGCACACGCAGCTCGTCAATGCGATGGGACGATAATTGGAAGGAATCTTGGGATCTTTGCCTGGCTTGGGGAAGGCCAAGACGATGGCCTCCCGCCAGGAGTCCGGAAACTGCTCCTCGAGAAAAATGCGATTGAAGAGATGGAGCAGCCGATCCTTACTCGATGGTGAGAGATGTTGGAGCATAGCATAATGGACATTGTCCGGCCCTACAGCAGAGGCACGAGAAGAGTGCAGAGCAAGGCGAAGCTCCTCCGCTGTGAATGGCCTGTTGTAAGGCTCCAGGCCATTCGAGTGGAAAGACAGCGGACAGCGTTCTGCCCTGCCCTTCTGGGCCAGAAACTCAGGGGAGTAAGAGGAAGACGAAGAGATGGAAGAGAATGACTCCCCCAGAGTGTCGGCAATTGCTTTGGGATCAGCAATTGCCTGTCCATTGTGCTCCAGGATCGATAACGAGTGGGACGTGTAGTTCCCACTCATCTTCCGGACTTTATCCCACACGACCTTAGAAGTAGTCGTGCGGGTGATAGAAGATGTATACTTGATCCAAGATTCCTTCTGGCTCTGGCATCGGACGAAACGAGCTTCCGCCCTGGCACGTTTGAAATTTTCGAGGTTGGGGGTTGTCGGATATCTCCGAAACACCCCCCAAGCCTTGTTCTGAGCCTTACGAGCTGCGGTGCAATCTGGATTCCACCACAATTTCGGAAAGCGAGGAAACCGTGTAGAAGTTTGAGGAATTGTTGATGCAGCTGCATCTACGATACAGTCCGTTATCTCCGCTACTGCCACATTGATTGGCTCCTGGCTGACAGAGTGGTCATCGAGCTCAGAGAGCAGCTCGAAACCACCCCAGTCAGCCCGATCGAGCCTCCACCGCGAGACACGTGAAGGGCTGCAAGGCCCCCCACGAGAGATGGTGCACACCACGGGGAGGTGATCGCTTCCATAAGGGTTGTCCTCGACCTCCCATGTAAAGAGTGGAAGGATCGAGGAGGAGCAGATGGTGAGGTCAATGGCAGTGAAAGAGCGGGTTGGGGAGTGAAAGTAAGTACTGACACCGGTGTTCAACAGGGAGAGAGAAGGATCCAGGAGCCACTGCTCCAGGACCCCGCCCCTCCCGTTGGTGTCAGCACTGCCCCAAAGTGGACTGTGTCCGTTGAGGTCCCCCATAATGAGGAAGGGGGACGGCAGCTGCGAGACGAGATCATCAAGGTCTTCCTGGAAGACGATGCTCCCAGGTGGAAGATATACAGAGCAGACAGTCAGCGAGAACCCCACGAAGAGACGGATGGCTACCGCCTCCAAGTTCGTGGTGAGGGGTACGACCTGGAATGGAGAATGGTTGCTCACGAGGATGGCGACACCCCCGCGAGCCGGACCATCTCCATCCCGGTCCCGGCGAACTAGTGAAAAGTGCCGGATCGTGGGATCTGTGACTAGCTGCAAGTATGTCTCCTGCAGGCACACACAGATGGGCTGGTGCGCCTGAAGGAGGGCCTTGATGTCGTCAAGATTCCTCTGGAATCCACGACAATTCCATTGTAGGAGTGTGGCCATCTCAGGACTTAGAAGAGTGGGCGGACGACGTGTTTCTATTCAACTTAACCCCCGCAGAGGACGGTTTAGTGAATAGGGGGCGGTCGGTATCCATGTCCTCGGAATCGTCCGAGGGGCATGGATCGGTGACCGCCCTTTGTGGAGCTGTTATTTTCTTTTTAGGCCCCGGTGGGGGCCCCTTCGGTTTGGAAGGTCTTGCTGTCTGAGGTCGGGAAGGGGGAGGCGTTCCGGTGGAGGTGGAAGGCTGAGCTGCAGGAATGGAAACCGGGGTTGATGTCGAAGTCGACACCACCCTCGGTCTCGCCTGCATGAGGAGGTACTTCGCAGCTGGCGAGAAAGACTCAGTAGGTGGTACACTGATATCAGTCTGCACCGCAACCGAAGTCATTGGAACGATGGGCTTTCCAATGACTGCACTGGCATAGGAAAACTTGCCAGGTGGGGTGGGCGGTGCAGCAAGCTTTCTCGCCTCAGCATAAGAGATGTTATTTATGACTTTGAGGCGTTGTACCTCCTTTTCCTCTTTCCACTTCGGACAGTCGCGGGAGTACGCCGGATGTTCCCCACTACAGTTCACACAGCATGCCTTTTCTGCTGTGCAGTCAGGATCGAGATGATCCTTACTGCCACAGCGAGCACAGGTGGGCTTGCCCCTGCATGCTGTGCGGGCATGACCGTATATCTGACACTGAAAACAGCGCAGAGGGTTCGGTATATACGGCCGTACCTCACAATGTAAGTAACCTACCTTGATGGAAGAAGGCAGGCGTGGCATGTTGAATGTCACGATTAGCACCCGGGTGGGTGTTAATTTCCCATCACGGCGTGTTGAAACCCGGTGGACCGCTGTTACTCCTTGAGGTGTGAGCTCCGAGAGGATCTCCTCCTCAGTGACTTTGAGGAGGCCCCACTTGGTAATCACACCCCGAGAGGAATTCAAAGTTTTATGGGGAGTGACTTCGACAGCCACCCCACCAATTTCTTTAACTTTCAGGTGCAGTTCCGAGTGTTTGGAACAAGCGGTCTCAACTTGTAAGTCGCCAGATCGTAAGCGCTTTACGGATTTCGGTTCTCCCACAAGACCTTTCAAACCTTTATTAACGAAAAAAGGGGACATGTCCCCAAGCACCTGATCACCAGTGGAGTGGATGATCAGGAACTTTGGGAACGAAGACACAGACACAGAAGACAACGGCAGAGATAACTTTGACAACGAGGAAGATGGGGGCTCATGTCGAGCCCTCTTGTTGGCGTCGCATTATTTTCATCATTCTCTCTCATGTTTTTTATTGTGTGGTTCAGTGCCCGCTGTCCCCACCCTCCACGGAGCCCAACAAGGGGACACCCAGTCGGGCGCCAGGGCTACGCAGGCACTATACCCACACAGACAGTGAGCCAAGCCCTCACAAAGAAATATAAGGAAAATAAAAAGAGAAATGTGCAGAACAAAACATTCTACACAAATCAAACAAAGCGTAAAATAATAAAAATTATGAATGGCCAAACTGGCCTCACAAAGAAAGGATAACTATAAAAGGAAAATAATTTGTGAGGAAACTTGTAAACCTGTACCCGGACCGTGGGCAAGGTTACTCACCGCTCTGCACGGTTGACCCTAGCAGGACCTGCCCACCAGCCGATTGCTCCTGGGGGGGCCACCCCAGGAGCTCCCGTTTACCGGAAGCAGAGGCCAAAGCAGTGTATAGCAGAGGCCCCGGAATCCGCTGCCCAGCCCCGCGACAGACAGGCTCCCCAATGGCAAGACGGCCAATGGGGACCATGCCAGTCATGAGCTGAGGAGAGAAGACGGGGACCCCCGAGCAACTACCAGGATCCTCCTTTCCCGGGACACGGGTCTCCGCGCACGGCAAACACGCGGGCGAGCGTTTAGGACCCTGCGAAGGTAGCCGAGCCAGCGGAACCTTCACAGGGTGGTCCCCCTCACCGCGTACAGGCACTCACACCGAGGGGGAGTGTAAGTGGCTCGGACGTAAAATCGTGAAAGTTAAAATAGAGTCGATGTTCAAAGTTAAAAGCGGGACATGAAAGTAAAATATGTTTGATCGTTAAAATGGTATCACAAAACTCACACTTAGGTTTAGCGCCCGCCTTGAGAAGAAATGAATGAGTTACAAACGAATGACCTAAGTGGAGCCGAGCAAGTACAACTTCCTCCTTGCGATTTCTGCGAAAACGAGACTGCCACGGTTTGACAATGGGCTTGACCTCGAAGACCTTGTTAGCAACCTGTTCAGACCAAGATCTCTGCCACCATGCCCGGAGCTCGGTGGAAAAACGCTGCTGGAAGTCCACATATGGAACCGGCAGCAGAGAGTCGGACAAGGGCGTGGCCGCCCCCGATTCCGACATGACCGGGCATCCAACAGAAGAGAATCATGGTGGTGGCTGCCAGACAATGGAGCTGCTGGCGGATCTTGGAGAGAACAGGGTGAGGCCGATGCCTCACCAAGATCAAAGCCTGTAGCGAGCTAAGCGACTCGGTGTAAAGCACACACCGATGATGATGCTTAGCTGCTATGTGGTCCAAGGCAATGCTGAAAGC
Organism: Ryuthela nishihirai; assembly: GCA_038380435.1. Lineage (NCBI taxonomy): Eukaryota > Metazoa > Arthropoda > Arachnida > Araneae > Heptathelidae > Ryuthela > Ryuthela nishihirai. Next base: position 57,029,019 of record JAWZYU010000030.1, on the reverse strand, counting down.
ATGCAACTCTGCAGTGAAGATGGAACACTGCAGTGGGATCTGGTCTGCAATGATTACATCACAGCAGACCATGGCCGATCCCACTGCTGTACCGGACTTCGAACCATCTGTAAAGACAGGCAAGAAGTCCGGGTGCTCAGCATGATGGCTAGCAAAGAGTTGCCGGTACACACAGTCGGGTGTAAAGGCCTTGCCCATCCTGCACAGGGAAAAATCGCAGGAAGGGGAAACATCGAGCCAAGGTGGAAGTGGCTCAGCTGTCGACTGTGCGATGCTATCGAGGCTGGTGTTAATATCTCGCAGGTAACCTCGGACACGCAAACCGAAAGGGCAAATGGCAGTCGGCCGATTCTGGTATAACGTTTTCCCACCTGGGACTGAAAACGCAGTCCCAAGTGGGATGGCCTGGCAGGGATCGCAATTTTGCTACATACTGCAGGGACAACTGCTGACGGCGAATAGATAATGAAGGTTTGTCGGTCTTAACATAGAGACTCTGGACCGGTGAAGTGCGGAAGACCCCCGTGCACACACGGAGGGCCTGATGATGGAGTGGGACCAGTACCATCACCACCGAATCCCGGGCGGAGTAGTACACCTGGGATCTGTAGTCCAGTTTCGACCGGACAAGTGCATGGTACAGGTGGAGCAAAGAACATCGGTCCGCCCCCCAAGAGAGGGAGGAGAGGACCTTGATGATGTTCAATGCCCGCGTGCACTTGGACCTGAGATGTCGAATATGAGGTGAAAAGGTCAATTTCCAGTTGAAGATGAGACCGAGAAACTTGGTCTCCGCCACAACTGGAATGATGTTACCCCCGATGAAGATTATGCTTGCGGCAAACGTGCACACATGCGGTCTTCTGTGGGGAGAACTGGAACCCATTGGCCGTCACCCAAACTGAGAGATTGTTCAGGGCAGTTGTCGTTCAATGACCCTCATGCTGGACGATGAGCAAAACATGCTAAAGTCATCAACATAGAGGGCATTGCCTACAGTTGGAGGAAGTTGCCGTGTAATGGAATTTATCTTGACAGCGAAAAGTGTAACACTCAGGACGCAGCCTTGTGGCACCCCCTGTTCTTGAGGGAAAGGCCGCGATAGAGTGTTGCCGACACGAACTCGAAGAATACGAGAAGATAAAAAGTTTGCTATGAAGATTGGCATGTGACCTCGCAAGCCGAAGCTGTGATGGTCACAAAGAATGCCGAATCTCCATGCCGTGTCATACGCTTTTTCGAAGTCGAAGAAAATTGACACCAGGTGCTCTCGAAGTAAAAACGCATTCCCGATCGCCGATTCGAGGCGGATCAGGTGGTCTAAAGTAGACTGGTGCTTGCAAAAGCCACACTGAATGTTGGAAAGAAGGCTGTGATGTTCCAAATACCAGGCCAGCCTGGTATTTACCATACTTTCCAACACCTTGCAGACAGCTCGTCAACGCAATTGGACGATAATTCGAAAGAATCTTGGGATCTTTGCCTGGCTTAGGAAGGCCAAGACGATGGCCTCCCGCCAGGAGTCCGGAAACTGCTCCTCGAAACACAAAATCATGAAAGTTAAAATAAAAGTGCCATTCAAGGTTAAAAACTGGACATGAGATTAAAATATGCTTAATGGTTAAAATGGTGTTAAAAAACTCCCTTAAGTTCGCCATCCACACGAAGAAGAAAAGTGTGTAAGAAACGAATGACCTAAGTGGATCCGAGCAAGTACCACTTCCTCTTTGCGATTCCTGTGAAAACAAGACTGCCACGATTTGATAATGGACTTGATCTCCAAAAGCTGGTTGGTTGTTTGGTTATTTAGGTTTTTATGGCGCATTAGCATCTATGGCTATAATGCGCCAAACAAATGTCTATAAAAAAATTATAAAAGTCATGGTACCCTGAACCAAATTTAAAAATAAACTACAAATGTAAAACGGTAAAATCAAACATATTCAACAAGGAAAAAAAACTATAAATATGTGATAAATATAAATAAAACTAACCCAGGTGTAAGTGATCTGGGTTAAACATGTAGAATAATAAACAATGGGGTAAAACTATAACAGAGTAAAATACTCAGTAAGTCATAAAAATTGAAACATAGCGTTAAAACAAAAATGATCAGATAACAAATGTCCGAGTGTAAGGGGCTCGGACGTAAAATCCTGAAAGTTAAAAAACATATGCCATTCAAAGTTAAAACAAGGACATGAAATTAAAATATTTTTGACTGTTAAAATGTCACAAAACTCGCATTTAGCTACGTCGTCCACCTGTAGAAGAAACGAATGAGTAATAAACGAGTGACCTAAGCAGAGCAGAGAAAGTACAACTTCCTCCTTGCAATTCCTGCAGTAACAATACTGCCATGGTTTGATCTCAAAGGGCTTGTCCGTAAGCTGTTCCGACCAAGATCTCTACCAGTGTGCCCGGAACTAGTTGGTAAAACGCTGCAGGAAATCCAGATACGGAATTGCCAACGGTGAGTTGGACAGGGACAAGGCTGACCTGGTAGCAGCATTTGTCAAATCATTGCCCCTGATACAGAGGTGACCGGGCACCCAACAGAAATGGATGGTGGTGATGGCTACCAGACGATGGACCTGCTGGCGGATCTTAGAAAGAACAGGTTGAGGCAGATTTCTCACCGAGATCAAAGCCTGTAGCGAGCTAAGCGAGTCGGTGTAAAGAACACACCAACGATGATGCTTAGCCGCCACATGGTCCAAGGCGAGACTGATAGAGTGCAACTAGGCAGTGAAAATGGAACACTGCAGTGGGATCTGGTCGGCAATGATTACATCACAACAGACCATGGCCGAGCCCACCAATGTGCCGGACTTCGAGCCATCTGTGAAGACAGGCAAGAAGTCCAGGTACTCAGCACGATGGCTGGCAAAGAGTTGCCGCCATCGTAGAACACCACCCCAGTCAGCCTGATCGAGCCTCCACTGTGAGACACATGAAGGGCTGCAAGGCCCCCCCACAGGAGATGGTGCACACCATGGGGAGGTGATCGCTTCCATACGGGTTGTCCTCGACCTCCCATATAAAGAGTGGAAGGATCGAGGAGGAGCAGATGGAAAGGTCAATGGCAGTGAAAGTGCGGATTGGGGAATGAAAGTATGTACTGTAATGACCTAGGTCAGATAGAAGTCACCAGATCTTAGGTGCAGGCCTGCCAAGTCCTGCACCTAAGATCTGGTGACTTGCATCTGACCTAGGCAATAGGGAAGGAGAAGGATCCAGGAGCCACTGCTCCAGGACCACACCCCTCCCGTTGCTGTCAGCACTGCCCCAAAGTGGACTGTGTCCATTGAAGTTCCCCAATATGAGGAAGGAGGATGGCAGCTGTGAGATGAGATCATCAAGGTCTGTCTGGAAGACGATGCTCCCAGGTGGAAGACATACAGAGCAGACAGTCAGCGAGAACCCCACAAAGAGGTGGACAGCAACCGCCTCTAAGTTGGTGGTAAGGGGTACGACCCGGAATGGAGAATGGTTGCTCACGAGGATGGCGACACCCCCGCGAGCTGGACCATCGCCATCCCGGTCCTGGCGAACTAGTGAAAAGTGCCGGATCATGGGATCTGTGATTGGCTGCAAGTATGTCTCCTGCAGGCACACACAGATGGGCTGGTGTGCCTGAAAGAGTGCCTTTATGTCGTCGAGATTCCTCTGGAATCCATGACAATTCCATTGTAGGAGTGTGGCCATCTCAGGACTTAGAAGAGTGGGCGGAAAACGAATTCCTATTCAACTTAACCGCCACAGAGGACAGTTTAGTGAATAGGGGGCGGTCGGTATCCATGTCCTCGGAATCGTCCGAGGGGCATGGATCGGTGACCGCCCTTTGTGGTGCAGTGATTTTCTTTTTTGGCCCTGGTGGGGGCCCTTTAGGTTTGGAAGGTCTTGCTGTCTAAGGATGGGGAGGAAAAGGCCTTCCGGTGGAGGTGGAAGGCTGAGTTACAGGAATGGAGGGTTGATGTCGAAGTTGATGCCACCCACGGTTTCGTCTGCATGATTAGGTACTTTGCTACTGGTGAGAAAGACTCAGTAGGTGGTACACTGATATCAGTCTACACTACCACTGAAGTCACTGGAATGATGGGCTTCCCAATGACTAATGGCATAGGATACCTTGCTAGGCAGGGCAGGCAGTGCAGCGAGCTTTATTGCCTCAGCGTAAGAGACATGGTTTACGACCTAGAGGTGTTGTACCTCCTTTCCCTCTTTCTACTTTGGACAGTTGCGGGAATATGTTGGATGTTCGCCACTACAGTTCACACAGCATGCCTTTTCTGCTGTGCAGTCAGGATCCAGATGATCCTTACTGCCACAGCGAGCACAGGTGGGTTTGCCCTGGAAAGCTGTGCAGGCATGACCGTATATCTGACACTGAAAACAGCGCAGAGGGTTCAGCCTATACGGTCATACCTCACAATGCAAATAACCTGCCTTGATGGAAGAAGGCAGGTGTGGCAAGTGAAATGTCATAATCAGTACCCGGGAGGATACCAATTTCCCCATCATGGTGTGTCGAAACCTGGTTACTTCTTAAGGTGCGAGTTCTCGAAACCGCTGTTACTTCTTAAGGTGTGAGCTCGGAGAATTTCATCCTCAGTGACTTTGAGGAGACCCCAATCAGTGATCACACACCCCGAGAGGAATTCAGAGTTTTGTGGGGAGTGACCTCAACAGCCACCCCACCAATCTCTGTAACCTTAAGGAGCAGTTCGGAATGTTTTGAACAAGTAGTCTCAACTTGTAAGTCGCCAAATCGTAAGCACTTGATGGATTTTGGCTCTCCCGCAAGACCTTTCAAACCTTTATTAACAAAAAATGGGGACATGTCCCCAAGTACCTGATCACCCATGGAGTGGATGATCAGGAACTTCGGGAACGAAGACGCAGACACAGAAGACGACGGCAGACAATGAGGAAGATGGGGGCTCATGGCGAGCCCTCTTAGCGGCATTGATCACTTTATTTTCATCTACTATCATTTTTGTTTTTTGTGTGGTTCAGTGCCCGCTGTCCCCACCGTCCACGGAGCCCAATTAGGAGATGCCCAGTCGGGTCCCAGGGCTACGCAGGCACTATACCCACATAGACAGTGAGCCAAGCCCTCACAAATAAATAGAAGGAAAATGAAAAGAGAAATGTGAAGAACAAAAACGTTCTACACAAAAGAAACAAAGCGAAAAATATCAAAATTGTGAATGGCCAAACTGGCCTCACAAAGAAAGGATAACGACAAAAGGAAAATAAATTGTGAGTAAACTTGCAAACCTGTACCCGGACCTTGGGCTAGGTTACTCACCGCTCTGCATGGTTGACCCTAGCAGGACCTGCCCACCAGCTGATTGCTCCTGGGGGGGGGCACCCCAGGAGCTCCCATTTACCGGAAGCAGAGGCAAAAGCAGTGTATAGCAGAGGTCCCGGAATCCACTGCCCAGCCCCGCGACAAACAGGCTCCCCAATGGCAAGGCGGCCAAAGGGGACCCCGCCCTTCATGAGCTGAGGGGAGAAGACGGGGACCTCCGAGCAACCCACCAGGATCCTCCTTTCCCGGGACATGGGTCTCCGCGCGGGGCAAACACGCGGGCGAGCATTTAGGACCTGTGAAGGTAACCAAGCCAGCGGAACCTTCACAGGGTGGTCCTCTCACTGCGTACAGGAGCTCGAACCGAGGGACAGTGGTGTCAAGAATGAGTTCATTGGAGGGAAGAATGGCTGCTGTGGTATTCAATGATGAAAGCCGATTCTGCTTAGGAGCATCTGATGGTCGTTTACACATCCGAAGGCTACAAGGTGAGTGGTTTCTTCCATTCTGCATCCACTCTCGTACGTGTCTGGTGTTTGTATAGCGTACACTGAATAGCAATATGTATGTCAGCAACATCATACAGCTGGTCGTCCTGCAATATTTGAGTGTAATCCCAAATGCGATATTCCAGCAGGATAAGGCCTGCCCACACTCCGCCTGAGCAAGTCAAGTTTCTCTTCAGGCAGTGCACCAACTCCCTTGGCCAGAAAACCCTCTGGACTTTTCTCCAATCAAGCATGTCTGGGTCTGGAAAGGACAAAGACTCTTCTGCAGACATGGCAGTCAACAGCCATCGCTGATTCCTTTATGCTTCCAAGTTGAAAGTGCACAGAATGGTATCCTCCCAAAGTGATATCCAGCATTTGTACGACCAATTGCATGCCAGATTGGAAGCTTGTATTGTTGCTCGAGAATGTTCAACACCATATTAAAATGTGCCTTCTGTAAAATGTAATGCTCATTAAAAGGCAAAATAAACATTGAATCACTTCACACGTGTGATCATTGTCCTTTCTTAACAAGTTGTTTCTACTAAATAAATCTCATAGATTACACTTTAATTGTTAATGGTGTTCTTTTTTCTCTTTGCACCAGTGTATATATTTTTTAATACATATAAAAAAATAAATACCCCCTCAAGCAGCTGCTTGCCACAGAGGTCTGACAGGAGCCTGTCAGTTTATATGCCACAGTAGAAGGTCTGAGAGGATGTCAGGACCTCAGCAGAAAAACGACACAAACAGCCATGCCTTACCCGGGGCTCGAACCCAGGTCCCGGTAGATCAGTAGCCAAGCGCGCTAACCACTCGCCCATGGGACGGACACAACATTTAATATCAACAAGTGAAAATACTTTAAGACTGTAATTGGTGGGGTTGATTGGTACATACATTTGAAAACTACATTTCCTTCCCAAAAATATGAAACATTTTATTTGTCATATTTGTACCAAAGTTGTAATAGGCTTGAAAATTGTTGTTGACAGTAGAAAATACTACACGGATTGCTGCATGCTTATGTTCATTTCCTGTTGCTTCTCTTGTACTGATACCAAATTGCAATATTTGTAGTAAGATTCTGAACCATCTTAGTGACAGTTACAGGGAATCATTCTACTTCATCTCCTGATGACTCCATCATATCCAACTCCATCTGATGACCAAAAGTTCGTGATATTCATTCACCCTCCATGATGAATGTCCATAAAATAAAGCAGTCCATATAATCCTTAAAGTTTCATTTACTTCCCTTCAATCACAAGAATCTGAGTAATGTCCCAAGATTCTATTTATTTTAAAATAATTTAAAATTCTCTGTCATTGAGCAATAAAATTTTAGAGTTTATCCTTCAAACTATTTGATGTTGAAAGTTCTTAGGAGAAAACTCTCAGAAGCTTTTCGGAGCAAAGACAGCGCTCCGTCTTCAGTGATGCTATGTACTGACATTAGGTCTGTTTAGACAAAGAGCTTCTTTCCACATGTCGTGAAGGGTGATTCCAGTGTCTCGGTTGCAGGTGGGGACGCAGGTTTCTACTGAACCATAGTCCACGAGGCTATTGAAATAATGACCTCGTCCATCTCCACCTGCAACCGAGACACTGGAATTACCCTTCACGACATGTGGAAAGAAGCTCTTTGTCTAAACAGACCTAATGTCAGTACATAGCATCACTTCACTGAAGACTGAGCGCTGTCTTTGCTCTGAAAAGCTTCTGAGAGTTTTCTCCTAAGAACTTTCAACATCAAATAGTTTGAAGGATAAACTCTAAAATTTTATTGCTCAATGACAGAGAATTTTAAATTATTTTAAATTAATTTTTGAGCAAGAAGGTCTTTTTAATTGATTCTATTTAAAAGTTAGTTGAGCAAACAACTAATTGCAATAAGCCGTTGTTGAAAAACAAAAACATTTTGGCATTCTTTGGCATTCCAATTACACCAGGCAATTAATAACTATATTTTAGCTTATTGAGTGAACAGTGAGAGGTGGTTAGCCCACTTTGTTTTGCTATTCTTGTCTATGTAAAACTGGGATTCGGGGCAAAAGCTAAGTGAACTGTCATCTTCAATCTCATTGTCATAGTCGGCTTTGGACTCAGTATCATTATCACTTACCTCGAAATAATTAGGGTCATCATTTGAATCATCCTCATCATCAATCTGATCTTCAGCTAAAGCTTCATCTTCAGGATCCATCTCCAATACAATAGAATAAAACAAATGCTCGAAAATATCAACAAACCAATGAGAGACTATGTTAAACTCAAAGAATACGACTGCAAAATAATGTAATGCCAGTACACGGGTCGGGTCTGTTAGGCCCATGATTTATGATGGTCTGGAGAGAGAACAATAGTTCACATCAAACCCAATACAAGACTGACTTGTTACTGATGAAAATATTGAAAGGTATTGAGGTGCCCAGTCCCACATCTAATGTGCTCTGAGATATTTGTATAATTAAAACTAGATGAGTCTCACAGACCCAATCCATGCACTCAAAGCTTAAAAATGAAGATATAAACACAGTAAACTCTACAATCAGGAACTCTTGGGAATTGAGAGATCAGATTTTAGACAGATATACTTAGTGGTTGGGGAGTTTTGGAGAATCGCATTTCAATGAATATTAAGCAGTAACAATCGAACAAGTTTACATCTATAAGCATTTAATAATTACTAAAAGACAGCGCAAATGTAAATAACAGTACAATTTTTTAAATGTAAACAAATGACAGTAAAGTCGATAGAGATCAATTAGAGCTTCCTCTTAAGGGGGAAAGGAAGCAAGCATCAGATAAGGAGGCTTTGGGATGGAATGGTCTTTTGCATATCGGGCTGAAATGGTAACCAAAGGGTAAAAACATGAATGCAGAACCAACCCTTGGCCAACGTAATATTTTAATTCTGTGGTTTTAGGGGTGCTGAATCGCGAAACATTTTTCATTAAGGTGAAAACAAGCACATCCAAAGTTAAGTATGCCAACAAATATATCTATTGTGTAAAATGCAGGTATGGCCTGAAGAATTTATTTTTTATACTGCAGGTATAGCCAACCTATGGAACTCGTGCCCAGAGTGAAAAGCTAGATGATTTTGCTTTCACTCAAAAGAGTGCTTAACAAGATCGTCTCACATCTTTTTTTGGCAAAAGTCACGCTTTTCTTACCACATTTTTGATTTGCGAACCCTCAGTTTTGCATATATAGTATGTCGGGATATCACAGAAGTGAAATTTTACCACTTCTTATAATCATTGACTAAACTTTATGAATTTTAAAGGTTACTCTTGATCTTCAATAAATGTTATTCTAAAAAAATGCCATATTTGGCATTTGGGTTTGGATTATGCAAGTTGAGTGATCATAATTACAATATCAATCAAAAGTTTATTTTTCCTTCCAAAAAATTGCATTAAGTTCTAAAATAATTTTAAAAACATCTACATATTATATTTTTTGAATAAGGCTGAAATACAAGAATAGAACGCAATTAGGAAGCATTTCGGTATATTAATATTTTTTCACATTAAAACTGCATAAATCATTCACTATTTGCGGTAAACATAGAATAAAAGACAAAATGCAGGGACACTGTACTTTTGTCGCCACACAGTCATTACTACCCCTGTACTACAGCTTCACTGGAGTGTTCACCTGCGTGTGATTTTCCACACGTAGCTATACTTTGAAGCGTACCCAAAAGAAGTGAAATCTACTTTCACCACTGCTTAACATGCACTGGGTATAATAGCTCTCCTGCACATGGCCTGTGGCTTAACATCCCATCCAGTGGCCAAGTCCTTTCCAAGACCATCAGTGTTCCCTATCTCACCAAGGGCAGAATGGGGGTTCAGTTGTTTGGAGTTTTATGGCATAAGAGCAGCTAAGATTATATTGCGCCAAGCAAAAAGACAAAGGGATAAAAGTCAGTTAACCCACAACTAAAGTTAAAATTGACAGAAACGAAATAGCACAATTAAGTTAATGTGCATATTGATTAGTATAAAAAAGAAGAAAAAGAATCAACAAGTGTATAAGTCAACAATAAAAATGGGTTTATACGACCCATTTAAAATTAGAAACAAGTGTATAATCTAGGTAACAAAGTAAAAAATCATAAATGTGAAAAATATCCAGTAAAACATAAAAACGCGAAAACAGTAGTTAAAATAGAGCCACCAGATAAAGATATCTGAGTGTAAGGGGCTCAGACATATAATCGCGAAAGTTAAAAAAGCATATGTTATTCAAAATTAAAACAGGGGCAATTATATAAAATGTGTTTTACAGTTAAAATGGTGTCACAAAACTCACACTTAGTTCATCATCCACCTGAAGAAGAAATGAATGTGTGATAAACGAATGACCTAAGTGGAGCTGAGCAGAGAATGGAGGTTACTGGGGATAAGGTCTTTACTGGGGATAAATTTCAATGCTGGAACATTTGTGACTCAAACTTGGGAACTACAGATTACAAACCTGGTGCAATACCAACTGAGTCACCTCCACCCCTGAATAGAGTATGCTATGATTAAAAGAGTAACAGATACCTACAGGAAAAGGGATGTGTCTGATCAAATGAGCATGGCTGTATTTGTCTCCGGTGGCAAATATAGTAAGCAACTGTAATTCACATGCTAAAAGAGAGCAAAACAAAGTGAATTACAAAGTTGTAAAACAGCTTCAAAATAGGAGGTAACAACATATGTGTATTAAATGAGCTGATCTAAGTTGTTTGTTTGTTTGGAGTTTTATGGCACAGGGGCAACACAGGTCGTAATGTGCCAAACAAGATAAAAAAAAAGGGTAAAAAATACAGAAACCCACAACCAAAGTTAAAAGCAAAAACTGCGAAATGTAAAAGACAAACCAATATGCATAGATAATACAAAAAATAGAATAATGTATAAAGCAATAAATACAGATATACAAAAGGATAAAATGAACCCGGGTATTAAAGACTCAAAATGATCAAAGTAAAAAGGATAAAGCCATAAAATCACAATCTGCTAAAATAACCTGCATCACATAAAAAGGCAAAGATAGATGGTAAAAAAAGAGTAATCAGATAAGGGATGGCCGAGTGTAAGAGGCAAGACTGTACAATTATGGAAGTTAAAAAATATACATCATTCAAAATTAAAACACAGACAATGAATTAAAATATGTTTTACAGTTAAAATGGTGTCACAAAACTCGCACTCAGGTTCGTCGTTCGTCAAAGAATATACGAGTGAGAAATGAATGGCCTAAGTGGGGCCGAGGAAGTACAACTTCCTTCTTTGCGATTCCTGTGAAAACAAGACTGCCATGGTTTGACAATGGGCTTAATCTCAAAAAACTTGTTACCAACTTGTTCAGACCAAGATCTCTGCCACTGTGCCCAGAGCTTGATGGAAAAACGCTGCTGGAAGTCTAGGTATGGAACTGGCAGCAGAGATTTGAAAAGGTGCATGGCTGACTTGGCAGCAGTGTCTTCCAAGTCATTGCCTCTGATCCCGACATTACTGGGCACCCAACAGAAGAGAATCGTGGTGGCAGCTGCCGACAGATCTTGGAAAGAACAGGGTGATGCCGATGCTTAACAGATCACATCCTGTAGTGAGCTAAGCGAGTCTGTAGACAATACACCAATAATGACACTTAGCTGCTATGTGGTCCAAGGCAATGCTGATAGCATGCAACTCTGCAGCTTGTGAAAGCCACACTGGGTATTGGAAAGAAGGCCGTGATGTTCCAAATACCAGGCCAGTCTGATATTTACCATTCTTTCCAACAATTTGCACATGCTGCAAGTCAATGCAATTGGATGATAATTGGAAGAAATCTTGGGATCTTTGCCTGGCTTGGGGAAGGCCAAAACGATACCCTCCCACCAGGAGTCCGGAAATTGTTCCTTGATTAAAATACAGTTGAAGAGGTAGCCAAGGGTAGGTGGGAAGTTGGGGGGGGGGAAGGAATGGAATGTAAGCCTGCTAGAGCTTATGCATAGAATGGCTGTCTTGTAAAAATACTTGTGATCTTTGGAAAGAAGTGAAACATGGAGACACATTGGATAATCTAAAAAATAAATTTACAAGTAGATGGTTATGGAACACACTGTTACTGTAATTTTAAAAATTGGTTTGACTCTATTTTTTATTATTTTTTTATTTTTAAGATTTTGTGTACATAACAACCCTAAGGACCGTATTTAAAATGTGCAGAACCACATCAATATTATTAACTTTGTTAATAATAATTTTACAAATAAAAGAAGAATAAAAGAATTTTTTCTGCCTTTTCGCTCTTAAAGATTTTTTTTTTTTTCATATTTGAGTTTGAGCAAAAGCACCTTACACAGCAGCAGGGAGATAAAGATATGAAATGTGTGCTGGGGGGGGGGGGGGGGAGCAGTAAAAGTAAGAAACAGTTCTGAAACTTAACGTAAGGTAAAATAATTCAGTCAAGGTCAGCAGAAATGGCTTTAGAGGGTATCAATATTTAGGAGCTGATCCTTACTCGATGATGAGAGATGTTGGAGCATGGCATAATGGACATTGTCTGGCCCGATAGCAGATGCACCAGAAGTGTGCAGAGCAAGGCGAAGCTCCTCCGCTTTGAATGGCTGTTGTAAGGCTCCAGGCCATTCAAGTGAAAGGACAGCAGAGAGCATTCAGCCCTGCCCTTCTGGGCAAGAAACTCGGGGGAGTAAGAAGACAAAGAAGAGATGGAGGAGAATGACTTTCCTAGAGTGTTGGCAATTGCTTGTGCTCCAGGATTGATAATGAGAGTGATGTGTACTTCCCACCCATCTTCCAGACCTTATTCCACACAACCTTAGAACTGGTTGTGCAGGCAATAGAAGGCATATTTGATCCAAGATTCCTTCTGACTGTGGTGCTGGACAAAACGAGCTTTTGTCCTGGCGCATTTGAATGCTTCAAGGTTGCAGGATGTTGGATATCTCCGACCCCCCCCCCCCCGAAAGCCTTGTTCTGAGCCTTATGAGCTGTGGTGTAGTCGGGATTCCACGGTTTTGTGAACCATGGAAACCGAGTCAAGGTCTGAGGAATAGCACAGGCAGCTGCATGGACGTTGCATTCCGTCAACTCTATCACTGCAACACTGATTAGCTCCTAGCTCTGGCTGACAGAGTGGCCATCGAGCTCAGAGAGGAGCTCCAAGCCACTCCAGTCACCCCAATCAAGCAGCCACCGGGATACATATGAAGGGCTTCAAGGCCCCCACATGAGATGGTGCACACCACAAGGAGGTGATCACCTCCGTAAGAATTGCCCTCAACCTCCCATGTAAAGAGTGGAAGGATCAAGGAGGAATAGAGAATGAGGTCAATGGCAGTGAATGTGTGAATCGGGAAGTGGAAGTAGGTGATGACAAGGTGTTCAACAGGGAGAGCGATGAATCCAGGAACCACTGCTCCAGGACCCCACTCCTCCCATGGTGTCAGCACTTCCCCAGAGTGGACTGTGTACATTGAAGTTCTCCATGATGAGGAAGGGGGACAGCAGCTGCGAGACGAAGTCATCAAGGTCTTCCCGGAAGACGGAGCAGACAGTCAACGAAAATCCCACAAAGAGACGGATGGCAACAGCCTCCAAGAGAGTGAGGGGTATGACCTGGAATGGAGAATGTTGCTCACGAGGATGACTAACGAGATCCCAGTTCCGGCAAATGAGAGAGAAGTGCCGGATAGTGGGATCATTGCCTGTCTGCAAAAGTATGTCTCCTGCAGGCACATGCAGAAGGGCCCATGTGCCCTCATGAGAACCTTGATGTAGTCAATATTCCTCTGGAATCCACAATTCCATTGTAATACTGTGGCCATCTCAGGTTTTTGGAGTATGGGCAGACAACTTACGATTTATTTTAACTGTCGCCAGCAACAGCTATGGAAAAATTGGACGGTGTTTGTCCATGTCCTAGGAATCGTCCAAAGAATACGGATTAGGGACCACCGAACAAAGAGGGAGTAAAATTTTCTTTTTTGGCCTGATCGGGGCCCTTTGGATTGGAAGGTCTTGCTGTCTGTGGGTGAGAAGGAGGGAGTTTTGCAGTGGTGGAGGCCTCAGGAGGAATTAAGTGTCTTATGTGGAGTGATGGTAACTGCCATCCCACCAATCGCTGTGGCATTCAAGAGTAACTCAATGTTTCGAGCAGGCAGTTTCCACCTGCAAGTCGCCAAATCTTAGGCGTTGAGAGATTTTGGTTCTCCTGCAAGAACTTTCAATCCCATATTAAAAAAAATTCCTCAATCACCTGATCACCAGTAGAGTGGATGGCCAGGAACCTCAGAGTCAAAGGAAGACGAAGGCAATGATGACAAGGGAGAGGGGGCTTGTGCCCATTTTGCTCTTTTCGAAGCATTCGAAGGAGAGTTTTCATTTTTCGAATTCATGGTTGGGTTTTGTGGTTCAGTGCCTGTTGTCTCCATGCACCACAGAGTCCAACAGTGGGATGCCCAATCGGTGCCAAGGCTGCCCGGGCACCATAACCACACAGCCAGTGAGCCAAGCCCTCACAAATAAAGAAAAGTAAAGGAGAAATATGAGAAACTCGCTAGTGTCAACTATGCAGATCTGTGAGTAACCTTGCTCACATCCAGGCAACGGTTTGCAAGTTTCCCCATATGTTTATTAATTTTGTAGTTTTCTTTCTTTTGTGAGGCCAGTTTGCTTTTCACATTTCATTATTTTTCCGCTTATTTATTTTGTGAGGACGAGTAAGACCTGTCCACCAGCCAATTGATCCTGAGGGGGCCACACCAGGACCTCCCGTTTACCTGAAGCAGAAGCCAAAGGAGTGTATAGCAGGGGCACCAGAATTTTCTGCCCAGCCCCGCAACGGGCAGATTCCCCAATGGCAGGACAGCCAAAGGGGACTCCACCAGTCATGAGCTGAGGAGAGAAGATGGGGACCTCTGAGCAACTGCCAGGATTCTCCTTTCCAGGGACACGGGTCTCTGTATATGGCAAACATGCAGGCAAGTGTTCAGGACCCTGTGAAAGTACCCAAGCCAGCAGAACATTCACAGGGTGGTCCCTTCACCATGGACAGGAGCTTGCACCAAGGGGCTGATCTAAGGATATAGACAACAACGATTCTTCAAGAGCCATAAGGAGGTTTGGTTTGTTGGGGTTTATTGGTGCATTAGCAACTAAGGCTATAATGCGCCAAACGTATGTCCAAAAAGTAAAAGGATAAAAATCGTGTTACCCCTCAACCAAAGTTAAAAATAAATTACAAAGACCAACACAAAAATAGAATTCAATAAAATAGAACAACAATAAACAAATGTATAAATATGGTATATCAATATAAACATAAAAATAACCCAGGTGTAAGCGACCTGGGTTAAACATGTAGAATAAGAAATCGGAGAGAAAAACTATAAGCGAGTAAAATAACCAGTATAGCGTAAAAATTGAAAGAAAGAGTTAAAATTACAATGGTCTGATAAAAAATGTCCAAGTGTAAGGGGCTCGGACGTAAAATCATGAGAGTTAAAAAAACATACGTCTTTCAAAGTTAAAACAACGACATTCAATTAAAATATGTTTGATCGTTAAAAAGGTGTCACAAAACTCACACTTAGGTTCGTCGTCAACCGGTAAAAGAAACGAATGAGTAATAAATGAATGACCTAAGCAGAGCAAGTACAACTTCCTCCTTGCGATTCCTGCAGTAACAAGATTGCCATGGTTTGACGATAGATTTGATCTCAAATAGCTTGTTCGTAAGCTGTTCTGACCAAGATCTCTGCCACTGTGCCCAGAGCTCGGTGGTAAAACGCTGCCGAAACCCAGATATGGAACCGGCAACGGAGAGTCGGACAGGGGTGTGGCTGACCTAGCAGCAGAATCTGCCAAATCATTGCCCCTGATTCCGACGTGACCGGGCACCCAACAGAAGAGAACACTGGTTGTGGCTGTCAGACGATGTAGCTGCTGGCAGATCATAGTAAGAACTGGGTGAGGCCGATGCCTCACCGAGATCAAAGCCTGTAGCGAGCTAAGCGAGTCGGTGTAAAGCACACACCGACGATGATGCTTAGTCGCCACATGGTCCAAGGCAAGGCTGATAGCGTGCAACTCTGCAGTGAAGATGGAACACTGCAGTGGGATCTGGTCTGCAATGATTACATCACAGCAGACCATGGCTGATCCCACCAATGTGCCGGACTTCAAGCCATCTGTGAAGACAGGCAAGAAGTCCGGGTACTCAACACGATGGCTGGCAAAGAGTTGCCGGTGCACACAGTCGGATGTAAAGGCCTTCCCCGTCCTGCACAAGGAAAAGTCGCAGGAAGGGGAAATAGCGAGCCATGGCTCAGCTGACTGTGCGATGACTATCGAGACTGATGTTAATGTCTCTGAGGTAGCCTTGGACACGCAAACAAAAAGGACGAATGGCAGTCGGCCGATTTGTGTAAAGCATTTCCCACTTCGGACTGAAAACGCAGTCCCAAGTCGGATGGCCAGGCAGGGATCGCAATTTAGATGCATATTGTAGGGATAACTGCTGACGGCGAAGAGACAAAGAAGGTTCGTCGGTCTCAACAAAGAGACTCTGGACCAGTCAGGTGCAGAAGGTTCCAGTGGTAACATGGAGCGCCTGGTGATGGAGAGGGTCCAGCACCTTCACCACCAAATCCCAGGCCAAGTCGTACACCAGGGATCCGTAGCCCAGTTTCGATCAGACAAGTGCATGGTAGAGGCGGAGCAAAGAACATCGGTCCACCCCCCAAGAAAGGGAGGAGAGGATCTTGATGATGTTCAATGACCACGTGCACTTGGACCTGAGATGACATATGTGTGGTAAAAAGGTCAATTTCCAATCGAATATGAGACCGAGGAACTAGGTCTCTGCCACAACTGGAATGATGTTACCCCCAAGTCGAAGCTCGGGATCCAGTTGAAGATTACACTTGTGGCAAAAGTGCACACAAGCAGTCTTTTGAGGAGAGAACAGAAACCCGTTTGCCGTCACCCAAACCGAAAGATTGTTCAGGGCAATTTGCAGTTGTCTTTCAATGACCCTCATGCTGGACGAAGAGCAAAAGATGCTAAAGTCATCAACACAGAGGGCATTGCCTACTGATGGAGGAAGTTGTTTAGTAATAGAATTAATCTTGACAGCGAAAAGTGTAACACTCAGAACGCAGCCTTGTGGCACCCCCTGTTCTTGGGGGTACGGCCGCGACAGAGTGTTACGGACACGAAAAGAGCGTGTCGATAAGAAGTTGGAGATGAAGATCGGCATGTGACCTCTCAAGCCGAAACTGTGGAGGTCACGAAGAATGCCGAATATCCAAGCCATGTCGTAATCTTTTTCGATGTCGAAGAAAATTGACACCAGGTGCTCTCTACGTAAAAATGAGTTTCTGATAGCCGATTCGAGGCATATCAGATAGTCAAGAGTAGACCGTTGCCTGCGAAAGCCACACTGGGTGTTAGAAAGAAGGTTGTGGTGTTTTAAATACCAGATGAGTCTGGCATTTACCATTCTTTCCAACACCTTGCACACGCAGCTCATCAACGCAATGGGACGAAAATTGGAAGGAATCTTGGGATCGTTGCCTGGCTTCAGGAAGGCCAAGACGATGGCCTCCCACCAGGAGTCCGGAAACTGCTCCTCGAGAAAAATACGATTGAAAAGTTGGAGCAGACAATCCTTACTCGATGGTGACAGATGTTGGAGCATGGCATAATGGACATTGTCTGGCCCTACAGCAGAGGCACGAGAAGAGTGCAGAGCAAGTCGTAGCTCCTCCGCTGTGAATGGCATGTTGTATGGCTCCAGGCCATTCGAGTGGAAAGACAGCGGACAGCGTTCTGCCCTGCCCTTCTGGGACAAACACAGGGGAGTAAGAGGAAGATGAAGAGATGG
Source organism: Ryuthela nishihirai (assembly GCA_038380435.1). NCBI lineage: Eukaryota > Metazoa > Arthropoda > Arachnida > Araneae > Heptathelidae > Ryuthela > Ryuthela nishihirai. The sequence goes on along the minus strand of JAWZYU010000030.1, from coordinate 57,011,307 downwards.
AGGAGAATGACTCTCCCAGAGTGTCGGCAATTGCTTTGGGATCAGCAATTGCCTGTCCATTGTGCTCCAGGATCGATAACGAGTGGGACGTGTAGTTCCCACCCATCTTCCAGACTTTATCCCACACGACCTTAGAACTAGTCGTGCAGGTGATAGAAGACGTATATTTGATCCAAGATTCCTTTTGGCTTTGGTATCGGACGAAACGAGCTTTCGCCCTGGCGCATTTGAACTTTTCAAGGTTGGGGGTCGTCTGATATATCCGAAACATCTCCCAAGCCTTGTTCGGAGCCTTACGAGCTGCGGTGCAATCTGGATTCCACCACGGTTTCTGAAAGTGAAGAAAGCGTGTCGAAGTTTGAGGAATTGTTGATGCAACCGCATCTACGATACAGTCCATTATTTCTGCTACTGCCACATTGATGGGCTCATGGCTGACAGAGTGGTCATCGAGCTCAGATACTCGACCTCCTATGTAAAGAGTGGAAGGATCGAAGAGGAGCAGATGGTAAGGTCAATGGCAGTGAAAGAGCGGGTTGGGGAGTGAAAGTAAGTACTGACACCAGTGTTCGACAGGGAGAGAAAGATCCAGGAGCCACTGCTCCAGGACCCTCCCCCCCCCCCTCCCATTGGTGTCAGCACTGCCCCAAAGTGGACTGTGTCCATTGAGGTCCCCCATAATGAGGAAGGGGGACGGCAGCTGCGAGACGAGATCATCAAGGTCTTCCTGGAAGATGATGCTCCCAGGTGGAAGATATACAGAGCAGACAGTCAGCGAGAACCCCACGAAGAGACGGATGGCTACCACCTCAAAGTTGGTGGTGAGGGGTACGACCTGGAATGGAGAATGGTTGCTCACGAGGATGGCGACACCCCCGCGAGCTGGACCATCTCCATCCCGGTCCCGGCGAACTAGTGAAAAGTGCCGGATCCTGGGATCTGTGACTGGCTTCAAATATGTCTCCTGCAGGCACACACCACACATATGGGCTGGTGTGCCTGAAAGAGTGTCTTTATGTCGTTGAGATTCCTCTGGAATCCATGACAATTCCATTGTAGGAGGGTGGCCATCTCAGGACTTAGAAGAGTGGGCGGACGATGAATTCCTATTCAACTTAACCACCGCAGAGGACGGTTTAGTGAATAGGGGGCGGTTGGTATCCATGTCCTCTGAATTGTCCGAGGGGCATGAATCGGTGACCGCCCTTTGTGGTGCAGTGATTTTCTTTTTTGGCCCCGGTGGGGCCTCCTTAGGTTTGGAAGGTCTTGCTGTATGAGGACAGGGAGGAAGAGGCCTTCCTGTGGAGGTGGATGGCTGAGCTGCAGGAATGGAAACCGGGGTTGATGTCGAAGTCGACACCACCCTCGAATTTGCCTGCGTCAGGAGGTACTTCACTGCTGGCGAGAAAGATTCAGTTGGTGGTACACTGATATCAGTCTGTACCGCCACCGAAGTCATTGGAACGATAGGCTTTCCAATGACTGCACCGGCATAGGAAACCTTGCCAGGTGGGGCGGTCGGTGCAGCAAGCTTTCTCGCTTCAGCGTATGAGATGTTGTTCATTACCTTGAGGTGTTGTACCTCCTTTTCCTCCTTCCACTTCGGACAGTTGTGGGAGTACGCCGGATGTTCGCCACTGCAGTTCACACAGCATGCCTTTTCTGCTGTGCAGTCAGGATCGAGATGATCCTTACTGCCACAGCGAGCACAGGTGGGCTTGCCCCTGCATGCTGTGCGGGCATGACCGCATATCTGACACTGAAAACAGCGCAGAGGGTTAGGTATATACGGTCGGACCTCACAATGCAAATAACCTGCCTTGATGGAAGAAGGCAGGCGTGGCATGTTGAATGTCACAATCAGCACCCGGGTGGGTGCCAATTTCCCATCACGGAGTGTCAAAACCCGGTGGACCGCTATTACTCCTTGAGGTGTGAGCTTTGAGAGGATTTCCTCCTCGGTGACTTTGAGGAGGCCCCACTCGGTGATCACACCCCGAGAGGAATTCAAAGTTTTATGGGGAGTGACTTCAACAGCCACCCCACCAATTTCTTTAACTTTCAGGAGCAGTTCCGAGTGTTTGGAACAAGCGGTCTCAACCTGCAAGTCGCCAGATCGTAGGCGCTTTATGGATTTCGGCTCTCCCGCAAGACCTTTCAAACCTTTATTCACAAAAAATGGGGACATGTTCCCCAAGTACCTGATCACCCATGGAGTGAATGATCAAGAACTTCGGGAGCGAAGACAGACAAACAGACGACGGCAGTGATAACGTAGACGAGGAAGACGGGGGCTCATGTCGAGCCCTCTTGTTGGCAGTGATCACATGAATTTCATCATTCTCTCTCATTTTTTGTTTTGTGTGGTTCAGTGCCCGCTGTCCCCACCCTCCATGGAGCCCAACAATGGGACACCCAGTCGGGCGCCAGGGCTACGCAGGCACTATACCCACACAGACAGTGAGCCAAGCCCTCACAAATAAATAGAAGGAAAATAAAAAGAGAAATGTGCAGAACAAAAAACATTCTACACAAACGAAACAAAGCGTAAAAAAAGAAAATTGTGAATGGCCAAACTGGCTTCACAAAGAAAGGATAACGACAAAAGGAAAATAAGTTACGAGGAAACTTGTGAACCTGTACCCGGACTGTGGGCAAGGTTACTCATTGCTCTGCACGGCTGACCCTAGCAGAACCTGCTCATCAGCCGATTGCTCCTGGGGGGGTTTGGCATTGTTCCAAATACTATACCACTTATTCATTTACCAATGCACCTGATGTTTCACCACTCATCCATAGGAAAAGTTGTCAAGAACCGAATGATGACATTCTGCTTGTTGACTAGTCCTGCCTAAATTGTGCTTCATCTGTCTACAGCATGCTGAACAGAATGTATGAGAATCACATAATAATTTTTCAGTTAACTAATCAATTAACTATTTTCAGTCACGCTTTTATTATTTAGTTTCATTTAACTGTATGCCCTTCTCACATAACCACCAACCTTCTGAGCTTACATTTGACGTAGCTGATTGATGTAAGATCTCATTCACTTGACACATGCTGAATAGAGCAAGTGGGAGTATGTAAATGATGCTAGTGATGTCATGTAGCTGTTTACAAAAGCTTAGCATTAGGTTCTACTTCCATGTAACGGTACAGTTGGCTCTCGCTTGTACTAGAAATCTATCATGAGTTTTCTTTTGCTGATATCGTTTAGCTAGCGAGTTATTAGAAGAGTAGAACTGCCCTTTGTTGAGCAGTCTTGTACTTATAGTTAGATGTATGATAAAATGGAAATAAAAGTGAGATTATTGCTTTTATATTTGAATTTTAATAGATTGTTATTTTTAACAAACTTACTTTGTGACTTACTTAGCCAAGGACTTTGGACAGCATGCTCATGTAAGGTAGTATTACATTTTGAAATATTAGTTTTTTTTTTTACACTTTTGCAACTTATATTAAACTTTGACACTCTGTTAGTTATAAAATTGAACCACAGCAAATGTCAGTCTGTCCCTTCACCAAGGTGTGAGTATGAACTGCCATGGGTAGGTACCATAATTGTGCAGGATTTGCCATACATGGCCTGCTGTTAAGCTGCATACTTCACTGATTCCTATCATACTGTAGTATAGGTGGGCAAGGATCTAAGCCCAGAATGTTCTCTGGTGGCATTCACATACTCAATCCTGTAGGTCTGCCTGATCATTGACAAAGCCTTATACTGCCAAGTCTTTCTAAGACACCAAACAATGCAGATGATAGGGGGCAGATTTGAATGTGGATTTGCCAGAAAACACACCACATATCATTATGCAGCTTCCTATGCATTGTGCTGATTTTAACCATACAGCAACACCATCTCACAATATTGATGAATGGAATATCTCCTCATAATAGTTTTCAACTGGAAGTGTTTTATCCTGCATCACAACCTTTTATTTCACAGCCCGAGTAGAATATCACCACTGTCATTTACTATGTGCGTCATTGTAGAGCAAGCATGTTTTCCATACAATGATCAGCCAACACATTAAAACCACCTACCTAATATGATGTAGGCCTTCCTCTTGCCCCCAAAAGAGCTCTCACTTGATGATGCATAGATTCAACGAGATGTTGGTAGGTGTCCCTTGATATTTGGTATCATGAAAGCAACAGAAAATCCTGCAGTTCCCATAAATTATATGGTTGGGGTGATGTTGCTCATACCTGTTTCTCCAACTGAAACCATAAATGCTCGATAGGATTCATGTCTGGAGAATTTGGGGGCCATGGAAACAAATGAAATTTCTCATCATGTTCTAGGAACCATTCTTGAACCTTCTTCGCATAGGGCATTGTTTTGTTGAAAGACGGCATCTCCGCCAGGGAATACAGTCGCCATAAAGGGGTGTACTTGGTCAGCTAGGATGTTTAGGTAGGTGACAGCTGTCAGAGTTTGCTCTAGGCTCAACAGGGATAACTGATCCAAGTGTCCCCAAGAAAATATTGCTCAGACCATCACACTCCCTCCAGCCACCTGGATCCATCCCACAGTACATCCAGGTGAGGCTTCTGTGGGTAAACGTCACATAAGAGCTTCTCCATCCACATGGTGTAAAGAAAATGGGATTCATCTGACCACGCGACCCACTTCCAGTCTTCTGTGGTCCAATGTCGATGATCATGTGCCCATGCAAGCGTTGATGACAAGCGTCACAGCTGTGAGCATGGGCACAAGAATGGGTCTGCGGCTGTGAAGACCCATATCCAAGAGCTTACAATAAATGTGTGTTCGGACACATTGGTCCCTTTACCACAATTGAAATTATGGGTAATGTCAGCCACAGTAGCCCTCCTGTTTCTGCAGACAAGATGAGATAGCCTGCGCTGACTTCTGGTATCAATGAGGCATGGCTGGCCCATGCCTTGTCAACAGCTTGAAGTGTAACCTGTTTCGGACCATCTTTGATAGGTACTAACTACTGCATAATGTGAGCAGCCTACCAGTGTCGCTGTTTCAGAGATGCTCTTAACAAGGTGTCTTGCTATAATGATCTGACCTTTGTCGAAATCAGATAAATACTTTGCTTTTCCCAAGTTGTGATGAAACGAAATACTGCATGCGAGAGCTCCGACCCAAGTATTATATATATTATTCGCGACCTTGGCACATGACACTGATTGGCTGCACATGCACTTCTTTGCATAATGCAGAGGTGGTTTTAATGTATTGGCTGATTGGTGTATGTGTGCACCAAATCTATGATCTAGAGAGTTGTGTTGGGTTATTTTACCTCTGAGAGCCACTTTTTTGCACACCATGGGCTAAATGGCCAGGTCACATGGACCCTAAAGGCTCAGAGAAGGTTTGGGGAGGAGACCCACTGGAACAGCTGTTGGGAGACAGATGGTAGCCTCCCGTCAAGGCCATCCAGCATGTTCTTTAACGTGCACAGGGTATGGCTCTCCCGCACATGGGGTCCCAGTTTAACGTCCCATCCGACAGACAGCGGCCTTCCAAGCCCATTGCTATCCCCTACTGACATGGGCAAGGCGGGGAATTTTGCGGAAATAAATCTCCACGCTGACCCAGCTGGGACTTGAACCTGGGAACAACAAATTATGAGCCTGGCACACTACTGACTGACCACCACCCATGATCTAGAGAGATTGTATATATTAAATGATACATCTAAAACTGTAATAATCAATGTCATTAACTACTATTTCAATGCTGTTCAACAACTTTGTAATTCATTTTGTTTTGCTATTTCTCATAGTTAAAATTAGTGAAAGACATAGTAGTTGTTTAACATTTAAAATGATTATATTGTGCATATACTATATATATAGTTATGGCTTAGCACATTTAATGCTTAGTTAAGAAAGTGCGCTATGGTACTAATATTCTTTTTAGGCACTGCTCCCAACTTAAATAGAATTTTGCTGTTCGAAAAGCCACATTTCATCATATCAGTGAGAAATTGTTTCTCTTAATCACCCTCTTTTGCCTGTAGTAGCGTATAACAGTCAGGTGTTTCTTGTTTCTTGTTGAAGTTCAAATAAATAGCAAAATGTATTTCCTACTACCACATTTCTGTCAGGAAAGTACCAAAGAATTACACATTTACATTTTATCACTTCATAATAATACCCAAAAATAAGACATTTGAATCCATTATTAAAAAAAGGTTTGAATATGTAATTTGGCACAACTATATATTAGGAAGCAGTTTTTTTCTTCCTTTCATAGTTTTTATTACAGTTGATATATATGATGGCACAGTGGTAATTACTTTGTCTCACAGTAAGAGTGCAACAACCAGATTCAAATCCTGGGTTGATGGCATGGTCATTGCTCTGTCAATAACTTGCAGATAATAGTAGGTTTATAGGTTTGACCATTAATACCATAAATGTTCAAAAAGTAGCCAGGGCTACAATTTACAATTTCTTGCTTGTATCTTCATATAATTCAAGCCCAGGCTACTATTTTGGGGTCGAGGTTTAACGTTCATATATAGTATATGTAGTTAGATTTAACAATAAATATTTCTTTAGCAAACACACATAGATGTTTTAGCTCAGTGGTTCCGAACTGGTGTATCATATCTGAGGTCAAGGTGTGTCATGAAAATTTTAGGAAAACAATACTACTATGTAACAATTTGTACTTTAATAGCTTTGTATAATTTCTTATTGATTTTTTTTGCCAAATGTTAAGCTTAACATGTGCTTTTGCTTAAATAAATTGAATTTTAAGATAAATAATAACATTAAAAAAAAAATACTTTTACTATAGGTATGTTACAGTAAATGGACTATATCAGAAATGTGTTACCAAGAGAAAAAGGTCGAAAAACACTGTTTTAGCTCATTATATAAGTGATAATACCAACTCAACAAGAATGAATTTCATGGAACACTTGATGGCACCAGCATCAAATCAACAAAAATATGCAGGAATGACTATGTCACACTGTTGAAAAAACTAGTTAGTCTCTGATGGTGTAGTGGTTATCATACCTGGCATGTTTCTGGGAGACATGGGTTCGAATTCCACTCAGGTGAAACAAAAAAGTTTTCAGCTAATTATTTCAAGTGTTTCTTGTCTACATTTTCCTGTGATACTTTATTACTGAACCTGGGATCCCTGTTCAAAACTCAGCATTATTTACAAATTCTGCCCTATTACCCAGCTACAATTCAAGCACAGACTACTATTTAGACCTCAGCATCATTTAATATGTCATACAATAAAGAGTAAAACTACTTTCACAAGAGAAAGCAACACTGTAGAGCATAATATACTTAAAAGCATTCTGACAAAATAATATTAGTAATACTTACTTGGGGGTCAGCATCCATTTCATCATCATCACTAAGAGCATCCAATGAATAGGACACCAAAGAAGGGACCAAAGGCAAGGCACTATTTTGTGAAGAAGCTTCTTCATGGAAGGCAGCTGCGACATGAGTGGCTGCTTCAGCTAATGATGGATGCATTTCAACAACCCTTGCAAATTACATCAGAAAAAACAATATTACTATGCAATAAGAGAATTATATATATGTATTAATATACTGGCCTATAAAAGGTAGCTAGGCATACACTGGAAGGTACTACTGTTATTCACCACAAACACATTTTAACCTACCTATGTATATGAGTTGGGTCTGAAAGAAGCATTAGTAGATCTGGGTCTTGAAGAATAGCTGAAAATAATCATACAACATATATCAATAATTATAAGAACTAAAACATGAATATACTTTTTTTAATCAAGTTTTACTGCTTTCTACATAAAATTTGCTAAAGTGTATATGACTTAAAACATTTATTTCTTTAAACAAAAAAAGGTAAGAAATTATGGTAAATGCAATGCAAATGAATGCAACATTTGCTGAATTATCATTCTGTTCATTCTCTTAACTATGGGACACTCTACTATACCATTTTTTTTTTTTCACACTAAATATATATGGGAAGTTCAATAGAAATCTGAGAGCAAATACCAGTGATCTATTTGGTCGAGTTATACAGTAACTGTAAACATTTAAGATGTGCATCTCACTAATTCACCAAAACTAGAACCTTTCATACAGAATTATTTCAACTGATCATCAAATAAATAACACACAACCTGTTGTTCTTCCATCATCCAGCTGGAATTAACATTATTGGGTCTCTCTTCAGAGAGCTGAAGACATAGATTAGTAATGCTAAAACAAGTTTCAAGGGTTCAAAGTACCTGCAATGGCTTGTGATCGCTGTTCAGTTGGGACTGGCAACTCCCAAACAAAAAACACAGCAGCAGATTCTCCTTCAATAGAGACCAACCAGTGCAATGATTCCAGGATCCATAACTGAAATCACAGCCAGTCAAGTTCAGTTGTTTGGGGCATCAAGACTCCGTGAAGTCAACCACTCCTCAGCAGGGGTGAAAAAAGAATCCCTGGTTAGGCATCCAGTGTGTTGTTTAATGTGCACATAGTATGGTTTTGCCACACACAAAGTCATGGATATACATTCCATCCAATAGAGTGGCCATTCCAAGCCTATGGATGTTACCTACTGCCTGAGGGGCAGGGTGAGGGGTTAGTGGAGGTATATCTCAATGATGGCACAGATGGGACTTGAACCTGGGAAATGCAGATTACAAGCCTGGCATGTTACTGATTGAGTCAATATCTGCCTCTAATACACAACAGCTTTCATTTTAGACCTAAATATTTGAAAAAGTTTTTTCACTAATTTACCACTAATTTGTTACCAAAAATATTTTTTGATATGCAAGCAATAATAATCATTAGGGTATTTCAATGTGATTACCAATTACATTAAGTAGTCTCTCTTTGTGTATGAGAGGATGGCACCATTTTTAATTTTGCATTGGACAGCCAATTTACTACAGCTGACCTTGGCAGTCACAGAAACAATTTAAAAATCACTGATGAATTAGGAACATCTCGCATACTACCAAAAATTTTGCAGCAGTCTACAAGCAAGAAGTTTTTAAAAGTGGATCTTTAAAATCTTGACCATTCCTTGATAATAGGCTGCTATTATCAAGGAATTCATGATACTGAATTGGCAAGAACTTCAAAGACACTTTTGCCAATTCTGGCAACTGGGTAAAAAACTGTTGAATCTGCTGCTGTGTTTTTTCTTTGGGTGAAAAGTAGGGTTGTCAACAATAATCATGTTAAATTTCAAGCAATAATCATATTACTATTTACCATCTTTACATTTAAGACCTTAAGGAATTTAATGAAAATACTAGACTTCCTCCAAACTAGACTATTATTTTTCTGCATTTGTATGGTGATGTTCAAAAATTACTGAAGCATTTTTGCTTCTCTTTTGGCTATTAATAATAGCTTCTCAGAGCTGTCCATATTGACTACTACAAGCACTGTCATCTTTTGTTGCTCATTCAATTTTCATGAAGTTCTTCATTCTAAATCAGCTATCTTTTTACATGTTTCTCAACATTACTGACCTCATGGCTCAGCAAACTTTCAGTATATAATTCTGTGGCCTGCCAAATTCTCAGCATATAATTTCATGGCCCAGCAGTAACTAATTATAGGTTGGAAAGAAAATAATGTTTTTATGTGGAGCAACTTTTACCATGTAGTTAACAAGTGTAGCAGCATTAAACATTCTTCATGATGTATTGCTTAAACATTTTTTTTTTCAGAATAATTTGGAAGCTTCTGAAAGAAATTTTGACTTACAGATCATAGAAATGAGTGCAAACGAGGAGCACATAAGACACTGTATGCTCTACAAGTTTAAAAAGGGTTCATCAGCTTCAGAGGCAATGAAGAACATAGGTACTGTCTATGGAAATGACAGCGATGGTTCACTAAATTTAATTCTGGAAACTTTGACCTCAAAGATTCTTCTCATTTTGGAAGACCGAGATCAATTGATAGAAATGCTTTCCAAACTGTAGTTGAAGATAATCCTAAGTTGATGCTCGAGAAATGGCATAACAGTTCAATACAACTCATACATTAAACAAAGCATTATTTTTTAGGGTGTAATCCTTGTTTTGGTGGTATACGATGGAGTCATCTATCATGAGATTTTGAATCCTACTGCACCAGTCTCTGCTAAGAAAAAGAGCTGCATTGACCAAATGAAAAGGAGCATTACTCTTGCATAACGCATGACTACACAAAGCAAAACAAACAAAAGAAAAAATTCTTGCTTTGAATGTGGAAGTTTTGCCTCATCCACCCTATTCTCCTGATCTTGCTCCATTAGATTATCACTTTTTCAGGTCTTTACAACACAACATAGATGGTACCTGCAATGAAAAAAGAAACCCTGTTTAGGCATCCAGTGTGTTGTATAATGTGCACATGGTATGGCTCTATAGATGATACCTGCAATGAAAAAAGAATCCCTGGTTAGGCATCCAGTGTGTTGTTTAATGTGCACATGGTATGGCTCTGCCACACAACAAGGCCATGGATATACATCCCATCCAATGATACCAAATAGATGGGAAAGGGTACAGCACTGATGAAGGGCTCCAAAATGGCAGATTCTTTTTTGTATCTAAACCCAAAGAATTTTATGCACAAGGTATTAATAACTTGCCTACATGATGGAATATGTGATCAAAAATGAGGGAAAATATTATCTTGATTAAATTTGGAATTTATGACTAAATTTAAGTCAATTATAGAAGTTGAAAAAAAACTGGCATTACTTTCTTTCCAACCTAATACAATAGTACAGTAATATTTTTACTCATTTTCTCATTTTTATTGGCATAATGCCTTATATTTAATTTAAAGAAACCATCTGTCTTGCAAACCTTTTATAACTTTTTTCTAGCGTTTCAAAATAAGTTTGCTGCCCAGTGGTTGGCGTCCCACGGGTGCTGTTTCAATTTGGATCCTCAATATCCTAGTCTGGAGCAACGCAGGATGCAGAGCAGATACCAGGTTTTGCAAAAGGCGGGGCTCTACTTCTACAGTATTGCCAAGCCTGACGGTGGATAGAAGTAAACATGGCACCGTCCCGTATAGATGTAGTGCAGTCTCTGAATTGCGGAGCATCTGGGCTTTGCCATTCATATTACTGCCCAGTGGTTGAGAAACACTGCTCTAAATGCATGCCTTATTAGAAAGGAAACTCAAGTTAAGAACAGAGCTGGGGAAATCTACTTGCCATTGGAGATTGAATTTTCCGGCATGGCTTGATATTTTCCAAGTTAGGAAAAACTACAACAGTAAAATATTAGACAAGAACATCAACTTTTACCACTGAATGCAATATCTTTAATTTCACTAAAAGCTTTTATAATGTATGTAGCCCATGGCTGCTTGAGGAGGAGGAGGAGGATGTTGAAGAATGAAAAATGTTTTGCATCTCCCTCCTACATTCATATTATGTTTGTTCTGACTTGTGGTAAAAACAAGCTGACAGATTTTCCCACCCCTGGTTAGGATATCATTCCCATTCATCTGCATTAAGTACTAAGATAGTTTATATTCCATCAGAATATGAACAATCTTAGTATTTAATGCAGAAGCATTATTAAATGAGCAAGCTCTTGTCTTTCCTCTTTGATTTCTGCTTTATATGGACTTCATGAATTTCCTCTGTTCTTGTATTTAAAAAATACCCCCTCAAGTAGCTGCTCCCCCTAGAGGTCTGACAGGAGCCTGTCAGTTCATATGCCATTGAGAAGGACTGTGAGGAAGGCAAGACCTCAGCAGAAAAACCATACAACATCCATGCCTTATTCCACCACACCAAATTTCTTATCTTTATCCATCATTGGAGAGAACAAATTAAACATTCATTCTCTGAGCAATTTCAACAACTTTTTTTCACAACAAAGTATCATTAACTGGTATATTTATTGCTTTCTTTAGCCCTACCTTGTCTAGTGGTTAGAATATCTCACTACTAAGACCAGCAAGCATGTCCTTAAGTAAGTGTTTATATGTTATGAGAAACCAGAACAAGCCTAACATTGCTTCTAGGTTATATCTGTCCTTTGTTTAGGGAAGTACCTTTTTCCTTCTTCCATTCTCCCCTGTGGTAAAAGTGTTGCAACAGAATTGATGATGGACATGCAGATTATTCATGCTCTTTGCACTTATTACTTTCTCATTTCTATTCTTTAAAAATATACAGCTTTAGGATAAAAAAAAATCTTTACTTTTTGACTTTGGTGCAAATTTTGGTGCAATATAAATTATTTCTGTTAGTGTTTAGATCTCTATTCTTTAGTATCCACAATTTGTATCACCATTAAGTCATTTTATGAAATCCATTTTACCAAAATGTTCAAGAAATCCTCTGATTTTGGTTCTAAGTTTGATTTAAACTGATACAAGTTAATTTTTTTTCTGTAAATTTTTTACATACTCCAGAAAACTAACATTTTGAAAGTCAGTTAGCAAGTACTTGTTTTTTTATTTTACTCCCTCTTTTCCAGCTAGCACTCATTACATTACTTCCTAAAAGGGAAACCAATGATTTGCTTGGTTCTGAAAATGCAGTTTCAATAACAGAAAGCACAAGGCAGCTAATTGAATACACTTATGGTTGCCTGTGTGCACTGTAGTGGCAAACTGCCTGCAGTAAAACGCTACAGAACATATGTGTTTACTGAGTTAATTTCATATGTTTCACTTTCATATTAATAGATTTACATACATCTCTATAGATCTTCAAGAGTTATGACTACATTTACACCAATTTTTTCTCATGAGGAAGTCTTACATTTTGCTGCTGTGAATGCTGTTAAACCTCACTTTACATTATTTCTCAATATTTTTAATTTCTTAGTTTCCCAATAGAAAAAACTTTGATCATTTATCATTTCCCAAGAATGAATGAAGTCTTGGATATGGAAGCAAAGAAGATTTCCTTTAAAACTTCACTTGAAAATTAGTACTAGTGCAATTGGTAGAGGGCCAACAACTATGCAATTTCATCAAGTTTAACCCCACTCTCTCTGCTATGCTGAGTAGGTTTAACTCTCACCACCTTCTCCATTGTGAAAATATTATTTTAAAGAAATTATTAGCTGAAGTATTTTTTTTTAAGTTTTAACTCCTTCCAAAATTTTGGTTGTGCCACTCAGATGATAATGAATTTTTTTAGCCATAAAAAAAAATATGTATATATATATACCCCCCTCAAGCAGCTGCTTGCCACAGAGGTCTGACAGGAGCCTGTCAGTTTATATGCCACAGTAGAAGGTCTGAGAGGATGGCAGGACCTCAGCAGAAAAACGACACATACATCCATGCCTCAACCGGGACTCGAACCCAGGTCCCTTAGATCAGTAGCCAAGCGCACTAACCACTCGGCCATGGGATGGCTAACTAGGCCTATTAATAAATGATAGTCAGGCATATACTGGATGGAGAGCTGTTATGAGGAGAATGTGATGCTGCACAGAAATGTCCAGCTTAGTACCTGAAGTCCAACACTGCCTTCTTGTGGTGCAGGCTGTTAGTACCTTTCAAAAGATATATTATCTTCTGGAAGTGAAAGGAAGGAGAGGGCTGACAGATCAGTGTGGCCTGTTGATCTAATTTTCTATTACCACATTTTTTTTTGTACCCTGTTGTGGAATGTACAAAATCATAGGGTCTTGGATTGACAAATGGACTGGCTAATGGCTTTGGACTTGATGACAGATCTTGAACTTGCTACACTGGTAGGTTTCACTTCTCTACTGCTGTTTCTCCTAAATGCCTGTGGGTTGACAGTCCAAAGTAAACAGATGCATAAGATACCTTATATCAGCTGGTGGATAATCCTGATCTGAAGTCATCACAGCTTCCTGGACTCTTACTTTTATGGTATGAACAACCTATCCTGGAATAACATGTCTCAGGCAGGTCAGTTTCTATTTTGTTTCTGGTTATAGAAAAGACCTGCCTGACCTGCCTTTTTAAATTCAACTTGGCCACAATGTACAAGAGTTTCAATCACTGATAAATGATAGTTTTCAAAAGATTTTTGCTAAATAATAAGGTTGTTGATTACAATTGAATTCTAATTGATTGCAGCCAATCCTATGCAAAAGGGCAAATCTGTCAGGGAAACTTACAATGAAAATGAACAAATGAGTAAATAATTTACTAGAGCATATGAATGTAACCATCATACATATAATGTACATGCACATCTAGTGGGAAGGTCATTTTCAGTTAGTATCATGTTATTACATAACTGATCACAGTTGCCATTTGATATTAGTGAGCCAAAATAATTCACATTTCAGAGCGACCCTTCAGTTGGTTTTCATAGTGCTTTCAATAAATGAAGCAATCCGAGGATCAATATAAAAAATCCTCAGATGGTTTGGTTGTTTGGGGTTTTATGGCACAAGAGCAGCTAGGCTACATTGCACCAAACAAAAAGACATAAAGGGATAAAAGTCACTTAACCCACAACCAAAATTAAAATTCACAGAAATAAAAGAAATAAAAAGAACCAACAAGTGTAGAAGTCAACAATAAAAATGGGTGTATAGGACCCATTTAAAATCAGTAATTTTATTTTCTTTTATCATTTATAATCTAGGTAACAAAGTAAAAAAAATCATAAATGTGTAAAATATCCAATAAAAATGCAAAAACAGTAGTTAAAATAGAGCCACCAGATAAAAGATGTCCGAGTGCAAGGGGCTCAGACGTAAAATCATGAAAGTTAACAAACATACGTCATTCAAAGTTAAAAGCAGGACATAAGGTTAAAATATGTTTGATTGTTAAAATGGTGTCGCAACACTCGCACTTAGATTCGTCATCTGCCTGAAGAAGAAATGAATGTGTAACAAACGAATTACCTAAGCGGAGCCGAACAAGTACAACTTCCTCCATGCGATTTCTGCAAAAACAGGACTGCTACGGTTTCACAATGGGCTTGATCTCAAAAAGCTTGTTGCCAAACTGTTCAGACCAAGATCTCTGCTTGGTTTGGTTGTTTGGGGTTTATTGGCGCAACAGCAACTAAGGCTATATTGCGCCAAACAAACGATAAAAAGGGATAAAAGTCTCATAACCCACAACCAAAGTTAAAACGAACACAAACAAAACGGCACAAAAACGATAAGTAAGGAAGACTAAAAAGTAACAAGTGTAGAAGTTAACAATAAAAATGGGTGTATAGGACCTATTTAAAATCACAAACAAGAGTAAAAACTAGTAAACAGAGTAAAAATCAAATACGTGTAAAATAACCAGTAAAACATAAAAAGTCGAAAACAGGAGTTAAAAACGATTCATCAGATAAAAGATGGCCAAGTGTAAGAGGCTCAGCCATAAAATTGTGGAAGGTAAAATACATTTTGCGTTCAAGATTAAAAGCCAGGCAATGAATTAAAATATGTTTAACAGTTAAAATGGTGTAACAAAACTCGCACTTAGGTACTGCGTCTGCCTTAGGAAGAAAAGAGTGTGCTAAAAACGAGTGACCTAAGTGGAGCCGAGCAAGGACAACTTCCTCCTTACGATTCCTGCGAAAACAAGACTGCCACGGTTTGACAATGGGCTTGATCTCGAAGAGCTTGTTAGCAACCTGTTCAGACCAAGTCTCTGCCACTGTGCCCGGAGCTCGATGGTGAAACGCTGCCGGAAATCCACATATGGAACCGACAACGGAGAGTCAGACAGGGGCGTGGCTGACCTGGCAGCAGAATCTGCCAAATCATTGCCCCTGATTCCGACATGACCGGGCACCCAACAGAAGAGAATCGTGGTGGTGGCTGCCAGACGATGGAGCTGCTGGCAGATCTTGGAGAGAACAGGGTGAGGCCGATGCCTCACCGAGATCAAAGCCTGTAGCGAGCTAAGCGAGTCGGTGTAAAGCACACACTGACAATGATGCTTAGCTGCTATATGGTCCAAGGCAATGCTGATAGCATGCAACTCAGCAGTGAAGATGGAACACTGCTGTGGGATCTGGTCTGCAATGATTACATCACAGCAGACCATGGCTGATCCCACAGAAGTGCCAGACTTCGAGCCATCTGTGAAGACAGGCAAGAAGTCCGGGTGCGCAGCACGATGGCTGGCAAAGAGTTGCCGGTACACACAGTCGGGTGTAAAGGCCTTCCCCGTCCTGCACAGGGAAAAATCGCAGGAAGGAGAAACAGCGAGCCAAGGTGGAAGTGGCTCAGCTGTCGACTGTGCGATGCTATCGAGACTGGTATTGATGTCTCGCAGGTAACCTCGGAAACGCAAACCCAAAGGACGAATGGCAGTCAGCCGATTCTGGTATAACATTTCCCACCTGGGACTGAAAACACAGTCCCAAGTGGGATGGCCTGGCAGGGATCGCAATTTTGATGCATCTGCAGGGACAACTGCTGACGGTGAATAAAGATGGTTCATCGGTCTCAACGTAGAGACTGGACCGGTGAAGTGCGGAAAGCCCCCGTGCACACACGGAGGGCCTGATGATGGAGTGGGTCCAGCACCTTCACCACCGAATCCCGGGCGGAGTCATACACCTGGGATCCGTAGTCCAGTTTCGACCGGACAAGTGCACGGTAAAGGCGGAGCAAAGAACATCGGTCCGCCCCCCAAGAGAGGGAGGAGAGGACCTTGATGATGTTCAATGCCCGCATGCACTTGGACCTGAGATGTCGAATATGAGGTAAAAAGGTCAATTTCCGGTCGAAGACGAGACCGAGAAACTTGGTCTCCGCCACAACTGGAATGATGTTACCCCGAGCCGCAGCTCGGGGTCCAGATGAAGATTACGCTTGCGGCAAAAGTGCACACAAGCGGTCTTCTGTGGGGAGAACCGGAACCCATTGGTCGTCGCCCAAACCGAAAGATTGTTCAGGGCAGTTTGCAGTTGTCGTTCAATGACCCTCATGCTGGACAATGAGCAAAAGATGCTAAAGTCATCAACATAGAGGGCATTGCCTACAGTTGGAGAAAGTTGCCGTGTAATGGAATTCATCTTGACAGCGAAAAGCGTAACACTCAGGACACAGCCTTGAGGCATCCCCTGTTCTTGGGGGAAAGGCCGCGATAGAGTGTTGCCGACACGGACTCGAAAAACACGAGAAGATAAAAAGTTCGCGATGAAGATCGGCATGTGACCTCGCAAGCCGAAGCTGTGAAGGTCACGAAGAATGCCGAATCTCCATGCCGTGTCGTACGCTTTTTCGATGTCGAAGAAAACTGACACCAGGTGCTCTCGTCGTAAAAAAGAATTCCTGATCACCGATTCGAGGCGGATCAGGTGGTCTAAAGTAGACCGGTGCCTGCGAAAGCCACACTGGGTGTTGGAAAGAAGGCCGTGATGTTCCAAATACCAGGCCAGCCTGGTATTTACCATCCTTTCTAACACCTTGCAGACGCAGCTCGTCAACGCAATTGGACGATAATTGGAAGGAATCTTGGGATCTTTGCCTGGCTTAGGGAAGGCCAAGACGATTGCCTCCCGCCAGGAGTCCGGAAACTGCTCCTCGATGAAAATACGGTTGAAGGTCGGAGCAGTCGATCCTTACTCGATGGTGAGAGATGTTGGAGCATGGCATAATGGACATTGTCTGGCCCCACAGCAGATGCACGAGAAGTGTGCAGAGCAAGGCGAAGCTCCTCCGCTGTGAATGGCCTGTTGTAAGACTCCAGGCCATTCGAATGGAAGGACAGCGGAGAGCGTTCGGCCCTGCTCTTCTGGGCCAGAAACTCGGGGGAGTAGGAGGACAGAGAAGAGATGGTGGAGAATGACTCCCCCAGAATGTTGGCAATTGCTCGAGGATCAGCAATTGCCTGTCCATTGTGCTCCAGGATCGATAATGAGTGGGATGTGTACTTCCCACCCATCTTCCGGACCTTATCCCACACAACCTTAGAACTGGTCGTGCGGGTGATAGAAGATGTATATTTCATCCAAGATTCCTTCTGGCTCTGGCGCCGGATGAAATGGGCTTTCACCCTGGTGCGTTTGAATGCTTCGAGGTTGGGGGGACGTCAGATATCTCCGAAACACCCCCCAAGCCTTGTTCTGAGCCTTACGAGCTGCGGTGCAGTCGGGATTCCACCACGGTTTTGGAAACCGAGTCGAGGTCTGAGGAATAGTAGAGGCAGCTGCATGGACGATGCAGTCTGTCATCTCCGCCACTACAACATTGATGGGCTCCTGGCTGACAGAGTGCTCATCGAGCTCAGACAAGAGCTCCAAGATCTCTGCCACTGTGCCTGGAGCTCGATGGAAAAATGCTGCCAGAAGTCCAAGTATGAAACCAGCAGCAGAGAGTTGGATAGGGGCATGGCTGACCTGGCAGCAGCATATGCCAAGTCATGGCCCCTAATCCCCACATGACCTTGCACCCAACGAAGAGAACGGTGGTGGTGGTGGTGGTGGCTGCCAGACAATGGAGCTGCTGGTGGATCTGGGAGATAACAGGGTGAGGCTGATGTCTTACCGAGATCAAAGCATATATGTAGCGAGCTAAGTGAGTCGGTGTAGAGGACACACCGACGATGCTTATCTGGTATGAACCAAGGCCAGACTGATATGCAACTCTGCAGTTGCATGCTATTAGTCTTGCCTTGGAAGGCACTCTTTCTGGGTCTGGGTGGTCCAAGGCAAGACTGATACCATGCAACTCTGCAGTAAAAATGGAACACTGTCGTGGGATCTGGTCTGCAGTGATTATATCACAACAGACCACGCTTGATCCCACCGATGTACCGGACTTCAAGTCATCTGTGAAGACAGGCAGGAAGTTTGGGTGCTCAGAATGACACTGGCAGAGTTGCTGATACACAGAGTCAGTTCTGCAAAGAGAGAAATCACAGGAAGGGTAAACAGCAAGCCATGGTGGGAGTGGCCAGGCTTTTGACTGTGAGATGCTATCGAGACTAGTGTTAATGTCTCTCAGGTAACCTTGGAAAAAAAATCCTCAGAGTACAATGAATAAAAACAAATCATAGTTTTGCATACCAATGGCTACAGGATCATCAGCTAATCCTGGTGTAGCTGCAATTATGCTCTCCAAAGCTTCTGGTGTGCTCAGCTGGTTAACCTATATCAGAGAAATACAAAGCTCAGACCACAGCAAAGAAAGATACTAAACTAGTATATTAAAACAAACCAGAAAAATCACTAAAATGGCATAAACAAAAAAATTAGAATTATGTCAACATAATAATCAGCTACCAGATACAATCGACATCTCAGACATAACTATATATGTAATTCATCATGGGATTTTAGAATCAGAGGCAAATTACAAATATTCATCACAAAAAAATTAGCAGAATATATATATTATACCATTTTGACTCTTGTATAATTGTACCAAACTTTTGGAAAAAAATTTCATAAAAAACTATTTGTTTCATATATTTTATCTTTTCATTAAAACAGTTGAGAAAAGAATTATCAAAATAAGCTTCTTGTGTTCATCTACATCATAAAAATTATTTTATGTGCATTATATATGCTTAGCTTACTACCTCCCAAACATTTGGTGGGATGGAAACAAATATCTCTTCCAGCAGTGTAACTCTAAACTGGGTTCTATTATAGCCAGAAACTAAATTTTTTACTGAACATGGGGCAGCACAAGCAAAAACATATAGATGAAATCTGAGACATGGGGACCAAGTATTTGGGCACCCATAGGAAGTGGGGTCCCCAATACATATTGTTTTACCTCTGAGCATCATTTTTTTTTCCTGCACACAATGAACTAAATGGCCAGGCCAAAAGAAGGTTGGGTGACCCACTGGAAGCTTTTAGGAGATAGATGGTAGCCTCTCATCAAGCATTTCTTTGGCATGCACAGGTATAGCTCTCCTGCACATGGGGTCACAGTTTAACATCCCATTCAAAGGACAGCAGCATTCCCAAACATTGGTTTCTCACTGGGAGTAGAATGGGAGTCTCAATAAAGAGGAATAAATCTCAACACTGGCACAGTTGGCATTCAAACACTGGAAATAGCAGATTATGAGCCTACCCCTTCCCAAACTGCTAAATACAGAAATGCAAAAAATAAATGCTGACGAGATGAATTCTTTCATTGGAGCTGTTGAGGAGACTGGTAATAGAGAAGGTTTGGTAATTAACAGAGAGAAAATTAAATTGATGAAAAATGGTCAGGTGGTTTGGGGATCAGTTGTTTTGAATGGTTACACCCTTGAGCAAGTATCGCCGTTTAATTATCTCGGGAGCTGTGCAACATATAGTGGTGATGTGCAGCACAAGATAAACAACTTGGGATTGTTGTTACAGGACATTTAAGAATTTATAGGGAGTGTGGATGGTTGATTGGTTGTTTTTGTTTTTTGGTTTGGTTTTATAGCACAATGGCAACTAAGGCCATATTGCACCAAACAAGATGTAAAGGACAAAAAAAAGCTAAAAGTCATAGAAACCCACAACCAAAGTTAAAAGCAAATGACTAAACAAAAACAAAGACAGAGCGTAAATTGTAAAATAACAAAGGGCATAAAAAACAAGGGTAAAACAATAACAAATGTAAGATGCAAAAACCAATGATGAGTGTAAAGGACCCATAGTAAACAGCAACAAGTCTAAACGGCAAAAAAAGATTATAGACATGTAAACTAGCCAATAAAACATAAAAAGTTTTAAACAGATGTTAAAAGAGTCATCAGATAAAAGGTGGCCGAGTGTAAGAGCCTCTGCCATAAACTCTTGATGGTTAAAATAGAAATGACACCCATGATTAAAAGCCATACAATCAGTTAAAATATGTTTAATCATTAAAATGGTGTCACAAAACTTACACTAAGGTCTTCCACCCTGAAGAACAGTGTGTGATAAATGAATGACCTAAGTGGAGCCAAGCAAGTACAACATCCTCCTTGCAATTCCTGCAGAAACATGAATGCCATGGTTTGATAATGGGCTCGAGATATCGAAAAGCTTGTTACCAACTGTTTAGTAGTAGTAGGTGGTGGTGGTGGTTGTTGCCAGACGATGAAGCTGCTGGCAGATCTTGGAGAGAACAGGGTGAGACTAATGCCTCACAGGGATCAAAGCCAGTAGCAAGCTAAGAGAGTCTGTGTAGAGGACACACTGACGATGATGCTCAGCTGCTATGTGGTTTAAGGCAATGCTGATAGCAGGCAACTCTGCAGTGAAGATGAAACACCACTCTGGGATCTTGTCTGCAATAATCCTATCACATTAGACCATGAGACCATTCCACTGACGTACCAGACTTCGAGCTATCTGTAAAGACAGGCAAGAAGTCCAGGTGTGTAACTCGATGGCTGGCAAAGAGGTACACAGTTGGGTGTAATACACAGTTGGGTGTAAAGGCCTTCTACATCCTGAAAAGAGAACAGCCACAGGAAGGGGAAACAATGAGCCACAGTGGTAGTGGCTCGGTTATCGACTGCGAGATGCTATCAGGACTGATGTTAATGTCTTGCAGATAACCTTGGACATGAACCAAAAGGATGAATGGCAGTTGGCCGAATAAAGTATAACAATTCCCACTGGGAACTGAAAATGCAGTCCCAAATGAGATCTGTACAATCACTTAAAATATGTTTAATCAGTTAAAATAAATAAATAATAAATACCCCCTCAAGCAGCTGCTTGCCACAGAGGTCTGACAGGAGCCTGTCAGTTTATATGCCACAGTAGGAGATCTGAGAGGATGGCAGGCCCTCAGCAGAAAAATGACACAAACAGCCATGCCTTACCCGGGGCTCGAACCCAGGTCCCTTAGGTCAGTAGACAAGCGCGCTAAAATATATTTTAACAAAAAAGTCATACAATCAGTTAAAATATGTTTAATCATTAAAATGGTGTCATAAAACTTACACTTAGGTCTTAGCAGGTATTGCAATTTTGCTGCATACTGTAGGGACAACTGCTGACTGTGAATACATAAAGAGGGTTCATTAGTCTCAACATAAAGACTACGGACCAGTGAGGCACTGAATGCCCTCATGCAAAACATGGAGGTCCTGATGGTGGAGGGGGTCCAGGACAAGTGAATGGCAGAAGCAGAGCAATGAACATTGGTCTGCCTCCCAAGAGAGGGAGGAGAGATCTTGGGGATGTTCAAAGCCTGTATGCATTTGGGCCTGAGATGACGGATGTGAGGTAAGAAGGTCAACAAATCTCGTATCTATTTTTGATCTTGACTTTTGAAATGCCACAATCTGCAATGGTTGATAATACATTTACCTTCCAAATAGCTTGTCAGGTACATGTAATTTCATTGTGTCATTTATTTTCAGTTTTGGCATTATCATTACAGAAAAAGTCTTGCTTCTTTGAAGCTTTCATCTTCTTGGTCTTTTCTTTCTTCCCAGCTTTGCCCTTAGCTCCTTCTTCTGCTAGAGTCCCCCTTTTTCTCTTCTGGAACTTCAATTCCTCTTTTCTTCATCAGCAAAATCTCCTTTTCTTTCTTATGTTTCTCAGCTCTCAATGTTGTATTACGTTTTAGCACAGCAGCATATGGGTTAAGACACAGCATTACTAGAATGTTCTTATTAGAATGTTCTTATGTGGTTTCTTTTTCAGTTGGTAGTGCTGGATTTTAGTTTTGGCAGGCCTGATTGCTTTACTGATTTCATCACTCTTTAGCAAACGAGAAAGATCAAGTATTAGCCATTTTTGGGCTCCCTACACCAAGTTTTGATAGGAGCAAACATATGACCTCCACGACACATTATCAAATGCACCATAAACAGATCTATGAGTACCATCCCCACAGGACTCTAGGAATACAAGCAACTGCACATGATTCAGCAGAAGTTTGGTGACCTGTTCCTTTGATACTGCATATGGTTGACATCTGTTCGTTGACATGTTCATGTGGACAAAGTTAATAACGTCAGGCCTTATAGATGCTCTGAAAACTGCTGGCAATAGCAGTTGAGTACCTGATGACTCATTTTATTCAGTGTAAACATAGACAAGTGGGTTTGGGTTGTTTTACCTCTGAGCGGCACTTTTTGCACACCATGGGCTAAATGGCCAGGTCACATGGACCCCGAAGGCTCAGAGAAGGCTGGGGGAGGGGATCCACTGGAACAGCTGTTGGGAGACAGATGGTAGCCTCCCGTCAAGGCCATCCAGCGTGTTCTTTAACGTGCACAGGGTATGGCTCTTCCGCACACGGGGCCACGGCTTAACGTCCCATCCGACGGACGGCGGCCTTTCCAAGCCCATCGGTGTCCCCTACTGACCATGGGCAGGGCGGGGAATTTTGCGGACATAGACAAGTGGCCTTGCTACTCAAGATGCATATTTTCCTACTTTTTACTTTGTACCTCGTAGCACAATCCCTCCATAATCTCTCCACACCGACAGAACACATAACTGCATCATGATGTTATCTTTATTTCTCAAAAAAAAATAAATAAATAAATACCCCCTCAAGCAGCTGCTTGCCACAGAGGTCTGACAGGAGCCTGTCAGTTTATATGCCAGAGTAGGTCTGTGAGGATGGCAGGACCTCAGCAGAAAAACGACACAAACAGCCGTGCCTTACCCGGGGCTCGAACCCAGGTCCCTTAGATCAGTAGCCAAGAGCGCTAACCACTCGGCCATGGGACGGCTTATTTCTCCAAACTGTTGGAAATTCACCACATTTCTGTTTCACAGTTTTCACACCACACTAGGTAGGCAGCCTTACTCTATTAGCCCAAACTATGATGAATACACCAATATTTTTCAGTCTTCAATCAATCACTGTGGGAAGAGATTTCTGGTTTTTCCAAGGTGTAAAAGTTGATTACTTCACTCTCATCATCATCATTTCAAGCAGCCATGGGATACGAAGGTCCAACCAGACCATGCAGTTTAATTCTCCAAGCATATCAGTCCTGAGCTACATCTGCTGCATCCAGCCACTGTACACCAATTCTAACAAGGTTCTGTTTGACATTGTCTGCCCACTGCATCCTAGGTCTCCCCCTCCTTCTGAGGCATTTAGGCACACTGTTCATAACCCTATTCGCCAATCTATAATTATCCATACGGGCAACATGGCCAAACCAGCGGATCTCTCTCTGCACAATATGCTGCTTAAAGGAGGTTGCAGAATCCTTTGCCTAACCTCATCATTAGTTACAAAGTTAAACCACCTAATACCCAAGACACTATGTAAGCATCTAGAATCAAAAGCATCAAGTTTCCTGTTATCTTGTTTACACAGCGTCCAAGTTTCACTACCATAACTAACCCTAGAGAGAACCAAACTATTATACAGTCTAATTTTAGTCTTTACGTGTGTACGCCTATTTCTCCACACTCTCCATAGATTCTTAAAAGTCCCGGCAGCAATCCCTATTCCACTCTCACACATGACTCAGTGTTATTATAGAGAGCTTTCATTATGTTAACTAACTTGTCTGGTATACCATATGATCTCACAATCAACCACAAATTATGATGATCAACAGAGTCGAAAGCCTTTTTGAAATTGACATAGCTAGCAACCAAAGGTTTCTGAAACTCTAAACATTTCTCAAGAATCTGCCTAAGTAAAAATATCTGATCTACACATCCCCTACCACTTCTGAATCCACATTGCTCATCACGCAATTGCCTGTCAACCAGATTCTTAATTCTATTAAGCTCAATCATGCAAAGAACTTTACCTGGAACAGAGAGTAGGCTGATACCCCTATAGTTATCACAAGAACTGCGATCACCTTTTTTGAAAATAGGGATAATAATAGCTCTGGTAAAATTTTTAGGAACCATGCCTTTATCATAAAAGTTATTCAAAATTTCAGTCATCCAAGTGGTAACTGAAAAATTCCCACCTCTGAACATTTTTGCAGTAATTTCATCTACCCCTGGGGATTTATGAAGTTTAAGTTTAGAAATAGCAAAAATAACTTCAGATGGTGTTATAGGGCCAACATTAAAGCCAGTAATGCATGTATCATTATTACAAACAATGGGAGTAGAAATAACCACAATGTTTAGAACATCACTGAAATTCTCAGCCCACCTAGCCAACACAGAATCCTCACCTATAACCTTACCTTGTTTATCCTTCAATCCCTGTATACCTGACCATTTTCTACTACACAAAACATTAACTATCTGGTACAGCTCTCTGCTGTTGTTCTGTCTAACTGCTTCCTCTGCTTTGTCAGCCAAGCCATCAAGCCAAAGATTCTTATCAGTAGCTAACTGATCCTTTACACATTTATTAAGCTCTCTGTAATCCTTTCTATTAGGACTAGTAGGGTACTGATTAAGGACATTCCTGCAGTTCCTTCTTTCTGAAATAAGCTCAAGTGCCTTATCACTCAAATAATTCTGCCTCCTTTGCTCCTTTTTTCCTAAAAGAGTATTGTTAGTTTCCAAAAAAGCCTGTTTAAAATGATCCCATTCTTCCCCAACTTCGGTAGTAAGCATAACATGACTGTCATAATGACTAACCTATCATGGTAAGCTTTGGCTATAACTGGGTCTTTCAGAGTTTCAGTATTAAAATTAAATTTTTTAACCCAGCACAACACTTTTTAAGTTTGCAAGACACTTTTAACAAGATAAGTGTCAGATCCAATTTCAGCTCCTGTATATGACCTGATACTCCTAACAGAACTAGCCCATTTTCTGTTAATTAATATGTAATCAATTGTATTCCTATGCAGCCCATCAGGTGAAACCCATGTGTATTTATGTATGTCGTGGTGTTTGTAATATGTGTTAGTTATTCTGAAACCATTGAGTTTACTTACTTGTAGGAGACGTTGCCCATTGCCATTGCAGCTACCAATACCAAAAGGGCCTATCACCCCTCTCCAAAGGTTAGAGTCAGTACCAACTTTAGCATTGAAGTCACCAAGAACAAGGGTAATATCTCCTTTCTTGACAGAATTCAAAATATCCTGAAGTTGTCCGTAAAACCTATCCTTCTCATCCTCATCAGTATCCTCAGTGGGGGAATAACAGCAGATAACATTCAAGTGTTTAATGCTTGTCTGAAATTTTGCTGTAAGAAACCTTTCATTAATGCACTCATATCCTAGAAGAGCATTACTAGCATGTTTGCTGAGAAGCAAACCTACACATTGGAGATGCTTTCCATCCTTCCTCCCTGAAAAGAGAAATTTAAAGTTATTTTTAAGTATCTCACCTTTACCTGTCCATCTGGTCTCTTGCAAGCCTAGAATATTTGGGTTATAGCACTGGAATTCCTGTGTGAGGACATCAAGAGAATAATCTCTATGTGATGCCCTCACGTTCCACGTTCCTGCAGAGAGAAAATGATTAGTAGGATTTTTAAAGAAATTAGGTTTATTGAGATTGGTAGGATTAGTAGGATTTTTAAAGAAATTAGGTTTATTGAGATTGGTAGTGCCAACAATATCAAACAGCCCCCTGATCGCAGGCATGGGACAAAGACCTGTTCTTCCTCCGCTAATGGCTGAAGTCACCGATGCTGGTAGGAACTTCAGGCACCACCTTTTCGAGTGGACTTTTTCAAGAGCCATATGGTCTGCCTGAGACACATTACTCCAGTTTAGGCTTGACGATGCCTAACTAGCTAAGTAAGGTTCAGGTACCTGCGATGGCCTCTGATTAGGATTATCCACCAGCTGATATAAGGTATCCCATGCCTCTGTTCACTTAGGGCTGGCAACCCAGAAGCAAACAGAAAACACTGCAGCAGATTCTCCCTCAACAGAGGCCCACCAGTGCAGCAAGTCCAGGATCCATAAACAAGCTCAAATCCATAAACAAGTCCAGTCTAGTAGGTATAAATGGTCAGCACCAGGACCCTGTGAAGTTGACCATTCCTCAGCAGGTTTGAAAAAAAAAGAAAAAAGTGGACATAGATGACCAGATCAGTAGGCCATACTGAACTGGCAGCCCTCCCCTTCCATTCCCTTCCAAAAGAGAATATCTCTTTTGAAAGGTACTAATGGCCTGCACCACGAGAAGGTAGGGTCGAACATTAGGTGCTAGACCTGGCCGGTTCTGTGCATCATCACTAGGGATTGACACAGCTCTCACATACACAGCTCTCCTTCCAGTTTATGCCTAGCTACCATTTACAGGCTTACTTCACTCTAGATAAAAAAAATTTGCAAATCTACTTTTGTCAACTATTGCAGTGAAAGGGTTAACCCTTAAAATGTCAGGTTTCTGAAACTGGTCTCACTCTGGTGGCAAAGCTATTTCTGAAGCATTTTCAGAAAATAAAATACACAACTTTGGAACCTCATCCTGAAATAACTACCGAAGGGAAAACCTCATGTTGTATACAAAAAAAAGAGCATTTAAACACGATTAATAAAATGGCAAAGTTTAGAAAGAACTAACAGGTAAGTTAAACTTTTTATGCTTTTTTTTAATATTGCAAAACTTTTACGGTATTTTTCCCATAAACTGCATGGTTTGGTTGGATCTCTGTAGCCCATGGCTGCTTGAGAATGATGATGATGATGATGAACTTCAATAAAATTTTAAACTTTTTTGGCTTTGTTTCTATTCTATTACTTTAATATAAATATTCAAAATATTTCTACTAATACTTAAATCTTTCATTTATTTAGCCTTTTCCTTTTTTTTGACATTTATGCAAATAATGAATAATGCATATGCTTAGATTTTTTGGTGATCAGCAAACTAAGCCTAAAGAAAGTAGTTGATAAATCAATAAATATTTTGAGGAAAAAATTTCACTGACGTACAGGAACTGAACCCGCATCTCTCCAGAAACATGCCAGAGTATTTACCATTGAATTAATGCCAGCTCTGTAGTGTCATAAAAAAATTCATTTTGTTTTAAAAACAAGATAATTTAAATAAAAATTGAAAAATATATTTAAAAAAATGGATAAAGAATTGTAAAATATTCAATAAAAATATTTCAAGTTTAACTGAAGCATTCAAATTGAGAATTAATCGTTTTTGCATGAAGCTGAATAACTGCTATCAAAAAGTTTAGTTAAAATATTTTGGTTAAAAAAAATCGCAATTTCCAAATGTTAATTAGTGTATGTGATTAAAATGCATTTAAAAGTATCACTAAAATAAGTTCTACCTTTAAAAAATTGGGCTTTTAGGCTAGTTGTTTAATCCTATGATTCTTCTGATGATCCATTTGAGATCGTTAAAAGTTTCAGTTTTGATCATTGCAAATTATTCTTTACAATCTGAGTAAACATTTGAGAAACAATAAACAAAATTCCAAAAGCAATGCTAAAATAGTGAATGAAAGCGATGTCATAGTTCCCAAATGACACAACTTCTGGTAGTAATAAAATAAATATCTTACGTTAAATGTTTAGAAAGTATTACAACTCTGTTAAAGAGATAGATTATCGATCAGTTGTAATTTCTGATATTCTATCTACAGTACAGCAGAATAAAAGCATAAACTAAATTATTGCTATTTGATGCTATTACAGTGGCTTAGCATCAGTGCATAATCACTGTAAGCTCAAAGAGATTTAGTTTTAAACTTATTAATAATTTTTTCAAGCATAATAAACAAGCAAAAAATATACACTGGAATGTTATTTTCAATGCTTAATACGAAACAGTTTTTAAAAAATGCAGCTTTCTGTTAAAAAAAAAATATTTATGATCTTGTATTATGGAATGGTAAACAGACTCAGGGCCACTATGTGATGGTCCACCCATTCACTTTTACTTTTCCTTAACCAGTTTTACTTTATTTGCATTATACTTATCATTTTGGGGATAATTTCTTTTTTTGGACTGATTGCAATTCTTCCTTCCAAGCTGTAGGAGTTGCACATGCGCAACTCCAACTTTTGATTGTCAGCAACTAATGCACGCATGTAGGACAAGACCCCTTGTGTCACAGCTAGGAGATCGTCAGATTATGTAAACAGTTTCCTGGCATGCAACAGACGTGCTGGATATGTGCACCGCATGTTAAAACTAAGCGACATTGGGTCACAGAGTTAGTAGTCAGAATTGTCAGAGAAGTAGAGAGTAGTGGAGAGAGTGCTGTTAGAGTCAGTAGAGATGTAGGAGTCAGAATTATTGTGAGAAGTATGTGTTGTGTAGATAGGAGTTGTTAGTACAGATTTAGGTAGATG
Organism: Ryuthela nishihirai; assembly: GCA_038380435.1. Taxonomy (NCBI): domain Eukaryota; kingdom Metazoa; phylum Arthropoda; class Arachnida; order Araneae; family Heptathelidae; genus Ryuthela; species Ryuthela nishihirai. The sequence goes on along the minus strand of JAWZYU010000030.1, from coordinate 56,982,267 downwards.
CGAGTTGTTACTACTCCAACTTTTGTATTCTTCCACTGAGGGTGAGTCTTTGAATTTTTTGGAAATAAACTTTGTTTTAGAAACTTTTGGATTTTTGCTATTTTTTCTTTTGAGCAATGTAAATTGATTTTTTTATTAGATTTAAATTTTAATTAAACTTGACAATTTTTTTTTAATTCTTACTCGATAAATAACATTAGACAAATACCTAACCCTATTTCAACTTTATTTGGCAAGTTAAAATTGCCTGGTGCCTGACAAAGCTATCTGTAATTTTGAATAAATTTGGATCAGACGAAAGGTTCAACTTGAAAATTTAATAATCTTTGGAGCATTACAACTAGAATCAGAAAAGTGAAAACGGTATACCCAGCTTGGAAACACAAAGGGTTAAGAAACAACAATGATGATGAAAAAAAAAATGAATTGTATTTTATTTCAATCTATACAATGAAGTATTGTCTACAAGAAATAAATAGGAGTATGCACATAAAAGTGAGGTACTTGCATCAGTTAGACTCTTGATTGACAGTTAGATCTTTACATTATATCAAAACTAAATGATTTACTATTTACAAGATATTTTGCATAAATGCACAAACCAATAAAATAAAAAGCAACTGAACTAACCATATTACGAAATGCTGGATTAAGTAAAGCACTCCTCAGAGCAACAACCAGTTGGTTAGTTTCTGTTTGGCTAAGACCCTGGGCTGAAAGATATATAATAATTATTAAATTTCTGATGAACTGAATTCAGAACTTAAAATTTTATGTATTGTGAACTAGTGACAAAAAGAAACTAAACTTATACAATTCAAGAATTTTAATTAAGTAAATCTGTTTAAATTCACAATCTAAGATTCAGCACGAAATTTTAATACATTTCTAAATGCAACAGAAAGGTATTAAGATTCTGCGAGTTTCCCCATATTCCTGATGTATAATAATACTCTAAATTACATAAAACAGCAGAGTTGATTTGTGAAACATCTATAACATATTCCTCGATATTTGTCCTCTGTCTCAAAATATACATCCAAATGGTAATGCTTAAAACAGTATAATTTTGCACATTCTAAATTCTCAAATGTTTTTTGGTCAAGTCTAAATTGGTAAGGTGAATGATGCTCCAATATTTTTGAATGGCTGTGCTATAGAGCAAGTTTCTTGGTCAAAATCAATGTCATAAAAATAAATCGAAACAAAAATTTTCACTGTTGCCAAAGCCATTGCAAAGGAGTCTCTTAACCCTTCCAAGGGTCCCACTTGAAAAACTGGTTTGCATCCAGAGACCCAGCTATTTTTTCGCTATGATCAGTAAAAAAAAATGAACTTTTTTGTCAAATAATTAAACAGAAAAAAATTAACAGGAATTATGCATGTTATATGCCAAATTAATCAGTAATTAACTCTGGATTTTTCTGAAAGGAAAATATTTAACAAAAAAGATGAGACTAATTTTATTTTAATAGGGCTTTTTTTAGTCATGCAGTAAAAAAATGATTCTGGCAATGAAAATAAAAATTTATTTAAAAAAACACAATAGACAGAAATAATTATAATGTGCATGAATAGAAAGGCTATTTCTGAACAACAAAAAATATTTACTGAAACAAGAAATTTACTCTCATTTTGTAACTTTTTTCTCAGTACCATACTTTGAGAAAAGTCAGGCTTGGATTGGATTGTTTTACCTCTGAGCGGCACTTTTTTGCACACCATGGGCTAAATGGCCAGGTCACATGGACCCCGAAGGCTCAGAGAAGGTTGGGGGAGGGGACCCACTGGAACAGCTGTTGGGAGACAGATGGTAGCCTCCCGTCAAGGCCATCCAGCGTGTTCTTTAACGTGCGCAGGGTATGGCTCTCCCACACACGGGGCCATGGCTTAACGTCCCATCCGACGGACGGCGGCCTTTCCAAGCCCATCGGTGTCCCCTACTGACCGTGGGCAGGGCGGGGAATTTTGCGGAGATAAATCTCAACGCTGACCCAGCTGGGACTCGAACCTGGGAACTACAGATTACGAGCCTGGCGCGCTACCGACTGAGCCACCCCCGCCCCTGAGAAAAGTCAGGCTTTTTGCCAACTGTGCTGAGTCAAATATACAAGTCAACTTTCGAAGATTAAAAATAACCAATCAACAGAACTACTTCTGTTGATTGGTTATTTTTAATCTTCAAATTTAAATTTAAATTTTACATTAAAACAGAATTTAACTCCAAATTTTATGAAAATAAAAGATTAAACCAATTTACAAGCATATTAATTTCAATAAGACTTTTCTTGTGGTAATATATTGAAAAAAATTATCTGACTATGCAGTTAAAGCTTAAATTTCGAAAGCCTGATGAACAAAAACAGTTAAATTATATATTAAAAAAAATAAATACCCCTCAAGCAGTTGCTAATCGAAACAAAATTTCATACTGAATAATAAATAAAAAATAATATTTCAAGTAAATATTTATACCCAGGTCCCTTAGATCAGTAGCCAAGCGCGCTAACCACTCGGCAGTAATTAATTTAATTAATGTGAACAGGGTATGGCTGTCCTACACAGAGGGCCACAGCTTTATGTCCCATCCAATGGATTTATATCAAGTTTATTAGTGCCCCCTACTGATAGAGATCAAGGTGGGAATTTAGCACAAATAAATCTCAAAGTTGGTTCAGGTGGGACTCTTCTAGGAGGTTATTACTTCTAGGAAAGATACTTTGATGACAAGGCAAAATGTAAGTTATTTCTAATAGAAAGGAGTGGCGAGATAAATTGAATCATCACACTATTCTTCATTGATAGCATTGTGGATAGCTTACTAAATAACTAAAGCCAGGCTACTCAATTACATTATTAAAGTGAGCCAAATTGCTCATTTTTGAATATCGGGCCTTTCCACGCCCCACAAGGGATGATAAAAAAAACAATTTTCTTTATGAAGTACATTATAACCAATCCCTTTTTGAAAAACAACCAGATTTTTTTCTTTGAATTTTGAGTCTTTTTGCAGATCAGAAGTACCAAAGAAAAAGCACAAAAAACACAAAAAAATTATACCTATAACATATTTTTAACCAATTAATTTTCCATATTTCTTTTGTGAAAATAAATGCATTTCTTGTCTTGCTTTTATATTGTTCCTATTGGTTACATGGCTCATATCATATGCTTGGTTGCAAAGTGGGTACATATGTAGTTGCACAACCTTAAGTTGTATGTCACACGACTGGTGGTAGCATCTCTTGGTCAAGGAGAGAAACTTATCCATACCTGCTAAAATAAGCTCTGGGGTATCAAACCAAGTGCCTAAGCATCAAATGAAATTAATGTTTTACTGTGCTATCTTCCCTTAGAGGCTGCAGCTTTTATGTGTTAACACTGGCATGAACACTAGTCCATTTAGCAATTTGGAATATCTGCAGTTATGGTGCTCAGTTCACTAGATGGTGCCACAAGTTGTAACCAAATGTAAAGTGTGTAACATGTACAATAATGTACAATATGGTAGCAATGTAATGTATTTTGACCATATTGAAGGATTTACTGGATTGTCTGTTAGTATGTTTTGTCTGGCATCTGGTGCTTGATTTTTTTTTTTTTTTCCCAGGTCTAACCAACTAAGGTGAATAAAATATTATGAGTTTATTTTCAGGGAGGAGAGAGAGGATGATAATTTTGCACTTTTTTCATGCAATTTGGATTTTATTCCCAAATATGTAGCATAAAGGTATAAAATTTGCATTAGGCAAGTACTGAACTGAATGTTACAAATGATTTAGGATATTTAGTTAATGAATATTCTCTACTATTGTGGTAAATGGGATGATTTCTTCTTTAACGACATGCTTTGTTTAAAATGGTTGTCTCTGATGAGATTATCTTGTTCTGGGTTTTTTTTCTTTTTTTTTCTTTAATAATATGGATGGATGGTGCATTGTTTACAATAATTCGTAGTTTTAAGTTAGTTATCTTTAATGGGTTTTTTTAGTTCCAGGAGCTTTTTTATACTATGAAATGGTAAATTGTTTATGATAATTCATGTTTTTAAACTTGTTTTCTCTGATGAGATTAGTTCCAGGGGACTTTTTACACTGAAGATCTGCAGGAGTTGTTACCATAATCCATGTTGGGTTATTTTATCTCTGAATGGCACCCTTTCGCACACCATGGGCTAAATGGCCAGGTCACATGGACCCCGAAGGTTCAGAGGTTGGGGGTGGGGACCCACTGGAACAGCTGTTGGGAGACAGATGATAACCTCCCATCAAGGCCATCCAGCGTGTTCTTTAACGTGCACAGGGTATGCTCTCTCATACATGGGACTACAGCTTAATGTCCCATCTGACAGACAGCGGCCTTTCCAAACCTATCGGTGCTCCCTACTGATGGTGGGCAGGGTGGGGAAATTTGCCCATAGTCCATGTTTTTAAACTTTTCTCTGATGGGGTTATTTTGTTGGATTGAGTTGTTTTACTTCTGAGCAGCACTTTTTGCACACAATGGGTTTTATATTGGATAGTTCACAAGTTTAGGTGAAAGTCTGCCATTTATGTTTAAAAAACAATACAAAAAAAGTATCCCCTCAAGCAGCTGCTTGCCACAGAGGTTTGACAGGAGCCTGCCAGTTTAATACACCATAGTAGGCCTATGAGGATGGTGGGACTCAGCAGAAAGACAACATAAACAACCATGCCTTAACAAAAAAGACAAAATAAACAACCATGCCTTACCTTAACAATATCCAAGATCATTACAATAGAATATCTCAAAATTATGATAGGTAATGTGGGACTGAATTTAGGAAGGCGGCAACGCCCCCCCCCCCCCCCTTTATTTTTTCTAGATCCATGCACGAGCTTATAAAAAAGTACTAAATTTTTACATTTTAGGATAGGTCGAAAGCTACCAAAATAGCCCTGCAGAGAAAATATAAACTTTTGTTTATTTACTACTAAATGAATTATTCAAGCACTTTACATGTTTGGTTGTTTAACCTCTAAGTTGCACATTTTTGCACAAAATGGCCTAAATGACCAGGTCTCTAGGACTTCAAAAAGGTTGGGGGAGAGCCACTACACAGCTATTGGGAGACAGATGGTAGCTTCCCATCAAGGCCATCCAATGTGTTCTTTAATGTGCACAGGGTAGGCTCTCCCACACACATGGGCCATGGCTTAACCTTCCATCTGACAGACAGCAACCTTTCCAAACCCATTTAATAATGTAAATAACATTTTGATAATATGACTAGAAGTTTCAATTCAGCTAACAAATTTCCATGCATATTTTTTGTTGCTCAGTGGACCAATTAAAAAACAGTTACAAAAGTAACTACTTTTATAATGAATAGGGTTATGAGCAGTGCTCAAATGTCTCAGGAAGAGGCAGAGACCTACAATAAGGTGGGCAATGTCTCACAAGACCATGTTAGAATTGGTCCACAGTGGCAATGCAGCAAATGTAGCTCAGAACACGTGTTTGGAGAACTAAATTTCACAATCTTGTTGAACCTCCGTAGCCTTTGGCTGCTTCAGGATACCAATTTCCTTAAACTAATATAGGTTATACAACTCTCCTCCGACAAGCAATTAGCTCATAACCTTGAAAACACTATCAGGATTGCAAATTATAATATTATAAAATAGTACTACTCTTTACTATAAAATAGTACATTAATCATATGAACCAAATACTTTGTAAAAAAATTCAAATATTACTAAAAAGTTTTACTACTTAAACGCAAACATACAATGCACCATTTTGAAGTGGTGCAAAACATACCGAAACGATTATCAGCGACCTCTAAATATTTATTTTTAATTAAAAAAATTTCAATATGGTGTATTTTAAAACACAGGTCAGTGCTTATACAATGTGATTTGGGCTGCTCACAATCACAGGATTTTTTTGTTCTGTTTATGAAGTGGAGGAACAATTTCTTGGCTTTATTTTGTACTGAACATTACACAATTTTTCTTTGGGTGTTCCATTTTGGGGATCTTGGCTAAGTGCCAAAACGTTAGTGCACCAAGTAAAAAAAAACAACTAAATGTTTATATCGTCAGAGTGGCACAGCCAAAATATTGAGGAGGGGACTCTTAAAACTACTCAATATAAACTGTAAAAAAAAGGTAATTTTTTTAAATTTTGCCAAGGGGGGAGTAAAATGCCCTTATTATAGGGGAGGGGAGTAAAACACTTTCTGAAATTGCCCTCCCACAGGAGGACTGATTTCGTGCCAAGGAAGTCCTTTTTGCTTCTGTATCCAAGATCTCATTCATTTTCAGGAAATGATAAAAGATCAAAACTTTTTGACTTGAAAATGAAGAAATAATAAAAGAAAAATTAACTGATAACCAAATGCAATGTTAAAAAACATTTCTGATTTTTTTTTTTGGACTAAAAACAGACAGATGCCTTATGCCTCTCATTTTTGATTCTGTCAATGTCCATATTTGACAGGGACTATGGAAGGGTTAACTGATAATGCAGCAAGTAATGACCAATGAAAGTTGTCTGTTTGCTATGCATTTGGAGACACTTTAAGATATAAATACAAAATACTCATGCAGCCATAAGCTAAGTAGGTCCAACCTGACCATAAAATAGTCCTCCAAACACATTGGTCCTCAGCTAGAACTGCTGCATTTGGCAACTATAGGTCTATTCTAGCAAGTTCCTGTTTGACATTGTCTGGCCATTGCATTCTAGGTCTAATCCTCTGAGGCCTTTAGGCACACTGTTCATAACCCTATTCGCTATTCTACAAGGTGGCCATAAAGTCTGGAAACATACACAATATTATGGGGTTTTTTTGCAGATTGAAGATGTCCTTGACGAAAGAGGAATGCATTGAGCTGATACTGCTGAGTGGATGCGAGTGCTGATCATATTGATGAATAGCTGAGCACTTCAAACGCATGTCATCCCAGAGGAGCTGCCAGTCTCCCATAGCACAGTTGGAAAGCTGGTTCAAAAATTCAAGGATACAAGCAGCGGTGTTGGACAAACCCTATTGTGAACAGCCATCTGTTTCCAATGAGGTGAAGGAAATGGTCAGAGCAAAGGTAATAGCCAGCTCGAAGAAATAAACTCTCCGAACATCCATGGAACTGAGGGTGCCTCGCAGTATCATACAAAAGATTCTCAATGTATGCCTTTCACCCATACAAAATGCAAGTCCTGCAAAGCTTATCAAAAGTCATTAGATAATATAAGATAAATATGATAATATAAGATAGTCATTTGGGAATGTGCGTATGGTTCTCAGATCTCCTGGATAAGAATGTTCACACTTTACCAAAGACTGTACTGTTCAGTGATGAAGCTATTTTTTATCTGAATGAGGAGGTGAAAACAGAACATGCGGTATTGGTTGCAAGACAATTTGCACTGGATTTCCCCTACCAAACAACAAGGAACAGTGAAGGTGATGACACAGTGTGGCGTATGGAAAGCACATCGCTTGGGACTGTTTTTATTTTTTAAGGTAACATAACATGCGAGACGCATTTGACCATGTAAAGTGACCAATTAATGCTCACACTTGATGGGCTAGGGAAAAGTCAGCCAGAGTGGTTCCAACAAGATGGTGCACCACCCCATTATACCAGAGTGACGAGAGACTGGTTGGATGATAATTTTCAAAACTGGATTGGACAATGTGGCTGTGTGGAGTGGGATACATGTTGCCAGATCTGAATCCCCTTGATTACTTCTAGGGTATGCAAAAGGTGCAGGTTTATTGTTAATATCAGAGACACAAATCATCTGAGGCAATGCATCACAGATGCATGTGCAGCGCTTGATATAATGCGCAAAACGAGATAAATAGAAGCTAAAAGTCAAGTACCCCTGAACCAAAGTTAAAACCAATTGCTATAAAAGGCAGAAGATAAAACCAACAAGACGTATAGATATATAACAGAAAAACAATAAAAACAAGATGTAAATATAACAAAAACAACCCAGGTGCAAAGCCTGGGTTAGACATAAAAAATACAAGGTAAAATCAAAGTCGATTAAACTAACCACAAAGTTTAAAAAAGGTAGAAACAGGCAGTAAAACACAATGATCAGATAAAAGATGTCCGAGTGTAAGAGGCTCGGATATAAAATTATGAAAGCTAAAATAAAACTGACTTTCGAAGTTAAAACACAGACATTCGAATAAATTACGTTTAATAGTTAAAATGGTGTCACAAAACTCGCACTTAGGTTTGTCGTCTGCCTTAAGAAGAAAAGTGTGTGTTAAAAACGAGTGACCTAAGTGGAGTCGAGCAAGTAAAACATCCTCCTTGCGATTCCTGCGAAAACAAGACTGCCACGGTTTGACAATGTGCTTGATCTCGAAAAGCTTGTTAGCAACCTGTTCAGACCAAGATCGCAGCAACTGTGCCCGGAACTCGATGGAAAAACGCTTCCGGTAGTCCAGGTATGGGTTGGGTTGTTTGGGGTTTAATGGCACATTGGCAACAAGGCCATAATGCGCCAAACAAAAGACAATATAAAAGATAAAAGACATAGAACCCCGTAACCAAAAGTTAAAATACATTTTCAACATTGTAAAGTGGTAAAACAACAGAAAACAAGTGTATATAAACAGAGTAAAACAAGTGTACAAATATTAAATAAAATAATCCCAGGTGTAAGAGACCTGGGGTAAATAATACATAAATTAAGGTAAAATCAAATTCGGTTAAAATATCCACAATGTTTCAAAAAGGTAAAAACTGGAGATAAAATGCAATGATCAGATAAAAGATGTCCGAGTGTAAGAGGCTCAGACATAAAATTATGAAAGCTAAAATAACATTAACGTTCGAAATTAAAACAGACATTCGATTAAAATATGGTTAATAGTTAAAATGGTGTCACAAAACTCGCACTTAGGTACATCGTCCGCCCATAGAAGAAACGAATGAGTAATAAACGAGTGACCTAAGCGGAGCCGAGCAAGTACAACTTCCTCCTTGCGATTCCTGCGGTAACAAGACTGCCATGGTTTGATGATAGGTTTGATCTCAAAGAGCTTGTTCGTAAGCTGTTCCGACCAAGATCTCTGCCACTGTGCCCAGAGCTCGATGGTAAAACGCTGCCGGAAATCCAGATACGGCAACGGAGAGTCGGACAGGGGCATGGCTGACTTGGCAGCAGAATCTGCTAAATCATTACCCCTGATTCCGACGTGACCGGGCACCCAACAGAAATGGATTGTGGTTGTGGCTGCCAGATGATGTAGCTGCTGGCGGATCTTAGTAAGAACTGGGTGAGGCCGATGCCTCACCGAGATCAAAGCCTGTAGCGAGCTAAGCGAGTCGGTGTAAAGCACACACCGACGATGATGATTAGTCGCCACGTGGTCCAAGGCGAGGCTGATAGCGTGCAACTCTGCAGTGAAGATGGAACACTGCAGTGGGATCTGGTCTGCAATGATTACATCACAGCAGACCATGGCCGATCCCACTGAAGTGCCGGACTTCGAGCCATCTGTGAAGACAGGCAAAAAGTCCGGGTACTCAGCACGATGGTTGGCAAAGAGTTGCCGGTACACACAGTCGGGTGTAAAGGCCTTCCCTGTCCTGCACAGGGAAAAATCACAGGAAGGGGAAACAGCGACCCATGGTGGAAGTGGCTCAGCTGTCGACTGTACAACGCTATCAAGACTGGTGTTGATGTCTCTGAGGTAGCCTCGGACTCGCAAACCAAATGGACGAATGACAGTCGGCCGATTAGTGTAAAGCATTTCCCACTTCGGACTGAAAACGCAGTCCCAAGTGGGATGGCCAGGCAGGGATCGCAATTTAGAAGCATATTGTAGGGACAACTGCTGACGGTGAAGAGATAAAGATGGTTCGTCGGTCTCAACGTAAAGACTCTGGACCGGTGAAGTGCGGAAGGCTCCCGTGCAAACACGGAGAGCCTGATGATGGAGGGGGTCCAGCACCTTCACAACCGAATCCCGGGCCGAGTTGTACACCTGGGATCCGTAGTCCAGTTTCGATCGGACAAGTGCACGGTACAGGCGGAGCAAAGAACATCAGTCCGCCCCCCAAGAGAGGGAGGAGAGGACCTTGACGATGTTCAATGCCCGCGTGCACTTGGACCTGAGATGACGTATGTGAGGTAAAAAGGTCAATTTTCGATCGAATATGAGACCGAGAAAATTGGTCTCCGCCACAACTGGAATGATGTTACCCCCGAGCCGCAGCTCAGGATCCAGGTGAAGATTACGCTTGTGGCAAAAGTGCACACAAGCGGTCTTCTGTAAGGAGAACCGAAACCCGTTTGCCGTCGCCCAAACCGAAAGATTGTTCAGGGCAATTTGCAGTTGTCTTTCAAGGACCCTCATATGCTGGATGAAGAGCAAAAGATGCTAAAGTCATCAACATAAAGGGCATTGCCTACTGATGGAGGAAGTTGTCTAGTTATAGAATTAATCTTGACAGAGAAAAGCATAACACTCAGAACGCAGCCTTGTGGCACCCCCTGTTCTTGGGGGTACGGCCGCGAGAGAGTGTTACCGACACGGACACGAAAAGAACGTGTCGATAAGAAGTTGGAGATGAAGATCGGCATGTGACCTCTCAAGCCGAAGCTGTGGAGGTCACGAAGAATGCCGAATCTCCAAGCCGTGTCGTACGCTTTTTCGATGTCGAAGAAAATTGACACCAAGTGCTCTCTTCTTAAAAATGAATTTCTGATAGCCGATTCGAGGCGTATCAGATGGTCAAGAGTTGACCGTTGCCTGCGAAAGCCAAACTGGGTGTTGGAAAGAAGGTTGTGATGTTCTAAATACCAGATGAGTCTGGCATTTACCATTCTTTCCAACACCTTGCACATGCAGCTCGTCAACGCGATGGGACGATAATTGGAAGGAATCTTGGGATCTTTGCCTGGCTTGGGGAAGGCCAAGACGATGGCCTCCCACCAGGAGTCCGGAAACTGCTCCTCGAGAAAAATGCGATTGAAGAGATGGAGCAGCAGATCCTTACTCGATGGTGAAAGATGTTGGAGCATGGCATAATGGACATTGTCCGGCCCTACAGCAGAGGCACGAGAAGAGTGCAGAGCAAGGCGAAGCTCCTCCGCTGTGAATGGCCTGTTGTAAGGCTCCAGGCCTTTCGAGTGGAAAGACAGCGGAGAGCGCTCCGCCCTGCCCTTCTGGGCCAGAAACTCGGGGGAGTAAGAGGAACACAAAGAGATGGAAGAGAATGACTCCCCCAGAGTGTCGGCAATTGCTTTGGGATCAGCAATTGCCTGTCCATTGTGCTCCAGGATCGATAACGAGTGGGACGTGTAGTTCCCACTCATCTTCCGGACTTTATCATACACGACCTTAGAACTAATCGTGCGGGTGATAGAAGATGTACACTTGATCCAAGATTCCTTCTGGCTCTGGCGTCAGACGAAACGTGCTTTCGAACTGGCGCGTTTGAAATTTTCAAGGTTGGGGGTCGTCGGATATCTCCGAAACACCCCCAAGCCTTGTTCTGAGCCTTACGAGCTGCGGTGCAATCTGGATTCCAGCACGGTTTCGGAAAGCGAGGAAACCGTGTAGAAGTTTGAGGAATTGTTGATGCAGCTGCATCTACGATACAGTCCTTTATCTCCGCTACTGCTACATTGATTGGCTCCTGGCTGACAGAGTGGTCATCGAGCTCAGAGAGCAGCTCGAAACCACCCCAGTCAGCCCGATCCAGCCTCCACCGTGAGACACGTGAAGGGCTGCAAGGCCCCCCCATGGAATATGGTGCACACCACGGGGAGGTGATCGCTTCCATAAGGGTTGTCCTCGACCTCCCATGTTAAGAGTGGAAGGATCGAGGAGGAGCAGATGGTAAGGTCAATGGCAGTGAAAGTGCGGGTTGGGGAGTGAAAGTAAGTACAGACACCGGTGTTCAACAAGGAGAGAGAAGGATCCAGGAGCCACTGCTCCAGGACCTCGCCCCTCCCGTTGGCGTCAGCACTGCCCCAAAGTGGACTGTGTCCGTTGAGGTCCCCCATAATGAGGAAGGGGGACAGCAGCTGCGAGACGAGATCATCAAGGTCTTCCTGGAAGACGATGCTCCCAGGTGGAAGATATACAGAGCAGACAGTCAGCGAGAACCCCACGAAGAGACGGATGGCTACCGCCTCCAAGTTGGTGGTGAGGGGTACGACCTGCAATGGAGAATGGTTGCTCACGAGGATGGCAAAACCCCCGCGAGCCGGGCCATCTCCATCCCGGTCCCGTCGAACTAGTGAAAATTGCCGGATCGTGGGATCTGTGACTGGCTGCAAGTATGTCTCCTGCAGGCACACACAGATGGGCTGGTGCGCCTGAAGGAGGGCCTTGATGTCGTCGAGATTCCTCTGGAATCCACGACAATTCCATTGTAGGAGTGTGGCCATCTCAGGACTTAGAAGAGTGGGCGGGCGACAAATTCTTATTCAACTTAACCGCCGCAGAGGACGGTTTAGTGAATAGGGGGCGGTCGGTATCCATGTCCTCGGAATCGTCCGAGGGACATGGATTGGTGACCACCCTTTGAGGAGGAGTGACGAGTTTCTTTTTTGGCCCCAGTGGGGGCCCCTTTGGCTTGGAAGGTCTTGCTGTCTGAGGACGGGAAGGAGGAGACCTTCCGGTGGAGGTGGAAGGCTGAGCTGCAAGAATGGAAACCGGGGTTGATGTCGAAGTCGACACCACCCTCGGTCTCGCCTGCGTGAGGAGGTATTTTGCAGCTGGCGAGAAAGACTCAGTAGGTGGTACACTGATATCAGTCTGCACCGCAACCGAAGTCATTGGAACGATGGGCTTTCCAATGACTGCACTGGCATAGGAAACCTTGCCAGGCGGGGCGGGCGGCGCACCAAGCTTTCTCGCTTCAACGTATGAGATATTGTTGATGACTTTGAGGCGTTGTACCTCCTTTTCCTCCTTCCACTTCAGACAGTCGCGGGAGTACACCGGATGTTCACCACTGCAGTTCACACAGCATGCCTTTTCTGCTGTGCAGTCAGGATCGCGATGATCCTTACTGCCACAGCGAGCACAGGTGGGCTTGCCCCTGCATGCTGTGCGGGCATGACCGTATATCTGACACTGGAAACAGCGCAGAGGGTTTGGGATATACGGCCGAACCTCACAATGTAACCTGCCTTGATGGAAGAAGGCAGGCGTGGCGTGTTAAATGTCACAATCAACACCCGGGTGGGTGTCAATTTTTCATCACGGCGTGTCGAAACCCGGTGGACCACTGTTACTCCTTGAGGTGTGAGCTCCGAGAGGATTTCCTCCTCAGTGACTTTGAGGAGGCCCCACTCGGTGATCACACCCCGAGAGGAATTCAAAGTTTTATGGGGAGTGACTTCGACAACCACCCCACCAATTTCTTTGACTTTCAGGAGTAGTTCGGAGTGTTTTGAACAAGCGGTCTCAACCTGTAAGTCACCAGATCGTAAGCACTTAACAGATTTCGGCTCTCCCGCAAGACCTTTCAAACCTTTATTCACAAAAAATGAGGACATGTCCCCAAGTACCTGATCACCCGTGGAGTGGATGATCAGGAACTTTGGGAACGAAGACACAGACACAGAAGACGACGGCACTGATAACATAGACGAAGAAGACGGGGGTTCATGTCGAGCCCTCTTGTTGGCGGTGATCGCATTTTCATCATTCACTCGCATGTTTGTTTTTGTGTGGTTCAGTGCCCGCTGTCCCCACACTCCACGGAGCCCAACAAGGGGACGCCCAGTCGGGCGCCAGGGCTACGCAGGCACTATACCCACACAGACAGTGAGCCAAGCCCTCACAAATAAATATAAGGAAAATAAAAAGTGAAATGTGCAGAACAAAACATTCTACACAAATCAAACAAAGCGTAAAATAAGAAAAATTGTGAATGGCCAAACTGGCCTCACAAAGAAAGGATAACTACAAAAGGAAAATAATCTGTGAGGAAACTTGTAAACCTGTACCCGGACCGTGGGCAAGGTTACTCACCGTTCTGCACGGTTGACCCTAGCAGGACCTGCCCACCCGCCGATTGCTCCTGGGGGGGCACCCCAGGAGCTCCTGTTTACCAGAAGCAGAGGCCAAAGCAGTTTATAGCAGAGGCCCCGGAATCCGCTGCATAGCCCCGCGACCGACAGGCTCCCCAATGGCAAAATGGCCAAAGGGGACCCCACCAGTCATGAGCTGAAGAGAGAAGACGGGGACCCCCGAGCAACTACCAGGATCCTCCTTTCCCGGGACACGGGTCTCCGCGCACGGCAAACACGCGGGCGAGCGTTTAGGACCCTGCGAAGGTAACCGAGCCAGCGGAACCTTCACAGGGTGGTCCCCCTCACCGCGTACAGGCGCTCACACCGAGGGGGACATGCACTTGGACCTGAGATGACGTATGTGAGGTAAAAAGATAAATTTCCGATCGAATACGAGACCGAGAAACTTGGTCTCCGCCACAACTGGAATGATGTTATCCTCGAGCTGCAGCTCGGGACCCAGGTAAAAATTATGCTTGTGGCAAAAGTGCACAGAAGCGGTCTTCTGTGGGGAGAACCGAAACCCGTTTGCCGTCGCCTAAACTGAAAGATTGTTCAGGGCAATTTGCAGTTGTCTTTCAATGACCCTCATGCTGGATGAAGAGCAAAAGATGCTAAAGTCATCAACATAGAGGGCATTGCCTACTGATGGAGGAAGTTGTCTAGTAATAGAATTAATCTTGACAGCAAAAAGCGTAATACTCAGAATGCAGTCTTGTGACACCCCCGTTCCTGGGGAAAAGGCCACGACAGAGTGTTGCCGACACGAACTCGAAAATTATAAAATATAATAAATAAATAACCCCCTCAAGCAGCTGCTTGCCACAGAGGTCTGACAGGAAAATTACAAGATGATAAAAAGTTAGCAATGAAGATCGGCATGTTGCCTCGCAAGCCGAGCTGTAGAGGTCAGGAAGAATGCGGAATCTCCATGCCGTGTGCTCTCTATGTAAAAACGAATTCCTGATCGCCGATTCGAGGTAGATCAGGTGGTCTAAAGTAGACCAGTGCCTGTGAAAACCACACTGGGTGTTGGAAAGATGGCTGTGATGTTCCAAATACCAGGCCAGCCTGGTATTTACCATCCTTTCCAACATCTTGCAGACACAGCTCGTCAATGCAATTGGACGATAATTGGAAGGAATCTTGGGATCTTTGCCTGGCTTAGGGAAGGCCAAGACGATGGCCTCCCGCCAGGAGTCCGGAAACTGCTCCTCGATGTAAATACGATTGAAGAATCAGAGCAGTCGATCCTTACTCAATGATGAGAGATGTTGGAGCATGGCATAATGGACATTGTCTGGCCCCACAGCAGATGCACGAGAAGTGTGCAGAGCAAGGCGAAGCTCTTCCGCTGTGAATGACCTGTTGTAAGACTCCAGGCCATTCGAATGGAAGGACAGCGGATTCAGACTTCGAATGGAAGGACCTGCTCTTCAGGGCCAGAAACTCGGGGGAGTAAGAGGACAGAAGAGATGGTGGAGAATGACTCCCCCAGAGTGTCGGCAATTGCTCGAGGATCAGCAATTGCCTGTCCATTGTGCTCCAGGATCAATAATGAGTGGGACGTGTACTTCCCACCCATCTTCCGGATCTTATCCCATACGACCTTAGAACTGGTCGTGCGGGTGATAGAAAACGTATATTTCATCCAAGATTCCTTCTGGCTCTGGCGCCGGACGAAACTGGCTTTCGCCCTGCCACGTTTGAATGCTTCACGGTTGGGGGATGTCGGATATCTACGAAACACCCCCCAAGCCTTGTTGTAAGCCTTGTTCTGAGCCTTACGAGCTGCGGTGCAGTCGGGATTCCACCATGGTTTTGGGAACAGTGGAAACCGAGTCGAGGTCTGAAGAACAGTAGCAGCAGCTGCATGGACGATGCAGTCCATCTCCGCCACTGCAACATCGATGGGCTCCTGGCTTATGGAGTGCTCACTGAGCTCAGACAAGAGCTCGAAGCCACCCCAGTCAGCCCGATCAAGACTCCACCGAGAGACGCAAAGGACTGCAAGGCCCCCCACGAGAGATGGTGCACACCACAGGAAGGTGATCACTTCTGTAAGGGTTGTCCTCAACCTCCCATGTAAAGAGTGGAAGGATTGAACAGTAGCAGATGGTGAGATCAATGGCAATGACGGTGCAGGTTGGAGAGTGAAAATACATACCGACACCGGTGTTCAACAGGGAGAGCGATGGATCCAGTAACCACTGCTCCAGGACCCCGCCCCTCCCATTGGTGTCAGCACTTCCCCAGAGTGGACTGTGTCTGCTGAAGTCCCCCATGATGAGGAAGGAGGATTGCAGCTGCGAGACTAGGTCAAGTTCATCCCAGAAAACGATGCTTCCGGGTGGTAGACAGACAGAACAGACAGTCAACAAAAATTCAACAAAGATGCAGATGGCAACCGCCTCTAAGTGCATGGTGAGGGGAATGACCTGGTTTGGTTTGGTTGTTTGGGTTTTAATGGCGCATTAGCAACTAAGGCTATAATGCGCCATACGAATGTCCATAAGAAAAAAAAGGTAAAAGTCGTGTAACACTTAACTAAATTTTAAAAGAAACCACAAACATATACTAAGAATGTAAAACAATAAAAGGAAACTTAGTAGACAACAAGAAACAAGTGTATAAATAAGTTATAAATATAACAGTAACCCAGGTGTAAGCAACCTGGGTAAAATATTAGAATAAAACTATATCCGAGTAAAATATCCTGTAAAAAGTAAAAATTCAAAGACAGCGTTAAAACAACAATGATCAGATATCAAATGTGCGAATGTAAGAGGCTCAGTCATAAAATCATGAAATTTAAAAAACAAACGCCATTCAAAGTTAAAACATGGACATGAGATTAAAATGTGTTTCATAGTTAAAATGGTGTCGCAAAACTCACACTTTGGTACGTCGTCCACCCGTAAAAGAAACGAATGAGTAATAAACGAATGACCTAAACAGAGCAGAGCAAGTACAACTTCCTCCTTGCGATTCCTACAGTAACAAGACTGCCATGGTTTAATGACAGGTTTGATCTCAAATAGCTTGTTCGTAAGCTGTTCCAACCAAGATCTCTGCCACTGTGCCCGGAGCTCGTTGGTAAAATGCTGCCGGAAATCCAGAAATGGAACCGGCAGCGGAGAGTTGGACAAAGGCGTGGCTGACTTGGCAGCAGTGTCTGCCAAGTCATTGCCCCTGATCCCGACATGAATAGGCACCCAACAGA
Source organism: Ryuthela nishihirai (assembly GCA_038380435.1). NCBI lineage: Eukaryota > Metazoa > Arthropoda > Arachnida > Araneae > Heptathelidae > Ryuthela > Ryuthela nishihirai. Next base: position 56,965,013 of record JAWZYU010000030.1, on the reverse strand, counting down.
AGAGAACATTGGTTGTGGCTGCCAGACGATCTTAGCTGCTGGAGGATCTTAGTAAGAACTGGGTGAGATCGATGCCTCACCAAGATCAAAGCCTGTAGCGAGCTAAGCAACTCGGTGTAAAGCACACTACGACGATGATGCTTAGCTGCAACATGGTTCAAGGAGGGACTGATAGCGTGCAACTCTGCAGTGAAGATGGAACACTGAGGTGGGATCTGGTCTGCAATGATTACATCACAGCAGACATTGCCGATCCCACTGATGTGCCGGACTTCGAGCCATCTGTAAAGACAGGCAAGAAGTCCAGATGCGCAGCACGATGACTGGCAAAGAGTTGCCAGTACACAAAGTCAGGTGTAAAGGCTTTCCCTGTCCTGCACTGGGAAAAATCACAGGAAGGGGAAACAGCGAGTCATGGTGGAAGTGGCTCAGCTATCGACTGTGCGATGCTTCAAGACTGGTGTTGATGTCTCTTAAGTAGCCTCGGACTCTCAAACCAAAAGGACAAATGGCAGTCGGCTGATTTGTGTAAAGCATTTTCCACTTCGGACTGAAAACACAGTCCCAAGTGGGTTGGCCAGGCAGGGATCGCAATTTAGATGCATATTGTAGGGACAACTGCTGACGGCGAAGAGATAAAGAAGGTTCGTCGGTCTCGACATAGACTCTGGACCGGTTAGGTGTGGAAGGCTCCCATGCAAACACGAAGGGCCTGGTGATGGAGGGGGTCCACCACCTTCACCACCGAATCCCAGGCCAAGTCGTACACCAGGGATCCGTAGCCCAGTTTCGATCAGACAAGTGCACAGTAGAGGCGGAGCAAAGAACATCTGTCCACCCCCCAAGAAAGGGAGGAGAGGATCTTGATGATGTTCAATGCCCGTGTGCTCTTGGACCCGAGATGACATGTGTGGTAAAAAGGTCAATTTCCGATCGAAAATGAGACCAAGGAACTTGGTCTCTGCCACAACTGGAATGATGTTACCCCCAAGTCGAAGCTCGGGATCCAGTTGAAGATTACGCTTGTGGCAAAAGTGCACACAAGCAGTCTTTTGCGGAGAGAACAGAAACCCGTTTGCCGTCGCCCAAACAGAAAGATTGTTCAGGGAAATTTGCAGTTGTCTTTCAATAACCCTCATGCTGGACGAAGAGCAAATGATGATAAAGTTATCAACATAGAGGGCATTGCCTACTGATGGAGGAAGTTGTCTAGTAATAGAATTAATCTTGACAGCAAAAAGCATAACACTCAGAAAGCAGCCTTGAGGCACCCCCTGTTCTTGGGGGTACAGCCGAGACAGAGTGTTACAGACATGGACACGAAAAGAGCATGTCGATAAGAAGTTGGAGATGAAGATCGGCATGTGATCTCTCAAGCCGAAACTGTGGAGGTCACGAAGAATGCCGAATCTCCAAGCCGTATCGTATGCTTTCTCGATGTCGAAGAAAATTGACACCAGGTGCTCTCTTCGTAAAAATGAATTTCTGATAGCCGATTCGAGGTGTATCAGATGGTCAAGAGTTGACCATTGTCTGCGAAAGCCACACTGGGTGTTGGAAAGAAGGTTATGATGTTCTAAATAGAAGATGAGTCTGGCATTTACCATTCTTTCCAACACCTTGCACACGCAGCTCGTCAACGCAATGGGACGATAATTCAAAGGAATCTTGGAACCCTTTCCTGGCTTCAGGAAGGCCAAGACGATGGCCTCCCGCCAGGAGTCCAGAAACTGCTCCTTGAGAAAAATGTGATTGAAAAGATGGAGCAGCCGATCCTTACTCGATGGTGAGAGATGTTGGAGCATGGAATAATTCACATTGTCCGGCCTTACAGTATATGCACCACAGGAGTGCAGAGCAAGGCGAAGCTCCTCCGCTGTGAATGGCCTGTTGTAAGGCTCCACGCCATTCGAGTGGAAAGACAGCGGAGAGCGTTGGGCCCTGCCTTCTTGATCAAACTCGGGGGAGTAAGATGATAAAGAGATGGAGGACTCCCCCAGAGTGTCGACAATTGCTTTGGGATCAGCAATTGCCTGTCCATTGTGCTCCAGGTTCGATAACGAGTGGGACTTGTAGTTCCCACCCATCTTCCGGACTTTATCCCACATGACCTTAGAATTGGTCATGCGGTGATAGAAGACATATACTTGATCCAAGATTCCTCCTGGCTTTGGCGTCGGATGAAACGAGCTTTCGCCCTGGCGCGTTTGAACTTTTTGATGTTGGGGGTAGCCGGATACCTCCGAAACCCCCCCCCCCCCCCCCAAGCCTTATTCTGAGCCTTATGAGCTGCAGTGCAATCTGGATTCCACCACGGTTTCGGAAAGCAAGGAAACCGTGTAGAAGTTGGAGGAATTGTTGATGCAGCTGCATCTGCGATACAGTCCGTTATTTCCGCTACTGCCACATTGATGGGCTCCTGGCTGACAGAGTGGTCATTGAGCTCAGATAGCTGCTCGAAACCATCCCAGTCAGCCCGATTGAGGCACCACCACTAGACGTGTGAAGGGCTACAAGGCCCACCACGTGGAGGTGATCGCTACCGTAAGGGTTGTCCTCGACCTCCCATGTATAGAGTGGAAAGATCGAGGAGGAGCAGATGGTAAGGTCAATGGCAGTGAAAGAGCAGGTTGGGGAGTGAAAATAAGTACTGACACCGGTGTTCAAGAGGGAGACAGAAGGATCCAGGAGCCACTGCTCAAGGACCCCGCCCCTCCCATTGGTGTCAGCACTGCCCCAAAGTGGACTGTGTCCGTTGAGGTCCCCCATAATGACGAAGGGGGACGGCAGCTGCCAGACGAGATCATCAAGGTCTTCCTGGAAGATGATGCTCCCAGGTGGAAGATATACAGAGCAGACAGTCAGTGAGAACCCCACAAAGAGACGGATGGGTACCGCCTCCAAGTTGGTAGTGAGGGGTACGACCTGGAATGGAGAATGGTTGCTCACGAGGATGGCGACACCCCCACGAGCTGGACCATCTCCATCCCGGCGAACTAGTGAAAAGTGCCAGATCGTGGGATCTGCGACTAGCTGCAAGTATGTCTCCTGCAGGCACACACAGATGGACTGGTGTGCCTGAAGGAGGGCCTTGATGTCGTCAAGATTCCTCTGGAATCCACGACAATTCCATTGTAGGAGTGTGGCCATCTCAGGACTTTGAAGAATGGGCGGACAACGAATTCCTATTCAACTTAACTGCCGCAGAGGACGGTTTAGTGAATAGGGGGCGGTCGGTATCCATGTCCTCGGAATCATCCGAGGGGCATGGATCAGTGATCGCCCTTTGCAGAGGAGTGGTTAATTTTTTTTTGGGCCCCAGTTGGGGCCCCTTAGGTTTGGAAGGGCTTGCTGCCTGAGGACGGGGAGGAGGAGGCCTTCCGGTGGAGGTGGAAGGCTGTGTTGCAGGAATAGAAATCGGGGTTGATGTTGAAGTCGACACCACCCTCGGTTTCGCCTGCGTGAGGAGGTACTTGGCTGCGGGCGAGAAAGACTCAGTTGGTGGTACACTGATGTCAGTCTGCACCACCACCGAAGTCACTGGAACGATGGGCTTCCCGATGACTGCACTGGCATAGGATACCTTGCCGGGCGGTGCAGCAAGCTTTCTCACTTCAGCATATGTGATGTTCAGAACTTTCAACCATTCTACCTCCTTTTCCTCCTTCCACTTCGGACAGTGGCGGGAATACGCCGGATATTTGCCACTGCAGTTCACACAGCATGCCTTTTCTGCTGTACAGTCAAGATCAAGATGAGCACAGGTGGGCTTGCCCCTGCATGCTGTGCAGGCATGACCGTATATCTGACACTGAAAACAGCGCAGAGGGTTTAGGATATACGGCCGAACCTCACAATGTAAGTAACCTGCCTTGATGGAAGAAGACAGGCGTGGCGTGTTGAATGTCACAATCAGCACCCGGGTGGGTGCCAATTTCCCATCACAGCGTGTCGAAACCCGGTGGACTGCTGTTACTCCTTGAGGTGTGAGCTCAGAGGCTTTCTTCCTCAGTGACTTTGAGGAGGCCCCACTCGGTGATCACCCCCCCCCCCCCCCGAGGAATTCAAAGTTTTATGGGGAGTGACTTCGACAGCCACCCCACCAATTTCTTTGACTTTCAGGAGTAGTTCGGAATGTTTAGAACAAGCGGTCTCAACCTGCAAGTCGCCAGATTGTAAGCGCTTGACGGATTTCGGCTCTCCCGCAAGACCTTTCAAACCTTTGTTGACGAAAAAAGGGGACATGTCCCCAAGTACCTGATCACCTGTGGAGTGGATGATCAGGAATCTCGGGTTGGTTGGTTGGTTGTTTGGGGTTTTTTGGCACAAGAGCAACAGGGCTATATTGCGCCAAACAAAAAGATAGAAACTGATAAAAGTTATTGAACCCACAACCAAAGTTAAAAGACACAGAAAGAAAACCAGCACAAGAAAGATAAGTAAAAAGGGCGAATAAAAAGTATCAACAAGTGTAAAAATTGACAATAAAAATGGGTGTATAGGACCCATTAAAAATCAGAAACAAGCATAAAATCAAGTTAACAAAGTAAAAAGGTTCATAAACGTGTAAAATACCCAGTAAAACGTAAAAAATCAAAGACAGGGGTTAAAAGAGAGTCATCAGATAAAAGTTGTCCGAGTGTAAGTGGCTCAGACGTAAAATCGTGAAAGTTAAAACAGAGACAACATTCAAAGTTAAAAACGGGACATGAAAGTAAAATATGTTTGATCGATAAAATGGTGTCACAAAACTCGCACTTAGGTTCAGCGTCCGCCTTGAGAAGTTAGAAACGAATGACCTAAGCGGAGCCGAGCAAGTACAACTTCCTCCTTGCGATTCCTGAAAAAACAAGACTGCCATGGTTTGACAATGGGCTTGATCTCGAAGAGCTTGTTAGCAACCTGTTCAGACCAAGATTCTGCCAGTGTGCCTGGAGCTCGATGGTGAAACGCTACCAGAAATCCACATGTGGAACCGGCAACGGAGAGTCGGACAGGGGCGTGGATGACTTGGCAGCAGCGTCTGGATGGCAGAGATGAGACAAATAACATGTGGGCACATGTCAAGCCCTCTTAGTGGCATTGATCGCATTAATTTCATCATCTACTCATGTTTATTTTTGTGTCGTTCAGTGTCCGCTGTTCCCAGCTTCCATGGATCCCAACAAGGGAACACCCATTCAGGTGCCAGGCTATGTGGGCACTATACCCAGACAGACAAATAAAAAGATGGAAGAAAGCAGGCATGGCGTGCTGAAGGTTATAATCAGTATCCAGATGGGTACCAATTTACTATCATGACATGTCAAAATCTGGTGGATCGCTGTTCTGTGAGCAAAGCCCTCAGAAACAAACAAAAGGAAAATGAAAAGAGAAATGTGCGGAAATAAACTCTTCGAAAAAGGAACTAAGCAAAAAAAATAACTGGCCTCACAAAGAAAGGATAATTACAAAAGGAAAATAAGTTGTGAGGAAACTCACAAACCTGTACCCTGACGTGGGCAAGGTTACTCACTGCTCTGCACGGTTGACCCTAGCAGGTCCTGCCCACTAGCTGATTGTCCCTGAGGGGGAGAGCCACCCCAGGTCCCATTTTACTGGAAGCAGAGGCCATAGCAGTGTGTAGCAAAGGCCCCGGAATCCGCTGCCCAACCCACCCTGCGACAAACATGCTCTCCAATGGCAAGGCAGCCAAAGGGGACCCTGCCAGTCACGAGCTGAGGAGAGATGACAGGGGCCCCCAAGCAACTACCAGGAACCTCCTTTCCCAGGACACAGGTCTCCGTGCACAGGAAACACGCGGGCAAGCATTCAGGACCCTGTGACGGTATCCAAGCCAGCGAAAGCTTCACAGGCTGGTCCCCTCACCATGTACAGAAGTTCACACCAAGGGGCCTGTCAAACTACCATAATCCTCTTTTCCAGAGACATGGGTTTCCGTGCATGGCAAACACAGTGAGCATTTAGAACCCTGTGAAGGTACCTGAACCAGCAGAACCTTCACAGGATAGTCCTTTCATTACACATTCTTGCACCATGGGGTTCAATCTAGAAAAAGCTTAGGAAATTTTAATTTAAAATAATGGCATATTTGAATATAATATTCCTGTTTAATGATATATATATATAAATTCGAAATGATCAATGAAAAGAAATATATAGTGAATGAACAATTATATACACCCCGATAACAATATGCAAAGCAGAAGTATTGCATCCAGTCATGTGGGACGCTGACTCTGGCAATGCCTATAGAGCAGTTCTTTACGCATTGGAAACCAGTCACAGAAAAGTAATCATAGGTAAAGGAATTGATGTAAGCAAGTTTGAACATGGCCAGATAGTAGGTGCAAGGAAGGCTGATTGTGCAATCACTGCAACTGCTTTTTTGTTGGGATTTCCACATCAGACCTTTGCACATGTATACCAAGACTACATGAAATATGATAAAACTTCCAACCAGCAGGAGAAATGTGGATGTAAATGTGTAATTGACGCTTGAAGTGAGTGCAGACTGTCCACATCATTACAAGAAATCGCACAGCTACAGTGGAGCAGATAACTTAAGAATTGAATGAGGGCGAGTCCACAAGCTTATGTACAAAGACTAACTGTCATACCATGGAAAAAATAGGCTATGGCAGTCAATGTCCACATCATGTCCCCTTGTTAACTGCAAGGCACTGATCGATTAGGCTGCAGTTTGCAAAGGCCTATTACAACTGGAGTGTGGAGGACTGGAAACACATCATCTGGTCTGACGAATCACTGTTTCAACTCCACCATGCCGATGGGAGGGCGAGTGTGTGGTGTAAACCCATGAAGCGATGGACCCAGTTTGCCATGTTGTAGTCATACACACAGGTGGAGGTGGTGTAACAGTTTGGAGTGCATTTCCATGGGCTTCCTTGACAAGACCAGTTGAGACCTCTGTCACTGCCTCAAGGTATGTGAACATCCTCGCCGACCATCTACACCCACATGCAATGATTCTCTTTCTGCACCATGATGCCATCTTTCAACAGGATAATGTTACACTGCATACTTCTTGAGTGGCGACCAATTGGCTCTAGGAACATTCAAATTAATTTATCACACTCGAATGCCCCACCCCATTGATTGCCGGACCTCAATCCTATTAATAATTTATGGTATGAATTTGAAAGATCTGTTCAAAACCACCAACCCCCACTAGCAACTGTGGATGCCCTATGACAGACTATCCTCGCTTCATGGGCGGCAATACCACCTCTGTGTTTTCAATACCTCACAAGTCCTTACCGAGATGTCTGGGTGCTGTTGTGAGGTCAAAAGGTGGAGTAACAGGTTATTAGGTAGGTCTATATAATAATTTGTCTTTTCAGTTTAAATGAAATTCATAATCTACTCCCCTTTAGTATGGCTAATCAGAAACCTGACTAAATTTTTATATTTTCAAATATGTATATATATATGTACACACACACACACTGAAGATAACTTATTTAATTGCAAATAATGAATGAGTTGGGTTGTTTTACCTCTGAATGGCACTTTTCTGCACACAATGGGCTAAATGGCCAGGTCACAAGGACCCCGAAGCTCAGAAGGTTGGGGGAGGGGACCCACTGTCTTCAGTTTAAATGAAATTCATAATCTACTCCCCTTAAGTATGGCTAATCAGAAACATGACTAAATTTTTATATTTTCAAACATGTATATATATACACGCACACACACACACTGAAGATAACTTATTTAATTGCAAATAATGAATGAGTTGGGTTGTTTTACCTCTTAATGGCACTTTTTTGCACACAATGGGCTAAATGGCCAGGTCACAAGGACCCCGAAAGCTCAGAAGGTTGGGGCAGAGGACCCACTGGAACAGCTGTTGGGAGACAGATGGTAGCCTCCTGTCAAGGCCATCCAGTGTGTTCTTTAACGTGCTCAGGGTATTGCTCTCCCACACACGGGGCCATGGCTTAACATCCCATCCAATGGACGGCAGCCTTTCCAAGCCCATCGGTGTCCCCTACTGACTGTGGGCAGGGCGGGGAGTTTTGCGGAGATAAATCTTAACGTTAACCCAGCTGGGACTTGAACCTGGGAACTGCAGATTACAAGCCTGGTGAATAATGAATGAGCATGAACTATACTTCTTGTTATTTACAAATATGCAAGAAGGTTATGGTTGACCACAAAGTCTAGGCCAAGGCATGATAAGTTGAGATCATTATTACAAAAGAACCAAATAAAATTACTCCTCAAGCAGCTGCTTGCCATAGAGGTCTAACAGGAGTCTGTCAGCATAGTTTGCCATGGAGAAGAACTGTGAATAAGGCAAGACCTTGTAAAAAGGCAATACAATAAAAAAAAAACTCCTTATCTGGGGTCTGAATCCAGACCCTGTGATCTGCAGCCAATCATCCTAACCACTTGGCCACTGGGATAGACAAATTATTTAATGCACAATTTAAAGTTACAACACTGCTATGCTATTAAAAATTAAAAACTATACAATAACCATGCAAATGAAACAAACTAAATTCTGACATGCTGAACAAATAGATTAAATATGGAAATTTTTTACCTGCAGGAGCTGGTAAAGGTTCAGGTTCTTGTTTTTGAAGAACATAAATAGTCATTCCATTTTTAATACCATAAGATTCAAGGCTTTCTTCTACTTTCAAGCATTTTCCAAAACATATCAGCTCTAAAAACAAGAGAATTGTGAACACTTTTTAAAAAGGTAACAAACAAAATTTATTACTATTATACACTGACGGAAATTGAAAAAAGAACACCATTAACAAAAAAGTGTAATCTATGAGATTTATTTAGTAGAAACAACTTGTTGAGAAAGGATGTTGGTCGTCAGTTGGGGTTTTATGGAGCAAAGGCAACTAAGGCCATGATGCACCAAACTAGGTGTAACAGATAAAGAGCTGTGACTGCCACTCCACCAATCGCTGCGATATTTCTGCTGCAGTCTCCACCAGCAAGTCAACAGATCCTAGGAGCTTGACAGATTTCAGTTCTCCCACAAGACCTTTGATACTCTAGTTAATAAAAAACGGAGACATGTTTCCAAGCACCTGATCACCCATAGAGTGGATGACCAGGGACTTCAGAGAAGTGAGACACATACGAAGATGATGGCGAAGACAAAGAAGATGGGGGTTCATGGCGAGCCCTCTTGGCGGCACTGGCTGGTGAATTATGAGTTGTAGAACTCATGGTTGCTTTTGGTGGTTCAGTGCCCATTGTACCCACCCACCATGGAGTTCAACCAGGTGACACCCAATTGGGTGTAAGGGCTGCCCAGGCACCATACCCACACAGCCAATGAGGCAAGCCATCACAATTAAACAAAAGGAAAATGAAAAGAGAAATGTGAGAATTTCATCCAAGGTCTCACAAAATGAAAGAAGCAGAAAAATAAAGTGAGAAACTCATTTTCACAAATGAAAGAAAACTACAAAATTAATAAATCCACGGGAAAACTCGTGAACTGTTGCCCAGACATGGACAAGGTTACTCACCATTCTGCACGGTTGATCCTAGCAGGACCTGCCCACCAGCTGATTGATCCTGAGGGGGCCACCCTAGGACCTTCCATTTACCTGAAGCAGAGGTGAAAGCAGTGTATAGCAGCGGTCCCCGAATTCGCTGTCCAGCCTAGCGACAGACAGGCTCCCCAATGGTAAAATGGCCAAAGGGGACTCTGCCAGTCATGAGCCTGGGAGAGATGGGGACCCTTGAGCAACTGCCAGGATCCTCCTTTCTAGGGACACTGGTCTCCACGTATGGCAAACACTCAGGCGAGTGTTAAGGACCCTGTAAAGGTACCCAAGTCAGCAGAACCTTCACAGGGTGGTCCCCTCACCACAGACAGGAGCTCACACTGAGGGGTTGAGAAAGGGCATTGATCACATGTGTGAAGTGATTCAATGCTTATTTTACCTTTCAATGATTATTGCATTTTACAGAAGGCATATTTTAATAAGGTGTTGAACCTCCTCAAGCACCAATACAAACTTCCAATTTGGCATGCAATCAGTTGTACAAATGCTGGATATCATGCTGGGGGATACCATTCCATGCGCTTTCAACTTGGACACATAATTCAGCAATGGTCATTGCCTGCCACGGTCTGGGAAGTCTTTGTCCGATCCAGTCCCAGACATGCTCGATTGGAGAAAAGTCCAGAGAGCTTGCTGGTCAAAGGGGTTGGTGCACTGCCTGAAGAGCATGTAGAGTTGCCTGGGTGGAGTGTGGGTGGGCGTTATCCTGCTGGAATATCACATTTGGGATTATACTCAAATATGGCAGGAAGACGCTGTACAAGGTTGCTGATGTACGTATTGCTATTCAGGGTACCCTGTACAAATACAAGACATGTTTGAGAGTGATAGCTAATCGCTCCCCACACCATGATGATGCTGGCTGTCATCCCTGTGTGTTGTTGCAGAGGCAAAATGGAAGAAACCGCTCACCTTCGGATGCATAAACGACCATCAGATGCTCCTAAACAGAATTGGCTTTCATCACTGAAGACCAAAGACTGCCATTCTTCCCTGCAATGAATTCGTTCTTGACACCATTGTAAACAAGCTTGACAGTGATGAGGTGACAGTGGTAACTGTGCCTGTAGTCCTGCTTCCAAAAGATGATTGCATATCATTCTTGTAGACACCCTGGGTACAATAGAGGATCGAATTTGTGATAATGTAGTGTCCGCTCTGCCAAAAACCACCCTCCTGATATGCCGATTCTTTGGTACATCTATAACTTTGTGTTGCCTGGAACCATGTCTGCGAGTGTGCGAATACTCTACAGACTATAGATGCCACCATCATACCACTGCCAATACCTCTCTTCCAATGCGGTGTGCAATTTGATGAAAAGACGAACCTCCTTCCCGAAGATCCACTATACAACCTCACTCAAACTTCACTCACTGAACAAATGATGCATGCTTGCATCATCTAGGCATTGTAGTTGTTTGTTGTTTTTCAGAGAGCACTGAACAACATGACACAAGATGAATAAATTCTCCCCTCACGCCTTAGTCCTAATACGCACTGCAGATATTATGTTTTCATCTTCAGTAACATCATTATCTCATCCAATGACTTTCAATCTTGGATCTCAATAATTGGGGTGAGGGGTGGGTCCCGAAGCACCCCCCCCCCCCCCCATGGGGAAAAGCTCGCATTCCGTCTTTCGACACTACATGAGCTGGCATGAGAAGCCCGGAAGTAGAAGATGAAGGTTTGTCTCATTGGAGACCAGTAGGAACTTAGAGTATGGGGTGTGTTAAAGGGGGTGCGGAGCGCAACCTGGACCCTTCTTGGATCATGGTTTCTGCTACCCTTAACTATCAACATATTACGTTATTAAAGGAATTCCTTCTGGGTGTTCTTTTTTCAATTTCCGCCAGTGTATAATTAATAAACAGTAACAGCTTTATTTACCACTTCTATGATTTGCTAAAACTGGACTTAGGAAATGATTTTGTTACAAAACTGCAGTGCTCAAGCCTGACTTAGAGAAAACTAAGTGATACTATATACAGTACTGAGAGAGACCAAATATAATTTTTTGGGTTGGGAGTGGGGTGGCTGTTGGTTGTTTGGTAGTTTAGGATTTTATGACGCATTGGCAGCTGAGGCCATAATGTGCCAAACGAGAAACATAAAAGGGTAAAAGACACAGAAACCCACAAAGTTAAATGACAGTAAAATGTAAGGGACAAAACCAACATACATAAAGAACACAACAACAATAAATATGAGTAAAACAATAGATAAAAAGATACAAAAGTAAAACCAACTCAGGTTGGACAGTGTATAAAACCCATAAAATTACAATCTAGGAAAATAACCTGTATAACGTAAAACATTGAATACAGGAGTTAAAAGCGAGGCATCAAATAAAAGATGTCAGAGTGTAAGGGGCTCGTACATAAAATCAGCATGGCTAAAATAAACATGACGTTCTAGATTAAAAGTAGGACATTCGATTAAAATGTGTTTAGTTGTTAAAATGGTGTCACAAAACTTGCACTTAGGTTCATTGCCCGCCCAAAGAAGTAATGAGTGATAAACAAATGACCTAGGAGGAACCAAGCAAGTACAACTTCCTCCTTGCGATTCCTGCACTAACAAGACACCACAGTTTGAGAATCAGTTGATCTCAAAAAGTTTGTTACCAACTGTTCAGACTAAGATCTCTGACACTGGCCCAGAGCTCGATGGAAAAATGCTGATGGAGTCCAAGTATGGATCCAGCAGCAGATAATTGGATAGGGGTGTGGCTGACCTGGCAACAGCATCTGCCAAATCATTGGTCATTGATTGGTTCATCGGTCTCTAGATAGAGACTCTGAACCAGTGAAGTGCAGAAGGCCCCAGTGCAAACAAGGAAGGCCTGATGGTGCAGGGGGTCCAGCACCTTCACCACCAAATCCCGGGCAGAGTCATACACCTGGGATCCGTAGTCCAGTTTCGACTGGAAAAGTACATGGTACAAGCAGAGCAGTGAACATTGGTCAGCTCCCCAAGAAAGAGAGGAGAGGACCTTGAAGATGTTCAATGCCACACGTGAACTTGTTATACTGCAAAGGAAGTTGTCTTGTGAACTTTTTTCCCAGCTCAATCGAGTCACTTGCCCCTAACTCCTTTTTTTTTGCCCAGGCGTGCCAATCACTAAGCCTTCTTACATATTATTGGAATGCTACCTATTTATCACCAAATGTTTGTTACAAAACATCTGCAGGTGTCAATCTTTTTCTCATCAATAATGTACTACTCATAACTTCCAAGCCAGCCCTCTATTGATAATGTACAACTCCATTCAAAACGTTTAACCTAGGAGACAGCAGCACTTCAAAAAGATTTCAGACATTTGCAGAGGGTTTAATTCTGGAGATAAAATCTTTCACCATAAAATCAAGCACTTCACTATTGGAGACATTTAGTTTTTATTACATATAGCTTAACTGTTATATCTTCTGCATTACTGTACCTTTTATGTGAGGAGAGGCCCTTTATCACTGAACAGTCTCTTAATATATTCAATTCCAAAGGAGAAATTAATCTGAGAGTTTAACTTATTTCTTCTCAAGAGCGATCTCCACAGCTCATCATATTTCCATCTAGGTCAGCTGGAAGCTTTCTCCTTTTCCCACACGTTGACAATTTCCTTGCACGTTCACATGTTCAACAGCCAAACCACCACACAAGTGCAAGTTATGCAAATGTTATGCAATGTTAGGTCACGGAGTTAGTAGAAAGAAATTTTTGAAATCGGTTGTTAGTAGTTTTTGGAATAGTAAGTTTTTGTTGTTCAGTTAGTTGGAGAGCTAGTAGTTGAGAGAATTTGTGCTTTTAGTTGCTCAGAACATTTTGAATTCATTGGGTTATTTGGTGAGTCTTGTTTTTTGAAAATACACTTTGTTTTATGAAATATTGACTTTTCTATTTTTTCTCTTGAGTAGGATAAATTGATTTTGATTAGATTTAAACTTTAATAATTTGACAATATTTTGAATTCTTTTCATATTAACTAAGTAACTATTATATACTTTAGCAAACTTTATTTGAAAAGATTAATTGCCTGGTGCCTGATGCTATTCAAAAAATTTTTGGATCAGTCAAAAGTAAAAAGCTGGATGAGTCGACCATCTGAAATTTAATTTGGATCGGTCAAAAGGTCCAAAGTGAGGAGTTTAACATACTTTTGGAGCATTAGATGTTACTTCCTGTTAGCTGCTGTTGACAGCATGTGGCAAGGGAAGCATATTGTAGTGACCACTGAGCGTAACTGTATTATAAATAATAATCATAAATAATTTATAATTGTTTATAAACAAACTGCATATATATATACTACATTGCTGAAGCGCTGTTTTACAATTATTGAAGTTTGCTTTACAGTTAGTTAACAGTGAAACAGCAGGGCAATATTTCAAAAGTGGGAATGGAGGAACTGAATTTGGCTTCATCATGAGAGCTCGACATGTGGCAATGGACTGGGGGGAAAGCAGCACTCTGCAGCCAAGAGTTGGGTCCACTATCACGGCAGGCATGCTATAGCCTGTCTCGGGCAATGTTTTCGTATTATCCAAATTTCAGTTCTATAAAACAATAATTAACATAACAAAACTGTTAATTCACCCAAAATTAAATAGTAATCAAACAAGTAAAATAATTTTTTCCCTGGCGAGATAAAGATTTGCTTAACTCACTACGTTTGGTCATTGGGACCGTTTTTTACCGGTAGCTGCTGCTGATAACATGCGGCAGAGGAAGTGAAGGGTTGCGGCAGTCACCCCATAGCTTGCGTCATGCGATGATTTCATATTATCAAATTATTTTAATAAAACAATAATTAACGTCACAAAACTATATATTTATTAATACTCGAAGAAGTGGGATAATTAATAAATTTCCAAGAGAAATAGAGATCGAAAAACTAGCAATTCACCTGATACAGGACGTCAACTCCATTCCCATCTTTATTTTGTGAAACCGACTGTCACTCCAAAGAGAAACTAAACAACTACAGCTGACACGAACACAGTAATGGAATATTATATAAAAACTCTTTATCCACAAGTTAACATTCAAGATACGTGTACTTAGAGAGAACTGATATTAATTCCGGAAACTATTTCTACGTATCATTACTGCAGAAAAAAATAAACATATTGTTACAAAAGATGTCATATATTTTAACTAAATACAGACCAACAGCATCAACGGGAAGATTTAATTCTTCACTGATCTTTTCCCTTAAAGTTTTAACAGAGCTTCGAAGATTAATTCCTGCTAATCTGTGCCTCTCCGTTTTTCTTGACTGTGAATAAAATCGAACAGATGCAAACAAGACAGCCATTTTGCATGCATATAACACACATCTACTACAAGGCCCAAATCGGGCCTCTAATCTCTACTTGCACAAGCATATAGCCAAGAAGTGTCACCGCCTCCTCTAGGACAATGCTTAAAAACTGGTCCTACTAGTTCGAGCGTTGGTCGCCAGGTGGCAGAGGCCACCTGTATACACTAGAGGCCCTATATAGGTAGAGGTTGGCCATCTCAAAATTGGACGCCATGTTTTGTCGTCGTTCGGATTGTTTGATGTACAAAGCTGAATGGTATTGCATGAATACTTATGGATTACGGAAAAAGGTAGGCTAATATTTCATACGATTGGAAACACTTTAAAAAACGAAAAAGAAAATTTTAGGGCTTTTTTTTAAAAAAAAGAAAGATTTTGCTTTGTTGTTTGTCAGTCTGGTCAGTAAACATCAAACTTTTTTGTTTATGCAGATAAATAAAAAATTCTTTTTGTGTTGGATAGGTATTAATCAAATATTACAATTTGAATTTTTCGAATTTCCCAAAAGTTATAAGTACGCTCTCTACGGTGGAAAAAATTGAAAATTCCAAAATATCACACGAATATCCAAACGATGTAATTATGTTAAAAGTTTGAATTTTGGTGTTGAAATGGGAATTCTACGAAGTTACCATTGGTTACAAACATTTGACGCTTCAGATCCATGGGGGGGGGATGCAACTTCTTTTAACAGAAAATTAAGTGTTTATAGAGATAAATTAAAAATTATTTTTGAGTTGGACAGGCATTGATGAAATATTACAATTTGCATTTTATGAATCTCCCAAAAGCTATAATTGCGCCCTCTAATGGTGGAAAAAATCAAGAAATTCCAAAATTTAAAATGAATATTTCAAACGATGTAGTTATACTAGAAATTTGAAATTTCGGTTGTGGAATGTGACAGTCTTGAATATTCCATTGACAACAATGAGTTGACTCCTACGCCCAAGGTAGGTAAGAAACAAAACGAATTTGTGTTAAGAGATAATTGGAAATCTTTTTTTTTAGTTGGTACTAACGAAATATAATTCGCATTTTCAAAGGAAGTTTTAATTTATATCATTAAATAAAAAAATAATAAATAAATAAATCCCTCCTCAATAAATATCCAAATGGTAAAACTTTTAACGAATGTTCCAAGCGATCTCTTTATGGTAGAAATTTATGCAGTAGCGTTCTGTTTTGATAGAAATTCCACTGATAACAATGATCTGCCCACTATTTTCAGAGGAACGAGAGAAATGCAACTTTTCTAATTTGAGAACTAAATGACAAATACCTTTATGTTGTATAATTATTAATAAAATATTACTATATGCATCTTACCCCATCATACATTGGGCGGGGGTGGCTCAGTCAGTAGCGCGCCAGGCTCGTAATCTGTAGTTCCCAGGTTCGAGTCCCAGCTGGGTCAGCGTTGAGATTTATCTCCGCAAAATTCCCCCCTCTGCCCACGGTCAGTAGGGGATACCGATGGGCTTGAAAAGGCCGCCGTCCGTCGGATGGGACGTTAAGCCGTGGCCCCGTGTGCGGAAGAGCCATACCCTGTGCACGTTAAAGAACACGCTGGATGGCCTTGACGGGAGGCTACCATCTGTCTCCTAACAGCTGTTCCTGGGTCCCCTCCCCCAACCTTCTCTGAGCCTTCGGGGTCCATGTGACCTGGCCATTTAGCCCATGGTGTGCAAAAGAGTGCCGCTCAGAGGTAAAACAACCCAACCCATCATATATTAAAAAAAATAATAATAATCGCTCAAGCAGCTGCTTGCCACAGAGGTCTGACAGGAGTCTTTCAGTTTATAAACCATAGTAGAAGGTCCATGAGGATGGCAGGACCTCAGCCGAAAAATAACATGACTACCCATAATTAAAACTTTCAAAGAATGAAAAAGTAGGTGAAGGAAGAACTTCATTCTCTTTGAAAACGAGATTCCCAGGGCAATATGTGTTCTTCTAGTTATTTTACAAATTGAGTACCCTCTAGCAGTGGAAATTCGAACTACTGTCTAATTGGTTAAATAAACTATAAATATTTTATTAATACCTATAAACACAAAAAATGTTTTTCATTTATCTCTTAAAGCAGAAAAGTTGCATTTTACCAACACCCCCTTGGTATAACGGGACAAATTATTACTGTTAGTGTAAACCACTTGATCATTACACTCTATGACCAAAAATTTAAATTTCTATCATAAATAGATCGTTTGCAATATTCGTTTAAAGATCTGATATTTCCAGCTTTTTCAACTGCTAGAGGCCGCATTTCGAGTGTTTATTTAACACCTTTCGTATTTTCTAACTGTGGAAATTTCAACTGATGGGGATTCGAAAAATGTAAATATTAATGTTTTGTTAGTACCTCTAAACCCGCTTCTCCCCAAAAAAAGACTTTTTTATTTTAAAAGAAAAACGAAACAAAGTTTCATTTTCGCACCTCGTTTTGGCTAAGAGGGTAAAGCCTTGTTGCCGTTGTAAACATTCTGACCATAACACTGTACTACCAAAATTTCGGATATCTAATGTAAATACTTTGTTTGCAATATTCTTTTGAAATTCTAGAATTTTTACATTATTTTCCACAGCTAGAGGGCGCTATTAAAGGTATGATAAGATTTTAAAATTGCAAATCGCAATATTTCTTCGAAAGCTACCCAACCCAAAAAGAATTTTTTCTTTTACCTCTAAAAGTAAGACAGACAGACAGACATGTCAAGTGTAAAGACAGACAGACAGACAGACAGACAGACAGACACGTCAAGTGTAAAGACAGACAGACAGACAATTAATAGAGAGACGGACAGACAGACAGACGAACAAATATTGGCATAAGCAGATGATAAAGTGGAAGCATTAGCTCGTTTTTCAAACGAACCTTAAAAGAAATTATTTGTTGGTTTTCAGTTAGCTCCTTTCACTTTTGCAGCCGATTGCTGTCTTCTGACGGAGTTTCTCGGAAAAAATATTCATTAATTTATTTTTATGAGTGGAATATTTACACCCAACTGCAGCTCAGTAAGGCATTGATAAAATTTGAAAGCTTTTATAGGCAAAAGAAAAGCGGTAGAAATGTATAAAACTATAAAAAGTGAGAGGTTTTTACTTGGTTACACACCCTAACACATAGGCTTTCGTCTCACGCAAGGAGGTAAGAAGGAAGAAGAAACGCCCTAAGCAGTTAAAGTTGATGCTAGAGCGACTGCGCGGCAGCCATGTTCTTCTATTCAAAACTTTAGCTCTAACTGTTGTAACAGAACGATATCTGCTCTGAACAACTTGACGATTTGTTAATTTTATATTTTAGCTGCTTGTTCAGCATTCAATTGTATGAATCACCATTCAAAGCATATACTGAAAAATATATTTCAATACTAATTTTATCAAATTAATCAAAATAAAATAAATCATATAACGTGGAAACATTTTCTGCTTTATTTATGCAGTTATGAAATCTGAGTTTTAAATCCATTTAGATACCTTTCTGAATTTAAGCAGATTTTTCCATTTTTTTAGGTTTAATGCACTAATGAATTCAGTGATTAAATATGAACATGATTTTATGATATTAATATCCTTTTCCACCTTAAAATGAAGGAAATGCTTGATTTCTGAAAATGAAGATAATTTTGTTTGATAACTGAAATTTTGTTTAGGTTCTTGATTAAGGCAGATATATTTGCTTCAAGTAGGAAATTATAATAATGAATTAAAGATATTTTCATTTCACTCCAGAGTTTCAGACTTCATTCTCATAAAAATTCAGAGGATTTTGAATACTTTTTTTTACGATTACCACTTTTTTTACACACAATGGGGTAAATGGTATGTCAAAGGCTCAAAGAAGATTGGTTAACGTTACCCACTGGGTTAGGTCACAAGGCCATCTGTTATAGGAGACAGATGGAAACTTTCCATCAAAGTTATCCAGCATTTTGTTTAGCGTGCCCTGGGTGTCGATCTTTTCCCACACAGGCTATGGTTTAATGTCTCATCTGATGGATGGTAGTCCTTCCAGTACGTTGAGGAAACTTTACTGATATAATGAAATGGACTCAAATTTCCTACCATAAAAACCTTAAAAGAAAATTAGCTTCAGTCTTCCAGTTTTTTCTCCCTATTATTATTAATAAGAATCTAATTGTAGCTTATTTTTAAAAAAATGCACTAATCAGTTTCCTCTTATTCCGCAAGTAATTCGGATATGGATTTTAGTTTCATTTATTCTTACCACAAAATTAGTAATGTGTGTTTTGTCTTATGATAAAGAATATCTCTTAAGAAAAATTATATTTAATTTCTTTGTAAATTTTATTAAAATTTGAAAAAAATGCACACATTAAAAATTTTGCTTTTTTACCTTTATAGTGTTGAATTATTCATATATACTTCATGTGATTGGGCTTCTCAGATGAATGTAAAATGTAAAGAAAAATTCATTCATTGTAAAAAAAACACTTCTTTTGTACGAGTTCCAAATATCCCAGCACTCAGATTTATATTTGATAATTCCAAATATGCCCTCTGCCAGAAAGGTAATACCAATGGGCTTGTAGAGGCTCCATCCATGAGATGGGACATTGAGTCATGGTCCTATATACAGTAGGGCCATAAACTGTGCGCATTAAAGAACACACTGAATGGACTTTACAAGAGGATGCCTTCTGGTTTGGTTGTTTCGGGTTTTTTGGCGCAATAGCAACTAAGGTTATATTGCGCCAAACAAACGATAAAAAGGGTAAAAGACATGGAACCCACAACCAAATTTAAAAGATGCAAATAACACAGCATAAAAACGAGATGTATAAAAAGAGTAGAAGAGAGCAACAAGTGTAAAATCAACAAGTATAAAATCAACAATAACAATGGGTGTATAGGACCCATGTAAAAAACAACAGGTAAAACACAGGTAAAAAACCAGTAAAAAAGAGAAAATTCATAAACGAGTAAAATAACCGGTAAAGCGTAAAAAGTCGAAAACAGTAGTTAAAAGTGAATCATCTGATAAAAGTTGTCCGAGTGTACGGGGCTCGGACGTAAAATCGTGGAAGTTAAAAAATACACGTCGTTCAAGGGTAAAACAATGACATTCAATTAAAATATGTTTAACTGTGAAAACGGTGTCACAAAACTCGCACTTAGGTACTGCGTCCGCCTGAAGAAGAAAAGAGTGGGTTAAAAACGAGTGACCTAAGCAGAGCCGAGCAAGGACAACTTCCTCCTTACGATTCCTGCGAAAACAAGACTGCCACGGTTTGACAATGGGCTTGATCTCGAAGAGCTTGTTAGCAACCTGTTCAGAC
Source organism: Ryuthela nishihirai (assembly GCA_038380435.1). NCBI lineage: Eukaryota > Metazoa > Arthropoda > Arachnida > Araneae > Heptathelidae > Ryuthela > Ryuthela nishihirai. Next base: position 56,944,821 of record JAWZYU010000030.1, on the reverse strand, counting down.
CAAGATCTCTGCCACTGTGCCCGGAGCTCGATGGTGAAACGCTGCCGGAAATCCACATATGGAACCGACAACGGAGAGTCAGACAGGGGCGTGGCTGACCTGGCAGCAGAATCTGCCAAATCATTGCCCCTGATACCGACATGCCCGGGCACCCAACAGAAGAGAATCGTGGTGGTGGCTGCGAGACGATGGATCTGCTGGCGAATCTTGGAGAGAACAGGGTGAGGCCGATGCCTCACTGAGATCAAAGCCTGTAGCGAGCTAAGCGAGTCGGTGTAAAGCACACACCGACGATGATGCTTAGCTGCTATATGGTCCAAGGCAATGCTGATAGCATGCAACTCAGCAGTGAAGATGGAACACTGCTGTGGGATCTGGTCTGTAATGATTACATCACAGCAGACCATGGCTGATCCCACAGAAGTGCCGGACTTCGAGCCATCTGTGAAGACGGGCAAGAAGTCCGGGTGCGCAGCACGATGGCTGGCAAAGAGTTGCCGGTACACACAGTCGGGTGTAAAGGCCTTCCCCGTCCTGCACAGGGAAAAATCGCAGCAAGGGGAAACAGCGAGCCAAGGTGGAAGTGGCTCAGCTGTCGAGTGCGATGCTATCGAGACTGGTATTGATGTCTCGCAGGTAACCTCGGACACGCAAACCGAAAGGATGAATGGCAGTCGGCGGATTCTGGTATAACATTTCCCACCTGGGATTGAAAACGCAGTCCCAAGTGGGATGGCCTGGCAGGGATCGCAATTTTGATGCATACTGAAGGGACAACTGCTGACGGCGAATAGATAAAGATGGTTCATCGGTCTCAACGTAGAGACTGTGGACCGGTGAAGTGCGGAAGGCCCCCGTGCGCACACGGAGGGCCTGATGATTGAGTGGGTCCAGCACCTTCACCACCGAATCCCGGGCGGAATCATACACCTGTGATCCGTAGTCCAGTTTCGACCGGACAAGTGCACGGTAAAGGCTGAACAAAGAACATCGGTCCGCCCCCCAAGACAGGGAGGAGAGGACTTTGATGATGTTCAATGCCCGCATGCACTTGGACCTAAGATGTCGAATATGTGGTAAAAAGGTCAATTTCCGGTCGAAGATGAGACCGAGAAACTTGGTCTCCGCCACAACTGGAATGATGTTACTGGAAGATGAAGATTACGCTTGCGGCAAAAGTGCACGCAAGCGGTCTTCTGTGGGGAGAACCGGAAACCATTGGCCATCGCCCAAACCGAGAGATTGTTCAGGGCAGTTTGCAGTTGTCGTTCAATGACCCTCATACTGGACGATGAGCAAAAGATGCTAAAGTCATCAACATAGAGGGCATTGCCCACAGTCGGAGGAAGTTGCCTTGTAATGGAATTTATCTTGACAGCGAAAAGCGTAACACTCAGGACGCAGCCTTGAGGCACCCCCTGTTCTTGGGGGAAAGGCAGCGATAGAGTGTTGCCGACACGGACTCGAAAAACACGAGAAGATAAAAAGTTCGCGATGAAGATCGGCATGTGGCCTCGCAAGCCGAAGCTGTGAAAGTCACGAAAAATGCCGAATCTCCATGCCGTGTCGTACGCTTTTTCGATGTCGAAGAAAACTGACACCAGGTATTCTCGTGGTAGAAAAGAATACCTGATCGCCGATTCGAGGCGGATCAGGTGGTCTAAAGTAGACTGGTGCCTGCGAAAGCCACACTGGGTGTTGGAAAGAAGGCCATGATGTTCCAAATACCAGGCCAGTCTGGTATTTACCATCCTTTCCAACACCTTGCAGACGCAGCTCGTTAACGCAATTGGACGATAATTGGAAGGAATCTTGGGATCTTTGGCTGGCTTAGGGAAGGCTAAGACGATGGCCTTCCGCTAGGAGTCCGGAAACTGCTCCTCGATGAAAATACGGTTGAAGAGTCGGAGCAGTCGATCCTTACTCGATGGTGAGAGATGTTGGCGCATGGCATAATGGACATTGTCTGGCCCCACAGCAGATGCACGAGAAGTGTGTAGAGCAAGGCGAAGCTCCTCCGCTGTGAATGGCCTGTTGTAAGACTCCAGGCCATTCGAATGGAAGGACAGCGGAGAGCGTTCGGCCCTGCTCTTCTGGGCCAGAAACTCGGGGGAGTAGGAGGACAGAGAAGAGATGGCGGAGAAGGACTCCCCCAGAATGTCGGCAATGGCTCGAGGATCAGCAATTGCCTGTCCATTGTGCTCCAGGATCCATAATGAGTGGGACGTGTACTTCCCACCCATCTTCCGGACCTTATCCCACACGACCTTAGAACTGGTCGTGCGAATGATAGAAGATGTATATTTCATCCAAGATTCCTTCTGGCTCTGGCGCCGGACGAAACGGGCTTTCGCCCTGGCGCGTTTGAATGCTTCGAGGTTGGGGGACATCAGATATCTCCGAAACACCCCCCAAGCCTTGTTCTGAGCCTTACGAGCTGCGGTGCAGTCGGGATTCCACCACGGTTTTGGGAACCGTGGAAACCGAGTCGAGGTCTGAGGAATAGTAGAGGCAGCTGCATGGACGATGCAGTCCATCAACTCCGCCACTGCAACATTGATGGGCTCCTGGCTGACAGAGTGCTCATCGAGCTCAGACAAGAGCTCGAAGCCACTCCAATCAGCCCGATCAAGCTGCCACCGGGAGACACGCGAAGGGCTGCAAGGCCCCCCACGAGAGATGGTACACACCACGGGGAGGTGATCGCTTCAGTAGGGATTGTCCTCGACCTCCCATGTAAAGAGTGGAAGGATCGAGGAGGAGCAGATGGTGAGGTCAATGGCAGTGAATGTGCGGGATGGGGTGTGAAAGTAGGTACTGACACCGGTGTTCAACAGGGAGAGCGATGGATCCAGGAGACACTGCTCCAAGACCCGGCCCCTCCCGTTGGTGTCAGCACTGCCCCAGAGCGGACTGTGGCTGTTGAAGTCCCCCATGATGAGGAAGGGAGACGGCAGCTGCGAGACGAGGTCATCAAGGTCATCCCGGAAAATGACGCTTCCGGGCGGGAGATAGACAGAACAGACAGTCAACGAAAATCCCACAAAGAGGCGGATGGCAACCGCCTCTAAGTCGGTGGTGAGGGGAATGACCTGGAATGGGGAGTGGTTGCTCACGAGGATTGCAACACCTCCGTGAGCTGGACCATCTCCATCCCAGTCCCGGCGAACGAGAGAAAAGTGCCGGATTGTGGGACTGTTGACCGTCTGCAAAAATGTCTCCTGCAGGCACACGCAGAGGGGTTCGTGTGCCCTCAGGAGGACCTTGATGTCGTCAATATTCCTCTGGAATCCACGACAGTTCCATTGAAGGAGTGTGCCCATCTCAGGTCATGGAAGAATTGGCGGACGACTTGCGATTTATTTTAACCATCGCCAGCGACGGTTTAGGAAAATTAGGGCGGTTGGTGTCCATGTCCTCGGAGTCGTCCGAGCAACATGGATCAGAGACCGCCGAACGAGGAGGTAAAATTTTCTTTTTGGGCCCCGGCGGGGGCCCCTTGGGTTTTGTAGGTCTTGCTGTCTGTGGGCGGGGTGGAGGGGGCCTTCCGGAAGTGGATGTGGAAGGCACAGACACAGGAATAGAAACCGGTGTCGATGTCGAGGTTGACACCAACATCAGCTTCGCCTGCGTCAAGATGTACTTGGCAGCAGGCGAGAAAGATTCAGCTGGTGGAACGCTTATGTCAGTCTGCACCGCCACAGAAGCCATCTTAACGATGGGCTTTCCGGCAACTGCACCGGCATAGGAGACCTTGCCAGGTGGGGCAGGCGGTGCAGCGAGCTTTCTCGCCTCTGGATAGCTGATGTTATGAAGGGTCTTGAGGCGCTGTACCTCTTTCTCCTCCAGCCACTTCGGACAGTCGCAGGAGTACGCCGGATGTTCACCACGGCAGTTTACACAGCATACCTTTTCTGCTGTGCAGTCAGGTTCGAGATGATCCTGACTGCCACAACGAGCACAGGTGGGCTTGCCCCGGCATGCGGTGCGGGCATGGCCAAACCTCTGGCATTGAAAACAACGCAGAGGGTTGGGGATAAATGGCCGCACCTCGCAGTTAAGTAGCCTGCCTTGATGGAAGTAGGCAGGTGTGGTGTGTTGAAAGTTAGAATAAGTACCCTGGTGGGCTCTAACTTTCCATTATGGCATGAAGAAACCCGGTGGACTGCTATCACTCCCTGGGCCGAAAGCTCCGAGAGGATTTCCTCCTCAGAAACCTTGAGGAGGCCCCACTCGGAGATCACGACCCGGGAGGAATTGAGCGTCTCGTGTGGAGTGACTTCGACTGCCACTCCACCAATCGCTGTAACCTTTAATAGAAGCTCCGAATGCTTGGAGCACGCAGTCTCCACCTGCAAGTCATGAGATCGTAGGCGCTTGACAGATTTCGGTTCTCCCGCAGACCTTGAATACCCTTGTGTATAAAAAACGGGGAAATGTAACCAAGAACCTGATCACCAGTAGAGTGGATGATCAGGAACTTCGGAGACGGAGACACACACGAAGACGAAGGCAAAGACGGAGAAGTTGGGGGTTCATGGCGAGCCCTCTTGGCGGCATTGATCGGATTTTTATGAGTTGGAGAACTCATGTTTGTTTTTAAAAATTTCAGTGCCCGTTGTCCCCACCCACCATGGAGTCCAACAAGGGGACGCCCAGTTGGGGGCCAGGGCTGCCCGGCCACCATATCCACACAGCCAGTGAGCCAAGCCCTCACTACAAAACAAAAAGGAAAAGTAAAAGAGAAATGGTGGGAAACTCATCGGAGTTCCCACAAAAGGAAAGAAGCAACAAAGCAATAAAGTGTGAGGCAAGAGCTGGCCTCACAAAAGGAAGAAAACTACAAAATTAGTAAATGTGTGGGGAAACTCGCAAACCGTTGTCCGGACGGTGGACAAGGTTACTCACTGATCAGCATAGTTGACCCTAGCAGGACCAGCCCACCAGCCGATTGATCCTGAGGGGGTGCCCCATGACCATCCGTTTACCTGAAGCAGAGGCCAAAGCAGTGTATAGCAGCGGCCCCGGAAGTCGCTGCCCAGCCCCGCGACAGACAGGCTCCCCAATGGCAAAACGGCCAAAGGGGACCCCACCAGTCATGAGCTGGGTAGAGAAGACGGGGACCCCTGAGCAACTGCCAGGATCCTCCTTTCCAGGGACACGGGTCTCCGCGCACGGCAAGCACGCGTGCGAGTGTTGAGGACCCTGATAAAGGTAACCGAGCCAGCGGAACCTTCACAGGGTGGTCCCCCTCACCACGTACAGGCGCTCACACCGAGGGAGGGATGCCTTCTGTCTCCTAATAGCCATCCAGTGGGTTCCCTTCCCTTAACCTCCTCTTAACCTCTTCTCAGTGGCATAACACCCCAATAACTCTCCTGCGTAAGGGATCAAGGCTCAATATCACATACGATGGCTAGCAGCCTTTTCAAAGACATAAGAGTCCCCTTTCTCACTGAGGGCCAGGCTAGGTTTTAGCATACATAAATCCCAATGTTGGCACAGTTGGGACATATTAATTAAAATTTCAGCAAGATAAATTTTTTTTTAAACAATGAGTATTATAGTTGACTAATATGTTTCTTCAGTCGTAGGAAAGCACATTTTGTTGCATGAAATGCAGATACGTTTTACATTCTATCTGCACCAAAAATTAAATTATATAAAATTTCCTAAAAAATTATAATTGCTATTGTTGTAATTTCTAGATTATTGGTTTAAATTTCGTTACATGCGTTAATTTTATTTTTTTTCCTAGAATAAGAAACAAATTTAGTTAACATAGAAACAGTTAGCATGTTGTATTTGTGATTGGTTGGTTGGTTGGTTGTTTGAGGTTCTTTGACGCATCGATAACTGCGGCCATAGTACGCCAGACAAAGACAAATAGGAAATAAGAGATAAAAATCGCGTAAACCTACAGCCAAAGTTAAAAGCAACATTTAAATGTGATAAAATACAAGACAAAAATAGCAACAAGTGTAAAACAAGGAAAGACAAAACCAACAAATATATATAACAAAAAACCACGATAAAAATTTGTGTAAAAGAAAAAAAAATTTATATATATATACAATGGATAAAACTAACCCAGGTGTAAATGACCTAGGACAGATGGCGAATAAATAAGAAATCCATAAAATCATAACCTGTTAAAATAACCTGTAAACTGCAAAAAGCAAAAATTGGAGGTAAAAAGCAATGATCAGTTAAAAAATGTCCGAGTGTAAGAGGCTCAGATGCAAAATCATGAAAGTTAAAATACGATTGCCATTCAATATTAAAAGCTTCACATTCAATTAAAACATGTTTAATGGTTAAAACGGTGTCACAAAACTCGCACTTGGGTACGTCGTCCGCCCGTAGAAGAAACGAACGAGTAAGAAACGAATGACCTAAGCAGAGTCGAGCAAGTACAACTTCCTCCGTGATTCCTGCGATAAAGAGACTGCCATGGTTTGATGATAGGTTTTGATCTCAAAGAGCTTGTTCGTAAGCTGTTCTGACCAAGATCTCTGCCACTGTGCCTGGAGCTCGATGGTAAAACACTGTCGCTAATCCAGATAGGGAAGCGGCAACGGAGAGTCAGACAGCGGCGTGGCCGACTTGGCAGCAGCGTCTGCCAAGTCATTGTCCCTAATCCCGACGTGACCGGGCACCCAACAGAAATGGATGGTGGTTGTGGCTGCCAGACGATGTAGTTGCTGACGGATCTTAGTAAGAACTGGGTGAGGCATCAGCCTCACCGAGATCAAAGCCTGTAGCGAGCCGGTGTAAAGCACACACTGACGACACGTGGGCCAAGGCGAGACTGATAGCGTGCAACTCTGCAGTGGGATCTGGTCTGCAATGATTACATCACAGCAGACCATGGCCGATTCCACCGATGTGCCGGACTTCGAGCCATCTGCGAAGACAGGCAAGAAATCCGGGTACTCAGCACCATGGCTAGCAGAGTTGCCAGTACACACAGTCGAGAGTAAAGGCCTTCCCCGTCCTGCAAAGGGAAAAATCGCAGGAAGGAGAAACAGCGAGCCATGGTGGAAGTGGCTCAGCTGTCGACTGTGCGATGCTATCAAGACTGATGTTAATGTCTCTGAGGTAGCCTCGGACACGCAAACCAAAAGGATGAATGGCAGTCGGCCGATTTGTGTAAAGCATTTCCCACTTTGGACTGAAAATGCAGTCCAAAGTGGGATGGCCAGGCAAAGATCGCAATTTAGATGCATATTGTACGGATAACTGCTGACGGCAAAGAGATAAAGATGGTTTGTCGGTCTCAACGTACTCTGGACTGATGAGGCGGAAAGCTGGTGCCTGAAGGAGGCCTTGATGTCGTCAACATTCCTCTGGAATACACGAGAATTGCATTGTAGAAGTGTGGCCATCTCAGGACTTAGAAGAGTGGGCGGAAGACGAATTCCTATTCAACTTAACCGCCGCAGAGGACGGTTTAGTGAATAGGGGGTGGTCGGTATCCATGTCCTCAGAATCGTCCAAGGGGCATGGATCGATGACCACCCTTTGAGGAGGAGATTTTCTTTTTTGGCCCCGGAGGGGGCCCCTTAGATTTGGAAGGTCTTGCTCTCTGAGGACGGTGAGGAAGAGGCCTTCCGGTGGAAGGCTGTGTTGCAGGAATGGAAACCAGGGTCGATGTCGAAGTCGACATCACCCTCGGTTTTGCCTGCGTGAGGAGGTACTTAGCTGCGGATGAGAAAGACTCAGTTGGTGATACACTGATGTCGGTCTGCACTGCCACTTAAGTCATTGGAACGATGGGCTTTCCAATGACTGCACTGGCATAGGATACCTTGCCAGGTGGTGCAGCAAGCTTTCTCACTTCAGCGTATGTGATGTTGTACATAACTTTCAACCATTGTACCTCCTTTTCCTCCTTCCACTTCGGAGAGTCGCGGGAGTAGGCTCGATGTTCGCCACTGCAGTTCACACAGCATGCCTTTTCTGCTGTGCAGTCAGGATCAAGATGATCCTTACTGCCACAGCGAGCACAGGTGGGCTTGCCCCTGCATGCTGTGCGGGCATGACCGTATATCTGACACTGAAAACAGCGCAGAGGGTTAGGTATATACGGTCGGACCTCACAATGCAAGTAACCTGCCTTGATGGAAGAAGGCAGGCGTGGCGTGTTGAATGTCACAATCAGCACCCAGATGGGTGCCAATTTCCCATCACGGTGTATCGAAACACGATGGACTGCTGTTACTCCTTGAGGTGTGAGCTCTGAGAGGATTTCCCCTCAGTGACTTTGAGGAGGCCCCACTCGGTGATCACACCCCACGAGGAATTCAAAGTTTTATGGGGAGTGACTTCGACAGCCACCCCACCAATTTCTTTGACTTTCAGGAGTAGTTCGTAGAGTTTAGAACAAGCGGTCTCAACCTGGAAGTTACAAGATTGTAAGCACTTGAAGGATATCGGCTCTCCCGCAGACCTTTCAAACCTTTGTTGACAAAAAAAAGGGGTACATGTCCCCAAGTACCTGTTCACCCGTGGAGTGGATGATCAGGAATCTCGGGAACGAAGACACAGACAAAGAAGACGAAGGCGGTGATAACAAAGACGAGGAAGATGGGGGTCATGTCGAGCCCTCTTGTAGGCAGTGATCACATTAATTTCATCATTCTCTCTCATTTTTTGTTTTGTGTGGTTCAGTGCCCGCTGTCCCCACCCTCCACGGAGCCCAACAATGGGACACCAAGTCGGGCGCCAGGGCTACGCACTATACCCACACAGACAGTGAACCAGCCCTCACAAATAAATAGAAGGAAAATAAAAAGAGAAATGTGCAGAACAAAAACATTTTACACAAATGAAACAAAGCATAAAATAAGAAAATTGTGAATGGCCAAACTGGCCTCACAAAGAAAGGATAATGACGAAAGGAAAATAATCTGTGAGGAAACTTGCGAACCTGTACCCGGACCGTAGGCAAGGTTGACCCTAGCAGGACCTGCCCACCAGCCGATTGCTCCCGGGGGGGGGGGGGGGGGCCACCCCAGGAGCTCCCGTTTACCGGAAGGAGAGGCGAAAGCAGTGTATAGCAGACGCCCCGGAATCCACTGCCCAGCCCCGCGACAGACAGGCTCCCCAATGGCAAGATGGCCAATAGGGACCATGCCAGTCATGAGCTGAGGAGAGAAGACGGGGACCCCCGAGCAACTACCAGGATCCTCCTTTCCCGGGACACGGGGTCTCTGCGCAGGAAAAAAAAGCGGGCAAGTGTTTAGGACCCTGTGAAGGTAACTGAGCCAGCGGAACCTTCACAGGTTGGTCCCCCTCACCGTGTACAGGCACTCACACCGAGGGGGCCCGTGGAATGGATGATCAGGAATCTCGGGAAAGAAGACACAGATAAAGAAGTCAAAGGCGATGATAACAAAGACGAGGAAGATGGGGGCTCATGTCGAGCCCTCTTGTTGGCAGTCATCGCATTAATTTCTTCATTCTCTCTCATTGTTTGTTTTGTGTGGTTCAGTGCCCGCTGTCTCCACGAAGCCCAACTAGGGGACGCCCAGTCGGGCACCAGGGATGCGCAGGCACTATACCCACACAGACAGTGAGCCAAGCCCTCACAAATAAAAAGAGAAATCTGCAAAACAAAAACATTTTACAGAAAAGAAACAAAGTGTAAAATAACAAAATTGTTAATGGCCAAACTGGCCTCACAAAGAAAGGATAACGACAAAAGGAAAATAATCTGTGAGGAAACTTGCAAACCTGTACCCAGACCTTGGGCAAGGTTACTCACCACTCTGCATGGTTGACCCTAGCAGGACCTGCCCACCCGCCGATTGCTCCTGGGGTGTGACAGACAAACTCCTCAATGGCAAGGTGGCTAAAGGAGACCCTGCCAGTCATGAGCTGAGGAGAGAAGACGGGGACCCCCGGGGAACTACCAGGATCCCTAGCAGGACCTGTCCACCAGCCGATTGCTCATGGGGGTGGGGGAACCCCAGGAGCTCTCGTTTACCGGAAGCAGAGGCCCCGGAATCTGCTGCCCAGCCCTGTGACAGGCTCCCCAATGGCAAGGCAGCCAATGGGGACCCTTCCGGTCATGAGCTGAGAGAAGACGGGGACCCCCAAGCAACTACCAGGATCCTCCTTTCCCGGGACACGGGTCTCCGCACACGGCAAACATGCGGGCGAGCGTTTAGGACCCTGTGAAGGTAACCGAGCCAGCGGAACCTTCACAGGGTGGTTCACCTCACGTACAGGTGCTCACACCGAGGGGGTCTGTGGGGGAACCGTTTGAGTGCAGTAATTCATCTGACGCAATATGTACACATATGAAATAGTAAATGAAAAAAAAGTTGGTATAACTGCTGACTACATACATAATTATGCTACTTCCATAAAATTTATATATTCTGATTTTAATCTGTGTGACAATTTATTTTAGTGTTATATAGTTGTGAAAATACATTTAAGAGGATTTTATGTGAAAAACATGCTTATAAATAGATACTAAAATTACAAATTATTTTAAAGCAAGGATGCACAACACATGGCCTATGGGCCAGGTATAGCTCACTCCTATCCTTCAAAAGTTAATTCGGGTACATAACAGGGCAAAAAAATTCTTAAACATCTGCATATTTCAAGAAATACTTCAAAGATCTTTAAAACGAAGAGGAAACATTACATGGCAAAGAAATTTGTCTCTTGCCCCTCCCACTTTTTTTCCCTACATGATAGTCACTTGGATCAACTTCTCTAGATTCAGCAATCACGTAAATTTTAGAATAAAATTTTTTCCTATTTTATCTATATAACAGTATATCAATTTAATTTCGGCTCTTGTATATCACTTATATTAACTTCAAATTCTGAATCAGTTCAGTAGCTCTACTATTTCAATCAGCATACAGTAATATTTCAATGAAAAGCAAGAAAAATACCGAAATTAATTTAGTAGAGTGAGAATGCTAGTCTTTGAATCGGCATGCGATAATTCTTCGTTCTGTGTAATCTTGCTTGCAGTGGCATACTTGCAAAAATTCTTCAATTTAGATAAATATTACGTCATTATTGATATTTTTTATAACGAAAAGGAAAATTACAGTTAATTTTGCGTTCTGTACAGTACGATTAAAAATTTCAATTTTTTTAAATGTAAATTGATGAATGGATTTTTTAAAATGACATCCCTAAGTTTGTTTAAATCATCAATACCTACACTTGCCACAACCTATAATAAATATAACTTTGTTTCTCACCTAGATATATGCCCTAGGTTAATTTACAAGCCTAAAATGTGTGCAATTGCATTAGAATTTATTTGAAATTTTATTACTCAATTAGCTGCCTAAAGTAACCTCTTCAATGTTAATAAGATGTAAAATACATTGTTAAATTTGTGAACCAAAATTTTACTTTACTTTTATTTTTACAAACTTTCCTAGGAAAGAAACTACAAAATTATTTATACAGCTTTTCGTTAATCTCAATCTTCTCTATTTTTAGGAAATGGTAGGAGATTCAACAGTCTTGCTATACCAGTTAGTCCTAGACCTACAAATGAATATCATAACATTTTACAATTCACATGTAAAAACATTAATATCATATAACGTACTGATACACATAAAATATACTGCCAGATATTCCGCAAAACGTATACAAAAAAAAAACATTTCTTTTGCAGTAAACTGTTGGTTGGTAGAGGTCTTATGCGGCATCGGCAACTAAGGCCATAATGCACCGCACAACTAAATAAATGATAAAATACATGAAAACTAACAACCAAAAATACTGATATGTTAAAACAAGACGTGTATATACACAGTCATATCAAAATAATATGACCACCTGCATAATAATGGGAATAACCATCCTTGGCCATGATGACAGCGGCGAGACGGCATGGGATGGACGAAATGAGACCCTGGAAGGTTGCCAAAGGCATAAGTGCCCATTCAGATTACAGCAGAGCACGGAGGTTTCAGAGATGACGTGGTTCTGGGTCTGCATGCCGAACCTGTTGATCCAAATAATCCCATAGGTGCTCTATGGGATTGAGGTCCGACGATTTTGCCAGCCAAGGGAGAATGGATACATCGCTGACATGTTCCTGGATGGTTGGGGTTTTATGGTGCATTAGCATCTGAGGCTATAATGCGCCAAACACATGTCCAAATAAAAGATAAAAGTCATAGAACCATCAAAAAGTATTAAAATTATACTACAAATAAATACACATATTGTAAAACAATAAAAGGAAATATATTCAACAAAAAAAACAAATGTATAAATATCATATAAAGATAAACATAAAAATTTAACAGGTGTAAGCGACCTGGGTTATACATAGAACGTAAAAGGTGAGTAAAATCAAAGTCGAGAAAAATATCCAGTATATCGTAAAAATTCAAATATAGAGTTAAAACAACAATTGTCTGATAACAAATGTCCGAGTGTAAGGGGCTCGGACGTAAAATCATGAAATGTAAAATACAAACGTCATTCTAGATTAAAACATGGGAAATGAATTAAAACATGTTTGATAGTTAAAATGGTGCACAAAACTCGAACTTTAGGTACGTCATCCGCCTGTAGAAAAAACGAATGAATAATAAACGAGTGACCTGAATGAATAATAACCGAGCAAGTACAACTTCCTCCTTGCGATTACAAGACTACCATAACAAGCGATCCTGCGATAACAAGACTGCCATGGTTTGATAATAGGTTTGATCTCAAAGAGCTTGTTCGTAAGCTGTTCTGACCAAGATCTCTGGAGCTCGATGGTAAAACGTTGCCAGAAATCCAGGTATGGAACCGGCAATGGAGAGTCGGACAGCGGCGTGGCTGACCTGGCAGCAGAATCTGCCAAATCATTGCCCCTGATACCGACGTGACCGGGCACCCAACAGAAATGGATGGTGGTTGTGCCTGCCAAACGATGTAGCTGCTGGGGATCTTGGTAAGAACTAGGTGAAGCCGATGCCTCACCGAGATCAAAGCCTGTAGCGAGCCGGTGTAAAGCACACACTGACGACACGTGGTCCAAGGCGAGACTGATAGCGTGCAACTCTGCAGTGAAGATGGAACACTGCAGTGGGATCTTACCTGCAATGATTACATCGCAGCAGACCATGGCCGATCCCACCGATGTACCGGACTTCGAGCCATCTTTGAAGACTCAGCACGATGGCTGGCAAAGAGTTGCCAGTACACATAGTCGGGTGTAAATGCCTTCCCCGTCCTGCACAGGAAAAAATTGCAGGAAGGGGAAACAGCGAGCCAAGGTGGAAGTGGCTCAGCTGTCGACTGTGTGATGCTATCGAGACTGCTGTTAATGTCTCTGAGGTAACCTCGGACACGCAAACCAAAATGACGAATGGCAGTCGGTCAATTTGTGTAAAGCATTTCCCACTTCGGACTGAAAACGCAGTCCCAAGTGGGATGGCCAGGCAGGGATCGCAATTTAGATGCGTATTGTAAGGACAACTGCTGATGGCGAAGAGATAAAGTTGGTTCGTCGGTCTCAACGTAAAGACTCTGGACCGGTGAAGTGCGGAAGGCTCCCGTGCAAACACAGAGGCCTGGTGATGAAGGGGGTCCAGCACCTTCACCACCGAATCCCGGGCGGAGTCGTACACCTGGGATCCGTAGTCCTGTTTCGACCGGACAAGTGCACGAAAAAGGCGGAGCAAAGAACATCAGTCCGCCCCCCAAGAGAGGACCTTGATGATGTTCAATTCTCTCGTGCACTTGGACCTGAGATGTCGAATATGAGGTAAAAAGGTCAATTTCCGGTCGAAGATGAGACCGAGAAACTTGGTCTCTGCCACAACTGTAATGATGTTACCCCCGAGCCGCAGCTCGGGGTCCAGATGAAGATTACGCTTGCGGCAAAAGTGCACGCAAGCGGTCTTCTGTGGGGAGAACCGGAACCCATTGGCCGTCACCCAAACCGAGATATTGTTCAGGGCAGTTGTCTTTCAATGACCCTCATGCTGGACGATGAGCAAAAGATGCTAAAGTCATCAACATAGAGGGCACTGCCTACAGTTGGAGGAAGTTGCCGCGTAATGGAAGTTATCTTGACAGCAAAAAGCGTAACACTCAGGACGCAGCCTTGTGCCACCCCATTTTTGGGGGAAAGGCCGCGAGAGAGTGTTGCCGATACAAACTCGAAAAATACGAGAAGATAAAAAGTTTGCGATGAAGATTGGCATGTGACCTCACAAGCCGAAGCTGTGAAGGCCACAAAGAATGCCGAATCTCCATGCCGTGTCGTACGTTTTTCGATGTCGAAGAAAATTGACACCAGCTGGTCTTGACGTAAAAACGCATGCCTGATCACCGATTCGAGGCAGATCAGGTGGTCTAAAGTTGACCGGTGCCTGCGAAAGCCACACTGGGTGTTGGAAAGGCCATGATGTTCCAAATACCAGGCTAGTCTGGTATTTACCATCCTTTCCAACACCTTGCAGACGCAGCTCGTCAAAGCAATTGGACGATAATTGGAAGGAATCTTGGGATCTTTGCCTGGCTTAGGGAAGGCCAAGACGATGGCCTCCCACGTGTCTGGAAACTGCTCCTCGATGTAAATACGGTTGAAGAATCGGAGCAGTCAATCCTTACTCGATGGTGAGAGATGTTGGAGCATGGCGTAATGGACATTGTCTGACCCCACAGCAGATGCACGAGAAGTGTGCAGAGCAAGGCGAAGCTCCTCCGCTGTGAATGGCCTGTTGTAAGACTCCAGGCCATTTGAATGGAAGGACAGCAGAGAGCATTCGGCCCTGCTCTTCAGGGCCAGAAACTCGGGGGAGTAGGAGGACAGAGAAGAGATGGTGGAAAATGACTCCCCCAGAGTGTCGGCAATTGCCAGAGGATCAGCAATTGCCTGTCCATTGTGCTCCAGGATCGATAATGAGTGGGACATGTACTTCCCACCCATCTTCCGGACTTTATCCCACACGACCTTAGAACTGGTCGTGCGGGTGATAGAAGATGTATATTTCATCCAAGATTCCTTCTAGCTCTGGTGTCGGACGAAACGGGCTTTTGCCCTGTCACGTTTGAATGCTTCTAGGTTGGGGGATGACAGATATCTCCGAAACACCCCCCAAGCCTTGTTCTGAGCCTTACGAGCTGCAGTGCAGTCAAGATTCCACCACGGTTTTGGGAACCGTGGAAACCGAGTCGAGGTCTGAGGAATAGTAGAGGCAGCTGCATGGACAATGCAGTCCATCAAATCCGCCACTGCAACATTGATGGGCTCCTGGCTGACAGAGTGCTCATCGAACTCTCCCATGTGGGATGGACTGGCAGGGATTGCAATTTTGCTGCATATTGCAGAGACAACTGCTGACAGCGAACAGATAAAGATGGTTTGTAAGTCTCAATATAGAGACTCTGCACCAGTGAAGTGCACAAGCCCCTGTGCAAACACGGAGGGGCTGATGGTGTAGAGGGTTCAGCAACTTCACTACTGAATCGTGGGCAGTCATACACTTGGGATCCATAGTGCAGTTTCGACCAGAGAAGTGCACATTAAAGGCAGAGCAATGAACATCGGTCAGCCCCCGTCCCCCAAGAGAGAGAGGAGATAACCTTGAGAATGTTCAATGCCCGAGTGTACTTGGCCCTGAGATGTTGAATACGAAGTAAAAGGTCAATTTCGATTGAAGACGAGACCGAGAAATTTGGTGTCCACCACAACTGTACTGATGTTACCCCCAAGCTGTAGCAAGGGATCCAGGTGAAGATTACGCTTGTGGCAAAAGTGCATGCAAGCAGTCTTCTGTGGGGAGACCAAAACACATTTGCCTTTGTCGAAAAGGAAAGATTGTTTAAGGCAGTTTGCAGTTGTCATTCAATGACCATCATGCTGGATGGCGAGCAAAAGATACTAGTCGTCAACAAAAATGGCATTGCCTAGTCAGAGGAAGTTGTCATTTAATGAATTTTATCTTGATAACAAAAAGCATAATACTCAAGATGCAGCCTTGTGGCACACCCTATTCTTGGAGAAAAGGCCACGACAGAATGTTGCTGACACGAACTCAAAAAGTACGAGACGATAAAAAATTTGCAATGAAGATCAGTGTGTGACCTCTGAAATCGAAGCTATGGAGGTCACAAAGAATGCCAAATCTCCATGCTATGCATATAGTTCTGCCTCCTCCAAACTTTGTGATATGGTTTGTCATGTGATGGGATGACTTATAGCAACATTTATAACCCCTCTGATGGTAAAATGGCTATAAGGGTGACATAAGTTTGTCACTGGGTCAAATGGTCCTCCCATGTTGTGGTCATTCATCATACTCGATTCTGGTTGAGAGGTCATACCTTCTCAAAAATTGCTGCCAGCATCAATGCACTTTCGTATTCACACAGGCCAAAATGTTGTGTAATAAAAATAAATCCTGGGCAAGATGGTTGTATTTATTTTGTTGTTGTTTTTTTTTTTTGGGGGGGGGGACATACAAGATTAAGGACTGGTGTCCCTAATCCTGCATCTGAGAGGTCAATAATCCATTTTCTCCCAAATTCACTCAGCTACTAATATGGTTGGTGAATGTTGATGTGGCATTCCATACAAATTTTACTCTGTCCTAGAACTCATAGCTTGAATCTAGAAGACTCTTGTCATGAGGAAACTAGTCTTGGTTGTAATGTTACGGCAGAGGTGCTTTTGCTGATAATGGGAAACACCTGCAGTCAGATTGCTTCCACATTTTAATTATTTGCATATCTTGGTGTCAAATAACCACCTGCTGATTTGCATGAACTTTCAATATTTTTTTTTCTGGATGTAGCAATTTCAGTATTACAGAGAGTGTAAATTAGTATACCATTAATATAGTTGTATAAAAGTCAGTTATCAGAGGGAAATGACCAACCTACTTTTTCCCCCCACACACACATTTCTGCAACATAGAGAACAATTATAATGGTTATCATATGAAAATGTAGATTGCTTAAAACATGTATGAAAATTGTCTTCATTCACTCCAACTAAAATTTAGTTTAATAAACAGTATATCTCCCAATATATTATCAAATCATGATAATCAAATTAAACATTATATTTTTAAGAATGTGCATCTAAATGCTGCACATGATGACAGTTTGGAAATATATTTGCAACCACCAAGAGCAGTGATTCTCAAACTTTCTGATGTGGCAGGTTGGTAAATTTTTTCCTGTGTACCAGACTAGTGTAAGGCTCAACAGATATTGAAAAACTGTATATTTTGTTTTACTGCAATAGATACACATACATAGACACATAAATATACAGTTGGATTTTTATCACTGATTGGGACTTTTTTTTGCACACAATGGGCTAAATGGCGAGATCACAAGGACCCCAAAGACTCAGAGAAGGTTGGGGGAGGGACCCACTGGAACAGCTGTTAGGAGACAGATGGTAGCCTCCCATCAAGGCCATGGCTTAACATCCCATCCAACAGATGGTAGCCTCCCATCAAGGCCATGGCTTAACATCACATCCAACAGATGGTAGCCTCCGATCAAGGCCATGGCTTAACATCCCATCCAACAGATGGTAGCCTCCATCAAGGCCATGGCTTAACATCCCATCCAACAGATGGTAGCCTCCCATCAAGGCCATGGCTTAACATCCCATCCAACAGATGGTAGCCTCCCATCAAGGCCATGGCTTAACATCCCATCCAACAGATGGTAGCCTCCCATCAAGGCCATGGCTTAACATCCCATCCAACAGATGGTAGCCTCCCATCAAGGCCATGGCTTAACATCCTATCCAACAGATGGCAGCCTTTCCAAGCCCATTGGTGCTCTCTACTGACCATGGGCAGGGTGAGGAGTTTTGTGGAAATAAATCTCAATGTTGGCCCAACTTGGACTCAAACCTGGGAATTACAGATTACAAACCTGGCATGCTACTTAGTACAGTAAATGCACATATAAGATATACACTCTGCTATTGCAACGTAACTTCAAAATAATTTCAATTTCACTAAATTTTAATTAAAACAAATGACGTATTTATAAGCACTCTGAGTCAACAGTATTTGTAACAATCTGTAACATTATATTAAAAAACCATTTACATAGTAGTTTAGAAATAAAATTGAAATAAAAGTCAAAAGAAATGTGTAACCAATACCCTTCCTTTGTACCCTTATTGAAATACTCTCATGTAGCAATCCTAAATAAACTCTCAATATCGTGACATTTCAAAAGAAATGCTCGAAATTTATTACTGAATTTCAACCAATCACTTCTCATTCTAATATTCAGAGGAAGTGCATTAAACTTTGGCCCATAAAATAAGAAATGTCTGTGTAAAATTTTTTCCTTGGCTAAATTTACAAAAAATTTTTTTACTCAGTCACAAACTTTCTTTAGTAATTTTAATACTCAAATATAAATAAACATAAGCAACAATCACAGCATTACCGGTTCACTTTTTAATGTCTATAAATCAAGAAATATTTTGTGGAAAAAATTATGTCAACATATGGGACTTGAACCCACCTCTCCAGAAACATGCCTGAGTATTCTACCAATTGAACTAATGCTGACTTTTTTCCACTATATAAGACAAACTCTTCCTGAGATTTCAGCACCTACAGTTGGTGCCATCTATGATCTCAGGTGGAAACTATTTCTTTTTATATTGCACTGAGTAAGAAAAATGTCAGTTCAATCAGTAGAATACTCTGGCATGTTTCTGGAGATGTAGGCTCAAGTCCCATATGTTGACGAAATTTTTTCCACAAAATATTTCTCGAGTCAAAAGTGAATGTTTACCCTTATCACTCCTAAGTTATTCTTTCTTATCATCAATATAAAAAAATTACCTTACAAACTATCAGGTACCCAAATAAGTTCATACAGTTTTTCAATGTTATCATTTCAAAGTATGTAAGCACAATTGCAAGTGGTATGCATGCATTGATACACAATCAAAACCAAGTGGCATGCTGAGTCAGTTGATGTGTAGCAAGTGTGAGAAGTGGTTTGGTGAAATTGGAAAGGGTGACAAAAACATGTCTGCATCAAATGCAGTTATTCGAGTGTTTATTAGATTAAATTGGAAACTAAAGTGACACAAGCAGCTCACAAGATATGCACGGCATTTGGAGAGAACAAAGTAAGCAAACAAACAGTCCAAAAGTGGTTCAGAAAATTTGTGTTAGGAGATGAGTCACTTGAAGATGCACCCCACGAGGAAAGACCAATTGTCATTAATAACAATGAACTGAAGACCAGCACGAGTTGGATTCACTACAAATGTGCCAAGAGTTTGCCGACAGGCTCCAAATAAGTGATGAAACCATTCATTTCCATTTACAATGCCTAGGAAAAGTCTGCAAGCTGAGCAAATAGGTCCCACATGAACTGATTGCAGAAAACAAACTCGAGTGGCTTACAATCTGATCACCGTTGCTTTCATGCCACAAGAATGAGCTGGAGAGGTTGTTGATGGACAACGAAAAATGGAATGCATAGGAACACCAAACATTCATATCATTGGTTGCTGTACAGTGAACCTGTACAGCAAAAATCAAAATCCAGAATGCAACAGAAAATTTTGTCTGGTGAACTACAGCTGCCACTGGTCAAACAATCAGTGCTGATGTCTTACTCTGCACTGCTACAACAGATTGCAGATGCACTGCTCCAAAAACAGCCTGCAATTGTTCATTGCAAAGGTATTGTGTCCTTCAAGGCAATGTTCGTCCTCACACGGCACGAGTGACCCAAGGTAAGCTCTACAGCTTGGGTGGGAAAGTCTGTCTAACCCTTCATATTCCTCACATATGTGCCATCAGACTATCATCTTTTTCTTGGTGCTGGATAATCATATGTACAACCATGAAGTACTGGAAACATAGTTGGCTGCTTTCTTCACTTCTAAATACCAAGAATTCTACCAAAGTGGCATTTACAAACTTTTATTGCATTTGGAAATGGTTATAGATTGTGATGGTGCTTACTTTCCTGAATATCTTTATTCATTTTTTATGCATTTTAATTTTACCCACAAAAACTGCACAAACTTTTTTGGTTAAGTGATAATAACGGAATTCAGAGATACTAAGTACCTCCCGAAATTAATAACTTATATTGAATCACTGAAAAAAAACAGGTGTAGTAAACAGAAATTAAAAAAAAATCTGAAACAAATTTTCTTAAATAATATATTTGGCACAAGAAGAATTAGATTTTTTTTTGCATAGTTAAGTAGATGTTCCATTTCAAATTTGAATCCATATAGATTCCGAAGATATTTGGTGCTGTTAACCTGATTACTGAAATTTCTTTAAATGTACAAACATTGTTCCTATCGCATAATTTGTCATGAATACACTCTAGCGCGATCTTTTGTGTCTTTAATTTGCTTAACTGTCTGTCTTCTAAGAGTTTTATACTGCTCATCATAAAAAATGTAATTCTCACGAATCGCTATTCGGAATCATTTAAAATGCTTCCTAAAATGATTAAAGCTGCTAAATTGCGCATTAGGCTACGCTACAGTACAGAGTCATCAGCAGCCATTTTGTACTTTTCCCTAGGAAAACCTGTAACGTTGATTTGCAGTATCATATCCATTCGCATCTTCCAATGTTTATGACTGATATATACTGTTTAGAATAGTTCTCTGTAATGAGATTATTTGTTTTCAGGGATTTTCTTAAGTTGATTCTTTAGCGATGAGTGTTATTAAGGAAATTTACTTTTGGGTATTTATTTTAGGGGCTTTTTTTAAGTGCGAAACGAGGTTTCATTGTTTAGCGATAAGCGTTGTTAATGAAATCATGTGATGAGATTATTTTTTGGGCTTTTTTTCAGTAAGGAACAAGCAGTTATTCATTAAAGACAAGAGCTGTTAATGAAATCTAGTTTTGATGAGAATTTAAATATTTGGGTTTTTTTAAAGTGCAGAACTTTAGTGATAAGAGTTGTCAATAAAATCTAATTTTGATGAAATTGTTTAATTTTCGGGATTTTAAGTGCGGAACGAGGGTTCATTTTGTAGCGATAAGCTTTGTTAATAAAATCTTGTTTTGATGAGATTATTCTCCGTAATATTTTTAAGTGCAGAAACGATTTTCTTCTATGTAGCTCTGCATATTTTTTTTATATACCATATTTGCTGGCGTATAGGACGCACTTTTTCCCCCTCAAAATATGCCTAAAATATGGGGTGCGTCTTATGCGCCGGTAATCAAAATTATGAGTTGAAATTTCAGTCTAAAACTTTTGGTTTATATCAATATACATATATAAGTATTCTTTTGCATTTTGTCCTTTTGTGAAAGAGTGGTTTCAAATAAATCGTTTCCATATTTTTTTTTGTTCTTTTAAAAATTATAAGTTGCGTGATGTATTTTATGTTTTACTATTGATAGAGGGAGCATTCCAGTAAAATAGAGTTCAGATCCACTGACACCTCAAGGTCATGATTCATCCAATGTGCGCATGCATGATCACATTTCACCGTGGTTTTTCATTTAGTTCTGGAGATGAATTTCTGGGTTTTGAGGATGAACATTAAAAGGTACCTAACTACAATGTTCCCTAGTTACATTTTTTGTATACATAAATAACTCTAAAATGAGTACAGTAAATCTTTTATGGAAATTCATGAAGCAATTCAGAAAACTTTTTTCCCTTAAAAATGTGTCTAAAAAAGGGGTTGCGTCTTATACGGCGGCAAATACTGTATATATCCTCAATACACATCTCAAGGTACATGCGGAACGGACTGCTTTTACCATTCACTTTTTTTTTTCACACAGCGGCGATGGATTTCATCGTATTTATCGTGTCCGCCTTTTCATTATAATGGTAGTTATTTTGTTGAACAGATACTTGCCGTCAGTATTAAAAAAAAAACCACCATAAAGTATATAATTCCGAGTTTTTTTGTATAATGCCGTGGCCTGTATCTTAGAAATGCAAAAATCAATGGGAATATTAAAAAAAACGTCTGATGCTACCAGCTGATAGCGGCCATTTTATATATTTTCACGACCATCATTTTATATTATTTGGTTTAAAAGATACTTAAAAAAAAAAACTCATTCTTACCTAAGCTAAAAGTAAATGATATAATTCTATTGTACGGTTGCTTAGCTTGTCTCCCATAGTAAAAAACATAGCTTCCTGCAAAAAGTAATACAAATCCACCAACCACACGACATGAATCACAACTTTTAGATCTGGATTTTATTTTTGACTCGACGTCACCGAAAATTTCATCTTTCATATTGAAAAACATTCAGTAAACTAAATCTTCAAATATTTATTGAAAATAGGTAACTATTTTCCGATCTACTGAACGCTTACACATAGTTTCGCCATTATACTCACACCACCAACCCTTCTTCCTTTTTGACAGACTGAAACCGCTGACTTGACAAAGAGATATTGTTATCGTGCTTCCTCTACGAAGACAAAATTGGCTAATTAAATTTTATTCCTTTCAAATGACCCCAATATTGAAATACGGTTTAACACCAACCAAAATTGAAAATAACAATAAAAGGACAGGATGAAAAGCAACAAATAACAAGGGCATAAGTAACAGGTAAAACAATGTTAAATGTAGAAACACAAAATTAAAACAACACAGGTGTCAACTACTCAAGTTATATATGTAAGCAAAATAATAATTACGTAATATTAAAGTTTATTAAAATATAGAGCATATCTTGAAAAGCAATGAACAGATAAATGACGTCCGAGTGTAAGAGGCTCGGACATAAAATCATGAAACTAAAATACAACCGTCGTTCGAAGTTAAAACATGGACATTCGATTAAAATATCGCCACAAAACTCAAGCTTAGGTTCGTCTTCCACTAGCCCAGAAAGGAATAAGAAATTAGTGACTGATCTAAGCAGAACCGAGCAAGTACAACTTCCTCCTTGCGATTCCTGCGAAAACATGACTGTCATGGTTTGACAATAGGCTGGATTTTAAAGAGTTTATTACCATCGTGTTCAGACGCAAGATTTCTGCCACTGTGTCCGAAGCTCGACGGTAAAACATTGCCAGACGTTCAGATATGGAACTGGCAGTGGAGAGTTGGACAGGGGTATAGCTGGTTTGGGGTTTTATGGCGTAAGAGCGACGAGGGCTATATTGTGCCAAACACAGACAAATAGAGAGCTAAAAGACATTCGACCCACAACGAAAATTAAAAATAAAAACAAAAACGGTAAAAGTGTAAAGCAATAAAGACAAAAGTACAAAAAGATGAAACGAACCTGGGTGTAAAAGACCCAGGACGATCAAAGTGCAAAGGATAAAGCCATAAAACAACAGTCTACTAAAATAGCCTATAAAACGTAAATAGGCAAAGACAGATGGCAAAAACGAGTCATCAGATAAAAGATAGCCGAGTGTAAGTGGCTCGGCCGTAAAATTAAGAAAGATAAAATATAAACGTTCAAAGGTAAAGGCAGGACAAGCGATTAAAATATGTTTAATGGTGTCACAAAACTCGGTTCCTCATCCGCCCGAGGAAGAATAGAGTGTGTAATAAATGAATGACCTAAGTGGAACCGAGCAAGCACAGCTTCCTCCTTGCGATTCCTGTAAAAACAAGACTGCCACCATTTGACAATATGCTTGATCTCAAAAAGCTTGTTACCAATCTGTTCAGACCAAGATCTCTGCCACTGTGCCTGGAGTTCGATGGAAAAACACTGCTGGAAGTCCAAGTATGGAACCGGCAGTGGAAAATTGGATAGGGGCATGGCAGACCTGGCAGCAACATCTGCCAAGTCGTTTCCCCTGATCCCAACATGACCAAGCACCCAACAGAAGACAACAATGGGGGGTGGCTGCCAGACAATGGAGCTGTTGACGGATCTGGGAGAGAAAAGGGTGAGGCCGATGCTTCATGGAGATCAAAGCCTGTAGCGAGCTAAGCGAGTCGGTGTAAAGCACACACTGACGATGACGCTTAGCTGCTATGTGGTCCAAGGCAAGGTTGATAGCATGCAACTCTGCAGTGAAGATGGAACACTGCTGTGAGATCTGGTTTGCAATGATTACATCACAGGAGACCATGGTTGATCCCACTGATGTGCTGGACTTCGAGCCATCAGGCAAGAAGTCCGGATGCTCAGCACGATGGCTGGCAATGAATTGCAGATACACACAGCTGGGTCAAAAATGAGACCTGGGGAAGCTATTTTTTTACTACGGGAGAGAAGCTAAGCAACTGTACAATAGAATTATGTCACTTACTTTTAGGTTAGGTAAGAATGAGTTTTTTTCCCTGTCCTGCACGGGGAAAAATCGCAGGAAGGGAAAACAGTGAGCCATGGTAGAAGTGGCTCGCTGTCAACAGTGCAATGTTATCGAGCCTGGTGTTAATGTCTCGCAGGTAACCTCGGACATGCAAACCAAAAGTACAAATGGCAGTCGGTTGATTCTGGTATAACATTTCCCACTGCGGACTGAAAACGCAGTCCTAAGTGGGATTGCCTGGCAGGATCGCAATTTTGCAACATACTGCAGGGATAACTGCTGACAGCAAAGAGAGAATGAAGGTTCATCATCTTAACGTAGAGACTCTGGACCAGTGAAGTGCAGAAGGCGCTCATGCAAACACGGGTAGCCTGATGGTGGAGGGGGGCCAGCACCTTCACCACCGAAACCTGGGTAGATCTTACACCTGGGATCCATAGTCCAGTTTCGACTGGAGAAGTGCACGGTAAAGGCGGGGCAATGAACATCAGTCTCCCCCTCCCAAGAGAGGGAGGAGAGAATCTTGAGGATGTTCAATGCCAACGTGTACTTGGTCATAAGATGTCGAATATGAGGTAAGAAGTTCAATTTTCAGTCAAAAATGAGACTCAGAAACTTGGTCCCCATCACAACTGGAATGATGTTACCCCCGAAATGCAGCTCAAGGTCCAGATGAAGATTATGCTTCCAGCAAAAGTGCATGCAAGCGGTCTTCTGTGGGGAAAACTGAAGCAAATTGTCTGTCACCCAAACTAAGATTGTTCAGGACAGTTTGCAGTTGTCGTTCAATGACCCTCATACTGGACGATGAGCAAAAGATACTAAAGTCATCAACATAGAGGGCATTGCCTACAGTCGGAGGAAGTTGCTTGTAATAGAATTTATCTTGACAGTGAAAAGCGAAACACTCAAGAGGCAGCCTTGTGGCACCCCCTGTTCTTGGGGAGGGTGGTGGCTTACTTGGCAGTGGTGTCTGAAAAGTCATTTCGCCTTACGTTGATATGACTGGACACCCAACGGAACAGAACGTTACCAAATGATGGAGCTGCATACCAAATGATGAAACAGCTGCATACCAAATGATGGAGTTGCTGGCAGATCTGAGAAACAACACGGTGAGGCCAATGCCTCAGAGAGAGCAAGGCCTGTAGCGAGCTAAGTGAGTCATTGTAAAGCACACACCAACGATGATGCTTATCCACCACATGGTCCAAGGCAAGATTGATAACGTGCAACTCTGCAGTGAAGATCATCACAGAAGACCATGGCCGATTCCACTGATGTGCAGGACTTCGAGCCATCTGTGAAGACAAGCAAAGAAGTCCGGTTGCTCAGCAGAACGGCTGGCAAATAGTTTCTGGTTTACACAGTTGGGTGTAAAGGCCTTCCCTGTCCTGCACAAGGAAAAATCACAGGATGGGGAAACAGTGAGCCATGGGGAAACTATCGAGACTGAGGTGGATGTCTCTGAGGTAGCCTCGGACATGCCAACCAAAAGGACGAAAGGCAATCAACTGACTCTTGTACAACATTTCCTAGCAGGGAAACTGTAGTCCCAATTATGATGGCCAGGCAGGGAATGAGATTTTAGCTGCATACCATAGGGACAACTACTGACGGTTTGGTTTGGTTTGGTTGTTTGGGGTTTTTTGGCGCAATAGCAACTAAGGCTATATTGCGCCAAACAAACGATAAAAAGGGTAAAAGACATGGAACCCACAACCAAATTTAAAAGAGACACAAATAACACAGCATAAAAGCGAGATGTATAAAAAGAGTAAAAGAAAGCAACAAGTGTAAAATCAACAAGTAGAAAATCAACAATAACAATGGGTGTATAGGACCTGGGTCTGTAAATGGTAGCTAGGTAGTCACTGGAAGGAGAGCTATGCACCAATCCCCTGTGATGATGTATAGAACCGGCCAGGCCTAGCACCTAATGTCCGACCCCGCCTTCTCGTGGTGCGGACCGTTAGTAACTTTCAAAAGAGATACTCTCTTGTGGAAGTGAACGGAAGTGGAGGGCTGCCAGATTAGTGTGGCCTACTGATCTGGACAACTATGGCTACTTTTCTTTTTTTTCTACCCTGCTGAGGAGTGGTCAACCACACAGGGTCCTGGTGCTGACCATATA
Source organism: Ryuthela nishihirai (assembly GCA_038380435.1). Lineage (NCBI taxonomy): Eukaryota > Metazoa > Arthropoda > Arachnida > Araneae > Heptathelidae > Ryuthela > Ryuthela nishihirai. The sequence continues at coordinate 56,918,447 of JAWZYU010000030.1, read as the reverse complement.
AACCTACTGGACTGGACAAATATATGGCTCTGAGCTTGATTATGGATTCTGATTTTGCTGCACTGGTGGGCTTCTGTGGAGGGAAAAATCTTCCACTGTGTTTTCTGTTTGTTTGTGGGTTGACAGCCCCAAGTGAATAGATTCACAGGATATGTTTATCAGCTGGTGGATAATCCTGAGCAGAAGTCATCGCAGGCACCTGAACTCTTTGCTTCTATTGGCATCGTCAAATTCTACATTGGAGGAAGTCTTCCAGTGTAGATGGCTTCAGCCTTTAGTAGTGGGGGAACGGGTCTTTGCCCCATGTCTGCGATTAGGGGGCTGTTTGATATTGTCGGCATTCCCTCTCTCAATAAACATAGTTTCTTTAAAAATCCCACTAACCATTTTCTCTCCATAGGTAGTTGGAATGTGAGGACTCTGCACAGAGCTTTTTCTCTTGATGTCCTCACACAAGAATTCCACCATTATAATTTAGATATTCTCGGCTTGCAAGAGACCAGATGGACAGATAAAGGTCAGATTCTTAAAAATAATCTTAAATTTCTCTTTTCAGGGAGGGACGACAATAAGCATCACCAAGGCGCGGGTCTGCTTCTCAGCAGACACGCTAGCGATGCTCTTCTAGGATATGAGTGCATTAATGAAAGGTTTCTTACAGCAAAATTTCAGACAAGCGTTAAAGACTTGAATGTTATCTGCTGTTATGCCCCCACTGAGGATGCCGATGAGGATGAGAAGGATAGGTTTTATGAACAACTTCAGGATATTTTGAATTCTGTTAAGAAAGGAGATATTACCCTTGTTCTTGGTGACTTCAATGCCAAAGTTGGTACTGACTCTAACCTTTGGGGAGGAGTAATAGGCCCTTTTGGTATTGGTAGCTACAATGGCAAAGGGCAACGTCTCCTACAGGTAAGTAAACTCAATGGATTCAGAATAACTAACACTTATTACAAACACTGCGACATACATAAGTACACATGGGTTTCACCTGATGGGCTGCATAAGAATATGATTGATTACATATTAATTAACAGCAAATGGGCTAGTTCTGTTAGGAATACCAGGGCATATAGGGGAGCTGAAATTGGATCTGACCATTACCTTGTTAAAAGTGTTTTAAACACTTTTTTTTGTGCAACTTAAACTTAAAAAGTGTTGTGTTAGGGTTAAAAAATGTACTTTTAATACTGAAGCTCTGAAAGATCCAGTTATAGCCAAAGCTTACCATGATAGGCTACTTAGTCATTATGACAGTCATGGTTTGCTTACTACTGAAGTTGAGGAAGAATGGGATCATTTTAAACAGGCTTTTTTGGACACTAACAGTACTCTTTTAGGAAAAAAGGAGCAGAAGAGGCAAAATTATCTGAGTGAGCTTATTTCGGAAAGAAAGAACTGCAGGAATGCCCTTAATCAATACCCTACTAGTCCTAATAGAAAGCATTACAGAGACCTTAATAAACTTGTAAAGGATCAATTAGCTGCTGATAAGAATCTTTGGCTTGATGGTTTGGCTGACAAAGCTGAGGAAGCTGTTAGACAGCACAACAGTAGAGAGCTGTACCAGATAGTTAATGTTTTGTGTGGTAGAAAATGGACAGGCATACAAGGATTGAAGGATAAACAAGGTAAGGTTATAGAAGGGGAGGATTCTGTCATGGCTAGGTGGGCTGAGCATTTCAGTGATGTTCTAAACAATGTAGTTAGTTCTACTCCCATTGTTTGCAATGATGATAGATGCATTGGTGGCTTTAATGTTGGCCCTATAACACAATCTGAAGTTATTTTGGCTGTTTCTAAACTTAAACTTCATAAATCCCCAGGGGTAGATGAAATTACTATGGAAATGCTTAAAGCTGGGAATGTTTCGGTTACCACTTGGATGACTGAAATTCTGAATATCTTTTATGATAAAGGCATGGTTCCTAAGGATTTTACCAGAGCTATTGTTATCCCTATTTTCAAAAAAGGTGATCGCAGTTCTTGTGATAACTCTAGGGGTATCAGCCTACTCTCTGTTCCAGGTAAAGTTCTTTCCATGATTGTGCTTAATAGAATTAAGAATCTGGTTGACAGTCAGTTGCGTGATGAGCAATGTGGATTCAGAAGTGGTAGGGGATGTGTGGATCAGATATTTTCACTTAGGCAGATTCTTGAGAAATGTTTAGAGTTTCAGAAACCTTTGGTTGCTAGCTTTGTTGATTTCAAAAAGGTTTTCGACTCTGTTGATCGTCATAATTTGTGGTTGATTGTGAAATCATATGGTATACCAGACAAGTTAATTAACATTATGAAAGCTCTCTATAATAACACTGAGTCGTGTGTAAGAGTTGTTAAGGCTTGTAGCAATTGGTTTAGCATTACTTCTGGTGTTCGACAAGGGTGCATTTTGTCTCCTTTTCTCTTTAGCTTGGTTATTGATTATGTTATGCGAAATTCACTTCAAGGGAAAGATTTTGGCCTTAAATGGGCTGGAGATACGAAAATTTCTGATTTAGATTATGCTGATGATTTAGCCCTTTTGGCAAATGATGTTGATGAGATGAACTCTTTCATTCGAGCTGTTGATGAGACTGGTAGTAGAGTAGGTTTGGTTATAAACAGAGAGAAAACTAAAGTGATGAAAATTGGTCAGGCAGGCTGTGATTCAGTTAATCTGAATGGTTGCAGTCTTGAGCAGGTGTCACAGTTTAATTATCTTGGGAGCTATGTAACAGATAATGGTGATGTACGGCATGAGATTAACAGACGAATAGGGATTGCTGCCGGGACTTTTAAGAACCTATGGAGAGTGTGGAGAAATAGGCGTATACACCTAAAGACTAAAATTAGACTGTATAATAGTTTGGTTCTTTCTAGGGTTAGTTATGGTAGTGAAACTTGGACACTTTGTAAACAAGATAACAGGAAACTAGATGCTTTTGATTCCAGATGCTTACGCAGTATCTTGGGCATTAGGTGGTTCAACTTTGTAACTAATGATGAGGTTAGGCAAAGGACTTTGCAACCTCCTTTAAGCAGCATATTGTGCAGAGAGAGACTCCATTGGTTTGGCCATGTTGCCCGTATGAATAATTATAGATTGGCGAATAGGGTTATGAACAGTGTGCCTAAAGGCCTCAGAAAGAAGGGGAGACCTAGGATGCAGTGGGCAGACAATGTCAAACAGGACCTTGTTAGAATAGGTGTGCAGTGGCCAGATGCAGTAGATGTAGCTCAGGATAGACTTGCTTGGAGAACTAAATTGCACGGTCTGGTTGGACCTCCGTAGCCCATGGCTGCTTGAGGATGATGATGATGATGATGTATAGGACCCATGTAAAAAAACAACAGGTAAAACACAGGTAAAAAACCAGTAAAAAAGAGAAAATTCATAAACGAGTAAAATAACCGGTAAAGCGTAAAAAGTCGAAAACAGTAGTTAAAAGTGAATCATCAGATAAAAGATGTCCGAGCGTAAAGGGCTCGGACGTAAAATCGTGGAAGTTAAAAAACATACGTCGTTCAAGGTTAAAACAATGACATTCAATTAAAATATGTTTAACTGTGAAAACGGTGTCACAAAACTCGCACTTAGGTACTGCGTCCGCCTGAAGAAGAAAAGAGTGGGTTAAAAACGAGTGACCTAAGCGGAGCCGAGCAAGGACAACTTCCTCCTTACGATTCCTGCGAAAACAAGACTGCCACGGTTTGACAATGGGCTTGATCTCGAAGAGCTTGTTAGTAACCTGTTCAGACCAAGATCTCTGCCACTGTGCCCAGAGCTGGATGGTGAAACGCTGCCGGAAATCCACATATGGAACCGGCAACGGAGAGTCGGACAGGGGCGTGGCTGACCTGGCAGCAGAATCTGCCAAATCGTTGCCCCTGATTCTGACATGACCGGGCACCCAACAGAAGAGAATCGTGGTGGTGGCTGCCAGACGATGGAGCTGCTGGCGGAGCTTGGAGAGAACAGGGTGAGGCCGATGTCTCACCGAGATCAAAGCCTGTAGCTAGCTAAGCGAGTCGGTGTAAAGCACACACCGACGATGATGCTTAGCTGCTATATGGTCCAAGGCAATGCTGATAGCACGCAACTCAGCAGTTTAGATGGAACACTGCTGTGGGATCTGGTCTGCAATGATTACATCACAGCAGACCATGGCTGCTCCCACAGAAGTGCCGGACTTCAAGCCATCTGTGAAGACAGGCAAGAAGTCCGGGTGCGCAGCACGATGGCTGGCAAAGAGTTGCCGGTACACACAGTCGGGTGTCACTACTGACGGTGAATAGATAAAGATCGTTCATCAATCTCAACTTAGAGACTGGACCGGTGAAGTGTGGATGGTCCCCCCTGCAAATGCAGAGAGACTAATGATGAAGTAGGTCATTTCCTTCACCACTAAATCCTTGGTGGAGTAATATATCTAGGATCCGTAGTCTGGTTTTGATAGGACAAGAACACGGTACAGGCGAATCAATGCACATCAGTCCCCCTCCTCCTCCCAAGAGTGGGAGGAAAGAACCTCAACGAAATTCAGTGCTCACGTCAGTTGGACATGAGAAACAGATGTGAGGTAAAAAAGGTTCGGTCAATGATACTGAGAAACTTGGTCTCCACCACAACTGGAATGGTGGTATTCCTGAGCCGAAGCTTGGGTCCAGATAAAGATTATGCTTGCGGCCTTCTGTGGGGAGAAATGAAACCCATTAGCTATTGCCCAAACCGAGACATTGTTCAGGGCAGTTTGTAGTTGTAATTCAATGACCCTTTTGCTGGATGATGAGCAAAAGATGCTAAATTTGTCAACGTAGAGGGAATTGCCTAGAGGAGGAGGGAATTTTCATGTAATGGAATTTATCTTGAGAACGAGAAGTGTAACACTCAAAACACAGCCTTGTGTGCTCTGCGACAGTGTCTCTCTCTTGCAACCCTTTCCTTCCTCTACCTGTTCTTGGGGATAAGGCTACGTGTAATGATCCACCACTTATATTACTTTCTTTACTATGGATCTTGCATCTGATACAAAATGTATGTTAAATTACCGAATAGCTCTGGTATAGTGCCTATAAGTAATAGTGTGGTAATCGTCAATAGCCTAGCCATTAAAAAGTGGTCCAAATAATGATCCCCTACTGAAAGGGGGACTAGAGTCGCATCATAACTTCGTAGATGCGCAGTGAAAAGATATTGGTATCATGGAGGTAGGAAGATAAGAGGAGGAGCCCTAAGCACTTGAAAATGATGCTACGGCGACTGCACGGCAGCCATGTTGTTATATTCAAAACATTGATCAGTAGTATAGGTGAGTAATGAAGTGTTGCGCTATAAAAATTTAATTTTTTTGGACATTTGTAATATGGCAGCCTGTTCAGCTTACGGCTGCATGAATCGCCCTTCAAAAAAGATACCAGGAATTACCTTTCATCGGTAAGTTTGTCATTTTTATAAAAGTTTAAATAATTATATAATGATACAAGCAACTTCGTGTTGAAATTACGCCGCTATGAAATCGGTTTTATTTCGAGTTACAAACCTCGATTCTTCAGCAGATTTTTTTTTATTTTCTTAGAATTGTATTCAATGATAAGTGTCAAAATGTACTTCTTATACTAGCAACAGCAATATATTTATAAATAAGCACAAATTCAGGGGTGTAACTACCTCTAAAAATGGGAGTGTTATCACACGAGAGAATTTTTTTTTCCTTTTTTAAGTTTAGAGGTGTGTTAGAAATTATACAAATTTATTTCAAACTTAATTCTATGGTTTATTGTGCGATACTGTTTTTTTTTTTTTTTCAAAATAAATTTCTTGAAAAGATGCTTTTTTTTTGCACAGTACTTTTTGCACATATTAGTATTAAAAGTATTTCCATTTCAATCTGGAATTGCAGAATATAGTCCTTTCAAATCCAATAAAGAAAATGGTCTGATTATTCATATTCTGAATAAGATTTATATTTAAATTGACTGTACTTTTATTTTAATGTAGTTTTGGATTTTTTTTTTATTTAAAACAGTTTATGAATAAGGCTTTTAAGGTGACAAATTTTTGAAGATTTAATAGGAAATTCAGTAAAAATAGGCTTATGCATTTAAAATGAAAATTCAGTACACTCATAATTGTCATAATATGGGTGTCATAACTTATTAACATTTTTTTGCAGTTGAATCATTAATATTGTGAGAAATCACTGGAAAGCATTTTAATGTAGGGGTGTTATACATGATTTATCCACCAAAGTTTAAAGCGTTTTTAAAATGTACCATTTTTGGCTCCTAAACTACTGGCTTTATTTTGTTTTGTTAAGCAAATTTCTTTTATTTTTGTGGAATGAGAATTTTTTTAACGTAAAACAGCTATTTTCTGAATCTTACAAATATGATTTTTTGCAATTTAAATGCTGTTATTGCATGCAATGTTTAGTGTTTTATCCATAAAATGTTTTCTGCTATTATCAGTGCAGTATAAATAAACTTTCAAAATCTGGTAATTGTTTGTTATTGTCGTATTCAACGAAATACATAAATAGTTCTGCTATGCAGTAATTCTGCATGGAAATATTCATTGCATTAAAAAAAGCAATATAAATTCCAAATAGCTTAAATGGGCTTTCTCTTAGTCGTAAAAAAATAATCTTCCCGTATATAACGCACAGTAAAATTGAGTGTAACACGTGAAAAGTAGGCTTGATTGCAGCGGCAGACGGTTTGTTTTGAATGCAACAACATGGCTACCGCCATGCTGCCTAAGCATCATTTTCCTTGGACAAGGAAAGCGCGTTAGGGCGTCTCCTCTCATTCATACCTCCGTGATTGGTATAGTACCGTTTTACACCAAATTACTCCGCCACAAGTAGTTCTAGATAGGAAATAAGTAGTTCTACATAAAAAATGATATCGCGAATCATTATGGGCATGAAAAAACATGATACTCTATAGGCAGCTACAATGTTTCGTTAGTTTCCTCCAGAAATTTAAATATTAAGGATTAGCTTACATAATAAAAAAATTGTTTAATTGGGGAGGCATCCTCACAAATCCCATTTGTACATCCATTTTAATTTGATAAGTATAAAGTGAATAACCTTTAATTTGTTTGATTTATTTAGCTTAATTGATCGTTTATAGAGTTTCAGGGCAGTTGTAAATTTCATTGTTGCTATGTTTAACGTTATGAACAGGAGAGAATTATATAATTTATATTTGCTCGTATTTAACCTCACGTGACATTTAATACAATTTCAAGTACAACTTGCTGAATACTATGTCGCTGTAAAAATTTCAGCTCGCCGTGGCTAAAATATAAAGCGGCAAGGCATGATCGCGTCCGTTGTACTTTTAACGTAGTAAGGTTTGCTTTGCATGCAGCATCTTGAAGCGATAGGAACCGCTAGCCTCACGATTGCAAAGAACAGTTTTAAAAGTATTTTTCTCAGTAAAACTACTTTCTTTTGCACAGTGCAGTTAAGACGAGAATTTTTAAGGGTAATATTTAGAATTTTAGATTCTATTCAAGTATAAATAAATTATTGAGGGTTTTGTTTTTACGTTTAAAACGTTCCAGTCTAATATGCATTGTGGGTACGGTAAAGCTGTTATTGGTTCCTGTCAACTCCATGACCTACGTTCCACTACTTAACGGTAATAAAATGTGGCATTCAGCACGGGATGGTAACAGCGTTTAACAATCCTTCATCGTTTCCTGGACCACTTTGTAAAAGTGGCCTCAGCCCCTTTATCATCTGGTCCAATCGCAAAATTATATTTTGGGCACTGTAAGCAACGACTGGCGGGACCAGAACCGTAAAGTGCTGATTATCCCACATTTCGGCGATTAGGCCTAATGACTCGCAGGCCGCCTAGATTCGTCGAAAAATGGAAAAAAAAAGAAGCAAAGGGAGGCTGCAATGTTGTAAAAAGTGTTAGAGTGGTGGGTAATAGTTAAAATATCTTACATGATGGAGGGTGAAATGTATAATGCTTTTTGTGGGACATGCTATGAGTTGGTGTCAATAAGGTAGATTTTAGCGCTTGCGTTGCGTTACACAACGTAGCGTTACCTAGGAAATGGGATGGACTGTAGTTAAAGGTATGGGATTGAGATAGTTATAGATTTTTAATGGTGTGGGAGTGGAAGGGTATGGGGTTTTGAATAGGGGTGGAAATTTGTGCCCTGGGGGGGCTAAGATAGAACTTTTATATTCTTTAAATCCTCTTGCATTGGAGGGAGTTAACTGTAGAAATGGAATTTTTAGGGGTGAGGGGGAGAGGGGCCTTTAATTACCTGCCCTTAAAAATTTTAAAATGTGCTATTAATTTAATGGGGATGTGAATTGAGGTATATGGGGTAAGGAGATGGTTGTTAGCCAGTTAGATTAGCAATAATAATGAAGTGGAATGCAATGAAGTAGACTCGAAGGGGTTCAGTGCAAACTGTATTCCTTGTGAATTAAAGGATATTTGATACCATAAAATTTTTTTCCTTATAGTGAGGGGTAAAGGGGTTATGGGCGTCTGTTTATGACCAATTGGTGTATTCAGAGTGGTGAAGTGGGTGATATGGGTTGACAGAGGGTAATAAAAATTTGAATTAATCGATAGGTTAGAGCATTTTAATACAGAATAATCATGATACTAATAATTTGCAGTATTAAAATGATCTAAGCTATCGGTTAATTCAAATTTTGATTACTTGAAGTATATTTCATAATTTGAAGATGTGGCAAATAACATACGTACTAATATGTGATGTTTGGACTCGCCAATTGTAATAGAAGTCCTGGTGTAGATATCCTTGTAAATTGCAAAAGCAATTTAAAACGTTATAATTTGCTAAACAAGAAAGATTAATCATGATACTAATAACTTGCATTCTTGTTTACCAAATTACAACGTTTTAAATTGCTTTTGCAATTTACAAGGATATCTACGCCATAAGACTTCTATTACAATTGGCGAGTCCAAACGTCACATGTTAGAACATATGTTATATCATGTGTCATTCGAAGAGTTTACCAAAGAGCCAATCAAAACGATCACTTCAGCGCTCTAATACACAAAAAGGAATGCGGTTTGTTTTGATCGAACGGCCATCAATTTTCTTCGTTTTGAAAAAAAACACTTGCTCAAGCGTTCTCTAAGTTTTACTAGTTCAGTTAAAATACTTAGGAATAATGTGCATTTGAATGGTAAAATCATTGCATAAATGCTTCTATGTTTAAAAGTCATTGAAAAGCGAAACGTCCATAGAGGGTAATGTTTTCAAGGCAGGAATATCGTTCTCAGCGCCCTCTACTGGTATGGGACACTTTTTCTGCCAGATTTTAATAGGCAAATGCCGCACTATACTTATAGGCACTATAGCTCAGGCGTCAGGCAATTAATCTTGCCAACAAAGTTTAAAGAGAATTCTTAGTATAATGTTACTCAGAGGAAAAGAATTCAAATCAAAAGACTGTCAATTATTAAAGTTATTTCTAGTCAAATATCAAATCCTCTGCTCAAGAAAAAAAATTAGATGTCAAAAATATTTCATAACATAAATAAAGTTTATTTTCAAAACTCTAGACTCAACAAAGTGAAACATACAAAATTAGCTGAGGAAGTCACAGCTCACTCAACAAAAACCTGCTCCCCAGAATGCCAACAAAATCTCCACTCACGTTCTACATTTTGTCTCTACTCTCTAACTGAGTACTGTCTCCATGACCTAACATCACTTACTACACACGTGGCGTTCAACTGACACGTGTGTTGCAAAATGGGAAAGTATATTTGAATAAAATGATGACCGCGCTCGCCAAGACGCAAGAGGGGGGGGGGGGGACTTCCCGCGCATTAGTGGCTACCATTCAAAATCGGAGTTGCGAATGGGCAACTCCTATAGCGATTTGCCATAAAAAAAATTTATGATTCAACTTAAAGAAAAACCCTGAAATGATAATTATAACGTAAATAAAGTACAACTGGTTAAAGAAAAGTAAAAGTGAATGGGTGAACCATCACACACGATAGAGCGTTGCCGACGATGACACGAAATGCTCGAGAAGATAAAAAATTTTCGTTGAAGATCGACATGTGACCTCTCTATGTGAAGCTATGGAGGTTACGAGAAATGCCGAATCTTCACGCTGTCATACACTTTTGCAATGTCGGAGAAAATTGCCATCAGCTAAAATTGCCATCAATACAAGCTATGATCAAGCACCATGATCATAGGTTGTAGCGAGCAAAGCGAATCGGTGTAGAAGATATACTGTTATGTGGTCCAAGGCAATGCTGATAGCATGCAACTCTGCAGTGAAATGGAACACTGCTATGGGATCTGCTATGGGATTATATCACAGCAGACCATGTGTGGTCCCATTGATGTGCTGTACTACAAGATGTCTGTGAAAACAGGCAAGAAATCTGGGCACGCAGCGCAATGGCTGGCAAAGAGTTGCTGATACACATAGTTGGGTGAAAAGTCTTTCCCCATCCTGCAAAGAGAAAAGTCGTAGCAAGGGAAAACAGTGAGCCATGGTTGTAGTGGCTCAGCTGTCTGCTGTGAGATGCTATCGAAATTGGTCTTAATGCCCTGCATGTAACCTGTTGTAATGAAAGGACGAATGGTAATCGTAATTGAATTGCCTGGAATCCATGACAATTCAATTGTAGGAGTGTGCTCATTTCAGGACTTAGAAAAATGGGTGGGTAGCGAATTCCTATTCAACTAACAACGGCCGCTGCCAAGCTGAAATGCTGCAGAGGACAATTTGGTGAATAGAGGATGGTCTGTATCCATGTCCGAGAGGCATGGATCTGTTACTGCCTTTTGTGGAGGTAAAATTATCTTCTTTGGCCCCAGTGGGGGCTCCTTCGGTTTGGAAGATTTAGCTGAGTATGGGAAGGAGGAGGCCTTCCAGTGATGGAAGTGGAAGGCTATGTAGCAGGGATGAAAGCAAGCTGATGTCAACAGATATCAAACCAATAAATATGTGTAAAGAAGTACATATTAAAATATAAAAGTAAAATCAACAGAGGTGTAAAAGACCCAGGTTGGATGGTGTATAAAAGACAAAGTCATAAAATTACAATCTGGTAAAATAGCCAGTAAAACGTAAAAAATCACAATAGGTAAAAAGGAGTTACAATTAAAAGGACCTTCTTGCACAGAAATAAATTTAAAAAATCTAAAATTCTCTGTCGTTGAGCAATAAAATTTTAAAGTTTATCCTTCAAACTATTTGCAAGTTGAAATTTTTAGGAGAAAACCCAGCTTTTCGGAGCAAAGACAGCGTTCCATCTTCAATGAAGTGATGCAGTATGGTGACGTTAGGGCCGTCTAGACAAAGAGCTTTTTTCCACTTGCTGTAAAGGGTGATTACAGTGATTCGGTTGCAGATGGGATGGACGAGGTCATTATTTGAATAGCCTCGCGGACTATGGTTCCGTAGAAAGTGGATGCACGTGCAAGCAGTGTGGCATGCTCCCAGTTCATTGTTGCCGTATGTTGTACTGCTAGCTTGGCAGCTGCCGTTGTTAGCTTGTTTCGGCTGACATCAGTTTGGTGCTCTGCGAATCTCTCTTGTAAAAACTTATGGTTTTTACCGATTTATTAAACAAGGGAATTATCCAGCAAATGTAAAGGAAATCGGTATATGCCCGATTTTTTCAGTAGGCTAAATTTCTCTCCATCCCTTTCGATTAATTTCTTCGGATTTGGAGCTGGGCTGAAATCAATTTTGATATTTTGGGTTCTTAGTAATTTGCAGACTGATTCACATAGGACAGGAACGTAAGAAATAGGTCCAGCAAAGGTTGTACGTTTGGGGTCGGTGATTGGGAGGAGAGCCGAATTTTTGTTTTTGTTTCTATATTTACTGATCAATTTGTCTATTGTTGTTGAGTTCTAACCATGGGAAGCAGCAATGGAATGGATGTTTCGCAGCCTCATTGACTCTGCCAACAATATATATCTTACATTTTACGAAGGAGGAGGAAAATAGCAGAGCCATTCCCTATTTAGATGTTTTCATCCAAAAAGGGGCGGGGGTGGCTCAGACGGTAGTGCGCCAGGCTCGTAATCTGTAGTTCCCAGGTTCGAGTCCCAGCTTGGTCAGCGTTGAGATTTATCTCCGCAAAATTCCCCACCCTGCGCACGGTCAGTAGGGGACACCGATGGGCTTGGAAAGGCCGCCGTCCGTCATGGGACGTTAAGCCGTGGCCCCGTGTGCAGGAAAGCCATACCCTGTGCACGTTAAAGAACACGCTGAATGGCCTTGACGGGAGGCTACCATCTGTCTCCCAACAGCTGTTCCAGTGGGTCCCCTCACCCAACCTTCTCTGAGCCTTCAGGGTCCATGTGACCTGGCCATTTAGCCCATGGTGTGCAAAAAAGTGCCGCTCAGAGGTAAAACAACCCAACCCATCAAAAAAGATGATGCAGGAGCCTTGATGACGTAAGAGTACCGAAAGCCTACCTCCATCATTCGCTCGGATTCATGCACCCCATGGGTGCACAAAATTGCAGCCTCCATTCCTCACACATAGGGTTATGGGGTATGTTCAAACGAGCAGCTACTTGAAAAAGAAATTCAAAATATCCATTCCATTGCTGTTTCCCATGGCTACAACCAACACCTCCTGTAATAGAATGCCAATGGACCACAGACCGGAAGTTATGTCACCTTAGTAGTAGACCGGATGTTTGCCACTACAATTTACGCAGCTTGCTTTTTCTGCTGTGCAATCAGGATTAAGGTAATCCTGGCTATCATAACAAGCACAGGTGGGTTTGCCCTGGCAAGCTGGGCAGGCATACCATATCTCTGGCATTAAAAACAATGCAGGTTGTTTTACCTCTGAGCGGCATTTTTTTGCACACCAAGGGCTAAATGGCCAGGTCACATGAACCCCGAAGGCTCAGAGAACGTCGGGGGAGGGGACCCACTGGAACAGCTGTTGGGAGACAGATGGCAGCCTCCCGTCAAGGCCATCCAGTGTGTTCTTTAACGTGCACAGAGTATGACTCTCCCGCACACGGAGCCACGGCTTAACGTCCCATCCGATGGACGGCGGCCTTTCCAAGCCTATCGGTGTCCCCTACTGACTGTGGGCAGGGCGTGGAATTTTGTGGAGATAAATCTCAACGCCGACTCAGCTGGGACTCGAACCTGGGAACTACAGATTACAAGCCTGGCGCACTACTGACTGAGCCACCCCCGCCCTAAAAAACAATGCAGAGTTTGGTATATATGGCTGTACTTTGCAGTGTAAGTACCCTGCCTTGATGGAAGTAGGCAGGTGTGGCATGTTGAATATCAAAATCAGTATCAGGGAGGATACTAATTTTCCATCACGGATTGGGAAACCCGGTGGACTGCTCTGTATCATCACTCCCTGGGATGAAAACTCGGAGAGAATTTCCTCCGAAAAATCCCACTCAGAGATCACTCCCCTGGAGGAATTGCGAGTCTTGTATGGAGTGACTATACCCCACCAATCGCCGAGAGTAGCTCGGAATGTCCAGCAAAATAATTTTTGATTCGAGGAAATTGGAAGCAAGCAGTTTTCACCTGCAAGTCACCAGATCTTAGGCTCTTGACTGATTTCGGTGCTCCCACAAGAGCTTCCAAACCGTTATTGATAAAAACTGGGGACATGTCACCAATTTACCTGATAGTGGGGAATGATCAGGAATCTTGGGAATGGAGATACACATGAAGACGATGGCAAAGACATAGAAGGTGGGGGCTCATTGGCCGATAATTTTCTTTAAGGGAATTCATGGTTGTTTTCTGTGGTTCTCTGCACATTGTCCCCACCCAACGAGAGTCCAACAAAGTGATGCTCAATCAGGTGGCAGTCCACCATACCTACACAGCCAGTGAGCCAAGCCCTCACAACTAAACAAAAATGAAAAAGAGAAATTCACTCCTCACAAAAGAAGCTAAAAAATAAAGTGCGAGAAACGAACTTGCCTCATAAAAGAAATTACTGAGAGGGGAAACACAATCTGGTGCCTGGACGTGGGCAAGGCACTCACCTAATTTACAGTTGGCCTTAGTAGGTCCAGCTGATTGATCCTTGGGGGGGGGGGGGGCATCTCAGGATCTCCCGTTTACCAGAAACAGAGGCCAAAGCAGTGTCTAGCAGCAACCCTGGAATTCGCTCTGCGACAGGCAGGCTCCCCAATGTGAAGACGAGCAAAGGTGACCCCTGCCAATCACCAGCTAAGACAGGGATCCCAGAGCAACTACCATGATCCTCCTTTCCAGTGACAAGGGTATCCATGCCGGCAAGCGTTCAAGACTGTGAAGGTCCTCATAACACAGACAGGACCTCACACTGAGGGGTTTTTGGGCAGGTTGTTGCCGTGCGATGAAAAACAAACTAGAGGAACACCAAAGGTTCGTATCGTTGGTTATCATCCGGTGACTATGTACTGCACGCACTCAAGCTCAGGATCCACCAACAGAAAATTTTGTCTGATGTACTACAACTAGTTCATCGCAAAGGCCACAAACACCACAACCTCCAGAATATATTTGCAAGATATCTAGCAGTGGTTATCTCATGGATATATTACGGAGATTGTGTGGGGCGTTGTGATTCTTCAGGACATTGTTCGCCCTCGCACAGAGTCATCCCAGACAAGTTCCTCAGCCTTGGTTGGGAAATTCTATCCCCACCCCCCACCTTCAGATTCCCCACATATGCCACATGACTACCATCTTGGCGCGGACAAGCAAATGTGCAACTGACAATTTCGAAACCGAAAAGCACTGGAAACAGAGTTGGTTGCTTTCTTCGCTTCTAAACATCGGGTTGTTGGGTTGTTTTACCTCTGAGCGGCACTTTTTTGCACACCATGGGCTAAATGGCCAGGTCATATGGACCCCGAAGGCTCAGAGAAGGTTGGGGGAGGGGACCCACTGGAACAGCTGTTGGGAGACAGATGGTAGCTTCCCGTCAAGGCCATCCAGCGTGTTCTTTAACGTGCACAGGGTATGGCTCTCCCACACACGGGGCCACGGCTTAACGTCCCATCCGACGGACGGCGGCCTTTCCAAGCCCATCGGTGTCCCCTACTGACCGTGGGCAGGGCGGGGTATTTTGCGGAGATAAATCTCAACGCTGACCCAGCTGGGACTCGAACCTGGGAACTACAGATTACGAGCCTGGCGCGCTACCGACTGAGCCATCCCCGCCCCCCCTCTAAACATCGGGAGTTTCGTCGGAGTAGCATTTGCAAACTGGTATCTCGTTGATAAAAGGTTATAGATTGTGCTGATGCTTACTTTCCTGAATATCTTTATTCACTTTTACGTATGGTACAATTTTACCCTCAAAACATCACGAACGTTTGTTTACCAGATACATGTCTTAAAAATATATCATTTTTTGGTACACTTGATATTATTTAACGTGAGTTTTTCGACTAATTTTTATGGTGGGCGGCAAATGCCCTCTTCCCCCTCCCCCGCCAGGGGGAAGAGCAATTGCCTCCCCCCAGAAAAAATGTAAAAAACGTTTTTTGGGGAGATGTGCTTGAGTCATCTTGTTATCAATATGGCTACAGTACAAGTACTTAGAAGAAAAAAAATTCGACAATTTGCAGGTTTACAAGCCAATGGAAAACAAACTTTAAAATTCTAAAAACTTCAAAAATACTTTTTTTTATTGAAAATTATGATTCAAGAAATATCTCATTTAAATCTTGATATTCAATAATATTCATTCAGTATTTAAACACTTTACAAAAGCTGGAATATTTCATATCAGTCAATCGTTCAGAAGTAAAAACTTCAAGAATAAATGTTTTTTTAAATAATAAATGAATCTTTATTTTCTCATAATATTACAGAACGATTTACAGTTGTCCCAGAAAGTTACATAGCTTGTCTGCAGAAAATATAACAGTTACAATATTTATTAGATGAAGTAATTCAAGGTAAAAAAATGAAGATAAATAAACATAAAATTAACAAATGTATAATAGAATTATCTGGTTACATAATCACTAAGCCAGAAAGCTAATAATTCTATATAACACTAAACGTTTGCGACACATATCTATATACAGAAATGAAATAATTAACAGTTGACAAATTATAATATTTAAGACTATTTCAAAAGCGATTTAAAGACAGCACTATTAAGTGATGTCTTCCACAATTTCTTTTTCCTTTTCAATGTCAAAAATTTGCAGATGTTTAAGGTATCTCTAGGTAACGAATTATAGACAAAACGGTATTTTATAGTCACTTACAGATTTTCGATAATTGGCAATTTAAAAAATTTATCTTTTTTTAATCTGGTTTCTTTCTTATAGCTAATTTTAATCTTAAAGGTATCAAAGTTTTCAATATTTATATAAATTTGAATAAGTTATTTAACTCCAGTTTTTGTTAATAAATGAAAATTTTCATTGTCATCCATTATAATTTTTGTTGCTGCATTTTTTAAAATTTTATTTATATTTTTACTTATAGTTTAATATAGATTCACAAATTATTTGTAAAAAAATAAATATATTGTTCTGTCGATTGTATATGTTAGTTTATGTAATTTTATTGTGGCTAATATTATCACTATTTTATTGTGGCTAATATTATCTTTATTTATCAATATTTTGTGTATGGCTATTCCATGTAAAAATATCCAAAAAATAAACCCAAATATTTTATCCTGTGTACCTTTTCAATTTTATAACAATTGCAAATATCTTCAATAATTGTGTTTTCCTTTGTCTAATTTGTGTGATTTAATAAAAATATTTTTCTCCATCCTAATAACCCAGAGAATGAAATATCATCCATTTTGTCTTTTCATTTAAATATATTTTATTACGGTTAAGCAAGCAAGCGTAAAAATGATTAAAATCCTCCTGTATTTCACTGCATATCACGTTAGTCTTTCTGTTATTAATTATTACTAAGCATGATTATACTTAATAGAATCAAGTTGATGGACAACTGAGTGATGAACAGTGTGGATTCAGAAGCGGTAGGGGACGTACTGATTAAATATTTTCACTTAGGCAGATTCTTGAGAAATTTAATCTGTGGTTAGTAACTTTATAGATTTCAAAAAGGCTTTCGACTCTATTGATCAACATAATTTGTTGTTGATTGTGAGATCATATGGAATATCTGATTAGTTAGTATAATGAAAGCTCTCCAAAATAACACGGAGTTGTGTGCGAGAGTTGGTAAGGCTTGCAGCAATTAGTTTATCATTGCTAGTGCAGTTACGTAAGGGTGCATATTCTCCTTTTCTTTTTTGTTTGCTTATTATGTTATGTGAAATTCTTTGTAAAGATTTTGGCCTTAAATGGTCTAGAGATTTCAGAATTTCTGATTTAGATTATGCAGATGATTTCGCCCTGTTGGCTAATGATGTTGATGAGATGAATTCTTTCATTAGGGCTGTTAATGAGACTGGTAATAGAGTAGGTTTGGTGATTAACAGAGAAAAACTAAAGTGATGATAATTGGTCAGGCAGATAGTGCTTCAGTTGCTTTGAATGGCTGCACTCTTGAGCAAGAGTCTCAGAGTAATTATCTTGGGAGCTATGTAACAAATACTGTGATGTGTAGCGAGATAAACAGAACACTAACGATTGTTGCTCCAGATTTTTAGAATCTGTGGAGTGTGGGAAACTAGGCACGTACACCTAAAGACAAAATTAGGCTGTATAATAGTTTGGTTCTTTCTAAGGTTAGTTATGGTAGAAAAACACGGACCCTTTGTAAGCAGGATAACAAACTCGATGCCTTTGATTCTAGATGCTTACACTGTATCTTGGGCATTAGGTGGTTTGACTTTGTAAGTAATGATGAGGCTAGAAGGAGTCATCAACCTCCTTTGAGCAGCATATTGTGCAGAGACTGCATTGGTTTGGCCATGTTGCCCATATGTATAGCTGCAGATTAGCAAACAGGATTATGAACAGTGTGCTTCAAGGTTTCAGAAAAAGGGGGAGACCTAAGAAGCAATGCACAGACAATGTCAAACAGGACCTTGCTAGAATTGGCCTAGAATTGGCCTAGAATGGCAAAATGCAGCAGCTATAGCTTAGGACATGTCTGGGGAGCAAAATTACAAGTCTGGTTGAACCTCCATAGCCCTTAACTGCATGAGGATTTTGTATGTATGTCATCTGCATAAAAGTAAACTGAACTATTGAAGGTAACGTTACATAAATCATTAATGTATACAAGAAATAAGGGTGGGTCTAGTATAGATCCTTGTGGAACCCCATAATGGTTTATATCTTTATGCACAATGTAATGCAAACTGTTTATTTTTTGCAATAATATATTACTTAAACTATTTTTTAGCCATCTAAACACAATACCACTTAACCCATAATTTTCTAGTTTTTGTAATAGATTATTGTTATCTACAGTATCAAATGCTTTCTGTAAGTCTAAAAACATTGCTATTACTTTATGACCTCTATTTAATAAATATTTAAGTTATCTGTAAGATTCTTTAGTAGTTTATTTATAGTATCTTTGAATTTTTGAAATGATTATCATTTCAAACGTTTTTTTTTTCTTTAAGAATGAATATATCATGCATATATCTTTCCATAATTTTCGCAATGGTGGATAAGATAGCAATCGGTCTATAATTTCAATAATCAATTTTTTTTACATCTCTTAAATAAAAAATAAAAAAAATAAATACCCCCTCAAGCAGCTGCTTGCCACAGAGGTCTGACAGGAGCCTGTCAGTTTATATGCCACAGTAGGAGATCTGAGAGGATGGCAGGACCTCAGCAGAAAAACGACACACACATCCATGCCTAATTCCGGGGCTCGAACCCAGGTCCCTTAGATCAGTAGCCAAGCGTGCTAACCACTCGGCCACGGGATGGCTCTCTTAAATAGGGGCCTTAATATAGCTGTTTTTAGATCAGAAGGAATTTCCCGTTTCTAAACTCAGATTAATAATTTTTGCAATTATATCAGACATACCTAATTTGAACATTACTTTTTGTATGTTGGATATGAACATTATCATAATCCAGTGATTTATTAATATTTAATAATATAAAAATAATAAATACCCCCCTCAAGCAGTTGCTTGCCACAAAGGTCTGACAGAAGACTTTCAGTTTATATGCTATAGCAGATCTGTGAGGATGGCAGAACCTCAGCAGAAAGACAACAAACATTCATGCCTTACCTGGGGCTCAAACCCAGGTTCCTTTGATCAACTAGTGTACTGTATGTTATATCTCTAGTTTGATCTGTACCAATCCTTGGAATAAAAACGGAATATGTATTTCTGTATGTGTTAAAAAATCAATGTATTCATTGTCAAGCTGATAATTCTTTTCTTCAGTTTGACTTATTAATGTATTTTAGTTATTATTAAATTAGTCCTCCTTTAATTTTCACAAATATTAACTGTACATTAAATTAACATGTTCGTTTGCCACCATACACCATTAGAGCGCATTGAGTATACAACTATAGAAGAATCTAAACAACTATAGACTGGCGGACACTAAGAAAGCCAAGGAGAAGACCTACGTAAGATTCAAGAAATGCAATCTCAGGTCCGTAATATCTATTATTACAACTAAAACTCCAGTGTATGCAAATCCATCATTAATGAAGAAAATCATGGCATAAGGACTGGTCGCATATAAATAGGACGGTTACTTCAAAAACGATTGTATAAAGATATCAGTTGCAGTTTTACCAGCCTATTGTAAGTCTATGAAAATCCTTTCCTGGTTAAATACTAGATTAGTAACCTTTGAATATATTTAAGGGTGCGATCTTAGTTATTGGTATTTGGAGTAAATAATATCTTGTTGATGTATAAATGACCTCTGGGTACTGTGATAAAGTAAAATAGGTCTTATCCCTAGAAATAGAGAAACAGTTCTAATAAATTATTTCAGCTCATGAGCTAAGGTATACCGAAGTTGTTATACTCAATGCGCTCTACTGGTGTATATTGGCAAACGTACATGTTAATTTAATGTACAGTTAATATTCGTAAAAATTAAAGGAGTTATAACCTACTGTGCTTGGTAATAATTAAATTAGATTAAATTAGTTGTTAGTTCTTCCAGAGATATATCTTCAGGCATATTTCCAATAATTTTTTCATCGACAGATTTAAATTTTTATTTTCTAATATTTCATATATTAAATTCCAAGTTTTGAACACATAATTTTTTTAAATTAAAGTTGTCTTTTATAATATTTTTGCTTTTGAGTTTTAATTTGTGGTACAAATAAATCATGTATTGTTTTATAATTCTTTTTATATTCTTCATTTCTTATATTGTTTTTATAACGTATCTAGGCTTTGTCCCTTTTTTCAATTAAATCAATTTCTGTTACTGAAATTTTTTTCTGTCTCGTTTCCTTAACCTTTTTAATTGTTTGTAGGAATTTTATTTCTTTCTAAGATCTTATTATAAATTTATTTAAATACATTAAACGTTTCGCTTACATCTTTTTCACCTGGTCAGAATCTGAGATCAAAGCCACCCAATCAGTTGTTGAAATTTCTTCGTTTATTTTTTTATGATCATATCGATATAATTATTTTAATAAACTACTCTCAGTATTTCTAGTGTCATATTTTTGAATTTGAAAATCTCCAATATTTGCTGCAATTAAGTAATGATCTGCAATTTTACTTTGTAATATTCAAGAACGTGACCGGAAATTTTTATCTAATTTACCATTAATGTGATCAATACATGCTATAGTTAATTGCTCATTTAAATGTTCTTCTCTTGTACTATGTGTTACTGATACTGGTGATGTGTGGCCTGAGATAAATAGAAGAATAGGGATTGCTGCTGGGACTTTTAAGAATCTATGGAGAGTGCAAAAAAATAGGCGTTTATAGTTAAAAGACTAAAATTAGGCTGTATAATCATTTGTTTCTTTCTAAGGTTAGTTATGGTAGTGAAACATGGACTCTTTGTAAGCAGGATAACAAGAAATTTGACGCCTGTGATTTTAGATGCTTCTGCAGTATCTTGGACATTAGGTGGTTTGACTTTATAAGTAATGATGAGGTTAGAAGGAGTCATCAAACTCCTTTGAGCAGCATTTTGTGCAGAGAGAGACAGCATTGGTTTGGCCACGTTGCCCGTATGCACAGCAGCAGATTAGCACACAAGATTATGAACTGTGTGCATAGAGGCTTCAGGAAAAAGGGAGACCTAGGATCAGATGGTCAACTAATGTCAGACAGGACCTAGCTAAAATTGGATTACAGTGGCCAAATGCAGCAGCTGTAGCTCAGAACAGACATGTCTGGAGAGGAAAATTACAGTCTGGTAGGACCTCCATAGCCTGCGGCTGTATGAGGATTTTGTATGTATGTTTATGTGTTATTAACCTTTCAAGTTCCCATTCCAATAATAATGTTAAATATTTTTCTCTTCCGTATTTTTTTCAGATTTAATGTATCTATGTTAAAGTCGCATATAAGAATTTGGCTATATAATTTTTTGGAGTTCTCAAGCCAATTTCGAAAATTTTCAGAAAAAGTTATATTAGAGCTGGGTGACTTATATAAAGCCAAGACATAGCTTGTGGGGTGCTCCTGGTCAGCCGTGGTTAGTACCTTCAAAAAATGGTCTGAGTAGGGAAAAATCATGAACCACAGCAAGGTGTGGGCCAGCCACAGCTCATCGATGCTAAAGGTGAGCGAAGGCTATCCCTTATGATATGAGCCAACAGAAGGGATACTGTGGCACAACTTGCTCGTAATTTGAATGCTGGTGACAGGAGTAATGTGTCACAATACATCAAACTCTGCTGAAAATGGGGCTGCATAGCCACTCTGAGTGCCAATGCTAATCTCGGTTCACTATCGAAAGCACCTACAATGGGCAGGGGAGCATCAAAACTGTACCTTGAATGATTGGAAGAAGGTAATCTGGTCCAATGAATCTCGTTTCCTGTTGTACCATGTGGACGGCTGATATGTGTGTTTACCTGGGGAAGTGTGGCACCAGGGTGCATCATGGGACAAAAACAAGCTGGTTGAGGAAGTGTAATGCTTTAGGCAATGTTCTGCTGGGAAACCCTGGGTCCAGTCATTCATGTGCAAGGAACTATGTCTACCACCTATCTAAATATCATTGCAATGGTATCTCCCTCTAGTAGTGCCTTCTTTCAGTAGGATATGCGCCATGCCACACTGCCCGGATTGTTTGAGAATGGTTCACGGAATATGAGGAAGACTTCCAGGTGGAACCTCCAGATTCTCCAGACATCAATCCAATCGAGCATCTGTAGTTTGTGTTGGAACAGCATATCTGACCTGCAGTAGCACAACCACTTAACTTACAAGAGTTAAGGGATCTACTGGTAACGTTTTGGTACCAGATACCACAAGACACCTTTAGAAATCTTGTAGGGTCCATCTTCACTGGGTAAGGAGCTGTTTTGGTGGCATGTGGAGGACCAACATCATATTAGACAGGTCTATATAACAATACCTCTTGATTTCTCTTTTAAAATGTTTTGATAAATTACTTCAAATTGTTGTAAATTAAATAAACTTCTTTCAATCAGAGAAATATTAAATACACAATTAAAAGGACCTTCTTGTTCAGAAATTAATTAAAAATAACTTAAAATTCTCTGTTGTTGAACAATAAAATTTTAAAGTATAAAATACAAGTATTTATCAGTAATAATTTTAAAAACCTCCCAATATTTCTTCTGATTTCCAATATTAAGATGTGCAATTCCTAAAGTGTTATTTTCAGTTATGATTTCATTTTCAAAAAAAAAAAAAAACAATTTTTCTATCTCTAAATTATTATTTACTTATACATTTTCCTCCTTAAAAATATTACTTCCTAATAGATAATCTGTCATTTAAAGGTAAAAATGTATTAAAATGTTTAAAGTTTATCAAAATCAGTAAATATGTTCAGAATTACTATTTTTCATAATTTTACCATTCATGTACCACACATACTTATAATGTTTCAGTGTAGCTATGGTCCAAGCCTTCCGAAAACACTTATCGATTTATCTTGGTAAGGTTTTCATTGATGCAAACTGATGTTGAGACATCACTTATTCCAACATTGACAGTTGTAAGTCTTTGTTCTATGTACATTATACTATGGCGTATAAACTGACAGGCTCCTGTCAGACCTCTGTGGCAAGTAGCTGCTTGAGGAGGTGTTTATTTATTATTATGCACACCATGTACTTCTAGTAACAAAATTATTTCGTTTCTCACTGAACACAGAGCATTAAAAATTCGTTTAAGGAAAAGACTAGGTCTTGGAACACAGTTATTTACAATAAAATGTGGACTGGAGTAACAAAAAGTACCTTTGAAATTATGGCAATACACTCAATATTTAGTGCAAAACAGAAAAGTAGATATTTTACCTGAAAATATGACTGGAAAGGATTTCATGAAATGATTATTGGTTTCAGACTGTTTACAGCATGCAAAATTTTATTTCACAAAATGCCTAATATGACAATCAATGACAGAATTGCAGAGGAAGTAGACAATAGGGACTACAAAGTCTGATCTCCAGTAGAGAAATTTTATGCACTATGCATTATAGGACTGTAAGGTTCCAATTAATGTGGCCTATGCCTTGAGCTTGCCACCATACCTGATAAAAGTTTAAGAAGTTTTTTAATATGCTGCAAAAAAGAGTGATATTAGTTCTTGTGTAAATGTGTACTATCATTAACTTTTAAAGCCACAAGGAAAAAGTCATGTTTTATTTTGGAGTACATTATAGAACATTACATTTTTTTAAAATATATTATCTCAGCAAACTTATTAGCATTTAAGGAAATTCTGACTAATTAATTAATGCAATGATGATCCCACTTGGCTATTACGATAATTGATTTTACTTAATCTCAACTCTCATCTATAAGACTATCTTATCTGTGATGTATTAGATATACTGCACAATATATTTTGCTTTTTTTGGTTGGTATCTAAAAATAATACACTGCAATAAGAATCTGAAATCGATATTACACAGGCTATACAACAATGGATGGTATTCATATGCATCCAGTGTTGTTTATATATGAGGTAAATTCATCACATTCAACATCAAGAATCTGTATAATAATTAGCTGAGATTTGAAACAACCATTTTTATGGCAATATTATATACATGTAAATATATGGGTTTTTTTTTTCTGCTTTTTGATGGCACATATGCTTAACTCTGGTGTGAATGTGAAGCAATTTGAATGGCTATTTCATATTTCCATGCAACACAAATTTTGATGCAACACTCCTTCTATATAATTGCAAATATACAAAAACAGTGGTATACCATGATTTAAGTCTGTATTTCACTTAATTGAAAAAGCAACAACTGAAAATTAATATTCATGTGCAACTATTTTCTCGAAACTAATAATTCATATCACATCATTTCTATATTAAACTATTCCATGGTGTTATAATCAACCTTTCGAACAGTAACAGCTCGATACACAGAAAAACCTATTATTATCAGCAAAGTAAGAACAGCAAGGGTGCTTCCTACTGCTAATGGGACTGTTTCATCCTGAACAAAAGGCTCTATAGACTCACCAATTATTACTTGATTGCATCTGTGCTCTAAAACATAAAACAATGAATTAACACAAAATAAAAATAATTTGGCACAAGTCTATTACCAAGTATACTTGATGGAGCATGCATTGAATGGGAAGCAACATACTGTGATATATATATGAAATGCCTGTATTTCAATGAAAATTCACATAAAATTTATGTGATATACGGATTAATCAATTATTATCTGACTAATGATGTCTACATATCAATTATTAGTTATTAACAATTATTTTCCATTGATATCATAAAATATGCATGATGAAGTCTTTAATTATCGCTGCCACAAGCTACTGCTTACAGTGAGGCATAATGAAAGCCATCATTACTGGCAGTAAAAGCACTTAGGAAAAAGGTGCACAATGGCATTTTTTTCTCCTCTCTGTATTACAATGCTGATTTAAGGATTATATCAATTAATCATTGATTACCTGAAGACTGATACATATTGGTTTATTATTAGTTATCAGTTATTACTGATTACATTAAACTTCAATCATAGCATATGAATGAGCTGGGTTGTATTTATTTCATAGCAACACTTTTGCTTACACAAAGTTCGAAATCACCAGCTGTTAGCAGAGAGATAAAAGCCTTACACAAGGAAATGCATGAACACAATTTAATGTCCCATCAAATGGGTGGCTGGATTTTCAACCTCATCATTGTTCCCTTTCTCTACAAAGAAAGTGGAGGTTGGTTGGCTGATTGGGGTTTTATGGTGCATGGTCAACCAAGGCCATGATGGGACAAACAAGGTATAAAGTACAAAAGTAGAGTTCTTGAAGACATGGAAACCTACAACCACAGTTCCCTATTATCGATTAATATTCAATAAAAAAAAAAAGATGCAATGAGTAAAAGAGTGTAACAACAAAGGGGATAACAGACTGGTGTAAAAGGGAAACAAATGTAAAATACAAAAATCATTCATTTTTCATATTTTTATTTATAGGTGGTCCACCCACCACTTTTACTTTTATGGTGTGATGATCCACCCATTCACTTTTACTTTTCCTCAACCAGTTTTGCTTTATTTACATTATATTTATCATTTTGGGATTATTATTTTTTGGACATCGCAATTCTTGTTTTTGAACCATAGGAGTTGCGCATGCGCAACTCTGACTTTTGTCAGCCGTTAATGCACACATATAGAACACAACTCCTCTTGCGTCATAGCTAGCGCACTCATCAGATTATTCAAATGTTTTCCTGAAGTACAACAGACACATGCTGGATTTGTGGGCAGCATGTTATAACTAAGTGATGTTAGGTCACAGAGTTAGAGATAGAACTGTAGTCAGAATGAGTATTGTCAGTGGAGAAGTAGTATCATAGTTCCGGTAAAAAATATATCCGGTAAATGGGAGCTCCTGAGAGGCCCTGGAATCCTGAGAGGCTCCAGAGGCCCTGGAATCCACTGCGTAGCCCGCGACGACAGGCTGCCCAATGGCAAGGCAGCCAAAGGGGACCCCACAAGTCATGAGCTGAGGAGAGAAGACAGGGACCCCTGAGCAACTACCAGGATCCTCCTTTCCCGGGACATGGGTCTCCGCGCATGGCAAACATGCGGGTGAGCGTTCAGGACCCTGTGAAGGTACCCGAGCCAGCAGAACCTTCACAGGGTGGTCCCCTCACCATGAACAGGTTGGTTGGTTGGTTGTTTGGGGTTTTTTGGCGCATGAACTACTGAGGCTAAAATGCGCCAAACGAGATAAATAGAAGCTAAAAGTCAAGTACCCCTGAACCAAAGTTAAAACCAAGTGTTGCAAAAGGCAAAAGATAAAACCAACAAGATGTATAAAGATATAACAGAAAAACAATAAAAACACGATGTAAATATAACAAAAACTACAAGATGCATATAGTAAAAAACAACCCAGGTGTAAAGCCTGGGTTAGATATAAAAAGTACAAGTTAGTGTCAAAGTCTATTAAAATAGCCACAATACTTCAAAAAGGTAAAAACTGGCGGTAAAACACAATGATCAGATAAAAGATGTCCGAGTGTAAGAGACTCGGACAAAAAGTTATGAAAGTTAAAAGACATTTTTCGTTCGAAATTAAAAGCTTGACATTCAATTATGCTTCACAGTTAATATGCTTCACAGTTACAAAATTAAATATGCTTCACAGTTAAAATGGTGTCACAAAACTCGCACTTAGGTTCTGCGTCCGCCTTAAGAAGAAAAGAGTGTGTTAAAAATGAGTGACCTAAGCGGAGCCGAGCAAGTACAACTTCCTCCTTGCGATTCCTGCGGTAACAAGACTGCCACGGTTTGACAATGGGCTTGATCTCGAAGAGCTTGTTAGCAACCTGTTCAGACCAAGATCTCTGCCACTGTGCCCGGAGCTCGATGGTGAAACGCTGCCGGAAATCCACATATGGAACCGGCAACGGAGAGTCGGACAGGGGCGTGGTTGATCTGGCAGCAGAATCTGCCAAATCATTGCCCCTGATTCCGACATGACCGGGCACCCAACAGAAGAGAATCGTGGTGGTGGCTGCCAGACGATGGAGCTGCTGGCGGAGCTTGGAGAGAACAGGGTGAGGCTGATGCCTCACTGAGATCAAAGCCTGTAGCGAGCTAAGCGAGTCGGTGTAAAGCACACACCGATGATGATGCTTAGCTGCTAATTGGTCCAAGGTAATGCTGATAGCATGCAACTCAGCAGTGAAGATGGAACACTGCTGTTGGATCTGGTCTGCAATGATTACATCACAGCAGACCATGGCTGATCCCACTGAAGTGCTGGACTTCGAGCCATCTGTGAAGACAGGCAAGAAGTCCGGGTGCTCAGCACGATGGCTGGCAAACAGTTGCCGGTACACACAGTCGGGTGTAAAGGCCTTCCCCGTCCTGCACAGGGAAAAATCGCAGGATTGGATTGGATTGTTTTACCTCTGAGCGGCACTTTTTTGCACACCATGGGCTAAATGGCCAGGCCACAAGGACCCCGAAGGCTCAGAGAAGGTTGGGGGAGGGGACCCACTGGAACAGCTGTTGGGAGACAGATGGTAGCCTCCCGTCAATGCCATCCAGCGTGTTCTTTAACGTGCACAGGGTATGGCTCTCCCGCACACGGGGCCACATCTTAATGTCCCATCCGAAGGACGGCGGCTTTTCCAAGCCCATCGGTGTCCCCTATTGACCGTGGGCAGGGCGGGGAAATTTTGCGGAGATAAATCTCAACGCTGACCCAGCTGGGACTCGAACCTGGGAACTACAGATTACGAGCCTGGCGCGCTACCGACTGAGCCACCCCCGCCCCAAAAATCGCAGGAAGTGGAAACAGCGATCCAAGGTGGAAGTAGCTCAGCTGTCGACTGTGCGATGCTATCGAGACTGATGTTAATGTCTCTGAGGTAACCTCAGACACGCAAACCGAAAGGACGAATGGCAGTCAGCCGATTCTGGTATAACGTTTCCCACCTGGGACTGAAAACGCAGTCCCAAGTGGGATGGCCTGGCAGGGATCGCAATTTTGCTGCATACTGCAGGAACAACTGCTGACGGTGAATAGATAATGACGGTTTGTCGGTCTCAACGTAGAGACTCTGGACCGGTGAAGTGCGGAAGGCCCCCGTGCACACACACGGAGGGCCTGATGATGGAGTGGGTCCAGCACCTTCACCACCGAATCCCGGGCGGAGTCGTACACCTGGGATCTGTAGTCCAGTTTCGACCGCACAAGTGCGCGGTAGAGGTAGAGGCGAAGCAAAGAACATTGGTCCGCCCCCCAAGAGAGGGAGGAGAGGACCTTGATGATGTTCAAAGCCCGCGTGCACTTGGACCTGAGATGTCGAATGTGAGGTAAAAAGGTCAATTTCCGGTCGAAGATGGAGAGCGATGGATCCAGGAGACACTGCTCCAGGACCTGGCCCCTCCTGTTGGTGTCAGCACTGCCCCAGAGCGGACTGTGTCCGTTGTAGTCCCCCATGATGAGGAAGGGGGACGGCAGCTGCGAGACGAGGTCATCATGGTCATCCCGGAAAACGATGCTTCCGGGTGGGAGATAGACAGTCAACGAAAATCCCACAAAGAGGCGGATGGCAACCACCTCTAAGTGTGTGGTGAGGGGAATGACCTGGAATGGGGAAAGGTTGCTCACGAGGATGGCAACACCTGTGTGAGCTGGACCATCTCGATCCCGGTCCCGGCGAACGAGAGAAAAGTGCCGGATAGTGGGATTGTTGGCTGTCTGCAAGAATGTCTCCTGAAGGCACACGCAGAGGGGTTCGTGTACTCTCGGGAGGACCTTGATGTCATCAACATTCCTCTGGAATCCACGACAGTTCCATTGAAGGAGTGTGGCCATCTCAGGTCTTGGAAGAATTGGCGGACGACTTACGAATTATCTTAACCATCGACAGCGATGGTTTTTGAAAAATAGGGCGGTCTGTGTCCATGTCCTCGGAGTCGTCCGAACAACATGGATCAGAGACCGCCGAACGAGAAGGAGGTAAAATTTTCTTTTTGGGCCCCGGCGGGGGCTCCTTGGGTTTTGAAGGTCTTGCTGTCTGTGGGCGGGGTGGAGGGGACCTTCCAGATGTGGAAGTGGAAGGCACAGACACAGGAATAGAAACCGGTGTCGATGTCGAGATTGAATGTCGGCTTCACCTGCATCGAGGTACATAGCAGCAGGCGAGATTCAGCTGGTGGAACGCTGATGTCGGTCTGCACTGCCATGGAAGCCATCTTAACGATGGGCTTTCCGATGACCGCACCGGCATAGGAGACATTGCCAGGTGGGGCAGGCGGTGCAGCAATCTTTCTTGCCTCTGGATAGAAGATGTTGTGGAGAGTCTTCAGGCACTCTACCTCCTTCTCCTCCAGCCACTTTGGACAGTCGCGGGTGTACGCTGGTTGTTCACCACGGCAGTTTACATAGCATGCTTTTTCTGCTGTGCAGTCAGGTTCAAGATGATCCTGACTGCCACAACGAGCACAGGTAGGCTTGCCCCGGCATGCGGTACGGGCATGGCCAAACCTCTGGCATTGAAAACAACGCAGAGGGTTGGGTATAAATGGCCGCACCTCGCAGTGTAAGTATCCTGCCTTGATGGAGTTAGGCAGGTGTGGTGTATTGAAAGTTAGGATGAGTACCCGGCTGGGCTCTAACTTTCCATTATGGCGTGATGAAACCCAGTGGACTGCAATCACCCCCTGGGCTGAAAGCTCCGAGAGGATTTCCTCCTCAGAAACCTTGAGGAGGCCCCACTCGGAGATCACTCCCCGGGAGGAATTGAGTGTCTTGTGTGGAGTGACTTTGACTGCCACTCCACCAGTCGCTGTAACCTTTAATAGAAGCTCCGAATGCTTGGAGCATGCAGTCTCCACCTACAAGTCACCAGATCTAAGGCACTTTACCGATTTTGGTTCTCCCGCAAGACCTTGAATACCCTTGTGTATAAAAAACGGGGACATGTCTCCAAGCACCTGATCACTCGTAGAGTGGATGATCAGGAACCTCGGAGATGGAGACACACACGAAGACGAAGGCAAAGACAAAGAAGTTGGAGGTTCATGGCGCGCCCTCTTCGCGGAATTGATCGGAGAATTATGAGTTGTAGAACTCATGTTTGGTTTAAAAGGATTCAGTGCCCGTTGTCCCCACCCACCATGGAGTCCAACAAGGGGATGCCCAATTGGGCACCAGGGCTGCCCGGGCACCATACCCACACAGACAGTGAGCCAAGCCCGCACAACAAAACAAAAAGAAAAGAAAAAGAGAAATGGTGAGAAACTCGTCTGAGTTCCCACAAAAGAAAATAAGCAACAAATCAATAAAGTGTGAGGTAAGAGCTGGCCTCACAAAAGAAAGAAAACTACAAAATTAGTGAATGTGTGGGGAAACTCGCAAACCGTTGTCCGGACGGTGGACAAGGTTACTCACCAAACTGCATAGTTGACCCTAGCAGGACCAGCCCACCAGCTGATTGATCCTGAGTGGGCTACCCCAGGACCTCCCGTTTACCTGAAGCAGAGGCCAAAGCAGTGTATAGCAGCGGCCCCGGAAGTCACTGCCCAGCCCTGCGACAGACAGGCTCCCCAATGGCAAAACGGCCAAAGGGGACCCCACCAGTCATGAGCTGGGGAGAGAAGACGGGGACCCCTGAGCAACTGCCAGGATCCTCCTTTCCAGGGACACGGGTCTCCGCGCACGGCAAACACGTGGGCGAGCGTTTAGTACCCTGTGAAGGTAACCGAGCCAGCGGAACCTTCACAGGGTGGTCCCCTCACCACGGACAGGCTCTCACATCGAGGGGCACCATGAACAAGAACTCGCACCAACAAGGTGCAATTTTTGGGTAAGATAAACACAAATCAAGGGGAGATTTTACATAACTGATGTTCTTTTACATTTCTTTGGTTGTAATGAGTGAACATATATCACTATGTTGAAAATAAGGATGCCACACATGGAGAGTTATTATGTATTTGATAATGCTTTACCGTTCAATGGTTGTTTTTCTAGATGCATGGATATTGCTAATCAAAAAAGTCAGTAGCTATGATGTTACAAAGCCCAAGTGCATATAACTGTTCAAAATAAATGGTCTGCTTAACCTGACCAATTTACCTTACCAAGGTCTGCTTAACCTGACCTCTTACCTTACTAAATTTATATGAGACTAGAGGAATATCTCTATTGTAATACTTAGGTATAAAAATAAAATAGGGATTACCATTTTTTGTTGGATATCTCTGCTGCATTCAGACGTTTCATGACCCAATAGTTTGGTCACACCTTCGGTAAGCAAAAACCTGCCGAAGATGATCTATCGCATCTTCTGTAGGTGACCCATTAATCAATACAATGTATAAATTAGCACTGCAATTGAGAAAGAGGATTGTTGTTCTACCCCTTCCTCTCATTCTTTTCTAAGAAAATGCTGGATTACAACAGGTGTACTTCTCAGCATATCATATGGGAAGTAATAATTTGAGGTAGGTCCAGGATCCCAGCAAGCTTGGATCATTAATAATCGATTTGTAGATATAATGCATCAATCAACACTGTAATATAGAGAACAGAAAGTATTATCATTGAGTCCCTTGCCCCCCTTACTTTTTTGGGGAAAGTGCTTGGACTGCTAACAGTTGCAGCTTTCATCAGGCAGACTGGAAGCATTGCCTTGCGGCAGTGACAACTGAAGCTCTTGTCATGCATACTTTATGATATTAATTAAAATAAATTTTATCACTAATAATTAATAATTGATAGGAGGACACCATTAGCTGATTAGTAATTGATTATTTGATAAATCACATCAATTGAACACAAATTTACCCTGAAATACAGGAAAACAATTATGTATAATAATAATATATGTCACAACAAATAATACAATATATGTCACATGATGTTGCCTTCCATCTGAGGCATGCACCATTGAGTACCTAAAGGTAATATTCTTGAGCTAATAACTCATGAGAATTTAAAACAATGCAATTATAATTTACTGTTTGGAAAAAAATGTATTTAGCAAAAATCGAAATTAAAGCAGTAGTTCTCAATTTATTAGTGTCTACTAATTAGCAATATTTGAAGTTCCCACACTATAAATGATGTGTCCTTCATTAATTTTTAGTACATTTGTTGTTTTATATTATAAAATCTTTGTTTTTTAGATTAAGCAATTATCTCCTATGTTAACCCTCCCCATGACCAAATCTGAAAAACTGGAATGTATATGAAAACCCAGCTTTTTTTTGTAACAAATTTTAAAATCTTATCTTGAAGTAACAAACAGTTATGCAGAATTGCCAACCTTGCAAAATGAAAATTACAATTTAAAAGAATGAAAATCGGAGGAAGTTGGAGGATGACGTTCTGCAGTTTACATTACTCAGACACCATTTTTTTTAACACAACTCAAAAATGCGTTACGGTACTCCCGGACTCCTAGTGGCGATGAAAAAATTTAATTCTTCCAGAATTATACCAAGTTTCTTAAAATTACTTTCATAAAAAAAAACCTCTCTAAATATGCGATTTAAACTAGAAAGAATATTCTGCCTCTTGGGAAGTTCTACAAATAATAACCTAAGCAATCATATTACTTGCAGTAAAATATAATATAAATATGAATAGTTCAACGAAAATATGCTGAGTAAAGAATATAATGATAAACACTTATTCCTAAGCATAGAATTTTGTTGAACAAATAAAAAGAAAACCACCAGAAGTAATAGTATCCAACATATTTTCCTAACTGTGCATATTGTTATACAACGAATGTCAGTCAATAACATTTGAGGTCACTTGTTTCAACAGCCAGTTGTCAGCTCCAAACACTCAATATTTTTGGGAAATACAAAACCTTTTGTGAAAATTAAAAAACAATTGATGGGGACTAAAAAAATACAAAGTTCAAAATATAAACTTTTATAATAAAATTACAGCTATAACAAAGCAAAGGCCATACTCTTCAATTTTTGTTTTAATACTTTTTCCGTTCTTTATGGATATATGTACTTTTTTTTTCTTGATAAAGATCCTTTAAATCAGAGCATACAGATTAGTGAATGTTGGCAAATTTCCCTGATTTTCTTCCCTGAAAGTTAGTCATTTTGTAATATGGCACTTTTCAAGGATGCTGAACTTTGCAGGTTTCTGTCACCTACCCTAGTGGGTGTCCCATCAATTCATCATGACGTCAACCATCGCTACATCAGTTGATTACAGTGATATAGTATTTTATTATTTACTCTATATCTCTGCTCATATGAACTGTCTATACATTGAGAAATAAAACATTAGTCATAATAATTTCCACCAAAATTAATTAAAATTTAAATAATTAGTACTGTTTCAAACCATTTAATAAATGCATTTTAAAAGTTTGCATAATGATTATTTCAGTATTAAGCAATTATGAATGATTTTTATGAAAGGTAATTTATTATTAAATATTCCATGGTCCATAATTCTTTAACTTTTTGTTGAAAATCAAAATATAAAAAGATTTGATTATGATCTTTATTTTATCTTGAATCACATTTTCCCATTAAATGCATATTTTAAAATTCATAAAGCTTCGAAATTAGATTTCCATTAAGATAACATGAAAATTCAGCACTTTGGTAGGTTCTAGGCAAATTGTTCGAACACCAGTTTTTTGAATAATAACTTTTTCGAATGACATTTTCTCGGAAATGGATAGTTTAAACAGCATGGGAGATGGTACACACCACAGGGAGGTGATTGCTTCCTTAAGGATTGTCCTCGACATCTCACGTAAAGAGTGGAAGGATTGAGGAGGAGCAGATGGCAAGATTAATGGCAGTGAATGTGCTGGTCAGGAAGTGGAAGTATGTACTAACACCAGTGTTCAAGAGGGAGAGTGATGGTTCCAAGACCCCATCCTTCCCATTAGTGTCAGTACTGCCACACAGAGGACTATCCCACAGAGGATCTGTGTTCTTGGAATGGTCTGAAGAACATGGATCACAGACTGCCAAATGAGATGGATTCAAGTTTTATTCTTAGGCCCTGGTCGGGGCCCCTTGGGTTTGGAGTCTGGTTGTCTGAGGTCTGGAAGGAGGAAGGCCTTCCAGTGGTGGAAATGGAAGGTGTAGAAGCAGGAATTGAAACCGGAGTCGAAGTGAAAATGGACTTTGGCTTCACCCACTCCAAGATGTACCGAGTGGCAGGCAAAGAAATACTCGATGGAACACTCATGTCAGTTCGCACTGTCACAGATGCTGTGGGAACAATTGGCTTCCTAGCAGCCCCACTGACATAGGAGAGTTTGTCAGGTGGAGGCAGCAGTGCAACAATTTTTTATGCCTAATGATATCTGTTGTTTTGTAGAGTTTTCACTCACTGGGCCTCTTTCTCCTCTTTTCACTTTGGACAGTTGCAGGAATAGGATGAATGGGCACCACTGCAATTAACACAGCTTGCTGTCTCAGCTGTACAGTCCAGGTCAAGGTGATCCTGACTACCACAGTGAGCACAAGTAGGTTTACCCCCAGAAAGCCATGCAGGCAGGATCATATATCTGGCACTGGAAACAGTGCAAAGGGTTGGGAATATATGTTTGTACCTTGCAATGTAAACAGCCTGTCTTAATGGAGATATGCAAGAGTGGCATGTCAGACTGAACCTGATGAACTGTGGTCAATCCTGGGTAGATAACTCCGAGATCTTTTCAGAGGCTTTGAGGAGGTACCCCCACTTGGAGATCATACCATGAGAGAAATTCAATTATTTGTGGGGTGTCACAGTGCTGCCCACCCCCACCCATTGCTGTT
The DNA here is from genome assembly GCA_038380435.1 of Ryuthela nishihirai. Taxonomy (NCBI): domain Eukaryota; kingdom Metazoa; phylum Arthropoda; class Arachnida; order Araneae; family Heptathelidae; genus Ryuthela; species Ryuthela nishihirai. The sequence continues at coordinate 56,883,583 of JAWZYU010000030.1, read as the reverse complement.
AACTTCAGGAGGCACTATGAGTGCTTAGAGCAGGCAGTCTCTATCAACAAGTCACCAGCTCTTAGGCACTTGACAGATTTCGGTGTTCCTACAAGACCTTCCAAACCCTTATTGATAAAAAAAAGGGGGACATGTCCCCAATTACCTGATCAACCTTGCAATGAATGATCAGGAATTGTGGGGTCACACAAACAGACACAGAAGCTGGTTGCAGTGACAAATACAATGATGAAGATAGGGGCACATGCCAAGATCTCTGGTGACATTGGCTGATGAATTTCCTTTAATGGAACTTATGGTTTTTAATTGGTGGTTTAGTGACCATGGTCCCTGCCCACCATGGAGCACAACAAAGTGATTCCCAATCGGGCACCAGGACTGCATGGGCACTATACCCACAGAGTCAATGAGTCAAGCCCTCAGAAATAAATAAAAGGAAAAGAGAAATGTGAGAAACTCACCTGAGTCCTCACAAAATGATACAAGAAAAAATAAAATGTGAGAATTCCTCACAAAATAAAAGTAAATAAAAAAGGAAAATAAGGTGTGTGGAAACTAGCGAATCTGCCCCTGGATGTGAGCAAGGCACACACCTACTGCATAGTTAGCCTTAACATGTCCAGCCCACCAGCTGATTGATCTTGAGGGGCCACCCCAGGGTTACCGTTTACCCAAAGCAGGAGTCAAAACAGTGTGTAGCAGCAGCCCTCGAAATCACTGTCCAGTCCCGTGACGAACAGAATACCCAATGACAAGATGGACAAAAGGGGACCCCATGCATCATGAGCTGAGGGGAGCAGACCAGGTTGGTTGGTTGTTAGGGTTTAATGGTGCATTAGCATCTAAGGCTATAATGCACCAAACGAATGTCCAAAATGTAAAAAGATAAAAGTCATGAAACCCTCAACCAATTTTTAAAAATAAACTATAAAGCCAAAATCACAAATGTAGAACAATAAAATGACAAGCAGTAAATAACAATAAACAAATGTAGAAATATGTTGTAAAAATAAATACAAGTAACCCAGGTGTAAGCACCTGGGTTAATCATATATATAATAAACAGTAGAGTAAAACTATACATGAGTAAAATAACCTGTAAATTGTAAAAATTGAAAGACAGCGTTAAAACAACAATGATCTGATAACAAATTTGCGAGTGTAAGGGGCTCGGACGTAAAATCATGAAATGTAAAATACAAACGTCGTTCTAGATTAAAACATGGGCAATGAATTAAAATATGTTTGATAGTTAAAATGGTGTCACAAAACTCGCACTTAGGTATGTCGTCCACCCGTAGAAGAAACAAATGAGTAATAAACGAATGACCTAAGTGGAATTGAGCAAGTACAACTTCCTCCTTGCGATTCCTGCGATAACAAGACTGCCATGGTTTGATGATAGGTTTCATCTCAAAGAGCTTGTTCCTAAGCTGTTCTGACCAAGATCTCTGCCACTGTGCCTGGAGCTCGATGGTAAAACATTGCCGGAAATCCAGGTATGGAACCGGCAACGGAGAGTCGGACAGGAGCGTGGCTGATCTGGCTGCAGAATCTGCCAAATCATTGCCCCTGATTCTGACGTGACCGGGCACCCAACAGAAATGGATGGTGGTTGTGGCTGCCAGACAATGTAGCTGCTGGCGGATCTTAGTAAGAACTGGGTGAGGCTGATGCCTCACCGAGATCAAAGCCTGTAGCGAGCTAAGCGACTCGGTGTAAAGCACACACCGACGATGATGCTTCGTCACATGTGGTCCAAGGTGAGGCTGATAGTGTGCAACTCTGCAGTGAAGATGGAACACTGCAGTGGAATCTGGTCTGCAATGATTACATCATAGCAGACCATGGCCGATACCACTGATGTGCCGGACTTCGAGCCATCTGTGAAGACAGGCAAGAAGTCCGGGTACTCAGCACGATGGCTGGCAAAGAGTTGCCGGTACACAGTCGGGTGTAAAGGCCTTCCCCGTCCTGCAAAGGGAAAAATCGCAGGAAGGGGAAACAGCGAGCCAAGGTGGAAGTGGCTCAGCTGTCGACTGTGCAACGCTATCGAGACTGATGTTAATGTCTCTGAGGTAGCCTCGGACACGCAAACCAAAAGGACGAATGGCAGGCGGCTGATTTGTGTAAAGCATTTCCTACTTCGGACTGAAAACGCAGTCCTAAGTGGGATGGCCAGGCAGGGATCGCAATTTAGATGCATATCGTAGGGACAATTGCTAACGGCGAATAGAGAAGATTTGTCGGTCTCTACATAGAGACTCTGAACCGGTGAAGTGTGGAAGGCTCCCATGCAAACACGGAGAGCCTGGTGGTGGAGGGGGTCCAGCACCTTCACCAGCGAATCCCGGGCGGAGTCGTACACCTGGGATCCGTAGTCCAGTTTCGATCGGACAAGTGCACGGTAGAGGCAGAGCAAAGAACATCGGTCCACCCCCCAACAAATGGAGGAGAGGATCTTGATGATGTTCAATGCCCACGTGCACTTGGACCTGAGATGACATATGTGTGGTAAAAAGGTCAATTTCCGATCGAATATGAGACCAAGGAACTTGGTCTCTGCCACAACTGGAATGATGTTACCCCTGAGCCGGAACTTGGGCTCCAGGTGAAGATTACGCTTGCGGAAAAAGTGCACACAAGTGGTCTTCTGTGGGGAGAACCGAAACAGAAAGATTGTTTAGGGCAATTTGCAGTTGTCATTCAATGACCCTCATGCTGGATGAAGAGCAAAAGATGCTAAAGTCATTAACATAGAGGGCATTGCCTACTGATGGAGGAAGTTGTCTAGTAATAGAATTTATCTTGACAGCAAAAAGCATAACACTCAGAACACAGCCTTGTGGCCCCCCTGTTCCTGGGGGTACGGCCGCGACAGTTACCGACACGGACACGAAAAGAACGTGTCGATAAGAAGTTGGAGATGAAGATCGGCATGTGACCTCTCAAGCCGAAGCTTGGAGGTCACGAAGAATGCTGAATCTCCAAGCCGTGTCGTACGCTTTTTCGATGTTGAAGAAAATTGACACCAGGTGCTCTCTACGTAAAAAAGAATTTCCGATAGCCGATTCGAGGCGTATCAGATGGTCAAGAGTTGATCGTTGCCTGCGAAAGCCACACTGGGTATTGGAAAGAAGGTTGTGGTGTTATAAATACCAGATGAGTCTGGCATTTACCATTCTTTCCAACACCTTGCACACGCAGCTCGTCAACGCGATGGGACGATAATTGGAACGAATCTTGGAATCCTTTCCTGGCTTCAGGAAAGCCAAGATGATGGCCTCCAGCCAGGAGTCCGGAAACTGCTCCTCGAGAAAATTGCGATTGAAAAGATGGAGCAGCCGATCCTTACTTGATGGTGAGAGATGTTGGAGCATGGCATAATGGAAATTGTCTGGCCCGACAGCAGATGCACGAGAGAAGTGCAGAGCAAGGCAAAGCTCCTCCGCTGTGAATGATCTGTTGTAAGGCTGCAGGCCATTCGAGTGGAATGACAGCGGAGAGCGTTCCGCCTTGCCCTTCTGGGCCAGAAACTCAGGGGAATAAGAGGAAGATGAAGAGATGGAGGAGAATGACTCCCCAGAGTGTCGGCAATTGCTTTGGGATCAGCAATTGCCTGTCCATTGTGCTCCTGGATTGATTGTTGGCTGTTTGGAGTTTTATGGCGCATGAGCTACTAAGGCTATAATGTGCCAAACAAGGTAAAAATATGCTAAAAAAAACAAATACTCCTCAACCAAAATTAAAAAACAAATGCTGGAAAAGGTAAAATTTAAAACCAACAAGATATATACAGGGTGATTCAAAACTTATCGTTCAAATTTCGTGGGGAGGTAGGGAATAGTCAGGAAACCGATTTCACATAGGAAAGTATGTCCGCAAACGTCATCTACATGAACAAAATGGACAAGTAAAGTGAACACAAGGAAACAGTACAGTTAAGTGGTAACGAATGTGACTTTTATTCCAACAAGGTAAAGTACAGGTTCACAGTAGGTGCTCAAAATTGCGACCATTTACACGGACACAGGATTCACAGCGCCGTTGCATTGACCGCCGAACATTTTCAAAAACACCTGGCATATCACGGACAATGCCTGCGGCGGCCACTATTCGAGCAACAAGGTCTACCATTTCACTGTCGACGGGGTCTTGCACACATGGTATTTCATGGCCACCCACTAAGAGAAATCCATGGGTGATAAATCAGGTCGGGAGTGGTCGGGCGAGCTGTACACTGATTGGGTACACACAGCGCCCTCTACATATGCATGCGTACATTTGCGGACAAACTTTCCTATGTGAAATCGGTTTATTGATGTATTCCCTACCTCCGCACGAAATTTGAACGATAAGTTTTGAATCACCCTGTATATAACAAATAAAAAGTAAGGTGTAAAACAACAAATGTGTAGACAAATAAATACAGTAGAGTTTGGTTTGGTTGTTTGGGGTTTTTTGGCGCAATAGCAACTAAGGCTATATTGCGCCAAACAAACGATAAAAAGGGTAAAAGACATGGAACCCACAACCAAATTTAAAAGAGACAAGAAAAACACAGCATAAAAACGAGATATAGAAAAAGAGTAAAAGAGAGCAACAAGTGTAAAATCAACCAGTATAAAATCAACAATAACAATGGGTGTATAGGACCCATGTAAAAAACAACAGGTAAAACACAGGTAAAAAACCAGTAAGAAAGAGAAAATTCATAAACGAGTAAAATAACCGGTAAAACGTACAAAGTCGAAAACAGTAGTTAAAAGTGAATCATCAGATAAAAGGTGTCCGAGTGTAAAGGGCTCGGACGTAAAATCGTGGAAGTTAAAAAACACACGTCGTTCAAGGTTAAAACAATGACATTCAATTAAAATATGTTTAACTGTTAAAACGGTGTCACAAAACTCGCACTTAGGTACTGCGTCCGCCTGAAGAAGAAAAGACTGGGTTAAAAACGAGTGACCTAAGCGGAGCCGAGCAAGGACAACTTCCTCCTTACGATTCCTGTGAAAACAAGACTGCCACGGTTTGACAATGGGCTTGATCTCGAAGAGCTTGTTAGCAACCTGTTCAGACCAAGATCTCTGCCACTGTGCCCAGAGCTCGATGGTGAAACGCTGCCGGAAATCCACATATGGAACCGGCAACGGAGAGTCGGACAGGGGCGTGGCTGACCTGGCAGCAGAATCTGCCAAATCGTTGCCCCTGATTCTGACATGACCGGGCACCCAACAGAAGAGAATCGTGGTGGTGGCTGCCAGACGATGGAGCTGCTGGCGGATCTTGGAGAGAACAGGGTGAGGATGATGCCTCACCGAGATCAAAGCTTGTAGCGAGCTAAGCGAGTCGGTGTAAAGCACACACCGACGATGATGCTTAGCTGCTATATGGTCCAAGGCAATGCTGATAGCATGCAACTCAGCAGTGAAGATGGAACACTGCTGTGGGATCTGGTCTGCAATGATTACATCACAGCAGACCATGGCTGATCCCACAGAAGTGCCGGACTTCGAGCCATCTGTGAAGATGGGCAAGAAGTCCGGGTGTGCAGCACGATGGCTGGCAAAGAGTTGCCGGTACACACAGTCGGGTGTAAAGGCCTTCCCCGTCCTGCACAGGGAAAAATCGCAGGAAGGGGAAACAGCGAGCCAAGGTGGAAGTGGCTCAGCTGTCGACTGTGCGATGCTATCGAGACTGGTATTGATGTCTCGCAGGTAACCTTGGACACGCAAACCAAAAGGACGAATGGCAGTCGGCCGATTCTGGTATAACATTTCCCACCTGGGACTGAAAACGCAGTCCCAAGTGGGATGGCCTGGCAGGGATCGCAATTTTGATGCATACTGCAGGGACAACTGCTGATGGCAAATAGATAAAGATGGTTCATCGGTCTCAACGTAGAGACTCTGGACCGGTGAAGTGCGGAAGGCCCCCGTGCACACGCGGAGGGCCTGATGATGGAGTGGGTCCAGCACCTTCACCACCGAATCCCGGGCGGAGTCATACACCTGGGATCCGTAGTCCAGTTTCGACCGGACAAGTGCACGGTAAAGACGGAGCAAAGAACATCGGTCCGCCCCCCAAGAGAGGGAGGAGAGGACCTGGACAATGTTCAATGCCCGTGTGCACTTGGACCTGAGATGTCGAATATGTGGTAAAAAGGTCAATTTCCGGTCGAAGATGAGACCGAGAAACTTGGTCTCCGCCACAACTGGAATGATGTTACCCCCAAGCCGCAGCTCGGGGTCCAAATGAAGATTACGCTTGCGGCAAAAGTGCACACAAGCGGTCTTCTGTGGGGAGAACCGGAACCTATTGGCCATCGCCCAAACCGAGAGATAGTTCAGGGCAGTTTGCAGTTGTCGTTCAATGACCCTCATGCTGGACGATGAGCAAAAGATGCTAAAGTCATCAACATAGAGGGCATTGCCTACAGTCGGAGGAAGTTGCCGTGTAATGGAATTTATCTTGACAGCGAAAAGCGTAACACTCAGGACGCAGCCTTGAGGCACCCCCTGTTCTTGGGGGAAAGGCCGCGATAGAGTGTTGCTGACACGGACTCAAAAAACACGAGAACATAAAAAGTTCGCGATGAAAATCGGCATGTGACCTTGCAAGCCGAAGCTGTGAAGGTCACGAAGAATGCCGAATCTCCATGCCGTGTCGTACGCTTTTTCGATGTCGAAGAAAACTGACACCAAGTGCTCTCGTCGTAAAAAAGAATTCCTGATCGCCGATTCGAGGCGGATCAGGTGGTCTAAAGTAGACCGGTGCCTGCGAAAGCCACACTGGGTGTTGGAAAGAAGGCCGTGATGTTTCAAATACCAGGCCAGCCTGGTATTTACCATCCTTTCCAACACCTTGCAGACGCAGCTCGTCAACGCAATTGGACGATAATTGGAAGGAATCTTGAGATCTTTGCCTGGCTTAGGGAAGGCCAAGACGATGGCCTCCCGCCAGGAGTCCGGAAACTGCTCCTCGATGAAAATACGGTTGAAGAGTCGGAGCAGTCGATCCTTACTCGATGGTGAGAGATGTTGGAGCATGGCATAATGGACATTGTCTGGCCCCTTAGCAGATGTACGAGAAGTGAGCAGAGCAAGGCGAAGCTCCTCCGCTGTGAATGGCCTGTTGTAAGACTCCAGGCCATTCGAATGGAAGGACAGCAGAGAGCATTCGGCCCTGCTCTTCTGGGCCAGAAACTCGGGGGAGTAGGAGGACAGAGAAGAGATGTCGGAGAATGACTCCCCCAGAATGTCGGCAATTGCTCGAGGATCAGCAATTGCCTGTCCATTGTGCTCCAAGATCGATAATGAGTGGGACGTGTACTTCCCACCCACTTCCGGACCTTATCCCACACGACCTTAGAACTGGTCGTGCGGGTGATAGATGTATATTTCATCCAAGATTCCTTCTGGCTCTGGCGCCGGACGAAACGGGCTTTCGCCCTGGCGCGTTTGAATGCTTCGAGGTTGGGGGACGTCAGATATCTCCGAAACACCCCCCAAGCCTTGGTCTGAGCCTTACGAGCTGCGGTGCAGTCGGGAACCGTCGAAACTGAGGAACCGTCGAAACCGAGTCGAGGTCTGAGGAATAGTAGAGGCAGCTGCATGGACAATGCAGCTGCCTTTTTTTTGGGAACCGTCGAAACCGAGTCGAGGTCTGAGGAATAGTAGAGGCAGCTGCATGGACGATGCAGTCCGTCAACTCCGCCACTGCAACATTGATGGGCTCCTGGCTGACAGAGTGCTCATCGAGCTCAGACAAGAGCTCGAAGCCACTCCAATCAGCCAGATCAAGCCGCCACCGGGTGACACGCGAAGGGCTGCAAGACCCCCCACGAGAGATGGTACACACCACGGGGAGGTGATCGCTTCCGTAGTGATTGTCCTCGACCTCCCATGTAAAGAGTGGAAGGATCGAGGAGGAGCAGATGGTGAGGTCAATGGCAGTGAATGTGCGGGTTGGGGTGTGAAAGTAGGTACTGACACCGGTGTTCAACAGGGAGAGCGATGGATCCAGGAGACACTGCTCCAAGACCCGGCCCCTCCTGTTGGTGTCAGCACTGCCCCAGAGCGGACTGTGGCCGTTGAAGTCCCCCATGGTGAGGAAGGGGGACGGCAGCTGCGAGACGAGGTCATCAAGGTCATCCCGGAAAATGACGCTTCCGGGTGGGAGATAGACAGAACAGACAGTCAACGAAAATCCCACAAAGAGGCGGATGGCAACCGCCTCTAAGTCGGTGGTGAGGGGAATGACCTGGAATGGGGAGTGGTTGCTCACGAGGATGGCAACACCTCTGTGACCTGGACCATCTCCATCCCGGTCCCGGCGAACGAGAGAAAAGTGCCGGATTGTGGGACTGTTGACCGTCTGCAAAAATGTCTCCTGCAGGCACACACAGAGGGGTTCGTGTGCCCTCAGGAGGACCTTGATGTCGTCAATATTCCTCTGGAATCCACGACAGTTCCATTGAAGGAGTGTGGCCATCTCAGGTCTTGGAAGAATTGGCGGACGACTTTCGATTTATTTTAACCGACGCCAGCGACGGTTTAGGAAAATTAGGGCGGTCGGTGTCCATGTCCTCAGAGTCGTCCGAGCAACATGGATCAGAGACCGCCGAACGAGGAAGTAAAATTTTCTTTTTGGGCCCCGGTGGGGGCCCCTTGGGTTTTGTAGGTCTTGCTGTCTGTGGGCGGGGTGGAGGGGGCCTTCCGGAGGTAGATGTGGAAGGCACAGACAGAGGAATAGAAACCGGTGTCGATGTCGAGGTTGACACCAACTTCGGCTTCGCCTGCGTCAAGAGGTACTTGGCAGCAGGCGAGAAAGATTCAGCTGGTGGAACGCTGATGTCGGTCTGCACCGCCACAGAAGCCATCTTAACGATGGGCTTTCCGGCAACCGCACCGGCATAGGAGACCTTGCCAGGTGGGGCAGGCGGTGCAGCGAGCTTTCTCGCCTCTGGATAGCTGATGTTATGAAGGGTCTTGAGGCGCTGTACCTCTTTCTCCTCCAGCCACTTCGGACAGTCGCAGGAGTACGCCGGATGTTCACCACGGCAGTTTACACAGCATACCTTTTCTGCTGTGCAGTCAGGTTCGAGATGATCCTGACTGCCACAACGAGCACAGGTGGGCTTGCCCCGGCATGCGGTGCGGGCATGGCCAAACCTCTGGCATTGAAAGCAACACAGAGGGTTGGGGATAAATGGCCACACCTCGCAGTGTAAGTAGCCTGCCTTGATGGAAAGTAGGCAGGTGTGGTGTGTTGAAACTTAGAATAAGTACCCTGGTGGGCTCTAACTTTCCATTATGGCATGAAGAAACCCGGTGGACTGCTATCACTCCCTGGGCCGAAAGCTCCGAGAGGATTTCCTCCTCAGAAACCTTGAGGAGGCCCCACTCGGAGATCACGACCCGGGAGGAATTGAGCGTCTCGTGTGGAGTGACTTCGACTGCCACTCCACCAATCGCTGTAACCTTTAATAGACGCTCAGAATGCTTGGAGCACGCAGTCTCCACCTGCAACTCTTCAGATCTTAGGCGCTTGACAGATTTCGGTTCTCCCGCAAGACCTTGAATACCCTTGTGTATAAAAAACGGGGACATGTCCCCAAGAACCTGATCACCTGTAGAGTGGATGATCAGGAACTTCGGAGGCGGAGACACACACGAAGACAAAGACAGAGAAGTTGGGGGTTCATGGCGAGCCCTCTTGGCGGCATTGATCGGATTTTTATGAGTTGGAGAACTCATGTTTGTTTTTAAATAATTCAGTGCCCATTGTCCCCACCCACCATGGAGTCCAACAAGGGGACGCCCAGTTGGGCGCTAGGGCTGCCTGGGCACCATACCCACAGAGCCAGTGAGCCAAGCCCTCACTACAAAACAAAAAGGAAAAGGAAAAAAGAAATGGTGGGAAACTCGGAGTTCCCACAAAGAAAAGAAGCAACAAAGCAATAAAGTGTGAGGCAAGAGCTGGCCTCACAAAAGAAAGAAAACTACAAACTTAGTAAATGTGTGGGGAAACTCGCAAACCGTTGTCCGGACAGTAGACAAGGTTACTCACTGATCAGCATAGTTGATCTGCATAGGACCAGCCCACCAGCCGATTGATCCTGAGGGGGCCGCCCCAGGACCTCCCATTTACCTAAAGCAGAGGCCAAAGCAGTGTATAGCAGCGGCCCCGGAAGTCGCTGCCCAGCCCCGCGACAGACAGGCTCCCCAATGGCAATACAGCCAAAGGGGACCCCACCAGTCATGAGCTGGGGAGAGAAGACGGGGACCCCTGAGCAACTGCCAGGATCCTCCTTTCCAGGGACACGGGTCTCCGTGCACGGCAAACACGCGGGCGAGCGTTTAGGACCCTGCGAAGGTAACCGAGCCAGCGGAACCTTCACAGGGTGGTCCCACTCACCGCGTACAGGCGCTCACACCGAGGGGGAAATACAGTAGAGACAAAGGATAAAACTAGCCCAGGTGTAAATGACCTAGGCAGACGGTGAATAAATTACAAATGATTAAAATTATAATCTGGTAAAATATCCTGTATACTGTAAAAAGGCAAAAATTGGAGATAAAATGGTACTATCAGATAAAAGATGTCCGAGTGTAAGTGGCTCGGACGTAAAATTGTGAAAATTAAAATACCAACGACGTTCTAGGTTACAACATCGACATTCAATTAAAATATGTTTGATTGTTAAAATGGGGTCACAAAATTCGCACTTAGGTACGTCGTCTGCCCGTAGAAGAAAGGAATGAGTAATATACGAGTGACCTAAGCGGAGCCGAGCAAGTACAACTTCCTCCTAGCGATTCCTGCGGTAACAAGACTGCCATGGTTTAATGATAGGTTTGATCTCAAAGAGCTTGTTCATAAGTTGTTCTGACCAAGATCTCTGCCACTGTGCCCGGAGCTTGGTGGTAAAACGCTACCGGAAATCCAGATAGGGAACCAGCAACGGAGAGTCGGACAGGGGCGTGGCTGACCTGGCAGCAGAATCTGTCAAATCATTGCCCCTGATTCCGATGTGACCGGGCACCCAACAGAAATGGATGGTGGTGGTGGCTGCCAGACGATGTAGCTGCTGGCAGATCTTAGTAAGAACTGGGTGAGGCTGATGCCTCACCGAGATCAAAGCATGTAGCGAGCTAAGTGAGTCGGTGTAAAGCACACACCAATGATGGTGCTTAGTCGTCACGTGGTCACTGATAGCGTGCAACTCTGCAGTGAAGATGGAACACTGCAGTGGGATCTGGTCTGCAATGATTACATCACAGCAGACCATGGCTGATCCCACTGAAGTGCCGGACTTCGAGCCATCTGTAAAGACAGGCAAGAAGTCCGGGTGCTCAGCACGATGGCTGGCAAAGAGTTGCCGGTACACACAGTCGGGTGTAAAGGCCTTCCCCGTCCTGCACAGGGAATAATCGCAGGAAGGGGAAACAGTGAGCCATGGTGGAAGTGGCTCAGCTGTCAACTGTGCAACGCTATCGAGACTGGTGTTAATATCTCGCAGGTAACCTCGGACACGCAAACCGAAAGGACAAGTGGCAGTCGGCCGATTCTGGTATAATATTTCCCACCGGGGACTAAAAACGCAGTCCCAAGTGGGATGACCAGGCACGGATCGCAATTTTGCTGCATACTGTACGGACAACTGCTGACGGCGAATAGATAATGATGGTTCATCAGTCTCAACATAGAGACTCTGGACTGGTGAAGTGCAGAGTTGGGTTGTTTCACCTCTGAGCGGCACTTTTTTGCACACCATGGGCTAAATGGCCAGGTCACATGGACCCCGAAGGCTCAGAGAAGGTTGGGGGAGGGGACCCACTGGAACAGCTGTTGGGAGACAGATGGTAGCCTCCCGTCAAGGCCATCCAGCATGTTCTTTAACGTGCACAGGGTGTGGCTCTCCCGCACACGGGGCCACGGCTTAACGTCCCATCCGACGGACGGTGGCCTTTTAAAGCCCATCGGTGTCCCCTACTGACCATGGGCAGGGCGGGGAATTTTGCGGAGATAAATCTCAACGCTGACCCAGCTGGGACTCGAACCTGGGAACTACAGATTACGAGCCTGGCGCGCTACCGACTGAGCCACCCCCGCCCCGGTGAAGTGCAGAAGGCCCCCGTGCAAACACAGAGGGCCTGATGATGGAGAGGGTCCAGCACCTTCACCACCGAATCCTGGGAGGAGTCATACACCTGGGATCCATAGTCCAGTTTCGTCCAGACAAGTGCACGATAAAGGCGGAACAAAGAACATCGGTCCTCCCCACAAGAGAAGGAGGAGAGGACCTTGACAATGTTCAATGCCTGCGTGCACTTGGACCTGAGATGACGTATGTGTGGTAAAAAGGTCAATTTCTGATCGAATATGAGACCTAGGAACTTGGTCTTCGTCACAACTGGAATGATGTTACCCCCGAGTCGAAGCTCGGGATCCAGGTGAATATTACAGTTGTAGCAAAAGTGCACACAAGCGGTCTTCTGTGGAGAGAACCGAAACCCGTTTGCTGTCGCCCAAATAGAAAGATTGTTCAGGGCAATTTGCAGTTGTCTTTCAATGACCCTCATGCTGGACGAAGAGCAAAAGATGCTAAAGTCATCAACATAGAGGGCATTGCCTACTGATGGAAGAAGTTGTCTAGTTATAGAATTAATCTTGACAAAATTTTGAATTTGTTATAGAATTAATCTTGACAAAAATTAATCTTGACAATTTGAAAAGCGTAACACTCAGAACGCAGCCTTGTGGCACCCCCTGTTCTTGGGGGTACGGCCGCGACAGAGTGTTACCGACACGGACACGAAAAGAGCGTGTCGATAAGAAGTTGGAGATGAAGATCGGCATGTGACCTCTCAAGCCGAAGCTGTGGAGGTCACGAAGAATGCCGAATCTCCAAGCCGTGTCGTACGCTTTTTCGATGTCGAAGAAAATGGACACCAGGTGCTCTCTACGTAAAAAGGAATTTCTGATAGCCGATTCGAGGCATATCAGATGGTCAAGAGTTGACCGTTGCCTGCGAAAGCCACATTGGGTGTTGGAAAGAAGGTTGTGGTGTTCTAAATACCAGATGAGTCTGGCATTTACCATTCTTTCTAACACCTTGCACACGCAGCTCGTCAACGCGATGGGACGATAATTGGAAGGAATCTTGGGATCTTTGCCTGGCTTAGGGAAGGCCAAGACGATGGCCTCCCGCCAGGAGTCCGGAAACTGCTCCTCGAGAAAAATGCGATTGAAGAGATGGAGCAGCCGATCCTTACTCGATGGTGAAAGATGTTGGAGCATGGCATAATGGACATTGTCCGGCCCAACAGCAAAGGCACGAGAAGTGTGCAGAGCAAGGCGAAGCTCCTCCGCAGTGAATGGCCTGTTGTAAGGCTCCAGGCCATTCGAGTGGAAAGACAGTGGAGAGCGTTCCGCCCTGCCCTTCTGGGCCAGAAACTCGGGGGAGTAAGAGGAAGACGAAGAGACGGAGGAGAAGGACTCCCCCAGAGTGTCGGCAATTGCTTTGGGATCAGCAATTGCCTGTCCATTGTGCTCCAGGATCGATAACGAGTGGGATGTGTAGTTCCCACCCATCTTCCGGACTTTATCCCACACGACCTTAGAACTAGTCATGCGGGTGATAGAAGATGTATACTTGATCCAAGATTCCTTCTGGCTCTGGCGTCGGACGAAACAAGCTTTCGCCCTGGCGCGTTTGAACTTTTCTAGGTTGGGGTCGTCGGATATCTCCGAAACACCCCCCAAGCCTTGTTCTGAGCCTTACGAGCTGCGGTGCAATCTGGATTCCACCACGGTTTCGGAAAGCGAGGCAACTGTGTCGAAGTTTGAGGAATTGTTGATGCAGCTGCATCTACAATACAGCCCGTTATCTTCGCTACTGCCACATTGATTGGCTCCTGGCTGACAGACTGGTCATCGAGCTCAGAGAGCAGCTCAAAAGTACACATCAGCCCGATCAAGCCTCCACCGCGAGTCGCGTGAAGGGCTGCAAGGCACCCCCCCATGGGAGATGGTGCACACCACGGGGAGGTGATCGCTTCCATATGGGTTGTCCTCGACCTCCCATTGTAAAGAGTGGAAGGATCGAGGAGGAGCAGATGGTAAGGTCAATGGCAGTGAAAGTGCGGGTTGGGAAGTGAAAGTAAGTACTGACACCGGTGTTCAACAGGGAGAGAGAAGGTTCCAAGAGCCACTGCTCCAGGACCCCGCCCCTCCTGTTGGTGTCAGCACTGCCCCAAAGTGGACTGTCCCCATAAAGTAAGTATAAGTCCCCCATAATGATGTAGGGGGACTGCAGCTGCGAGACATGATCATCAAGGTCTTCCTGGAAAATGATGCTCCCAGGTGGAAGATATACAGAGCAGACAGTCAGTGAGAACCCCACAAAGAGACGGATGGCTACCGCCTTTAAGTTGGTGGTGAGGGATACGACCTGGACTGGAGAATGGTTGCTCACGAGGATGGTGACACCCTCGCGAGCTGGACCATCTCCATCCCGGTCCTGGCGAACTAGTGAAAAGTGCCGGATCGTGGGATCTGTGACTGGCTGCAAGTATGTCTCCTGCAGGCACACACAGATGGGCTGGTGTGCCTGAAGGAGTGCCTTGATGTCGTCAAGATTCCTTTGGAATCCACGACAATTCCATTGTAGGAGTGTGGACACCTCAGGACTTAGAAGAGTGGGCAGACGACGAATTCCTATTCACCTTAACCACCGCAGAGGACGGTTTAGTGAATAGGGGGCGGGTGGTATCCATGTCCTCGGAATCGTCTGAGGGGCATGGATCGGTGACCGCCCTTTGTGGTGCAGTGATTTTCTTTTTTGGCCCCCGGTGGGGGTCCGTTAGGTTTGGAAGGTCTTGCTGTCTGAGGACGGGGAGGAGGAGGCCTTCCGGTGGAGATGGAAGGCTGAGTTTCAGGAATGGAGACCGGGATTGATGTCGAAGTCAACACAACCCTCAGTTTTGCCTGCGGGTGAGAAAGACTCAGTAGGTGGTACACTGATGTCAGTCTGCACCTCCACCAAAGTCATTGGAACGATAGGCTTTCCAATGACTGCACTGGCATAGGATATCTTGCCAGGTGTTGCGGGCGGTGCAGCTACCTTTCTCGCTTCAGTGTTTGAGATATTGTTCATAACTTTCAAGCGTTGTATCTCCTTTTCCTCCTTCTACTTCGGACAGTCGCATGAGTATGCCTGATGTTTGCCACTACAGTTCACACAGCTTGCCTTTTCTGCTGTGCAGTCAGGATCCAGATGATCCTTACTGCCACATCGAGCACAGGTGGGCTTGCCCCGGCATGCTGCGCGGGCATGACTGTATATCTGACACTGAAAACAGCGCAAAGGGTTTGGTATATATGACCGAACCTCATAATGCATGTAACCTGCCTTGATGGAAGAAGGCAGGCGTGGCGTATTAAATGTCACAATCAGTACCCGGGAGGGTACCAATTTCCCATCACGGCGTGTCGAAACCCGATGGAAAGCTGTTACTCCTTGAGGTGCGAGTTCTGAGAGGATTTCCTCCTCAGTGACTTTGAAGAGGCCCCACTCAATTATCACATCCCGAGAGGAATTCAGAGTTTTGTAGGGAGTGACCTCAACAGCCACCCCACCAATCTCTGTAACCTTAAGGGGTAGTTCGGAGTGTTTAGAACAAGCGGTCTCAATCTGCGAGTCACTAGATTGTAAGAACTTGACGGATTTCGGCTCTCCCGCAAGACCTTTCAAACCTTTGTTCACAAAGAAAGGGGACATGTCCCCAAGTACCTGATCACCAGTGGAGTGGATGATCAGGAACTTCGGGAACGAAGACACAGAAGACGATGGCAGAGATAACGTAAACAAGTGCTCATGTCGAGCCCTCTTAGCTGCATTGATCACATTATTTTCATCTTCAACTCTCATTTTTGTTTCATGTGTGGTTCAGTGCCCTCTGTCTCCACCCTCCACGAAGCCCAACTAGGGGACGCCCAGTCGGGCGCCTGGGCTATGCAGGCACTATACCCACACAGACAGTGAGCCAAGCCCTCACAAATAAAAGGAAAATAAAAAGAAAATCTGAAAAACAAAAACATTTTACACAAAAGAAACAAAGCGTAAAATAACAAAATTGTGAATGGCCAAACTGGCCTCACAAAGAAAGGATAACGACAAAAGGAAAATAATCTGTGAGTAAACTTGCAAACCTGTACCCGGACCATGTGCAAGGTTACTCACCGCTCTGCATGGTTGACCCTAGCAGGACCTGCCCACCAGCCGATTGCTCCTGGGGTGCGACAGACAAACTTGCCAATGGCAAGGTGGCTAAAGGAGACCCTGCCAGTCATGAGCTGAGGAGAGAAGACGGGGACCCCCGGGCAACTACCAGGATCCTCCTTTCCCGGGACATGGGTCTCCGTGCACGGCAAACATGCGGGCGAGCGTTTATGACCCTGTGAAGGTAACCAAGCCAGCGGAACCTTCACAGGGTGGTCCCCTCACCGCATACAGGAGCTCGCACCGAGGGGACCAGACCAGGACTCCGAGAAACTCTCAGGATCCTCCTTTCCAGGGAGATGGGTTTCCGCACATGGAAAACATGCAGGCAAGCATTTAGGACCCTGTGAAGGTACCCAAACCAGGGGAGCCTTTCCAGGGTGATCCCCTCACCACACACAATAGCTAGTACTGAGGAGCATATCATCAGAAATTTGCAACTGACTAAATTTTTATAAAATATACACTACACAATTTCAAATGATAGCTTGTCAGAACTGGAAAAACAGCTGTGAATAAAAAGAAAAGCACAGAATCAGCCAGACATAGTGACTAAAACCTGACCCTGTCTTCTCGTGGTGCAGGCATTAGTGCCTTTCAGTGTGATATTCTCTCCCTTTAAAGGAAACAGAATAGCAAAGCTCACAAACATGTATGACCTACTGATTTGGACTTCATTCATTGGCAACTTTTCTTTCTTTTCATTATGCTGAGATGTGGTCAGCTTCATAAGGTCTTGATGATGACCAACTAAACCAACCTGATGTCAACTAGCTATGATTTTGAATTAATTAAATTTTGCACTGGTGGACTTGTGTTAAAGGGTAATCTATTCCTTTTTCTCTGTTTGTTTGTGGATTGCCAGCCACAACAGAGTAGATATACAGGATAAATTAAATAAGTTGGTAGATGATCCCAATAGAAAGCCATCACATCATAGGTACCTGAACCCTTTAAACTAGTTCTTGGATTGCTGCAAGTCCTAACCTGCATAATGTGTCTCAAACATCAGCTTCCTAATGCTCGAAAAAGCCCATTGTATTCTAATGGTAAAGAAGTCTATTAGTTGTAGATATAGTAAGGACAGACTTATTTAGAGAATTAAATTACAGTGTGGCTGGTAGGCATGTTATTCTCAAGTTATTAAAGTAACACAGTAAAAAATAGATATATAAAAGAAACCATACAAACCTTGTGAAAATTTTGCATCATGGACATCAAATGGCTGGAGGTGAACATTAGATAACTTTGCAGTTGCCACTTGTTTGTTAGAATGGTACAGATTAATTCTTTCTGGAGACTGGCAGAAATAGGATTTTCCAACAGGAGTTTGGAATACCTCAATATTTTTGCTTCTAGCAATTTTCTTACCCTCTGAAAATAAATGAGACATTTGTAAGAAATTCAAATTCTTAATACAGTAAAAAGTCAGTATAATAAAGTTGTGCAGGTGACTAAAATATATCAATTACAATAAAATTTCATTACGGTGAAATGCAAGTAAAAAAATATCAGAATGAAAGTTACATATTACAGAATGATTAAAATAAAAAACTTATTAAGAATTAGTGTTAAAATTATTAAAAAAACAAACCCAATAAAGATCAAAAAGCATGTATCATATTGTTTAAAGATTTCTATTCCTCAAATTTCATTAACATAAAAAGTTGTGGCGGGAATGGCTCAGTCAGTAGTGCACTAGGCTCGTAATCTTCAGTTCTCAGGTTTGAGTCCCAGCTGGGTCAGCAATTAGATTTGATCTCCACAAAACTCCTCACTCTGCTCTCGTTCAGTAGGGGTCAACAATGGGCTTGGAAAGGTGCTGCCCATTAGATGGGTTGTTAAGCCATAGCCCCGTGTGCAGGAGAGCCATACCTAGTGCATGTTAAAGAACATGCTGGATGGCCTTGACGGGAGGCTACCATCAGTCTCCCAACAGCTGTTCCAGTGGGTCCCTTCCCCCAACCTTCACTGAGCCTTCGGGATCCTTGTGACCTGCCATTTAGCCCATTGTGTACAAAATAGTGCTAGTCAGAGGTAAAATAATCCAGCTCATAAAAATGCATAAAAAATTGACAAGAGACATAAAATAATTTTCTTTGATTTAGTATTCATTACAAATACATTTCACTGGCATTGAGTGTCTAATACAGAGTAAAAATTTTTAATGCAACAGATATTTAAAATCAATAGTGATAAAAACCAGTAAGATGATTTTTGTTTTCTTTATGTAATTAGAAAAGCATTTCATGGCCAAAAATCATTTTTATTACATATCACAGTTATATTTCATATCTGCAGTTGAAGCAAACATTTTGGCTGAAACATTCCAATTAAACTTCAGTTATTATGAAAGTCTGCTGAAAAAATTGAGTTTTGCCTGGAGTGGGATACAAACTCACGATCCTTCTGATAACATGCCAGGTGCTCTCTTGATCACTGAGCTATCAAAAAAAATTTTTCTTTTGGCAAATTATGACTATAAGCTTTACCAGTGCAGTCCCTCATGGTGCCATCTGTGACAGAAAAGGAGCAACCAAGCTTCTATATAATGCTGAAATAAATATTTCTTTATATACACCGATCAGTCAAAACATTAAAACCACCTACCTAATATGATGTAGGTCCTCCTCTCGTCGCCAAAAGAGTTCTTACCCACCTGAGGCATAGATTTAATGAGATGTTGGTAGGTACCACTTGATATTTGGTTCCATGACTGCAACAGAAGATCCTGCAGTTCCAGTAAATTCCGTGGTTGGGGTGATGCTGCTCGTACCCATTTCTACAACTCAAACCACAAATGCTCGATAAGATTCATGTCTGGCGAATTTGGAGGTCATGGCAATAAATGGAATTGCTCATCATATTCTAGGAACCATTTTTGAAGCTTCTTTGCAGTATGATATAGGGCATTGTCTTGTTGAAAGATGCCATAAAGGGGTGTACTTGGTCGGCCACGATGTTCAGGTAGGCGACAGCTGTCAGAGTTTGCTCTAGGCTCAACAGGGATAATTGATCCAAGTGTTCCCCAAGAAAATATTGCCCAGACCAACACACTCTCTCTAGCTGCCTGGATTCGCTTCACAGTGCATCCAGGTGAGGTTTCCATGGATAAACATTGCACACAAGCTCATCCGTCCACATGGTGTAACAGAAAATGGGATTCATCTGACCATGTGACTCTCTTATAGTCTTGTATGGTCCAATGTTAATGATTACATGCCAACTGCAAATGTTGATGATGGTGAACGGCTGTAAACATAGGCACATGAATGGGTCTGTGGTTGCGGAGACCCATATCCAAGAGCTTACAATGAACTGTGTGTTTCGACACATTGGGTCCTTTACCACAATTGAAATTATGGGTAATGTCAGTCACAGTAGCCCTCCTTCTACAGACGAGATTGCCTGCGCTGACCTCTGGCATCAATGAGGCATGGCCGGCCCATGTCTTGTCAATGGCTTGAAGTGTCACCTGTTTCGGACCATCTTTGATAGGTACTAACGACTGCATAACATGAGCAGCCTACCAGCATTGCTGTTTCGGAGATGCTCTTACCAAGACGTCTTGCCATAACGATCTGGCCTTTGTCAGAATCAGATAAATCCTTTGCTTTTTCCATGTTGAGACGAAATGAAATACTGCCTGCAAAAGCTCTGACCCAGGTATTATATATATATCATTCACGACCTTGGCACGTGATATTGATTGGCTGCACACGCACTTCTTTGCATAACGCAAAGGTGGTTTTAATGTATTGGCTGATCGTGTATATATATAGTTAGCATAACTTATTAGTGTTGCCCACAATCTCCTGATAACATACTAGGTGCTCCAACTACTGAGCTATCAAAGCTCTTTTTCTGCAATTGTGACTACAAGTTTTCCCAGTGCAATCATTTATGGTGACACTGTGATTGAGAAAAGGACATCGGCAAACTTTCAACAATATTTATTCAACAATAATTTCAACTCAAAAATAAAGATTTACAGTTGGCATTTTTCCTGGGGGAAAAAACACAATGCACAATAGTGTGCAGGCAGGCACATACCAAAGATTTAATTTGTGTGAATAAGATTTGTGTAATAAAAATATGTAATAATATGTATGTGTGTAATATAAGATTGTGTGTAGAATTTGTGTGAATAAGATTTGTGTGGGGGTGAGAATAAGATTTGGGTAGGATTTCTCAATTTTTCTCAATTACCAAAATATTGCACTGGACAGGAATGATTTAAAATTCTATATGGAATAAAATTTTATAGTTGTTTTTAAATACATTTTTAATGTCAGATGTATAGTATGGGGGTATGGGGCTAAAATAAAATTATTCAAAACAGGTAGACAAGTTTGAGATTCCATATAAGATGACTAGATTTTAGGTGGGGTCTGGATCCATTGATCCCTCTCCCCTTGGGTATGTCCCTCTGTGTGCAGGAACAGGAGAGACATAGATAGAACTCTTATTGAAAGTAAAGATTCTGTCATGTAAGATAGTATGATCATTTAAAGGATGTTTTGAATAATGTGCTTACATCAGTTCACATAGTTTGCAATAAAGACAGAGATATATATTACTTAGCTTTATATCACAATATTCATGAAGTCAATGTGGTAATTTTAAAATTAAAACTACACAAGCCACCAATTTTTTTTCATTCAAGTAGATTCATAAGAAATTTTTAGTTTCAAAAACTCTAGGTTATTTAGTTTTGGAGGTTTCAAAAATTTTTTTGATTCTATGAGATCAGATGACATATTGGAAAAGTTAATATTACCTATTTTTAATCACTCAATGTACACTTATAATTTCTTTAAAATAAAAATTTACCAACTGAGGAGTATCAGCATAATGTCGAGGTGGTGATATGCACTTAACAAAAATTGTGTTATCTCCCTCCCAGCCATATACCCGATTCCTGTGCCAACAAAATTCTTCTTGCTTCCATATCCAAGATCTCATTCATTCTCAGCAAATGAGGAAAAAACAAATTTTTAAATTAAAAAATCAAGCAATAACAAAATAAAGTAAGAAATAAACTACAGCAATGTTAAAAAAATATCTGGAAAAAGTTGTAAGGCCTGCTTATCAGGAAAACAAGCTGAAGATGTATCATAACCACAAAAGATAATAATGATCTTCGAATCCATTGAAATAAAAATGAACACTCAAAAAAGATATAAAAGCTACCAAGAAAACACACTTTTCCTCTAGTGTGTGACAAGAAGGCCCAGTGCTGGAAAACCACAAACACACATGTATCCAGTTAGTCGTATGGTGCACTGAGCAACATCACAGTTGTGCCTTCTTTGCTGCAGATATGTGATAGTTTCCAGGAATCAAAGAAGAGTGGTTTTAGTTTCACTTTTCAGAAGTTGCATGATGAATGAAAAAAATAATTCTAGAAATATTGAAAATGGAAAAACAGAAAAATATTTGACATACATACCTGGTAATTGCTTCCAAAATCCTCTGATTTAAAAAACAGTTCTGAGTTAATTTTCAGGAGAATTTTGGAACTTGAAAAAAAAATGTGTTGACAACAGTCCATATCAAACTCCTAAGCTTTAGAAGGTTGTTTCAACATGGAGGAATGAAATGGACTGGTAATATTGTCTGTAGGACAGTATTACTGGTAGTCTGTGAAATAATGATCAGAGTTCTAAAAGAGGTTTTTTTTTGTATCTAATAAGAGCTGCATAAAATGAAAAATACATTTTTGAATTTCAAATTATCTACTTTTATGAAATATATGTAAAAAAAAAAATTCAAATGGAAGTTTCTCAAATGGAAATCTCTTTTTCAGACATTGACCAGTGCCTATGCTCCTGATCTGAGGAATACATGCACTATAGGACTGCCTCAGGAGACATTTTTGCTGTGCCTTCAGGAGGTGTTCTGTCACACTCAGTAGGTGGTACACTGATATCAGTCTGCACTGTGCTACCAAAGTCATTGGAGCAATGGGCATTCCAATGACTGTACTGACATAGGAAACCTTGCCAAGTGGAGCATAGGAAACCTTGCCAAGTGGGCTTTCTTGCTCGTTACACTGCCTGCCCCACCTGGGCATATCATACACATATCTCATACGCTAGTATGAGAAGTTATTCATAACCTTTAGGCATTGCACCTCCTTTTTCTCCTTCCACTTGGGACAGTTGCGGGAATATGCCAGATGTTCACCACTACAATTCACACAGCTTGGTTTTCTGATGTGCAATCAGGATCAAGATGATCCTTACTGCCACAGTGAGCACAGGTGGGCTTGCCCCGGCAAGCTGTGCAGGTATGACCATATATCTGGCACTAAAAGCAGCAAAGAGGGTTCGGTATACACAGTCGTATCATAATATGACCACCTACCAGAGTATATGTATGATAGATGATCATATTATTCTGATACAACCGTGTATATGGCCGTACCTCGCAATGTAAATAACCTGCCTTGATGGAAGAAGGCAGGCGTGGCGTGTTAAATGCCACAATCAGTACCTGGGTGGGTACCAATTTCCCATCATGGTGTGTCGAAACCCGATGGACTGCTGTTACTACTTGAGGCGTGAGCTCTGAGAATTTCCTTCTCGGTGACTTTGAGAAGGCCCCACTCAGTGATCACACTCCGAGAGGAATTCAGAGTTTTGTGGGGAGTGACCTCGACAGCCACCCCACCAATCTCCGACTTTCAGGAGCAGTTCTGAGTGTTTGTAACAAGCAGTCTCAACCTGCAAGTTGCCAGACCATAAGCACTTGATGGATTTCAGCTCTCTTGCAAGACCTTTCAAATCTTTGTTGACAAAAAATGGGGCTACGTCCCCAAGGACCTGATCATTCGTGGAGTGAATTATCAGGAATCTCGGGAATGAAAACATGGACAAAGACGACAGAGATAAAAGAGACAACAAGAACACTAAACAAGAACCGAAATAAGTTGTGAGGAAACTTGTGAACCTGTACCCGGACTGTGGGCAAGGTTACTCACTGCTCTGCACGGTTGACCCTAGCAGAACCTGCTCATCAGCCGATTGCTCCTGGGGGGGAGGGGCCACCCCAGGAGCTCCCGTTCACCAGAAGCAGAGGCCAAAGCGGCCCCGAAACCGCTGCCCAGCCCCGCAACAGACAAGCTCCCCAATGGCAAAACGGCCAAAGGGGACCCCACCAGTCATGAGCTGGGGAGAGAAGACGGGGACCCCTGAGCAACTGCCAGGATCCTCCTTTCCAGGGACAATGGGTCACCCATACGACAAACACGTGGGCAAGCGTTTAGGACCCTGCGAAGGTAACCGAGCCAGCGGAACCTTCACAGGGTGGTCCCCTCACCACGGAGAGGAGCTCGCACTGAGGGGCCTTACAATGACTTGACACATCTAGCTACAGAACTTTTTTCACACCCCTCAGTGTCAGCTCCTGTCCATGGTGAGGGGACCACCCTGTGAAGATTCCGCTGGCTCGGGTACCTTCACAGGGTCCTGAAGTCCCACCAGTCACGAGCTAAGGAGAGAAGACTGGGACCCCCAAGCAACTGCCAGAATCCTCCTTTCCAGGGATGTGGGTATCGACGCACAGCAAACACGCGGTGAAGACCCTGTGAAGGTACCCGAGCCAGCGGAACCTTCAGAATGGTCCCCTCACTACAGACAAGAGCTCACACTGAGGGGTGTGAAAAAAGTCTGTAGCTAGATGTGTAAAGTCATTGTAAGGAGGATATATTCCAAAAGTTCGTTTTTAAGTCTTCCCAAATTTATATTTCATGATGACATCCTATGTTATTCCACTAATGCTTAGCACATCCAATTAAACAAAGATATTGCAAAAACCACCTTTTTGTTGCCTGCATTTCATGTAAACAGAAATGCTCTTCCATGGACCTAACAAATGTCTATGATGATGGACATTTTGAAACACTGAACCTTACCTCAGGTAAAGGCCAATTAACATAAAGACTATGGTTAATAAATGGGTTGGCAACTTGTTGTTGAGACGATTGATAATACTCTGTTCTATTACTTGCTTCCGACAGAACAAAAGGTAACTTTACATTCAAAGTTTATAGGTTCATGAGTTGACATAGCATTGTCAGCAAATTTAGGGGTTGTTGCTGTTCCCCTTTTCTGCCGAAGATCTTCAAGCAGATTCATTAACATTTCTGCTTCTTTCATCACATCCTGCAACCTATCTTTCACTTTTCCTAAGTCGCGAGTCATTATGGCGGAATCGGCCATATTACTAGCAGATAAGTTCAGTGATTTGCCAAAATTTTGAAACTTTTCCTTGAGCAGTGCTCAAAGGTACTGTTATACAACAATACAATACTAAAGCTATATTAAGCTTGCAAATAACTTACTTATCAAAAAGTTTATCTGTTGTGCATGCAGACACTTCTAATCTATACTTACATACAATAAATATCTTAACTATCAGCAATTACTGCGCTGAAACTTCTTGAAAGTTTCAAGTGGCTGCGCTGAACCTTTGACTCATACAAAAGCTGAGCTTCTTGCTCGACAAAAATTTTGGCTTAAGCTGCCATTAAATCTATGATTAGTATAAACGAGCTCAAAAATTTGTTAACAATCATGTTAAATAACATACAATTTATATATACACACACAATCCATGTGTTTGGTGCGCCACTTTCTTTATTTGCTCTGTAATGCTCCAAAAGATTGTTAAATTTTTTCTCTTCGGACCTTTTGACTGATCCAAATTAAAACTCCGGATAGCATATCGGGCGCCAGGCAATATTAACTTACCAAATAAAGTTAAATGAGGGTTCATTAGGTATACAGGTATTACTAGTCACAAAGAATTCAAAAGATTGTCAAATTTTTAAAGTTATATCTTAATCACAATCAATTATCATTGCTGATGAAAAAAAAATAGCAAAGTCAAAATATTAATATAACAAAGTTTATTTCCAAAAAATTCAAGACCTACCATAATAACTGATGAATACAAAATAGTCTGAGTAAATAAAAGCTCATTTAAACATCTCCAAAACTGACAAACTTCTCAACTAACATTGTTCTCATTACTATCTCATACCGATTATCTCCACTATCATTACTGACTCTTGGCCTACTAACTCTGTGACCTAACATCACTTAGTATACATGCAGGCTGGGAAAAACTTTTGCATAATTTTACGATTGCACAGTAGCTATGACGCAAGAGGGGGCATGTCCTTATGCACACATTTGAGGCTTTGAATCAAAAGTTGGAGTTGTATATGCACAACTCCTTTAGTGGATTGGAAGAGGGAAAAGTGATTAAGTCCAACTTAAATAATCCCCAAAATGATAAATATAACATAAATAAAACTGGTTAAGGAAGAGTAAAAAGTGAATCGGTGGACCATCACATTGCCATCCTCACAGACCTTCTACTATGGCATATAAACTGACAGGCTCCTGTCAGACCACTGTGGCATACATCTGCTTCAGGAAATATTTTTTTTTATATAGATTGTTTAAAATTTTGTCACATTCAAACTTTTTCCCGCATTACAGCACTATTAAAATTATTAGATTGTTGGAAAATGCAAATCTTGATATTTCACTAGTATGTAACCAACACAAAAACAATTTCTCATTTATCTAAAACAAAAAAGTTTGTTTTCAGATGGGCAGACAGATATCAAAACGAAAGCAATCTAAAAAAACATTGACTTCCTCTTTCATTTTCAAGATACTGATACATCATCATAGTCATACTGATGTATCAGAATCATGAAAGTAATGTTAGTTGGCTGTTTAGATTTAATAAAGAATAATGCTATTTAATTTTTCTCTAGAACGTTATAGCAATCGGAAATTCGGGAAAAAAATACTTCCATTAAAATATATATATACCTTCTAAATGGTTCTCACATTTGGAGTATTTCCATTAGGAATGAACTGCAATAAAAGTCTAAAGAAAAACATAAACATAAAAAAAATTAATAATTTTATGGAAACATTAAAACACCAGCAAAAATAAAAAATTTAAATATCAAACTCAAAATAGAACCTATATGATTAAGCCAAGTCTGACAAATATTAAAATTATGTTTACTTGAATATTCTGAAGCATATATAAAAATACACTTCGCTTTTTTTTAATTCTTTACAGCATCAAAATGATTTTAAAAAAAAGATTACAAAATTAAGCTAAAGAATTAACTATCTTTGAAAACTCAGATAGTAAGAGACCTTATATGTACCTGGAATTATGGGTTTGAGCAAAGTCAAACCATTCAATATGATTTTTTCTGGCTTATTAACAGTTGAAAAAAAATTCAATGATAAACATTTGCTAAATAAGTGCCCTTAAATAAGGCAAATCTATTTTGTTTAAATACTGAGACACTACATAATATAAACAATAAACTATGATTCTACTTAGAAAAGTTAATTTTAATTGACTTTTCTAAGTAGAAAGAGTGTTGATTTATAATAAAGATTAAAAAATCCCTCTCAATGTAAAAGATAATAAATTAATGTAACAATTTATCGGTGATCTGACAATCAATAGATTACAATATATTACCCGTTTTTTGGTTGAAGTTGCAGCAGAATTTCATTTGATATTGTCTGATTCTGCATCACTAGCAGTATGCTGCCGTAAGTTTGTACACACACCGGCTACTGAATTAGAAATCTTTATTCAATACCAAGTGGACCTTCTTTAGCCCGAATTACAGCACATATACGATTTGATACAGATTCCATAAGGTGTTGGAGTGCCTTTACATCTCCAACATAACAGCTATTCACCAGACAGTCCTTTAACTGGCTCAGATTTGACAGAAGAGGGCTTTGCTCCCGGATCTGTTTTTATAACATGTCCCATACATTCTCAATGGGGTTCAGATTCGGGCTTTGTAGTGGCAAGGGAAGATGGTGGAAGTCACTGTCATACTTACTGCATACATCTTGCGCGTTGGACATAGCACTGTCGCCCATGAAACAGCTGTCACCTTCTGGATAAAAAAAATCAACATTGCAGGATGAACTTGATCAGCAACAATGTTCAGATAATCCTTGGACACTCGACCTTCCAGCAATATCAGGGGACCTGTTCCATACCAACAGAATGTGCCCCATACCATGATATTGCCTCCAGAACCCTGATTGGTGTTTACAAGGCAAGCTGGGTACATTGTTTCAGGGGCTCCCATCAAACTCTCTGCCTACCATTGGTACAGAACAAGGTGAACTGTGACTCGTCACACCATGACTTTTTTCCAGTCTTCTAGTGTCCAGTCATGGTGTTCTGATTCCACTACAGACGAACTTTCCAGTTCTTTGCAGAAATCAGTGGTTTTCGCACAAACATAGATGACAATCACAGCGTTAACTGCTGACTTTTTGATGTTGATAAATGAATAAATATTTTGCGGATTATTCCATCTTCATCTTACTCGGTGCAATATAAAAAGAAATAGTTGCCACCCGAGATCATAGATGGTGCCAACAGTTGGCCCAAAAATCTCGGTGCAGGTTGGTTGTTTAGGGTTTTATGGCGCATCAGCATCTAGGGCTATAATGCGCCAAACGAAAGTCCAAAAAGTAAAAAGATAAAAATCATGAAACCCTGAACCAATATGTTAAAAGATAAATTACAAATTTAACAAGAAAAATGTAAAACAATAAAATACCACATTGGGAATAACAGTAAACAAATGTAGAAATATGTTATAAAAAGAGATAAAAGTAACCCAGGTAAAAGCAATCTGGGTTAAATATAAATATAAAGATGAAGAGTAAAAACTATATGCGAGTAAAATATCCAGTATGTCTTAAAAATCTAAATACAGAGGTAAAAGAACAGTTATCAGATAACAAATGTCCAAGTGCAAGTGGCTCGGACATAAAATCATGAAAATTAAAAAACAAATGCTGTTCAAAGTTAAAACATGGACATGAGATAAAAATGTGTTTCATTGTTAAAATGGTGTCACAAAACTCACACTTAGGTATGTCATCCGCCCGTAGAAGAAACGAATGAGTAATATACGAATGACCTAAGCGGAGCCGAGCAAGTACAACTTCCTCCTTGCGATTCCTGCTGTAACAAGACTGCCATGGTTTGATGATAGGTTTGATCTCAAAGAGCTTGTTCGTAAGCTGTTCCGACCAAGATCTCTGCCACTGTGCCCGGAGCTCGGTGGTAAAACGCTGCCGGAAATCCAGATAGGGAACCGGCAACGGAGAGTCGGACAGGGGCGTGGCTGACTTGGCAGCAGCATCTGCCAAGTCATTGCCCCTAATCCCGACGTGACCGGGCACCCAACAGAAATGGATTGTGGTTGTAGCTGCCAGACGATGTAGCTGCTGGCGGATCTTAGTAAGAACTGGGTGAGGCCGATGCCTCACTGAGATCAAAGCCTGTAGCGAGTTAAGCGAGTCAGTGTAAAGCACACACCGACGATGATGCTTAGTCGCCACGTGGTCCAAGGCGAGGCTGATAGTGTGCAACTCTGCAGTGAAGATGGAACACTGCAGTGGGATCTGGTCTGCAATGATTACATCACAGCAGACCATGGCCGATCCCACTGATGTGCCGGACTTCGAACCATCTGTGAAGACAGGCAAGAAGTCCGGGTGCCCAGCACGATGGCTAGCAAAGAGTTGCCAGTACACACAGTCCGGTGTAAAGGCCTTCCCCGTCCTGCACAGAGAAAAATCACAGGAAGGGGAAACAGCGAGCCATGGTGGAAGTGGCTCAGCTGTCGACTGTGCAACGCTATCGAGACTGGTGTTGATGTCTCTGAGGTAGCCTCGGACTCACAAACCAAATGGACGAATGGCAGTCGGCCAATTATTTTAAGGTATTTCCCACTTCGGACTGAAAACGCAGTTCCAAGTGGGATGGCCAGGCAGGGATTGCAATTTAGATGCATATTGTAGGGACAACTGCTGACGGCGAAGAGATAAAGATGGTTCGTCAGTCTCAACATAAAGACTCTGGACCAGTGAAGTGCGGAAGGCTCCCGTGCAAACACGGAGGGCCTGGTGATGGAGGGGGTCCAGCACCTTCACCACCGAATCCCGGGCCGAGTCGTACACCTGGGATCCGTAGTCCAGTTTCGATCAGACAAGTGCACGATACAGGTGGAGCAAAGAACATCGGTCCGCCCCCAAGAAAGGGAGGAGAGGACCTTGACAATGTTCAATGCCCACGTGCACTTGGACCTGAGATGACGTATGTGAGGTAAAAAGGTCAATTTCCGATCGAATATGAAACCGAGAAACTTGGTCTCCACCACAACTGGAATGATGTTACCCCCGAGCAGGACCTCAGGATCCAGGTGAAGATTACGCTTGTGGCAAAGGTGCACACAAGCGGTCTTCTGTGGGGAGAACCGAAACCCGTTTGCCGTCGCCCAAACCGAAAGATTGTTCAGGGCAATTTGCAGTTGTCTTTCAATGACCCTCATGCTGGATGAAGAGCAAAAGATGCTAAAGTCATCAACATAGAGGGCATTGCCTATTGATGGAGGAAGTTGTCTAGTTATAGAATTAATCTTGACAGCGAAAAGCGTAACACTCAGAACGCAGCCTTGTGGCACCCCCTGTTCTTGGGGGTACGGCCGCGACAGAGTGTTACCGACACGGACACGAAAAGAACGTGTCGATAAGAAGTTGGAGATGAAGATCGGCATGTGACCTCTCAAGCCGAAGCTGTGGAGGTCACGAAGAATGCCGAATCTCCAAGCCGTGTTGTACGCTTTTTCGATGTCAAAGAAAATGGACACCAGGTGCTCTCTACGTAAAAAGGAATTTCTGATAGCCGATTCGAGGTGTATCAGATGGTCAAGAGCTGACCGTTGCCTGCGAAAGCCACACTGGGTGTTGGAAAGAAGGTTGTGGTGTTCTAAATACCAGATGAGTCTGGCATTTACCATTCTTTCCAACACCTTGCACACGCAGCTCGTCAACGCGATGGGATGATAATTGGAAGGAATCTTGGGATCTTTGCCTGGCTTAGGGAAGGCCAAGACGATGGCCTCCCGCCAGGAGTCCGGAAACTGCTCCTCGAGAAAAATGCGATTGAAGAGATGGAGCAGCCGATCCTTACTCGATGGTGAAAGATGTTGGAGCATGGCATAATGGACATTGTCTGGCCCAACAGCAAAGGCACGAGAAGAGTGTAGAGCAAGGCGAAGCTCCTCCGCTGTGAATGGCCTGTTGTAAGGCTCCAGGCCATTCGAGTGGAAAGACAGTGGAGAGCGTTCTGCCCTGCCCTTCTGGGCTAGAAACTCGGGGGAGTAAGAAGAAGACGAAGAGATGGAAGATAATGACTCCCTCAGAGTGTCAGCAATTGCCTGTCCATTGTGCTCCAGGATTGATAACGAGTGGGACGTGTAGTTCCCACTCATCTTCCGGACTTTATCCCACACGACCTTAGAACTAGTTGTGCGGGTGATAGAAGATGTATACTTGATCCAAGATTCCTTCTGGCTCTGGCGTCGGACGAAACATGCTTTCGCCCTGGCGCGTTTGAAATTTTCAAGGTTGGGGGACGTCGGATATCTCCGAAACACCCCCCAAGCCTTGTTCTGAGCCTTACGAGCTGCGGTGCAATCTGGATTCCAGCACGGTTTCGGAAAGCGAGGTAACCGTGTAGAAGTTTGAGGAATTGTTGATGCAACTGCATCTACGATACAGTCCGTTATCTCCGCTACTGCCACATTGATTGGCTCCTGGCTGACAGAGTGGTCATCGAGCTCAGAGAGCAGCTCGAAACCACCCCAGTCAGCCCGATCCAGCCTCCACCGTGAGACGCGTGAAGGGCTGCAAGGCCCCCCACGGGAAATGGTGCACACCACGGGGAGGTGATCGCTTCCGTACGGGTTGTCCTCGACATCCCCTGTAAGGAGTGGAAGGATCGAGGAGGAGCAGATGGTAAGGTCAATGGCAGTGAAAGTGCGGGTTGGAGAGTGAAAGTAAGTACTGACACCGGTGTTCAACAGGGTGAGAGAAGGATCCAGGAGCCATTGCTCTAGGACCCCACCCCTCCCGTTGGTGTCAGCACTGCCCCAAAGTGGACTGTGTCCGTTGAGGTCCTCCATAATGAGGAAGGGGGACGGCAGCTGCGAGACATCATCAAGGTCTTCCTGGAATATGATGCTCCCAGGTGGAAGATATACAGAGCAGACAGTCATCGAGAACCCCACGAAGAGATGGATGGCTACCGCCTCCAAGTTGGTGGTGAGGGGTACGACCTGGAATGGAGAATGGTTGCTCACCAGGATGGCGACACCCCCGCGAGCTGGACCATCTCCATCCCGGTCCCGGCGAACTAGTGAAAAGTGCCGGATCGTGGGATCTGTGACTGGCTGCAAGTATGTCTCCTGCAGGCACACACAGATGGGCTGGTGTGCCTGAAGGAGGGCCTTGATGTCGTCAAGATTCCTCTGGAATCCACGACAATTCCATTGTAGGAGTGTGGCCATCTCAGGACTTAGAAGAGTGGGCGGGTGACAAATTCCTATTCAACTTAACCGCCGCAGAGGACGGTTTAGTAAATAGGGGGAGGTCAGTATCCATGTCCTCGGAATCGTCCGAGGGGCATGGATCGGTAACCATCCTTTGTGGTGCAATGATTTTCTTTTTGGGCCCCGGTGGGGGCCCCTTAGATTTTGAAGGTCTTGCTGTCTGAGGAAGGGAAGGAGGAGGCCTTCCGGTGGAGGTGGAAGGCTGAGCTGCAGGAATGGAAACCGGGGTTGATGTCGAAGTCGACACCACCCTCGGTCTCGCCTGCATGAGGAGGTACTTCGCAGCTGGCGAGAAAGACTCAGTAGGTGGTACACTGATATCAGTCTGCACCGCAACCGAAGTCATTTCTCGCTCCGGCATATGAGATGTTGTTCGTTACTTTGAGGCATTGTACCTCCTTTTCCTCTTTCCACTTCGGACAGTCGCGGGAGTACACTGGATGTTCGCCACTGCAGTTCACACAGCATGCCTTTTCTGCTGTGCAGTCAGGATCGAGATGATCCTTACTGCCACAGCGAGCACAGGTGGGCTTGCCCCTGCATGCTGTGTGGGCATGACCATATATCTGACACTGAAAACAGCGCAGAGGGTTCGGTATATATGGCCGTACCTCACAATGTAAATAACCTGCCTTGATGGAAGAAGGCAGGCGTGGCGTGTTGAATGTAACAATTAACACCCGGGTGGGTGTTAATTTCCCATCATGGCATGTCGAAACCCGGTGGACCACTGTTACTCCTTGAGGTGTGAGCTCTGAGAGGATTTCCTCCTCAGTGACTTTGAGGAGGCCCCACTCGGTGATCACACCCCGAGAGGAATTCAAAGTTTTATGGGGAGTGACTTCGACAGCCACCCCACCAATTTGTTTCACTTTCAGGAGCAGTTCCGAGTGTTTGGAACAAGCGGTCTCAACTTGTAAGTCACCAGATCGTAGGCACTTGACGGATTTCGGTTCTTCCGCAAGACCTTTCAAACCTTTATTAACAAAAAAAGGGGACATGTTCCCAAGTACCTGATCACCCATGGAGTGGATGATCAGGAACTTTGGGAACGAAGACACAGACGACGGCGGCAGAGATAACACAGACAACGAGGAAGATGGGGGCTCATGTCGAGCCCTCTTGTTGGCAGCGATCGCAATAATTTCTTCATTCTCTCTCACGTTTTTTTTTGTGTGGTTCAGTGCCCTCTGTCCCCACCCTCCATGGAGCCCAACAAGGGGACGCCCAGTCGGGCGCCAGGGCTACGCAGGCACTATACCCACACAGACAGTGAGCCAAGCCCTCACAAATAAATATAAGGAAAATAAAAAGAGAAATGTGCAGAACAAAAACGGTCTACACAAATGAAACAAAGCGTAAAATAAGAAAATTGTGACTGGCCTACCTGGTCGCACAAAGAAAGGATAACGACAAAACGAAAATAATCTGTGAGGAAACTTGTAAACCTGTACCCGGACCGTGGGCAAGGTTACTCACCGCTCTGCACAGTTGACCCTAGCAGGTCCTGCCCACCAGCCGATTGCTCCTGGGGGGGGGGGGGGGGGGGGGGGGGGGTCCCCCCCCCCAGGTCAACCCCACTTAAGCCTCTTCGTCACACCCCACTTAAGCCTCTTCGACAAGCAATGTGGGTTATTTTTCCACTGATTAAAAACCTGAGATATCTCACCTATTAAGAAACCAGTCAGCTTTGCTATTTCACTCCAGCCAGACAGGCTGGAGTGAAAAATTGTCACTCCAGCCAGACAGGTACCCACAATAAGCCCTTTATCGAACCCCAAAAGATTCTTTGTTTTTCCCATAGTGATCAACACTACTGATGAGCAGCAGTCTTAAATAGTTGCCTAGATCACATGGAGATGCATGTGACCATATATTTTGCATATATGCTGTGAAAGTGATGTTTACACATCTGCATAAAAGTTTCTAATTCAGTCGCCAGTGTGTGTAGATCGATGAGTAAGCTTAGCAGGTCAGGTTAATAACTAGTTCATTAGTACTTTTCAAAAGAGATAATCTCTTGTGGAAGTGAATGGAAGGGGAGGGGAGGGCTGCCAGATTAGTGTGGCCTACTTATCTGGACAACTATGGCTACTTTTCTTTTTTTTCTACCCTGCTGAGGAGTGGTCAACCACACAGTGTCCTGGTGCTGACCATATAAACCCACTGGACTGGACAGATATATGGCTCTGAGCTTGATTATGGATCCTGATTTTCCTGCACTGGTGGGCTTCTGTGGAGGGAAAATCTTCCGCTGTGTTTTCTATTTGTGGGTTGACAGCCCCAAATGAATAGATTCACAGGATATGTTTATCAGCTGGTGGATAATTCTGAGTGGAGGTCATCGCAGGCAGCTGAACTCTGTGCTTCTACTGGCATCGTCAAATTCTACATTGGGGGAAGTCTTCCAGTGTAGATGGCTTCAGCCTTTAGTGGTAGGGGAACAGGTCTTTGTCCCATGTCTGCGATTAGCAGGCTGTTTGATATTGTCACCATTCCCTCTCTCAAAAAAAAAGTTTCTTTAAACATCTCACTAACCATTTTCTCTCCATAGGTAGTTGGAATGTGAGGACTCTGCACAGAGCTTTTTCTCTTGATGTCCTCACACAAGAAATCCACCGTTATAATTTAGATATCCTTGGCTTGTAAAAGACCAAATGGACAGATAAAGGTCAGATTCTTAAAAATAATCATAAATTTCTCTTTTCAGGGAGGGACGAAAATAAGCATCACCAAGGCGTGGGTCTGCTTCTCAGCAGACACGCTAGTGATGCTCTTCTAGGATATGAGTGCATTAATGAAAGGTTGCTAAAGACTTGAATGTTATTTGCTGTTATGCCCCCACTGAGGATGCCAATGAGGATGAGAAGGATATTTTGAATTCTGTCAAGAAAGGAGATATTACCCTTGTTCTAGGTGACTTCAATGCCAAAGTTAGTACTGACTCTGACCTTTGGGGAGGGGTGATAAGCTCTTTTGGTATTGGTAGCTGCAATAGCAATGGGCAATATCTCCTACAGGTAAGTAAACTCAATGGTTTCAGAATAACTAACACTTATTACAAACACCACAACATACATAAGTACACATGGGTTTCACCTGATGGGCTGCATAAGAATATGATTCATTACATATTAATTAACAGCAAATGGGCTAGTTCTGTTAGGAAAACCAGGTCATATAGGGGAGCTGAAATTGGATCTGACCATAAAAATCTTGTTAAAAGTGTCTTACAACTTAAGAAGTGTTATGCTAAGGTTAAAAAATTTACCTTTAATACTGAAGCTCTGAAAGATCCAGTTATAGCTAAAGCTTACCATGATAGGTTAATTAGTCATTATGACAGTCATGGTTTCCTTACTACTGAATTTGAGGAAGAATGGGACCATTTTAAACAGGCTTTTTTGGAAACTAACAGTATTCTTTTAGGGAAAAAGGAGGCAGAATTATTTGAGTGATAAGGCACTTGAGCTTATTTCAGAAAGAAAGAACTGCAGGAATGTCCTTAATCAATACCCTACTAGTCCTAATAGAAAGCATTACAGAGAACTTAATAAACGTGTAAAGTAGCAGTTAGCTGCTAATAAGAATCTTTGGCTTGATGGCTTGGCTGACAAAGCCGAGGAAGCAGTTAGACAGCACAACAGCAGAGAGCTGTACCAGATAGTTAATGTTTTGTGTAGTAGAAAATGGTCAGGTATACAGGGATTGAAGGATAAACAAGGTAAGGTTATAGGTGAGGATTCTGTGTTGGCTAGGTGGGCTGAGAATTTCAGTGATGTTCTAAACAATGTGGTTATTTCTACTCCCATTGTTTGTAATAATGATACATGCATTACTGGCTTTAATGTTGGCCATATAACACCATCTGAAGTTATTTTTGCTATTTCTAAACTTAAACTTCATAAATCCCCAGGGGTAGATGAAATTACTAGGAAATGCTTAGAGCTGGTAATGTTTCAGTTACCACTTGAATGATTGAAATTTTGAATATCTTTTACGATAAAGGCATGGTTCCTAAGGATTTTACAAGAGCTATTATTATCCCTATTTTTAAAAAAGGTGATCGCAATTCTTGTGATAACTATAGGGGTATCAGCCTACTCTCTGTTCCAGGGAAAGTTCTTTGTATGATTGTGCTTAATAGAATTAAGAATCTGGTTGACAGGCAATTGCATGATGAGCAATGTGGATTCAGAAGTGGTAAGGGATGTGTGGATCAGATATTTTCACATAGGTAGATTATTGAGAAATGTTTAGAGTTTCAGAAACCGTTGGTTGCTAGCTTTGTTGATTTCAAAAATGCTTTCGACTATGCTGATCATCATAATTTGTGGTTGATTGAGAGATCATATGATATACCAGACAAGTTAATTAACATAATGAATGATCTCTATATTAACACTGAGTCATATGTGAGAGTTGGTAAGGCTTATAGCAATCAGTTTAGCATTACTTCTGGTGTTCGACAAGGGTGCATTTTGTCTCCTTTCTCTTTAGTTTGGTTATTGATTATGTTATGCAAAATTCACTGCAAGGCAAAGATTTTGGCCTTAAATGGGCTGGAGATATGAAAATTTTTGATTTAGATTATGCTGACGATTTAGCCCTTTTGGCAAATTCGACTATGCTGATCATCATAATTTGTGGTTATGATGTTGATGGTGTTGATGAGATGAACTCTTTCATTTGAGCTGTTGATGAAACTCTTAGTAGAGTAGGTTGGTTATAAGCAGAGAGAAAACTAAAGTGATGAAAATTGGTCAGGCATGCTGTGATTCAGTTAATCTGAATGGCTGCACTCTTGAGAAGGTGTCTCAGTTTAATTATCTTGGGAGTTATGTAACTGATACTGGTGATGTACGGCATGATATTAACAGATGAATAGGGATTGCTGCTGGGACTTTTAAGAATTTATGGAGAGTGTGGAAAAATAGGCGTATACAACTAAAGACTAAAAATAGACCGTATAATAGTTTGGTTCTCTCTAGGGTTAGTTATGGTAGTGAAACTGGGACACTTTGTAAACAAGATAACAGGAAACTAGATGCTTTTGATTCTAGATGCTTATGCAGTTTCTCGGGCATTAGGTCGTTCAGCTTTGTAACTAATGATGAGGTTAGGCAAAGGAGTCGGCAACCTCCTTTAAGCAGCATATTGTGCAGAGAGAGAGACTCCATTGGTTTGGCCATGTTGCCTGTATGGATAATTATAGATTGGTGAATAGGGTTATGAACAGTGTGCCTAAAGGCCTCAGAAAGAGA
This sequence comes from Ryuthela nishihirai, assembly GCA_038380435.1. Classification (NCBI taxonomy): domain Eukaryota; kingdom Metazoa; phylum Arthropoda; class Arachnida; order Araneae; family Heptathelidae; genus Ryuthela; species Ryuthela nishihirai. The sequence goes on along the minus strand of JAWZYU010000030.1, from coordinate 56,846,547 downwards.
GGGAGACCTAGGATACAATGGGCAGACAATGTCAAACAGGACCTTATTAGAATTGGTGTGCAGTGTCCAGATGTATTATGTATTTTTTTTATAAGATATATATAAGAAAATTTTCAAGTGGCAATTTCTGTTCTTAAAAAAACAAAGTTTCACATGTCATACTAAAAACAGACCTGCACAACTTTTTACTTCTCATTTCAAATTCTGTCAATGTGTAAAACTGATGGTGACCCTAAAATGGTTAAGCATTGACGGCTCTGAATGAAAAGATGCATAAAATGCCTTATATCAGCTGGTAAATAACCTTGATCAGAGGCTATCACAGGTACCAGAACCTTCACTCACGGGCATCGCCAAATCAACACTGGAAGAAGTCCTGGTGGGTGGTTCAGGCTTTAGTGATGTGGGGGGGAGGTGTTTATCCCAAGCCTCTGATTAGGGGTTTGTTTGATATTGCTGGTACTACTCTCTATAAACATTGTTCATTTAAAAATCTCAAAAACCATGTTCTTTACACAGGTTCATGGAACCTCTGTGCAAAGATTATTCTCTTGATATCCCCACACAATAATTTCTGTTCTATACACTTGATAATCTGGACTTACAAGAGACCAGATGGACAGGTAAAGGTCAGATAATTAGCCCTTCCAGTGTCTAGGACGTCTGTATACATTCACAGAATTTGAAATGAAAGGCCAAGGGCATATATATTTGTTTTTAGTACAACAAAAAAAATTGATTTAAAAAAAATAAAAATTACTGTTTTAAAATTTTTTTATATATATCTTATAAAAATATGTAATTCAGATTCTTGAGAAATGTTTAGAGTTTCAGAAACCTTTGAATACTACCTTTGTTGATTTCGAAAAGGCTTTTGACTCTGTTGATCATCATAATTTGTGGTTGATTGTGAGATCATATGGCATATCGAACAAGTTAGTTTACATAATGAAAGCTCTCTAATAATAACACTGAGTTGTGTGTAAGAGTTGGTAAAGTTTCTAGTAATTTGTTTAGCATTGCTTCTGGTGTTTGATGCATTTTGTCTCCTTTTTCTTTAGTTCGGTTATTGATTATGCTATGCAAAATTAACTGCAAGGGCAAGATTTTGACTTTAAATATTCTGTAGATACAAAAATTTCTGATTTTGATTATACTGATGATTTAGGCCTTTTGGCAAATAATGTTCATGAAATGAACTTTTTCATTCAAGCTGTTGATGAGACTGGTAGTAGAGATTTGGTTATAAACAGAGAGAAAACTAAAGTGATGAAAATTGGTCAGGCATGATGTGATTCAGTTAATCTGAATGGCTGCACTCTTGAGAAGGTGTCTCAGTTTAATTATCTTGGGAGTTATGTAACAGATACTGGTGATGTGCGGCATGAGATTAACAGACGAATAGGGATTGCTGCCGGGACTTTTAAGAATCTATAGAAAGTGTGGAGAAATAGGCATATACAACTAAAGACTAAAATTAGACTGTATAATAGTTTGGTTCTTTCTAGGGTTAGTTATGGTAGTGAAACTTGGACACTTTGTAAACAAGATAACAGGAAACTAGATGCTTTTGATTCTAGATGCTTACGCAGTATCTTGGGCATTAGGTGGTTCAGCTTTGTAACTAATGATGAGGTTAGGCAAAGGAGTCGGCAACCTCCTTTAAGCAGCATATTGTGCAGAGAGAGAGACTCCGTTGGTTTGGCCATATTGCCTGTATGGATAATTACAGATTGGTGAATAATTACAGATTGGTAATTACAGATTATGAACAGTGTGCCTAAAGGCCTCAGAAAGAGAGGGAGACCTAGGATATGATGGGCAGACAATGTCAAACAGGACCTTATTAGAATTGGTGTGCAGATGCAGCAGACATAGCTCAGGACAGACTTGCTTGGGGAACTAAATTGCAGTCCGGTTGGACCTCCTTAGCTCAAGGCTGCTTGAGGAGGATGATGATGAAATAATATTTTTCTACTATTTTTCTACACAAAGTAAAATTCTTATTAAATATATATATACATTGTGAATAAATATTATAAAGCACAGTTTGAATCATGATCTACATCGTAAAAAGCGAGTGCAAAAAAATAAAAGCAGATATCTCTGCTTTCAGCAACTTACAGGCTTAGCAAACCTTAATACCTTTTTACCAACTATAAATGTTAACTTGGATCTACTACTATACATAATGTATTGCAGGGATCTTGCTGTTAACCAGACAGTCCTTAATTGGCTCAGATTTAACGGAAGAGAACTTTGCTCCCGAATCTGTTATTATAACATGTCCAATACATTCTCAATGGGGTTCAGATACGGGCTTCGTGGTGGTCAGGAAAGATGGTGGAATTCGCTGTCATATTTGACGAACACATCAGTTACTGAACAACATAATATTTATTAAATATATATATATACATTGTGAATAACATCTGAACTCCTGTATAGAGTCAGTAGCAACTATTTGACATTATCAAATTATATTAAACATGAAAGTTCAATTCATTTAACAGATCTATCTAATATAGTGCTAACATTTACGTTAACTGTTTACCTTATTACAGGGAAAAAAGCAGTAAATCCACTGGCAAGTTCTTAGTTATGATCGCTTGGGATCAACTGGTACAAGATTTCACAGTTGATGGTTGATTCACTGTTGGTAACTGGCAGTCTGTTGCTGGTGCAGATCTTACTGTAGTATATTGTTGTCATTGCTAAGTTATTTCGCTGCAGGATTGGATTGTTTTACCTCTGAGCGGCACTTTTTTGCACACCGTGGCCTAAATGGCCAGGTCACAAGGACCCCGAAGGCTCAGAGAAGGTTGGGGGAGGGGACCCACTGGAACAGCTGTTGGGAGACAGATGGTAGCCTCCCATCAAGGCCATCCAGGGTGTTCTTTAACGTGCACAGGGTATGTCTCTCCCGCACACGGGGCCACGGCTTAACGTTCCATCCTACGGACGGCGGCCTTTCCAAGCCCATCGGTGTCCCCTACTGACCGTGGGCAGGGCGAGGAATTTTGCGGAGATAAATCTCAACGCTGACCCAGCTGGGACTCGAGCCTGGGAACTACAGATTACGAGCCTGGCGCGCTACCGACTAAGCCACCCCCGCCCCATTTGGCTGATCCAAATTAAAATAAACTTCCAGATAGTATTGGGTTCCAGGCAATTAATCTTGACAAATAAAGCTAAATGAGGTTTCACTAAGTATATGGGTATTACTTATTGAGTAAGAAATCAAAAAATTGTCAAATTATTAAAGTTAAATCTTAATAAAATATCAATTATCGTTGCTCAAGAGAAAAAAATAGCAAAGTAAAATACACTAAAGAGGCAAATCATTATGACCACCTGCCTAATATGATGTTAGCCCTCCACGTGCTGTCAAAATAGTTCTTATCCAGTGAGACATGGTCGCCACAAGATTTCTAAAGGTGTCTTGTGGTATATGGTATGAACACGTTACCAGCAGATCCTTTAATTCTTGTAAGTTACACGATTGAGCCACTGCAGATTGGATGTGCTGTTACAACACAAACCACAGATGCTCAATGGGATTGATGTCTGGGGAATTTGGAGGCCAGAGCAATACCTGGAAGTCTTCCTCATGTTCTGCGAAACATTCTCGAACAATCTGAGCAGTGTGGCATGGTGCATTATCCTGCTGAAAAAAGGCACTACTAGAGGGATATACCATTGCCATGAAAGGATGTACCTGGTCTGCAATGTTGTTTAGATAGGTGGTAAACGTCATAATTTCCTGCACATGAATGACTGGACCCAGGGTTTCTGAACAGAACATTGTCCAAAGCATTACACTTCCTCCACCGGCTTGTTTTCATCCCATGGTGCATCCTGGTGCCAACACTTCCCCAGGTAAACACACGTACCCAGTCATCCACATGGTGCAATAGGAATGAGTTTCATCAGACCAGATGACCTACTTCCAATCATTCAAAGTCCAGTTTTGATGCTCGCATGACCATTGTAGATGCTTTCGATGGTGAACCGAGATTAAAATGGGCACTCTGAGCGGCTATGCAGACCCATTTTCAGCAGGATTTGATGTACTGTGACACATTACTCCCATCACCAGCATTCAAATCATGAGCGAGTTGTGCCACAGTATCAGTAAATATGAGCGAGTTGTGCCTTCAGTTGGCTCATATAATATGGGATAGCCTTCGCTCACCTCTAGCCTCAATGAGCCATGGTTATCCCACACCTTTCAGGCTGTTCGTGGTTTTTCCCTACTCGAACCACTTTTTGAAGGTACTAACTATGGCTGACCATGAGCACCAACACCTTGCCATCTCAGAAATGCTCTGACCCATCATCTGTCCATTACAGTTTGGCCTTTCTCAAACTCACTTAAGTCCACTGCCTTTCCCATCTGAAAAACAAGAATAACACTGATTAACAGAGCTCAGTATTGGGCGTTATTTATACCATTTCATGACCTTCACACGGGCCATCGTTTACCTGCAGTTGCTTCGATTGCATAAAGTCATACTGGTCATAATGTTTTGGCTCTTTGGTGTATTTCATAAAACAAAGTTTATTTCCAAAAAATTCGGGACTCACCAAATATACTGATGAATGCAAAAGTCTGAGCAACTGAAACCTCACATCTAGCTCCATCTAGACTATATCTTACTGACTTGCAACTATCTGACAACTGTTACTGACTTCCTTCCTCTTACTGACTATCTCTCATTACTAACTCAGTGACCAATGTCACTTAATATTCATGGGGCATGTAACTGACACGTGTGTGTTGCACACTGGAAAAGACATTTGCATAATCTTCAATTGCACGCTAGCTATGATTGCAAGAGGGGGCATTTCCTTACGTGCACATTAGTGGACGTGAATCAAAAGTCAGAGTTGCACATGTGCAACTCCTTTAGCAGCTTGGAAGAGAGAAATGTGATAAATCCAATTGAAGATAAGACCCAAAATGATAAATAGAATGTAAATAAAGCAAAACTGGTTAAAGAAAAGTAAAAGCGAATGGGTGGATCATCACAACTTTGTTAAATGTAAAATCAATTTACAATATAATTTTAAAACAAGTTAAAGTTAAAAGATATGCACTTAAAAGCTATTAGCAATGACAACAAGATGCTACAGTAAGATCGGCACGAGCAATGGAATGCCAGTTACTGACAGTGAATCGACCATCAACTGTGAAATTTTGCACCAGTTGATCCCAAGCAATCATAACTAAGAACTCTTCAGTGGATTTAGTGCCTTTTCCCCCTGTAATAAGGTAAACAGTTAACCTAAGAGTTAGCACTATATTAGATAGATCTGTAAATGAACTTTCATGTTCAATATAATTTGATAATGTCAAATAGTTTGTACTGATTCTGTACAGGAGTTCCAGATGTTAGTTAGGATCCCTGCAATACATTATATGTAGGTAGTAGATCCAAACTAACCTTCATATTTTAAAATAATTTAAAATTCTCTGTCATTGAGCAATAAAATTTCAGAGTTTATCCTTCAAACTATTTGGATGTTGAAAGTTCTTAGGAGAAAACTCTCAGAAGCTTTTCGGAGCAAAGACAGTGCTCCGTCTATTTTAAATTAATTTTTGAGCAAGAAGGTCTTTTAATTGTATAACCTTCATAGTTGGTAAACAGGCATTAAGCTTTTCTAAACTTGTAAGATGCTTAGAGAATAAATATTAGCTTTTCGTTCTCTGCCTTTTACAATATAGACCATGATGCAAACTGTGCTTTAAAATATTCATTTTTTTTACATAGCTTCCAGGAATGCACTGACAACATTGCAATGACTTAAAAGACATGCTTATGGCCAATCAAAGCATTGATGCTGATGGTGAAAGCAGTGCCGGATTTAATCCTCAAGCACCCATAGGCACAAAGTGGTACTGTGCCCTTTGTCAGTTTTTGCCTCTTTAAAATTTTTTTTTTGCTTTTCCAGTCTTGAACAAACAAAGTGAATAATTGAAATGGATGTAGGAATTTTAATAAGTACAGTTTTGCTAATAAAAATTAAATTAGTGTAATAAATTAATATTATACATAATATGTTTGAGTATGATTAAATGATGCCATCCGACATTCCACTATATATGACAGTACTACATCTTATGGATGACACCAAAATCCATCTTCATGTGCTGGTTGAGGCCTAACAGAAAATTTACATTATGGTTGTGAAGCAGAGGTGAAAGAACCTATCATCTGCATTACTATAATATTATCTAAATCTATCAGTTCATTCATATCTGTAACATTGGAACTTTCGAATTTTGAACTGTGCCATGGATTTATTGCCAATGTGGTTATGTAGCATTCTGGTCTATTTTTTTTTACTGCAAATCTGTACATGAATTGTTCTGAAAGTCTACCATTTTTAAGGGGTAAATTCAAGCTCTTTTAATTTTAAAAACATGATATTCGCTACTTAAATATCAATTATTTGGGATAGATGTCCAAGTTCAAAGCTCTTGTGGTTTCCTGGATGGTTGGGTGAGGGGACCCACTGGACAGCTGTTGGGAAAAGAATGCTGGCCTCCTGTCAAAGCCATCCAAGTGTGTTCTTTAATGTGCATGGGTGTGGCTCTCCCACACATGGGGCCACGGCTTAACATCCCATCTGACGGACGGCGGTCTATTTCAAACCCAACAGTGACCCCTATTCACTGCGGTCAGGATGTTTGGCAGAGAAAAATCTCCACACTTGGCCAGCTAGAATCCAAACTTGAGAATTGCAGATTACAAGCCTGGCATGCTACCGAATCTCCCCTATCCCCGTAATAAAAAAAAGAGAAATAAAAAACGGGAATAATAAGGAAAGATAGAAATAAAGAGAAAGAAAAAGAAGGGGAAAAAATAGGTGCAGAAAATAGAAATGAATAAAAATAAAATCATAAGATAGTAAGTAAAGGGACGGGAGAGGAGAGAGAAAAAAAAGTGGGTGGTTGAGGAAGATTGTAATAGAGAGAAATAAAGTTGGAAAAATTTGGGATACAGAAAATGGATAGGAAGTCTTGAATTGAAATACAAATGAGACAGAGTAAAATCATAAGATAATAGATAAGGCGGGGTGAAAAAAAAAGGGGGAAAGGGATGGTAATAGGGTGAAATAAAATAGGAACAATAGGGGATAGAAAAAATAGAAGGAAGTCTTGAATGAGAACAGAAATTCAAGTCATGAATTGAGATCGAAATGACACAGGGGAAAAAAATCATGATAATAAGTAAAGGGAGGAGAGAAGGAAAAAATAAGGGGGAGGGATGATAATAGAGTGAAATAAAGTGGGAAAAATGGGTGATAGAAAAAATAGATAGGACACCTTGTATGATAACAGAAATTCTAATCTTGAATTGAGATCGAAATGACACAGAAAAAAAAATCGTCTATACAGGGTGTCTCAAAAATATAGGTACAAACTTTTAGGGGAGTAGATAATATCTAAAGGAATGAGAATTGCATAGGAACCCATAACCGGAAACGTCACCGTAAGTGAATAAGCAGCGCTGTTCATCAGTACGCTAGAGGGGAAATTTCGGATTTCCTCATTCGAGCGGTAGTTGGCTTACGAAGAGCATGCAAAGGTATTCGAACAGGGAGCTGGCAGACATGCACTTAGTGTATGGAATAGCTGAGGGCAACGGACGAGCCGCTCAACGAATGTACCAAGAACGCTTCCCACACAGAAATGCACCAGGCTACCATTTGTTTGCACGTGCGCATCAAAATTTGTGCGAAATTGGGTCATTAAGAGGTAGCAGAAGTGAGGGCAGGCCATCTAGTATGCCATTTCTAATAATTATGTCCAATAAATGTTTTCCCATTAATCACTGTCTTGTGTCCTCCCAGATCTTGTACATTTGCTACCACTTTCCCATGATATTTCCTGTTTTGGGTTCCTATGCAATTCTCATTCCTTTAGATGTTATCTACCTCCCCTAAAAGTTTGTACCTATATTTTTGAGACACCCTGTATAATAAAAGAAGGCGTCTGTCTGTGGCAGCCATAACTCATCGGGAATTCAACGTTCACACTCCAAATTTTCAGAGAATGTTTCTGGTTGTGGTATGGATTGCAGTGCCAAATTTCAGGTCTTAAGTCCAAAAGGGGGGCTTCCTAGAACCAAAAATATTTACCATGCTATTGCTAGAGGAAACGAGAATCGCTGACAAATTTACTGTTGCCATTTATTGCTCCCTAACTGTGAAAGTAAAGTGTTAAAATAGCATTTAAATCTTCTGCTGCAAATCTGATGCCGTTGCCAGATTCCCCATATTTTCGAAAGCACTATTTAGGCATTCCATTGCAGCTAGGGACCTGATTTTCTAACCAAAAATGGGGTCGGGCACGGGGAACCCACTTGCGAAATTTGGGACCTTTCAGTAAAGTATGTTGGGAATTACAGAATGCCAAAATCTGACGAAATAAAAGTATCTCGATTGCTTGCCATGGGCTCCAAGAGTGTGCAGCGAATCAGCAATGACCATTGCAACACCGGGTAATTCTCCGTGTTCAAATTATCATAAAATGTCAGAGGGGGAGATACTTAGAAAACTAACCATTAGTGCACGAAACAAATTATGCAGATTAAAAGTGAGAAATGAGCTGTCACAATTTGTGTAGAAACGATGCCATGGGCCAAGTGAGAACCTGATTTTTAAACCAATCAGCGGTGCACACGAGGGACGCCATGCATGAAATTTCGACCGTGTGGATGAATATCACGGGAGCCATAGGGCGGCAAAATCTGTGATAACGGAAATAAAAATCTCGTAAAAAACAAAGCCACGAGATATGAAAAAACTAAGCTAAAAACTAACAAAAACTAAGCCACAAGATATGAGAGAGCTCGCTGACATCGACAACGATTCAAGTCAACACTGGGTAAATTTTAAAAATCTGTGCTAAAATGGCGGGGGGAGGGGGGGTACTTACAAAATTTACCTTTGGTGCAGTGAAAAGAATATACAGGTTAAAAGTGACACCCGGGCAGTGCCGGGTAAGTTCAGCTAGTAAAATAATAAGTATAGTAGGGAGGGGAGATTAAAAAACAGGGGAGGGAGGGGATGGTAAGAGAGAGAAATAAAGTAGGATAAGATGGAGATAAAAAAAAATAGATAGGAAGTCTTAAATGAAGTGCAGACAGGGTTTGAATTTATTACATTTTGTAGTTTGAATTGCAGGTCCTGAGATTATGTTTAAGGTTTAGGAATTGATTAGATTAAAAAAATTAAAATTTAATGATATAATTAATTGTAGTTTTGCAAGGATTGGCATGCAGTGTGGGCATGGCCAAACCTCTGGCATTGAAAACAATGGTACAAATGGCCATACCTTGCAATGGAAGTAGGCAGGTGTGGCGTGTTGAAAGTTATTATTAGTACCCGGCTGAGTACTAACTTTCCATCACAGTGTGTTGAAACCTGGTGAACTGCTATCACTTCCTGGGATGAAATTTCCAAGAGGATTTCCTCCTCAGAAACTTTGAGGCCGCACTCTGACAGGCCTGCACCCAGGAGGAATTAAGCATCTTGTGTGGAGTGATGGTGACTGCCACTCCACCAATTGCTGTGACATTTAAGAGTATCTCCGAAAGTTTGGAGCACGCAGTTTCCACCTGCAAGTCACCAGATATTATCCGCTTCACAGATTTAATTTCTCCCGCAAGACCTTTGATACCCTTGTTAATAAAAAACATGGATATGTCTCCAAGCACCTGATCACCAGTAGAGTGGATTACCAGAAACCTCAGATGTGGAGACACACACGACGACAATGGTGAAGACAAAGAAGATTGGGGGTTCATGGCGAGCCCTCTTGACAGCATTGACAGGTGAATTATGAGTTGTAGAACTCATGGTTGTTTTTGGTGGTTCAGTGCCCGTTGTCCCCACTCACTACGGAGTCCAACAAGGGGACACCCAATTGGGTGCCAGGGCTGCCTGGACACCATACCTACACAGCCAGTGAGCCAATTGGTTGGTTCGTTGATTGGGGTTTAATGACACAGTGGGAGATAAGGCCATAATGCACAAAACAAGGTGAATAAAAGGGTAAAAAAAGCAGAAACCCACAATCAAAGTTAAAAGGTAATAGAGTATAAGGTAAAGGACAAAAGCAACAGATATAAAAAATACAAAAAGTAGAAAGACATGCAATAAATATAAAGATATAAAAGGAAAACCAACCCAGGATGTATAGGGTATAAAAGATAAAGCCATAAATTTACAATCTGTTAAAATAACCAGTAAAACGTAAAAAAACAAAGACAGTAGGTAAAAAGAAGTCATCAGAGAAAAGATGTCCGAGTGTAAGGGGCTCAGACGTAAAATCATGAAAGGTAAAATAAAATCAACATTAAAGGTTAAAAGCTGGACAAGAGATTAAAATATGCTTAACAGTTAAAATGGTGTCACAAAACTCGCACTTAGGTTCATCATCCACCCGAAGAAGAAAGGAATGAGTGATAAACGAATGAGCTAAGCAGAGCCGAGCAAGTACAACATCCTCCCTGCAATTCCTGCGAAAACAAGAGTGCCATGGTTTGACAATGGGCTTGATCTCGAAAAGCTTATTACCAAATGTTCAGACAAAGATCTCTGCCATTCTGCCCGGAGCTTGATGGAAAAACACTGCCAGAAGTCCAAGTATGGAACTGGCAGTGGAGAGTCAGATAGGGGCATGGCTGACCTGGCAGCAGCATCTGCCAAGTCATTGCCGACATGACCGGGCACCCAAAAGAAGAAAATCATGGTTGTGGCTGCCAGACAATGGAGCTGCTGATGGATCTTGGATCGAATAGGGGTCACCGAGATCAAAGCTTATAGCGAGCTAAGCAAGTCAGTGTAGAGGACACACCAACGATGATGCTTAGGTACTACGTGATCCAAGGCAAGGCTAATAGCATCCAATTCTGCAGTGAAGATGGAACACTGTTGTGGGATATGGTCTGCAATGATTACATCACAGTAGACCACGGCTGATCTCACTGATGTGCTGGACTTCGGGCCATCTGTGAAGACAGGCAAGAAGTCCGGGTGCTCAGCACGATGGCTGGCAAAGAGTTGCTGATATACACAATTGGGTGAAAAGGCCTTCCCCATCCTGCGAAGAGAGAAATCACAGGAAAGGGAAACATCAAGCCAAGGTGGAAGTGGCTTGGTTGTCGACTGTGCAATGCTATCGAGATTGGTGTTAATGTCTCACAGGTAACCTCGGACATGCAAACCGAAAAAACGAATGGCAGTCGGCTGATTCTGGTATAACAGTTCCAACAGGGGACTGAAAACGCAGAAGTGGGATGGCCTGGCAGGGATTGCAATTTTGCAGCATATGTAGGGACAACTGCTGACGAAGAAAAAATAAAGACTGTTCATCAGTCTCAATGTAAAGACTTTGGATCGTGAAGTGCGGAAGGCCCCCGTGCACACACATAGGGCCTGATGGAGGAGGGTCCAGCACCTTCACCACTAAATCCAGAGTGGAGTCGTACACCTGTTATCTGTAGTTCAGTTTCGACCAGACAAGTATATAGTAGAGGCAGAGCAATGAACATCGGTCTGCCCCCCAAGAGAGGACCTTGAGGATGTTTAATACCTGCATGTACTTGGACCTGAGTTATCTTATGAGTGGTAGAAAAGTCAATTTCCGATCGAAGATGAGACGGAGTTTCTCGGTCTCTGCCACAACAAAAGTGCATGCAAGCGGTCTTCTGTGGGGAGAACCGAAACCCATCAGTCATCACCCAAACCGAGAGAGATTGTTCAGGGTAGTTTGCAGTTATTAACCTATAAATTACCACTTTGAAGTACCAGCAATGAACATCGGTCTGCCTCCCAAGAGAGGACCTTCAGGATGTTCAATGCCTATGTGCACTTGGACCCGAGTTGTCTTACATGTGGTAGAAAAGTCATTGAACGACAACTGCAAAGCAGTTGTCGTTCAATGACCCTCATGTTGGATGACGAGCAAAAGATGTTAAAGTCGTCAACATACAGGGCATTGCCTAGAGTTGGAGGAAGTTGCCGTGTAATATCTTGACAGCGAAAAGCATAACACTCAGGATGCAGCCTTGTGGCATCCCCTGTTCTTGGGGAAAAGGCCATAACAGAGTATTGTTAACACGTGCTCGAAAATTACGAGATGATAAAAAATTTGTGATAAAGATCAGCATGACCTGGGATGCCGAAGCTATGTAGGTCACAAAAAATGCCAAATCTCCACGCTGTGTCATACACTTTTCTGATTTCAAAGAAAATGGACACCAGGTGCTCTTGACATAAAATCGAATCCCTGATTGAGGATTCAAGGCAAATCAGGTGGTCTAATGTAGACCTGTGCTTGTGAAAGCCACACTGACTGTTAGAAAGAAGGCAGTGATGTTCCAAATAGTAGGCCAGCCTGGTATTTACCATTCTTTTCAACACCTTGCAGATGCAGCTTGTCAACGTAACTGGATGATAATTCGAAGGAATCTTTGGATCTTTGAGTGGCTTGGGGAAGGATAAGATGGCCTCCCACCAGGAGTCCGGAAACTGCTCCTTGATGAAAATACGGTTGAAGAGTCGGAGCAGCCAATCCTAACTGGGTGGTGAGAGATGTTGGAGCAGAGCCTAATGGACATTGTCTGGCCTGAGAAGTGTGCAGAGCAAGGCAAAGCTCCTCCGCTGTGAATGGCCTGTTGTAAAACTCCAGGCCACTTAAATGGAAGGACAGTGGAGAGGGTTTGGCTTCACTCTTCTGGGCCAGAAACTCGGGGGAGTAGGAGAATAAAGAAGAGATAAAGAAGAGATCGAGCAATTGCCAACACTCTTCCCCAGAGTGTTGGCAATTGCTCGAGGATCAGCAATTGCCTGTCCATTGTGCTCCAGGATCAATAATGAGTGAGACGTGTAGTTCCCACCCATCTTCCGGACATTATCCCACACGACCATATAACTTGTCGTGCGGTTAATAGAAGACTTATATTTGATACAAAATTCCTTCTGAATCTGGTGCTGGAAAAAACAAGCTTTTGCCCTGTGCATTTGAATGCTTTAAGGTTGGGGGATGTTGGATATCTCCAAAACACCCCCCAAGCCTTATGAGCTGCAGTGCAGTCGGGATTCCACTACGGTGTTGGGAACCGTGGAAACTGAATCTAGGTCTGAGGAATAATACAGGCAGCTGCATGGATGATGCAGTCCGTCATCTCCACCACTGCAACATTGATTGGCTCCTGGCTGACAGAATGCTCATCGAGCTCAGAAAAGAGCTCAAAGTCACTCCAGTCAACCGAATCAAGTCTCCACCGGGATACACATGAAGGGCTGCAAGGCTCCCCATGGGAGATGGTGCACACCAAGGAGAGGTGATCGCTTCCATAAGGGTTGTCCTTGACCTATAATGTAAAGAGTGGAAGGATCGAGGAGGAGCAGATAGTGAGATCAATGGCAGTGAATATGCGGGTTCGAGAGTGGAAGTATGTACTGACACCAGTGTTCAACAGGGAGAGTGATGGATCCAGGAGCCAATGCTCGAGGACCCCGCCTCTCCTGTTGGTGTCAGCACTACCCCAGAGTGGACTGTCCGTTGAAGTCCACCATGAAGAGGAAGAGGGATGGCAGCTGCCAGATGAGGTCATCAAGGTCATCCCGGAAAACGATACTTAGGGGAGGTTCATAGACAGAACAGACAGTTAACGAAGATCCCACAAAGAGGTAGATGGCAACTGCCTCTAAATCGGTGGTGAGGGATATGACCTGGAATGGAGAATGGTTGCTCACGATGATGGCAAAACACCAGTGAGCTGGACCATCTTGGTCCTGGCGAATGAGAGAGAAGTGCCGGATAACGGGATCGTTGGCTATCTGCAAGTATGTCTCCTGCACGCACATGCAGATGGGTTCATGTGCCCTCAGAAGGATCTTGATGTCAATGTTCCTCTGGAATCCACAACAGTTCCATTGTAGGAGTGTGGCCATCTCAGGTCTTAGAAGAATTGGTGGATGACTTTTGGTTTGTTTTAACTGTCGCCAGCAATGGTTTTGGGAAAATGGGCAGTCTGGTCCATGTCCTTGGAGTCATCCAAGTGACATGGATCCGACACCGCCGAATGAGGTGTTAAAATTTTCTTTTTTGGCCTTGGGAGGGGGGGGGGGGTGAGTCCCTCGGGCTTGGAAGGTCTTGCTGTCTGTGGGCAGGTAAGAGGGGACCTTCCAGAGGAGGAAGTGGGAGTCACAGACGCAGGAATAGAAACCAGCGTTAATGTCAAGATCAACATGGATTTTGGCTTTGTCTGCGTCAAGAGGCACTTGGCAGCAGGCGAGAAAGATTCAGCTGATGGGACGCTGATATCGGTCTGCACTGCTACAGAAGCCATCTTAACAACGAGCTTTCTGACGACTACACTGACATAGACCTTGCTAGGTGGGGCAGGTGGTGCAGCCAGATGTTCGCCACCGCAGTTTAAGCAGCATGCCTTTTCTGCTGTGCAATCAGGTTCCAGATGATCCTGACTGCCACAAAGCACAGGTGGGCTTGCCCTGGCATGCTGTGTGGGCATGGTCGAATCTCTCACATTGAGAACAATGCAGAAGGTTGGGTATAAACCACCGTACCATGCTGAATCCTCTTGGCAGCACTAGGCCGATGGAATTCCATTATTGGAACTCATGTTTGATTTTAGGTGGTTCAGTTCCCATAGTCCACACTTGCTACAGAGCCCAACTAGGGGATGCCTGATCAACTGCCAGGGCACTATACTTACAAGGGGACTACTGGAGCTCACATAGAGAAAAGTGTAAGAGGAAGTGAAATTAGGGGAGTGTAAGGAGAAGGGGATTAGGGGAGTGTAAGGGAAGTGGACAGTAAGTGGTAACCAAAATAAATATGACAGTCGCAGTTGAAAGCAGGAGATGTAATTAAAGTATGTTTTATATTTAAAATGGTGTCACAAAGCTCACACTTGTCATCTACATGTAGACCAGGGCACGTGACCCAGGCATAGCCGAGGAAATTCAACTTCCTCCTTACGATTCCTGTAAAAACATGACTGCCATGGTTTGACAATAGGTTTGTTCTCAAAAAGTTTGTTATCAATCTTTTCAGACCAATATCTCTGCCACTTTGTCCAGAGCTTGATGGAAAAACATTGCCAGAAGTCCAAGTATGAAACTGGCAGTGAAGAGTTGAATAAGGGCATGGCTGATTTTGCAGTAGCACTGCCAAATCTTTGCCCCTGATCTTGACATGACCAGGCAGACAATAGAAGAGGATGGTGGTTATGGCTGCTAAACGATGGAGCTGCTGGTGTAAGCAAACCTATACCTTGGAAATGCTTTCCATCCCTCCATCCTGAAAAGAGAACTTTAAAATTATTTTTAAGCCTTCTTTATAGCCAACCCTTCTTTATTCATCTGATCTCTTGAAAGCCCAAAATATCTAAGTTAAACAAAGGAATTTCTGTATGAGACATCAATAATCTCTATTGAGAGTCCTCATTTTCCATGAACTTGTGGAAAGAAAATAGTTACTGGGATCTATGAAATATACTTATTGAGAGAGGTAGTGTTAACAATATCTCACAGCTCCCTAATCAGGGGAATGGGGAAAACCCCTATTCCCCACCTCACAAAAAGGCTTATAACACATACCCTGGTAGGACTTCTTCCAGTTTAGGTTTGCGATACCTGCAGAAGTAAGGGTTCAGATACCTAAGGTGGCCTCTAATCAGGATTATCCACCAGCTGATATATACACTGAGATGTCAGTTTAATATCGCGCCTCCTTTCTCTTCAGAACAGCCAGAATTCATCAGGGCATGGAACATGCAAGATGTGTTGTGCAGGAATGTTGTATCATGTGGAAATTATTGTGTCACAGAGTTGTTGCAAATTGGACAGCAGCACAGTTTCGCTGCATACAGCCATTATCACCTCATCCCAAAGATGCTCAATAGGGTTTAGATCTGGGGACTGTGCAGACGAATGTAACAAGGAAATCTTGTCGGCATATTCCTGGAGCCATTCAGTGATGATATGTGCCTTGCGAGCAGGTGTGTATTATCATGCTGAAAGTGTCCATTCGAGTGATAAGTTACTGCCATGAAGGGATGAACTTGGTCAGCAATGATGCCAAATACGCCATGGCATTCAGATGTCTTTCAATGAGTATCAGGGGGCCTAATGTATGCCAGGAAAACATTTCCCACACCATCACACTGCCACCACCAGCTTGTACTGTTGACACAAAACAAGATGGTTTCATGGCCTCATGTTGATTATGCCAAATTCTAATCCTTTCATCAGCATGATGCAAAAGAAACCTACTTTGTTCGACCAGGCTACATTTTTCTAGTCCTCATAGGTCCACTGTTAATGCTCCTGCACACACTGGTGATGCACTTTCATGTTCTTCGCTGACAACATCGTGGCAGAGGCTCTGGAATACGACCAAGAATGGTTTTCAAACAAAGACATTCTTGCAAAGGGTCGGTCTATCTCTGATGTCCTCAGACCACTACCTAACACAGATATTGACGGGACATGGGAGTTTCCCAACATATCTGGAGTGTTTTAAGATCGCTATCCACAGTTACTGCGGCTGTGGGGCTCCAGATGCAGATGTCAGGCACTATATCCTCAGATGTCCGATTATGGAAGGGTTCGCTAACGAACTCAGGATCTGGAGGTAGCAGGCGGGGCAGTCACGGTGTCCATCAGGATTGGTTGTTTTGGTTAGTTGTTTTGAGTTTAATGGCGCATTAGCATCTAAGGTTATAATGTGCCAAACGAATGTCTAAATAAATGCTAAAAATCATAAGACCCACAACCAAATTTAAAAATTGACTAAACACACATACTAAAAATGTAAAACAATAAAAGGAAACATAGTTAACAAGAAACAAATGTAAAAATGTGTAATAAATATAAAAAGAACTCAGGCGTAAGTGACCTGGGATATACATTCGAATAAAACTATAAGCAATTAAAATATCCTGTATATTTTAAAAATTGAAAAACAGCATTAAAACAACAATGATCTGATAAAAGATGTTCGAGTGTAAGGGGCTCGGATGTAAAATCGTCAAAGTTAAAAAACATACGACGTTCGATGTTAAAACATTGACATTAAAATGTTTTTGATAGTTAAAATGGTGTCACAAAACTCACACTTAGGTACGTCGTCCGCCCGAAGAAGAAACGAATGAGTAAGAAACGAATGACCTAAGCGGAGCCGAGCAAGTACAACTTCCTCCTTGCGATAACAAGACTGCCGTGGTTTGATGATAGGTTTGATCTCAAAGAGCTTGTTCATAAGCTGTTCTGACCAAGATCTCTGCCACTGTGCCTGGAGCTCGATGGTAAAACGTTGCCAGAAATCCAGGCAATGGAGAGTCGGACAGGGGCATGGCAGACCTGGCTGCAGAATCTGCCAAATCTTTGCCCCTGATTCCAACGTGACTGGGCACCCAACAGAAATGGATTGTGGTTGTGGCTGCCAGACGATGTAGCTGCTGGCGGATCTTAGTAAGCATTGGGTGAGGCTGATGTCTCACCGAGATCAAAGCCTGTAGTGAGCTAAGCGAGTCGGTGTAAAGCACACACCGACGATGATGCTTAGTCGCCAAGTGGTCCAAGGCGAGGCTGATAGCATGCAACTCTGCAGTGAAGATGGAACACTGCAGTGGGATCTGGTCTCCAATGATTACATCACAGCAGACCATGGCCGATCCCACAGATGTGCCGGACTTTGAGCCATCTGTGAAGATAGGGAAGAAGTCCGGGTACTCAGCACGATGGCTGGCAAAGAGTTGCCGGTACACACAGTCGGGTGTAAAGGCCTTCCCCGTCCTGCAAAGAGAAAAATCGCAGGAAGGGGAAACAGCAAGCCACGGTGGAATTAGCTCAGCTGTCGACTGTGCGATGCCATCGAGACTAATGTTAATGTCTCTGAGGTAGCCTCGGACACGCAAACCAAAAGGACGAATGGCAGTCGGCCAATTTGTGTAAAGCATTTCCCACTTCGGACTGAAAACGCAGTCCCAAGTCGGATAGCCAGGCAAGGATCGCAATTTAGATGCATATTGTAGGGACAACTGCTGACGGCGAAGAGATAAAGGTTCGTCGGTCTCAACGTCAAGACTCTGGATCGGTGAGGTGCGGAAGGCTCCTGTGCAAACACAGAGGACCTGGTGATGGAGGGGGTCCAGCACCTTCACCACCAAATCCCGGGCAGAGTCGTACACCTGGGATCCGTAGTCCAGTTTCGATCGGACAAGTGCACTGTACAGGCGGAGCAAAGAACATCCGTCTGCCCCCCAAGAAAGGGAGGAGAGGACCTTGACGATGTTCAATGCCCGCATGCACTTGGACCTGAGATGACGTATGTGGGGTCACTTGGGTCTGTCAATCCACAAAAAGAAAATACAACAATACATTTTTCCTCACGACAAAACCACAATGATGCAGGTTCAGGATTCATAATCAAGCTCAAAGCCATTACTAGTCTGGTAGGAAAAAATGGTCAGTGTTAAGACTCTGGGTGGTTGACTACTCCTAAGCAGGGCAGAAAAAAACAAATTGGCCATGGAAGTCCAGATCAATAGGTCACATTGATATGAAAATCAGTGTTTACATAAAGTCATTTTTGCATAAGTCCAATCTTGTAGAACATGGGGAGTGTTCGTATATTATTATTCAATCTTCCTCTTATTTTATATATATATATTCATTTTTTCCCATTATACAGAAGACTGAAATATGTAGCAGATAATAATTTATCCTAACACTTATCCATAAAATTTTATTGGAATGTCAAAATCGTATATTAATAATGTAGGATCTCATGATAAAGTGCTGTTTGAGTTAACATGAATATTTTTAATCTTGCTAATGCAACAATTACATTTAAATGCTGATGTGGTTATGCATGAGTTTTGAAAATATGTATCACGCTATTGATACAAAAATACAACAGCAAAGATCAAAAATAAACTTGTTAAATGTTAAACAACATCAATTAAGACACATAAATAATAATATTCAATGTTACCATTTATAGCTCCATCTAAGAGAGGATCAGCAGTATCATACTGCAATTTTAAACTTGTAACTGCCCACTCAGTTGTGTCATCTTTGGTAGATACCTGTAAAACGTACATAAATATTTCAGCAAGTTATTTTTTGATCAAATGCTTAGAAAATTAAAGCTATGATGAAGGCAATTTGTTAAATATAGAAAGCTATATAACTAATACATATAGTTAGATGACACTAAATTCACGCAGCAAATGAGATAAATTGAGGCAAATTTTCGAGTCACAATGTTTTCAAGATGGAAAAATTCACTGTTTGCTTTTTTCCTGTCTTCCTATTGCTTTTCACTCATCATTTGTCGATTTGTTGGTTGGTTTTTGTGTTTGTCAAAAACAGTTATTACACATCTTTTGAACATGACATAAAATGATTTATGTGCAAATGAAAGCTTTAACACACAGAGTGTCATAGTCGTACACCTGGACTCATATATCTCATGCGTTCTCCCCCCCCCCCTCCAAAAAAAGGTAAATATGAAAACGAAATGAAAGGTTGTGACATGGGGATTGTTACAGGTTATAAAAATTACCCTCCATGATTCATTCCCCTCTACACCAAAAAAAAATGAGGAAAATATGTGAACAATTCCTCCACTATATCTTCTGAATGCAATGGATACACAAAACAAGTTGTATATAACATGAAAGCTTGTGACATGGAGTGTTATGAATTATCAAAATCTATCCCTCCCTGCTTTCTTCCTTCCTAAAAAGGGGAAAATATGGAAGTCATTCTTCTACTATATTTCCCAAACATGATGGTCTACAGTTACAAGTTAGGTGTCAAATTCCAATTCATATGAGGACCATCATAGACTTTCAAATTATGCCCCCTACCATTTTTTCTCACCCAAAAAGAAGGAAATTTTTTTAAGGAAGTTCACCTTAATGGGTTATATCGCAAATAAAAGCTTGTGACATTTCCAATGTCATGGGATACTTTAAACATGACCCTTCCTCTCCAAAATAGGGTGAAGAGAAATGTGGTCAATATTTATGAGTCATATATTAAATGAAAGTTTATGAAAATAGGTCTTTTTAGTGACAAAGAAAAAATTAATTTAAAAAAATAAAAATTACACATCTTCTCATATGCATCCTAAAAAGCAAGAAATAAAATTGAAGCCTATTGATGATGATCATCATCATCCTCAAGCAGCCATCCAACCAAACCGTGCGATTTAGTTCTCCAAGCAAGTCTGTCCTGAGCTGCATCTGCACACCACCCAATTCTAATAAGGTTCTGTTTGACATTGTCTGCCCATCACATCCTAGGTCTACCCCTCTTTCTGAAGCCTTTAGGCACACTGTTCATAACCCTATTAAAAATAAATATAAAAAACAAATACCCCCTCAAACAGCTGCTTGCCACAGAGGTCTGACAGGAGCCTGTCAGTTTATATGCCACAGTAGAAGATCTGAGAGGATGGCAGAACCTCAGCAGAAAAACGACACATACATCCATGTCTTACCCGGGGCTCGAACCCAGGTCCCTTAGGTCAGTGGCCAAGCGCGCTAACCACTCGACCATTTCACCAATCTATAATTACCCATACAGGCAATATGGCCGAACCAACAGAGTCTATCTCTGCACAATATGCTGCTTAAAGGAGGTTGCCGACTCCTTTGCCTAACCTCATCATTAGTTACAAAGCTGAACCACCTAATGCCCAAGATACTGCGTAAGCATCTAGAATCAAAAGCATCTAGTTTCCTGTTATCTTGTTTACAAAGTGTCCAAGTTTCACTACCATAACTAACCCTAGAGAGAACCAAACTATTACTACAGTCTAATTTTAGTCTTTAGTTGTATATGCCTATTTCTCCACACTTTCTATAGATTCTTAAAAGTCCCGGCAGCAATCCCTATTCGTCTGTTAATCTCATGCTGCCAATCACCAGTATCTGTTACATAACTCCCAAGATAATTAAACTGAGACACCTTCTCAAGAGTGCAGCCATTCAGATTAACTGAATCACATCATGCCTGACCAATTTTCATCACTTTAGTTTTCTCTCTGTTTATAACCAAATCTCTACTACCAGTCTCATCAACAGCTCGAATGAAAAAGTTCATTTCATGAACATTATTTGCCAAAAGGCCTAAATCATCAGTATAATCAAAATCAGAAATTTTTGTATCTACAGAATATTTAAAGTCAAAATCTTGCCCTTGCAGTTAATTTTGCATAGCATAATCAATAACCGAACTAAAGAAAAAGGAGACAAAATGCATCAAACACCAGAAGCAATGCTAAACAAATTACTAGAAACTTTACCAACTCTTACACACAACTCAGTGTTATTATAGAGAGCTTTCATTATGTAAACTAACTTGTTCGATATGCCATATGATCTCACAATCAACCACAAATTATGATGATCAACAGAGTCAAAAGCCTTTTCAAAATCAACAAAGGTAGTATTCAAAGGTTTCTGAAACTCTAAACATTTCTCAAGAATCTGAATTACATATTTTTATAAGATATATATAAAAAAATTTTAAAACAGTAATTTTTATTTTTTTTAAATCAATTTTTTTTGTTGTACTAAAAACAAATATATATGCCCTTGGCCTTTCATTTCAAATTCTGTGAATATATACAGACGTCCTAGACACTGGAAGGGCTAATTATCTGACCTTTACCTGTCCATCTGGTCTCTTGCAAGTCCAGATTATCAAGTGTATAGAACAGAAATTATTGTGTGGGGATATCAAGAGAATAATCTTTGCACAGAGGTTCCATGAACCTGTGTAAAGAACATGGTTTTTGAGATTTTTAAATGAACAATGTTTATAGAGAGTAGTACCAGCAATATCAAACAAACCCCTAATCAGAGGCTTGTGATAAACACTCCCCCCCCCCCCCCCATCACTAAAGCCTGAACCACCCACATTACCAGGATTTCTTCCAGTGTTGATTTGGTGATGCCCGTGAGTGAAGGTTCTGGTACCTGTGATAGCCTCTGATCAAGATTATTCACCAGCTGATATAAGGCATTTTATGCATCTTTTCATTCAGAGCTGTCAATGCTTAACCATTTTAGGGTCACCATCAGTTTTACACGTTGATAGAATTTGAAATGAGAAGTGAAAAGTTGTGCATGTCTGTTTTTAGTACGACATGTGAAACTTTGATTTTTTAAGAAGAGAAATTGCCACTTGAAAATTTTCTTACATATATCTTATAAAAAATACATAATACAAGCTGGAAAAATAATACTTTTTTCATTTGATGTACATTTTATTAAGCTATGATATAAATAATTTGTTAAAGCAATCTGATCACCATTTCTTAGATACACTATATGGGATTTCCAATTTGTTTGTTGACTTTAGTTTGTGCTGAAACAACCCCTTGATTCAAGTTTGATCAAGTTTGATTTCAACTATTATCAATTAATTTTTTCTTGAAGTTCTGAAATTCTCCATAAAATTAACCAAAAACTGATGTTTTCAAGTAGGAAAATTTTGCAACTAATTACATAGTACCTATCTCAGTTTTTTTTTTTTTTCATTTTAGTATCTCTTTTCTGCATTATTAAACCTATTTCAGTTGGTTGGTTGGGGTTTTATGGTTTGGTTGTTTTGGGTTTAATGGCGCATTAGCATCTCAGGCTATAATGCGCCAAACAAATGTCAAAATAAATGCTAAAAGTCATAAGGCCCACAACCAAATTTAAAAATTTACAATACACATACACAAAAAAGGTAAAACAATAAAAGGAAACATAGGTAACAAGAAACAAATGTATAAATTTGTAATAAATATAAAAAGAACCCAGGTGTAAGTGACCTGGGTTATACATTCGAATAAAACTATAGACGAGTAAAATATCCAGTATATTTTAAAAAGTCGAAAACAGTGTTAAAATAGCAATGATCTGATAAAAGATATCCGAGTGTAAGGGGCTCGGACGTAAAATCGTGAAAGTTAAAAAACATACGTCTTTCAAGGTTAAAGCAATCACAGTCAATTAAAATATGCTTCACAGTTAAAACGGTGTCACAAAACTCGCACTTAGGTACTGCGTCCGCCTTAAGAAGAAAAGAGTGTGTTAAAAACGAGTGACCTAAGTGGAGCCGAGCAAGGACTTCCTCCTCCTTACGATTCCTGCGAAAACAAGACTGCCACGGTTTGACAATGGGCTTGATCTCGAAGAGCTTGTTAGCAACCTGTTCAGACCAAGATCTCTGCCACTGTGCCCGGAGCTCGATGGTGAAACGCTGCCGGAAATCCACATATGGAACCGGCAACGGAGAGTCGGACAGGGGCGTGGCTGACCTGGCAGCAGAATCTGCCAAATCATCGCCCCTGATTCCGACATGACCGGGCACCCAACAGAAGAGAATCGTGGTGGTGGCTGCCAGACGATGGAGCTGCTGGCGGATCTTGGAGAGAACAGGGTGAGGCCGATGCCTCACTGAGATCAAAGCCTGTAGCGAGCTAAGCGAGTCGGTGTAAAGCACACACCGACGATGATGCTTAGCTGCTATATGGTCCAAGGCAATGCTGATAGCACGCAACTCAGCAGTGAAGATGGAACACTGCTGTGGGATCTGGTCTGCAATGATTACATCACAGCAGACCATGGCTGATCCCACAGAAGTGCCGGACTTCGAGCCATCTGTGGAGACTGGCAAGAAGTCCGGGTGCGCAGCACGATGGCTGGCAAAGAGTTGCCGGTACACACAGTCGGGTGTAAAGGCCTTCCCCTTCCTGCACAGGGAAAAATCGCAGGAAGGGGAAACAGCGAACCAAGGTGGAAGTGGCTCAGCTGTCGACTGTGCGATGCTATCGAGACAGGTATTGATGTCTCGCAGATAACCTCGGACAGGCAAACCGAAAGGACGAATGGCAGTCGGCCGATTCTGGTATAACATTTCCCACCTGGGACTGAAAACGCTGTCTCAAGTGGGATGGCCTGGCAGGGATCGCAATTTTGATGCATACGCAGGGACAACTGCTGACGGCGAATAGATAAAGATGGTTCATCGGTCTCAACGTAGAGACTGTGGACCGGTGAAGTGCGGAAGGCCCCCGTGCACACACGGAGGGCCCGATGATGGAGAGGGTCCAGCACCTTCACCACCGAATCCCGGGCGGAGTCATACACCTGGGATCCGTAGTCCAGTTTCGACCGGACAAGTGCACGGTAAAGGCGGAGCAAAGAACATCGGTCCGCCCCCCAAGAGAGGGAGGAAAGGACCTTGATGATGTTCAATGCCCGCGTGCACTTGGACCTGAGATGTCGAATATGTGGTAAAAAGGTAAATTTCCGGTCGAAGATGAGACCGAGAAACTTGGTCTCCGCGACAACTGGAATGATGTTACCCCCGAGCCGCAGCTCGGGGTCCAGATGAAGATTACGCTTGCGGCAAAAGTGCACACAAGCGGTCTTCTGTGGGGAGAACCGGAACCCATTGGCCGTCACCCAAACCGAGAGATTGTGCAGGGCAGTTTGCAGTTGTCGTTCAATGACCCTCATGCTGGACGATGAGCAAAAGATGCTAAAGTCATCAACATAGAGGGCAATGCCTACAGTCAGAGGAAGTTGCTGTGCAATGCAATTTATCTTGACAGCGAAAAGCGTAACACTCAGGACGCAGCCTTGAGGTACCCCCTGTTCTTGGGGGAAAGGCCGCGATAGAGTGTTGCCGACACGGACTCAAAAAACACGAGAAGATAAAAAGTTCGCGATGAAGATCGGCATGTGACCTCGCAAGCCGAAGCTGTGAAGGTCACGAAGAATACCGAATCTCCATGCTGTGTCGTACGCTTTTTCGATGTCGAAGAAAACTGACACCAGGTGCTCTCGTCGTAAAAAAGAATTCCTGATCGCCGATTCGAGGCAGATCAGGTGGTCTAAAGTAGACCGATGCCTTCGAAAGCCACACTGGGTGTTGGAAAGAAGGCCGTGATGTTTCAAATACCAAGCCAGCCTGGTATTTACCATCCTTTCCAACACCTTGCAGACGCAGCTCGTCAACGCAATTGGATGATAATTGGAAGGAATCTTGGGATCTTTGCCTGGCTTAGGGAAGGCCAAGACGATGGCCTCCCACCAGGAGTCCGGAAACTGCTCCTCGGTGAAAATACGGTTCAAGAGTCGGAGCAGCTGATCCTTACTCGATGGTGAGAGATGTTGGAGCATGGCATAATGGACATTGTCTGGCCCCACAGCAGATGCACGAGAAGTGTGCAGAGCAAGGCGAAGCTCCTCCGCTGTGAATGGCCTGTTGTAAGACTCCAGGCCATTCGAATGGAAGGACAGCGGAGAGCGTTCGGCCCTGCTCTTCTGGCCCAGAAACTCGGGGGAGCAGGAAGACAGAGAAGAGATGGTGGAGAATGACTCCCCCAGAATGTCGGCAATTGCTCGAGGATCAGCAATTGCCTGTCCATTGTGCTCCAAGATCGATAATGAGTGGGACGTGTACTTCCCACCCATCTTCCAGACCTTATCCCACACGACCTTAGAACTGGTCGTGCGGGTGATAGATGTATATTTCATCCAAGATTCCTTCTGGCTCTGGCGCCGGACGAAACGGGCTTTCGCCCTGGCGCGTTTGAATGCTTCGAGGTTGTGGGACGTCGGATATCTCCGAAACACCCCCCAAGCCTTGTTCTGAGCCTTACGAGCTGCGGTGCAGTCGGGATTCCACCATGGTTTTGGGAACCGTCGAAAACGAGTCGAGGTCTGAGGAATAGTAGAGGCAGCTGCATGGACGATGCAGTCCGTCAACTCCGCCACTGCAACATTGATGGGCTCCTGTCTGACAGAGTGTTCATCAAGATCACACAAGAGCTCGAAGCCACTCCAGTCAGCCCGATCTAGCCTCCACCGGGAGACACGCGAAGGGCTGCAAGGCCCCCCCACGAGAGACGGTACACACCACGGGGAGGTGATCGCTTCCGTAGGGATTGTCCTCGACCTCCCATGTAAAGAGTGGAAGGATCGAGGAGGAGCAGATGGTGAGGTCAATGGCAGTGAATGTGCGGGTTGGGGTGTGAAAGTACGTATTGACACCGGTGTTCAACAGGGAGAGCGATGGATTCAGGAGACACTGCTCCAAGACCCGGCCCCTCCCGTTGGTGTCAGCACTGCCCCAGAGCGGACTGTGGCCGTTGAAGTCCCCCATGATGAGGAAGGGGGACGGCAGCTGCGAGACGAGGTCATCAAGGTCATCCCGGAAAATGATGCTTCCGGGCGGGAGATAGAACAGACAGTCAACGAAAACCCCAAAAAGAGGCGGATGGCAACCGCCTCTAAGTCGGTAGTGAGGGGAATGACCTGGAATGGGGAGTGGTTGCTCACAAGGATGGCAACACCTCCGTGAGCTGGACCATCTCCATCCCGGTCCCGGCGAACGAGAGAAAAGTGCCGGATTGTGGGATTGTTGACCGTCTGCAAAAATGTCTCCTGCAGGCACACGCAGAGGTGTTCGTGTGCCCTCAGGAGGACCTTGATGTCGTCAATATTCCTCTGGAATCCACGACAGTTCCATTGAAGGAGTGTGGCCATCTCAGGTCTTAGAAGAATTGGCGGGCGACTTTCGATTTATTTTAACCGTCGCCAGCGACGGTTTCGGAAAAATTGGGCGGTCAGTGTCCATGTCCTCGGAGTTGTCCGAGGAACATGGATCAGAGACCGCCGAATGAGGAGGTAAAATTTTCTTTTTGGGCCCCGGCGGGGGCCCCTTGGGTTTCGTAGGTCTTGCTGTCTGTGGGCGGAGTGGAGGGGGCCTTCCGGAGGTGGATGTGGAAGACACAGACACAGGAATAGAAACCGGTGTCAATGTCGAGATGGACACCGACGTCGGCTTCGCCCGCGTCAAGAGGTACTTGGCAGCAGGCAAGAAAGATTTAGCAGGTGGAACGCTGATGTCTGTCTGCACCGCCACAGAAGCCATCTTAACGATGGGCTTTCCGACAAACGCACCGGCATAGGAGACCTTGCCAGGTGGGGCAGGAGGTGCAGCGAGCTTTCTCACCTCTGGATAGCTGATATTGTGAAGGGTCTTTAGGCGCTGTACCTCTTTCTCCTCCAGCCACTTCGGACAGTCGCGGGAGTACGCCGGATGTTCACCACGGCAGTTTACACGTCATGCCTTTTCTGCCGTGCAGTCAGGTTCAAGATGATCCTGACTGCCACAACGAGCACAGGTGGGCTTGCCCCGGCATGCGGTGTGGGCATGGCCAAACCTCTGGCATTGAAAGCAACGCAGAGGGTTGGAGATAAATTCCCGCACCTCGCAGTGTAAGTAGCCTGCCTTGATGGAAGTAGGCAGGTGTGGTGTGTTGAAAGTTAGAATAAGTACCCTGGTCGGCTCTAACTTTCCATTATGGCGTGAAGAAACATGGTGGACTGCTATCACTCCCTGGGCCAAAAGCTCCGAGAGGATTTCCTCCTCAGAAACCTTGAGGAGGCCCAACTCGGAGATCACGCCTTGGGAGGAATTGAGCGTCTTGTGTGAGTGACTTCGACTGCCACTCCTCCAATCGCTGTAAACTTTAATAGAAGCTCCGAGTGCTTGGAGCACGCAGTCTCCACCTGCAAGTCACCAGATCTTAGGCGCTTGACAGATTTCGGTTCTCCCGCAAGACCTTGAATACACTTGTGTATAAAAAACGGGGACATGTCCCCAAGAACCTGATCACCCGTAGAGTGGATGATCAGGAACTTCGGAGACGGAGACACACACGAAGACAAAGACAGAGAAGTTGGGGGTTCATGGCGAGCCCTCTTAGTGGCATTGATCGGATTTTTATGAGTTGGAGAACTCATGTTTGTTTTAAAAAATTCAGTGCCCGTTGTCCCCACCCACCATGGAGTCCAACAAGGGGACGCCCAGTTGGGCGCCAGGGCTGCCCGGGCACCATACCCACACAGCCAGTGAGCCAAGCCCTCACTACAAAACAAAAAGGAAAAGTAAAAGAGAAATGGTGGGTAACTCGTCGGAGTTCCCACAAAAGAAAAGAAGCAACAAAGCAATAAAGTGTAAGGCAAGAGCTGGCCTCACAAAAGAAAGAAAATTACAAAATTAGTAAATGTGTGGGGAAACTCGCAAACCGTTGTCCGGACGGTGGACAAGGTTACTCACCGATCAGCATAGTTGACCCTAGCAGGATCAGCCCACCAGCCGATTGATCCTGAGGGGGCCGCCCCAGGACCTCCCGTTTACCTGAAGCAGAGGCCAAAGCAGTGTATAGCAGCGGCCCCGGAAGTCGCTGCCCAGCCCCGCGACAGACAGGCTCCCCAATGGCAAAACGGCCAAAGGGGACCCCACCAGTCATGAGCTGGGTAGAGAAGACGGGGACCCCTGAGCAACTGCCAGGATCCTCCTTTCCAGGGACAAAGGTCTCTGCGCACGGCAAACACGCGGGCGAGTGTTTAGGACCCTGCGAAGGTAACCAAGCCAGCGGAACCTTCACAAGGTGGTCCCCCTCACCGCGTACAGGCGCTCACACCGAGGGGGAAATCCAGATAGGGAACCGGCAACGGAGAGTCGGACAGGGGCGTGGCTAACCTAGCAGCAGAATCTGCCAAATCATTGGCCCTGATTCCGACGTGACCGGGACCCCAACAGAAGAGTTAGTTGGTTGGTTGTTTGGGGTTTTTCTGGCGAATAGCAACTAAGGCTATATTGCGCCAAACAAACGATAAAAAGGTAAAAAGACATGGAACCCACAACCAAATTTAAAATAGACACAAACAACACAGCATAAAACCGAGATGTATAAAAAGAATAAAAGAAAGCAACAAGTGTAAAATCAACAATAACAATGGGTGTATAGGACCCATGTAAAAAAACAACAGGTAAAACACAGGTAAAAAAACCAGTAAAAAAGAGAAAATTCATAGACGAGTAAAATAACTGGTAAAGCGTAAAAATTCGAAAACAGTAGTTAAAAGTGAATCATCAGATAAAAGATGTCCGAGGTAAGGGGCTCGGACGTAAAATCACGAAAGGTAAAAAACAAACGTCGGTCAAGGTTAAAAGCTGCACAATGAATTAAAATATGTTTAACAGTTAAAATGGTGACACAAAACTCACACTTAGGTTCAGCGTCCGCCATAAGAAGAGTGTGTTAAAAACGAGTGACCTAGGCGGAGCCGAGCAAGGACAACTTCCTCCTTACGATTCCTGCGAAAACAAGACTGCCATGGTTTGACAATGGTCTTGATCTCGAAGAGCTTTTTAGCAACCTGTTCAGACTAAGATCTCTGCCACTGTGCCCAGAGCTCGATGGTGAAACGCTGCCGGAAATCCACATATGGAACCGGCAACGGAGAGTCGGACAGGGGCGTGGCTGACCTGGCAGCAGAATCTGCCAAATCATTGCCCCTGATTCCGACATGGCCGGGCACCCAACAGAAGAAAATCGTGGTGGTGGCTGCCAGACGATAGAGCTGCTGGCGGATCTTGGAGAGAACAGGGTGAGGCCGATGCCTTACTGAGATCAAAGCCTGTAGCGAGCTAAGCGAGTCGGTGTAAAGTACACACTGACGATGATGCTTAGCTGCTATGTGGTCCAAGGCAATGCTGATAGCTTGCAACTCAGCAGTGAAGATGGAACACTGCTGTGGGATCTGGTCTGCAATGATTACATCACAGCAGACCATGACTGATCCCACTGAAGTGCCGGACTTCGAGCCATCTGTGAAGACAGGCAAGAAATCCGGATGCTCAGCACGATGGCTGGCAAAGAGTTGCCGGTACACAGTCAAGTGTAAAGGCCTTCCCCGTCCTGCACAGGGAAAAATCGCAGGAAGGGAAAGCAGCGAGCCAAGGTGGAAGTGGCTCAGCTGTCGACTGTGCGATGCTATCGAGACTGGTGTTGATGTCTCGCAGTTAACTTCGGACACGCAAACCGAAAGGACGAATGGCAGTCGGCCGATTCCAAGTGGGATGGCCTGGAAGGGATCGCAATTTTGCTGCATACTGCAGGGACAACTGCCGACGGCGAATAGATAATGATGGTTCATCGGTCTCAACGTAGAGACTCTGGACCGGTGAGGTGCGGAAGGCCCCCGTGCACACAAGGAGGGCCTGATGATGGAGTGGGTCCACCACCTTCACCACCGAATCCCGGGCCGAGTCGTACACCTGGGATCCGTAGTCCAGTTTCGACCGGACAAATGCACGGTACAGGTGGAGCAAAGAACATCCGTCTGCCCCCCAAGAGGACCTTGACGGTGTTCAATGCCCGCGTGCACTTGGACCTGAGATGATGTATGTGGGGTAAAAAGGTCAATTTCCGATCAAATATGAGACCGAGGAAACCAATTCCGCCACAACTGGAATGATGTTACCCCCAAGCTGCAGCTTGGGATCCAGATGAAGATTACGCTTGTGGCAAAAGTGCACACAAGCGGTCTTCTGTG
The DNA here is from genome assembly GCA_038380435.1 of Ryuthela nishihirai. Lineage (NCBI taxonomy): Eukaryota > Metazoa > Arthropoda > Arachnida > Araneae > Heptathelidae > Ryuthela > Ryuthela nishihirai. The sequence goes on along the minus strand of JAWZYU010000030.1, from coordinate 56,816,071 downwards.
GGGAGAACCGAAACCCGTTTGCCGTCACCCAAACCGAAAGATTGTTTAAGGCAATTTGCAGTTGTCTTTCAATGACCCTCATGCTGGATGAAGAGCAAAAGATGCTAAAGTCATCAACATAGAGGGCATTGCCTACTGATGGAGGAAGTTGTCTAGTAATAGAATTAATCTTGACAGCGAAAAGCGTAACACTCAAAATGCAGCCTGGTGGCACCCCGTTCTTGGGGGTAGAGCCGCGACAGAGTGTTACCGACACGGACACGAAAAGAATGTGTCGATAAGAAGTTGGAGATGAAAATCGGCATGTGACCTCTCAAGCCGAAACTGTGGAGGTCACGAAGAATGCCGAATCTCCAAGCCGTGTCGTAAGCTTTTTCGATGTCGAAAAACATTGACACCAGGTGCTCACTACGTAAAAATGAATTTCTGATAGCCGATTCGATGTGTATCAGATGGTCAAGAGTTGACCGTTGCATGCGAAAGTCACACTGGGTGTTGGAAAGAAGGTTGTGATGTTCTAAATACGAGATGAGTCTGGCATTTACCATTCTTTCCAACACCTTGCACACGCAGCTCGTCAACGCGATGGGACGATAATTGGAAGGAATCTTGGGATCTTTGCCTGGTTTGGGGAAGGACAAGACGATGGTCTCCCGCCAGGAGTCCGGAAACTGCTCCTCTAGAAAAATACGATTGAAGAGTCGGAGCAGTCGATCCTTACTTGATGGTGTCAGATTTTGGAGCATGGCATAATGGACATTGCCTGGCCTGACAGCAGAGCATGAGAAGTGTGCAGAGCAAGGTGAAGCTCCTCTGCTGTTAATGGCCTGTTGTAAGGCTCCAGGCCATTCGAGTGGAAAGACAGCGGAGAGTGCTCCGCCCTGCCCTTCTGGGCCAGAAACTCGGGGGAGTATGAGGAAGATGATGAGATGGAGGAGAATGACTCCCCCAGAGTGTTGGCAATTGCTTTGGGATCAGCTATTGCCTGTCCATTGTGCTCTAGGATCAATAACGAGTGGGACGTGTAGTTCCCACCCATCTTCCGGACTTTATCCCACACAACCTTAGAACTGGTCGTGCGGGTGATAGAAGACATGTACTTGATCCAAGATTCCTTCTGGCTCTGGCGTTGGACGAAATGAGCTTTCGTCCTGGCGCGTTTGAACTTTTCTAGGTTGGGGGACGTCGGATATCTCCGAAACACCCCCAAGCCTTGTTCTGAGCCTTACAAGCTGCGGTGCAATCTGGATTCCACCACGGTTTCGGAAAGCGAGGAAACCGTGTAGACATTTGAGGAATTGCTGATGCAGCTGCATCTACGATACAGTCCGTTATCTCCGTCACTGCAACATTGATGGGCTCCTGGCTGACAGAGTGGTCATCGAGCTCAGAGAGCAGCTCGAAACCACCCCAGTCAGCCCGATCAAACCTCCACCACGAGACGCATGAAGGGCTGCAAGGCCCCCCCACGGGAGATGGTGCACACCATGGGGAGGTGATCGCTTCCATACGAGTTGTCATTGACCACCCATGTAAAGAGTGGAAGGATCGAGGAAGAGCAGATGGTGAGGTCAATGGCAGTGAAAGGGCAGGTTGGGGAGTGAAAATAAGTACTGACACCGGTGTTCAACAGGGAGAGAGAAGGATCCAGGACCCCACCCCTCCTGTTGGTGTCAGCACTGCCCCAATGTGGACTGTGTCCATTGAGGTCCCCCATAATGAAGAAGGGGGATGGCAGCTGCGAGACGAGATCATCACGGTCTTCCTGGAAGATGATGCTCCCAGGTGGACAATATACAGAGCAGACAGTCAGCGAGAACCCCACGAAGAGACGGATGGCTACCGCCTCTAAGTCGGTGGTGAGGGGTACGACCTGGAATGGAGAATGGTTGCTCACGACACCCCTGTGAGCTGGACCATCACCATCCCGGCCCCGTTGAACTAGAGAAAAGTGCCAGTTCGTATGATCTGTGACTGGCTGAAAGTATGTCTCCTGCAGGCACACACAGATGGGCTGGTGTGCCTGAAGTTGTGCCTTGATGTCATCAAGATTCCTCTGGAATCCACGACAATTCCATTGTAGGAGTGTGGCCATCTCAGGACTTAGAAGAGTGGGCGGGCGACAAATTCCTATTCAACTTAACCGCCGCAGAGGACAGTTTAGTGAATAGGGGGCGGTCAGTATCCATGTTCTCGGAATCGTCCGAGGGGTATGGATCGGTAACCACCCTTTGTGGTGCAGTGATTTTCTTTTTGGGCCCCGGTGGGGTCCCCTTAGGTTTGGAAGGTCTTGCTGTCTGAGGACAGGGAAGGAGGAGGCCTTCCAGTGGAAGTCTGTGTTGCAAGAATGGAAACCGGGGTTGATGTCGAAGTCGACACCACCCTCGGTTTCGCCTGTGTGAGGAGGCACTTCGCAGCTGGCGAGAAAGACTCAGTAGGTGGTACACTGATGTCAGTCTGCACCGCAACCGAAGTCATTGGAACGATGGGCTTTCCAATGACTGCACTGTCATAGAAAACCTTGTCAGGTGGAGCAGGCGGTGCAGCAAGCTTTCTCACTTCAGCGTATGAGATATTGTTGATGACCTTGAGGCGTTGTACCTCCTTTTCCTCTTTCCACTTCGGACATTCGAGGGAGTACGCTGGATGTTCCCCACTGCAGTTCACATAGCATGCCTTTTCTGCTGTGCAGTCAGGATCAAGATGATCCTTACTGCCACAGCGAGCACAGGTGGGCTTGCCCCTGCATGCTGTGCGAGCATGACCGTATATCTGACACTGAAAACAGCGCAGAGGGTTTGGAATATACGGCCGAACCTCACAATATAAGTAACCTGCCTTGATGGAAGAATGCAGGCGTGGCGTGTTAAATGTCACAATCAGCACCCGGGTGGGTGCCAATTTCCCATCACGGCGTGTCGAAACCCAGTGGACTGCTATTACTCCTTGAGGTGTGAGCTCCGAGAGGATCTCCTCCTCAGTGACTTTGAAGAGGCCCCACTCGGTGATCACACCCCGAGAGGAATTCAAAGTTTTATGGGGAGTGACTTCGACAGCCACCCCACCAATTTCTTTGACTTTCAGGAGTAGTTCGCAGTGTTTTGAACAAGCGGTCTCAACCTGCAAGTCGCCAGATCATAAGCGCTTGACGGATTTCGGCTCTCCCGCAAGATCTTTCAAACCTTTGTTGACAAAAAAAGGGAACATGTCCCCAAGTACCTGATCACCCGTGGAGTGGATGATCAAGAACTTTGGGAGCAAAGACACAGACACAGAAGACGATGGCAGTGATAACGTAGATGAGGAAGACGGGGCTCATGTCGAGCCCTCTTGTTGGCAGTGATCGCATTTTCATCATTCTCTCTCATGTTTTGTGTGGTTCAGTGTCCGCTGTCCCCACCCTCCACGGAGCCCAACAAGGGGACGCCCAGTCGGGTGCCATGGCTACGCAGGCACTATACCCACACAGACAGTAAGCCAAGCCCTCACATATAAATATAAGGAAAATATAAAGAGAAATGTGCAGAACAAAACATTCTACACAAATGAAACAAAGTGTAAAGTAACAAAATTGTGAATAGCCAAACTGGCCTCACAAAGAAAGGATAACTACAAAAGGAAAATAATCTGTGAGGAAACTTGCAAACCTGTACCCGGACCGTGGGCAAGGTTACTCACCGCTCTGCACGGTTGACCCTAGCAGGACCTGCCCACCAGCCAATTGCTCCCGGGGGGGACACCCCAGGAGCTCCCATTTACCGGAAGCAGAGGCCAAAGCAGTGTATAGCAGAGGCCCCGGAATCCGCTGCCCAGCCCCGCGACAGACAGGCTCCCCAATGGCAAGACGGCCAATGGGGACCCTGCCAGTCATGAGCTGAGGAGAGAAGATGGGGACCCCCGAGCAACTACCAGGATCCTCCTTTCCCGGGACACGGGTCTCTGCGCAGTGCAAACACGCGGGTGAGCGTTTAGGACCCTGTGAAGGTAATTGAGCCAGCGAAACCTTCACAGGGTGGTCCCCCTCACCGTGTACAGGCGCTCACACCGAGGGGGCAATGATCAGGTAAAAGATGTCTGAGTGTAAGAGGCTTGGACATAGTATTATGAAAGATAAAACGAAAACATCATTCAATATTAACACAAGGACCTTCATTTCAAATATATTTAATAGTTAAAACAGTGTCACAAAACTCGCACTTAAGTTCCCTTAAGTCTAAGTTGCAAGACATTTTTAACGTAATGGTCAGCTCCCCTATATGACCTGGTATTCCTAACAGAACTAACTCATTTGCTGTTAATTAATATATAATCAATCATATTCTTATGCAACCTATCAGGGGACATCCATATGTACTTATGTATGTCGCTGTGTTTGTAATAATAACCATTACTTTGTGATGGTCCACCCTTTCACTTTGGCTTTTCCTTAACCAGTTTTGCTTTATTTACATTATATTTATTGTTTTGGGGATTTTAATTCCTTTTGTGGACTGCCTCAATCCTCGTTCCAAGCACAGTAGTTGCACATGTGCAACTCCGATCTTCTGATTGTCAACCACTAAAGAGCACGTGGCAGGACACAACCTCTCTTGCGTCATAGCTTGCACAATCGTCAGTTTATGCAAATGTCTTTCCCAGCGTGCAACATGACACATGCTGGATTTTTAGCCGCTTGTTATAACTTGGTAACGAGGTCACAGAGTTAGAAGTAGTAAAGTGATGAGACAGATGTAGTAGCAGAGTTTTTGTGAATTAGTGTAGACAGAATTTTTGTTCGAGGTGTAGTCGAGATTCTCACTTTGAGTTTGTTGAGTTGAATTTTTGGAACTAAACTTTGTTTGTTTTAGAAACTTTTGAATCTTTGCTATTTTTTCTCTTGAGCAACATAAATTGATATTTTGATTAAAATTAAACTTGATAATCATTTTTGAATTCTTACTCGATAAGTAAAGCCTGCTGGTATATATTAATGAACCCTATTTCAACTTTATTTGGCACGTTATTATTGCCTGGCAATATTAAATTAAAAGTTATTATTGCCGATAGAGCTATCTGGAATTTGAATAAATTGGATCAGACAAAATGTCCAACTTTAAAAAGTTAATAATCTTTGGAGTGTTACAACTTACTTGTAGGAGATGTTGCCCATTGCCATTGGAGCTACTAACACCAAAGGGCCTATCACCCATCCCCAAAGGTCAGAGTCAGTACCAACTTTGGCATTGAAGTCACCTAGAACAAGGGTAATATCTCCTTTCTTGACAGAATTCAAAATATCCTTAATCCTGAAGTTGCCTGTAAAACCTATCCTTCTCATCCTCAGTGGGTGCATAACAGCAGATAACATTCAAGTTTTTAATGCTTGTCTGAAATATTGCTGTAAGAAACCTTTCATTAATGCACTCATATCCTAGAAGAACATCACTAGCATCTCTGCTGAGAAGCAGACCTATGCCACATATTGTTCTAACCTTTATCTGTCCATCTGGTCTCTTGGAAGCTCAGAATTTCAAGGTTATAACAGTAGAATTCTTGAGTGAGGACATCAAGAGAATAATCTTTGTGCAGGGTCCTCACATTCCAACTACCTAAGGAGAGAAAATGGTTGGTTGGTTGTACGGGGTTTTATGGCACAAGAGCAATGAGGGTTGTATTGCGTCAAACACAGACAAATAAAGAGCTAACCACAACCAAAGTTAAAATAAACACAACAATGGTAAAACTGTAGAACAAAAGACAAAAGTACAAAAAGATAAAACGAACCTGGGTGTAAAAGACCCAGGATGATCAAAGTAAAAAGGATAAAGCCATAAAATCACAGTCTGCTAAAATATAACCTGTAAAAGGTAAAAAGGCAGACAGATGGTAAAAAAGAATCATCAGATAAAAGATGGCCAAGTGTAAGAGGCTTGGCCATAAAATTATGGAAGGTAAAATATAAACGAGATTCAAAGGTAAAAGCAGGACAAGTGATTAAACTATGTTTAATGGTTAAAATGGTGTCAGAAAACTTATAAATGGTTTGTCATTCGCCCAAAGAAGAAAAGAGTGTTTAATAAACGAATGACCAAAGCAGAGTCGAGCAAGTATAACTTTCTCTTTGTGATTCCTACAAAAACAAGACTGACATGGTTTGGCAATGGGCTTGATTTCGTAAAGCTGGTTACCAATCTGTTCAGACCAAGATCTCTGCCACTGTGCCCAGAGCTCGATGGAAAAATGATGCCGGAAGTTCAAGTAGGGAACCGGCAGCGAAGAGTCGGACAGGGGTGTGGCAGACCTGGCAGCAGCATCTGCCAAGTGGTTGACCCTGATCCCGACGTGACCAGGCACCCAACAGAAGAGAACGGTGGTAGTGACCACCAGACAATAGCAGCTGCTAGCAGATCTTGGAGAGAACAGGGTGAAGCTGATGCCTCACCGAAATCAAAGCCCATAGCTAACTAAGTGAGTCAGTGTAGAGGGCACACCAACAATGACACTTAGCTGCTATGTGGTCAAAGGCAAGGCTAATAGCGTGCAACTCTGCAGTGAAGATGGAACACTGCAGTGGGATTTGGTCTGCAATGATTACTTCACAGCAGACTATGGCTGATCCCACTGATGTGCCGGACTTTGAGCCATCTGTGAAGACATGCAAGAAGTCTGAATGCTCAGCACGGTGGCTGGCAAAGAGTTGCCGATATACACAGTTGGGTGTAAAGGCCTTTCCTGTCCTGCACAGGCAAAAATTGCAGGAAGGGGAACAGCAAGCCATGATGGAAGTGGCTCGGCTGTCGATTGTGCGATGCTATCGAGACGTGTTAATATCTCACAATCTCGGACATGCAAACTGAAAGAGTGAATGGCAGTCAGCCAATTCTAGTATAACAGTTCCCACTGGGAACTAAAAATGCAGTCTCAAGTGGGATGGCCTGACAGAGATCACAATTTTGCTGCATAGTGTAGGGACAACTGCTGATGGCAAATAGATAAAGATGGTTTGTTGGTCTCTACATAGACTCTGGACCGGTGAAGTGCAGAAGGCCCCCATGGAAACATGGAGGGCCTGATGATGGAGGGTGTCCAGCATCTTCATCACTGAATCCAGGCAGAGTCGTACACCTGGGATGGATAATCCAGTTTCGACCAGACAAGTGTATGGTATAGCTGCACTGAGGGGGGAGATAAAATGGTTAGTGGTATGTTTATAAAACTACATTTATTGAGAGAGGAAATGCCGACAATTTCAAACAGCCCCCGAACCACAAGCATAAGGCAAAGACCCACTCTCCCACTAAGAAACACTAAAGCCATCTACATTGGAAGACTTTCTCCAATGTCAGTTTATCAATGCCCATAGAAGTAAGAGTCCAGGTGCCTAAGATGACCTCTGCTCAGGATTATCCACCAGCTGATAAAATATATCCTGTGAACATATTTCACTTGGGGCTGTTATCCCACAAAGAGAAAACACAGCGGAAATTCTCCCTCTACAGAAGCCCACCAGTGCAGAAAATTCAGGATTCATAATCAAGCTCAGAGCCTTAAATCCAGTCCATTAAGTTTATATGGTCAGCATCGGGATCCTGTGTGGTTGACCACTCCTCAGCAGGTTGATAAAAAAGAAAAGTAGCGATAGTTGTCCAGATCAGTAGGTTACACTGTTCTGGCAGCCCTCCCATTCCCTTCCACAAGAGAGTAACTCTTTCGAAAGGTAAACGTATTGCACCATGAGAAGGCAGGATCAGACGTTAAGTGTTAGGCCTGGCCGGTTTTATGCATCATCACAGGGGACTGATGTTTAGCTCTCCTTCCAGTGGCTACCTACTACCGTTACAATATTTAAAAATTCCCAAACTTTCAATAAAATGTTAGTCAAAAAACATTTCTGTTTCTAACATATTTTGGGTGAACAAATTTCTGTTTGGAACAAATTTCCGTTTCGAACAAAATTCCATTTCAAACAAATTTTTAGCGAACAAGTTTCCATTTCAAACAAATGTTGTTGAACAAGTTACACCAAATCCATATAAAAGATAGTGTCCATATGCAGTCAGCGCATATTTGATGATGATTCCTAACGATACATTAAAATAAAAAACAGAAGCTTTCATTTCTAAAAACAAATTCTTTTCCGAGTTTACCTTTACAAATCTATGCATACATGCTTAACATTTCATTTAATTTTTCTTGAAGTGGTCACAGCAATTTCTCATGACCAGTAATGTAAGCCAAAAAAAAAAACCCATGGTGTAGGATTTTATTATATAAAAAAAAGTTGAAAACCACTTTTCTGGGTTATCATTCACTAGATTTTTTTTTGATTGAGTGCAAACAAATTATAATCATCAAATGAAGTTAAACTTAAAAAAAAAGGATCACATAAGGATGTTATATTAAGTTTTTAAAGTCAGTAGTCAAATGTGATCAACAATAGCTTATAAGAAATATGTAAGAAAAAGCATTCAATTAAAATTTATAATACATGTAATACTTACCTTTGAAAATGACATATTGAATACAAATTCAGACCAAATAAGTTGAAGAAAGGGACTAGCTGTATCTCCACATCTTCCTTTAACATCTGTGTCTACTGGAAGGTTTACAGCAACATTCTACAGTGTAAATATATATATACAAAAAATAAATTAAACTTGGCTGCAGCTAAGGTCATAATGCACCAAACGAGACAAATAAAAGAGTAAAAGACACAGAAACCCACATCAAAGTTAAAAGCCAATACAGTAAAGAGTAAAGGACAAAACCAATAGATATAAAGAATACAAAAACAATAAATATGTGTCAAGCAGTAAATAAAAATATATAAAAATAAAACCAACCCAGGTTGCACAATGTATAAATGACAAAGCCATAAAATTAGAATCTAATATAATAATGTAATATAATAAGTAAAATAACCTGTGTAATGTAAAAAAATTGAAGACAGGAGTTAAAAGTGAGGTATCAGATAAAGGATGTCCGAGTGTAAGAGGTTTGGATGTAAAATCGACATGCTAAAATAAAAACATTCTAAATTAAAAGCAGGACAATCAAACTGTGTTTAGTTATTAAAATGGTGTCATAAAACTCGCACCTAAGTATGTCATCCACCCGAAAAAGAAAACGTGTAATACACGAATGACCTAAGTAGAGCAGAGCAAGTATAACTTCCTCCTCGCAATTCCTGTCAAAACATGACTACCATGGTTTCATAAGGGTTTGATCTCTAAAAGCTTGTTACCAACCTGTTCAGGTCAAGTCCAGATCTCTGCCACTGTGTCCGGAGCTTGATGGAAAAATGCTACCAGAAGTCCAGGTATAGAACAGGCAGCAGGAGTCAGATAGGAGTGTGGCTGACTTGGCAGCGCATCTGCAAGTCATTGCTCTGATTCCAACATGACCGGGCACCCAAACAAAGATGATGGTATGAAGTGTAACGGAGAGGTAATGGAGAGTTGGAAAGGGTGTGGCTGACTTGGCAGCAGCATCTGCAAGTCATTGTCCTGATTCCAACATGACCAGGCACCCAACAGAAGATGATGGTATAGAGTGTAACGGATAATTGGACAGGGGTGTGGCTGACTGGGCAGCAGCATCTGCCAAGTCATTGCCCCTAATACCGATGTGACTGGGCACCCACCAGGATGATGCCACATGAAATCAAAGTCTGTAGTAAGCTAAGCAAGTCAGTGTCAGAGGACACGCCGACGACATTTAGCTACTATATGGTCCAAGGCATGGCTAATAGCATACAACTCTGCAGTGAAAATGGAACATTGCTGTGGGATCTGGTCTGCAATGATTGCATCACAGCAGACCATGGTTAATCCCACCAACGTGCCAGATTTTGAGCCGTCTTTGAAGACAAACAAAAAGTTCGGTGCTCAGCATGTTGGCTGGCAAAGATTTGCCAATACACACAATCGGCTGTAAAGGCCTCCCCCATCATGCACAGAGAAAAATCACTGAAAAGAGAGTGAATCACAGTGGAAGTGGCTTACTGTTGACTGTGCAATGCTATCAAGACTGGTGATGATGTCTGTGAGGTAGCCTCGGACTTGCAAACAAAAATGACAAATGGCAGTTGGGCATCCACATTGGACTGAAATGTAGTCCCAAGTCGAATGGCAGGCAGGGATTGCAATTTAGATGCATATTAAAGGGAAAACTGCTGAGGGTGAAGAGATAAAGATAGTTCATCAGTCTCAAAGTAAAGACTCTGGACTGGTGAAGTGCAGAAGGTCCCGGTGCAAACACGGAAGGTCTGATGATGGAGTGGGTCCAGCACCTTCACCACCGAATCCCAGGGGGAGTCATACACTTGGGATCTGTAGTCCAGTTCTAATCGGGCAAGTGCACGGTATAGATGGAGCAGATAACATTGGTCAGCTCCCCAGGAGAGCGAAGAGAGGACCTTGATGATGTTCAATGCCAGCGTGCTACTTGAATCTTAGCTGATGTATGAGTGGCAAAAACGTCAATTTCCGATCAAAGATGAGACTGATGGTTGGTTGTTTGGCGGTTTTTTGGTGCAAAAGCAACAGGGCTATATTGCGCCAAACAAAAAGATATAAACTGATAAAAGTCATTTAACCCACAACCAAATTTAAAAAGACATAGAAACATAACCAGCACAAGAAAGATAAGTAAAAATGGCAAAAAGTAACAACAACTATAAAAATCTACAATTAAAATGGGTGTATAGGACACAGTAAAAAACAGAAACAAGTGTAAAATCAAGTTAACAAAGTAAAAAAGGTTCATAAATGCATAAAATACCCAGTAAAACATAAAAAAAAAAACAAAGACGGGTTAAAAGTGAGTCATAGGATAAAAGTTGTCCGAGTGTAAGTGGCACGGACGTAAAATCGTGAAAGTTAAAATAGAGTCTACGTTTAAAGTTAAAAGTGGGACATGAAAGTAAAATATGTTTGAACGTTAAAATGGTGTCACAAAACTCGCACTTAGGGTCGTCGTCCACCTTGAGAAGAAACTTGAGAACAACTTCCTCCTTGCGATTCCTGCGAAAACAAGACTGCCATGGTTTGACAATGGCTTGATCTCGAAGAGCTTGTTAGCAACCTGTTCAGACCAAGATCTCTGCCACAGTGCCCAGAGCTCAGTGGAAAAACACTGCCGGAAGTCCACATATGGAACCGGCAGCCGAGAGTCGGACAAGGGCGTGGCCAACTTGTCAGCAGCATCTGCCAAGTAATTGCCCCTGATTCCGACATGACCAGGCACCCAACAGAAGAGAATCGTGGTGGTGGCTTCCACCGGCACCCGAGAGTCGGACAAGGGCGTGGCCGACTTGTCAGCAGCATCTGCCAAGTCATTGCCCCTGATTCCGACATGACCGGGCACCCAACAGAAGAGAATCGTGGTGGTGGCTGCCAGACGATGGAGCTGCTGGCGGATCTTAGAGAGAACAGGGTGAGGCTGATGCCTCGCCGAGATCAAAGCCAGTAGCGAGCTAAGCGAATCGGTGTAAAGCACACACTGACGATGATGCTTAGTCGCCACGTGGTCCAAGGCAAGGCTGATAGCGTGCAACTCTGCAGTGAAGATGGAACACTGCTGTGGGATCTGGTCTGCAATGATTACATCACAGCAGACCATGGCCGATCACACTGATGTGACAGACTTCGAGCCATCTGTAAAGACAGGCAAGAAGTCTGGATGCGCAGCACGATGGCTGGCAAAGAGTTGCCGGTACACACAGTCGGGTGCAAAGGCCTTCCCTGTCCTGCACAGGGAAAAATCACAGGAAGGGGAAACAGCGAGCCAAGGTGGAAGTGGCTCAGCTGTTGACTGTGCGATGCTATCGAGGCTGGTGTTGATGTCTCGCAGGTAACCTTGGACACACAAACTGAAAGGACGAATGGCAGACGGCCGATTCTGATACAACATTTCCCACTGGGGACTAAAAACGCAGTCCCAAGTGGGATGACCAAGTAGGGATCGCAACTTTGCTACATACTGTAGGGACAACTGCTGATGGCGAATAGAAAACGATGGTTCATCGGTCTCAACATAGAGACTCTGGACTGGTGAAGTGAGGAAGGCCCCCATGCAAACACGGAGGGCCTGATGATGGAGGGGGTCCAGCACCTTCACCACCGAATCCCGGGCAGAGTCATACACCTGGGATCCGTAGTCCAGTTTCGACCGGACAAGTGCACGGTAAAGGCGGAGCAAAGAACATCGGTCCGCCCCCCAAGAGAGGGAGGAGAGGACCTTGATGATGTTCAATGCCCGCGTGCACTTGGACCTGAAATGGCGAATATGAGATACAAAGGTCAATTTCCGGTCGAAGATGAGACCGAGAAACTGGGTTGCCACCACAACTGGAATGATGTTACCCCCGAGTCACAGCTCGGGGTCCAGATGAAGATTATGCTTACAGCAAAAGTGCAGGCAAGTGGTCTTCTGTGAGGAAAACCAGAACCCATTGGCCGTCGCCCAAACCGAGTGATTGTTCAGGGCAGCTTGCAGCTGTCGTTCAATGACCCTCGTGCTGAAAGATGAGCAAAAGATGCTAAAGTAATCAACACAGAAGGCATTGCCTACAGTCGGAGGAAGTTGCCGTGTAATGGAATTTATCTTGACAGCGAAAAGTGTAATGTTGGTTGGTTGATAGGCGTTTTTTGACAGTGTTCTTGACGTAAAAACGCATTCCTGATCACCGATTCGAGGCGGATCAGGTGGTTTAAAGTAGACCAGTGCCTGCAAAAGCCACACTGGGTGTTGGAAAGACTGCTGTGATGTTCCAAATACCAGGCCAGCCTGGTATTTACCATCCTTTCCAACACCTTGCAGACGCAGCTCGTCAACGCAATTGGATGATAATTGGAAGGAATCTTGGGATCTTTGCCTGCCTTGGGGAAGGCCAAGACGATGGCCTCCTGTCAGGAGTCCGGAAACTGCTCCTCGATGAAAATAAGTTTGAAGAGTCGGAGCAGCTGATCCTTACTCGATGGTGAGAGATGTTGGAGCATGGCATAATGGACATTGTCTGGCCCCACAGCAGATGCACGAGAAGTGTGCAGAGCAAGGCGAAGCTCCTCCGCTGTGAATGGCCTGTTGTAAGACTCCAGGCCATTCAAATGGAAAGACAGCGGAGAGCGTTCGGCCATGCTCTTCTGGGCCAGAAACTCGGGGGAATATGAGGACAAAGAAGAGATGGTGGAGATTGACTCCCCCAGAGTGTCGTCAATTGCACGAGGATCAGTAATTGCCTGTCCATTGTGCTCCAGGATCGATAATGAGTGGGACGCATACTTCCCAACCATCTTCCGGACTTTATCCCACACGACTTTAGAACTGGTCGTGAGGGTGATACAAGACATATGTGATCCAAGATTCCTTCTGGCTCTGGCGCCAGACGAAATGGGCTTTCACCCTGGAGCGTTTGAATGCTTCTAGGTTGAGGGACATCGGATATCTCTGAAACACCCCCCGAGCCTTGTTCTGAACCTTACGAGCTGTGGTGCACTCGAGATTCCATCATGGTTTTGGGAACCGTGGAAACCGAGTCGAGGTCTGAGGAATAGAGAGGTATCTGCATGGACGATGCAGTCCATCAACTCTGCCACTGCAACATTGATGAGCTCCTGGCTGACAGAGTGCTCATCGAGCTCAGACAACAGCTCGAAGCCACTCCAGACAGCCCGATCAAGCCTCCACTGGGAGACACGCAAAGGGCTGCAAGGCCCCCCACGAGAAATAGTGCACACCACAGGGAGGTGATCGCTTTCATATGGATTGTCCTTGACCTCCCATGTAAAGAGAGGAAGGATCGAGGAGGAGCAGATGGTGAGGTTCATGGCAGTGAATGTGCGGGTTGGGGTGTGAAAGTATGTACTGACACCGGTGTTCAACTGGGAGAGCGATGGATCCAGAAGACACTGCTCCAGGATTCGGCCCCTCCCGTTGGTGTCAGTACTGCCCCATAGTGGACTGTGTCCATTGAAATCCCCCATGATGAGGAAGGGGAAAAGGCAGCTGCGAGACAAGGTCATCCCGGAAAACAATGCTTCCGGGTGGGAGATATACCGAGCAGACAGTCAGCGAGAACACCACAAAGAGACAGATGGCTACCGCCTCTAAGTTGGTGGTGAGGGGTACAATCTGGAATGGAGAATGGTTGCTCACGAGGATGGTGACACCCCCACAAGCTGGACCATCTCCATCCCGGCAAACTAGTGTAAAGTGCCGGATCGTAGGATCTCTGACTGGCTTCAAGTATGTCTCCTGCAGGCACACACAGATGGGCTGGTGTGCCTGAAGGAGGGCCTTGATGTCGTCAAGATTCCTCTGGAATCCACGACAATTCCATTGTAGGAGTGTGGCCATCTCAGGACTTAGAAGAGTGGGCAGACAACGAATTCCTATTCAACTTAACCGCAGAGGACGGTTTAGTGAATAGGGGGCGGGTGGTATCCATGTCCTCGGAATCGTCTGAGGGGCATGGATTGGTGACCGCCCTTTGTGGGAGTGATTAATTTCTTTTTGGACCCCGATGGGGGCTCCTTAGGTTTGGAAGGTCTTGCTGTCTGAGGACGGGGAGTAGGAGGCCTTCCAGTGGAGGTGGAGGCTGAGTTGCAGGAATCGAAACCGGGGTTGATGTCGAAATCGACACCACCCTCGGTTTCGCCTGTGTGGAGAGGTGCTTTGCTGCTGGCAAGAAAGACTCAGTTGGTGGTACACTGATATCAGTCTGCACCGCCACCAAAGTCATTGGAACAATGGGCCTTCCAATGACTGCACTGGCATAGGAAACTTTGCCAGGTGGGGTGGGCAGTGCAGCTAGCTTTCCCACTTCAGCATAAGAGATGTTGTTTACTACTTTCAAGCGTTGCACCTCCTTTTCTTCTTTCCACTTCGGACAGTCGCGGAAATATGCCGGATGTTCGCCACTGCAGTTGACAGAGCTTGCCCTTTCTGCTTTGCAGTCAGGATCCAGATGATCCTTACTGCAACAGTGAGCATAGGTGGGCTTGTCCCGGCCAGCTGTGTGCGGGCATGACCGTATATCTGACACTGAAAACAGCATAGAGGGTTCGGTATATACGGCTTTACCTCACAATGAAAGTAACCTGCCTTGATGATAGATGGCAGTCGTGGTGTATTAAATGTCACAATCAGTACCCGGGACGGTACCAATTTACCATCACGGTAGGTCGAAACCCGGTGGACTGCTGTTACTCCTTGAGGTGTGAGCTTTGAGAGGATTTCCTCTTCAGTGACTTTGAGGAGGCCCCACTCAGTGATCACACCCCAAGAGGAATTCAGAGTTTTGTGGGGAGTGACCTCGACAGCCATCCCACCAATCTCTGTAACCTTAAGGAGTAGTTCTGAAAGTTTAGAACAAGAAATCTCAACTTGTAAGTCGCCAGATCGCAAGCGCTTTACAGATTTCGGCTCTCCCACAAGACCTTTTAAACCTTTGCTCACGAAAAATGGGGATATGTCGAGCATGGGAGATATACAGAGGACACGATCCCAGTGGAGTGGACGATCAGGAATCTCAGGAATGAAGACACAGACACAGAAGACAATGGCAGAGATAATGGAGACAAAGAAGATTGGGGCTCATGTCGAGCCCTCTTGTTGGCACCGATCGCATTAACTTCATCATTCTCTCTCATTTTTTTGTTTTGTGTGGTTCAGTGCCCGCTGTCCCCACCCTCCACGGAGACCAACAAGGGGATGCCCAGTCGGACACCAGGGCTACGCAGGCACTATACCCACACAGACAGTGAGCTGAGCCCTCACAAATAAATAAAAGGAAAATAAAAAGTGAACCAAGTGTAAAATAAGAAAATTGTGAAAGACTAAACTGGCCTCACAAAGAAAGTATAGCTTCAAAAGTAAAATAAGTTGTGAGGAAACTTGTGAACCTGTTCCCGGACCGTGGGCAAGGTTACTCATTGCTCTGCACGGTTGACCCTAGCAGGACCTGACCACCAGCCGATTGTTCCTGGGGGGGGGCACCCCAGGAGCTCCCGTTTACCGGAAGCAGAGGCCAAAGCAGTGTATAGCAGAGGCCCCAGAATCTGCTGCCTAGCCCCGCGACAGACAGGCTCCCCAATGGCAAGGCGGCCAAAGGGGACCCTGCCAGTCGAGCTGAGGAGAGAAGATGGGGACCCCCGGGGCAACTACCAGGATCCTCCTTTCCTGGGACACAGGTCTCCGCGCACGGCAAACACATGGGCGAGCGTTTAGGACCCTGTGAAGGTAACCGAGCCAGCGGAACCTTCACAGGGTGGTCCCCCTCACCGTGTACAGGAGCTCGCACCGAGGGGGTAGTTTAGAAGGTCTAGCTGTCCGAGGTTGAGGAGGAGAGAGGAGGCATTGCAGCAGGAATGGAACCGAAATGAATATCAAGATGGACACCAATTTTGGTTTCACCTTCTGCAAGAGGTACTTAGCAGTGGGAGAGAAAGACTCGAATGGTGGGATGTCTTTGCACCACTGAAATCGTTGGAATGGCAGTTTTCGCAATGACTGCACCAAAATAAGGAATCTGCCAAGTGTGGCAGGCAGTGCAGCAAGCTTTCTCATCTCAAGTAAATGATAATATTTACTGTCTTAAGACATTGCACCTCTTTCTCCTCCTTCCATTTAGGACAGTCACATAAGAATGCCAGATGGTCACCAGTGTAGTTGACACAGATGCATGTGCAGTATTATAATCTAGATCAGCATGATCCACACTGCCACATGAGGGCAAGTCAGTTTACCATGGCAAGCCATGCAGGCATGGCCATACCTCGATTGAAAACACAAAGGATTGAAGATGTACAGTTGTACCTCACAATGCAGCTAGTTACCTTCATGGCAGCAAGCAAGCAAGGCATGTTAAATGAGGCAATTGGTATTTGAGTGAGCACGAAGTGATGTACTGAAAACTGTTTGACTGCAACTACTCCCTGTGGAGCTAACTTCGAACAGATCTCCTCCTCCAAAATTGAGGTCCAAGAGCACCTTACCAGAAGTGACTTGAAGAAGTTACAATGAAACAGGCACCCCATCAATAGCAGTGACTTTCAAGAGCAGTTCAGAATATCGAGAACAAGCAGTCTCAACAAGTTGCGAGATCTGAGGCACTTAAAAATTTTAACCAGTGAGACCTTCCAAAACTTCTGAAAGAAGAAAGGAGACATCTGACAAATTACCTGGTCACCCATGGAATGGACGATCAGGAAACATAGTGTAGGTGAAGGAACAGATGACAAAGAGGAAGATTAGGATGAACAAGTCAAAGATGGGGGCTCATGTCCAGCCCTTTTTGTAGCCCAGGCCAGAGAGAAAAAGGTATTTGACTTCATGTTTGTTAGATTTATGGTTCAGTGCTTGTGGTCTCCACCTAGCAAGGAACCCAATGAGGACACCTGACTGAGCACCATGGCTGCAAGGGATTTATACCCCCACAGCAGTGAGCTGAGTCCTAGTAGTTCTCACAAAGTCTGAGTCCTAGTAATGCTCACAAGTTAAAGAAAAATAAAGGTAAACTGAGAGGAAACTTGCAAACCTGTACCTGGACATGAGCAAGGCACTCACCATATTGAACGGATGGCTCAAGTAGGTCCAACCCACTGGCCTCACCACCCCAAGACCTCCTACTTACCTGAAGCAGATGCCAAAGCAGGGTGTAGCAATGGCTCGCAAAAGTGCTGCCCAGATTCAAGATGATCAGGCTACCCAATAGTAAGACACACTAAGGGGATTCCACTAGTCTTGAGCCGAAAAGAATAGGACCACTGAGCAACTACCAGGATCCTCATTTTAGGGGACATGGGTCACAGCACACAGCAAACATGCAGGTCAGAATTAAAGACCCTGTGAAGGTATCCAAACCAGCAGAATTCACATGATGGCCCTTAACCACAGACCAAGGGGAATAGACATCATCTTATGCAATAAGACTTATCCAGCCATCAACCTGCAATAAACTAAAATACATAGTTCATGCACAACGAAGTCCAATTTGGTGGAAGATGGTAGAGAACAATGACTTGGTATGTTATTTAAGCCTTCCTATGCCTAGTCTAAAAAAACTGAAATACAACAACCAAAAGTACAATCAACAGTAGTCATAACTAATTTCTTACTTGCTCTCCATCTTTGCTAGGATAAGTGATAGTGAAAACTGCCTGGAATTTGGCTAAGAGGCACAATTCCTCTTTAGAGTCAAAAACTTTATAGGTGTAATCCTTTCTTGGCTCCTTACTTGGTGCTAAAAACATAAAATTTGTTATTAGCTAGAGAAATATTTTCAGAATTTATCTTTTTCACTGGAATATAGGTGTGTGACAGTGTTTTTAACATATTTTTAGCTGAGCAGTTGATTTATGCATTTTCAAAACTAATAAAGCAATTATTTAATGTGCATTGCTCTAATTTTATCATACATACAAGAAATCCACAAAAATGGACAAATTCCACAAAATTTTCTTGTTTTGTATGATAAATTTCACGACAATGATATGAACTGATTACACTGGTTTACAGATTTTTATTACATGAACAATTGTAGCTGCCTTTAACTATTTTTCAGGTGCTGATTTCAGATGTGGCCTTAAAAAATGGCTAACATGTCAAGTTTTTATGTTATTGGCCATTTTGACTCCTATTAAGATCTTCCTATACTAACACCTTCAGGCAACTGGGAGGATACTAGATATTTTACTTTTTGTGGTTGGGAACACTGATTGCAAAGTGGGAGAAAACATATAACAGTAACCTAACCTGAAACCGCCATTCTTGTTGTTTTCATTGTAGGAGGAACATGTGATGTACGTTGATGAGTGAATTTTGGTGTTTAAATGGCACAAAGGAAGTGTTGCGGATGTGTTAATGTGCCAGATAAGTTTTGTTATGTGTGTGGAAATTATATTTTAAAATCCCAGGGTCATTCTTTGATAAAGATTGTGAAGAAAGCCTATAACTTGTATTTTGGATGTCAGGTTGGAGATCAAGACAAAACATGGGCACCACATGTGTGCTGCATTTCATACTTTGTTAGCCTGAGTGAATGGTTGAAAGGTAAGATAAAATCCATGCCCTTTGCAGTTCCAATGATTTGGCATGAGCCAACTAGTCACTTGCATGATTGCTATTTTTGTTTAACTAAAGTATCGAGCTTTTAAAAAAAAAGAACAAAATCAAAATACAATAGCCAAATGTGCCTTCAGCCATAAAGCCAGTTCCTCATGGAGAAGATCTTCCTATAACAACACCTTCAACAAACTAGGAGGAGATGGATTCACATTCATCAGAGGAAGACTTTCATGCACATACAGGTCCTGATCCTACATACACCCCTAAAAAATTAGACAAGTCTCATCTGATTCAGCAAAATAAACTAAATGATCTTGTTTGAGACCTATTACTTTCCAAATAACAAGCTGAGGTTTTAGGTTCAAGATTTCAAGAATGGATTCTTCTGGCCAAGGATACCAGAGTTTCTCTGTTCAGAAAGAGAAATTTTGCTTTATCTGCTTATTACGAGATGCAAGATGGTTTGTGTTTCTGCACAGATATTTCAGGGCTGATAGAAGAAATTGGAACAACTTGACCCTAAGGAATGGTCTCTATTTATAGATTCATCAAAATTCAGCTTAAAAGCTGTCCTTTTGCATAAAGGAAACCAAACACCTTCCATTCCAGTGACACTCACTATGGGAATGAAGGAAACTTATGAAAGCATGGAAAAAATACTGCTATAAAATATGACCAATATAAGTGGACAATATGTGGCGACCTAAAAGTCATCTCTCTCTTGCTCGGGCTTCACAAAATTTTGCTGTTTTCTGTGTTTGGGACAGTAGGGCCAGAAAGGAACACAACAAAACAAAAGACTGGCCCAAAAGAGATGTTTTTATTCCTGGAAAGAGTAATGTGAGGTATAAGCCTCTAGTGGACCCTCTGATGATCTGCTCCCACCACTACACATTAAACTGGGTGTGATGCCCCATCGTTCACTTTTGCTTTACCTTAACCAGTTTTGTTTAATTTACGTTATATTTATCATTTTGGGGATTTTTATTTCCTTTTCGGCATCACAGCACTCGTTTTCAAGTTTCTAGGAGTTGCGTACGCGCAACTCCGAACTTCCGACCGTAACCGTTAAAGCGCGTGCCAAGGACACGCCCCCTCTTGCGTCATAGCTTGCGTCCGTCATTGTATGCAAATGTCTTTCCCGGTATGCGCCAGCCCAATTGTCAAAACCGTGCCCTGCGAGGCACTTGAAGGATTTGTCACTTGAGAGTTGTAGAGAGAGCAGAGAGATGTAGTAAGGTGCGTAGCACCGTGCGAGTAGCACAGATTTTAGTTTCTTCATTGATGTCTTGGTGAGTTACTTATTTTTGGAAATAAATCTATTTTGTTATGTTACAAACTTTTGAGTCTATAGTTTTTATCTTGAGCAATGCTAATTTAGAATCTTTTTTTTTACATTAACTCTTATTTGTTAAGATACATTTTGACTCTTACTATGAACGCTCACTGGCATTGGAACCCTAAATCAACTTATTCTACATTTTTGGCAATTTGTTAATGATTGCCTGGCGCCCGTTAAAGCTATCCGGAGCATAAAACTTTAATTATTTTGCATTGTTTGGAGCGTTACATGGGGCTGATGAAAAACTTTGTAAAGGCTATGGACAAAACTGGAAAAGGGTTTTTGCACTTGAAGGAAAACTTTCCAACTAAGTGATGTCAAACTCAAAGAACGGATCTTTGTTGGACCTCAGATCAGGAAGCTACTGAATGATTCTGTCTTTGAAGAAAAACTGAATATGAAGAAACATGCTGCATGGGAATCCTTCACGTCTGGTCCAGGGTTTTCTGGGGAATCACAAAGAGGAAAACTACCATTAGTTCATTCAAGATTTTCTCAAAAACCATGAAAATCTTGGCTGCCGAATGTCTTTGAAGATCCATTTCTTGACTTGCATCAACTTCTTTCCCAGAACTTAGGAGTTGTAAGTAATGAGCAAGGGGAAATATTTCACCAGGATATTTGAAATATGGAGGAGAGATACCAAGGCAGGTGGGACCCAGCAATGATGGGTGACTACTGCTGGTTCTTGCACAAGGAAGATACCTCAGCACATAAAAGACAAAAATGAACTTCTTGTAAATATAAAGGATCCTTATCCATGATTTCTTATTTTGCGTTTCAATATCATTTCATTTGTTACTTTATATTCAGTGGTCTATAACTGATATTTCTAATTTTTTTCACTGTAATCATGTAATCAATTAATGAGTTTTAAGTTGCAATTTATTAAAATAGTCACATTTTCCCCAAATATGCATATTCAGTGAAATTTGAAATACATCAATCCATAATTTAAAAAAAAAACTATGTGTTGCAGATTTTTCACAGCCATATTTGAATTCAGCACCCCAAAATTAGTTAACACGTTAAGCATGGGTGTAGAGCAGATTTTTTTTTCACTAAGGATGGGGAACTATTTTGGTAGTATTTCATTTTCAAAATCACGCAGAGTAAGATTACCATCACTGAATTTCGAGAACATCTTGCCGAAACACTCTTCTGTACGAGTGATCTGTCTGCTGACCCTGAAGAAGCAAAAAACTCACATAAATTGGATGAGCGCAAGAAAAATCGATGTGTGGTATGCTATGCCAACAATAAAGAACAATTTGGTAGAAATGTAGCTCAAAATAAATCGACCAGAAGCAAGTGGTACTGTCCAGCTTGTGTTAAAAGTTATTGTATTCCATGTTTTTTTTCTATTCATAATGCAAAAAAAAATGTAAAAATAACATCGCTCAGGTATTGTTCTATTTTTATTCTCGAGTTGTATTTACTTTTACTGTTATAAATAAATAATTATTTCCTAATATTTATTATTCCGAAGTTTTGTCACAAATTACCATAAAATATACTGTAATTAGCAAACATGTACAAATATTCATGACCAGGTAATATAAATAGTTCGTACAGATGGTGGATTTTGAATGGCTATCTATTTAACATTGTAGTGAGACACATAATAAAGCCGCGCTGTCTTATAGAATTTTCGAGCTGAGGCATTCACTGATGTCACGCCGGTCAAAGTAGAACAGCCAGTTAGACATCAGTGCTATGCCACACCATGCTGAACATGTTAAAAACATCCTAGTTGATCAACGTTATACAAAAAAAAAAGTCTCAATTTGTTGTCTAGTGTTATTCTTCAAGTGGTGTTAATGAAAATTGGATAAATAACTTTTATGTGAATTGTTTCAAACATTCAGAATGCAGCTGAAATAAAATAGTTAAAAGAAGCTCAATTTTTCTAAATTTTAGGTTTAACAAAACTAATAATACTTTCTACTACTACTTACTATAAGAAATTACATGCTTTCACTAACTTTACAATGCATATTATTTATTGTGCAGCTACTAAAACTTCTGCATAAAAATAAAAAAAATTAGTACCTTTTCAAATATTAACTGGTGCTAATTAAATGGTAGTTGAGGCTACCAGATGATGGAGCTTCTGGGAGATATGGGGAAGAACAGGGTGAGACTGATGCCTCACCGAGATCAAAGCCTAGAGCAAGTTAGACAAGTCATTTTAAACACCATTGATGCTTAGCAGCTATGTGGTCCAAGGCAATGTGGATGACATGCAACTCTGCAGTCAAGATGGAACACTGCTGTGGGATCTGGTCTGCAATGATTACATTACATTAGACCATGGCAGATTCCACTGATGTACTGCACTTCAAGATATCTATAAAAACAGGCAAGAAGTTCGGGTGTGCAGCACGATGGCTGGAAAAAGAGTACATACAGTCAGGTGTAAAGGCCTTCCCCATCCTGAAAAGAGAAGAGTTGCAGGAAGGGGAAACAGCAATCCACAAGAGTAGTGGCTCAGCTGTCGACTGTGAGATGCTATCAAGACTGATGTTAAATGTCTTGCAGGTAACCTTGGACATGAACCAAAAGGATGAATGACAATTGGCCAATTATGGTATAACAATTCCAACTGGGACCTGGAATGTAGTCCCAAGTGGGATGGCTGGGAGGGATCACAATTTTTCTGCATACTGCAGGGACAACTGCTGACAGATAATGATGGTTCTTCGGTCACAACATAAAGACTCTGGACCAGTGAGGTGTGGAAGGCCCCCATGCAAATATAGAGGGCCTGATGGTGCAGAGGGTCCAACATCTTCACCACCAAATACCAGGCTGACTCATATACCTGGGCCCAACATGACAGGGCACACAACAAAAGAGAATGGTGGTTGTGGCACCCAGATGATGGAGCTATTAGCAGATCTCGGACAGAGTAGGGTGAGGCCGATGCCTCACCGAGATCAAAGCCTGTAGCGAGCTAAGCAAGTCAGTTTAGAGGACACTCCAGTGATGATGTTTAGCCACTATGTGGTCCAAGGCGAAGCTGATAAGGTGCAACTGTGCAGTGAAGATGGTTAAACTACTATGTCATCTGGTCTGCACTCAGGGTATCACAGCAGTTCATGGCCAATCCCACGGATATACCAGACTTTGAGACTTCTGTGAAGATAAGCTTGATCCCGATCCCAACATGACCGGCAAAGAGCATGGTGACAGAGTTGCTGGTACAAGCAGTCAGTTGTAAAAGCCTTCCCCATCCTGCAAAGAGAAATGTTGCAGGAAGTTGGTTGGTTGGTTGGTTGGTTGGGGTTTTTTGGCGCAATAGCAACTAAGGCTATATTGCGCCAAACAAACGATAAAAAGGGTAAAAGACATGGAACCCACAACCAAATTTAAAAGAGACACAAATAACACAGCATAAAAACGAGATGTATAAAAAGAGTAAAAGAAAGCAACAAGTGTAAAATCAACAAGTATAAAATCAACAATAACAATGGGTGTATAGGACCCATGTAAAAAACAACAGGTAAAAAACCAGTAAAAAAGAGAAAATTCATAAACGAGTAAAATAACTGGTAAAGCGTAAAAAGTAGTTAAAAGTGAATCATCAGATAAAAGTTGTCTGATGATTACCGAGTGTAAGGGGCTCGGACGTAAAATCGTGAAAGTTAAAAAACACACGTCGTTCAAGGTTAAAACAATGACATTCAATTAAAATATGTTTAACTGTTAAAAAGGTGTCACAAAACTCGCACTTAGGTACTGCGTCCGCCTGAAGAAGAAAAGAGTGGGTTAAAAACGAGTGACCTAAGCGGAGCCGAGCAAGGACAACTTCCTCCTTACGATTCCTGCAAAAACAAGACTGCCAAGGTTTGACAATGGGCTTGATCTCGAAGAGCTTGTTAGCAACCTATTCAGACCAAGATCTCTGCCACTGTGCCCGGAGCTCGATGGTTAAACGCTGCCGGAAATCCACATATGGAACCGGCAACGGAGAGTCGGACAGGGGCGTGGCTGACCTGGCAGCAGAATCTGCCAAATCGTTGCCCCTGATTCCGACATGACCGGGCACCCAACAGAAGAGAATCGTGGTGGTGGCTGCCAGACGATGGAGCTGCTGGCAGATCTTGGAGAGAACAGGGTGAGGCCGATGCCTCACCGAGATCAAAGCCTGTAGCGAGCTAAGCGACTCGGTGTAAAGCACACACCGACGATGATGCTTAGCTGCTATATGGTCCAAGGCAATGCTGATAGCATGCAACTCAGCAGTGAAGATGGAACACTGCTGTGGGATCTGGTCTGCAATGATTACATCACAGCAGACCATGGCTGATCCCACAGAAGTGCCGGACTTCGAGCCATCTGTGAAGACAGGCAAGAAGTCCGGATGTGCAGCACGATGGCTGGCAAAGAGTTGCCGGTACACACAGTCGGGTGTAAAGATAAATGTCAAGATAAGTCCTTCCCCGTCCTGCACAGGGAAAAATCGCAGAAAGGGGAAAAAGCGAGCCAAGGTGGAAGTGGCTCAGCTGTCGACTGTGCGATGCTATCGAGATTGGTGTTGATGTCTCGCAGGTAACCTCGGACACGCAAACCGAAAGGACGAATGGCAGTCGGCCGATTCCGGTATAACATTTCCCACCTGGGACTGAAAACGCAGTCCCAAGTGGGATGGCCTGGCAGGGATCGCAATTTTGATGCATACTGCAGGGACAACTGCTGACGGCGAATAGATAAAGATGGTTCATCGGTCTCAACGTAGAGACTCTGGACCGGTGAAGTGCGGAAGGCCCCCGTGCACACATGGAGGGCCTGATGATGGAGTGGGTTCAGCACCTTCACCACCGAATCCCGGGAGGAGTCATACACCTGGGATCCGTAGTCCAGTTTCGACCGGACAAGTGCACGGTAAAGGCGGAGCAAAGAACATCGGTCCGCCCCCCAAGAGAGGGAGGAGAGGACCTTGATGATGTTCAATGCCCGCGTGCACTTGGACCTGAGATGTCGAATATGTGGTAAAAAGGTCAATTTCCGGTCGAAGATGAGACCGAGAAACTGGGTCTCCGCCACAACTGGAATGATGTTACCCCCAAGCCGCAGCTCGGGGTCCAGATGAAGATTACGCTTGCGGCAAAAGTGCACACAAGCGGTCTTCTGTGGGGAGAACCGGAACCCATTGGCCGTCGCCCAAAACCGAGAGATTGTTCAGGGCAGTTTGCAGTTGTCGTTCAATGACCCTCATGCTAGACGATGAGCAAAAGATGCTAAAGTCATCAACATAGAGGGCATTGCCTACAGTCGGAGGAAGTTGCCGTGTAATGGAATTTATCTTGACAGCGAAAAGCGTAATACTCAGGATGCAGCCTTGAGGCACCCCCTGTTCTTGGGGGAAAGGCCGCGATAGAGTGTTGCCGACACGGACTCGAAAAACACAAGAAGATAAAAAGTTCGCGATGAAGATCGGCATGTGACCTCGCAAGCCGAAGCTGTGAAGGTCACGAAGAATGCCGAATCTCCATGCCGTGTCGTACGCTTTTTCGATGTCGAAGAAAACTGACACCAGGTGCTCTCGTCGTAAAAAAGAATTCCTAATCGCCGATTCGAGGCGGATCAGGTGGTCTAAAGTAGACCGGTGCCTGCGAAAGCCACACTGGGTGTTGGAAAGAAGGCCATGATGTTCCAAATACCAGGCCAGCCTGGTATTTACCATCCTTTCCAACACCTTGCAGACGCAGCTCGTCAACGCAATTGGACGATAATTGGAAGGAATCTTGGGATCTTTGCCTGGCTTAGGGAAGGCCAAGACGATGGCCTCCCGCCAGGAGTCCGGAAACTGCTCCTCGATGAAAATACGGTTGAAGGTCGGAGCAGTCGATCCTTACTCGATGGTGAGAGATGTTGGAGCATGGCATAATGGACATTGTCTGGCCCCACAGCAGATGTACGAGAAGTGAGCAGAGCAAGGCGAAGCTCCTCCGCTGTGAATGGCCTGTTGTAAGACTCCAGGCCATTCGAATGGAAGGACAGTGGAGAGCGTTCGGCCCTGCTCTTCTGGGCCAGAAACTCGGGGGAGTAGGAGGACAGAGAAGAGATGGCGGAGAATGACTCCCCCAGAATGTCGGCAATTGCTCGAGGATCAGCAATTGCCTGTCCATTGTGCTCCAGGATCGATAATGAGTGTTGCAGGAAGAGGAAACAGCGAGACAAGGAGAAAATGGCTCAGCTGTTGACTGGGCCATACCATCGAGACTGATGTTTAGGTCTCTCAAATATCCTTGGACACTTGAACTGAAAGGACAAATGGTAGTTGGGTGATTCATATACAGTATTTTCCACTGAGGACTGAAAAAGCAGTCCCAAGTGGATGTCCCAGCAGGAATCACAATTTTGCTGTATACTACAGGGACAACTGCTGACAGCGAATAGATAAAAATAGTTCATCAGTCTCAATGTAAATACTCTGGACTGATGAGGTGCCTGATGAGGAGGATCTGATTGTGGAGAGGGTCCTTCACCTCTCAATCCCAGGCAGAATGGTACAGTTTTGACTGGAGAAGTGCATGATATAGGCAGAGGAATGAACAACGGCCCACTCCCCAAGAGAGGAAAGAGAAGGCCTTGAGGATGTTCAGTGCCCACAAACACTTGAACCTGAGATGTCATGTGTAAAAAGGTTAATTTACAGTCGAAGATGAGATCAAGAACCTGGGTGTCCACCATAACTAGATGGTTGGATTGGTTGTTTATTGTTTTATGGCCATTAGCATCTAAGGCTATAATATTCCAAATAAATGTCCAAATAAAAGATAAAAATTATAAAACAATAAAACAAAATATAGTCGAAAACAATAAACAAATGTATAAATATGTTATAAATATAAACATAAAAGTCACCAAGATGTAAGTGACCTGGTGTGACACATAGTATAATAAAATGGGAGTAAAATATACAGTATATTGTAAAAAGTTAAATACATAGGTAGAAAACAACAATAATAAAAGATGTCCGAGTGTAAGAGGCTCAGATGCAAAATCATGAAAGTTAAAAAAAAAATGCATCAGTCAAAGTTAAAACAAGGACTTCGATTAAAATGTTTAATATTAAAACAGTGTCACAAAACTTGCACTTAGGTTTGTCGTCCGCCTGTAGAAGAAACGAATGAATAGATAAACTAATGACCTAAGCGGATCTGAGCAAGTACAACTTCGTCCTCGCAATTCCTGCAGTAACATGACTGCTATGGTTTGATGATAGCATTGATCTCAACTAGCTTCTTCGTAAGCTGTTCAGACCAAGATCCCTGTCACAGTACCAGGAGCTCAATGATAAAACGTTGCCAGAAATCCAAATAGGGAACTGGCAATGGAGAGCCAGAAGGGGTTTGGTTTGGTTGTTTGGGTTTTAATGGCGCATTACCAACTAAGGCTATAATGCGCCATACGAATGTCCATAAGAAAAAAAAAGATAAAAGTCGTGTAACCCTTAATAAAATTTTAAAAGAAACCACAAACATATACTAAGAATGTAAAGCAATAAAAGGAAACATAACTGACAATAAGAAACAAATGTATAAATAAGCTATAAATATAAAATTAACCCAGGTGTAAGCGACCTGAGTTAAATATTGGAATAAAACTATATCTGAGTAAAATATCCTGTAAAAAGTAAAAATTCAAAGACAACGTTAAAACAACAATGATCAGATATCAAATGTGCGAATGTAAGAGGCTGGGACATAAAATCATGAAATTTAAAAAACAAACGCCGTTCAAAGTTAAAACATGGACATGAGATGTGTTTGATAGTTAAAATGGTGTCGCAAAACTCACACTTAGGTATGTCGTCCACCCGTAAAAGAAACGAATGACCTAAGCGGAGCCGAGCAAGTTCCTCCTTGCGATTCCTGCGGTAACAAGACTGCCATGGTTTGATGATAGGTTTGATCTCAAAGAGCTTGTTTGTAAGCTGTTCTGACCAAGACCTCTGCCACTGTGCCCGGAGCTCGATGGTAAAACACTGCCGGAAATCCAGATAGGGAACCGGCAACGGAGTGCCAGACAGGGGCTTGGCTGACCTAGCAGCAGAATCTGCCAAATCATTGCCCCTGATTCCGACGTGACCGGGCACCCAACAGAAATGGATGGTGGTGGTGGCTGCCAGACGATGTAGCTGCTGGCGGATCTTAGTAAGAACTGGGTGAGGCCGATGCCTCACTGAGATCAAAGCCTGTAGCGAGCTAAGCGAGTTGGTGTAAAGCACACACCGACGATGATGATTAGTCGCCACGTGGTCCAAGGCAAGGCTGATAGCGTGCAACTCTGCAGTGAAGATGGAACAATGCAGTGGGATCTGGTCTGCAATGATTACATCACAGCAGACCATGGCCGATCCCACCGATGTGCCGGACTTCGAGCCATCTGTAAAGACAGGCTAGAAGTCTGGGTGCACAGCATGATGGCTGGCAAAGAGTTGCCGGTACACACAGTCGGGTGTAAGGCCTTCCCCTCCTGCACAGGGAAAAATCATATGAAGGGGAAACAGCGAGCCATGGTGGAAGTGGATCAGCTGTCGACTGTGCAACGCTATTGAGACTGGTGTTGATGTCTCTTAAGTAGCCTCGGACTCACAAACTGAAAGGACGAATGGAAGTCGGCCTATTTGTGTAAAGCATTTCCCACTTCGGACTGAAAACGCACTCCTAAGTGGGATGGCCAGGCAGGGATCACAATTTAGATGCATATTTTAGGGACAACTGCTGATGGCGAAGAGATAAAGGTTCGTCGGTCTCGACATAAAGACTCTGGACCAGTGAGGTGCAGAAGGTTCCCGTGCAAACATGGAAAGCCTGGTGATGGAGGGGGTCCAGCACCTTCACCACCGAATCCCGGTCAGAGTCGTACACCTGGGATCTGTAATCCAGTTTCAATCGAATAAGTGCATGGTAGAGGCAGAGCAGAGAACATTGGTCAGCTCTCCAGGAGAGGACCTTGCTGATGGTTCAATGCCCATGTACACTTGGACCCGAGATTACATAGTGTGGTAAAAAGGTAAATTTCTGATTGAAGATCAGACCGAGAAACTTGGTCTCTGCCACAACTGGAATGTTGTTACCTCTGATCTATAGCTTGGGATCCATATAAAGATTATGCTTGTGGCAAAATTGCATGAAAGCGGTCTTCTGTGGCAACAACCGTTTGCAGTCGCCCACACCGAAAGATTGTTCAGGGCAATTTGCAGTTGTCTTTCAATAACCCTAATGCTGGGCGATGAGCAAAAGATGCAAAAGTCATCAACATAGAGGGCATTGCCTACAAATGGAGGAAGTTGTCTCGTAATAGAATTAATCTTGACAACGGAAAGCATAATACTCAGAATGCAGCCTTGTGCCACCCACTGTTCTTAGGGATATAGCCGTGACAGAGTGTTACCAACACGGACACGAAAAGAATGTGACGATAAAAAGTTGGAGATGAAGATCGGCACGTGACCTCTCAAGCCAAAGCTATGGAGGTCACGAAGAATGCTAAATCTCCAAGCCATGTCATATACTTTTTTGATGTCGAAGAAAATTGACACCAGGTGCTCTCTACGTAAAAATGAATGTGATAGCCAATTCGAGACATCAGATTGTCAAGAGTTGACCATTATCTGCGAAAGCCACACTGGGTGTTGGAAAGAAGGTTGCTGTGTTCTAAATACCAGATGAGTCTGGCATTTACCATTCATTCCAACACTTTGCACACGCAGCTCTTCAACATAATGGAATGATAATTAGAAGGAATCTTGAATTTCCTGGCTTCAGGAAGTCCAAGGCAATGGTCTCCCAGCAGGAGTCCAGAAACTGCTCCTCAAGAAAAATGCGACTGAAAAGATCAAGCAGTCAATCCTTACTTGATGGTGAGAGATGTTGGAGCATGGTATAAAGGATATTGTTTGGCCCGAAAGCAGATACACAACAGGTGTGAAGAGCAAGGTGAAGCTCCTCCACTGTGAATGGCCTGTTGTAAGGCTCCAGGCAGCTGTGAATGGCTGTTGTAAGGCACCAGGCCATTTAAGTGGAAGGATAGTGGAGAGAGTTCCGCCTTGATCTTCTAGACTAGAAACTCGGGGGAGTAAGAAGATGAAGAAGAGGTGGAGGAGAATGACTTCCCCAGAGTGTCAGCAATTGCCTGTCCATTGTGCTCCAAGATTGATAACAAATGGGATGTGTAGTTCCCACCCATCTTCCAGACATTATCCCACACGATCTTAGAACTGGTCGTGCAGGTAATAGAAGAACTTATATATTTGATCCATGATTCCTTCTGACTCTGGCACCGGACAAAACAAACTTTCGCTCTGGCAAGTTCGAATGCTTCAAGGTTGGGGGATGTCGGATATCTCTGAAACACACCCCAAGCCTTGTTCTCAGCTTTACGAGTTGCAGTGCAATTGGGATTCCACCACAGTTTCAGAAAACGAGGAAACCTTCTCAAGCTGCATCTATGATACAGTCTGTGATCTCTGCTACTGTTACATTGACTCCTGGCTGACAGAGTGGCCATGGAGCTCAGAGAGGAGCAGGCTGGAGGACCCTCTCCCATGGAGGGCTGCAATACCCACCACAGGAGATGGTGCATACCACAAGGAGGTGATTGCTTTCATAAGGGTTGTCCTTGACCTCCCATATAAAGAGTGGAAGGTCCAAGGAGGAGCAGATGGTGAGGTCAATGGCAGTAAATGTGTGGGTTAAGGAATGTAAGTATGTACTGACACCAGTGTTCAAGGAAAAGAGAAGTCAAAGAGAACCCCACGAAAAGGCAGATGGCTAACACCTCTAATTTGGTGGTGAGGGGTACTGCCGGGAATGGAGAATGGTTGCTAACAAGGATGGCACATCTCTGCAAGCTGGACCATTTCCATCCTGCTCCCAGCGAACTAGTGAAAAGTGCCAGATCATGGTATCTGTGACTGGCTGCAAGTATGTCTCCTGCAGGCACACACAGATGGGCCAGTGTACCTGAAGGAAGGCCTTGATGTCGTCAAGATTACTCTGGAATCCATGACAATTCCATTGAAGGAGTATGATGGCCATCTCAGGACTTAGAAGAGGGGGCAGATGACTAAATCTTATTCAACTTAACCACCGCAGAGGACGGTTTAGTGAATAGGAGATGGTCTATATCCATGTCCTCGGAATCGTTCAAGGGTTATGGATTGGCTACCACCTTTTGTGGAGGCATTAAGATTTTCTTTTTTGGCCCCAGTCAGAGTCCCTTCGGTTTGGAAGGTCTTGCTGTCTGAGGTTTGGTTTGGTTGTTTGGTGTTTAATGGCGCAAAGGCAACTAAGGCCATGATGTGCCAAACAAGGTGTAAAGGGTAAAAAGAAAGATCTAAAAGTCAAGGAAATCCACAACCAAAGATAAAAGTAAAAAGTCAACAAATGCAAACACGAAAACAACAAATGACAAAAAAAAATTAATCTAAAAGACAAAAAATAACAATAACAAGTATATAAAAATAACAATAGGTATATAGGACCCATATAAAAACAATGTCAAAAGGTAAAAATCAGAGAAGATTAAAATAGACAGTAAAACGTAAAAAAGTAAAGAGAATAAGTGAAAAGGAGTCATTAAATAAAGTTGTCCGAGTGTAAGGGGCTCAGATGTAAAATCGCGAAAGGTAAAATAAAATCGACATTCAAGGTTAAAAAATGGATAAGAGATTGAAATAATGTTAACAGTTAAAATGGTGTCACAAAACTTGCACTTAGGTACGTCGTCCGCCTGAAGAAGAAAGGAATGAGTGATAAACGAATGACCTAAGTGAAGCTGAGCAGGTACAACTTCCTCCTTGCTACTCCTGTGAAAACAAGACTGCCATGGTTTGAAAATGGGCTTGATCTTGAAAAGCTTGATATCAGCCTATTCAGACCAAGATCTCTGCCACTGTGCCCAGAGTCCATGGAAAAACGCTGCCGGAAGTCCAAGTAAGGAACCGGCAGTGGAGAGTCAGGGGCATGGCTTACTTGGCAGCAGCAGCATGTCAAGTCATTGCCCCTGATCCCGATGTGAAAGGGCACCCAACAGATGTTTGTGGCTGGCAGACGATGGAGCTGCTGGCAGATCTTGAAGAGAACAGGGTGAGGCCGATGCCTCACCGAGATCAAAGCCTGTAGCGAGCTGGTGTAAAGCGAACACCGACGATGAAGCTTAGCTGCTATATGGTCCAAGGAAAGGTTCATAGCATGCAACTCTGCAGTGAAGATGGAACACCACTGTGGGATTTAATCTGCATTGATTACATCACAGCAGACCATGGCTGATCTCACTGAGGTGCCGGACTTTCAGCCATCTGTGAAGACAGGCAAGAAGTCCGGGTGTGCAGCATGATGACTGGCGAAGAGTTGCTGATACACACAGTCAGGTGTCAAGGCTTTCCATGTCCTGCAAAGAGAGATTGGCTGGTTGGTTGTTTGGGGTTTCTTGGCGCAACAGCAACTGAGGCTATATTGCACCAAACAAACGATAAAAGGGATAAAAGTCACATAACCCACAACCAAAACTTAAAACGAAAGTAAAAAGAATAAAAAGAAACAAGTGTAGAAGTTAACAATAAAAATGGGTGTATAGGACCTAATTAAAAAGACATACAAGGGTAAAGACTAGGAAACATAGTAAAATCAGATACGTGTAAAATAACCAGTAAAACGTAAAAAGTCGAAAACAGGAGTTAAAAACGATTCATCAGATAAAAGATGTCCGAGTGTAAGGGGCTCGGACGTAAAATCACGAAAGGTAAAAAACAAACGGCGGTCAAGGTTAAAAGCTGGACAATGAATTAAAATATGTTTAACAGTTAAAATGGTGACACAAAACTCACACTTAGGTTCAGTGTCCGCCATAAGAAGAGTGTGTTAAAAACGAGTGACCTAAGCGGAGCCGAGCAAGGACAACTTCCTCCTTACGATTCCTGCGAAAACAAGACTGCCACGGTTTGACAATGGGCTTGATCTCGAAGAGCTTGTTAGCAACCTGTTCAGACCAAGATCTCTGCCACTATGCCTGGAGCTCGATGGTGAAATGCTGCCGGAAATCCACATATGGAACCGACAACGGAGAGTCGGACAGGGGCGGGGGCTGATCTAGCAGCAGAATCTGCCAAATATTTGCCCCTGATTCCGACATGACCGGGTACCCAACAGAAGAGAATCGTGGTGGTGGCCGCCAGACGATGGAGCTGCTGGCGGATCTTGGAGCGAACAGGGTGAAGCCGATGCCTCACCGAGATCAAAGCCTGTAGTGAGCTAAGCGAGTCGGTGTAAAGGACACACCGACGATGATGCTTAGCTGCTATGTGGTCCAAGGCAATGCTGATAGCATGCAACTCAGCAGTGAAGATGGAACACTGCTGTGGGATCTGGTCTGCAATGATTACATCACAGCAGACCATGGCTGATCCCACTGAAGTGCCGGACTTCG
Source organism: Ryuthela nishihirai (assembly GCA_038380435.1). Lineage (NCBI taxonomy): Eukaryota > Metazoa > Arthropoda > Arachnida > Araneae > Heptathelidae > Ryuthela > Ryuthela nishihirai. Next base: position 56,782,239 of record JAWZYU010000030.1, on the reverse strand, counting down.
AGCTATCTGTGAAGACATGCAAGAAGTCCGGGTGCGCAGCACGATGGCTGGCAAAGAGTTGCCGGTACACACAGCCGGGTGTAAAGGCCTTCCCCGTCCTGCACAAGGAAAAATCGCAGGAAGGGAAACAGCGAGCCAAGGTGGAAGTGGCTCAGCTGTCAACTGTGCGATGCTATCGAGACTGGTGTTGATGTCTCGCAGGTAACCTCGGACACGCAAACCGAAAGGACGAATGGCAGTCGGCCGATTCTGGTATAACGTTTCCCACCTGGGACTGAAAACACAGTCCCAAGTGGGATGGCCTGACAGGGATCGCAATTTCGCTGCATACTGGAGGGACAACAGCTGACAGCGAATAGATAATGAAGGTTCGTCGGTCTCAACGTAGAGACTCTGGACCGGTGAAGTGCGGAAGGCCACCATGCACACACGGAGGGCCTGATGATGGAGTGGGTCCAGCACCTTCACCACCGAATCCCAGGCGAAGTCACACACCTGGGATCCGTAGTCCAGTTTCCACTGGACAAGTTCACGGTAGAGGCGGAGCAAAGAACATTGGTCCGCCCCCCAAGAGAGGGAGGAGAGGACCTTGATGATGTTCAATGCCCGCATGCACTTGGACCTGAGATGTCGAATATGAGGTAAAAAGGTCAATTTCCGGTCGAAGACGAGACCGAGAAACTTGGTCTCCGCCACAACTGGAATGATGTTACCCCCAAGCTGTGGCTCGGGGTCCAGATGAAGATTATGCATGCGGCAAAAGTGCACGCAAGTGGTCTTCTGTGGGGAGAACCGGACCCCATTGGCCGTCGCCCAAACCGAGAGATTATTCAGGGTAGTTTGCAGTTGTCTTTCAACAACCCTTATGCTGGACGATGAGCAAAAGATGCTAAAGTCATCAACATAGAGGGCATTGCCTACAGTCGGAGGAAGTTGCCGTGTAATGGAATTTATCTTGACAGCGAAAAGCGTAACACTCAGAATGCAGCCTTGAGGCACCCCCTGTTCTTGGGGGAAAGGCCGCGATAGAGTGTTGCCAACGCGAACTCGAAAAATTCGCGAAGATAAAAAGTTTGCGATGAAGATCGGCATGTGACCTCGGAAGCCGAAGCTGCGAAGGTCACAAAGAATGCCGAATCTCCATGCCGTCGTACGCTTTTTCGATGCCGAAGAAAACTGACACCAGGTGCTCTCGTCGTAAAAACAAATTCCTGATCGCCGATTCGAGGCGGATCAGGTGGTCTAAACTAGACCGGTGCCTGCGAAAGCCACACTGGGTGTTGGAAACTAGGCCATGATATTCCAAATACCAGGCCAGCCTGGTATTTACCATCCTTTCCAACTAGCACACGCAGCTCGTCAACGAAATTGGACGATAATTGGAAGAAATCTTGGGATCTTTGCCTGGCTTAGGGAAGGCCAAGACGATGGCTCCTGCCAGGAGTCCAGAAACTGCTCCTCGATGAAAATACGGTTGAAGAGTCGAAGCAGTCAATCCTTACTCGATGGTGAGCGATGTTGGAGCATGGCATAATGGACATTGTCTGGCCCCACAGCAGATGCACGAGAAGTGTGCAGAGCAAGGCGAAGCTCCTCCGCTGTGAATGGCCTGTTGTAAGACTCCAGGCCATTCGAATGGAAGGACAGCGGAGAGAGCGTTCCGCCCTGCCCTTCTGGGCCAGAAACTCGGGGGAGTAAGAGGTAGATGAGGAGATGGAGGAGAATGACTCCCCCAGAGTGTCGGCAATTGCTCAAGGATCAGCAATTGCCTGTCCATTGTGCTCCAGGATCGATAATGTGTGGGACGTGTACTTCCCACCCATCTTCTGGACCTTATCCCACACGACCTTAGAACTGGTCGTGCGGGTGATAAAAGTTGTATATTTCATCCAAGATTCCTTCTGGCTCTGGCGCCGGATGAAACAGGCTTTCTCCCTGGCGCGTTTGAATGCTTCGAGGTTGGGGGACGTCGGATATCTCCGAAACACCCCCCAAGCCTTGTTCTGAGGCTCACGAGCTGCGGTGCAGTCGGGATTTCACTACGGTTTTGGGAACCGTGGAAACCGAGTCGAGGTCTGAGGAATAGTAGAGGCAGCTGCATGGACGATGCAGTCCGTCAACTCCGCCACTGCAACATTGATGGGCTCCTGTCTGACAGAGTGTTCATCAAGATCACACAAGAGCTCGAAGCCACTCCAGTCAGCCCGATCTAGCCTCCACCGGGAGACACGCGAAGGGCTGCAAGGCCCCCCACGAGACGGTACACACCATGGGGAGGTGATCATTTCCATAGGGGTTGTCCTCGACCTCCCATGTAAAGAGTGGAAGGATAGAGGAGGAGCAGATGGTGAGGTCAATGGCAGTGAATGTGCGGGTTGGGGAGTGAAAGTAGGTACTGACACCGGTGTTCAACAGGGAGAGCGATGGATCCAGGAGACACTGCTCCAGGACCCGGCCCCTCCCGTTGGTGTCAGCACTGCCCCAGAGCGGACTGTGTCCGTTGAAGTCCCCCATGATGAGGAAGGGGGACGGTAGCTGCGAGACGAGGTCATCAAGGTCATCCCGGAAAACGATGCCTCCGGGTGGGAGATAGACAGAACAGACAGTCAACGAAAATCCCACAAAGAGGCGGATGGCAACCGCCTCTAAATGTGAGGTGAGGGGAATGACCTGGAATGGGGAATGGTTGCTCACGAGGATGGCAACACCTCCGTGAGCTGGACCATCTCCATCCCGGTCCCGGCGAACGAGAGAAAAGTGCCGGATTGTGGGACTGTTGACCATCTGCAAAAATTGCTCCTGAAGGCACACGCAGGGGTTCGTGTGCCCTCAGGAGGACCTTGATGTTGTTAATATTCCTCTGGAATCCACGACAGTTCCATTGAAGGAGTGTGGCCATCTCAGGTCTTGGAAGAATTGGCGGACGACTTTCGATTTATTTTAACCGTCGCCAGCGACGGTTTTGGAAAAATTGGGCGGTCAGTGTCCATGTCCTCGGAGTCGTCCGAGCAACATGGATCAGAGACCGCCGAATGAGGAGGTAAAATTTTCTTTTTGGGTCCCGGTGGGGGCTCCTTGGGTTTGGAAGGTCTTGCTGTCTGTTGGCGGGTTGGAGGGAGCCTTCCGGAGGTGGATGTGGAAAGCACAGGAATAGAAACTGGTTTCGATGTCGAGATTGAAACTGATGTCGGCTTCACCTGCATCGAGGCACATAGCAGCAGGCGAGAAAGATTCAGCTGGTGGGACGCTAATGTCAGTCTGCACCGCCACTTAAGCCATCTTAACGACAGGCTTTCCGACAACCGCACCGGCATAGGAGACCTTGCCAGGTGGGGCAGGCGGTGCAGCGAGCTTTCTCACCTCTGGATAGCTGATATTGTGAAGGGTCTTTAGGCGCTGTACCTCTTTCTCCTCCAGCCACTTCGGACAGTCGCGGGAGTACGCCGGATGTTCACCACGGCAGTTTAAACAGCATGCCTTTTCTGCTGTGCAGTCAGGTTCAAGATGATCCTGACTGCCACAACAAGCACAGGTGGGCTTGCCCCGGCATGCAGTGCGGGCATGGCCAAACCTCTGGCATTGAAAGCAACGCAGAGGGTTGGGGATAAATGGCCGCACCTCACAGTGTAAGTATCCTGCCTTGATGGAAGTAGGCAGGTGTGGTGTGTTGAAAGTTAGGATGATTACCCGGCTGGGCTCTAACTTTCCATTACGGCGTGATGAAACTCGGTGGACTGCGATCACCTCCTGGGCTGAAAGCTCCAAGAGGATTTCCTCCTCAGAAACCTTGAGGAGGCCCCACTCGGAGATCACGCCCCGGGAGGAATTGAGCGTCTTGTGTGGAGTGACTTCGACTGCCACTCCACCAATCGCTGTAACCGTTAATAGAAGCTCCGAATGCTTGGAGCACGCAGTCTCCACCTGCAAGTCACCACATCTTAGGCGCTTGACAGATTTCGGTTCTCCCGCAAGACCTTGAATACCCTTGTGTATAAAAAACAGGGACATGTCCCCAAGAACCTGATCACCCGTAGAGTGGATGATCAGGAACTTTGGAGACGGAGACACACACCAAGACGAAGGCAAAGACAAAGAAGTTGGGGGTTCGTGGCGAGCCCTCTTGGCGGCATTGATCGGATTTTTATGTGTTGGAGAACTCATGTTTGTTTAAAAAGTTTCAGTGCCCGTTGTCCCCACCCACCATGGAGTCCAACAAGGGGACGCCCAGTTGGGCGCCAGGGCTGCCCGGGCACCATACCCACACAGACAGTGAGCCAAGCCCACAAAACAAAACAAAAAGAAAAGTAAAAGAGAAATGGTGAGAAACTCGTCTGAATTCCCACCAAAGAAAGGAAGCAACAAAGCAATAAAGTGTGAGGCAAGAGCTGGCCTCACAAAAGAAAGAAAACTACAAAATTAGTAAATGTGTGGGGAAACTCGCAAACCGTTGTCCGGACGGTGGACAAGGTTACTCACCAATCTGCATAGTTGACCCTAGCAGGACCAGCCCACCAGCCGATTGATCCTGAGGGGGCCGCCCCAGGACCTCCCGTTTACCTGAAGCAGAGGCCAAAGCAGTGTATAGCAGCGGCCCCGGAAGTCGCTGCCCAGCCCCGCGACAGACAGGCTCCCCAATGGCAAAACGGCCAAAGGTTACCCCACCAGTCATGAGCTGGGGAGAGAAGACGGGTACCCCTGAGCAACTGCCAGGATCCTCCTTTCCAGGGACACGGGTCTCCGCGCACGGCAAACACGCGGGCGAGTGTTTAGGACCCTGTGAAGGTAACTGAGCCAGCGGAACCTTCACAGGGTGGTCCCCTCACCACGGACAGGCTCTCGCATCGAGGGGTGTGAGGTAAGAGCTAGCCTCACAAGAGAAAGAAAACTACAAAATTAGTGAATGTGTGGGGAAACTCGCAAACCGTTGTCCGGACGTGGACAAGGTTACTCACCGATCTGCATAGTTGACCCTAGCAGGACCAGCCCACCAGCCGATTGATCCTGAGGGGGCCACCCCAGGACCTCCCGTTTACCTGAAGCAGAGGCCAAAGCAGTGTATAGCAGCGGCTCCAGAAGTCGCTGCCCAGCCGCGCGACACACAGGCTCCCCAATGGCAAAACGGCCGAAGGGAACCCCACCAGTCATGAGCTGGGGAGAGAAGACGGGGACCCCTGAGCAACTGCCAGGATCCTCCTTTCCAGGCACACAGGTCTCCGCGCACGGCAAACACACGGGCGAGTGTTTAGGACCCTGTGAAGGCAACCGAGCCAGCGGAACCTTCACAGGGTGGTCCCCTTACCACGGACAGGCTCTCGCATCGAGGGGTGCAAAGAGAGAAATCACAGCAAGGGGAAACAGTGAGAGCCAAGGTGGAAGTGGCTCTGCTGTTGACTGAGAGATGATATCGAGACTTGTGTTAATGTCTCTCAGATAACCTTGGATGCGCAAACCAAAAGGACAAATGGCAGTCGGCTGATTCTAATATAACATTTCCCACTGGGGACTGAAAACGTAGTACCAAGTGGGATGGCCAGGCAGGAATCGCACTTTTGCTGCATAGTGCAGGGTCAACTGCTGATGGTGAACAGATTAAAATGGTTCGTAGGTCTGAATGTAGACTCTGGACTGAAAAAGTGCAGAAGGCCTCCATGGAAACATGGAGGGCCAGAAGTGTAGAGGGTCCAGCACCTTCACCACCAAATCCTGGGCAGAGTCATACACCTGGGATTTGTAGTACAGTTCGACTGGACAAGTGCATAGTAGAGGTGGACCAATGAATATCGGTCAGCCCCCCAAGAGCAGGAGGAGAGGACCTTAAGGATGTTCAAAGCCCGCATGTACTTGGATCTGAGATGTCGAATATGAGGTAAAAAGGTCTATTTTCGGTCGAAGATGAGACCGAGAAACTCAGTCTCCGCCACAACTGGAATTACCCCCGAGTTTAAGCTCGGAGTCCAGATGAAGAGTACGCTTGCGGCAAAAGTGCATGCAAGTGGTCTTCTGTGGAAAGAACTGGAACCCATTAGCAGTTGCCCAAACCGAGAGATGGTTCAGGGCAATTTGCAGTTGTCATTTAATGAGCTTCATGCTGGGTGATGAGCAAAAGATACTTAAAATGTCAACATAGGGAGCATTGCCTACAATCAGAGAAAGATATGTTATAGAATTTATCTTGACAGCAAAAAGCATAACACTCAGGATGCAGCTTTGTGACAACCCCTAATGACAGGAAAAGAGGGAGAACTAGAATGTGATGGGTGGACAATCCCAAACAGAACCTTTTTAGAATTGGCCTGCAGTAGCCAAATACAGCAACAGTAATTCATGGTAAATGTGTATTGAAAAGTAAATTTCATGGTCTAACTGGACTTCCACAGCCTATGACTGCTCGAGGAGTCAGTTTGTTTGCCATCTGTACACACGTAATATAGGTAGGTATCTATGTAAAAACTAGGAGACTGAATACTGTTCAAAACAACTCTAGTGTGATTAGCAAACCAATTACAGTATACAGTGCTTGTTTGTCTTTTAACATTTTACAATGTGCTTTTACCCTACTTTTTTTTATCTTAGGTTTCTCTTATAGCTATTCTCATTTGGTCCAGTTCCCACTTTAAATTAGTTTCCAGGTGATTCATATTTATTGTACTGTGTAAATTCTTAAGCATGTGATTGCAATTTTTTTTCAATCTATGTCACACTTGCAAAAATTGCAGTTTATTTACAAGTTACAAAGGATCATGGTGTTTTGTTCAGTAACTATTTGTCCTACCCAGCTTATCCCAGCAACGTTTTTGTTCCAAAGTTTTTGTATTTTTGTACTGCCTGATCCAGCTGATAATTGAAATTTTCTCATCTATTTTCTCATCATTCTATTGGGCATTCAGTAAACAATGCAGCATTGGAATGGTCCATTTTCAAAAATATCTACCAATATGTTCTTCTCGTAACTTAAAGATAAAAATGTATTTAAATATATATATAAAAAAATATATATTTATATATATATTTTAATATATATATATATTTTAAATAAATATATATTTAAATATAATATCACAAGCTATTTATGTTTTGGTGTCATGCCAAACTACATGGCAGATATCCAAACATGGGTGGAAGGATTTGTCACTACTATTTATAAAATAATTATAATCCTAACGAGGAAACAGTACATTTGGTTCATTTTAAAATTATATTTAGATCTTTCAAAAAATAAGGTGAAATTTAAAGATAAAAATTTTTTAAACCATTTTTATTTAAAATTAAGGTTTTTCTAAATTAAGGTTAAACAACATTCCACACTTTAAAGAGTTTTATTGTAGGCATACCTGGCAATAATTCTGTTGTATCAATTTCCCCTTCTGTTACAACAGATTTCTCATCTTCCTGAAAAAAAAAACAGGTCAAGAATCTCATATTTGTCACATGCAATTTTCAACATATATGCTTTGAAACTTCCAAATATGCAAATGTTTAAAATAAATCGAACAATCTGTGGAGGTCTAAATAACACATGGACAAAAAAAAAGTGTAAATCATTTTTTTCATTTTTTGCAGAAAGTCAAAAGCAATTCTAAAGATGCTGCATTCTTTAGTTATAAGTAAGAAACATCACATCTTAAGCATGTGACTGCAATTTTTTTAATCTATGTCAGACTTGCAAATATAGCAGCTTATTTACCAAGCTATGAAGGATCATGATGTTTCATTCAGTAACTATTTGTCCTAGCCAGCTTATCCCAGCAATGCTTTTGCTCCAAAGCTTTTGCATTTTTGTACTGCCTGATCCAGCTGATAATTTAAAGATTCAATAGTCTATAATATAGACTATTAAATATAATAATACTTCATTCATATTGGACATCGGCTGGCATTGGAAAAACTATTCACTAAATTCTCTCCTACTAAATTCTAAAAATACTAAATTCACTAAAAAAGAATTAAAAAAAATTGTCCAAAGAAATCTTTGAACAATTTTCAATAGCCTTTCTGTTTGTCATATATTAAAAAAATTCGTTTTTTTTGCTGTTTTTAGATGTCCACTTTGAAAGCGAAATTGAGAAAAACAACAAGAACAACTATTTATAGTTCTAATGAATAGACCTGTTATAAAGTGCTAAATAAAGAGTTTTTGGGAAACTAGGTGGAAATTTCATAAATATAAGGTTTAGTTATCATCTATTAATTAAACAATATGGTTTTATATATTGTTGAATAAAAAGCTTTTAGGCATCTAAATTCCAATAGAAATGCAGGATTCAAAAATTTAGCTCACTTAGAAATAGATCAAATTCACTCATTAGAAAAAAAAAATACTGGAGCAAGAATGGATCTAGGGAGGGAAAGGTAAGAAACCTTTCATTAATGCACTCATATCCTAGAAGAGCATCATTAGTGTGTCTGCTGAGAAACAAAATTATGCTTTGAAAATGCTTTTTATCTTCCCTCCCTGAAAAGAGAAATTTAAGATTATTTTTAAGAACCTGACCTATACCTGTCCATCTGGTCTCTTGCAAGCCAAGAATATCTAAATTATAAAATGTGGAATATGTGCGAGGACACCAAGAGAATAATCTCTGTGCAAAGTCCTCACATTCCAATTATCTATGGACAGAAAATAGTTAGTGGGATGTTTAAAGAAATTATGCTTATTGAGAGAGGGAATGCCGACAATATCAAACAGCTCCCTAATCGCAGGAATGGTGCAAAGACCCATTCCCCACTACTAATTGCTGATAAACAAACAGAAAACACAGTGAAGATTTTACCTCCACAGAAGCCCACCAGTTCAGAATATTCAAGATCCATATGAAGCCCAGAGCCTTATTCCAGTCTGATTAGTGTATGTGATCAGCATCAGGACCCTGTGTGGTTGACCACTCCTCAGTAGGATAGAAAAAAAGAGCTCCCAGATCAGTAGGCCACACTGATTCTGTTTGTTCTGAGCCTTAAGAGCTGTGGTGTAGTAGGGATTCCATCATGGTTTTGGAAATCTAGGAACTGTGTTGCAGTTTTAGGAACAACACAGAGGAGAAGCAGGTGATAAGAAGATTGGTTGGTTGGTTGGTTGATTGGGGTTTATTGGCACATTAGCAACTAAGGCTATAATGCGCCAAACGAATGTCCAAAAAGAAAAGAGATAAAAGTAATGTTTAACCCTCAACCAAGTTTAAAAATAAACCAAAAAGTCAACAAGAACAATGTAAAACAATAAAAAGAAATTTTCAGGACAACAAAAACAAATGTATAAATATGTTCAATATAAAAATAACCCAGGTGTAAGCGACCTGGGTTATATACACAATGCTTAAAGGTGTAAAATCAAAGTCTAGTAAAATAACCAGTGTAATGTAAAAATTTAAAGACAGAGTTAAAACAACAATCATCAGATAACAAGTGTCCGAGTGTAAGGGGCTCGGACATAAAATTATGAAAGTTAAAAATCATATGTTTTTCAAGGGTAAAAGGTAAAAGCGGGACATTCAATTAAAATATGCTTCACAGTTAAAATGGTGTCACAAAACTCGCACTTAGGTACGTCGTCCGCCCGAAGAAGAAACGAATGAATAATAAACGAACGATCTAAGCGGAGCTGAGCAAGTACAACTTCCTCCTTGCGATTGCTGCGGTAACAAGACCGCCATGGTTTGATGATAGGTTTGATCTCAAAGAGCTTGTTTGTAAGCTGTTCTGACCAAGACCTCTGCCACTGTGCCCGGAGCTCGATGGTAAAACACTGCCAGAAATCCAGATAGGGAACCGGCAACGGAGTGCCGGACAGGGGCTTGGCTGACCTAGCAGCAGAATCTGCCAAATGATTACCCCTGATTCCGACGTGACTGGGCACCCAACAGAAATGGATGGTGGTGGTGGCTGCCAGACGATGTAGCTGCTGGCGGATCTTAGTAAGAACTGGGTGAGGCCGATGCCTCACCGAGATCAAAGCCTGTAGCGAGCTAAGCGAGTCGGTGTAAAGCACACACCGACGATGATGCTTAGTCGCCACGTGGTCCAAGGCGAGGCTGATAGCGTGCAACTCTGCAGTGAAAATGGAACACTGCAGTGGGATCTGGTCTGCAATGATTACATCACAGCAGACCATGATCGATCCCACTGATGTGCCGGACTTCGAGCCATCTGTGAAGACAGGCAAGAAGTCCGGGTGCTCAGCACGATGGCTGGCAAAGAGTTGCCGGTACACACAGTCGGGTGTAAAGGCCTTCCCCGTCCTGCACAAGGAAAAATCGCAGGAAGGGGAAACAGCGAGCCATGGTGGAAGTGGCTCAGCTGTCGACTGTGCGATGCTATCGAGACTGATGTTAAGGTCTCTGAGGTAGCCTCGGACACGCAAACCAAAAGGACGAATGGCAGTCGGCCGATTTGTATAAAGCATTTCCCACTTCGGACAGAAAGTGCAGTCCCAAGTGGGATGATCAGGCAGGGATCGCAATTTAGATGCATATTGTAGGGACAACCACTGAAGGCGAAGAGATAAAGATGGTTCGTCAGTCTCAACATAAAGACTCTGGACCGGTGAGGTGCAGAAGGCTTCCGTGCAAACACAGAGGGCCTGGTAACGGAGGGGGTCCAGCACCTTCACCACCGAATCCCGGGCCAAGTCGTACACCTGGGATCCGTAGTCCAGTTTCGATCGGACAAGTGCACGGTACAGGCGGAACAAAGAACATCGGTCCGCCCCCAAGAAAGGGAGGAGAGGACCTTGACGATGTTCAATGCCCGCGTGCACTTGGACCTGAGATGACGTATGCGTGGTAAAAAGGTCAATTTCTGGTGATAAGAAGACCGTGTATATCACTGTCTCGGAATGTGCTTCAGTCAATATATGGAAGCAGTGGCACGGCTCAATTGTGGACACCCATGCTAATTGAAGACACTTTTGTCTCTGTGTGCAGCATTGCAGTACTCTGTTATATACAAGCTCATTGGTATTGGACAAAACTTTGGTCAGCAAGATTTTTAATGAAAACATAACTTTTATTTTACCTTTAACTTTATTAATATTCTGAAGTTATGGCTATACCTTTACCTTTTTTAAAATTCCTTACAAAGATATCTTAGAACTTGTTGCCACAAATTTCCATTTTAATTCAACAGAATATTTCTTAATTATTATTAATTCATGGTTTTTCCTTGAGAACTGATTGATTTATTGATGGCTCCTTGAGTATTGTATGTTTTTGTATATGCGCAGATGTATACCTACAGTTATAACAATTAGGAATCCATTAGAAATCGAAAGCAAAAATAACTTACTTGTTGTGATCCTGTAGAATCTGTTTCTGTGGAATCATGATGAATGTTCTGGAATGTTTCATGAACTGCTGAATGCATTCCATTCATCTCATGCTTTGAATTTTGCACTACTTCATGAGCACTTTTAACAATATCCTGAAACAATTATATTCCTTTTACTTGATCATTAGTTTTGGTTGGAACTAAAATTTATCAATTTTTTTTAATTTTTTCAAATTATTGGCAACAACTTTAAGAAATAAATATATTTACCGAAACACCTTTATTTCCATTACTTCCAATAACTTTAATGAATAGTTTTTCCAATGCCAGCCAATGTCCAATATGAATTAAGTATTATTTTTTGATAGATATTTCAATTTAGTAAATAACCTGCATTTAATATAAAGAATATTTGACCTTCTGTATAACAATTGTTATTCACGTTTTTCTCTGCCAGAGATCTATTGAACAACCATAATCTTTGGCAAGTGACATCACTTATTTAATATGCATCAAAGTCATGCATACCACTTTTGGAATCACACTCATTTTGATTTTTAATTGAGATGGTTATGGTTTGGAACATGATAAATTATGTCAGTAATGTTTATGATTTTCTTTACTCCTTGTTCATCATGCTACGAAAAGAATCTGATGATCATGGAAAAAGCTTAAATTATCCATGAAGTATAAAATAATACAAACATCCTACAACAGAAATTTATTTTGTCATATTTTGTGAGTTTAGCCAAATGCTCAATTTCAAATGTTTTCTCCTTCACAGATAATTGGTGCTGCTATTCGAGAAATAGAAATAATTTGAAATTACTAATTACATATTTGTACAGCAACAGTTCTTTAACCTTTAAGGTATCAGGGTTCTAAAAGTGAACCCAATCTAATGGACTATATAATTTTGAAGCATTTTCAGAAAAAAAAAAATTACATTTAGAATCTTATTCTGAAGTAATTTATGAATATAAATAGGTCATTCTATATACCAAAAGAAAAAGCATTTAACTGTAATTAACAAAAGAGCAAATATTCAAAAGAAAACGAAGGGTAGATGACAATTAAAAAGACCTTCTTCCTCAGAAAATAATTAATATAACTTAAAGTTCTATATCATTGAGCAATAAAATTATTAAGTTTATCCTTCAAACTATTTGCATAAAAAAACTATTTGCTCCTAAAAACTTTTAGTATGGAAATAGTTTGAAGGATAAATTTAATTTTATTGCTCAATGACAGATATTGGTTGGCTGTTTGGGGTTAAATGGCGCAAAGGCAACTAAGGCCATGATGCGTCAAACAAGGTGTAAAAGGTAAAGATAAATATCAAAAAGTCAAGGAAACCCACAACCAAATTAAAAGTAAACACTAAAACAACAAACAACAAAAAAAACTATCTGAAAGACAAAAAACAACAATAACAAGTGTATAAAAATAACAATGAGTGTATAGGACCCATGTAAAAAACAATGTCAAAAGATAAAAATCAGAGATGGTTAAAATAGCCAGTAAAACACAAAAAGGTAAAAACAGCAGAGAAATAGAGTCATTGGATAAAAGATGTTCGAGTGCAAAGGGTTTGGTTGCAAAATCATGAAACTTAAAATACAAGCGGTGTTCAAGGTTAAAATATGCTTAATGGTTAAAATGGTGTCATAAAACTCACACTTAGGTTCATCATCTGCCTGAAGAAGAAATGAATGAGTGATAAACAAATGACCTAAGCAGAGCTGAGTAAGTACAACTTCCTCCTTGCGATTCCTGCGTAAACAAGACTGCCATGTTTTCACAATGGGATTGATCTAAAAAAGCTTGTTACCACACCTGTTCAGACCGAGATTTCTGCCACTGTGCCTGGAGCTTGATGAAAAAATGCTGCCGGAAGTCCAAGTATGGAACCAATAGCGCAGAGTCGGATAGGGGCATGGCTGACTTCGCAGCAGCATCTGTCGACTCATTGCCCCTGATCCCGATGTGACCGGGCACCCCACAGAAAAGGTTGGTGGTGGTGGCCAGCACACAATGGAGCTGCTGGTGGATCTTGGAGAAAACAGGGTGAGGCCAATGCCTCACCAAGATCAAAGCCTGTAGAGAACTAAGCGAGTCAGTGAAGAGGGTATACTAACAATGATGCTTAGCTGCTATGTGGTCCAAGGCAAGGCTAATAGCATGCAACTTTTCAATGAAGATGTAACAGTGCTGTGGGATCTTGTCTGCAATTACATCACAGTACACCTGGGACCCATAGTTCAGTTTCGACCAGACAAGTGCATGGTAGAGGCACAGTAATGAACATCGGTCCACCCCCCAAGAAATGGAGGAGGACTTTGAAGAGATTCAATGCCCACATGCACTTGGACCTGAGATGCATATGGGATAAAAAGGTTAATTTCTGGTTGAAGACGAGCCCAAGAAACTTCATCTCCATCACAACTGGAATGATGCAACCCCTGAGCCACAGCTCGGGGTTCAGATGATGATTACACTTGCGGCAAAAATTGTACACAAGCGGTCTTGTGTCAAAACTTATTTGCTGTCGCCAAATATATATTGTTCAGGGCAGTTTGCAGTTGTCATTCAATGACCCTCATGCTGGAAAACGTGCACAAGATGCTAAAGTCGTCAACATTGGTTGGTTGGGGTTTATTGGCGCATTAGCAATTACGGCTATAATGCGCCAAACGATTGTCCAAAAAGAAAAGAGATAAAAGTAATGTTTAACCCTCAACCAAGTTTAAAAATAAACCAAAAAGTCAACAAGAACAATGTAAAACAATAAAAAGAAATTTTGAGGACAACAAAAACAAATGTATAAACATGTTCAATGTAAAAAATAACCCAGGTGTAAGGGACCTGGGTTATATATACTACGCTTAAATGTGGTAAAATCAAAGTCTAGTAAAATATCCAATGTATTGTACAAATTTAAAGACAGAGCTAAAACAACATTGATCAGATAACAAGTGTCTGAGTGTAAGGGGCTCGGACATAAAATTATGAAAGTTAAAAATCACACGTCTTTCAAAGGTAAAAGCAGGACATTCAATTAAAATATGCTTCACAGTTAAAATGGTGTCACAAAACTCGCAGTTAGGTACGTCGTCCACCCAAAGAAGAAACAGAACAAAAACGTTCTACACAAAAGAAACAAAGCAAAAAACATCAAAATTGTGAATGGCCAAACTGGCCTCACAAAGAATGGATAACGACAAAAGGAAAATAAGTTGTGAGGAAACTTGCAAACCTGTACCCAGACCGTGGGCAAGGTTACTCACCGCTCTGCATGGTTGACCCTAGCAGGACCTGCCCACCAGCCGATTGCTCCTGGGGGGGGGGGGGGGGCACCCCAGGAGCTCCCGTTTACCGGAAGCAGAGGCCAAAGCAGTGTATAGCAGAAGCCCCGGAATCCGCTGCCCAGCCCCGTGATGGACAGGCTCCCCAAAGGCAAGACGGCCAATGGGAACCATGCCAGTCACGAGCTGAGGAGAGAAGACGGGGACCCCCGAGCAACTACCAGGATCCTCCTTTCCCGGGACATGGGTCTCTGCGCACGGCAAACACGCGGGCAAGCGTTTGGGACCCTGTGAAGGTAACCGAGCCAGCGAAACCTTCACAGGGTGGTCCCCCTCACCGCGTACAGGTGCTCACACCGAGGAGATTTACAGAGTAACAAGCAATGTTACGAGTGATAGTCATTGTGTTGTCACCTGGAAAGAACCTGGACACCATTATCACCCCTCAAATATCAGAGAAATGCACCATTACAGATATGGAAGTTTACTGATCTGGGATAGCATTATGTCACATGTCCACATGCCACTCCATTTTTTGTAGAGGAACTTTGGAAAGCCTCAGATATAGAAATCATATTCTTGAACCCTATGTGAGGCTATTTTTCGGATGCTATTGGCCACAATTCCTATTTATGGAATGCACATCCATACAGGGTTGCTTTAGCGAGTATTTCATTGAAAATGAAGACATCCAGCATATACCATCGCCAGTAAATTCGCTGGACCTCAACTCTATAGAGCATCAACCTCCTTCCAGAACTCTCCTGGAGCTCTGATCTGCTCTTCTACAAGAGTGGGATTTAATGCCACAGGATATTCTTACTGCCCTTGTCAACAGCATGCAACGTTGATGTGACACTTCTGTTACTAAACGGGGCTATCAGAAACCTTACCAAACTCTCATGTGCACAGCAAATACTTCCCCAACTGAAACCCTATTGAACTACAGTGCATTGCTCCAGGTCATCCTGTATTTTACACCAGCTACATTACATATTTTTTTCTTCCTACAAATATTCCATCTGCATCATATAGCCCATGTTATTCTATCATAATTTTTATTTCATCCATTTTTGTCAACTATGCTTAACCTTTGGACACCAGTGTAGTTCAGAGCAACCACAAGTAAACAAGTGTGAACTAAAATACTAATAATAATAAATGAATGACTACTCCAAGGGTAAAGATCATAAAATCCACAAACAGAAATAACTTACTTGTGGTGTTGTGGAACTTGTTTCTTTGATATCGTGATGAATATTCTGGAATGTTTCGTGAACTCCTGAATGCATTTCCTTCATCTGATGCTCTGAATCCGGGAGCATTTCATGAACGCTTTTAACATTATCCTGAAATACAATTTCTTGTTTACTCAGTGATAAATATTAGATACAACTAATACTAATTGAACCTCCTTATTTTTCATTGTAGCCCCTTCAGTGGTAATTTGAAATTCACTTTATATGTCTTATGGAAGATGGTGAACCATGGAACATTGCTTTGCACCACTTGAAGTGGTTAGTATCTAAAATATAAAAGAATACTTTTCTTTGCACTTATATTAATTAGACAGAATAGCTTAAATCTTAACCCTTCCAAGGTCCAAGATGAATATAGGTGTTGATGGATTCTGAAATGAGAGACCCAAGACATCTATGTTCATTTTTAGTACAACAAAAAAAAAACAGATTTAAAAAAAAACAGAAATTGTCATTCGAAAATTTTTGCTACATATATATTATAAAAATGTATTATTAAACCTTACCATGTCACAACCCAAAGAATCGCTTTCATCTTTCCCATTCTAGTGGTCAGAGAAAGAAGCTTCGCCCCATAGTACAAGGTTGTAAAAAAAAAATTTTGAATAGAAATCTGAATTTTTTACCTGTTGATTTCACTTGAAAAAATTATGATAAAGTTTAAAAATAAATGTATTTGAGTTGGATGCACATGTTCAATCACTGTAAACAGTATCAAGTAGCGTCGATTCAGTTCATGCCTTTATTCTACTGTACCATGCTTAGATTATCTATAGGTTGTGTTTCCTGCACTTTTCTGCAATTTATAACTCTACTAGAGTTCAAATGCTTTCTAAACTTTTAATGTAAAGATTTTTTTTTTACTGCGGGAAATTGCATCATCTGAGAACTATGCACATCGGCTTTCAATCAATAGTTTAGCAGACTCGATTTTTTTTTTAAAGGCTTTCTTTATTTACTTTAATGCTTCTTAAATGGATACAGCAATTATAAACAATAATTCATTAGAAACAATCAAAAGTGAAACTGCTACAGATATATAATGGTAGCAGTCAGAACAAGCATTAGGATTACTCAGAGTTGGGTTGGGTTGTTTTACCTCTGAGCGGCACTTTTTTGCACACCATGGGCTAAATGGCCAGGTCACATGGACCCCGAAGGCTCAGAGAAGGTTGGGGGAGGGGACCCACTGGAACAGCTGTTGGGAGACAGATGGTAGCCTCCCGTCAAGGCCATCCAGCGTGTTCTTTAACGTGCACAGGGTATGGCTCTCCCGCACACGGGGCCACGGCTTAACGTCCCATCCGACGGACGGCGGCCTTTTCAAGCCCATCGGTGTCCCCTATTGACCGCGGGCAGGGCGGGGAATTATTACTCAGAGTGTGATTTGTAAATGGTAGGGCTTTATCAATATTTTTAAATACATTTAAAGCATATAAACAAATTAAGGTAAGAAAATTGCGATTTTTAACCAAAATTTCTGCCAGAATTTTAGAATTAAACTTTTTTGTAGCAGTTATGCGGCTTCATAATAAAGCCACTTGTTTTCAAATTTTACACTGAAATAGAAACAAAATGGTAAATTAAATTTTTTAAGCATTTTTAATTACAAATTAAGGTAAGAAAATTGCGATTTTCTGACCTTAATTTGAATTTAAAAGTGCATTGATTAAACTTTAAATGCTTTGAAACATATTTTAATATTTTTTGCATAGTTCTCTATCACTTTCCTGACACATTTTTCACTTCTTATTTAAATTATATAGTTTTTAAAGCAAAGCTTTTTTTATGCTGCTTTACTTACACTGCTTTACTTAGGCTTAGCATTTGCAGATTGTCAAAAGTCTAAAAATATGCATTATGTGCATAAATGAATAAATATTTTAGAAAAAAATGAAATAAATGAAAGATTTAAACAATAATTGAAATATTATGAATTGTTTATATTAGAATAATAGAATAATATTGAAAAAACAAGAAAAATAGATATATTTTTGAAATTTTACTAAAGATAAAGTGGGAAATATGCAGTAAAATTTTACATTAAAAAAAAATGCTTAAAAAATTTAACTTACCAGGTTCTTTTTTTGTTTTCTTTTCGATTTTTTTGCCATTTTATTAAACACAATTAAATGCTACTTCTTTTGGTATATAACATGATATATTTCTGTTTATTAATTGCTTCAGGATGAGGTTCTAAAGTTCTTTATTTTATTAATTTATTATTTTATTAATTACTTTTATATTCTGAAACCATAAGGGTTAATGCTTTAAAAATAATGCTTTCTTTTCCATTTGATGCACATTTTATTAAAGTTATCTAATTATCATTTTCCAAAAGCGCTATGTGGTATTCCTGATTTGCTAGTTAACATTAATCTTTGGTGAAGCAACCCCCAGACTTTAAGCTCACAATTTTGATTTGAACTATTGTCAGCAAATTTTTCCTTGCAGTTTCAAAAATCTCCCAAAAATTAATGAGAAAAAATGCTATTTTTGGAAACAGAAGATTTTGGAAGTAATTATGATGTATGTACCTCCCTGTTTATTTTTATCAGGTACACTGGCGAAAATTGAAAAAAAGAACACCATTAACAATTGAAGAGTAATCTATGAGATTTATTTAGTAGAAACAACTTGTTGAGAAAGGGCAGTGATCACACATGTAAAGTGATTTAATGTTTATTTTACCTTTTAATGAGTATTACATTTTACAGAAGGCACATTTTAATAAAGTGTTGAACCTCCTTGAGCAGCAATACTAGCTTCCAATCTGGCATGCAATCAGTTGTACAAATGCTGGATATCACGCTGGGGGATACCATTCCATGAGCTTTCAATATGGACACGTAATTCAGCAATAGTCGTTGCCTGACACAGTCTGCGGAAGAGTCTTTGATCCAGTCCCAGATATGCTCAATTGGAGATGTCCGGAGAGCATGCTAGCCAAGGGAGTTGGTGCACTGTCTGAAGAGCATGTTGAGTTGCCTGGGCAGAGTGTGAGCAGGCATTATCCTGCTGGAATATCGCATTTGGGATTACACTCAAATATGGCAGGATAACCAGCTGTACGATGTCACTAACGTACTTATTGCTATTCGGTATACCCTGTACAAACACCAGACACATATGAGAGTGATAGCTAATCACTCCCCCACACTAAGATGCCTGGCATGGGCCCTGTGTGTCGCTGGCAGATGCACGATGGAAGAGGTCACTTACCTTGTCGCCTTCAAACATGTAAACGACCATCAGATGCTCCTAAGCAGAATCAGCTTTCATCAATGAAGATCACAGACTGCAATTCTTCCCTCCAATGAACTCTTTCTTGACACCACTGCAAACGTGCTAGACAGTGAAAAGACGATGAAAAGACGAAAGAGAAAAATGAATAGCTGTGAAATGGAGGTATATCATAAAAGCCTACTTTTATACCCAATATTAAACCCTTTGAATCAGCCCACCCTTCGAAATATAAAAAGTCTACAATTCTCCCTTATATTATCAGAGCTTTCCGATATTGTATGGAAGCAATATCCTTAAAGCAAAAACTTAAATTTATATAGCAAATAGCATAAGAGGCAGGTTATCCAACCATATTATAAAAAGATTGGAAAAGACTGCAAAATATCATAATTATAAAGATTCTCAACCAATACCATATTCAAGGAAAATGACTAATAAGAAGGCACACAGTTTTCCATGTTAGAGATGCAACTCATACACTGAATAATATCCTAAAAAAATATGAAATTAATTTACTTTTTATAGTAAATCAAAGCATTAAAAAATTAACAGTTAATGATAGGGATAAAAATTCCCCAACAGGAGGAGTATTATGATTTTTAAAATTTTATCACCCCTTAAATAAATTAAAGGGAAAAACAGATATATTGGTAAAACATATAGACAATATGAAAATAGAATGCAAGAATACAACCAAGATATTTGCAATAAAAAACCCAATACTGCTTTAGCTCAAACTGTCATAGAAAACAATTTAGAAATAGCAAAGGTTATGTACAAACTGTTGGCAGCACCAAAAACTAAATTCCAACTCAGTTATGCAAAAAACATTCTAATTCATGCTAATCAACACACTCTGCAACACAGAGATTCCATCCCTCCCAGTGGCGTGGAACCTCCTGTTGGGTGAGCAGATTGCGCAAACAGAATAATCACAGAACCAATGACGTAGTCGAGACAGGTATATAAGCTAATGTATATCGCGCAATTGCAAACCTGAGGAAGTCACAGAACAAGGTAGTGTGACGAAAGGCATCACTCTGGGAGGAGGATTAATGTTTTTAGGGATCTTTTTAGAGATGTTTGCTTAATTTTATATATCAGTTAATGTGTTTTAAGTTTTGAGGATGTGTGTTTGAAAGTATCAGCTTTTATCATCAGTGAAACCACACCAGCTGAGATGAGAAACACACATCAGTGAGAACTATTACATCTAATGGTATATTAGATTTTTGACCATTCATTCTCACTTAAACCAAGGATTGGTATGCAGTCCTTACTATGGTAACAATAGCTATGGGTAACACCTGTAGCAAGGCTCATTATACAGCTGAAGGAGCACAACTGAGCATTAGCAAGGCAATCAACCGCCGGCTGCACCTGTACCAGCAAATGGAAACTCACTGGATTGGTAACTATTACTTCTCTTTTCAATACTAGATCACCTTTGTAAAGGAAAAAGCTGATTATAGCAGATGCATCATTAATTGATGCAAGAAATGGGAAGTCTATGTAGACTGTAAAGAACAGCTGCCATGTTGTGGCACTTCAGCTGTGGAAATTCTACATGTAACTTTGGGCACTCCTCTAGACTTTTAAGATTTTAACATTTTTAATGTACAGCTAAAATCGTGGTAAATTAAATTGTACTAAACTAGTTGTGAGTCTTATCTATTCAATATTTTATCCAATGACTTTCAATCTTGGATCATGGTTTCTGCTGCCCTTACTATTAACATATTCTAATATGACGTTCCTAAAGGAATTCCTTCTGGGTGTTGTTTTTCAATTTCCACCAGTGTATATATCATTTACTGAATTATTTTTATCATGTATATCATTTACCTCATCATTCTTCATGTTGTCCCACTTCTCAAATTGAAACTTTAACTAAAAAGTGAGATTTCTTAACCAGAGTGTGTTGTTCCAAGACTGACTGAAGCTTAAACTATGTCAAGGCTGACAGCAGAGAAGAATGCAGATGGCTCACACATGCGATCTCTGTTCCATGTGTCATAAGTGGCTCCATAGTAGATTGTTTACAGTGTTGTTCCCACATATTGTATATCATCTCCCCTCGTAAAGTTAGTATTTTAATTACTTTGGTACATTTAAACCTTAGTTTTCATTTTTGCAGATTTATTTCATTTCCGTAAATTATTCATCTTTCAATCAGTTGATCTATCTATCAATTATTCATATTTTGGAGTTATGCTACAAACACTGGCCACTGAATTAGAAACCTTTAGGCAGATGTACGTAAATGTCACTTGTGCAGCATATAAGCAAAATACGTGATCATGTGCATCACCATGTGATCTAAGCAACTATTTAAGATTGCTGCTTATCAATAGTATTGATCACAATGGGAAAAAACAAAGGATCTTTCAGGATTCGATAAAGGGCTTATTGTGGGTGCCAGTCTAGCTGGAGTAACAATTTTAAAAACAGCAGAACTGACTGGTTTCTCAAAAGGCGAGATATCTCAGGTTTTTAATCAGTGGAAAAATAATCCATATTGCTTGTTGAAGAGGCATAAATGTGGCATGAGACAATCTGTCAGGAACAAGATCGCCGTCATCTGAGAAGGCTTGTACAGAAAAACGGGACTTCCTGTGTGCAACAATTGACTGAAGAATTCAATGAAGGCTATTTCTGACCCATATCTCAGCGAACTATGTGCAGTGAATTGAAGAGGAGGGTATTAGCAGTCGCATGCCTATATGGAAACCACTGATTTCTGCAAAGAACCGGAAAGTTTGCCTACAGCGGTGTCAGAAACACCGCAACTGGACACTGGAAGATGAAAAAAGTCATGTGGCCCAACAAGTTGCAGTACACCTTGTTCTATACCGACAGTTGGCAGAGAGTTTGGCAGGAGCCTCATGAAGCAATGGACCCAGCTTGCTTTGTAAACACCAATCAAGGTTCTGGAGATGGTGTCATGGTGTGGGGCATGTTCTGTTGGTATGGAACAGGTCCCCTGATATTGCTGGAAGGTCAGGTGTCCTCCAAGGATTATCTGAACATTGTTGCTGATCAAGTCCATCCTGCAATGTTAATTTTTTATCTAGAAGGTGAAGGTTGTTTCATGGATAACAATGCTACTGTCCATCACACAAGATGTGTTCAGCAGTGGTTCAGTGAGCATGACAGTGACTTCATCTTCCCTCGCCACCACAAAGCCGAATCTGAACCCCATTGAGAATCTGTGGGATGTTAGAAAAACAGATCTGGGAACAAAGTCCTCTTCCATCAAATCTGAGCCAATTAAAGGACTGTCTGGTGAACACCTGGTATGCTGGAGATGTAAAGGCACTCCAACACCTTGTGGAATTTATGCCAAACCGCATACGTGCTGTAATTCGGGCTAAAGGAGGTCCAACTCAGCATTGAATAAAGGTTCCTAATTCAGTAGCCAGTGTGTGTACATCAGATGGTTGGTTGGTTGTTTGGGGTTTATTGGCGCAACAGCAACTAAGGCTATATTGCGCCAAACAAACGATAAAAAGGGATAAAAGTCTCAGAACACACAACGAAAGTTAAAAGGAACACAAACGAAACGCCACAAAAACGATAAGTAAAAAGGAGTAAAAAGAAACAAGAGTAGAAGTTAACAATAAAAATGGGTGTATATTACCTATTTAAAATCGCAAACAAGGGTAAAAACTAGAAAATATAGTAAAAATCAGAGACGTGTAAAATAACCAGTAAAACGTAAAAAGTCAAAAACAGGAGGTAAAAACGATTCATCAGATAAAAGATGGCCGAGTGTAAGAGGCTCAGCCATAAAATTGTGGAAAGTAAAATACAATTTACGTTCAAAGTTAAAAGCTGGACACTGAATTAAAATATGTTTAACAGTTAAAAAGGTGTCACAAAACTCGCACTTAGGTACTGCGTCCGCCTAAAGTAGAAAAGAGTGTGTTAAAAACGAGTGACCTAAGCGGAGCCGAGCCAGGACAACTTCCTCCTTACGATTCCTGCGAAAACAAGACTGCCATGGTTTGACAATGGGCTTGATCTCGAAGAGCTTGTTAGCAACCTGTTCAGACCAAGATCTCTGCCACTGTGCCCGGAGCTCGATGGTGAAACGCTGCCGTAAATCCACATAAGGAACCAGCAAAGGAGAGTCGGACAGGGGCGTGGCTTCTGCCAGCCCCTGTCATCAGATGCTGTCATCAGCTGCTGCAAAGTCATTGCCCCTGATCCCGACATGACCGGGCACCCAACAGAAGAGAATCGTGGTGGTGGCTGCCAGACGATGGAGCTGTTGGCGGATCTTGGAGAGAACAGGGCGAGGCTGATGCCTCACCGAGATCAAAGCCTGTAGCGAGCTAAGCGAGTCGGTGTAAAGCACACACCGACGATGATGCTCAGCTGCTATATGGTCTAAGGCAATGCTGATAGCATGCAACTCAGCAGTGAAGATGGAACACTGCTGTGGGATCTGGTCTGCAGTGATTACATCACAGCAGACAATGGCTGATCCCACTGAAGTGCCGGACTTCGAGCCATCTGTGAAGACAGGCAAGAAGTCCAGGTGCGCAGCACGATGGCTGGCAAAGAGTTGCCGGTACACAGTCGGGTGTAAAGGCCTTCCCCGTCCTGCACAGGGAAAAATCGCAGGAAGGGGAAACAGCGAGCCAAGGTGGAAGTGGCTCAGCTGTCAACTGTGCGATGCTATCGAGACTGGTGTTGATGTCTCGCAGGTAACCTCGGACACGCAAACCGAAAGGACGAATGGCAGTCGGCCGATTCTGCTATAACATTTCCCACCTGGGACTGAAAACACAGTCCCAAGTGGGATGGCCTGGCAGGGATCGCAATTTTGATGCATAATGCAGGGACAACTGCTGACTGCGAATAGATAAAGATGGTTCCTCGGTCTCAACGTAGAGACTGTGGACCGGTGAAGTGCGGAAGGCCCCCGTGCACACACGGAGGGCCTGATGATGGAGTGGGTCCAGCACCTTCACCACCGAATCCCGGGCGGAGTCCTACACCTGGGATCCGTAGTCCAGTTTCGACCGGACAAGTGCACGGTAAAGGCGGAGCAAAGAACATCGGTCCGCCCCCCAAGAGAGGGAGGAGAGGACCTTGATGATGTTCAATGCCCGCGTGCACTTGGACCTGAGATGTCAAATATGTGGTAAAAAGGTCAATTTCCGGTCGAAGATGAGACCGAGAAACTTGATCTCTGCCACAACTGGAATGATGGTACCCCCAAGCCGCAGCTCGGGGTCCAGATGAAGATTACGCTTGCGGCAAAAGTGCACACAAGCGGTTTTCTGTGGGTAGAACCAGAACCCATTGGCCGTCGCCCAAACCGAGATTGTGCAGGGCAGTTTGCAGTTGTCGTTCAAAGACCCTCATGCTGGACGATGAGCAAAAGATGCTAAAGTCATCAACATAGAGGGCATTGTCTACAGTCGGAGGAAGTTGCCGTGTAATGGAATTTATCTTGACAGCGAAAAGCGTAACACTCAGGATGCAGCCTTGAGGCACCCCCTGTTCTTGGGGGAAAGGACGCGATAGAGTGTTGCTGACACGGACTCGAAAAACACGAGAAGATAAAAAGTTTGCGATGAAGATCGGCATGTGACCTCGCAAGCCGAAGCTGTGAAGGTCACGAAGAATGCCGAATCTCCATGCCGTGTCATATGCTTTTTCGATGTCGAAGAAAACTGACACCACGTGCTCTCGTCGTAAAAAGGAATTCCTGATTGCCGATTCGAGGCAGATCAGGTGGTCTAAAGTAGACCGGTGCCTGCGAAAGCCACACTGGGTGTTGGAAAGAAGGCCGTGATGTTCCAAATACCAGGCCAGCCTGGTATTTACCATCCTTTCCAACACCTTGCAGACGCAGCTCGTCAACGCAATTGGACGATAATTGGAAGGAATCTTGGGATCTTTGCCTGGCATAGGGAAGGCCAAGACGATGGCCTCCCGCCAGAAGTCCGGAAACTGCTCCTCGATGAAAATACGGTTGAAGAGTCGGAGCAGTCGATCCTTACTCGATGGTGAGAGATGTTGGAGCATGGCATAATGGACATTATCTGGCCCCACAGCAGATGCACGAGAAGTGTGCAGAGCAAGGCGAAGCTCCTCCGCTGTGAATGGCCTGTTGTAAGACTCCAGGCCATCGAATGGAAGGACAGCGGAGAGCATTCGGCCCTGCTCTTCTGTCCCAGAAACTCGGGGGAGCAGGAAGACAGAGAAGAGATGGTGGAGAATGACTCTCCCAGAATGTCGGCAATTGCTCGAGGATCAGCAATTGCCTGTCCATTGTGTTCCAAGATCGATAATGAGTGGGACATGTACTTCACACCCATCTTCCGGACCTTATCCCACACGACCTTAGATAGATAGAAGATGATATAATATGAATATATTATATGATGATAGAAGATGTATATTTCATCCAAGATTCCTTCTGGCTCTGGTGCCGGACGAAACGGGCTTTCGCCCTGGCGCGTTTGAATGCTTCGAGGCTGTGGGACGTCGGATATCTCCGAAACACCCCCCAAGCCTTGTTCTGAGCCTTACGAGCTGCGGTGCAGTCGGGATTCCACCACGGTTTTGGGAACTGTCGAAACCGAGTCGAGGTCTGAGGAATAGTAGAGGCAGCTGCATGGACGATGCAGTCCGTCAACTCCGCCACTGCAACATTGATGGGCTCCTGGCTGACAGAGTGCTCATCGAGCTCAGACAAGAGCTCGAAGCCACTCCAATCAGCCCGATCAAGCCTCCACCGGAAGACAAGCGAAGGGCTGCAAGGCCCCCCACGAGAGATGGTACACACCACGGGGAGGTGATCGCTTTTGTAGGGATTGTCCTCGACCTCCCATGTAAAGAGTGGAAGGATCGAGGAGGAGCAGATGGTGAGGTCAATGGCAGTGAATGTGGGGGTTGGGGTGTGAAAGTAGGTACTGACACCGATGTTCAACAGGGAGAGCGATGGATCCAGGAGACACTGCTCCAAGACCCGGCCCCTCCCGTTGGTGTCAGTACTGCCCCAGAGTGGACTGTGGCCGTTGAAGTCCCCCATGATGAGGAAGGGGGACGGCAGCTGCGAGACGAGGTCATCAAGGTCATCCCGGAAAACGATGCCTCCGGGTGGGAGATAGACAGAACAGACAGTCAACGAAAATCCCACAAAGAGGCGGATGGCAACCGCCTCTAAATGTGAGGTGAGGGGAATGACCTGGAATGGAGAATGGTTGCTCACGAGGATGGCAACACCCCCGTGAGCTGGACCATCTCCATCCTGGTCCCGGCGAACGAGAGAAAAGTGCCGGATAGTGGGATTGTTGGCTGTCTGCAAAAATGTCTCCTGAAGGCACACGCAAAGGGGTTGGTGTGCCCTCAGGAGGACCTTGATGTCGTCAATATTCCTCTGGAATCCACAACAGTTCCATTGAAGGAGTGTGGCCATCTCAGGTCTTAGAAGAATTGGCGGACGACTTGCGATTTATTTTAACCGTCGCCAGCGACGGTTTTGGAAAATTAGGGCGGGCGGTGTCCATGTCCTCGGAGGTGTCCGAGCAACATGGATCAGAGACCGCCGAACGAGGATATAAAATTTTCTTTTTGGGCCCCGGCGTGGGCCCCTTGGGTTTTGTAGGTCTTGCTGTCTGTGGGCGGGGTGGAGGGGGCCTTCCGGAGGTGGATGTGGAAGGCACAGACACAGGAATAGAAACCGGTGTCGATGTCGAGGTTGACACCAACGTCGGCTTCGCCTGCGTCAAGAGGTACTTGGCAGCAGGCGAGAAAGATTCAGCTGGTGGAACACTGATGTCGGTCTGCACCACCACGGAAGCCATCTTAACGATGGGCTTTCCGACAACCGCACCAGCATAGGAGACCTTGCCAGGTGGGGCAGGCAGTGCAGCGAGCTTTCTCGCCTCTGGATAGCTGATGTTATGAAGGGTCTTGAGGCGCTGTACCTCTTTCTCCTCCAGCCACTTCAGACAGTCGCGGGAGTACGCCGGATGTTCACCACGGCAGTTTACACAGCATGCCTTTTCTGCTGTGCAGTCAGGTTCGAGATGATCCTGACTGCCACAACGAGCACAGGTAGGCTTGCCCCGGTATGCGGTGCGGGCATGGCCAAACCTCTGGCATTGAAAGCAACGCAGAGGGTTGGGTATAAATGGCCGCACCTTGCAGTGTAAGTATCCTGCCTTGATGGAAGTAGGCAGGCGTGGTGTGTTGAAAGTTAGGATTAGTACCCTGGTGGGCTCTAACTTTCCATTACGACGTGATGAAACCCGGTGGACTGCGATCACCCCCTGAGCTGAAAGCTCCGAGAGGATTTCCTCCTCAGAAACCTTGAGGAGGCCCCACTCGGAGATCACGCCCCGGGAGGAATTGAGCGTTTTGTGTGGAGTGACTTCGACTGCCACTCCACCAATCGCTGTAACCTTTAATAAAAGCTCCGAGTGCTTGGAGCACGCAGTCTCCACCTGCAAGTCACCAGATCTTAGGCGCTTGACAGATTTCGGCTCTCCCGCAAGACCTTGAATACCCTTATGTATAAAAAAAGGGGACATGTCTCCAAGCACCTGATCACCCATAGAGTGGATGATCAGGAACTTCGGAGACGGAGACACACACGAAGACGAAGGCAAAGACAAAGAATTTGGGGGTTCATGGCGAGCCCTCTTCGCAGCATTGATCGGTGAATTATGAGTAGTTGTACTCATGGTTGTTTTTGGGGGATTCAGTGCCCGTTGTCCCCACCCACCATGGAGTCCAACAAGGGGACGCCCAGTTGGGCACCAGGGCTGCCCTGGCACCATACCCACACAGCCAGTGAGCCAAGCCCTCACTACAAAACAAAAAGGAAAAGTAAAAGAGAAATGGTGGGAAACTCGTCGGAGTTCCCACAAAAGAAAATAAGCAACAAAGCAATAAAGTGTGAGGCAAGAGCTGGCCTCACAAAAGAAAGAAAACTACAAAATTAGTAAATGTGTGGGGAAACTTGCAAACCGTTGTCCGGACGGTGGACAAGGTTACTCACCGATCTGCATAGTTGACCCTAGCAGGACCAGCCCACCAGCCGATTGATCCTGAGGGGGCCACCCCAGGACCTCCTGTTTACCTGAAGCAGAGGCCAAAGCAGTGTATAGCAGCGGCCCCGGAAGTCGCTGCCCAGCCCCGCGACAGACAGGCTCCCCAATGGCAAAACGGCCAAAGGGGACCCCACCAGTCATGAGCTGGGGAGAGAAGACGGGGGACCCCTAAGCAACTGCCAGGATCCTCCTTTCCAGGGACACGGGTCTCCGCACATGGCAAACACGCGGGCAAGCGTTTAGGACCCTGCGAAGGTAACCGAGCCAGCGGAACCTTCACAGGGTGGTCCCCCCTCACCGCGTACAGATGCTCACACCGAGGGGGGTGTACATCAGATGGCAGGCTTACAAGCTATTGCAGATTATTTAACATCGCATTAGGTTATATGTCAATTTTTTTAGCATTACTTCATTTTCCAGTAAACAAATTTTGATCTTGTATTCTATCCTGAAAATGAAAGCAAAAAGGACTTCCTTGACATAGATATTAGTTTTCATGTGGGAGCAAAAATTTCCGCAAGCATTTTTAACCCCTGCCCCTAATACTGAGGGAGTTTCACTCCCCCCTCTCCCTATCCTGGCAAAAAATTTTAATTACGAGTTTTTAAGTTTATATTCAATGGTTTTAAAATATTTTACACACACACACACACACCCCTCAAGATATTGAGGCTGGATATTTACATCCCAAATTCAACAACCAAAGAAAAAATTCATAATATTTAAGTAAAAAAAGCAGCCAAGAAAGTTTTTCTTCATTTCATAAACATGAAAGAAAATCCCTTTAATGTATGCAGTCCAAGTCACCTTGAATAACACTAGCCCATATTTAACAATATACTCCACTGAAAAGAAACATTAAAAGAAAAAAAAATCATGTTTCTCTAGCTCAGGACAAATATGTTGGAGAAGCATACTGCATAATCTGGTTGGACCTCTGTAGCCCATGGCTGCTTGAGAAGGTGTATGATTCTGGAAAAATTTCCTTTCAATTAATATATAATTTAATTGTTTTAATTTGTTAGGTTTTCCAAAATTAAGCTTTAATTGCATAATACGATCTATTTTTCACTATATCACTGTAAAAAAAAAGTCTTATTAAAATCAATATATTTGTAAATTTCTTTAAATTTTTTATTTTAATAAAATTCTGAATTTAATTCCCTTTAATTTAGTATATTAACACGATCTATTTCAGTTTATTCAGAGGACCATTATATCACATGCCACTCTTTTTTGTGCAGAAACATCGAAAAGCCTCAGATATAGAGACAAAATCTTTGAACCCCGTGTGAGGCTTTTTTTGGGTGCTGTTGGCCCACAATTTCCATTTATGGATAATAATGCACATCCACACAGGGATACATTAGTGGGTATTTCAATGAAAATGAAGACATCCAGCACATGCCATAGCCAGCAAATTTGCCAGACCTCAAAACTATATGGAGCATGAGTGGGATGCATTGGGGAGATAGATTTCAGCTCATCAACCTCCTTCCAGAACTCTCCTGGAGCTCTGATCTGCTCTTCTACAAGAGTGGGATTTAATTGGTTGGTTGGTTGTTTTGGGTTTATTGGCGCAACAGCAACTAAGGCAGGCATGGCCAACTGTTTTTGCCCCTGGGCCGGATTGGAAAAAAAAATATTTTCACGGGCCGGACGAAATATTAAAATTGAAAAATGTTAAGCAAAACACTTATTTCTTTAAGTAAACAAAATTTTATTATGAAATTTGTTTATGAATAATTGTAAGTAAATCAATACAACAAATTAACATAATAACTAATGCGACGTGTTGAGGCGGTTTGCATCACTTATTATTTTTTTAATATCTGGTTCTATACTTGTAGTAGCTATTCTTCAAACAGCCTCCAAATGTAAATCATTCAATCATCAAACAGATCATATCGAGTACAGATGAGTATAAAAGTTTTAATTCTTTATAACGGAATCTTTTTTAAAAAATATAGAAGTATCGAGAATTCATTCGATTAATTACTAGAAGTTAAATGCTAATATTGAAAAATTGCTCGCGGGCCGTATGTTGGCCATGCCTGAACTAAGGCTATATTGCGCCAAACAAACGATAAAACGGGATAAAAGTCTCATAACCCACAACCAAAGTTAAAACGAACACAAACAAAATGGCACAAAAACGATAAGTAAGAGAGACTAAAAAGTAACAACAAGTGTAGAAGTTAGCAATAAAAATGGGTGTATAGGACCGTGTATAGGACCTATTTAAAATCACAAACAAGAGTAAAAATCAAATACGTGTAAAATAACCAGTAAAACGTAAAAAGTCGAAAACAGGAGTTAAAAACGATTCATCAGATAAAAGATGGCCGAGTGTAAGAGGCTCAGCCATAAAATTGTGGAAGGTAAAATACATTTTGCGTTCAAGATTAAAAGCTGGACAATGAATTAAAATATATTTAACAGTTAAAATAGTGTCACAAAACTCGCACTTAGGTACTGCGTCCGCCTTAAGAAGAAAAGAGTGTGTTAAAAACGAGTGACCTAAGCGGAGCTGAGCAAGGACAACTTCCTCCTTACGATTCCTGGGAAAACAAGACTGCAACGGTTTGACAATGGGCTTGATCTCGAAGAGCTTGTTAGCAACCTGTTCAGACCAAGATCTCTGCCACTGTGCCCGGAGCTCGATGGTGAAACGCTGCCGGAAATCCACATATGGAACCGGCAACGGAGAGGAGAACAGGGGCATGGCAGACTTGGCAGCAGCATCTGCCAAATCATTGACCCTGATTCCGACATGACCGGGCACCCAACAGAAGAGAATCGTGGTGGTGGCTGCCAGACGATGGAGCTGCTGGCGGATCTTGGAGAGAACAGGGTGAGGCCGTTGCCTCACCAAGATCAAAGCCTGTAGCGAGCTAAGCGAGTCAGTGTAAAGCACACACCGACGATGATGCTTAGCTGCTATATGGTCCAAGGCAATGCTGATAGCATGCAACTCAGCAGTGAAGATGGAACACTGCTGTGGGATCTGGTCTGCAATGATTACATCACAGCAGACCATGGCTTATCCCACTGAAATGCCGGACTTCGAGCCATCTGTGAAGACAGGCAAGAAGTCCGGGTGCACAGCACGATGGCTGGCAAAGAGTTGCCGGTACACACAGTCGGGTGTAAAGGCCTTCCCCTTCCTGCACAGGGAAAAATCGCAGGAAGGGGAAATAGCGAGCCAAGGTGGAAGTGGCTCAGCTGTCGACTGTGCGATGCTATCGAGACTGGTGTTGATGTCTCGCAGGTAACCTCGGACACGCAAACCGAAAGGACGAATGGCAGTCGGCCGATTCTGGTATAACGTTTCCCACCTGGGACTGAAAACACAGTCCCAAGTGGGATGGCCTGGCAGTTATCACAATTTTGATGCATACTGCAGGGACAACTGCTGACGGCGAATAGATAATGAAGGTTCATCGGTCTCAACGTAGAGACTCTGGACCGGTGAAGTGCGGAAGGCCCCCGTACACACACGGAGGGCCTGGTGATGGAGTGGGTCCAGCACCACCACTGAATCCCGGACGGAGTCATACACCTGGGATCTGTAGTCCAGTTTCGACTGGACAAGTGCACGGTACAGGCAGAGCAAAGAACATCGGTCCGCTCCCCAAGAGAGGGAGGAGAGGATCTTGATGATGTTCAATGCCCGCGTGCACTTGGACCTGAGATGTCGAATGTGAGGTAAAAAGGTCAATTTCCGGTTGAAGATGAGACCGAGAAACTTGGTCTCCGCCACAACTGGAATGATGTTACCCCCGAGCTGGAGCTCGGGGTCCACATGAAGATTACGCTTGCGGCAAAAGTGCACACAAGCAGTCTTCTGTGGGGAGAACCGGAACCCATTGGCCGTCGCCCAAACCGAGAGATTGTTCAGGGCAGTTTGCAGCTGTCGTTCAATCACCCTCATGCTGGATGATGAGCAAAAGATGCTAAAGTCATCTACATAGAGGGCATTGCCTACAGTCGGAGGAAGTTGCCATGTAATGGAATTTATCTTGACAGCGAAAAGCGTAACACTCAGGATGCAGCCTTGAGGCACCCCCTGTTCTTGGAGGAAAGGCCGTGACAGAGTGTTGCCGACACGAACTCGAAAAATACGAGAAGATAAAAAGTTTGCAATGAAGATCGGTATGTGACCTCGCAAGCCGAAGCTGTGAAGGTCACGAAGAATGCCGAATCTCCATGCCGTGTCGTACGCTTTTTCGATGTCGAAGAAAATGGACACCAGGTGCTCTCGACGTAAAAAAGAATTCCTGATCGTCGATTTGAGGTGGATCAGGTGGTCTACAGTAGACCGGTGCCTGCGAAAGCCACACTGGGTGTTGGAAAGAAGGCTGTGATGTTCCAAATACCAGGCCAGCCTGGTATTTATCATTCTTTCCAACACCTTGCAGACGCATACTCGTCAACGCAATTGGACGATAATTGGAAGGAATCTTGGGATCTTTTCCTGGCTTAGGGAAGGCCAAGACGATTGCCTCCCGCCAGGAGTCCGGAAACTGCTCCTCGATGAAAATACGGTTGAAGAGTCGG
Source organism: Ryuthela nishihirai (assembly GCA_038380435.1). NCBI lineage: Eukaryota > Metazoa > Arthropoda > Arachnida > Araneae > Heptathelidae > Ryuthela > Ryuthela nishihirai. The sequence goes on along the minus strand of JAWZYU010000030.1, from coordinate 56,749,533 downwards.
AGCAGTCCATCCTTACTCGATGGTGAGAGATGTTGGAGCATGGCATAATGGACATTGTCTGGCCCCACAGCAGATGCACGAGAAGTGTGCAGAGCAAGGCGAAGCTCCTCCGCTGTGAATGGCCTGTTGTAAGACTCCAGGCCATTCGAATGGAAGGACAGCAGAGAGCGTTCGGCCCTGCTCTTCTGGGCCAGAAAATCGGGGAAGTATGAGGACAGAGAAGAGATGGTGGAGAATGACTCCCCCAGAGTGTCGGCAATTGCACGAGGATCAGCAATTGCCTGTCCATTGTGCTCCAGGATCGATAATGAGTGGGACGTGTACTTCCCACCCATCTTCCGGACCTTATCCCACACGACCTTAGAACTGGTCGTGCGGGTGATAGAAGATGTATATTTCATCCAAGATTCCTTCTGGCTCTGGCGCCGGACGAAATGGGCTTTCGCCATGGTGCGTTTGAATGCTTCGAGGTTGGGGGACGTCGGATTTCTTCGAAACACCCCCCAAGCCTTGTTCTGAGCCTTACGAGCTGCAGTGCAGTTGGGATTCCACCACGGTTTTGGGAACCGTGGAAACCGAGTCGAGGTCTGAGGAATAGTAGAGGCAGCTGCATGGACGATGCAGTCAGTCAACTCCGCCACTGCAACATTGATGGGCTCCTGGCTGACAGAGTGCTCATCGAGCTCAGACAAGAGCTCAAAGCCACTCCAGTCAGCCCGATCAAGCCTCCACCGGGAGACACGCGAAGGGCCAGTGGGATTTAATGCCACAGAATATTCTTACTGCCCTTGTCAACAGCATGCAACGTTGATGTGACACTTCTGTTACTAAACTGGGCTATCAGAAACCTTACCAAACTCTCATGTGCACAGCAAATGCTTCCCCA